>CM038669.1:197615395-198894334 GCA_021605145.1 Aegilops bicornis | reverse complement strand
TTAAAAGATAAAACCACATCTAAACAGAAGGTAGATGGATTATTTATTGCTAGACAGCAAGGATAAATATTGAGTTGTCTCCCAACAAGCGCTTTTCTTTAAAGCCTTTTTAGCTAGGCATTGAGATTTCAATGATGCTCACAAGAGAGACAAGAATTGAGGCACAAAGAGAGCATCATAAAACATGTGACAAACACACTTAAGTCTAACATACTTCCTATGCATAGGCATATTATAGGCAAAAACATTATCGTAGCAAGCAAAATCTAGCATATGCAAGGAAGCGGAAAGGAACAATAGCAATCTCAACATAACGAGAGGTAATTTAGTAACATGAAAATTTCTATAACCATATTTTCCTCTCTCATAATTATTAAATGTGGGATCATAAGAAAATTCAACAAAATAGCTATCGCATAAAATATTTTCAACACGATCCACATGCATGCAAAGTTGACACTCTTCTGAAATAGTGGGATTAATATTAACTAAAGTCATAACCTTTCCAAACCCACTTTTATCAAAAACTTCATAAGATTGAACATTATCCAAATATGTGGGATCTAAAGTTAACACTCTTCCAAACCCACTTTCAAAATTATTTCAAACAATATTATCAATCTCATATTCATCATGGGGCTTAAATAAATTTTCAGGATCATAAGAAGAATCACCCCAATCATGATCATTGCAACAAGTAGTAGACATAGCAAAACTAGCATCCCCAAGCTTAGGGTTTTGCATATTATTAGCACAATTGTCATCAAGAGAATTTATAGTAAAATCATGTTTTTCATCGATTGAACTATCATGCATGGGTGCAATAGCAACGATCTCATTTTTAACATAAGGAACTATTGCAAATTCGTCTTCATAAATATTGGCATCATGGCCACAAGAATAGCAAGCATCATGTTCATCAATGGATGTTTCAACCAAATCAACGGAATCATCATTATCTATAGATTCATGCATATCATTATTTTCTTCCAAAGTAACGGTCATTCTTTCAATAAACTCTTGGACATAGACATTATGAGCAAGATTTTCATTGCAATATTTAAGTATGACGGAATTTTCAGATTTGTTGAGAGTAAAATCATACTTTTCAATCAAAGAAGCAACTTCATGAGCACCCTTAAAAACGACAAATTCTTCAATTTGTTCGATATCATAGTAACTATAAACACCCTTTGCATAAGAAGATAAGATTTTATTATCATTGAACTCACCTAGGTAGGGAAGGTGTTTTTAGGGTTCTTAGAGCAACAAGTAAAATCACACATTTCACAAAGATTCCAAGCATAGCATAGCAAACTATTGATATGATACCATAAGAGCTTCCCTTTTTCAGACAAACGGTGACACACAAAATGAGCATGCTCATCTAAAGATTTCCCATCAACTAGGCTAGTTGGGGTTTCAGCACGAGAGCATAAGGATCGAAGATGATCCAAGTAGAACGTTTTAAGTGGATCCATATCAATAGATTTTCAGCAAGCGAGGATGCAAGCATATAGAAGGCACAAGGAAACACAAACAAAGATACATACGAGAAGAAGGCGAACGAAAAAGAGATGGCGAATAAAACGGCAAGGGTGAAGTGGGGGAGAGGAAAACGAGAGGCAAATGGCAAATAATGTAATGCGAGAGATAAGGGATTGTGATGGGTACTTGGTATGTTGACTTTTGCGTAGACTCCCCGGCAACGGCGCCGGAAATTCTTCTTGCTACCTCTTGAGCAATGCGTTGGATTTCCTCGAAGAGGAGAGGATGATGCAGCAAAGTAGCGTAAGTATTTCCCTCAGTTTTTGAGAACCAAGGTATCAATCCAGTAGGAGGCCATGCGCGAGTCCCTCGCACCTACACAAAAACAATAGCTCCTCGCAACCAACGCGATTAGGGGTTGTCAACCCCTTCATGGTCACTTACGAGAGTGAGATCTGATAGAGATGATAGATAATATTTTTGGTATTTTTGGTATAAAGATGCAAAGTAAAATAAAGGAAAAAGTAAAAGCAAAGCAAAAATAAAGTGATTGGAGATTGATATGATGAGAATAGACCCGGGGGGGCATAGGTTTCACTAGTGGCTTCTCTCAAGAGCATAAGTATTTCTACGGTGGGTGAACAAATTACTGTTGAGCAATTGACAGAATTGAGCATAGTTATGAGAATATCTAGTTATGATCATGTATATAGGCATCACGTCCGAGACAAGTAGACCGACTCCTGCCTGCATCTACTACATTACTCCACTCATCGACCGCTATCCAGCATGCATCTAGAGTATTAAGTTAATGAAAACAGAGTAGCGCCTTAAGCAAGATGACATGATGTAGAGGGATAAATTCATGCAATATGATATAAACCCCATCTTGTTATCCTCGATGGAAACAATACAGTACGTGCCTTGCTGCCCCATCACACCGGGAAAGGACACCGCAAGATTGAACCCAAAGCTAAGCACTTCTCCCATCGCAAGAAAAACCAATCTAGTAGGCCAAACCAAACTGATAATTCAAGAGACTTGCAAAGATAACCAATCATACATAAAAGAATTCAGAGAAGATTCAAATATTGTTCATAGATAATCTTGATCATAAACCCACAATTTATCGGTCTCAACAAACACACCGCACAAAGAAGATTACATCGAATAGATCTCCACGAGAGAGGGGGAGAACATTGTATTGAGATCCAAAAGAGAGAAGAAGCCATCTAGCTACTAACTATGGACCCAAGGTCTGAGGTAAACTACTCACACTTCATCGGAAGGGCTATGGTGTTGATGTAGAAGCCCTCCGTGATCGATTCCCTTCCCATGGAGCTCCGGAACAGGCCCCAAGATGGGATCTCGTGGATACAGAAAGTTGCGGCGGTGGAATTAGGTTTTTGGCTCCGTATCTTATCGTTTGGGGGTACGTAGGTATAGATAGGAGGAAGGAGTACGTCGGTGGATCTTCGAGGGGCCAACGAGGCAGGGGGGCGCGCCCTAGGAGGGGGCCCCCTCCACCCTCGTGCCCGCCTCGTGGCTTTCTTGATGGAGGGTCCATGTCTCCTGGGTCTTATCTGATGAGAAAATCACGTTCCCGAAGGTTTCATTGGACTCCGTTTGATATTCTGTTTCTTTGAAACACTGAAATAGGCAAAAAAACAGCAATTCTGGGCTGGGCCTCCGGTTAATAGGTTAGTCCCAAAAGTAATATAAATGTGGAAAATAAAGCCCAATACTGTCCAAAACAGTAGATAATATAGCATGGAGCAATCAAAAATTATAGATACGTTGGAGACGTATCATGCAGTATGCTTGGGGGAGGCCAGTTCATCACGATTGCCATTTCATCAGAGTCTAAAATAAAATGGAGAGAGTTGTAGCGGATCTCAAAACTTGGAGCAAAACATTGTTTGGGGGTGGAAAGCTGCAATTCCACATCGCCATTGAGGTGATTCTTTGTCTGGACGTTGCTCAGGAGGCTAGATCTTTGACAGCAGAAGAACACCAGCTGCGGAAGTAACTCAAGCTGAAAGTGATAGGACTGGCTGCGATCGAGAGGGCTCGCAAAAGGCAGGCTTCCAGAATAACTTGGCTTCGAGTGGGCGACGCCAACTCAAAATTCTTCCACGCTCGGCTCCTATCTCGCAGGAGGAAGAACTTTATCCACTTCATCAAAGAGGGCAATGCCATTGTAATAGAGTCGCGGGAGAAAGCAAGAATAGCCCTTGACCACTTCGCCCCAACCCTCGGTCAGAGGCAGCAACAAGGTTGTACGTTCAACTGGGAGCAGCTACAACTCCCAGTCATTGATCTGCAGGGCACCGATCTTCCTTTCAGCGAGCAAGAGATCTGGGCGGCCATCAAGGCATCTCTGGCAGAGAAAGCACCCGGGCCTGACGGTTTCACCAAAAAATTCTTCAGATCATGTTGGCAAATCATCAAGCAAGATATCTTGGCGGTCTTCCAAAAATTCTACAACCTTGCGGGGGGAACCTTGCCAAGCTGAATACAGCTTTCATTGCTCTGCTGCCAAAAAAGAACGGAGCCACGGAGATGAACCACTTTAGACCTATCATCCTGATACACTCGATTGCAAAGTTGATCGCCAAAGTCCTGTCTATGAGGCTGGCTGCTAGGCTCCAAGATCTAATCTCCCCCGCACAAACTGCTTTTCAGAAAGGCAAATGCTTGCATGAAAGTTACCTATACGTGCAGGGCTGCATGAGGGCGCTGCACCGGCAAAGAAAGCAGGCTCTGTTGTGCAAATTGGATATAGCAAAATCATTCGACACAATCTCATGGGAATACCTACTGGAACTTATGGAAAGACCTGGTTTCTCCGCAAGATGGCGGGATTGGATTGCGATGATGATGTCGTCGGCCTCCTCCTCCGTGTTGCTCAATGGAGAGCTCGGTGAACACTTCTAGCACCAGCAAGGACTAAGGCAGGGGGGCCCTTTCCCCCTGCTCTTTATTCTTGCAATCGACCCGCTGCATCACCTACTTGCTGCTACTTCTGACCTTCGGATTATGGCGCCCTTGCCGGGCCGAGGACCAAGCCTGCGGGTGAGCCTGTATGTAGATGATGCGGTCATCTTCGCAAAACCATCAACGCAGGAGGTGGACAAGCTGATGGATTTGCTGGATGGGTTCAGAGAGGCCACCGAACTTAGACTAAATCGACGAAAATCCTCTGTCACCGCAATACGCTGCGAAGGACTGCATTTTCCAGATGTGCTACATGGCTTTGGTGGCCAAGTTGTCAACTTTCCAGTAACCTACCTGGGCCTACCAATCACGCCAACAAGGCTCAGAATGGTGCATTTCCAATTCCTCATCGACCGGGTGAAGGTGAGGTTGGCGGGTGGAAAGGCAAGCTGCTTAACCTAGTGGGGAGAAGGGTTCTTGTCAGAAGCGTCCTCTTTGCTCTCCCAACCTTTGCTATGACAACTCTGAAGGTTCCAAAGAAAATTCTGAAAGAAGTGGACAAATCAAGACGGCGCTTCCTCAAGACGACTAACTTTCTGGAGGCAAATGTAAAGTGGCCTCGGACAAGGTATGCTCACCACTAGCTCAAGGAGGCCTCGGGATCTTGGACCTGAACAAATTCAACCGGGACCTGAGAATCAGATGGCAATGGCTAGCTTGGGTGAAGCCGGACAAACCTTGGGTCGGCATGCAACCACCTCCTGAGGATCAAGACTGGGCTCTGTTCGGGAAAGCCACAAGGATCCAGATAGGCAACGGAAACAAGGCGAGCTTCTCGAAGGATAACTGGATAGGTGAAGCACCGCTGAGCGTGACTTTCCCTGCTCTGTTCAGTCATGCTCGTCGCAAAAACAAATCAGTTGGGGCTGCCCTCACCAACGAGCAATGGATTATGGACCTGCAACATGGAGACACAACCGCAATAGCACCACAATACCTGAGGATGTGGCGGCTGATCGACGAGGCACACATAGCCATGGACCCTGGCCAAGAAGATAGGACACTTGGAAGGACACACGCGACGGACGATACACGGCTAAGTCGGCTTACAAGATACAATGCCTTAAAAACCCCAACTCAAATTTTAACAGTCTCATATGGAAGGTCTAGGCTCCCAACAAGCTAAAGATGTTCATGTGGCTCCTCCTCCAGAACCTCCTTTGGTGCAATGATAGGTTGTAGAGAAGAGGTTGGTCCAACGGCTACTTCTATCCCTTGTGCCTCAGGAACCTAGAAACGTCAACACACCTGATATGGAGCTACAACTTCTCCCAAGAGATTTAGAGGAAATGTGCCAATTGGATTGGATGCTCCTCGCTCACGCCTAGGGATAGGCCTTGATACATGTCCAACGTATCTATAATTTTTTATTGTTCCATGCTATTATATTATCATTCTTGGATGTTTTACAATCATTTCACAATCATTTTATATCATTTTTCGGGACTAACCTATTGACATAGTGCCAAGTGCCAGTTGTTGTTTTCTGCTTGTTTATTACATCGCATGGAATCAATCAAATGAAGTCCAAATGCAGCAAAACTTTTTGTGGATTTTTTCTGGACCAGAAGACACTTGTTGGGCCAAGAAAGTACCTGAGTGGAGCTCTGAGGGGAGCACAACCCACCACGGCGCGCCTGGGGGCCCAGGCGCGCCCAGGTGGGTTGTGCCCACCTCGATGGCGACCCGCACTGCCTCTTTGCTCTATAAATACCCCAATATTCCATAAATCCTAGGGGAGTCGACAAAAATCAAATCCAGCCGCAAGTTCCAGAACCACCAGATCCAATCTAGACACCATCACGGAGGGGTTCATCATCCTCATTGGTGCCTCTCCGATGATGCGTGAGTAGTTCATTGTAGACCTACGGGCCGTAGTTAGTAGCTAGATGGCATCCTCTCTCTCTCTCTTTTGATTCTCAATACAATGGTCTCTTGGAGATCTATTTGATGTAACACTTTTTGTGGTGTGTTTGTTGGGATCCGATAAACTTTGAGTTTATGATCAGATCTATGTTTTTATCCATGAAAGTTTGAGTCTTTTGATCTCTTATATGCATGATTACTTATAGCCTCGTATTTCTTCTTCGAATCTTTGGTTTAGTTAGGCCAACTAGATCGATTTTTCTTGCCATGGGAAGAGGTGCTTTGTGATGGGTTCGATCTTACGGTGCTTGATCCCAAAGGATGTAAGGGGAACCGACACGTATGTATCGTTGCTATTAAGGATAACAAGATGGGGTCTGCTTTCTACATAAATAGATTTTGTCTACATCATGTCATCGTTCTTATTGCATTACCCCGTTTCTCCATGAACTTAATACACTAGATGCATGTTGGATAGCGGTCGATGTGTGGAGTAATAGTAGTAGATGCAAGCAGGAGTCGGTCTACTAATCTTGGACGTGATGCCTATATAATGATCATTGCATGGATATCGTCTTGATTATTTGAAGTTCTATCAATTGCCAAACACTAATTTGTTTACCCGCTCAATGCTATTTTTCTCGAGAGAAGCCACTAGTGAAATCTATGGCCCCCGGGTCTATTCTTTATTATATTTGCCTTCGCGGTCTATTTTTATTTGCTTTTAGTTTCAGATCTATTAATCCAAAAATACAAAAATACCTTGCTGCTATTTTTATTTATTTATTTTATCTCGCGTTCCCGCGAGATCTATTTATCCAATCTACTACAATTTTACCTATCTTTTTACCCGTGAGGGGTTGACAACCCCTCTCTTATGTCGGGTTGCAAGTATTTGTTCTTTGTGTGCAGGAGCTGTTTACGTGTAGTTGTGTAGTTCTCCTACTGGTTCGATAAACTTGGTCTCATCACTGGGGGAAATACCTACCGTAGCTGTGCTGCATCATCCCTTCCTCTTTGGGGAAATACAGACGTAGTTCAAGCCACATCAAAAGGAATTTCTGGCGCCGTTGCCGGGGAGACACCATCAACATCTACCAGGTTCCTAATCACATATCTCATCTCCTTGCAATTTACATTATTTACCATTTGCCTCTCGTGTTCCTCAACCCCACTTCACAAAAACTTGCCGTTTTGTTTGCCCTCTTTTTCATTCGCCATTTTCTCGTCAGATCTGTTTTTGAGTGCAATCTTGTTGCGTAGTTGATAGGTCTCCAACGTATCTATAATTTTTGATTGTTCCATGCTATTATATTATCTGTTTTGGATGTTTAGTGGGCTTTATTATGCACTTTTATATTATTTTTGGGACTAACCTACTAACCAAAGTCCCAGTGCAAATTGCTATTTTTTTTGCCTATTTTAGTGTTTTGCAGAAAAGGAATATCAAACGGAATCCAAACGGAATGAAACCTTCGGGAGAGTTACTTTTGGAACAAACGCAATCCCGGAGACTTGGAGTGGACGTCAAGGAAGCAACAAGGTGGCCATGAGGTAGGGAGGCGCGCCCAGGGGGGTAGGCACGCCCCCACCCTCGTGGGCCCCTCATGGCTCCACCGACCTACTTCTTTCACCTATATATACTCATATACCCCGAAAACATCCAGGAGCACCACGAAACCCTATTTCCACCACTGCAACCTTCTGTACCCGTGAGATCCCATCTTGGGGCCTTTTCCGGCGCTCCGCCGGAGGGGGAATCGATCATGGAGGGCATCTACATCAACACCATAGCCTCTCCGATGATGTGTGAGTAGTTTACCACAGACCTTCGGGTCCATAGTTATTAGCTAGATGGCTTCTTCTCTCTCTTTGGATCTCAATACAAAGTTCTCCTTGATTCTCTTGGAGATATATTCGATGTAATTATTTTTGTGGTGTGTTTGTTGAGATCCGATGAATTGTGGGTTTATGATCAAGATTATCTATGAACAATATTTGGTTCTTCTCTGAATTCTTATATGTATGATGTGATATCTTTGCAAGTCTCTTCGAATTATCAGTTTGGTTTGGCCTACTAGATTGATCTTTCTTGCAATGGGAGAAGTGATTAGCTTTGGGTTCAATCTTGCGGTGTCCTTTCCCAGTGACAGTAGGGGCAGCAAGGCATGTATTGTATTGTTGCCATCGTGGATAAAAATATGGGGTTTATATCATATTGTTTGAGTTTATCCCTCTACATCATGTCATCTTGCCTAATGCGTTACTCTGTTCTTATGAACTTAATACTCTAGATGCATGCTGGATAGCGGTCGATGTGTGGAGTAGTAGTAGTACATGCATAATCATTTCGGTCTACTTGTCGCGGACGTGATGCCTATATTCATGATCATGCCTAGATATTCTCATAACTATGCACTTTTGTATCAATTTCTCGACAATAATTTGTTCACCCACCGTAGAATTTGCTATCTTGAGAGAAGCCACTAGTGAAACCTATGGCCCCCGGGTCTATCTTCCATCATATTAATCTCCCTTTAATTAGCTATTTTTGTCGCCATATATTTTGCAATCTTTACTTTCCAATCTATATCATAAAAATACCAATAATATCTATCTTATTATCTCTACCAGATCTCACTTTTGCAAGTGTTCGTGAAGGGATTGACAACCCCTTTATCGCGTTGGTTGCGAGGTTCTTATTTGTTTGTGCAGGTACGAGGGACTTGCGTATAGTCTTCTACTGGATTGATACCGGTTCTCAAAAACTGAGGGAAATACTTACGCTACTTTGCTGCATCACCCTTTCCTCTTAAAGGGAAAACCAACACATGCTCAAGAGGTAGCAGTAGTCACGATGAGTCAAGAGAACACCAAGTTGTGTGATTTCTCCAATACCAACAACAATGATTTTATTATTACTCCAATTGCTCCCGCCACTAGTGCGGAGTCTTGTGATATTAATGCCGCTTTGCTGAATCTTGTTATGAAAGATCAATTTTTCGGTACTCCTAATGAGGATGCCGCGTCCCATCTTAACACATTTGTGGAATTATGCGATATGCAAAGGAGAAAAGATGTGGACATTTATATTGTTAAGTTGAAACTATTTCCGTTTTCTTTTCGAGATCGTGCAAAAATTTGGTTTTCTTCTTTGCCTCCCAATAGTATCGATTCTTGGGATAAGTGCAAAGATGCCTTTATTACTAAGTATTTTCCGCCCGCGAAAATTATTTCCCTTAGAACCCAGATGATGAATTTCAAGCAACTTGAGCATGAGCATGTTGCACAATCTTGAGAAAGGATGAAATTAATGCTAAGGAATTGCCCAACTCATGGGTTAAATCTTTGGATGATCATACAATTTTTTTATGCGGGGTTGAATTTTGTTTCTTGAAATCTTTTGGACTCCGCAGTGGGTGCTACTTTTATGGAAATTACTTTGGGTGAAGCTACTAAATTGCTTGATAATATTATGGAAATTTATTCACAATGGCATACCGAAAGAGCTCCTACTAGTAAAAAAGTCAATTCAATAGAAGAAATAATTTCTTTGATTGAAAAGGTTGATGCTCTTATGAAGTTGGTTGCTAATAAAAGTGCTCCTATTGATTTTAATGATGTGCCTTTGTCTACTTTGATTGAGCAAAATAGTGATGCCATAGATGTGAATTTTATCTTGCGAAACAGTTTCAATAACAATGCTTATAGAGGTAATTTTAATCCTAGGCCTTTTCCTAGTAATTTCTCTAATAATTATGGTAATTCCTATGGTAATCCTTCTTATAATAATAATAGGAACACCTCTGATCTTGAGAATAATATTAAAGAATTTATCAATACTCAAAAAGTTTTCAATGCTACAATTGAAGAAAAGCTTAACAAGATTGATGATATGTCTAGAAGTATTGATATTTCTCATGATGTAGAAAATCTCAAGATGAAATTTTTTGTGCCTAAGGTTGAGGAATCAATTAAGGCTCTTTATGTTTCTATGCATGAAAGTAAGAAAAGAACCGCTATGCTTAGAGGTAGAAGAGAATTTTAGAAAAAGCGTTTTCTAGTGATTGCTTTCATAAAAGTGATGAAGATCTAAAAATGATTGGTGTTTCTTCTATTGATTCTTTGTTTAGTAAAATTGAGATTGATAATAAAGGGACTGAAGAAGATTCAACTTTAGCTAGAAAGCGTCCCGATAATTCAGAGGGTGAAAATCTTGTCGAGAAAATTGATAAAAGTGGGTTTGAAGAGGTTAAAACTTTAACTGGTGATGTGCCCACTCTTTTGGATTACAAAGACTTTAATTATGATAGTTGCTCTTTGATTGATTTTGTTTCTTTGTTGCAATACATGATAAATTCACCCCATGCTTATGAACAAAATAAAGCTTTTACTAAACATATTGTTGATGCTATGATGAAAGTTTTGGAAGAAAAGTTGGAATTAGAGATTTCAATTCCTAGAAAACTACATGATGAATGGGAACCTACTATCAAAGTCAAGATTAAAAATTATGAGTGTTTTTCTTTATGTGACTTGGGTACTAGTGTTTCTACAATTGCGAAATCTTTATGTGATGTGCTTGGTCTTACCGACATTGAAGAGTGTTCTCTAAATTTGCACTTGGCGGATTCTACTATTAAAAATCCTATGGGAAGAATTAATGATGTTCTTATTCTTGCAAATAGGAATTATGTGCCCATAGATTTTATTGTTCTTGATATTGATTGCAATCCGTCTTGTCCAATTATTATTGGTAGACCGTTTTTACATACTATTGGTGCCGTGATTGATATGAAAGAAGGCAATATTAAATTTCAATTTCCACTAAGGAAGGGTATGAAACACTTCCCTAGAACTATAATTAAGCCACCATATGAATCAATCATGAGGGCATCGTATGGATCTAGAAACAAAGATGACAATACTTAGATCCTTTGCATTATGCCTAGCCAAGGGCGTAAAACGATAGCGCTCATTGGGAGGCAACCCGACTTGTATCTTTTTGATTTTTGGTTTTCTTGCTGTTTTCAATAAAATGCCCAATTATGCCTCTATTTAGATGTGTTTTTGTGGTTTAAATTAGTCTTAGTGCCAAGCAAAGCCTTTGGGATCATGTTGGGTAATAGTTGATTTGATCTGCTGAAAAACAGAAACTTTTGCGTCCAGAAAATTTATTTTAAAAAATCACATAAGCGATGAAAAATTCTGTTTTTTTACAGAAGATTGATATAAAAATTTCCCATGTTGTCCTAATCATTCAGAATTTTTTTAGTTACATAAGTGTTTGAAATATCCAGATTGCTACAGATTGTTCTGTTTTTGACAGATTCTATTTTCTTTGCGTTGTGTGCTTGTTTTGATGATTCTATGGTTTCCTTTGAAGAGTTTTTGCCATAGAAAAGTTGGAATACAGTAGATATAATGCAAAAATAAAATATGAATGGGTTTGAAAGTGCGTTAAGTCGACTAGAGGGGGGGGGTGAATAGGCGATTTTTATGAATTCTTCACTGGGGAATTTCAGGGTGAGGAAATTCCTAAGCGAAGAACTACTTGCAGCGGAATAAGTACTCAGATGCAGACATGACATAACATAAGCATGGACATCATGATGAAATGAAAACAAACACAGAGTACAGAAAGCGTAAGCACATGATAAAACAGGGTGAAGACAAACAGACTGGAGAAATTGAACTGAGAAAATTGAGGAAGTCTTCAGTCAAAGTCTTCAAACAGATATGAAAAAGCACACAACACATTGATAAGTAAATGAAAGGGTTGAGTAAATAGAACTAGTAGGCTTGGTGAAGACAGTGATTTGGTAGACCAGTTCCAACTGCTATGACGGTTGTACGTCTGGTTGGAGCGGCTAGGTATTTAAACTCGAGGACACACAGTCCCGTACACACAGTCCTCACCGTATTCTCCTTGAGCTAAGGTCACACAGACCTCGCCCAATCACTCGTGGTAAGTCTTCAGGTGACTTCCAAACCTTCACAAAATCGGCCACTCGGCGATCCACAATTTCCTCTTGGATGCTCTAGACCATGACGCCTAACCGTTTGGAAGATGCACAATCTTCAAAGGTAACAAGTGTCAGATCCACACAGGATCAATATCTTCAGTGATGCTCAATCACTTTGGGTTTGAAGGTGTTTGGGTTGGGTTTTCCTCACTTGATGATTTTCACTCAAAGTCCTCGGAGGATGGGATGCTCTCAATGACAAGTGTCAGTTTCTCTCGGAGCAGCCAACCAGCTAGTGGTTGTAGGGGGTAGCTATTTATAGCCTAGGGAGCAGCCCAAAATGATAAGACATAAATTCCCTTCAATGATATGACCGTTAGGTGGGTAGATATTTGGGACAGCTGGCGCGTAGCACGGCAACGGTAAAAAATTTGAGGTTCAAATTCCTCAGGGCTATCATGTTCCTCACTTGTAGGCAATCAGCACTGGCGAATTCCTAACTCCTCAGTCAGAACAATTTCCTCATAGACCAAAAGAACTTCGTCTCTGTCACTGAAGAAATCGACTGAACTGTATGAGATTTCCAATAGCTTCACCTGAAGGGATTGGTAGGTGTAGGATTTTGAGATGAGCATCACTTGTAAATTTTTCCTTAGTTTTTCCTCGACCCCGTTTAATAGTACGGTGTTTCCTATGACTCAAGAAAGAGAAAATGAAACTACAAAAACAAAAGTCTTCACGCTTCATGTTCCTCGCATGAATACCAAGTCTTCAGGGTCACACCAATTTCTTCACTTTCAAAGTGTTCAGGAAGTCTTCAGAAATCCACAGTCTTCAGTTGAAGACATTCATTTTTAGGGGTCGACTTTCTCTTTAAATATCAAACTCCTCATAGACTTATAGACATGTGTACACTCACAAACACATTAGTCCCTTAACCTATAAGTCTTCAATACACCGAAATCACTAAGGGGCACTAGATGCACTTACAGTCTCCCCCTTTTTGGTGATTGATGACAATATAGGTTAAGTTTTCAACGGGGATAAACATTGAAGTGTGAATACTAATATTGAGGAATTTGATTGCAAGATATAGAAGAATTTCCCTTGAAGATGTGCATAGTGAGGAATTTTCTTTTGAAGCAATGCACATTTGAAGAGTAGAATCATGGAGATCTCCCCCTATATCTTGTAATTCATACACACATTTAACGTAGAATATGAAGAATTTGAAATGCATGATGAAATAGGGTGACCGATGTAATTCAGCATGTGTGCATTAACATATATGAGGAAATAGCATGCAGAAGAACATAGCGGAAGTATCAGACCACCATCGGGTTTAAGTTTACAACTCGATCCAACAAAGTCTTCAAAAGAAAAGAGAGTTGTAACTTAGCAAAAAAAGCACATAGATAGACAACCGCTTGAAGACTAACTCAAATTTCTCCCCCTTTGTCATCAAATTACCAAAAGGGACGAAAAATGAGGACTAACGCTCCTGAAGAATATCACGAAGTCGATGGAGGAGCGCCAGCATTGTTGGGGCCGGTTGTTGAAGTAGGGCCTGCCGCAGTGTCGTCCAAATCTTCATGCTCATCAGTCTCACGCGATGAAGAATATGAGCTGGCTACCAAGTGAGGAACTTTGACTTTCTTGAATTTCTTCGACGGTGGCCGAGACCAGTCAAAGTCCTGCTTGAAGCCCATCTGTTTCAGATCTTCTTCACCATAAAGATGAGACAGAACAGCCCAGGTGCGATCAAATACTTCATGGAGATAGTAATGGTTCTTCTTCACTGAATTCTGAGTGATGGTCATGTTCTGAAGAATTGAACCAAACTGTCTTTTTACACACTTATGGTTGCGGTCGACCTTTTGGTGAAGACTGAGGAGTAGCTCACGATCGATCATCACCCTTGGAGCTGTGCCTTGAGGATTTTGCTTTGAAGCATTGGCAGCAGAGTCATGAGTGGCAGAGTCATCATTGGTGGAGTGAGATGCAGCTTTGCGGAACTGACCTTCCAATGGACGAACGCCTTCATCAATAACAACAGGTGCCTTGCCCTTCTCATCAGCTGAGGAAAAGTCCGTTTGAGGACTTCTATTGGGGGCAAGTAGCTGATATGATTTTGAAAGTCAGCCTTGTAATTGATTGAAGACCTTGATCTGAGGAATCTCATAATCCAAGGAGCGTAAGGCTTCAATTCAAAAGGCGACAATGCAACATTTGCCAGAGTCCTCATTAAGAAATCATGGTAGTTGATTGGAACTCCATGGATGATGTTGAAAAGCAAATTCTTCATGATGCCAACGACATCTTCTTCATTCGAGTCGTGGCCTTTGATGGGACTCAATGTCTTGGTCAGAATGCGATAGACAGTCCATGGCACATACAACAATTCCTTCACGAGGAATTTGGTCCTTGGGGCTTGATCAGGCTTCAGAGGTTTCATCAAAACTTGCATGTAATGGTCAGATAACTCAGGTTCATGATATATACAACGTGCACCTTGAAGGGGAGGACTGACAGGCAGGGTATGAAGCAATTCAGAGGCTGGTGCTTTGAAGTGAGTGTTTTCTGTCATCCAGTCCACACCCAAGAATTCACATCTTTAGCATTTCCTGTGATGTGCAGCGTTGCGTAGAACTGAAGAATTAGCTCTTCATTCCAGTCTATGATGTCGGTGCAGAAGTTTAGCAGCCCAGCTTCATGAAGCACACTGAGGACTGGTGCGAAGCAAGGCAGTGATTCCATGTCCACATGAGGAATATGCTCATGGTCAAATATTTTGTCCTTATCAAAAAGCAGTGCAGAATAGAAGTTGGCTTGGCTTGCTGTCCAGAAACGCTTCCTTCATAGACGAGCAGAGTCATAAGGATTGTAATCTGTGAAGAATACATGCTCATGGAAGAAATCATCAGCCTTGAATTTCTGCTTCTTGGATAAGGGATTCTTCGGCTTGAGCTGAGGAGTGTCAGTCAAAGTCATCACAGCCTCAGGAATCACATTCTCAGGAACCACAGGCTGAGGAATTTCAGTTTCTGCTTTAGTAGCAGCTTGGGTCTTCAATTCTTCATCAACATTGACATCGGCCCTAGTGGCTGGAACTTCTTCAGGAATGGAAGGAGTGGAGTGAGGTTCTACAGAGCCCACTTGAACTTCAGTGTGCACTGGGGACTGAGGAATTTGTTGCAGTGGTGTGAACATGGGAGAGTTGGGGTGATGACTTTCCCAAAAGTCATCATTCATCACTGGAGTGGTGCTCCCTATGTCCACGTCTTCATCTTCTTCATTTAATTCTTCAACGCCTGCCTCTTCAGCTGTGAACTGAGGCATAGGTGATGAGATGACTGGGGTTGAAGGGATATTATCCACTTCAATTTCTTCGTCCAACTGCTCTGAAGAAGCAGCAGAAGGAACGTCTTCATCAGATCCGCCTGGGATCTCATAATCTTCACCAAAGGGAACGAGTTCCTTCGATGGCATACTGGAGACAGGAACAACATCAATAGGATTCTCAAAAGAGCTTGTTAATGTCTTCATCTTCTTCGGTGCTGAAGAATCTGATGAAGCAGATGCTTTCCTTTTCTTCACTGCTGCTCGCTCCGCAGCCTTGGTTTTCTTCGCTTCTGATGCAGAAGGAAGATCTGGACTTGGTGTTGGTGCAGGAGGAGCAAACGAAATTGGTTCATTTACCTCAGGCACAACTGATGCAGTTGGCCCGGTTGGTTCAGTTTCTTTAGGCACAGCGGTTGATGCTTCAGCTAGCCTGGATTGTTCCTCAGGCGCAACACTAGTGGTTGCCCTGGCAGTTTCATCAGCGGCTGGAATAGCTTCATCAGCCCTGGTACTAGCAGTTTCATCAGCAACCTAATTTTCATCAGCGGTGCTGGCATGTTCTTCAGTGGGCTGAGCAGATGCTTCACCCTGAAGAGATTCATCATTTGAAGTGAATTTTTTAGTTAACTTCACAAATCAGTCAGCATAGTTGCTATCAAATTCATCACTGAGATTCTTGATCTCTGATTGCAGAGCTACAAGTTGATCAGGTGAAAGCTTCAACACATTTTGCTTTAGAAAGCGCTCTTTCTTGTACTGTGCTTTCTTCACCTTCCTCCCCTGTTCATATTTCCATTTCCCTTCACCAATGAAGGCTCTCAACATATGAGTTTGACCAGGAGTGAGGTTCATCTCAGGCAAAGGTGTATTGGGGTCCTTATGCCATAAGTTGATGAAATCGAGGATCAACTTTGGATCCAGCATCAATGGCACATTACTGCCTTTGGCTCTAGCGGCCCTTTTGTCATCTGTCTCGATGATTTCAAGTGAGTTCCTCATCATCGCCTTCACATCATCGGACGGTACTTGGAAGGCGACTTGCTTCTTGTGAGGACTTGGTCTAGTGCCTCGTCCAGAAATGGCCTTGGTCTTCATCAGAGTGGGGCCTGTTGAGGAATGCGGAGGAGCTGAAGAACTTGGAGATGCTCCTGAGGCAATTGATTTGCCTGTGGTCCTTTGACACGAGGCAAGATGCACAGGTGTAGAGGACTTTGCCGGTGGTGCTGAGGGCTTTGGAGGAGCAGGAGCAGCATGAGGAATTTGTTGTGAGGGCTTTGTAGAACTGGGCCGTGAGGGCATTGCTGAGGTGCTTGGCCGTGAGGGCATTGAAGCAGAAACACTCGGCTTGTGTGCGGGATTCTTGGGCATAGCCTTCTTAGGCTTGCTAGCAGAGGCCTCAGTAGTGGCATCAGCAAAATCTTCATTGAATTTCTTCACTGCCTCTTTTGCCATTTTGGCCAGTTTAGCTTGACGCTTGGCCCATTCAGCGGGAAAATCTTCACCACATCTGATGCTTGTGGGATTAGCTTCTTGGCCAGGTGCTAGTGGAGGTCTTGGGCATGCAGGGTGTACAGTGAATTTCTTCATGTACTTTGGAGTGACATAGCAATATTCTCTCCATTCTCTGGCCCATCTCCTCTCTATCTTCTGAATGCGCACTTTGCGCTCATTCTTCGTTTCATGAGGAGGAGTGCAATACCCTGCATAGATGTCATCCGAAATCTCAAAAGCAGTGTTAACTTCAGGTTTCTTCCCTCCCTTCGAGGTTTCTTGTCACGGCCATTTTCTTCACCGAGGAATCTGAACAATGTAATTCTCTCGACGAGGTATGCAACTTTTCTTCGAGGAACGCTGCAAATGAGTTAAGTTGATGAGAACCTAGTGATTCAAAGAATGACATGTGTACCTGTGAACAGAGTATAGGTGCGAAGAATTTGGAGAGGTCATATGCGTTCTCAGAAGTTTTTGCAAAATGAACTAGTTTGAGGAATTTGACCAGATGTGTCTTGAGGAATTTCACTAAGTGTTCTTTGTCTTAGGTTCCAGAGTTGTATAGATTGAAAATCCACACAATTGAGGAATCTTGAAGAAAAACGTTGCTTAAGGAAACAGATCAAGAACAGATGTTTGTGTGATGTGTTTAGAGTGTGAAGATTGAAACAAGGGCAGTAAAAATGATTTTTAATTACCCTTGACGAAGAACACGACGAACTAAGAATAGTAGATTTGAAGCTCGTCGGTTTAGATCTTCCACGCCCTAACTTGGCAGAGGAAGACAGCTACGGCGGCGTCGGAGTGAAGAAATCCGGGGCCGGCGCGAGTACGACGGTGACGAGGTCGAGGTAGCGAAGCTCTTCCTCATCGGCGATGATGGAAGTAGCGGCGGCGCTAGGTTCTGAGAGCTCGAGCGAGGGAGTGTGGTCGAGCGGAGTAAAAACATTCTGAGGAGGGTGAGGGGTATTTATAGCCGAGGTAAAAAACCGCTCACCCGAGGAAAATGGACGAACGTGCCCCTGACCCTTCTCATTCGTGCGACATGTGTCACCCACGTATAGAGAGGTGAAGATCGTGTGAGATCGTAGGTGAATAGATAATCATATCATGGAATGTGGAACAGTTTGAGCGGCAAAAGCCAAAAATTCAGATATGAAGATTTTAATGTTTGGTTCGCAAATTCTTCAGCTGACAAGGACAAAGTGAAGATTTTGAACGGGTTTCAAATAGAACGCACATGAATAATTTGTGAACAGACTGGGTTGAGTTTAGCATAGAGGGGGAAGGGTCCGATCACATTCACTTAGCAGAAAAAACAACTTGAAGAAATAGCAATAAGTGAATGCTATGGAGGACATAAACTCATATATGTATAGCCAATGAAGAAAAACGACGGAAGCAGTGAAGATAACGCAAAGTTGAAGAAATTGAACAACTGAGGAATTTCAAAACTGAAGAAAAACTCAAATTAAAGATTTTCAACTTTTGTTGGTGGCGTAACCCACTGTATAAGAATGCTGATTTCAAACACCGCTGCATAATTGTCGTGGGCTCTGAGAATCAAATTCTTCGTTAATTTCTTCACACTTTGAGTGTTAGTCTTCATTGATTGAAGAAAAACGTTACTTCTTGTGTTGCACATCTAAGTCATCAATTTTGCATAAGTGTTAGGATGTGTGTCCTTTTCAAAGGACATTCAAAGATTCTAAGATATTTAGCTCACACCGCAACTTGCTAAATCTCTTCTCATCCAAGGGCGTTGTGAAGATATTGGCTAGCTGTTCTTCAGTCTTCACGTGCGCGATGGAGATGTCGCCCTTCAACACATGATCACGAAGAAAATGATGACGAATCTGAATGTGCTTTGTCTTCGAGTGCTGAACTGGGTTATGAGCAATATTGATGGCACTTTCATTGTCACAGTACAGTGGCACATTCTTCACGTTGATGCCGTGGTCCTTGAGGATTTGCTTCATCCATAGCAATTGAGCACAACACGAACCAGCAACAATGTACTCAGCTTCAGCAGTAGAAAGTGATACACAGTTCTGTTTCTTCAAGGACAAACAGACCAAGGATTGCCCGAGGAAATGGCATGTGCCTGATGTTGACTTGCGGTCCACACGATCACCAGCATAGTCAGAGTCTGAATATCCAATGAGATCAAAAGCCGAGCCCTTGGGATACCATAATCCAAGTGTTGGAGTGTGAGCTAGAAATCAAGAATATGCTTCATGACCTTATGGTGTGATTCCTTCGGTGTTGCTTGAAAGGTGCACACATGCAAACACTAAGCATAATATCTGGCCTAGATGCACATAAATACAATAAAGAGCCAATCATGTAGTGGTATACCTTATGATCGAAGTCAATACCATTTTCATCAGTGCATAGATGGCCATTTGTGGGCATAGGGATTTTGACGCCTTTGCAATCTTGCATGCCGAATTTCCTCAATACATCCTTGAGGTATTTCTCTTGAGATATGGAGATGTTGTTGCGCTGTTGACGAATCTAAAGACCTAGGAAGAATTTCAATTCTCCCATCATAGACATTTGATATTCTTCACTCATCATATAGGCAAATTCATCACTGTAATGTTGGTTAGTACAGCCAAAGATGATATCATCAACATATATTTGACACACGAATAGTTCATCATCATAAGTTTTGGTGAAAAGAGTTGGGTCAAGTGAACCGGGTTTGAAGCCTTTCTTCATGAGGAATTCCTTCAAAGTATCATACCACGCCCGAGGGGCCTGCTTAAGGCTATAGAGGGCTTTATTGAGTCTGAAGACTTTGTCAGAATGCTTTGGATCTTCAAAACCAGGGGGTTGAGCAACATATACTTCTTCCTCAAGCTTACCATTGATCGGGAATGCACTTTTCACATCCATTTGATATAAGATGATGTCATGATGGTTAGCATAAGCAAGTAATATGCGAATAGCCTCAATTCTAGCAACAGGTGCAAAAGTTTCATCGAAATCAATTCCTTCAACCTTTTGTGTAGCCTTGAGCTACAAGCCGTGCCTTATTCCTCACCACAAGGCCATTTTCATCTTGCTTGTTGCGGTAGATCCACTTTGTGCCGAATGATATTGTGCTTGCGAGGGTCTGGTCGCTTGACAAGTTCCCAGATGTTGTTGAGCTCGAACTGATGTAGTTCCTCTTGTATAGCTTGAATCCATTCAGGCTCCAGAAATGCTTCATCTACCTTAGTGGGCTCTGTGATAGAGACGAAAGCAAAGTGCCCACAAAAGTTAGATAAATGTGAAGCTTTTGAGCATGTTAAAGGACCTGGTGCATTGATGTCGCTGATGATTTTCTCAATTTGCACTTCATTTGCAATGCGAGGATGAGCGGGTTGGCGACGAGGAATTTGCTCAGCATTTTCTCTAGAGCCATTTTCCTCAGTTGGACCAGCATGATGTTCTTCATGGTCTGGAATGACTTCTTCAGCAGATTCTTCGGTAGGAATGACATCCTCAGTAGCCTTGAACTTGATTGTTTCCTCAGGTGACTGTTCATCTAGCGCAGGAGGTAGGTGCTCTCTTTGCGAGCCATTAGTTTCATCAGACCGCACATCTACAGTTTCAACAATCTTGTGGTGAATGTTGTTGAAGACTCTGTAGGTGTGCGAGTCCTTTCCATAACCAAGCATAAAACCTTCATGTGCTTTAGGTGCAAATTTAGAATTGTGATGAGGATCTCTAATCCAACATTTAGCACTGAAGACTTTGAAATAGCTCACATTGGGTTTCTTGTCAGTGAGGAGTTCGTATGCAGTCTTCTTGAAGAATTTGTGAAGATATACCCTGTTGATGATGTGGCATGCAAGATCAATTGCCTCAATCCGTAAATGACGAGGCGCCTTATATTCATCAAGCATAGTGTGAGCCATCTCAACAAGATTCTGTTCTTGCACTCCACGACGCCCATTCTCACGAGGAGTATAAGGAGCAGATAACTCGTGAGTAATACCAAGTTCATCAAGATAGTCATCAAGACCAAAGATTCTTGAACTTCGGTTCCATTGTCACTTCTGATGTGCTTGATCTTTATACAAAAGTTGGTTGAAGCCCTCGAGGAACATCGTTTGAAGACTTCCTGGACTTCACGTTTGTAAGTGACAATATGCACCCATGTGCAACGAGAGTAATCATCAACAATAACAAAGCCATATAGAGATGCTTCATTGGTGAATGTAGAATAATGGTTAGGACCAAAGAGATCCATGTGAAGCAATTCAAATGGACGAGTGGTAGTCATCATAGTCTTCGTGGGATGTTTGGCCTTGGTCATCTTCCCAGCTTCACAAGCACTGCATAGGTGATCCTTGAGGAATTTGACATTCTCAATGCCAATGACATGCTTCTTCTTCACGAGCGTGTGCAAGTTCCTCATGCCAGCATGACCGAGTCGTCGATGCCATAGCCAGCCTTCTGTAGCTTTTGCAAGTAGGCATATAGCAGGTTGTGGTCCTGTAGAGAAATCAACAAATACAGATCTCCTCTCTTAAAGCCTTCGAAGACTTTGGAATGTTCAGCTTCCATGATCACAACACAACGATACTTGCCAAAGATAACAACCATATCAAGATCACAAAGCATTGAGACTCACATGAGGTTGAATCCTAAGGACTCGACAAGCATGACTTTGTCCATGTGTCGATCCTTTGAGATTGCAACCTTACCTAGACCCAATACCTTGCTTTTTCCTTTGTCAGCGTAGGTAAGATGCTTCAGATGTGATGGAGATAAGGGAGCATCCATCAATAAGTTCTTGTCACCAGTCATGTGATTTGTACATCCACTATCAAGGACCCACTCAGTGGCTTTGGGTTGATCATCCTGTAGATGAATTAGTGTAGCTTATGAACTCATATACTTCATCAATGAAGAATATGGCATCAAATTTATCAGATCACTTTCATCAAGCAATATAACAGATATAGCAATATGAGGACGTGAGAAATGAGAATTCATTTCTTCATGATTAGCTTGCGTCCTTTCAAGCATATTCGGGTCTCCAGCAAATTCTTCAGACGCTTAAGTACGTCTGGAGACCTGACCCTGCATAAGAGATTAGTTCTTTTTCTTCACCACCCACATCTGAAGGGGTGGCAAAGAGTTCATCATTCTGTGAGCTCCATAAGAGAAAGGTGGCATAGAAGCCAGTCCACTTCGTTTCACATAAGAGGAGTTAGGGTAAGCATATGAATAAGCAGAGAAATTCTTCGAGGACTTATGAACATAATGGTTTGAAGAATAATGCACATATTCATAGCCCTTAGTTCTTCCCTGCAAAATAGAAGTGTTAGCACGATGATGTTCATATGAGGACTTTGATCCACATGAGGAATTTGGTCCGTATGAGGACATGGATCCATATGAAGAATTTGGTCCATATGAAGAATTTGATTTGGGGTTCCTATTCTTCACAGGTGGTGTCATGATGACATTCACCTGAAGACTTTCAAGGCACCTTTTGGGAACCCAGATTTTCTTCATAGGGGGACCATTCCTGCAGTTAGTGCCAACATACCTAGCAAATACTTCACCATTCTGATTTTTGAACAACTTATAGTTGGAGTCAAATGACTCGTCAGAAGAATGAGAAGATTCACATGTAAAGCCAGATAAAGTAGATGGATCTACTAGAGGTCCCTTTGCAGCAACCCATGAGGTTTTGGGATACCGCTTTCAAGCTTCCAAAGATGTTCCATCAGCATTGATTTTCCTCTCAAAGGCAATACCCTCTTTCCTAGGGTTCCTGTTGAGGATCTGCTTTTTAAGCACATCACAAAGAGCCTGATGCCCTTTGAGGCTTTTGTACATGCCTGTCATATACAATTCCTTCAGCCCTGCATTGTCAGTGATACTAGCAATATCCTCAGATGAGGAATTAGTGATAGCAGAGACAGGTGTAGAATTTGCAGCAATAGAAGCATTTGAACTTTCGGGTGAAGAATAAGCAGATTCACGTGCAATGCACTTCAAACATGCAGGAATAAATTCTTCCTGAGCAGCACTGATTTGTTGAGAAAGTAATGAATCATGCTCCTTCTGAAGATCTTCATAACTCACCCTTAGCTTCTCAAGATCTTGCTTTCTTTGAAGAAACTCATAGGAAAGCTTCTCATGATCAGATAAGAGACTGTTATGATGACTCTGAAGATTGTCAAACTTGGACTGAAGTTTCTGAAGATTTTCAGTCAAAGTTTTGGTGCGATCCATTTCTTCACCCAACATATCATCACTTTTATCTAGCATATTTTGAACCTTTTCAAAAGCCTTTTGTTGTTTCACAGCAATCTTGGCAAGTTTAGAGTAGCTAGGCTTGAGGTTTTCATCAGATTCATCCTCACTTGATTCAGAGGAGGGATATTTGAGTACCCTGGCACCCTTTGCCATGAAGCAAATAGGTGGGAGCGTAGTCATCATCGTTGTCATCAGCCTTGTTGTGGAAGCCATTTTCTTCAGTGTTGAAGATGGACTTGCTGACGAACGCAGTAGCGAGGGCTAGGCTCGCCACACCAGATTCTGACTCCTTAGATGCCTCCTCTTCCTCATGTTCCTCAGACTCAGCCTCAGATTCCATTTCCTTGCCAATGAATGCCCGATCCTTCTTGGAGATGCTCTTCTTGTGAGATGAAGACTTTGAGGATTTTGACGATGAGGACTTTGAAGATTTCTTCTTCTTCTTTGAGTCATCAGAACTGTAATCCTTGTATTTCTTCTTCTTTGATTCCTTTTCCCACTGAGGACAGTCTTGAATGTAGTGACCAGGTTTCTTGCATTTGTGGCACAGTCTCTTCTTGAAGTCACGGGATGTGGAATCGTCACTTCTTGAGGATTTTCCAAAGTGACCACGTCTTGAGAACTTCTGGAATTTCTTCACGAGCATTGCTAGCTCCTGGCTCAGTTCTTCAGGATCACCAAGGCTGCTACCAGAATCTTCACCTTCAGATTCAGACACTGCCTTGGCCTTCAGAGCACGTGATCTGCCATAGCTCGGTCCATAGAGATCTCTCTTCTCAGCAAGCTGGAACTCATGGGTGTTTAGCCTTACAAGGATATCAGCGGGATCAAGTGACTTATAGTCTCCACGTTCTTGTATCATCAATGCCAGAGTATCAAATGAGGAATCAAGCGATGTCGGTTATTTCTTCACCACCTCATGGTCGGTGATGTCAGTCGCACCAAGTGCTTGAAGCTCATTGAGATGTCAGTTGCTACCTCTTGAGCACTGCGTTGGTTTTCCCTTGAAGAGGAAAGGGTGATGCAGCAAAGTAGCGTAAGTATTTCCCTTAGTTTTTGAGAACCAAGGTATCAATCCAGTAGGAGGCTACGCGCGAGTCCCTCGTACCTACACAAAACAAATAAATCCTCGCAACAAACGCGATAAGGGGTTGTCAATCCCTTCACGGTCACTTACAAGAGTGAGATCTGATAGATATGATAGGATAATATTTTTGGTATTTTTATGATAAAGATGCAAAGTAAAATAAAAGAAAAATAAATAACTAAGTGTTGGAGGATTAATGTGATGAAGATAGACCCCGGGGCCATAGGTTTAACTAGTGGCTTCTCTCGAGAGCATAAGTATTTTATGGTTGGTGAACGAATTACTGTTGAGCAATTGACAGAATTGAGCATAGTTATGAGAATATCTAGGTAAGATCATGTATATAGGCATCACGTCCAAGACAAGTAGACCGACTCCTGCCTGCATCTACTACTATTACTCCACTCATCGACCGATATCTAGCATGCATCTAGAGTATTAAGTTCATGAAAACAGAGTAACGCCTTAAGCAAGATGACATGATGTAGAGGGATAAATTCATGCAATATGATAAAAAACCCATCTTGTTATCCTTGATGGCAACAATACAATACATGCCTTGCTGCCCCATCACATCGGGAAAGGACACCGCAAGATTGAACCCAAAGCTAAGCACTTCTCCCATTGCAAGAAAGATCAATCTAGTAGGCCAAACCAAACTGATAATTCGAAGAGACTTGCAAAGATAACCAATCATACATAAAAGAATTCAGAAGATTCAAATATTGTTCATAGATAATCTTGATCATAAACCCACAATTCATCGGTCTCAACAAACACACCGCAAAAAGAACATTACATCAAATAGATCTCCACGAGAGAGGGGGAGAACATTTTATTGAGATCCAAAAAGAGAGAAGAAGCCATCTAGATAATAACTATGGACCCGAAGGTCTGAGGTAAAATACTCACACTTCATCGGAGAGGCTATGATGTTGATGTAGAAGCCCTCCGTGATGGATGCCCCCTCCGCCAAGCTCTGCAATGTGCCCCAAGATGGGATCTCGTGGGCATGAAGGTTGCGGTGGTGGAATTAGGTTTTTGGCTCCGTATCTGATCGTTTGGGGGTACGTAGGTATATATAGGAGGAAGGGGTACGTCGGTGGAGCAACAGGGGGCCCATGAGGGTGGAGGGCATGCCCTGGGGGGGGGGGGGGGTAGGCACGCCCCCCTACCTCGTGGCCTCCTCCTTTGTTTCTTGACGTAGGGTCCAAGTCTCCTGGATCATATTCTTCCAAAAATCACGTTCCCGAAGGTTAAATTCCGTTTGGTTTTCTTTTTCTATGAAACTCTGAAATAGGCAAAAAACAACAATTCTGGGCTGGGCCTCCAGTTAATAGGTTATTCCTAAAAGTAATATAAAAGTGAATAATAAAGCCCAATAATGTCCAAAACAGTAGATAATATAGCATGGAGCAATCAAAAATTGTAGATACGTTGGAGATGTATTAGGCATCCCCAAGCTTAATTCCTGCTCGTCCTCGAGTAGGTAAATGATAAAAACAGAATTTTTGATGCGGAATGCTACTTGGCATAATTTCAATGTAATTCTTCTTAATTGTGGTATGAATATTCAGATCCGAAAGATTCAAGACAAAAGTTTAATATTGACATAGAAATAATAATACTTGAAGCATACTTACAAAGGAATTATGTCTTCTCAAAATAACATGGCCAAAGAAAGTTGTCCCTACAAAATCATATAGTCTGGCTATGCTCTATCTTCACCACACAAAGTATTTAAATCATGCACAACCCCGATGACAAGCCAATCAATTGTTTCATACTTTTGACGTTTTCAAACTATTTCAATCTTCACGCAATACATGAGCGTGAGCCATGGACATAGCACTATTGTGGAAAAGAATGGTGGTTGTGGAGAAGACAAAAAGGAGAAGATAGTCTCACATCAACTAGGCGTATCAAAGGGCTATGGAGATGCCCATCAATAGATATCAATGTGAGTGAGTAGGGATTGCCATGCAACAGATGCACTAGAGCTATAAGTATATGAAAGCTCAACAAAAGAAACTAAGCGGGTGTGCATCCAACTCGCTTGCTCACGAAGACCTAGGGCATTTTGAGGAAGCCCATCATTGGAATATACGAGCCAAGTTCTATAATGAAAAATTCACCCTAGTATATGAAAGTGACAAAATGAGAGACTCTCTATCATGAAGATCATGGTGCTACTTCGAAGCACAAGTGTGGTAAAAGGATAGTAACATTTTCCCTTCTCTCTTTTTCTCTCATCTTTTTTATTTGGGCCTTTTCTCTTTTTTTATGGCCTCTTTTTTTTCGTCCGGAGTCTCATCCCGACTTGTGGGGGGATCATAGTCTCCATCATCCTTTCCCTCACTTGGGACAATGCTCTAAAAATGAAGATCATCACACTTTTAGTTTCTTACAACTCAACAATTAGAACAAAATATGACTCTATATGAATGCCTCCGGCGGTGTACCGGGATATGCAATGAATCAAGAGTGACATGTATGAAAGAATTATGAACGCTGGCTTTGCCACAAATACGATGTCAACTACATGATCATGCAAAGCAATATGACAATGATGGAGTGTGTAATTATAAACGGAACGGTGGAAAGTTGCATGGCAATATATCTCGGAATGGCTATGGAAATGCCATGATAGGTAGGTATGTGTCGGTGTACTAGAGTAGGGGTACCCTAGTATCCCGTACTCGTGCACGGACAGTTGCAGCACCCCGAGGCAGGGTTTGCCTCGTCACCGCCAAGATCCTCCGTGGCTCCTTTGGAGCCATTCAAGAACAAAGTATTTGATTAAGAAGACAAGACCACGACAAGAGGAGCTTGTCGGGAAGGCCACCTGTGCACGCAGAAGACAAGGCCCCGGCAAGAGGAGCTTGCCGGAAGGCTCGAGCGACAAGCCTCCGGGCGCGACAAGGATTCGGCCGCGGCAAGGCGCTTGCCGCTGCATGCAACTTCTCTCCATCTCCGCTCCAGCTCATCCAACGACGTGTCGTCATGGGACCGTTCCATGCGCGCGTGTCGAGCGGCTGTGCAGCCAGCGGAGAGCAGCGATAAGCAATGGCCGACAAGCTCGCCATCGTGGCGAAGCGGAGGCGCACTGACGGTCTCTGTTATAATCGCTTTGGGCGACAATGAAGGGCATTTATTGCTTTTGTCCCTTGCCGTCGAGTTAGGTATTTTGCACTGCATAATCGCTCAAGTAGGTGTACCAACTCCTGTTTTTACATTTGTACCCTCATCTATGTTGCCACCTGTCGGAGACCCCTTGAGCATATAAAAGGAGGCCCATGTGCAACGTAGAAGGGGTTCGGCTGGTTCGGCTGGTTCGGTTCATTCGACTGGCCAGAGACTAGACACACTCACGCTAGGTTTTGTAGCTCTCATTGCTCCCTAGCAAGAACACAATAGATCAAACAAGCAGCAGTAGGAGTTTTATCTCTCCGGAGAGCTCCGAAGCTGGGTAAACTGCTCGTGTGCCTCGCCTCGATCCGCTCTTCATGCGATCTCCGCCCCTCCGAACCACAAGGCCTGCTCCACCGCCCCATAGGTGTCCGTGGGTACGATCAGCCTCCCCGACATCTTTGGCGCGCCAGTAGGGGCGCCGAGGCCGTGTGAATCTGATCCAGCGTCCACACGAGCAGCATCATCAACATCTTCCTCAACATGCCACCGAAGAAGAAGGCTTCGCGGCAGCAGAGCCGTCCGGCTGCACTCCACCCTCACCGCAGCAAACGGGTGGTGGGGCAGACGCTGGCGGAGGAACGGGCACCGACGAAGGTGTTCGCGATGTTGCCAAGTCCAAGGACAAGGCACCGCAAACCTCGGCGTCCGCGCATCCCCCGCGCCCATCTCAGGAGACGCGGGACCAACAACGTCATGGCGCTCACAACGCCATACGTTCGTTGGATCGAGACCCTCAAGACCAGCTTGCACGCCAACATGCCGGGCACGAGTGAGATACGGTCGCCGGACGGGTGCTGCTCCTTCTAACGAAGTTAGAAGTCCGAGCGTGTCCCGCCTCGCACCGTTCTCCAATGCCACCCACTACTCCAGCAGAAGCTCTGGCGAGCTCACCTGCTTCCTCGACTACCCTCCAACGGCCGACAAGGTCGACGAGTGGAGGGCCACTATCGAGCCTCATCGGCTTTGCCAATGGCGACGCCTCCACGGCAACTCACGCCATCATTGCCGCTGACGAGACGACAAGGCACGAGCCGGTGGCATTTAGACTGCCGGGGTGCAACCACTGCACTCTCTCGCCAAGAAGGCCAAGATCGCCGACTCACCGGATCCACCTCGACAGCGACTCCACTGCGTCGCCGGATCCACGAGCTTCGCCGCGATCAGCGCCAAGTTCTTCATGAGCGACAACAAGAGGACGCTTCGAACTCGCATCGAGCGCCAAGAGAAGCGCGATGTTAGTCCGACAAGCGCTGGGCCTTCTGTTGACATGCGCTACCGGAGGAGCCAGCGACTTGCCGTGACGCTGTAGGTTGCCCTGCGCTCACTCGTGAGCTGCGGCAAGTCCAAAGGGCCCAGCCGTAAAAACTTCAAACCAGACGTGCCGGAGAAGAATGATGGCAGGACGCATCCGTCGGAGTTCCTTAGCATCTACACCATCGCGGTGCAGGCTGCGGGGGACGGGACGACAAGATCCTCGCCAACTACTTCGCCGTGCTCAAGTCCAACGCCGATCTTGGCTCATGCACTTGCCGGACAGCTCCATATCCTCTTGGCAGATCTGTGCCATCGGTTTGTTGGCGCCTTCACGGTGGCCACAAACCTCATGGCCAAGAGAGTGACCTTCACTTGCTCGCCTGTAAGGAAGGAGAGTCCTGCGCAAGTTCATTCAGAGATTCAGCCGTGCACTACAACATCCCGTGACGTCCACCCCTGCCGGTGATCAGCGATTTCATCGTAATGTGCGGAACTGCGGGATGAGGGAGGAGATGGCGATGTGCAAAGTCAAGGACGCCGCGAGCTGTACGCCTTGGCCTACAAGTGTGCACGCTACGAGGAAGGGAGGAGACTCGAGGAGAGAATGCGAAGCAGGATCTCGACAAGGAGGACACCGCCCCAAGAAAGAAGGGCCAGCGGCGAGGCAACAGGAAGAAGAAAGCCAGAGAAGTGCTAGCAGTCGAGCAGTCCGGCAATGGAGGTGGCGACAAGAACGCCAAGGCTGGTGGCTCCGGCAAGGAGGTTGCCGCCGATGCCAACCACCAGTCGGTGGCGGCCGCCGACAAGCGGTGACAACTCCGCAAGCGATCGCAAGATCCACCGCACCAAGGGCCACGACCTCCAGAGCTGCAAGAAGGTCGAGCAGCTTGTCGAACAGCAGAGAGCTGAGTACGAGCGGCGCGACAAGGAGAAGGCCTGTGAAGGTGCCGGGGAGCAAGCAAGAAACGCCCCGCCGGGAGGACGCCGCTGCAAAGCCAAGCAGCGGCAAGGAGACAGACTTCGCTGCCGCGACATAAGGATGAAGATGACGACGACGAAGATATGGAAGACGACGACGCCGATGAGCAGGAGTTTCGTAAAGCCACAGAGGTTCTGCGTTGACGGAGGTGCTTCGCATACCTCCCACCGCCAACTCAAGCAATGGATGCGGAGGTCAATGCAGCGGAACCATCCGTAGAGTCACGCAAGCCTCTCAAGTGGTCCAAAGACGCTTATCATTTTTGACATTGAGGATCACCCCGATCGCATAATCTGCGGTCGGGTGCTTGCCGATGTTGGTCTCACCAACCATCCGCAACCTCAAGGTCACCAAAATGCTAGTTGACGGCGGGGCCGGCTTGAATCTGATCTCCTCCGCGGTGCTCCAGAAGCTTCAAATCCCTGACAGCGAGCTCGAAGAGACCGACACCTTTCAAGGAATCAATCCGGGAAGGAGCAAGCCGAAGGGGAAGATTACGTTGCCGGTAACATTTGGCAGCGAGCTGAACTTTAGGACTGAGAGGGTCACATTCGACGTTGCCGATTTCCCGTTGCCTTACAATGGGATACTTGGCCGCCCAGCACTCGCCAAGTTCATGGCGGCCTCTCACTACGCCTACAACTTACTCAAGATGCCAGGCCCGATAAGCGTCATCTCTGTCCATGGCGACAAGAAGGATGCCCTTATACGTGCCGACAAGATCTACCGGATGCAAAGCCATGACAGATTGCCGGACACTTGCCGCTGAAGCTCCCTCGGGGAAGAAGACCAAGTCCAAGTCCGGCAAGGGCTCTGATGCTCACTCCGCAAACGCACCTCTTGGAGTGCTGCGCTACATCACGAGGACGCACCATCGAGCTCCACCGCAAGTGCAAGAAGATGGTGGCTCTACCAAGACCAAGAAGGTGCCCGCCAAGGAGGACGGCACCGGTGGTACCTTCACCATCGGTGCCTCTCTCGACCCTAAATAGGAAGGCGCTTCGTTGCTTTTCCTGGGCGAATGTCGGCGTGTTTGCATGGCAACCGTCGACATCCCCGTGTTCCTGTGAAAGTGATTGAGCACCGCCTGGCCGCTTGTCCTCATGCGCGCCCGTCAAGCAAAAAGTCGAGGAAGCAAGCGTGGAGCGCCAAGAATTCATAGCGAAGAGAGATCAAGAAAACTGGAAGCGCAGGCCTCGTCGAGGAGTGCTCCATCCTACGTGGTTGGCCAATCACGTAGTCGCGCAAGAAGGCAAATGGAAAATGGAGACTTTGTATTGACTTCACGGATGTTAATAAAGCTTGTCCCAAAGATCCATTTCCCTTGCCGCGCATTGACCAGATTGTTGACTCCACGGCTGGATGTGATTTGCTTTTCGCTTTCTTGATGCATACTCAGGATACCATCAGATCTTCATGGCTGAAGAAGATGAAGAGAAGACCGCATTCATTACACCATGTGGCACATTACATTTTCATACGGATGCCTTTCGGTTTGAAGAATGCCGGTTCAACATTTGCAAGGGTAGTCCATGACGCTTTTGAGCCGCAAATGCACGTAAATGTAGAAGCCTACATGGATGACATAGTGGTCAAAAGCAAGGACAAAGCAACTCGGGTTCAAGATTTGGACGAGACCTTTGCAAATCTGCGCAAGATCAACCTTAAGCTCAACCCCGAGAAGTGCGTGTTTGGAGTCCCTTCCGCAAGCTTCGGGTTCTTCGTGGTCTCAATGAGGATTGAAGCTAATCCCGACAAGATCAAGGCCATTGAGCAGATTGAAGCAATCAAGCGCGTCAAGGATGTCACGAAGACTTGCCGGTTGCGTGGCTGCTCTCGGCAGGTTTATTTCTAGGTTCTGCTTGAGCGCTGCCGCTTTTTCAAGATTTTGAAAAAGGCAGGTCCAATGAAGTGGACTCCCGAAGCGGAGCCTGTGCTGCAGGACTTGAAGAGATACCTGTCCTCCACTCCAACACTTGTCGCACCTAGGCCACAAGAGAAGTTGCTGCTATATATAGCGGAAACCAATCAAGTGGTTAGTGCTGCGTTAGTAGCAGAGAGGGAGGCGGATGACGAGCCAGCAACCACGGCAAGCACATCCAGCGACAAGCAGGGGGCTCCGCCGACAAGCTCTGGTCCCGACAAGGATGAATCCGCGCAGACGCGTGACCAGATGCAGAAAAGGATGGTGCAGCGCCAGTCTACTTTGTCGGGCCCTCCGCAAGGGGCTAGGTCGAGGTACTGCGTGTGCAGAAATTGCTTTTCGGCCTCCTCATGGCCTCGAGAAAGCTGCGCCATTACTTCCAAGCACATGAGATCACAGTTGTCACTCGCTTTCCGCTCAAGAGGATACTGCAGAATCCAGAAGCAACGGGCAGGATTGTTGAGTGGGCTTTAGAACTGTCAAGCTTTGGTCTTAAGTTTGAAAGCACATCAACTATCCAAAGCAGAAGTTGGCAGAATTCATAGCGGAATGGACGCCAACACCAGATGAAGAGATTCCGGAGACGCAGCATTCCCTGGCCAAGGAAGCGCAAAGAGTGGTCGATGTACTTTGATGGTGCCTTCTCGGCTGCAAAGGCGCCGGTTTGCGGTCGCTTATCGCACTCCACCGGAGAGCACCTCAAGCACGTCGCCCGATGCACTTTCCCAAGGAGCAAGCGACGAACAATACCGCAGTATGAAGGTTTGCTTGCCGGTCTCGGGATCACCGTGGACCTTGGGATCAAAAAGCTTATTGTCGTGGAGACTCGCAACTCGTCGTCCGCCAAGTCAACAAAGATTACGAGTCCGTTGATGGAAGCCTCACGTTGATGAAGTGAGGAAGCTGGAAGAGCACTTTGACGGCCCGCAAATGGAACATGTTCCAAGAGCTCGTAATGATATTGCCGACGGTTCACAAAGTGCGCCAGACTTAAGTTGCTGTGGAACCAGGGATTTTCGTGCTCAAGTCGACTCAGCCAACCGTAACGCCATCAATCGGACAAAGCAAGAAGAGGAAGTTGGCCTCTGGTGACTACTTTCCGTGAGCTTCCCAAGCCGTCGTTGCAAAGGTCCCCAAGATCAACACCAACAAGTGCCGAGGAGCGATCCGGCTGCACCACTGTGGTTTGTTTTGTTGAAGCAGACGCCCCGACAAGTCTTGCTCCGTAAGCTTGTTGGGGAGCATCAAGCTCCGGCAGGCCGCAGGTTCTCGCCGTGGAAGCTGATGTTCCCGCAGCAGCAGATGTGCCTTTAGTCCTTGTTGTCGAGCCGCAAGCTCCAAAGATGGGCGCAGCAGATTGTCCATTTCCTTGAGACAGAGAACTTCCCAAGAGCAAGAAGAAGCGGAAAGAGTAGCCCGGCAGTCAAGTATGTACCAGTTTGTCGACAAAGATAATGCATGTAAGAAGACTCAACGGTGTGAAATTGAAGTGTATTGCCGGGAAGATGGATGAAGCTGTTGGCGAGAGATACACGGAGGCATATGTGGTCACCACATTGGCAAGAAGAGCACTTGCCGCAAAGCTTTCCGGCAAGGTTTCTTCGCCGACAGCCCTCCGTGATGCAACCGCACAAGTAACCAAGTGTGAAGCGTGCGGTTCCATTCCAAACAGATACACCAGCCAGCCCAAGCTCTCCAGACGATCCCTTTATCCTCGCCATTTTCGCCTGGGGCTCGACATCCTCGCCCCTTCCCCGAAGCTGTCGGGGCTTTGAGTACTTGTACGCCACCATCGACAAGTTCACAAAGTGGCCGGAAGTGGAAGCAGTGAGGAAGGTGGCCAACACGGTCGGCGATCAAGTTCTTCAGTCAATTGTTTGCCGCTTCGAATCCCTAACCGGATCATCACCGACAACGGCACACAATTCACGAAGTCGCACCTTCATGCAAGACGCCCAAGACCTTGGCGCCAAGGTCTGCTTTGCTTCGCTGCTCACCCGAGAAGCAACGGTCAAGTAGAGGGCAAATCTTTGAAGTCTGCGCGGGCTCAAGACCGTAACTTTCGACAGGCTGCACAAGTGCGGAAGAAACCGGATCGAGGAGCTAACAAGTGGTTCTTTGGTCGATCAGACGACGCCAAATCGAGCCACCGCCGGACACCCTTTGCTCTAGTCTATGGAGCAGAGGCGCTTCTCCACGGAACTCAGATACGGATCGCCTCGAGTGCTCGCTTATGATGAGCTTGAGCAAGAGCAGGCTGCGACAAGATGACGCTACCGCTCCTTGAGGAGGATCGTCTTCAGGCCGCCAGGCGAGCTGCTCGCTACTGACAAGCTCTGCGTCGCTACCATAGCCGCAGGGTTAATGCCAAGTCTCGAGGAAGGCGACCTTGTTCTTCGGCGCGTTCAGTCCGCCAAGAATTCAAACAAGTTGACGCCGAAGTGGGAAGGCCCTTATCGGGTGAAACGAGTCACTAGGCCTGGCACTATCCGCCTTGAGACCGAAGATTGCATTCCGGTGAGCAACTCCTGGAACATTGAGCATCTTCGTAAGTTTTACCCATAGGGCGCGGTTGTCGGGACCCGTTCCGGCAACCACCTTTTGTACAAGTCTTGCCGCTGTTGCATGTAATCCTTTGTGCAAAGCCGGGCGCAGACCCCGTGCGTCAGTAAAGCTCATGTGTTGTGCACAACTTGTCAAATTCATGCTTTCATCATTTCATTGCATGTTTTGGCTAGCACTTTGTGCAGCAACCACACCCGGTAAGCAGAATCGAGCCGCTAGGCTCCATAACGTTATTTCCTCTTCTTTTTCTTTTCTCAAAGAAAGGAAGGCTCCCTCGCGCACAAGTTAACCAGGGGGGCGGAGGAGATAATACTATGGACCAGAACGCCGAGGAAGTTTTACCTCATCGGGAAGCAAGAGACCGAAAAGCTAAGTTGCCAAAGTTTGAGCAATCAATTTTAAAATTTTTGTTATCTTCCTCGAACGATAGTACTTTGTATGGAAAACTCATGCGCAGAGGAACCAACTCGCCGGCTAGTCGCTACTTTACTTTGTTTCGAGTCCGCTCAACAACTTAAGTGAGATGCGGCTAGTCGTGACAAGGTTGCTTGTCGGAGGCGGCATCGCCAAGAGGGCCGACGTTCAAGACTCATGCAAAAGGTGCCCGCACCGACAAGTCCCCCAAATGCGTAAGGCGTAAACGCATAAAGGAGGGAATCAAGTAGAGGAAATAACGTTGCATTGATCGCCTAAGATAGAGTATATTACAAAATAACTTGTCGCTGATCTAACAAAGTGTTCTAAACATGATCAGCAGCCGACAAGGGAAAGATAAGGTTGGCGGCCTAGTTCACGCGGGTCGCCTTCGATCCGCTTGATCTTGTTCACCTTGTCCACAATGGGTGCGATAAGGGCTTTGAGCTCCTCCACGTTGGCGCCGGACGGCAAGGATCCGAGGACGCCCGTTAAGGTCGAGGCCCGGGTTGCGGAAGGCCACCTTCATCAACACCTTCTTGAGGGCCCGTGCACAAACCTCGGCGCGATTCCTCGGCCACCGCTTCGGACCTCTTCCCGAGTCGCCAAGACCTGTCACCACGCCTTTGAAGAATAAGCTGAGCTTGGCGCTGGGTTGGAGATGCTCACGAGGAGTATGCAAGGTCCGCCATCCCCAGCTCCATCAGCTCGTTGTGGATGTCGGCGGCGGTGTCCACGAGACCTTCACCCAAAGGCTCCACGCCTCCCTCAAGGTGTTCTCGACGGAGGCAGCATTCGCTAGCAGCTCCTCCTTAGCCTTGATCACCTCCAACAAGCCCACCTCCCGCCTCTCGGGCGCCATCCAACGTCTGCGTGAGTGGTCAGCTTCAGCTCAAGATCCGCCTTTGAATCCTTGGCGGCCGAGCTCCTTGGCCCTATCAACAGATGGCTCGCAGCTCGCCAAGAGTGTAGGCGTCCTTCTCGGCGCTCACGCTTGAGCACGGCAAGCTCTTCGCCGCTCTTCTTGAGGGTGGCCTCCAGCGCCACCTTCGCCTTCAACTCCTCCTTGGCGGCCTCGGCTCTGCGGCAGATCCTTCGCTTCTGGCGCCCGCCAAGCGACTCTCAGCAGCAAGGTCTTCTTCATGGCTGTCCAGGTTGACCTTCCGCTGCGCCACCACTTTCTGCTGGCGAAGCTTCTCGGCAGCCAGCCGCTCCTCCTCCTCATTGCGGCCTTCTCAAGGATGAAGGCCGTGCGCTCTTCATGCTGAAGTTGCCCAGCGCTCGCTACGTCGCGGAGGGTTTCTTGGTTGGCGCCCGGAGCTCTTTGGCGCGCCTCTCCATGTCGCTCCTGCCCTCGCGACAAGTGCCTCTCGGGTCTCCAACTTGGCTGCCGGGCGCGGTAGAGCGGCAAAGAGCTTCTTCAAAGAATTGCTCCTCCTCGAGACTTCGCCGCTGCTTGCTTAGCGCGTTCACCAGGCGTCAGCCGGAGGCGAGTAGCTCATGTCGAAGGTCTCTCCTCGACCGGCGCCTGGAGCTCGGTTCCTGTGGGAGCTTGATGAAGACGCCACGCCTTCGTAGTGTAGGCACTGGCTGGGGCCTCGAACTCGACGCCGCTGCAGCGGGCGGGGAGTCGGCTGTCGGTGTAGCGCTTGCGCTCCTGCAGCCTCAGGGCCGCCAAGACGATCGCCCGACCCCTCGCCCGGCCTCGCGTCGGCAGCCTCGGTGGCCTCCTCGCCAACAGGCTCGTCGGCGGCGGCCTCTTTCTTCCACGACGACGACCACTTCTTCCTCGACGGCGGCCTCGGCCGGTGTTAAGGCTGCTTCCTCTTCGCCGGCGGCCTCGACCTCCATCGGCTCTGCGTCAGACGAAGAAAGGGCAGTCAAGCAGATGTTCAAAAAGAGAAACAAAAGAAAGCAAACCCAAGGGAAAATTTCGTGTAAGGGAGTTACCTGCAACGGGATCCGCAGCCATGGCCTCGACCATTGGAGGGTCACTGGCGCTGTCACTTGCAGGGCTAGCCTCACTTGCCGGGGTGGCCTCCCTTGCCGGGTGGCCTCCCTTGCCGGAGTGGCCTCCCTTGTCGGAGGGCGCCTCCTTGCCGGAGGTTACTCCCTTGGCAGCGTAGGTGTCACAGACAGGATCTCGGGGCGGCTTCCGAGCCCTCCCGATGAGGCTGCTCTGCTTCCTACACAAGCACACAAATGATATCAACGAAGGAAGGAGCACCCCTGCACACCTAATAGTAAGAAGAAAACTGCACACTTACTCTGGGGGTGTCTGGGGCTGCTCTGGGAAGGGTTGCCGGGTCCGGCAAAGGCGGTCTTGACGCGTCCCCGTTGCCACAGGAGAATCGCCCTCAACGACGCACTGCCGGGATCTTGGCCCTCTTCGCCGCCTTCCGGGCCGTCACGAAAAGGAAAGAGTCCAGAACGAAGCAAATCAGATTCAAGATGAAGCAATGAAAATTGAAGAAATACAAGCACAATCTCGAGAAGCTTACTCTTCGCCTTCCTCCTCGGAGCTGAACGCAGAGAAGTCAAACTCCGGCTCGCCTCCGGTGCGATGAGGCGGGGGAGTAGGCTCTCTTGGCTGCTTGGCGGAGGCGTCGGCGGTGGCCTGAGAAGATTCCGCCCCAGTTGTCGCTGCAGTAGCAGGGGCGCCTCAAGGCAACCTCGCTTGCAGCGGTGGAGCTGCGTCATGGGCGCTGCTGCTGGTGGGCCGGCCTGTCGCCTGCTCGTCCCCAACCCTGCGGAGACGCCTCTTGGCGGAGCCGGGGCTCACTGGCGGCAAAGTCGCTTGGCGGTGGGAAGAAGCGCCCTCGGCGGGTCCACTCGACCCGGCCTCGGGCTCGACAAGCTCGTCCTCGCCGGGCGACCTCCTCGCTCGGCAAGGCTTGCCGCCTTCGCGCCCGCCTCCTCCACGGTGAACCCGAAGGCTCCGGCAGCTGCTGCCGCCTCCTCCACCCTGGTGGCAATCCGCGCCATCTCTTGGTCGGTGGTGTCGCAGGTGAGCCTCTTCTGCTCGTCGGCGCGGATCGGCACTTCTTCTAAGTCATCGAAGAATTGCTGCATGATCTCGTCGGGGGGCTCCTGCCAGGTTGGGACGATCCCGTGGGAGTCGCACAGTGGCTTCATGGCGCGGATGCGGTCGAGCGCCGAGTTGTTGCACAATGGGACGACCCCCCGCGGCAACTTAAACCACTCGGGGTGGTCGGGGTCGTTCTTGAACAGCTCGAGCAATATTGAGTCCAGCTCCATGACGGTGAAGTTCCAATTCAGGCTCGGGCGCAGCCTCATGATGTCCGCCGCATTTTGGAACTCCCAAGCAGGCCTCCTCCTTTCCTGCAAGGGAGCGATGCGGCGGCGAAGGAAGTCCGCGCCAACTGCGCCTACGGTCAACCCGGCAAGCCTGAGGCGCAGGATTCGGGTCATGGCTATCTTCAGCTTCGCATCCTCCGGCGCCAAGTTACTCCAATCCTCGCCGCGACTATTGGGGTTTTGGCGACGGCGGTGAAGGGTCATGGATTCTCCTCACGACCCAGCACCAGTTGGCTCTCCACTCCTCCCACTTGTTGCGGAACTCTCCTCTAAGTAGGCCTCTTTCTTGCCGATCCTAGAGACCTGTGCTATCCCTCCGGCAAGTGGCTCTCCTCTCTCGACGCGGGGAACAAAGAAATGGCGGAAGAGTGCCACGTTCAGGTGGACTCCGACAAAGTTTTCGCACAAATGCGCGAAAACTGCCATGGTCAAGATGGCGTTGGGGGTGAAATCAAGGACGCGGAGGCTAAAGGTGTTCATTATGTCGCAAAAGAACTCGGAAAAGGGCGGGCAAAGCCCGCAATAAAAGAAAAGGGCGAAGAAAGGGTACCCTGTTGGGGCCAAATCGGAGGCGGAGGCGGGGAGCACCCTCGCGGCGCGGATGCACACGAAGTCTCCGTCGACCGTAAGAGATAGAAGACGCCCCGCAGCTCCCTTGCGCCGAGCTGCGGGGGAAGATGGCTCGCCTTGCGCAACGCCATGAGCCGCTGCGCGCCGCCGACTTGACGCCTTTCTCCTTATCGGCTGGAGCCATGGCGAGGGGGCGGAGGGGCCGACGGCGTGAGTGTGCTTGCGGCGAAAGGGGGCGGGCGCTGCTCTTCGCACCGGAGAAGAAGAGGGGAGCGGCGGTGGTTTCTTGACAAGACAGCAATGGCGGGTGGTCGGCCTGCCTCGCTTCTCCGCTTATAAAGGGAGGAGGGGCGGACGCCCGCTTATACTAATAAAGAACCCCACGACCGCGCCCACGATCTTCGCAGACGACGCCACGTCCGGTGCGTGCCGTTAGTGGGGATCGTGGTGGGTCCGGGGCGAAGGCGGCGTGGTCGAGGCCGCTGCGTGTGTCTGCAGTACAGTTTTGGGCCTGGCCCGACAAGCGCTTCGGCACTGCAGTAATGCCCAGGCCCGGGGCTCTGCCGGTGTACTAGAGTAGGGGTACCCTAGTATCCTGCATTGCAGACGGACAGTTGCAGACACCGAGGCGTGGTTTGCCTCACACGCTAAGATCCTCCGTGGCTCCTTTGGAGCCATTCAAGAACAAAGTATTTGATTAAGAAGACAAGACCACGACAAGAGGAGCTTGTCGGGAAGGCCACCTGTGCACGCAGAAGACAAGGCCCGGCAAGAGGAGCTTGCCGAAGGCTCTGAGCGCGACAAGCCTCCGGGCGCGACAAGGATTCGCCGCTGCAAGGCGCTTGCCGCTGCATGCAACTTCTCTCCGCTCCGCCCAAATTTCATCCAACGACGCGTGTCGTCATGGGACCGCTCCATGCGCTGCGTGTCGGCGGCCGCAGCCAGCCGGAGAGCAGCGATAAGCGGCGCCGACAAGCTCGCCATCGTGGCGAAGCGGAGGCGCACTGACGGTCTCTGTTACATCGCTTTGGGTGACAATGACGGGCATTTATTGCTTTTGTCCCTTGCCGTCGAGTTAGGTATTTTGCACTCGCATAATTGTTCAAGTAGGTGTACCAACTCCTGTTTTTACATTTGTACCCTCATCTATGTTGCCACCTGTCGGAGACCCCTTGAGCATATAAAAGGAGGCCCATGCGCAACGTAGAAGGGGTTCTGCTGGCTCGGCCGGGTTCGGTTCATTCTGACCGCCAGAGACTAGACACACTCACGCTTAGGTTTTGTAGCTCTCATTGCTCCCTAGCAAGAACACAATAGATCAAACAAGCAGCAGAGGAGTTTTATCTCTCCGGAGAGCTCCGAAGCTGGGTAAACTGCTCGTGTGCCTCGCCTCGATCCGCTCTTCGTGCGATCTCCGCCCCCCTCCGAACCACAAGGGGCCTGCTCCGCCGGCCCCATAGGTGTCCGTGGGTACGATCAGCCTCCCCGACAGTATGGTGGCTGCTTTGAGGAAGGTATATGGTGGGTGTAGGATACCGGCGAAAAGTGCGCGGTATTAGAGAGGCTAGCAATGGTGGAAGGAAGAAAAGTGCGTATAATCCATGGACTCAACATTAGTCATAAAGAACTCATATACTTATTGCAAAAATCTACAAGTTATCAAAGCAAAGTAGTACGCTGCATGCTCCTAGGGAATAGATTGGTATAAAGGACCATCGTCATTCCCCGACCGCCACTCATAAGGAAGACAATCAATAAATAAATCATGCTCCGACTTCATCACATAACGGTTCACCGTACGTGCATGCTACGGGAATCACAAACTTTAACACAAGTATCTCTCAAATTCACAACTACTCAACTAGCATGACTCTAATATCACCATCTTTATATCTCAAAACAATTATCAATCATCAAACTTTTCTTAGCATTCAACACACTCATAAGAACGTTTTTACAAATCTTGAATACCAAGCATATTAGGATTATTTAAGAAAATTACCATGCTATTTAAGACTCTCAAAATAATCTAAGTGAAGCATGAGAGATCAATAGTTTCTATAAAACAAATCCACCACCGTGCTCTAAAAGATATAAGTGAAGTACTAGAGCAAAACTATATAACTCAAAATATATAAGCGAAGCACATAGAGTATTCTAACAAATTCCAAATCATGTATGGCTCTTTCAAAAGGTGTGTACAGCAAGGATGATTGTGGTAAACTAAAAAGCAAAGACTCAAATCATACAAGACGCTCCAAGCAAAACACATATCATGTGGTGAATAAAAATATAGCTCCAAGTAAAGTTACCGATGGAAGTAGATTTAAAGAGGGGATGCCTTCCGGGGCATCCCCAAGCTTTGGCTTTATGGTATCCTTAGATTATCTTGGGGGTGCTATGGGCATCCCCAAGCTTAGGCTCTTGCCACTCCTTGTTCCATAATCCATCAAAATCTTTCACCCAAAACTTGAAAACTTCACAACACAAAACTCAACAGAAAATCTCATGAGTCTAAGTTTAAAGAAAACAAAAGACCACTTCAAGGTACTGTAATTAACTCATTCTTTATTTATATTTGTGTTAAACCTACTGTATTCCAACATCTCTATGATTTATAAACTATTTTACTAGCCATAGATTCATCAAAATAAGCAAACAACACACGAAAAACAGAATATGTCAAAAATGTAATGCCTGTAGTAATCAGTAACTAACGCAAACCGAACTCCAAAAATCAGCCAAAATATGTAGGGACCCGAATTAATGGATCAAGTCTTCGTGCTTAAGTGTCATCCTCGGATCGGTATGTCGACACACACAAGACTCGAGGATTTATAACAGAGGTAAATCACATGTATAAAGTAACGTAAATACTATTACCTCAATCCAAGTAGCGGAAGTAACAAGGTTGTGGATTCCCATCAACACCAACGGCAAAGTTGAGTGTAGAATTCGTAACCCTAACGTGTCACTTACTCGTCGTAAGATAAACCTGCAACATGAGACGTTGCAGCCACAAAGGGTCAGTACATTGAATGTACTGGCAATTCACACCATAGAGCAATGATGAATAATGGCTATCTCTACATGCATATTTGGCTGGTGGAGGCTCTATGGTTACAATGTTTTTGCGAAAATCCAATTTTTCCCTACTACAAAGGAATAAATTTATTTAACTATCATGGTGGTGGTGAAACATTGAGAATGGTTGACAGCATTCTCAATCCCAATTAATCATCATCATTAAAACCCAACAATATTAATTTAAAGTAACATGATGAGATCAACAGGATAATCCAAGAACTAGATACTCAAGACGTCCATAACCGGGGACACGGCTAATCATGATTAGTTTATACACTCTGCAGAGGTTTGTGCACTTTTCCCACAAGACTCGATCTCCTCCGTTTGATTTCTCGCACTACATGGTGTTTGAGAAACGGATGACCGAGACATAGTCTTTCAGAAGCGCTTAGCACCTTACTTAATGGGTAGACCGTACCAACCTACAGCCCCTACATCAGCTAGTCTCGCCCTTGTAAGAGTTCGTGACGACTTAATCAACTATGCTAGAGCCCATAGTAGCATGTGGCTGCATTACCTAAAGTTTCTAGCATGAATAATCTTATGATCCCTTTGAGCCCGGGTGGCGGTCCATAAAAAACCTGTGCAATCCTGGTCTACCCAGGTGCCTAGATAGGCAAATCCTGGAATAACCAGGTACCTCAATCCACCCAGATGTGTATTAATGTTGCCACCTTAAATAAACCATTAATTAACAATCTCACATCTGTCATGGATATTCACTCAAACCCAGTCCACATCTACGAGCATAGCATGGCATAATAAGCAAACATAGAAGTAACTCCCAAGGGTTTGATAATACATCAGGTAATAGGTACTACCTCAAACTACTTCCTGATACCCACATGTTATCAGTCCTACTCATGCAATGTTTGAGGGTTGAAACTAATGCATAAAAACTGGGTATGAAAAGGGATATGATCAAAGTGTGAACTTGCCTGCAATGTTGACGAAGATGGTTCGTGACTCAAAACTCTTGATAGTTCTACTCGTCACACTAATTCCAATCTATCATAAGCAATCAATAGTAACCACACATAGGCAATCACTCAAAAGATCGGACCGAACGAAGAAAACGATTCGGAAAACATCAAAACCAAGCAAATAACTCTTGCAACATAAAACAATTTCTAACAGTACCAAAATTATGTGAATTTGGCCTTATCAGAAAGTTTAGGTCAAGAGCTTCGATTTGCAAAAAGAATCAACTCAAACGGAGTTATAAAACTCAAGTTACGATCAAACAAAGTTCAAATTCAAATCTGATCTAATTCGAATTTTAAACTTTCAAAAACATGTTTGAGTTGGATTACTGGATAGAGGAGATCGTAACGAAGAAGTGGGCGTTGGTTTCGTTGGATTTGGATACACGAGTAAAAAGTAGTGAACGTTTGAAGATTAGGGACTAATCTGTAAAGAAAATCATCACAGATAGGTCCCTGGCCGGAATTAAAAACATAAAAAAGAAAAAGACTAAATAACGAACGTTCGTTACCGAACGCTAAAAAAACGTTTTCTGAAACTAACTAAACAGAAAACATCGCTACTTAACTAACTGTATAAAAAACATGTTTTGAACAAAAACCAAAACCCTAAGGAAAAACCGGGGAACCGGGGCGGTTCATTACCGGACCAGGAAAACCGGCGAGTTGAGCGGCGGTTCGGGCGGTTCCAGCGATGACGGTCTCCCATGAAGCGGGCGAGGCGGCGACTTTGATCGGCGGCGGTTCGGTCGACGGGCGATGGGCGAGATTTGGCGAAGGGCGCTGGGGGCGCATTTGAGTTTGGTGGTGGCGGTGGTGGCGGCTCCGGCTGAGGCGTGCTGCAGTGGTGGTTGAGGCGGATCTCGCCGGCGGCGGCGTGGCGCGAGGCGAGGGGAGAGGAGGGAGATCCGGGCGACGGCGTCCTCGCCTTTTAAAGGCGGAGGGGGAGGCGGTGACGTGGAGGAGGGGGCAGAGGAGGCCGGGGGTGGCACGGCGTCCATGGCGGCGCGGCGGCGGACTCGGGACGAGTCCCGGTCGGGGACGGGAGCAAGGCGGCGCGCTGGGCTAGGCCGTGGCCTGGCACTCGAGGCTGGGCCCGCCATCGGCGGGAGAAGTTTTTTTTTAAACACAGACAAACAAACTAAGAACAAACGAAAATAAAATATATTATATAGGCATATAATATATCAAAATTTTCAGAAAAAGATTTCCTACAGCATGAACATTATTCTAGCTTAAAATAAAATACACAACAATTCTAATAATTCAAGCAGTGCTACTGCTCTAATAAAATCCACTGAAAATCATTTTAAAAATACCAAAATGACTTCAAATTAATTTCTCTCCAATTTTCTGATGTAGGGAATCATGTTACCCTATTTTTCATATATTTTATTTTTGGAGAAAAATAATTTGAATGAAACTCAAATAACTCCAAATTGAAAATAAATTCAAAAGAACTTTGAATTTAATTCTTTGAAACTCCCAACTCATATTTCATATGTTTTGAAGAAGTCATTTTATCTTCGCTCGTGAAAATCATTGAGTTGCATAAAGTTTCAAAATTGGAAATATTTTCCAAATGAAATTCAAATATTTTCAACATCCCTTGTCATTTAAATAAATGGAAGAAGTCATGTGATCTTCTCTCCAGGGTTTTGTGGTGAAAAGAATTTGAATTCACAGGGATCATAAAAGCAAAATGAAAGTTTGGGAAAGTCCTTTTATTCCCTCTCATTTAACTTTCAAAAAGTTTCGAATTCACTCACTTTCAGTCAATCAATCACACAACAATCAAACAAACAATCAAATCTATCTATTTATTATAACATTCCAAAATTTCGAATTTTGGGATGTTACAACATAGGACGACCTAGACAATTTGTTTATTGATCATCAGCAATTGGAATCAGTATTTTATCACGTTCTGGTGATTTTTGTCAATTATTTTCATGAACAGAAAGTTTCTGGAAATTACAGCAAGATCAAATAACTATCATCCAAGAAGATCCTATAGGTTTAACTTGGCACAAACACTAATTAAAACATAAAAACACATCTAACCAGAGGCTAGATCAAACATTTATTCCTAAACAGAAGCAATAAGCAAAAAAACTAAAAAATAAAATTGGGTTGCCTCCCAACAAGCGCTATCATTTAACGCCCCTAGCTAGGCATAAAAGCAAGGATAGATCTAGGTATTGTCATCTTTGTTAGGCAATCCATGAGTGGCTCTCATAATAGATTCGTAAGGTAGTTTTATTTTCTTCCTAGGGAAGTGTTCCATGCCTTTCTTTAATGGAAATTGCAATCTAATATTCCCTTCCTTCATATCAATAATTGCACCAATCGTTCTAAGGAAAGGTCTGCCAAGAATAATAGGACATGAAGGATTGCAATCTATATCAAGAACGATAAAATCTACGGGCACATAATTCCTATTTGCAACAATAATAACATCATTAATTATTCCCATAGGTTTCTTAATAGTGGAATCCGCAAGGTGCAAGTTTAAAGAGCAATCATCAAAATCACGGAAATCTAGCAAATCGCACAAAGTTTTGGGGATAGTGGAAACACTAGCACCCAAATCACATAAAGCATAGAACTCATGATCCTTAATATTAATTTTAATAGTGGGTTCCCACTCATCATAAAGTTTTCTAGTGATAGAAACTTCCAACTCAAGTTTTTCTTCATAAGATTGCATCAAAGCATCAACGATATGTTTGGTAAAAGCTATATTTTGACTATAAGCATGAGGAGAATTTAGCACGGATTGCAACAAGGAAATACAATCTATCAAAGAGCAATTTTCATAATTAAATTCCTTGAAATCCAAAGTAGTGGGTTTATTAGCATCTAGGGTTTTGATTTCTTCAATCCCACTTCATCAATTTTAGCATCAAGATCTAAAAGCTCCGAATTTTTGGAACGTCTTCTAGGTAAAGGTGGATCATAATCAATCCCATCATTATCAAGATTCATATTGAAAAACAAGGATTTAATATGGGACACATCAATAACTTTTAGATCTTCATCTTTATTTTCATAGAAATTTGAAGAACACGCTTTCATAAAGCAATCTTTCTTAGCACGCATCCTAGCGGTTCTTTCTTTGCACTCATCAATGGAAATTCTCATGGCTTTGAGAGACTCATTGATATAATGCTTAGGAGGAATAGATCTAAGCTTTAAAGAATCAATATTAAGAGAAATTCTATCAACGTTCCTAGCCAATTCATCAACTTTAAGCAATTTCTCTTCAAGCAAAGCATTGAAATTCTTTTGTGAATTCATAAACTCTTTAACACTAGTCTCAAATTCAGAGGGCATCTTATTTAAATTTACATAAGAGTTGTTGTAGGAATTACCATAATTATTAGAGGAATTACTAGGATAAGGCCTAGGATTAAAGTTTCCTCTATACGCGTTGTTACCAAAATTATTCCTATCAACAAAATTCACATCCATAGATTCATTATTATTCTAAATCAAAGTAGACAAAGGCATAACATTAGGATCAGAAGAAACACTCTTAGTAGCAAATAATTTCATAAGTTCATCCATCTTTCCACTCAAAACATTAACTTATTCTATCGCATGCACTTTTTTATTAGTAGATCTTTCAGTGTGCCATTGAGAATAATTAACCATAATATTATCTAGGAGTTTAGTAGCTTCTCCTAAAGTGATTTCCATAAAAGTGCCTCCCGGCCTAATCTAAAAGATTTCTAGAAGCAAAATTAAATCCGCATAATTTTTTGTATAATCATCCACAAATTCAAACCATGAGTAGGGAAATTACGTATCATTAATTTCATCCTCTCCCAAGCTTGTGCAACATGTTCATGATCAAGTTGCTTAAAATTCATAATATCATTTCTAAGAGAGATGATCTTAGCGGAGGAAAATACTTAGAGATAAAAGCATCTTTGCACTTGTTCCAAGAATCGATACTATTTTTAGGCAAAGACGAAAACCAAGCTTTAGCACGATCTCTAAGCGAAAAAGGAAATAGCTTCAATTTAATAATATCATTATCAACATCTTTCTTCTTTTGCATATCACACAAATCAACAAAGCTATTTAGATGAGTAGCGGCATCTTCACTAGGAAGGCCGGCAAATTGATCTTTCATGACAAGATTCAACAAAGCAGCATTGATTTCACAACATTCAGTATTGGTAAGAGGAGCAATCGGAGTGCTACGGAAATCATTATTGTTGGTATTGGTAAAGTCACATAATTTGGTATTATCTTGAGCCATCGTGACAAACAAGCAATCCGACACACGAGCAAACAAAAAGCAAGCGAAAAAGAGGCAAACGGAAAAGAGAGGGCGAATAAAACGGCAAGGGTGAAGTGGGGGCGAGGAAAACGAGAGGAAAATGGCAAATAATGTAATGCGGGAGATAAGGGATTGTGATGGGTACTTGGTATGTTGACTTTTGCGTAGACCTCCCCGACAACGGCTCCAGAAATCCTTCTTGCTACCTCTTGAGCACTGCGTTGGTTTTCCCTTGAAGAGGAAAGGGTGATGCAGCAAAGTAGCGTAAGTATTTCCCTCAGTTTTTGAGAACCAAGGTATCAATCCAGTAGGAGGCTACGCGCGAGTCCCTTGTACCTACACAAAACAAATAAATCCTCGCAACCAACGGATAAGGGGTTGTCAATCCCTTCACGGTCACTTATGAGAGTGAGATCTGATAGATATGATAGGATAATATTTTTGGTATTTTTGTGATAAAAATGCAAAGTAAAATAAAAACAAAAGAAATAACTAAGTGTTGGAGGATTAATATGATGAAGATAGACCCGGGGGCCATAGGTTTCACTAGTGGCTTCCCTCGAGAGCATAAGTATTTTACGGTGGGTGAACGAACTACTGTTGAGCAATTGATAGAATTGAGCATAATTATGAGAATATCTAGGTATGATCATGTATATAGGCATCACGTCCAAGACAAGTAGACCGACTCCTGCCTGCATCTACTACTATTACTTGTAGCGACCCGACCTCAGACGGTCAAGTCTCTGTGTGTCTGTGCCATCCCTGGATCAGGATGCTGGCACACACAGTACATGAATGTATATATCAAAGTGCAATCACATGTATAAATAACGTAAAACTGATATATACCTTATAAGTCTCAGCGGAAACAAACAATCGGATGTGGAATCCCATCAACGCCATCGGCAAGTTGAGTGTAGACCGTAACCCTGTACCGTACTCTTACTCGTCGGAAGTAAAATATCTGCAACATGATAAGTTGCAGCCGTAGGTCAAGACATTGAATGTACCGCAAGATCACAACATGAGAAAGCGTATGATAATACTATTCTATATGCAATATGGCTTTGTGGCTCTGTGTCTGATGTTTTTGCGTAAAAGCTGGGTTTATTTTCCCTACATCAAAGGAATAGCTGGAGTCTGTACTATGGAGTTTTCTATCATGACATGGTTCCGCCAACCGATGTCTCATAGCCCAAATCATCATAAGTTGCCCACAATTAAGTTATCAGTCCGGTGTTGAGAGTTCCGAGATAGATCCAAGTCCAGATGCTCAAATTGTCCGTGAATCGGGACACGGCTAATCGATTAGGTTTTAACCTCTCAGAGGTTTGTACACTTTACCCGCAAGATTCGATCCTCTTTTACGTTCTCGCACTTCGTGGTGTTTGAGAACAAGACGATCAAACATGGTCTTCCGAAGAGTTCCTATGACCACCGTCCGGGTGCTCATCCAATCCTACCGTAGTTCTACATCTGCTAGCACCGCCCCAGCCAGAGTCACCACTAAGGTCAACCAAGCGAGCCCATAATGACTTGCGGTTGCACGTAAGCTTCCGGGCATGAAGTATTCTTCCGTCTCTTTGAGTCTGGGTGAAGCTTTCCGCAAGATGTCATGGCGCTTCTCCATGCATCCTGGCCATCCACCGGTTTCTCCAGGTGCCCACAACCATCCTTCACCCAAAGAGTGTGTATTGAATTCTTGTCTCGAGTCTTGAGGTCTTGAGGCCTTGAAGATGCAGTCCTTGCAGATGTCATCATGGAGTTGTCATCATTGACGTAGAGTCCTCCTTCTTCACACCACTCTGCAGCACTCATACCAAACCCCGCCTACTATAGCTTAGCATTAAAATAAATAACGTCCCGGCTTGGTAACAGGGTGATGGGTTCCTACCTCATGCATACTACTCAACTACAAGAATTCAATATCACTACTTCAGGGTTGTTGCAAAGATGCCACTAAATGCAATAAAAACATAGGTATGAAAGCATGGTCAAAGTGAACTTGCCTGGTATTACTTGATGAAGATAACAACACTCTCGAAAATAACTTGATAGAACTATTCGTCACTCCGTTGAAAATCTATATAGTCAAAATAGCATTCATATAAGCAAACATCCTAGCAAACAATTCTAACACTCATAATAAAACCAACAAATAAAAATGCAAATCAAGGGACACCAAATAAAAACAAGGAAAACTACACAACAAAACTACGAAAAAAAAACTCTAAGACATAAAACAAAATAGTTTTGTCCTAAGTATAACTTAACCAAGAAAATACTAAACTAATAAACTAATAGAAAATACACAGTAAAACAACTAAGTTAACAGAAGCTATTTTTTCCATAAAATTTTATTTGCAAAAGAAACAAATAAAAGCTTTTATGAAACACTAACTATGACCTAAACAAGTTTTCAGACAAAACTAAGTAAAATATTTTTTAAATAAAAACAAATTTTATTTTGTTGACTAACAGAAACAAAACTAAATTTTTCAAGAGTGACAAAAATAAAAATTTAAAAACAATTAAAACTATAAAGAAAAGACTAAAACAAAACTATAACTAAAACAGTACTGTTTTGCTAAAAACCTAATTCAAAATAAACTAAAAATAAATAACTATATTCTACTGGATAAACAAAACAATAACAAAGTAGTAGCAAAAAGAATCAATCAAAAATCTATTTCTAAACTCAAGTTAAATCAAATACAAGGATTTAAGATAATTTGATCAAGTTCAAATTTAAATAGTCAAACCTAAAAAATATTTACCTATTCAGAAACTTTATAAAATTTGTGATCTAACGCAATTGGAATCACTCAATTTGGATATGTATACTAATAGATATGAATTTTCTAAGATCGCTACTTTTCTGAAAAGAAGAATTACGGGATTTCTTTGATCTCACCGGAGTAGTCGCCGGAGTTGGGGAAGAAGATCGGATCCGAGGTTATGGGGCTCCTAGAGGAAGGAGAGCACGGGACGGTGCAGAAGAGATCTCAGCAAACTCGGGGAGGCCGAGTAAGTACCAACCGAGCCTCGGGCGTGATGGAGAAGCCGCAGGAGTTTATGAACTCCGATGAGTAATTGTGCTGGATAGGGAGGATAAGCTCCCATGGGAGAGGGCTTTGGGCGAGGGAAGGAGGGCAACACGAGGGAGGTATTTATAGGGCGAGGGGTGTCCAGATGCGTGCAGCCATGGCGCAGCAAAAAACGGTAAGTTCGGATCTCCGTGAGGAAATCCGGGGCATTAATGGCCTTTTACTTGGAGAAGGAGGTGTAGGGAAGGAGGTGGATCCATTCAGAGGATTCTTGGGGAAGGGGAAGGAGGGAAGGGTGTGGGCGCGGGGTGGCAGTGCGTGCGTGCTCTGCTCCTGTAGGTGCAGAACGATTAGGAGGAAGACGACCTGTTGGGTCGTGGAGGGGCTGGGCCTAGTGCGGCCGGGCTTTGGCCAGTTTTTTTTGTTTTTTTTATAAAATAGAGAAGGAAAAATGAAATAGAGGGCAATAAATAAAATAAATATATATGCATATTATATATCAAAATTTTCAGAAAAACATTTGTTATAGTATGAACAATTTTTCAAGTTCAAATAAAATTCACAAAGAAATCCCAAAATTCAAAAGGTGCCACTGTTGCATTTAAAATGCAAACAAAATTATTTTAAAATACCAAAATGATTTAAAAATCATTTTTCTCCACTTTTCTACTGTAGGGAATCATTTTACCCTATTTTCGTATATTTTAGTTTTGGAGAAAAATAATTTCAATATAACCAAATAACTCCAATTTGAAAGTGGGTTTCAAAATAATTTCAACCGCCTTTCAATTTGATTCTTTTAAACTTCCAACTCATATTTCATATAATTTGAAGAAGTCATTTTATCTTCTCTCATGAAAATCATTGAGTTGCATAAAGTTTCTAAATTTGAAATATTTCCAAATGGAATTCAGATCTTTTCAAAACCCTTTTCATTTATTTAAATGGAAGAAGTCATATCATCTTCTCTCTAGGGTTTTGTGTTTGAATTGAATTTGAATTATCAGAGATCAGAAGTCAAAAAAAAAGGCCAGGGAAAGTCATTTCATTCCCTCTCATTAAACTTTCAAAAAGTTTCAAATTCCACTTAATTTCACACAATCAATCACTCAACAATCAAACAAACAATCAGAATTATTTATTTAATATAACATTCCAAAATTTAGAATTTTGGGATGTTACAAATCTACCACACTTAAAATGAATCTCGTCCTCATGATTCGAAGAGGCTAGCAAGAAAAGGGTTAGGGTTTGGGGGTCTTCTAGCAAATCCATTGATCGGTATGGTCTAGTGTGCTACCACACTTAGAAGCATGGTTATTGTTCCGACAAAACTCATGTACTCCATTCCTTTGGGTTGACAATGTCGGTCTTCTCATATTCTCCAGGGTAACTCTTTCCCTGGTGATCTCCCGGTAAGGGCATAACCTCTTTTATCAAAATCATGAGTCCTTCATGGTAATTAAGGTTCTTCCGAGACAGGGTCTTCTCAGTTGAGGATCTGGCGCCATGTCGGGGAGGCTGATCGTACCCGCGGACACCTATGGGGCCGGCGGAGCAGGCCCCTTGTGGTTCGAAGGGGGGCGGAGATCGCACGAAGAGCGGATCGAGGCGATGCACACAAGCGGTTTACCCAGCTTCGGAGCTCTCCAGAGAGATAAAACTCCTACTGCTGCTTGTTTGATCTATTGTGTTCTTTCCAGGGAGCAATGCGAGCTACAAAACCTAGCGTGAGTATCTCTGGCCTCCGGTGGGTCGAATGAACCGAACCAGCCGAACCTTGCGAAAAACGCGAACCAAACCCTTTCTACGTTGCACTCGGGCCTCCTTTTATATGCTCAAGGGGTCTCCGACAGGTGGCAACATAGGCGGGGGTACAAATGTAAAAACAGGAGTTGGTACACCTACTTGAACAGTGTATAGTGCAAAATACCTAACTCTGACGGCAAGGGACAAAAGCAATAAATGCCCGTCGTTGTCGCCCAAACAAAGGTAACAGAGACCGTCAGTGCGCCTCCGTTCGCCACGATGGCGAGCCTGTCGGCCGCTTATCGCTGCTCTCCGGCTGGCTGCGCAGCCGCTCGACACGCGCCCATGGAACGGTCCCATGGCGACACATCGCTGGGTGAGCTGGAGCGGAGACGGAGAGAAGTTGCATGCCGCGGCAAGCGCCTTGCCGCGGCCGAATCCTTGTCGCGCCCGGAGACTTGTCGCGCTCCGAGCCTTCCCGGCAAGCTCCTCTTGTCGGGCCTTGTCTTCTGCGTGCACAGGTGGCCTTCCCGACAAGCTCCTCTTGTCGGGCCTTGTCTGTGCCTTCAGAGAGGCCTTCCCGGCAAGCTCCTCTTGTCGGGGTCTTGTCTTCTGTATGGCTGCGGAGGGTTTTGGCGGACGCCCGGCGAGGCTTGCCACGGGGACGCTGCGACTGCCCGTGCACAAGTTCGGGGCACTAAGGTACCCCTACTTTAGTACACCGACAGGAGCCCCCGGGTCTGGGCCATGCACGGTGCCGAGCGCTGTTGGGCCAGGCCCAAAACAGGGCACGGCACGCCGCTGCCCGGGTCCAAACCAAACCCATTCCAGATCCGCCGCGTTCCCAGAACGACACGCGCCAATTGCGGCGTCGTGGGGGAAGTGGGCGGCGTCGGGTCGCTTCACCCGTCGCCTCGCTTCGCATCCCCGCCACGTGGTTCCCATGCTCTTGGGGTCATGAGGCGGTGGAAGTGGAAATCGGGCGTTCTGCAGAGAGGCAGCAGGTTGGCCCGATTCCCCGCTCTTCCTATGCCCCGATTTGTCGAGCGAGGCGGTCGAGCCCCCACCTTGCTTCCTTAAAAGAGCGGAAGGGAGCGCAGGCCCGCACTCTCCCATCCCTTCTTTCCTCGGTTTCTGCTCCCCTTTCTCTCATTCGCCATGGAGAAAAGGAACCTTGGTTCTTCATCGGTGGCGGCGAGGGTCGCTAGACAGCGCTCCTCCCAACCCCACGCCTGGGCGGCAGAGCCAGCTCCAAGAGGAAGAGGGAGGGGCGAGGTCGTGGACGAGGTCGAGGCGCCGGGAAGAGGTGGACGGGCGCGCGCTGCCTCCGCTTCCGCCGGGCGGTTCCTCCTCGCGGTGGTCCATACACGGACGACCCTTGCGAAGTTCTTCGTCAGGCTGCGCCGGGCGCCTCGTCGTCGCCTCCGGCTTCCAGCTCCGTTCATGGCGCGATGGAGTCGGATCCGCCGAGACATCGAGACTGCACATGAGGGCTGTGGAATCAGCGGCATGCGAGTCCGTGTTGTATTCCCAGCCCCTAATGTGATGTATCTTGATCGTGGGTGGAAGACGTTCACTCGCATCCACAGCCTGAGGGTGGGGTTTACCCTCCATTTTAAGTTAATGGAGGGTGATCTCCTCTCCGTCAAGGTCTTCGGGGATCTCGGTACTCGGGCGAAGTGCTGCGTGGATAGCTCCTCCGACAGCGAAGATTCCCCCTCGAGCGAGAGTGACGAGGAGGAGAGCGACAGTGACGACGAGGGTAGCGGGCCCGATTAGTTGTCGGGCGCCGTCAGGCGCCACCGGCGACCCCATCATCCGCTGCCGGCTCCTCTCGATCTCCCGGGTCGTCTCCTTGGGCGTGGCGAGGGAGGCTGCGGAAGGGAAGAGGGATGGCGACAAGGCCGTCAAGTCGGAGTACGAGGGCGTAGTGCCCTCGACAAAGATCTCGACGCCCCGCCGCCTGCCTCGAGCCTCGCTCGGCGCTGCCATCTCCGTCAAGCCCTCGGGAAGCTCCGGGATGTTCCCTTGGTGCCTTCGCACTGTAGCTCGCCTAGGCGTTTCTTTTGCCCTTCTCGCCTCCTTGACCTACCTCAAAAAAGAGGGACAGGAAAAGGATTACGGGCATCTTATCTTTTTAATTTGTAAGCCTTCGGGCCTTATCCGCATTTAAAACTTGTAATCCTCTCTTTCATGTTTTTCATTCCCCACGGATTGTATCCGAGTAGAATGTTTTTAATGAAAAAGGGATGCTTGAAAAGGGACGAAGGGCTTATCCAATATCGCAGCCCCCCGGCAACTCTGGCTTGCCGCGGCCCCTAAGCAACTTTGGCTTGCCGCAGCCCGGCAACTCCGGCTTGCCGCAGCTCCCGCAACTCGGCTTGCTGTGGTTTGGGTGTCGGCGCCTTCTTCTTCTCCTCTTTGCTGTTATTTCAGTTCTGAGAAAGATTTAGCCAGTGCCTAAATCAGTTATTTTTGTAATATCACTTTATTCTGGGCAACATTCGCAACGTTACTTCCTTTACTCAACTCTTGGCTTTGTATGTTATTGCCCTACGCCAGTGGAAACTTGCGGTGCAGAGCACCCTTGCCGCGAGCGCCGAAAAGTGCGGAACTTCAGCTTGGTCAAGGGGTCGCTACCGACAAGCAACCTTATCGCGGACTAGCCGCAGCTCACTTAAGTTGTTGAGCGGACTCGAAACAAAGTAAGGGCGCGACCAGTCACGATTTGGTTCCTCCGCGCATGGGTTTTTCATACAAAGCGCGGTCGTTTGAGGAAGATAACTTAAAAATTTAAAAATTGATTGCTCAAACTTTGGCAACTTAGATTTTCGGTCTCTTGCTTCCCGATGAGGTGGAACTTCCTCGAGCGTCCCTGGTCCATAGTATTATCTCTTCCTCCCCCGGTTAACTTGCGGCGAGGGAGCCTTCTTTCCTTTGAGAAAAGAAAAGAAGAGGAAATAACATTATGGAGCCTAGCGGCTCGATTCTCGCTTACCGGGTGTGGTTGCGTGCACAAAGTGTTAGCCAAAGCATGCAATAAATTGATGAAAGCATGAACTTGACAAGTTGTGCGCAACACGTGAGCTTTATCGATGCACGGGTCTGCGCCCGGCTTTGTCTGAAGGATTACATGCAACAATGCAAGACTTGTACAAAAGGTGGTTGCCAAACGGATTCCGACAACCGCGCCCTATGGGTAAAACTTACGAAGATGCTCAATGTTCCGTGAGTTGCTCACCGGAATGCCATCTTCGGTCTCAAGGCGGACAGCGCGGGCCTAGTGACTCGCTTTCACCCGATAAGGGCCTTCCCACTTCAAGGCCAACTTGTTTGAATTCTTGGCGGACTGAACGCGCCGAAGAACAAGGTCGCCTTCCTCGAGACTTCTGGCACTAACCCCGCGGCTATGGTAGCGACGCAGAGCTTGCTGGTAGCAAGCGGCTCGCATAGCGGCCTGAAGACGATCCTCCTCGAGGAGCAGCGCGTCATCTTTTCGCAGCTGCTCTTGCTCAAGCTCATCATAAGCGAGTACGCGAGGCGATCCGTATACGAGTTCCGTGGGGAGAACTGCCTCTGCTCCATAGACTAGAGCAAAGGGTGCACGCCGCTGGCTCGATTTGGCATCGCTCGATCGACCAAAGAACCACCGGCAGCTCCTCGATCCAGTTTCTTCCGCACTTGTGCAGCTCGTCGAAAGTTCTGGTCTTGAGCCCGCGCAAGACTTCGCCGCTTGCCCTCTCGCTTGACCGTTGCTTCTCGGTCAGCAATGAAGCAAAGGCCCTTGGCGCCAAGGTCTTGGACGATCTTGCATGAAGGTGCGACTCAGAAATTGTGTGCCGTTGTCGGTGATGATCCCGTTAGGGATTCCGAAATGGCAAACAATCGACCAAGAACTTGATCACGACCGCTTGTCACCTTCCTCATCGCTTCCACTTCCGCCACTTTGTGAACTTGTCGATGGCGACGCACAAGTACTCAAAGCCCCGACAGCTCGGGAAGGGGCCGAGGATGTCGAGCCCCTGCACCAAAAATGGCCAGGATAAAGGGATCGTCTAGAGAGCTTGAGTTGGCTGGTGTATCTGCTTTGGAATGGAACCGCACGCTTCACACTTGGTTACTTGTGCAGTTGCATCCTCGAGGGTCGTCAGAAGAAGAAACCTTGCCGGAAAGCTTTGCCGGCAAGTGCTCTTGCGCCAATGTGGTGACCACATATGCCTCCATGTATCTCTGCCAACAGCTTCTGCCCATTTTCCCGGGCAATACACTTCAATTTCACACCATTGAGTCTTCTTACATGCAAAGATGCTATCGACAAACCGGTACATACTTGATCGCCGAGCTATCTTTCCGCTTCTTCTTGCTCTTCGGGAAGTTCTCCTGTCAAGGAAATGGACAATCTGCTACCCATGTTGGAGCTTGCGGCTCGACAACAAGGACTAAAGGCACATCTGCTGCTGCGGGAACATCAGCTTCTACGGCAAGAGCCTCGCTCTCGCCGAGTTAGATACTCCCGACAAGCTTGCCGGAGCAAGACTTGTCGGGAGCGCCCGCTTCAACGAAACAAACCTCGGGTGCTGCCGGAGCGCATCGCTTCCTCAAAGACTGTTGGTGTTGATCTTGGGGACCATTGCAACGACGGCTTCGGGAAGCTCACGGAAAGTAGTCACCAGAGGCCAACTTCCTCTTCTTGCTCGGTCCAAATGACGGTGTTACGTTTGGTGAGTCAACTTGAGCACGAAAATCCTCGGTTCCATTGTGCAACTTAAGTGCAAGCACACTTTGACAGGCCGTCGGCAATATCATTCTGAGCTCTTGGAACATGTTCCATTTGCAGGCCGTCAAAGTGCTCTTCTAGCTTCCTCACTTCATCGACATAGGCTTCCATCAACGGACTCTGGTAATCTTTGTTCACTTGGCGGACGACGAGTTGCGAGTCACCCCTGACAATAAGCTTCTTGATCCCAAGGTCCACTGCGATCCTGAGACCGGCAAGCAAACCTTCATACTCTGCAGGAGGGAACTGACAAAGTAGACTGGGCGCTGCACCATCCTTTTCTGCATCTGTTCATGCGTCTTTGCGGACTCGTCCTTGTCGGGACTAGAGCTTGTCGGCGAAGCCCCCTGCTTGTCGCTGGATGTGCTTGCCGCAGTTGTGGGCTCGTCATCCGCCTCCCTCTCCGCCACTAACGCAGCACTAACCACTTGATTGGTTGCTGCTATATATAGCAGCAACTTCTCTTGTGGCCTAGGTGCGACAAGTGTTGGAGTGGAGGACAGGTATCTCTTCAAGTCTTGCAGCGCAGCCTCCGCTTCGGGAGTCCATTTTACTTGACCTGCCTTTTTCAAAATCTTGAAAAATGGCGTAGGCGCGCTTCAACAGAACCTAGAAATAAACTCCGCCGAGAGCAGCCACGCAACCGCAAGTCTTCGTACATCCTTGACGCGCTTTGGTGCTTCAATCTGCTCAATGGCCTTGATCTTGTCGGGATTAGCTTCAATCCCTCATTGAGACCACGAAGAACCCGAGAAGCTTGCCGGAAGGGACTCCAAACACGCACTTCTCGGGGTTGAGCTTGAGGTTGATCTTGCGCAGATTTGCAAAGGTCTCGTCCAAATCTTGAACCAAGGTTGCTTTGTCCTTGCTTTTGACCACTATGTCATCCATGTAGGCTTCTACATTTCTGTGCATCTGCGGCTTAAAAGCGTCATGGACTACCCTTGCAAATGTTGAACCAGCATTCTTCAAACCGAAAGGCATCCGTATGAAACAAAGATGTGCCACATGGTGTGATGAATGCGGTCTTCTCCTCATCTTCTTCAGCCATGAAGATCTGATGGTATCTGAGTAGGCATCAAGAAACGAAAGCAAATCACATCCGCCGTGGAGTCAACAATCTGGTCAATGCGCCGCAAGGGAAATGGATCTTTGGGACAAGCTTTATTAACATCCGTGAAGTCAATACAAAGTCTCCATTTCCCATTTGCTTTGGCGCATTTACTGTGGATTGGCCAACCACGTAGGATGGAGCACTCCTCCGACAAGGCCTGCTGCTTCGGTTTCTTGATCTCTTCGCTATGAATTCTTGGCGCCCACCGCTTGCTTCCTCGACTTTTTGCTTGACGGGTCGCAAGATGAGGACAAACGGCCAGCGGTGCTCAATCACTTTCAGGGAACACTGGGATATCAGACGGTTGCCATGCAAACACGCCGACATTCGCCCGCAGGAAAGCAACAAGCGCCGCCTTCCTATTTGGGGTCGAGAGGCAATCGATGGTGAAGGTACCACCAGCCGCCCTCCTTGGCGGGCACCTTCTTGGTCTTGGTAGAGCCACCATCTTCTTGCACTTGCCGGTGGAGCTCGATGGTGCGTCCTCGACGGTAGCGGCACTCGAAGAGGTGCGCTTGCGGAGTGAGCATCGAGCCCTTGCCGGACTTGGACTTGGTCTTCTTCCCGGGAGCTTCAGCGGCAAGTGTTGGGCGATCTGTCGGGCTGCTGCATCCCGGTAGATCTTGTCGGCACAGATAAGGGCATCCTTCTTGTCGCCGTGGACATAGATGACGCTTATCGGGCCTGGTATCTTGAGTAGGTTGTAGGCGTAGTGAGAGGCCGCCATGAACTTGGCGAGTGCTGGACGGCCAAGTATCCCATTATAAGGCAATGGGAAATCGGCAACGTCAAACGTAACCCTCTCAGTCCTGAAGTTCAGCTCACGCCAAATGTGACCGGCAACGTAATCTTCCCTTCGCTTGCTCCTTCCCGGATTGATTCCTTGAAGGTACCGGTCTCTTCGAGCTCGCCGTCGAGGATTTGAAGCTTCGGAGCACCGCGGAGGAGATCAGATTCAAGCCGCCCCGTCATCAACTAACATTTTGTGACCTTGAGGTTGCGGATGGTTGGAGAGACCAACATCGGCAAGCACCCGACCGCAGATTATGCGATCAGGGTGGTCCTCAATATCAAAATGATAGGCGTCTGGACCACTTCAGAGGCTTGCGTGACTCACGGATGGTTCCGCTGCATTGACCTCCCGCATCCATTGCTTGAGTTGGCGGTGGGAGGTATGCAGGAAGCACCTCCACAATGCAGAGAACCTCTGTGGCTTTCAAACTCCTGCTCATCGGCGTCGCCATCCTCCATATCTTCGTCGTCATCATCATCTTCATCCTTGTCGCGCCGTGGGGAGGTCGATCTCCTTGTCGCTGCTTGACTTTGTCACAAGGCCCTCCCCGCCGGACGCTTTCTTGCTTGCTCCCCCAGCACCTTCCTAGGCCTTCTCTTTATCGCGCCGCTCGTACTCAGCTCTCTGTTGTTCGACAAGCTGCTCGACTTTCTTGCAGCTCTGGAGGTCGTGGCCCTTGGTGCGGTGGATCTTGGCAAGATCGCTTGCCGGAGCTGTCACCGCTTGTCGGCGGCCGCCACCGACAGGTGGTTGGCGTCAGCGGCAACCTCCTTGCCGGAGCCACCAGCCTTGGCGTTCTTGTCGCCACCTCCATTGCCGGACTGATCGACTGCTAGCACTTCTCTGGCCTTCTTCTTCCTGTTGCCTCGCCGCCGGCCCTTCTTTGCCGGGGCGGTGTCATCACTGTCAGATCCTCGTCAGCATTCTCTCACAGGAGTCTCCTCCTTCCTCGGTACAAGGCACACTTGTCGGCCAAGGCGTACAGCTCACTGACGTCCTTTACTTTGCACATCGCCATCTCCTCCCTCATCCTGCGGTTCCGCACATTCAGATGAAACGCGCTAATCACCGCGGCAGGGTGGACGTCTGGGATGTTGTAGTGCACACGGCTGAACCTCTGAATGAACTTGCGCAGGGACTCTCCTTCCTTCTGGGCGAGCAAGTGAAGGTCACTCTCTTGGCCATGAGGTTTGTGGCCACCGGTGAAGGCGCCAACAAACTGATGGCACAGATCTGCCCAAGAGGATATGGAGCTCCGGCAAGTGCATGAGCCAAGATCTGACGTTGGGCTTGAGCACGAGTGGGAAGTAGTTGGCGAGGATCTTGTCGTCCCGCCCCCCGCAGCTCGCACCGCGATGGTGTAGATGCCGAGGAACTCCGACGGGTGCGCCCTGCCATCATACTTCTCCGCACGTCGGCTTGAAGTTTTTCCGGCTGGGCCACCGGACTTGCCGCAGCTCACGAGTGAATGCAGGGCAACCTACCGCAGACGGTAAGTCGCCTGGCCCCTCCGGCGCGTGCATGTCAACAGAAGGCCCAGCGCGCTTGTCGGATTGACGTCGCACTTCTCTTCGGCGCTCGATGCGAGTTCGAGCGTCCTCTTGTTGTCGCTCATGAAGAACTTGGCGCTGATCGCGGCGAGATCGCGGATCCGACGACGCAGTGGAGTCGTTGTCGAGGTGGATCCGGTGAGTCGGCGATCTTGGCCTTCTTGGCGGAGAGTGCACGGTGGTTGCACCTCCGGATCTCGCCGCCACCGGTTCGTGCCTTGTCGTCTCGCCGCGGCAATGATGGCGTTGGTTGCCGCGAGCGCCGCCGCTGGCAAAGCCGATGAGGCTCGATAGTGGCCCTCCACTCGTCGACCTTGTCGGCCGTTGGAGGATAGTCGAGGAGCAGTTGAGCTCTTGCCAGAGCTTCTGCTGGAGTAGTGGGTGGCATTGGAGAACGGTGCGAGGAGCGGGACACGCTCGGACTTCTAACTACGTTAGAAGGAGCAGCGCCCCGTCCGGGAAACCATATCTCACTAGTGCCAGCATGTTGGCGCGCATGCTGGTCTTGAGGGCCTCGATCCAACGAACGTATGGCGTTGTGAACGCCACGACGTTGTTGGTCCCGCGTCTCCTGAGATGGACGCGAGGGATGCGCGGACGCCGAGGTCTGCGGTGCCTTGTCCTTGGACTTGGCAACGTCGCGAGCACCTTCGTCGGCGCCCATTCCTCCGCCAGCGTCTGCACCACCACCCGTTTGCTGCGGTGAGGGTGGGTACGACGCGGATGGTTTCTGCCGCCGCCAAGCTTTCTTCTTCGGTGGCATGTTGAGGAAGATGTTGATGACGCCCGCCGTGTGAACGCCGGATCAGATTCACACGGCCTCGACGCTTCTACCGGGCGCGCCAGAGATGTCGGGAGGCTGATCGCACCATGACACCTATGGGGCCGGGCGGAGCAGGCCCTTGTGGTTCGGAGGGGGCGGAGATCGCACGAAGAGCGGATCGAGGCGATGCACACGGCGGTTTACCCAGCTTCGGAGCTCTCGAGAGATAAAACTCCTCGCTTCTTGTTTGATCTATTGTGTTCTTGCCAGGGAGCAATGCGAGCTACAAAACCTAGCGTGAGTGTCTCTGGCCTCCGGTGGGTCGAATGAACCGAACCAGCCGAACCTTGCGAAAAACGCGAACCGAACCCTTTCTACGTTATTCTCGGGCCTCCTTTTATATGCTCAAGGGGTCTCCGACAGGTGGCAACATAGGCGGGGGTACAAATGTAAAAACAGGAGTTGGTACACCTACTTGAATAGTGTACAGTGCAAAATACCTAACTCGACGGCAAGGGACAAAAGCAATAAATGCCCGTCGTTGTCGCCCAAACAAAGGTAACAGAGACCGTCAGTGCGCCCGCCGCCACGATGGCGAGCTGTCGCCGCCGCTTATCGCTGCTCTCCATCGCCACGCAGCCGCCGACACGCCGCCCATGGAACGGTCCCATGGCGACACGTCGCCGGGTGAGCCGGAGCGGAGACGGAGAGAAGTTGCCGTCATGCAAGCGCCTTGCCGCGGCCGAATCCTTGTCGCGCTTCGAGCCTTCCCGCAAGCTCCTCTTGCCGGGGCCTTGTCTTCTGCGTGCTCGAGGTGGCCTTCCGACAAGCTCCTCTTGTCGGGCCTTGTTTGTGCCTAGAGAGGCCTTCCCGCAAGCTCCTCTTGTCGGGTCTTGTCTTCTGAATGGCTGCGGAGGGTTTTGGCGGACGCCCGGCGAGGCTTGCCACGGGGACGCTGCGACTGCCCGTGCACAAGTTCGGGGTACTAAGGTACCCCTACTTTAGTACACCGACACGCCAATACTGAACAACTATTGAAAATCTCGTTGCGGTCAACCATGTATGGTTTCTTCTACAGGAAATGGGTCTCGGCTAAATCTCACCGTATATCCTATGATTGGCAATGGTTGCCTGTACATGGATCAACCGTCCTACCATTCTAGGGTTTAAACAAGGCTTTGACATCGCTGCTCTCTACTATGGGTAAGTCACTCAGATTTACCATTCCAAATAGCAAGAGCGAATGACAAGAGTAAGTCGGTATGGTGATCAATCCATTCCGCACTCCAAATCATTACCTCAGATAAGGTTTAGCGAATATCGCATTCCTAACACTCGGGCATTCTCGCAAGCGTTGCAGAATTTCTCTTCTCAACGAACTTAGTTCGGATAATTCCATTGATTCTGCAAGCTGAACAAAACATCTATCGTTTCTTCACAACTCTCGGGTTTTTGCGTAACCTCCTACGAAATGTATGCTGATCAAATCGCAATCTTCCCAAAATTTCTTCTTCCAGTGGGTACTTGACCCTTATTAATTCCTGGGCCTGTGGGTTATGAGCCCACTTCAACACTTGTACCAATTTCACTCATCCTTGGAGTTACAATTGCTCCATTTTCCAACATTACACCACTTTAAATCCAATAACATTTCATTTCTTAATACCATCATATCAAAGATAAAACTTCAACTCATTATTTTCCAAACTCCAACCTGTGGGACACATTTCCATTTCCATTGGTCTAGTGTTCTTCATAGGGTACTATCACACTTAAAATGAAATTAACAAAACCATCCATAGACCATATTTCTCATATCCTAAAAATGGTCAAAATCTGTGTTCATAGAGTAACAACTCATACAATTAAACATATGAAAACATGTCACCTTAACTTTATTGATTTCATGAATCCATTACAAACTCGAGCACCCATTACATAACTCAACTTATTGTACTCATGGAAAAAAATGGTTTCTACCACTCTTATTATCCATATCAAAATTCCAACTACTCAACTCCAGCTTCCTTCTTGTAGGAACATTTAGTAGCATAATGTCCTCGCTTCCTTGCAATGAAAACACATAACTTTCGATAAGTCTTTGGGCTTCTTGGAGATGGTGCCTACTCCTTGAGTTCCTTGCTTCCTTTCAAGACAATGATTGGCATAATGCCCGACGCCCTTACATTCAAAACAGGTAATATGACTCTTGTCCCTCTTTGCGTAAATTGGGTTGTTCTCGAGGGTGTCTTTGTTTTCTCTTCTTGGGTTTCTTCGTTCGATCAAACCTTTTATTCCCTCATGGATCAAACTCTATTGCTTCCGCTGGGAAGTATCCCAGATACTCTTTTCTTTCCTTGGTGCAATCTTGTAAAAATGTCCTTCTTCTCCACATGAATAGCGGTGCATTGGAGTAAAATCTGTTGAGGCCTTCTCCATCGTGGTCTTCAACACATTCCTTCATCACAGGTTCTTTCATAACTTCTCGGAGGGCTTCTTTCATTCCTTCTTCCTGCTCCTGAATAGTTTGTTGCACCATGGGGTAAATGTGACACTTGAAGTCGGGTAGTGGGTGGTTCCTTCACACAAGAAACAAGTCACACGACTAGTTGGGCATTCCTCACCGGGTGTTTCTCCTCACAATGAGGGCATCCATCCTTGTGTTCCTCCTGGATGTGTCCTATTTCTCCGCAAATCTTGCAGGCACAAGGTTTCTTCTTCGGGTTATCATAGTGCTTCCGGATGAGACGTGATCTCAACAGGGTCTTCTTGAATTCCTCCCAAGTTCTTGCTCCATTAAATCCTTGTATGGCTTGATGCATTTTCCACCAGGTTGCAGCACTTTACGTCAGAAAGCACTGAAGAGCGTATTGAACCTCATACTTCCTTGGAATCAAATTTTTTATAAATTGATCCTCCATGTTTTGAATCCATAGCTCTGCCTCCAACTGAGTCATCGGTCCAGAGAATACCAGTCCTTCTTCATTCATCATCTATTGGCTCCAAGGCTTTTAGGGTGAGATAAGAGAGAGCTGGATAGAGAGAGATACACACAATGCAAACAATAGTTTTGAAGAAACGAGTTTTATTTTGGGGCTGTCGAAAAACATCAAACAAATGACAGCTCACAAATCGCCGCATCTAACGTAAGTGTGCAACAGGGGTTTGGTCTTCTAAAGGTCAAATAATTCTTCAGATTCTTCAAGTCTTCAGAGTCTTCAACTGTTGTAGCTTCAATTCTTCTAATGCATGGTGAAATCCTCTTTACTCGAAGAGGCCATCAGTTATCCGATATCTTGTCCTTCTTGGAGCGGCTTCAGTTGATTCTTCGTGTGGTCAAAAGGGAAAAGGGGTATATTCTAACTATTTGAGGTAAGAGGGACTATTTGACAAAATCAGAAAAGACGAGAAGTAAAGGATCCTTTTGAAAATAAAGTTTTTTGAGACATCATGTCCTAGGGGCTTTCCGATTTCTAGGGTCACGTTCTCCCAGTCCAACATGTGCTCGATACCATATTCAGAGCGACCCGACCTCAGACGGTCAAGTCTCTATGTGTCTGTGCCATCCCTGGATCAGTATGCTGGCACACACAGTACATGAATGTATATATCAAAGTGCAATCACATGTATAAATAACGTAAAACTGATATATACCTTATAAGTCTCGTGAAACAAACAATCGGATGTGGAATCCCATCAACGCCATCGGCAAGTTGAGTGTAGACCGTAACCTGCACTGCATTTTACTCGTTTGGAGTAAAATAGCTGCAACATGATAAGTTGCAGCCGTGTAGGTCAAGACATTGAATGTACCGCAAGATCACAACATGAGAAAGCAGATGATAATACTATTCTATATGCAATATGGCTTTGTGGCTCGTGGTTCCGATGTTTTCGCGTAAAAGCTGGGTTTATTTTCCCTACATCAAAGGAATAACTGGAGTCTGTACTATGGAATTTTCTATCATGACATGGTTCCGCCAACCGATGTCTCATAGCCCAAATCATCATAAGTTGCCCACAATTAAGTTATCAGCCCGGTGTTGAGAGTTCCGAGATAGATCCAAGTCCAGATGCTCAAATTGTCCGTAATCGGGACACGGCTAATCGATTAGGTTTTAACCCTCAGTAGAGGTTTGTACACTTTACCCGCAAGATTCGATCCCTCTTTTACGCTCTCGCACTTCAGTGGTGTTTGAGAACAAGACGATCAAACATGGTCTTCAAGAGTTCCTCGACCACCGTCCGTGCTCATCCAATCCTACCGTAGTTCTACATCTGCTAGCACCGCCCCAGCCAGAGTCACCACTAAGGTCAACCAAGCGAGCCCATAATGACTTGCGGTTGCATAGGTAAGCTTCCGGGCATGAAGTATTCTTCCGTCTCTTTGAGTCTGGGTGAAGCTTTCCGCAAGATGTCATGGCGCTTCTCCATGCATCCCGCCATCCACCGGTTTCTCCAGTGGTGCTCACAACCATCCTTCAGCCAAGAGTGTGTATTGAATTCTTGTCTCGAGTCTTGAAGTCTTGAGGCCTTGAAGATGCAGTCCTTGCAGATGTCATCATGGAGTTGTCATCATTGACGAGAGTCCTCCTTCTTCACACCACTCTCGTGCACTCATACCAAATCCGTCTACTATAGCTTAGCATTAAAATAAATAACGTCCCGGGCTTGGTAACAGGGTGATAGGTTCCTACCTCATGCATACTACTCAACTACAAGAATTCAATATCACTACTGCAGGGTTGTTGCAAAGATGCCACTAAATGCAATAAAAACATAGGTATGAAAGCATGGTCAAAGTGAACTTGCCTGGTATTACTTAACAACGCTCTCGAAAATAACTTGATAGAACTATTCGTCACTCCGTTGAAAATCTATATAGTCAAACATAGCATTCATATAAGCAAACATCCTAGCAAACAATTCTAACACTCATAATAAAACCAACAAATAAAAATGCAATTCAAGGGACACCAAATAAAAACAAGGAAAACTACACAACAAAACTACTAAAGAAAACTCTAAGACATAAAACAAAATAGTTTTGTCCTAAGTAAAACTTAACCAAGAAAATACTAAACTAATAAACTAACAGAAAATACAAAGTAAAACAACTAAGTTAACAGAAGCTATTTTTCCATAAAATTTTATTTGCAAAAAGAAACAAATAAAAGCTTTTATGAAACACTAACTATGACCTAAACAAGTTTTCGTACAAAACTAAGTAAAATAATTTTTTAAATAAAAACAAATTTTATTTTGTTGACTAACAGAAACAAAACTAAATTTTTCAAGAGTGACAACAAGAAAAAATTTAAAAACAATTAAAACTATAAAGAAAAGACTAAAACAAAACTATAACTAAAACAGTACTGTTTTGCTAAAAACCTAATTCAAAATAAACTAAAAATAAATAACTATATTCTACTGGATAAACAAAACAATAACAAAGTAGTAGCAAAAAGAATCAATCAAAATCTATTTCTAAACTCAAGTTAAATCAAATACAAGGATTTAAGATAATTTGATCAAGTTCAAATTTAAGTAGTCAAACCTAAAAATATTTACCTATTCAGAAACTTTACAAAATTTTTGATCTAACATAATTGGAATCACTCAATTTGGATATGTATACTAATAGATATGAATTTTCTAAGATCGCTACTTTTCTGAAAAGAAGAATTACGGGATTTCTTTGATCTCACCGGAGTAGTCGCGGAGTTGGGGAAGAAGATCGGATCCGAGGTTATGGGGGCTCCTAGAGGAAGGAGAGCACGGGACGGTGCAGAAGAGATCTCAGCAAACTCAGGGGAGGCCGAGTAAGTACCAACCGAGCCTCGGGCGGCGATGGAGAAGCCGCCGGAGTTTATGAACTCCGATGAGTAATTGTGCTGGATAGGGAAGGGGATAAGCTCCCATGGGAGAGGGCTTTGGGCGAGGGGAAGGAGGGCAACACGAGGGAGGTATTTATAGGGCGAGGGGTGTCCAGATGCGTGCAGCCATGGCGAGCAAAAACGATAAGTTCGGATCTCCCGAGGAAATCCGGGGCATTAATGGCCTTTTACTTGGAGAAGGAGGTGTAGGGGAAGGAGGTGGATCCATTCAGAGGATTCTTGGGGAAGGGAAGGAGGGAAGGGTGGGGCGCGGGTGGTGGTGGTGGCGTGCGTGCGTTTTGCTCCTGTAGGTGCAGAAAGATTGTAGGAGGAAGACGACCTGTTGGGTCGTGGAGGGTGCTGGGCCTAGTGCGGCTGGGCTTTGGCCAGTTTTTTGTTTTTTTTATAAAATAGAGAAGGAAAACTGAAATAGAGGGCAATAAATAAAATAAATATATATGCATATTATATATCAAAATTTTCAGAAAAACATTTTTTACAGTATGAACAATTTTTCATGTTCAAATAAAATTCACAGCAAATCCCAAAATTCAAAAGGTGCCACTGTTGCATTTAAAATGCAAACAAAATTATTTTAAAATACCAAAATGATATAAAAATCATTTTTCTCCACTTTTCTACTCTAGGGAATCATTTTACCCTATTTTCGTATATTTTAGTTTTGGAGAAAAATAATTTCAATATAACCAAATAACTCCAATTTGAAAGTGGGTTTCAAAATAATTTCAACCGGCCTTTCAATTTGATTCTTTTAAACTTCCAACTCATATTTCATATAATTTGAAGAAGTCATTTTATCTTCTCTCATGAAAATCATTGAGTTGCATAAAGTTTCTGAATTTGAAATATTTCCAAATGGAATTCAAATCTTTTCAAAACCCTTTTCATTTATTTAAATGGAAGAAGTCATATCATCTTCTCTCTAGGGTTTTGTGTTTGAATTGAATTTGAATTCTCAGAGATCAGAAGTCAAAAAAAGGCCTGGGAAAGTCATTTCATTCCCTCTCATTAAACTTTCAAAAAGTTTCAAATTCCACTCAATTTCACACAATCAATCACTCAACAATCAAACAAACAATCAGAATTATTTATTTAATAGAACATTCCAAAATTTAGAATTTTGGGATGTTACATTACTCCACTCATTGACCGCTATCCAGCATGCATCTAGAGTATTAAGTTCATGAAACAGAGTAACGCCTTAAGCAAGATGACATGATTTAGAGGGATAAATTCATGCAATATGATAAAAACCCCATCTTGTTATCCTCGATGGGAACAATACAATACATACCTTATCGCCTCATCACACCGGGAAAGGACACCGCAAGATTGAACCCAAAGCTAAGCACTTCTCCCATTGCAAGAAAGATCAATCTAGTAGGCCAAACCAAACTGATAATTCAAGAGACTTGCAAAGATAACCAATCATATATAAAAGAATTCAGAAGATTCAAATATTGTTCATAGATAATCTTGATCATAAACCCACAATTCATCGGTCTCAACAAACACAAAGGCAAAAAGAAGATTACATCGAATAGATCTCCACGAGAGAGGGGAGAACATTGTATTGAGATCCAAAAGAGAGAAGAAGCCATCTAGCTAATAACTATGGACCCAAGGTCCGAGGTAAACTACTCACACTTCATCGGAGAGGCTATGGTGTTGATGTAGAAGCCCTCCATGATGGATGCCCCCTTGGTGAGCTCCTAATGTGCCCCAAGATGGGATCTCGTGGGCATGTAAGGTTGCAGCGGTGGAAATAGGTTTTGGCTCCGTGATTCGATCGCTTTGGGGGTACTTAGGTATATATAGGAGGAAGGAGTACGTCGGTGGAGCAACAGGGGGCCCACGAGGGTGGAGGGCACGCCCTGGGGGGGGGGGAGGGTAAGCGCGCCCCCTACCTCGTGGCCTCCTCCTTTGTTTCTTGACGTAGGGTCCAAGTCTCGTGGATCATATTCTTCCTAAAAATCACGTTCCCGAAGGTTTCATTCCGTTTGGACTCCGTTTGGTATTCCTTTTCTGCGAAACTCTGAAATAGGCAAAAAACAACAATTCTGGGCTGGGCCTCCGGTTAATAGGTTAGTCCCAAAGTAATATAAAAGTGAATAATAAAGCCCAATAATGCCCAAAACAGTAGATAATATAGCATGGAGCAATCAAAAATTATAGATACGTTGGAGACGTATCATCAGTGAGGCGGTCGAAGGTTTGCTGAACATTTTCATTGTCGAGTCTTTTGAAGCGGTTGAAGAGATTGCAAAGAATGTCAACTCAAGAGTCATGCTGTGTTGAGACTCCTTCATTGACCTTGGACAGCCTATCCCAGATAAGCTTAGCTGTCTCCAAAGCACTCACTCTACCATATTGCCCTTTGCTGAGATGGCCACATATGATGTTCTTCTCTTGAGAGTCGAGTTGCTTGAATCTGTTCACGTCAGCAGCGTTGATGGTAGGGGTGACAGAGGGGACACCATTCTCCACAACATACCAGAGATCATTATCAATTGCCTCAAGATGCATTCGCATCTTGTTCTTCGAGTAGGGGTAGTCCATCCCATCGAAGGTAGGACACCCAGCAGTAACCTTGATCATACCTGTGGTCGACATAACTAAAACTCCAGGCGGTTAAACCAAAATTACACAGAACAAGGGAGTACCTTGCTCTGATACCAATTGAAAGTGCATTAAGTCGAGTAGAGGGGGGGTGAATAGGCGATTTTTATGAATTCTTCACCAAGGAATTTCAGGGTTAGGAAATTCCTAAGCAAAGAACTACTTGCAGCGGAATAAGTACTCAGATGCAGACATGACATAACATAAGCATGGACATCATGATGAAGTAAAAACAAACACAGAGTACAGAAAGCGTAAGCACAGGATAAAACATGGTGAAGACAAACAGACTGAAGAAATTGAACGGAGGAAATTGAGGAAGTCTTCAGTCAAAGTCTTCAAACATATATGAACAAGAACACAACACAGTAATGAGGAATTGAAAGGGTTGAGGAAATAGAACCAGTAGGCTTGGTGAAGACAGTGATTTGGTAGATCAGTTCCAACTGCTGTGACATTTGTATGTCTGGTTGGAGCAGCTAGGTATTTAAACCTGAGGATACATAGTCTCGGACACACAGTCCTCACCGTATTCTCCTTGAGCTAAGGTCACCCAGACCTCACCCAATCACTCGTAGTAAGTCTTCAGGTGACTTCCAAACCTGCACAAACTCGGTCACTCGACGGCCCACAATTTCCTCTTGGATGCTCTAGACCATGATGCCTAACCGTCTGGAAGATGCACATCCTTCAGAGCTAACAAGCGTTAGATCCACACAGGATCAATCTCTTCAAGGATGCTCAATCACTTTGGGTTTGAAGGTGTTTGGTTTGGGTTTTCCTCACTTGATGATTTTCACTCAAAGTCCTCGGAGGATGGGATGCTCTCAGTGACAAGTGTCAGTTTCTCTAGGAGCAGCCAACCAGCTAGTGGTTGTAGGGGGCGACTATTTATAGCCTAGGGAGTAGCCCGACATGATAAGACATAAATGCCCTTCAATGATATGACCGTTAGGTGGGTAGATATTTTGGGATAGCTGGCGCGTAGCACAACAACGGTCGGAAATTTGAGGTTCAAATTCCTCAGGGCTATCATGTTCCTCACTTGTAGGCAATCCGCACTGGTGACTTCCTAACTCCTCAGTCAGAACAAGTTCCTCAGTGACCAGAAGAACTTTGTCTCTGTCACTGAAGAAATTGACTAAATTGTATGAGATTTCCAATGGCTTCACTCGAAGGGATTGGTAGGTGTAGGATTTTGAGATGAGCATCACTTGGAAATTTTTCCTTAGTTTTTCCTCGACCCCGTTTAATAGTACGGTGTTTCCTATGACTCAAGAAAGAGAAAATGAAACTATGAAAACAAAAGTCTTCATGCTTCATGTTTGTCGCATGAATACCAAGTCTTCAGGGTCACACCAATTTCTTCACTTTCAGAGTCTTTAGAAATCCAAAGTCTTTAGTTGAAGACATTCATTTTTAGGGGTTGACATTCTTTGTAAATATCAAACTCCTCGTAGACTTATAGACTAGTGTACACTCACAAACACATTAGTCCCTTAACCTATAAGTCTTCAATACACCAAAATCACTAAGGGGCACTGATGCACTTACATACCTAAAGTAGTGATTTGCTTTCTTATACTAACAGATCTCATGATGGTTTTGTTGAGTTTTGTGATTGAAGTTTTCAAGTTTTGGGTGAGATCGCGATGGATGAAGGGATAAGGATTAGCAAAAGGTTGGGGATGCCCATGGCATCCTAAGATAATTTTCAAGAAGTATCAAGCAACTAAGCTTGGGGATGCCCCCGAGTGGCATCCCCTCTTTCTTCTAACAACCATCGGTAATTTACTTGAAACTATATTTTTATTCGTCACATATTATGAGTTTTGCTTGGAGCGTCTTGTATGATATGAGTCTTGATAACCCACAAGTATAGGGGATCGCAATAGTTTTCGAGGGTAGAGTATTCAACCCAAAGTTTTTGATTCGACACATGGGGAGCCAAAGAATATTCTCAAGTATTAGCAGTTGAGTTGTCAATTCAACCACACCTGGATAACTTAATATCTGCAGCAAAGTATTTAGTAGCAAAGTAATATGATAGTAGTGGTAACGGTAACAAAAGTAATAGTGGCAAAAGTGGTATTTTTGGTGTTTTGTAGTGATTGTAACAATAACAACGGGAAAGTAAATAAGCGAGAACCAATATAGGAAAAGCTCGTAGGCATTGGATCGGTGATGGATAATTATGCCGGATGTGGTTCATCATGTAATGATCATAACATAGGGTGACACAGTAACTAGCTCCAATTCATCAATGTAATGTAGGCATGTATTCCAAATATAGTCATACATGCTTATGGAAAAGAACTTGCATGACATATTTTGTCCTACCCTCCCGTGGTAGCGGGGTCCTAATGGAAACTAAGGGATATTAAGGCCTCCTTTTAATAGAGAACCGGAACAAAGCATTAGCACATAGTGAATACATGAACTCCTCAAACTATGGTCATCACCGGAGTGGTCCCGATTATTGTCACTTCGGGGTTGCGGATCATAACACATAGTAGGTGACTATAGACTTGCAAGATAGGATCAAGAACACACATATATTCATGAAAACATAATAGGTTCAGATCTGAAATCATGGCACTCGGGCCCTAGTGACAAGCATTAAGCATAGCAAAGTCATAGCAACATCAATCTCGTAACATAGTGGATACTAGGGATCGAACCCTAACAAAACTAACTCGATTACATGATAGATCTCATCCAACCCATCACGGTCCAGCAAGCTTCACGATGGAATTACTCACGCACGGTGGTGAGCATCATGAAATTGGTGATGGAGGATGGTTGATGATGACGACGGCGACGAATCCCCCTCTCCGGAGCCCCGAACAGACTCCAGATCAGCCCTCCCGAGAGGTTTTAGGGCTTGGCGGCGGCTCCTATTGTAAAACGTGATGGTTTCTTCTTCTTGATTTTTTTCTCCCCGAAAGCAAATATATAGAGTTGGAGTTGGCGTCGGAGCAGCTCCAGGGGGCCCACGGGTAGGGGCGCGCTTAGGGGCGCCCCACCTCGTGGACAGGGTGTGGGCCCCCTGGTCTTCATCTTTGGCAAGGATTTTTTATTATTTTTCAAAAGACGTTCCATGGAGTTTCATGTCATTCCGAGAACTTTTGTTTCTGCACATAAATAACACCATGGAAAGTCTGCTGAAAACAGCGCCAGTCCGGGTTAGTTCCATTCAAATCATGCAAGTTAGGGTCCAAAACAAGGGCAAAAGTGTTTGGAAAAGTAGATACGACGGAGACGTATCAACTCCCCCAAGCTTAAACCTTTGCTTGTACTCAAGCAATTCAGTTGATAAACTGAAAGTGATAATGAAAAACTTTTACAAACTCTGTTTGCTCTTGTTGTTGTAAATATGTAAAGCCATCATTCAAGTTTTCAGCAAAGATTATGACTAACCACATTTGCAATAATCCTCAGGTCTCATCTTTACTCATGTCAATAGCATAATCAACTAGCGAGCCATAATAATAAATCTCGGATGACAAAACTTTCTCAATACAATCATGATATGATATAACAAGATGGTATCTCGCTAGCCCTTTCTGAAACCGCGAAACATAAATGCAGAGCACCTTTAAAGATCAAGGACCGACTAGACATTGTAATTCATGGTAAAAGCGATCCAATCATAGTCATACCCAATATAAATTAATAGTAATGGATGCAAATGACAGCTGCGCTCTCCAGCTAGTGCTTTTAATAAGAGGGTGATGACTCAACATAAAAGTAAATAGATAGGCCCTTCATAGAGGGAAGCAGGGATTTGTAGAGGTGCCAGAGCTCGGTTTTGAAATAGAGATAAATAATATTTTGAGCGGCATGCTTTCATTGTCAACATAACAACTAAGAGATGGCGATATCTTCCATGCTACACACATTATAGGTGGTTCCCAAACAGAATGGTAAAGTTTATACTCTCCCTCCAGCAACAAGCATCAATCCATGACTTGCTCAAAACAACGAGTGTCTCCAACTAGCAACAGTCCCAGGGGAGTTTTGTTTGCAATTATTTTGATTTAGTTTGCATAAAGCATGGGACTGGGCATCCCGGAGACCAGCCATTTTCTCGTGAATAAGGAGCGGAGTCCACTCCTCTTGAGAATAACCCGCCTAACATGGAAGATAAGGGCAGCCCTAGTTGATACATGAGCTATTCGAGCATACAAAACATAATGTTTATTTGAAGGTTTAGAGTTTGGCACATACAAATTTACTTGGAACGGCAGGTAGATACCGTATATAGGGAGGTATAGTGGACTCATATGGAATAACTTTGGGGTTTAAGGGATTGGATGCACAAGCAGTATTCCCGCTTAGTACGAGTGAAGGCTAGCAAAAGACTGGGAAGCGACCAACTAGAGAGCGACAACAGTCATGAACATGCATTAAAATTAATAAACATTGGATGCAAGCATGAGTAGGATATAATCCACCATGACCATAAATATCGTGAAGGCTATGTTGATTTTGTTTCAACTACATGTGTGAACATGTGCCAAGTCAAGTCACTTAAATCATTCAAAGGAGGATACCACCCTACTATACCACATCACAACCATTTTAATAAAATGTTTGCACGCAAGGTAAACCATTATAACTCATAGCTAATAAAGCATGGCACAAGCAACTATAATCTCTAATTGTCATTGCAAACATGTTTATTCATAATAAGCTGAATCAGGAACGATGAACTCATCATATTTACAAAACCAAGAGAGGTCGAGTTCATACCAGCTTTTCTCATCTCAGTCAATGCATCATATTTCATCATAATTGCCTTTCACTTGCACGACCGAACGAAGTGAATAATAATAAGAGTGCACGTGCATTGGATTAAGCTGGAATCTGCGAGCATTCAATAAACAGGAGAAGACATGGCAATATAGGCTCTTTGTTAAATCAACAATAATGCATATAAGAGCCACTTCAACAATTTAATCATGGTCTTCTCCTATCGACCCCCAAAGAAAAGAAAAGAAATAAAACTATTTACACGGGAAAGCTCCCAACAAGCAAAAAAAGAACGGGACATATTTTTGGGTTTTCTTTTTAATTACTACTACTACAGCAAGAAAGTAAACTAGCTAGAAGCTATTACTAATTTTTTTGGTTTTTCTTAAGGTTTAACAAACACACAAGAAGAAAGCAAGAAAAACAAAATAAACTAGCATGGATATTACGGTGAAAAAGTATGAGCACCGACATCTAGCAATGAGTGTGTGTAAACATAAATGTAATGTCGGTGAGAAATACGATTCTCCCCAAGCTTAGGCTTTTGGCCTAAGTTGGTTCATTACAGTAGGATGGCTCAAGGGTACCCATAGGTGTAGCTGGGTCGTCTTTATGACGAAGAGGACTCTGACTGCCACTGGCTGGCAGCCATCTCCGGATCCCAAAAGTAATCAGACTATCGTGCAGGCTCAAATTGTGGTTCCGGCTCCAGGGCTGGTGTAGGGTTCCGGTAGGCTTGAACGGCCGCCCACGGAACAAGATACGGACCTTCAGACAAATTAAACAAAGAAGGAGCATGCAAAGTAATAGTCTCAGGGTGATGTTTATTAAAGAATAATTTGTATTTAAGCTCCCCTTCCCTGCCCTTAACAATAAAGTCATGCGCTAGCATACTCTTATAATCTAAATAAGCGTTGGGCAGCAATTTTTTTCTTTCTCATAGAGCCTAATAGGTATGTTAAAATGTGCAGCTAGGCGTGAAGCATAAATACCTCCAAAGATGAGGCCCTTAGTACGGTTCAAACTTAACCTTTTAGCAATAATTCCGCCCATACTAACAGTGTTATTGCGGAATAAACCATGGAACAAAATGATAATACAGGAACACTAAGGTTTCCACAGATTCCACGACCAATCAAGCAACGACTAGCAAATATGGCAAAGTAGCGTAAAACAGGAAAATGTATGCTAGTGATCCTTGCATCGGAAACCTTCCTGGTTTCTCCCATAGTGACGGTGTCAATAAATTCTTCACATATTTACGGTGTGGTTCATCTAAGGTACCCTCAAAGGGTATTTTGCAAACCTTGCAAAATTCAGCTAATGGCATCTTCTTAACAACATCATATAAATGAAACTCTACTGAAGGAGGTGATTCCTTAGTTTTGCACAAAAGTATTAGTGAGTAAGATATACTGATGACGTTGGTCGCGGAGGAAGTTGGTGAGGCCAGCATTCTCAGCCAATGAATAGAAATCCTCATAAATCCCGGTTTGTCTCAAAAAGTCATCGGAAGGCCATTCACAAGGCCGGACCTCCGCGGTACGAGGCAAATTAAATTTGGGCCTCTGTGCTTCTTCATTTTTCTTTTCCTTCGAGCTTCGGCTCGATGAGCCCCTCAAAAGTCTCTTCATCATTTTCTGAAATATTTTGAAATTTTTAGTAACTTCAAACAAAAGTGAACCAAGCTCAACAAAATTGATAGCAACTACTCCTTCAAGTGCCTAGAGCCTATATCAAGCATTAGAACTACTTGGAACCATATAAATTTGACATGCAAGCTCAAGAACATGGTCACCGGCAGCACAAATTTGCAATGAATAAAGCACTAGGAATAGCTGTAGAAGCTTCCATATAAAAAACATAACCCTTAGGAATAACAGGCATATCTTCATCATCACTTTCATCTATAAAATCAGTTTCAATAATTTCTTTCTCTCTAGCCCTAGCAATTTGTTCATTAAGAAATTCACTAAGGGGCACAGTAGTATCAAGCATAGAAGTAGTTTCATCATAAGTATCGTGCATAGCAGAAGTGGCATCATCAATAACATGTGAGGGAGTCCTGGATTAGGGGGTGTCCGGATAGCCGGACTATTACCTTCGGCCGGACTATTACCTTCGGCCGGACTCCTGGACTATGAAGATACAAGATTGAAGACTTCGTCCCGTGTCCGGATGGGACTTTCCTTGGCATGGAAGGCAAGCTCGGCGATACGAATATGTAGATCTCCTCCCATTGTAACCGACTCTGTGTAACCCTAGCACTCTCTGGTGTCTATATAAACTGGAGGGTTTTAGTCCATAGGACGAACAACAATCATACCATAGGCTAGCTTCTAGGGTTTAGCCTCTCTGATCTCGTGGTAGATCTACTCTTGTACTACCCATATCATCAATATTAATCAAGTAGGAGTAGGGTTTTACCTCCATCGAGAGGGCCCGAACTCGGGTTACAACATCGTGTCCCTTGTCTCCTGTTACCATCCGCCTAGACGCACAGTTCGGGACCCCCTACCCGAGATCCGCCGGTTTTGACACCGACATTGGTGCTTTCATTGAGAGTTCCGCTGTGCCGTCACCATCAGGAAGGATGCCTCATCCCGTCTTCAAAAACGACACTGTTGCTAAAGGAGCTTTGGCTATCGGCCAAACTCTCCGGCTAGGCGGTTTTCTTATGACCGCCTGTTCGGCCGCCTCGCCGACGATGACTTCTCGGGTCATCGAAAGAAATCTTCATGTCAACTCGGAACTTGTCGAGCAGTTAGATCCGATGGAGCTCTCTTCCTTAAACGATCTCTTGGATCGCATCGCCGCCCTGGGAGTCGCTACAGACTACGATCAGATTGGGCCTAAACCCGATCCGAGGGAGATTAACTCTCCCCAGGTCACCCATCACGTTGCAGTGGTGGAGGAACAATGCGGCAAGCCTTCATATATCTTAAGGACTAGTTATGTCCGGATTCCCGATCCCTCCAAACCGGATACCCGCGGAGGGGAGGGCGTCACTCAAGCCCTGAACCTAAAGTCGGGCAGCGAGCTAGATTCATTGGACAACATCCAAGAACCCAAGCTTCCGAGTTCAGAACTCCTTGGCCCCTGAGTCTTAAATTGGGCGAAGTTTCGGATTTAATTCCACCCACCCACCCAAACATAAGCGATCTATCCCAAATTCGGCAAGAGCCCACAGAAACAGTACACCATTACTGGGCCAGATTCCTCCTGGTCATGAACAGGATAAATGACTGTCGCGAGGAGGACGCAATTTCATTCTTCTGCAATAATTGCATAGACAACGGAATCCTCAACGCCATAAGTTGCCGTGAAATTACATGCTTCGCTGACTTGGCGACCATAGTACGAAAGTACTGTGCGATGGAAAGCGCCTGGAAAACCGAAATAAAATTTTGGGACAATCCGGCCCTGAATACAACCCAAGTCCGAAATAAAAGGGTACATTATCGCCAGGCATCTGGGTTAAACACCAAAAAGCAAAAACCCTCTATAGGGCATGGAACCGTACTGGATGGATGGCTCAATGCACCCTGTAAAATTCATAGTACAGAGGGCGTCACACCAACTCATAGCCTTAGAGCATGTTGGATACACGGCGGTGGCGAAGTGGCGAAGAGCTTCTAACCCCGTAATCCACAGAGCACCAGCCCAGGGATACCAGTACGGTATTAACAGTGTTCGAGACTTTCGCATCAAATAATATGCGGAAACGAACACTCCGCAGCCTTGCCGAAGTCTACCAAGTAGCAACGATAAACCCATGGAGTGACAGGCTATTACCTTTAATGCCAGTGATGGACCTAAATTCCGAACAGCCCGAGCACCAGCCGCATTGGTCCCTAGTCCAATAGTGGACGGCTTTCACCTTACCAAGGTACTCATGGATGGTGGCAGCGGATTGAACCTCATTTATGAGGAAACCCTTCGAAAAATCAAAATAGTCTGGAGCCCCATTGAGCGGAGCAGCACAATCTTTAGAGGAATAATCCCTAGTCGGGAAGCGTGCTGTACAGGAAAAATCACACTGGATGTGGTGTTCGGCACGCCGGATAATTACAGGTCTGAGGAGGTCACGTTCCAAGTGGCCCCATTCAGCAGCAGATACCACGCTCTATTAGGGTGAGAGGCATTCACAATTTTTCAAGCTATACCCCATTAGGGTACATGAAGCTCAAAATGCCCGGCCCAACGGAATCATCACTCTTGCTAGTGACCCGGACATAGCACTCCGCGCCGAAAATAAGATAGCCGCACTGGCCCTTGAGGCACTATCCGAAGCCCTAGCGGTCGAGGAACTGACTGCACTGCGCTCCACGGTGAACATGGACGACGTGATACTCGATAAAAGATCCAAGTCCACATCCTTTAAACCGGCGGACGAAATAGTCAAATTCCAAGTCCATCCAATGGACCCTACAAAAACGGCCTCCATCGGGGCGCAGTTACACCCTCATGTAGATGCTGCACTACGAGAATTCCTACGCGAAACTTGGGACATTTTTGCCTGGCACCCTTCAGACATGCCAGGAATCCCACGCCGGCTGGCCGACCACAGCCTAAACATCCTAAAAGGATTCAAGCCAGTCAAGCAGGCCCTTCGGCGTTTCTCCGAACCTAAGAGACAAGCCATGGGAGAGGAGCTAGCCAAACTCATCGAGGCCGGATTCATCAGAGATATAAAACATCCGAACTGGCTAGCAAACCCGGTGATGGTACCAAAGAAGGACAAATCCTGGCGCCTATGCGTCGATTTCAAGGACCTCAACAAGGCTTTCCCAAAGGATCCCTTCCCCCTCCCCCGCATTGATCAAATTATCGACGCTACCGCAGGACACGATTCATTGTGTTTCCTCTACGCATACTCCGGCTACCATCAAATTAAGATGGCAGAGCTAGACCAAGCCGCAACGGCATTCATCACCCCATACGGCCCATTCCGCTTCAACACAATGCCTTTCGGGCTCAAAAACGCCGGCGCAACATATCAGCGCATGATTCAGACATGTCTGGCAAACCAGATCGGCAAAACTGTGGAGGCATACATAGATGACGTGGTCGTCAAAACCAAGCATGTCGAAACTCTAGTAGATGACTTGAGGCTCACATTCGATAACCTCCGAACATATGACATCAAGCTTAACCCAGAAAAATGCGTTTTCGGCGTACCAGCCGGAAAGCTCTTGGGCTTCATTGTATCCGGTAGAGGAATTGAAGCAAACCCAGCCAAGATCCGAGCTCTGTCACAATTGGATATCCCAAAGGACCTCAAACAAATACAAAAGTTGACTGGATGCATGGCGGCTCTAAGTCGCTTTATCTCCCGCTTGGGAGAAAAGGAATTACCCCTTTATCGCCTCCTCCGGCAAGACCGAACACTTCGAGTGGGCGGATGCCGCCACGGCCGACTCGAAGAAATAAAAGCCTTATTGGCGACAAACCCGGTCTGGCCGCTACTAACATCGGCGAACCAATGCTATTATACATCGCGGCAACTCATCAAGTTGTAAGCGCAGTGCTCGTCGTCGAACGAGAAACGGACGGACACAAACTCCCCCTTCAAAAGCCAGTTTACTACGTGTCCACTATCCTCACTCCACGCAAGTCGCCGTACCCGCATTATCAAAAGATAGCGTACGCGATATTTATGGTGTCCCGGAAGCTGCGACACTACTTTCAAGAGTGTTCGATAACAGTAGCCTCCGAAGTACCTCTTAACGATATTATAAACAACCGCGATGCGACGGGCCGGATTGCCAAATGGGCCATTGAGCTCCTCCCGTTCGACATAACCTATAAGCCACGTCGAGCTATTAAGTCAAAGTTTTGGCCGACTTAGTTGCAGAATGGACTGAAGCCGAACTCCCTAAAGAGTACGGCACATATTCCAACTGGATCATGCACTTCGACGGCTCCAAAATGTTGGATGGTCTGGGGGCTGGCGTCGTTCTGACGTCCCCAACAGGAGATACAGGAGATAATGTATACGGACTCCAACAACGCAGCCGAATACGAGGCCCTTCTACATGGTCTCCGGATGGCAGTCTCCATGGGCATTCAACGCCTAGAGGTGTGCTGGGATTCGAACATCGCGATATGCCAAATAAATGGAGGCTTCGATGCCAAGGATCCAAAAATGGCAGCTTATCGCAACGCCGTCCTAAAAATGCCATCTCGGTTCGAGGGGCTCGAATTTCACCATATAGCCTGGGAAAACAATCAAGCAGCAGACGTCTTGGCACGCATTGGCGCAAAGCGCGAAGCAGTCCCCCCCCCCCCAACATTTTCTTGGAGAGGCTATTCAAGCCATCCGTATTATGGGAAGAGGAATACGGAAATAACAGACCTGACCCAACCGCCTTTGCCCGACACGAACATTACGACACAACGGGAGGCTACGCCATCAAGTAACATCCTCTTACGTAATAATGGCGGTCATTGCCCGTGGACACAACCATTCCTAGCCTACCTAACTAGGCAGGAACTTCCCGAGGACCAAAACGAGGCACGCTGCATGGTGCGGCGATCTAAAGCCTATAAAGTCCATGAGGGAGAGCTTTATAAGAAAAGCACCACCGGAGTCCTTCAAAGTGTATCTCCGAAGAGGAAGGGCGGAATCTTCTGCCTGAAATCCATGCCGGACTCGGCGGGCACCACGCCGCAGCCCGGGCCCTTGTAAGCAAGGCCTTCCGTACAGGATTTTATTGGCCGACGGCCCGGGCAGATGCTCAGGACTTAGTCCAACGATGCGTCGGCTGCCGACTCTTTGCTAACCAAAGCCATATGCCACCCACCGCCCTCCAAACTATACCCATCACACGCCCTTCAGTCCGGGGCTTGACACGGTTGGACCCCTTAAAGGAGGAACCTACAAGCAAAAATACCTACTGGTCATGGTGGATAATTTCACCAAATGGATAGAGGCCAAGCTTGTTAAGACGGCCGAATCCGGACCCGTGATAGACTTCATATCAGGGGTCGTACACCGTTACGGTGTCCCCCACAGCATCATCACTGATAATGGCACGAACTTTATGACCGACGAGGTCAAACTCTGGTGCAAAAACATGGGCATCAAGCTCGACTATGCTTCAGTCTATCACCCACAAACTAACGGTCAAGTCGAGCGAGCAAATGGTCTAATCATGAGCGGCATCAAACCCAGATTAGTGCGGTCCCTCAAGGAATCCAACACGCACTGGGTAGAGGAGCTCGACTCCGTACTCTGGGGGCTGCGGACCACGCCGAATCGCACCACCGGATTCACACCATTCTTTATGGTATACGGCGCAGAGGAAGTTCTGCCCCGCGACATAATTCATGACTCACCTCGCGTGCGCATGTACGAAGAAAGAGAAGCCGAACTCGATCGGCAGGACAGTTTGGACGCCTTGGAGGAGAAGCGTGACGTGGCGAAAACCCGTTCCGCATTCTATCAACAGCAGGCTCGAAGATATCAAAGCAGAGAAGTACGGGCCAAAACTTACAATGTTGGCGAGTTAGTTCTACGCCTGCCGGACAAGAAAAATGACAAACTCAAGCCCAAATGGGAAGGTCCGTTTATTATTGACCAAGTCCTGACCGGCGGAGCGTACCGTCTGCGAGATGCATCGGATAACCGACTCGAGCCGAACCCATGGAACGCAGCCCGTCTCCGAAGATTCTACGCCTAGCACCGGACTCTGTGTTCGTCTCCTTCCTCTGTCTATTTTTTACACATTAGGTGTCTTATATTTCTCTCCTTCTTCCTCCCTTTCTCTTACAGCCTTTAAGCGCTCGTTCGCGCCTTGTTCAAGACATTAACCGACGCGCTTATCCGCGCTCATTACACCCGGGCTTCTTTAATGAAGCTTATTTATACGGGCTTCATGCCGAACACATGTGTCACACTTCCGCATGTATCTTTTATTCACCATTATATGCATCGATATGACTTAAGTTTTGGCCAAGCTGGGTTGCTGGCTCTGTGCTTACCCCTACGTTCCCGATTGTTCGGCTAGGGCGATAAAGGGAGCACCTCTGCAATTGTTACTGCCGGGTCAGCCGGATGTGTACCTCAGACTGGGTGAAGCCAAAAGCTAGCGTTCTTAAGGGAATATTCGGTCGATGAACTAAATATGATTTCTCACTTGTTTATTTATCTGCCCCAGATGCTTTTTCTCGCTTTTTTCGCAGTCCGGACATGCACTTTAGGGCATGCCTCCCAGAAAAGGAACCCCTAACGGAACTATTCTCCACGGAAGATGTTTCTTACTAACCATGTAATATAACATAACTAGTTGGGCACTTGTGCATTTCAAGCACTAATGACCCCTACGCCGGTCTCCATGCATGCCCCGGTTCTTACATAACCGAGAGGGTATTCGGACACACCTGCACTATCGGGTCCCGAGGTTGAAGCGAAAAGGTCCGCCATGACAAACGATCTACAATCCGGCTAGAAGGCATTTACATGTCATCTTAAATTACATAGTCAATTTGACTGGGCATATTCCTCTTCAATACCATCCAACAGGCTGTCTAGTTTATAGTCCTGTTGGGAATATTTGGCGGCCAACTCTACTTGGTCGTACACTAAGCTCACAGGGATCTCCTTCCCATCGGCCCCCACGGGTCTGACCTCAGCCATGTGGTTTGGGTCGACAACCGTGTACCGCGTCTTCACCATGGCCCAGGCCTCCCTGGCGCCTTGACGGCAGGCCGATATCTTCCATAATCGGAAGCGCCGCCGCGCTCCCTTAAGCCTCTCTACAAGCTCTCCAAGGCCTTCGGGCATGGAGACAGATGACCACAAGGCCTGGGTGATGCCTTTCATCACCTGCCGAACTCGTTCGTGCAGTTGTAAGAGCTCGGGAAGAAGGTCACCCGTAGGACCGGGCATTTCCTATGCAGGACGACCTGTGAGCATACCTACAGACATAACCCTGTTAGTTGACTTCCTCGCTGAACTCTTTTTCAAAGTTCGTTCAAGCACTTACTAAACATGCCGCGCCGAAGCCGCCGATTCTCCTTCACGGAGTCCGACAGCTGAGCATGAACATCCTTTAGTTCCTCGCCCAGCTGGGTGTTGGCATCTTGGAGATTATTCTTCTCCTGTCTCACATTCGTAAGCACGCTCTCGCCGGCCTTTAACCGGCGCAGGAGTTGTTGCTTGTCCGGATCTACTCCGGCGCCATCTGCAATGTTATTGTTAGATCTGCACACACGCCGCACTTCACAACATACTTATCTTTCGAAGCATATATTACCAAAGGGGGTGTCCTTGGCCTCCCCTGTCGCGGCTAGTGCGGCCTCAAGTTGGGCTTTGCACTCTTCCATCTCCCGGGACAGTTGGGTATTCTTTTCTGTAAGATCCTGCATAACAAATGATCCTTAAACCAGTTATTCTAACTGTTTCAAGTCTCGGGGGCTACTGACATATATAATCATCAAATTTTCTTACCCTTATGTCTTTCACATACTGCTCCGTGGCTCTGGCTAGACCATTTTGAGCGGCACGGAGGTACGCATCTCCCGAATTGAAGGCGTCCAATGCCTCTTGGGAGAAACAAGCGTTGCAAAGAACTGTCTGGAGGCGCATGTGATTCATGGCACTCTCCACCTCGGAATTGGTGGCTGACAGTCTGTCCGCATCCTCTGTCGGAGGAGCATCCGACGCACGCCTCGTGTTCACCTCTGCTTCTGGACCTGGCTTTGGAGCCTGGCTAGTGGAGGCGCGATTGGCAATCTCTCCGGATATAGTCCGGCGAGCCCTCTTTTTCCTAAAAAAAGGAGAGCACGGGCGTTAGTATGCATCGTAAGAATAATACCTTGGAATAAGGCAACACGCCTTACTGCTGCACCGGTTCCTTGACCCGGACTACGTGTCTCTTTAGCCTACCCGCCCTCGCGATCCCTTGTTGGCTAGTCGCCGCAGGCTCGGCATTCCGTCTCGAGATCCTCCCCTTCGAAACACCATTGGTATGCGGTAATAAAAAATAAGCACGGATGGATCATCTTCAAAGTATTAAGACTTCGGTCTCGATTACTTGTGAGGCGGGGAGCAGCCCAGGATAATCGGCTATAATAGCCACCAAGGCATTGTCGATGCTCAGTTGGTAAAATACCCCATCAATCAGTTCCACGGATATGTCCGGATCCTCTTGGGAGGCCGGATCGAGGGACCGTCCCGGATCCTCGGGTTGTGGAGGAGGGCTATTTATATCCTTTACGGCCCGGCGCAATTCCTGCGTCGAAATCACAAGATGAGATACTTAACCACGGGAATATGGAACAGATGGGCAAAGAGAAGTGTCCGCTTACCCAGTTTGGGGGATTGTACATAGAAAATCCGCCCTGTGGATTGACGCGGAGAAATTCCTCCTTTTCTCCCTTGTAGAATGCGGACAAGATCTTCGTCAGAGCGGCAACCAATCCCGGCCCCTTACGGCCGCAGAGGGTGGCATCATCCTCCCCGTTGAAATCCCACATGGGGTGGCCTCTATACTGAAGCGACTGCACCCCCCGCATAATGCATGTGGCCATGACCTCGATCATGGTCAGTCCGGAATGAGCTAACAACCTTATCCAGCTCATCAGGTAAAGGACGTCCTTGTCGTTTACCTTCTGAGGGCTCCATGGACGCCAGCTTAGGCGCTTCTTCAAAGGAGCATTATTGAACTCAGGGAGGCCGATCCGAACAGGGTCCGGCAGGGGGACAGCTTCTATATAAAACCATTCTGAAGGCCAGTCTTCGGACGCCTTCTTTGGGGTTCCGGATAGATATCCGGTCCCGGCAATGCGCCATAGTTCGGCTCCGCCCACTTGATATATCGACCCCTCCTGAGAACGGGGCACAAGGCAGAACAGCTTCTTCCACAGCGCGCATTCGTTTGACACGTGGAAGATGGCCATTATTGGGCGTGGAAGCCAAGGAGCGCAATATTCATGAGAAGCCGGACACTATTCAACAGGTACACGGAATTTGGAGAAGAATCCGCCTTGCAATGCCGAAGACAATTTGAGCTCCGGACTCATCGTCATTGAAGCCTGGTTCGGGGGCTACTGAGGGAGTCCTGGATTAGGGGGTGTCCGGATAGCCGGACTATAACCTTCGGCCGGACTCCTGGACTATGAAGATACAAGATTGAAGACTTCGTCCCGTGTCCGGATGGGACTTTCCTTGGCGTGGAAGGCAAGCTTGTCGATACGGATATGTAGATCTCCTCCCATGGTAACCGACTCTGTGAAACCCTAGCCCTCTCCGGTGTCTATATAAACCAGAGGGTTTTAGTCCGTAGGACGAACAACAATCATACCATAGGCTAGCTTCTAGGGTTTAGCCTCTCTAATCTCGTGCTAGATCTACTCTTGTACTACCCATATCATCAATATTAATCAAGCAGGAGTGGGGTTTTACCTCCATCGAGAGGGCCCGAACCTGGGTAAAAACATCGTGTCCCTTGTCTCCTGTTACCATCCGCCTAGACGCACAGTTCGGGACCCCCTACCCGAGATCCGCCGGTTTTGACACCGACACCATGCGACATATCAAAACGAATAGCAGAAGCAGGTTTAGGTGTCGCAAGCTTACTCAAAATAGAAGGTGAATCAAGTGCAGAGTAAGATGGCAGTTCCTTACCTCCCCTCGTAGTTGAGGGATAAATTGTTGTCTTGGCGTCTTTCAAGTTCTTCATAGTGACCAGCAGATATAAATCCCAAGTGACTAGAAGAATAGAGCTATGCTCCCCGGCAACGGCGCCAGAAAATAGTCTTGATAACCCACAAGTATAGGGGATCGCAACAGTTTTCGAGGGTAGAGTATTCAACCCAAATTTGTCGATTCGACACAAGGAGCCAAGAATATTCTCAAGTATTAGCAGTTGAGTTGTCAATTCAACCACACCTGGATAACTTAATATCTGCAGCAAAGTATTTAGTAGCAAAGTAATATGATAGTAGTGGTAACGGTAACAAAAGTAATAGTGGCAAAAGTAGTATTTTTGGTGTTTTGTAGTGATTGTAACAATAGCAACGGGAAAGTAAATAAGCGAGAACCAATATAGGAAAAGCTCGTAGGCATTGGATCGGTGATGGATAATTATGCCAGATGTGGTTCATCATGTAACAGTCATAGCATAGGGTGACACAGAACTAGCTCCAATTCATCAATGTAATGTAGGCATGTATTCCAAATATAGTCATACGTGCTTATGGAAAATAACTTGCATGACATCTTTTGTCCTACCCTCCCGTGGCAGCGGGGTCCTAATAGAAACTAAGGGATATTAAGGCCTCCTTTTAATAGAGAACCAGAACAAAGCATTAGCACATAGTGAATACATGAAGTCCTCAAACTATGGTCATCACCGGGAGTGGTCCCGATTATTGTCACTTCGGGGTTGCCGGATCATAACACACAGTAGGTGACTATAGACTTGCAAGATAGGATCAAAAACACACATATATTCATGAAAACATAATAGGTTCAGATCTGAAATCACGGCACTCGGGCCCTAGTGACAATCATTAAGCATATCAAAGTCATAGCAACATCTATCTCAGAACATAGTGGATACTAGGGATCGAACCCTAACAAAACTAACTCGATTACATGATAGATCTCATCCAACCCATCACGGTCCAGCAAGCCTACAATGGAATTACTCACGCACGGCGGTGAGCATCATGAAATTGGTGATGGAGGATGGTTGATGATGATGACGGCGACGAATCCCCCTCTCCGGAGCCCCGAACGGACTCCAGATCAGCCCTCCCGAGAGGTTTTAGGGCTTGGCGGCGGCTCCGTATCATAAAACACGATGATTTCTTATTCTTGATTTTTTTTCTCCACGAAAGCAAATATATAGAGTTCGAGTTGTTGTCGGAGGAGCTCCAGGGGGCCCACGAGGTAGGGGGCGCGCCCTGGGGTGGGGGGGCGCCCCCACCCTCGTGGACAGGGTGTGGCCCCCCTGGTCTTCATCTTTGGCAAGGATTTTTTTATTATTTTTGAAAAGACGTTTCGTGGAGTTTCAGGTCGTTCCGAGAACTTTTGTTTCTGCACATAAATAACACCATGGAAATTCTGCTGAAAACAGCGTCAGTCCGGGTTAGTTCCATTCAAATCATGCAAGTTAGAGTCCAAAACAAGGGCAAAAGTGTTTGGAGAAGTAGATACGACGGAGACGTATCAAGTCTTTGTTTGTTTTCCTTTTTAATTTTTAATAAGCATCCTTGCTGGATGCACCTATTTGAGAGATCCAAAATTATTCTATGACTTGTTATAATTTCTCCCTATGCTTCACTTAAATATTTATGAGCTATGGAATTGCTCTAGTGCTTCACATATACTTTTTGAGCACGGTGTGCTTTGTTATCTTTAAAGAAATTCTCTCATGCTTCACTTAGATTAATTTGAGAGAAAGAAATATGATGCTCATGTTCTTCACTTATATTTGTTTGAGCTTATTAAAAGCAACGTATGAAACTAGTTCCAAAGTGATAGATATGAAAGGATGATATAATAAAAACTTTCATGAAGATCATTGGACAGAATAAACTTGATTCTTTGTAATAGTTTTGAGATTGATGATAGTGATATGTGAGTCACGTTGATGAGTAATTATGCTTTAGTAAGAATATTGGTGTTAAGGTTGGTGATTCCCTATGCAAGCACGAAAGTCAATAGTTATGCAATGAAATTACATCCTTCTTGTGGTGTATTATTTGGTGTGGGTTATGCTTAATGCTCGCTTATGAGATTTTTTGTTTCTTGGTTGGATGCTTCTCAAACTTTTGCTAGCCTTCATTTGCACTAAGTATGATCACTACTTGTGCATCCAAAATCCTTTAAACCGGTTTTTGCCACATGAGTCCACAATACCTACCTATATGCATTATTCTTTTGCCATTCTAAGCAAATTTGTATGTTCCTTCTCTAATTTTCAAAATAAATTTCTCTTTTGTATGCTCGTACCGCTCATGAAACGGTAGGGGGTGGCTGATATATTTCCATGCTAGATGTGTTATTCTCAAGATGAGTGTTAATTCACTAGTCATTGCACGAGAGTACGGTAGAGGTATTAGGGATGCCCAGTCCCAAAATGAAAAATGAATTTACTTTATGTTGTCAAATAATAAATTCATTTGAAAGTGTTGGTATGGAAGACACCTGTGTATACGGTTAGCCATGGAAAGTGAAAGTATGGTGGAAAAAGGAATAATGTAGCAATCCGACCTCAAACGGTCAAATCTCTGTGTATAAGTGTCATCCCTGGATCGGTAATGCTGACACACACAGTACTTGAAAGATTTATAACATAGTGCAATCACACACTTATTACATTGAATGTCTCAAAAGAGAACTTATTACAATAATATGGCTTAAGGCCAACTAAAATACGATAACAGCGGAAGGCTTGGAAGATAAAGTGAGTCCATCAACTCCAACGGCATAGCTGAGTGCACGACAACGACCTAGCGCACCTTACTCTTAAATGCGAAAGGTGCGCATCATGATATGTTGCAGCCAAACGGGTCAAAGACATGGAATATCTTTGGCAATACAACACAGTAGAGCAAGGAACAGAATAAATGCTATTACTACATGCATATATGGCTGGTGGAGGCTCTATGGTTATAATTTTTTTGCGAAAAGCCATTTTTTTCCTACAACAAAGGAATATATTTTGTTTAACTATCATGGTTGTTGATAAACATTGAGAATGGTACCCCCATCTCAATCCCAATTAAGTAGTAATTAACAACCCAACAAATTAATTTAAAGTGATGAGATCAACATGATAATCCAAGAACCAGATACTCAAGATGTCCATAACCGGGGACACGACTAACCATGATTAGTTTGTACACTCTGCAGAGGTTTGCGCACTTTTCCCCACAAGACTCGATCTCCTCCATTGGATTTCTCGCACTACATGGTGTTTGAGAAACGGATGAACGAGACACAGTCTTTCAGAAGCATTATGTGACACCTGGATAATTAAGCTACAGTAATTCCACGCTAATGATGCCATGTCACCTCGGTTACTGTTGTTAATCTCGCGTTAGTTCGAAACCGATCCAAATTCAAAATTTGAAAATCAAGTCAAACATTAAAAGTTTTGAAACACTAAAACTAAAATGTTCAAAATGGGACAAATAAATCCTAAGTAATAATGGTGGAGAAACCACATTTTTTATAAAAATTTAGTTGCACTTAAATAGTTAAAACAACAGGTAAAACAATTAAATAATAGCCTTTTGTAATTCATAAAATATTAAACCATTCATTAGTTGGCCAAAAGTTAATGGGGCAGTAGCATAATTAATAGTACTAATATATGAACTGTTTTTATATTTTGTAAAACTAAGATAAATTAGAAAAGAAAAAACATTACAAAAAAAGAGAGACTAAAAACAAAAGAGGACCCCCTGGCCAACTGGGCCAACAGGCCCACCTGGCCACCCACACGGCCCAGCCAGCCCACCCCGGCTGTATAACCTCACTCCCCGTAACCCTAGCCCAACTACCCCACTCCCCCACGTCTCTCTCTCGTTCTCCCCCACCCTCGCTGGATCTAGATCGAGACCGATCCCCTCCCCCTCAGTGCTCGTTCTGGATCAGGGCACGGAACCGCCGTCGCCATCCACGATCGCCGGAGCCACCCCCCTCGTCTACCTCCACCTCGTCGGACGCCTCTACATCATCTCGCCCCCGCCGCCCGAAGCTCCTCCGCCCGACTCCGGCGCTGCATCCGTCGTCGTCGGACCACCTCGTTGGACCGCCTCCGTCGCCCGCTTCCTCGTCCTCCTCCTCGTCGGCCTAACCAGGCCTCGTCGTCCCCTTCTCTCCTCGCACGTGAGGACCCTTTCTCCTTCCCTCCTCTGCCCTCGCTCCCGCACGGTCCCCGCCCTCGTCGCCGCTCGCCCGTGGCCACCACGCCCGGGGCACACCCGAACCCGCGGTCGCCGCGCCCCCGTCTGTCCCGCGCCGCGTCTCGCTGCCGTCGTCGCCCCGTTCCCCTCCGCACGAGCGCTCATGCTCACAACGCGTCGACCATGCCCGTCCATCGTGGTGCCCGCCACGTTCCCAGCGCTTCATGGGCCTACGGCAGCGTCCGGCCGTGCCGATTGTCGCAGCGTGCTTTCGCCCGGCATGACCCGATCGCGCCCGCTCACACCGCCGCACCTCATTTGTGCCGCCCGCTCCGCCACTGTCACCGGCGCCGGGCAGCTGCCCCCTTCACCCATCGCGGCGCCCTACCGGGCGGGCTGGAGCCCGAGAACCGCCACCCGCGACCCGTTAAGGCCCCTGTCCGAATGACAAGTGGGACCCGCCCCAGAAAATGATTAAAAAAAGTAATAATAAAAGGAATTAAAATTAATTAATTAATTAAGCGGCTTAATTAACTTAACTTTAGTTAACCTGCTAGTTAACTAATTAAACTATAATTAGGTAAATCGGAGAATGACAGGGGGCCCCACCCCTGTTGACCAGTCAAGCTCTGACCGGTCAACTGGGTCCCCCTTGGCGCACCTGTCAGCCTCTGGGTACACATCTGTGTACATAGAGCTGGGTACTTGTAGCATTTTAGCTTCTATTTCAAATTAAATTAAAGTAAAAAAAATTAAAACTTTGGAAATTAATAATAAATAATCCATAACTCGGATGAAAATACTTTGTACATGAAAGTTGCTCAGAACTACGAGACGAATCCGAATACGCAGCCCGTTCATCAGCCACATGTCCCTAGCATAGCAAACGTGCAACATTTCACTTCCGGTTCACCTGTTCGAAAACGCGAAACACCGGGGATACTTTCCCGGATGTTTCCCTCTTTCGCCGGTATCACCTACTACCGCGCTAAGGCACACCGGGCACCGCGTATTGCCTTGTTACGCTTTGTGATGCTTTGATTGCTCTGTTATTTATTGTGTTCCCTCTCCGTTACTTCATTCCGATAGACTCCGAGACTGCCGGCGACCCCCAGTTCGACTACGGTGTTGACGACTCATCCTTCTTGCCAGAGCAACCAGGCAAGCCCCCCCTTTGATCACTAGATATCGCCTACTCTTCTCTATACTTCTTGCATTAGAGTAGTGTAGCATGTTACTGCTTTCTGATTAATCCTATCGCTGCATAGCTTTGTCCTTGCTACTCTTTGTTGTTACCTTTACTTGCTATCCTCGCTTAGTATAGGATGCTAGTGTTCCATCGATGACCCTACATTCTTGTCCGTACGCCATGCTATACTCTTTGGGCTGTGATCACTTGGGGAGGTGATCACGGGCATATACTATATACCTTACATCGTTACGCTACCGTGATCTTGTTCGGAGATGGGGGCTGAAAGGACAGGTGGCTCCATCCCGGTAGAGGTGGGCCTGGGTTCCTGACGGCCCCCGACTGTTACTTTTGGCAGAGCGACAGGGCAGGTTGAGACTACCTGGGTGAGAAGTGGGCCTGGCCCTGGTTGGCGTTCGCGGATACTTAACACGCTTAATGAGATCTTGGTATTTGATCTGAGTCTGGCCATTTGGTCTATACGCACTAACCATCTACGCGGGAGTAGTTATGGGTATCCCGGCGTCGTGGTATCAGCCGAAGCCTTCGTGACGTCAGCGACTGAGCGGCGCGCGCCAGATTGGACCGCGTAACGTGACTTCCTTTGTAATGGAGGTTGCTAGGTCTGCTTCCGGCCGCGTTCGCAACGTGCAGGTGTGCTAAGGGCGATGGGCCCAGACCCCTGGGCGCTTAGGTTTAGACCGGCGTGCTGACCGCTCTGTTGGCCTAGGTCGGGCTGCGACGTGTTGATCTTCCGCGGCCGGGCATGACCCAGGAAAAGTGTGTCCGGCCAAATGGGATCAAGCGTGTTGGGTTATGTGGTGCACCCTGCAGTGAAGTTTAATCTATTCGAATAGCCGTGATCTTCGGTAATGTGACGACTTGGAGTTGTACCTTGACCTTATGACAACTAGAACCGGATACTTAATAAAACACACCCTTCCAAGTGCCACATACAACCCGGTGGTCGCTCTCTCGGGGTTACAAGGAGGGATCGGCGGGTAGGATTATTGCTATGTGATGCTACTTGGAGGACTTGATCTACCCTCTTCTACATGTTGCAAGGCGGAGGCTGCGAAGCGTAGTCTTGACGGGATTAGCTATCCCCTTTATTACGGCATTCTCAGTTCAGTCCAATCGACATGGCCCTTTACACATATATCCATGCATATGTAGTGTAGCTCCTTGCTTGCAGTACTTTGGATGAGTACTCACGGTTGCCTTGTTCCCCTTTTCCCCCTATCTCTACTCGATTGCTGCGACTGCACGATGGAGCCCAGGAGCCAGACGCCACCGTCGATGACGACTACTACCCCGGAGGTGCCTACTACTACGTGCAGCCCGCTGACGGCGACCAGGAGTAGTTAGGAGGATCCCAGGCAGGAGGCCTGCGCCTCTTTCGGTCTGTATCCCAGTTTGTGCTAGTCATCTTATGGCAACTTGTTTAACTTATGTCTGTACTCAGATATTGTTGCTCCCGCTGACTCGTCTATGATCGAGCACTTGTATTCGAGCCCTCGAGGCCCATGGCTTGTATTATGATGCTTGTATGACTTATTTATGTTTTAGAGTTGTGTTGTGATATCTTCCGTGAGTCCACGATCTTGATCGTACACATTTGCGTGCATGATTAGTGTACGATTGAATCGGGGCGTCTGAAGTTGGTATCGAGCCCATCGCTGTAGGAATCCCCCTTTCCAACTCCTTGGCCGAAGTTGAGTCTAGACATTGCAAAACTTTTACTAACATGGCTATGTGTCTTACGGGCACACGTCGCCATTGGGTGGTATTAGGATCTTTTACTCCTTGTCTATACTCTGGGACTCTGATCTCTCTTCTATTCGGGTTAAATGATTTTCTAAAATCTAACTTTAGGTTCTCGAAAACACTTTCCCCCGGTGAGTCCAGATGATCGCCGATTGCACCAGAAGATTTCGAAGTTACTCTCCGATATTCTCTCGAGACCTTGTGCCCGTTGCTTTTGCAATTCCCTTCCACCGAAATATCCCTATGGGTAAATACTTACACCTGTCGTGCTTACTTTTATTCCCAGTCGATCTTGTTATTACAAGATACCGCGAGAATACTTTGTGCCTACTGCCTTGCAGTTCTTTGCCACTTGAATACCCCTAAGAATAATTTCTCGCACTTTCTGAGTATCCTCTCATCCCCCGTTGTTCAGGTGTTTCACAAAAGTCCTTGAAATACTATTCAATCCTCCAAAAATCCTTAGCAGCTTTATTGCTCTGCAAATACATGACTACTTGCATTATGGATGCTTCCCATATATCTGGCAATATTCACTAGTATCTTTTGTCACCGTCATTTTGATCCTATTAATTCAACATGTGTGCGAATGCACACAATCATCTATCAACCCTTCTAATTATCTTCCGGCTCAGACATCCTTTTTTGAACATGAGCTGGTTCTCGACTAAACTATTTGTCGACAATTGTGCCTCTGGTCTATCCAACTTATCCATCCTTGATCAGAGCGTCTGCTTATGATCCTTTGTTTTGGAAATCATAATTCCTTTGTTATCTAAGCATCGAATTATTCAGATGTTCTATAATATGATGCCCGTGCATTCTTCTTCCTCTGGTTGAGTACCGATGCTCACATCAGATCCCTTGTGGACCATCGGTTCCTTTGTTGGATTCTATCCGGCGGTTGTCCTTCATATTGAATAACCTTGAGAGCCTTTCCATGGGTATATAATGCCTTTGGTAAATTGTATCATCTGCTTTTGAACATGCTCCACTATCGAGTTTGTGTTATTTACTCCTGAAGTTCGTGGAATATGTTCTAAGAAGCCCCGATGGCTTGAACCTATCGTTCCTTAATATGTGTGAACTCGAAAGTTTTCATGAATCATACTCTTCTGGTATTTTGCTAGATAAAATTTCTACACTACAGCTTCATCAAAAGCGAGAAGTGAATGAAAGGTTATGCATTGGAGAAGTGGGAGTCGACCTTGAACTTTGTGTTCATGCCCATGGACACGATGTAGATCCTATCATGGAAGCTTCTTGTAATAATAACTATTTTCTTGATCAATATCATCTGGTAAACGTGAATTGATCCTTTGCAACCGTGGTTCCGGCCATGATTGTTCTTCTTTGATCCATTTCTCGGACAAGTTAAAGCACTTGTCTTCTACAGATCGATATGCCTGCCCAACCTCTATTATGATCTACCTTCGAGTATTACCCCTGGTATCTCGAGGATATCATGCCATTGCACTACATCTTGCGAACTTTTGATGAAGTACTACCTTTCCCTGTCAATGTCACTTCATGGGTTCTGGGTTGTTGGTCAACCGAGAACACCGATAAGTGGATCAATTCCGCACTCCGATTCAATAACTCTAAGTAATTTTCATTGCTTATGAGTTTAATAATCCGTCAAGTTATTCATAGCTTGATCGGCTATATCATTATCATGCAAACTTCTAACTGTGCTACCTGGTCCTTCTTCCCGGAGCACAATTTTCGACGATGAGATAACCTTATGCCGATCTTCCTCGTCATATCATTTGACCTTAAACAACAAGCTTGATTTCGAGTTTGTGTCGTACCCATGGTTCCAATAACCTTTTGCTTCATCATTCCTTTGACTTGATGTCATCGCCGATCTATTACATCTTCGTGGAGCCTCTCGACAAAATTTGTCGTGATCATCATCAACATCTTGACTCCTTCCTGGATATCAATCAAATTCGTGATGAGAAATTCCATCCTTGCCCCTCGATGATTGTGTTATCATCGCATTTACATTCTTGCCTTCCCCCAACACAAACTTGTTCATGTTTTGTGTTATACCTTGAGTTCCTTGCTATCCAACCTTTGTTCTTCTTTATCTTGGAGTATTACCATCTTTTATGTCAAGAATGTTCTGAGATTTGTTCCACCTCTCGAGAGTTCTTGGTATAGTGATACTTCTCACCATCACCATTCTTTCATGGTCCTCGTGTTGATTCCAACCGGGGTACCAACAAGTGAACGGTGCTGTTTGGATCCTGCACTTCTAGCAACCCTATTGCTTTGAAGTTAATGGTCGGCCGTTCATTCTTAGTCTATTGATTATTGAATCACCATTCCGACATTGGTCGTGCAACCCAACCCATATTTGGTAGCGCACCTTTCAACCAATGTTTAGTTGTGTATGTTCTCCTCGAGCATACTTCCTTATATCATTTGGTCTCGACAAATGTTATCTCCTTGTTCACTTAATTGTGGAAATCCATCTTTTGGAAATCTCGATGAATTGTCGTTGAGTTCATCAGCCACCCCGTTGACCTCTCCTTGGGTTAATGATGAACTCTTGTTAACGGAAATCACTTCATAGTTCATTTCCGAGAATCTTATGATGTCATCCCGTCAATTTGTGTTGCACCTTTCTTCTCGGGCATCCCGAGCCTCGAGGTATCTCGACACCAATCATATCTGAATGTCCATCGGATATGATGGTTGGAACATATATTACAAGAGTTATAACGCTAGTCTTCATAAGACCCGGTAAGGTGATGTCATGCCTAGCACACCTGGCCGGAGGACCTATTGTTATAGTTGTTCCTTTTTGGCAAGGTTAACCATTCTTCCATGAGGGAATTGTCAGACATATTCTATAAGATGTTCCTAATGGATCCTTTGTGTATACAAAGTCTGACCTTTGCTTGCAAACCATGTCAGTGCTATCTCGAAGCATGTTCATGGTACTCCGACTTTCAACAAAAACATTTGAAGCCGAATGCTAAATGTTTCCTGCTCGAGTATCCAAACACCGCTGTATGGGTAATGTCATGAAAATTCTCTCCCCTACCTAAAGAGTTTACTACATTATATCCTGTCATGGATATCATGCTCTGCTCGTCCTTCCAAAGGTTATACCTTTGAAATATGTGTTTAAACACATTTTCCTTTCCATTGTTCTGTTTAATCCGATGATCATATTTTTCTTTCCATTTGTTGGGTTAACGTTTCTTGTGATCTATATGATCTAAGCAGTAATATTCTCCTGCTTAGGTAGACACCTCGGTTTACAACTCTGTCAGTGTGACCCTGCTACTATTGTTGACGACATCCTGGTAACCCCCGATGGACGAGAACTTTGCCTATTGGTCCGCCTTGTTTCAACGAGCAGGAAAATGGTTCTCTTCGTCCCTCGCCCTTGGTACCGACCATGCAGTCAACATAACTGATAGGCTATCCTCTGACATGCCTTGTTTACATGATCGTGCAAGACGTCATCGCCCTTCCTACTTTTAACCCACATGGTGGGCCCATAACCCATAGTGTCACATGATCGAAACCTGACTCACCTGTACAATCCTGTTTCTAATGGTTATTCCCCATGCTTGGCTTTGTAATTAATTCACGGGCCACCTTCCTAGTGCTCTATTCTGGTATCAGACGCTATACTTACTCTCGCTGCTCTGAATCCCTTTCTCACTCTGGTTCAGACTTCGAGCAACTATCTATCTGCTTGGAACCTCTTATTGTACCTTCGAACCTCACTCTCGATGTGTTTTATTTGTTCAACTCGAGAGGTACACATATACTCATTCATGGGTTAATCCCAGATTATTACCCTTATAGCATTCTGTCGTTGCCGATCTGCCCTGTTACCTATTCGTAAGTACGATGAAGATCCCGAAGAAAGGATGTCGACTTCATCATGATGACCTGAAGCAGAGAAATGAAGACATCAATGTATTGGACCGGCCTCTTCGAGAAGAGCAAGCCAGGATGAGAAGACCCGCTAGATTCGTTACCAAACCTTCCCCCCTTTCACTACCTCTTAAATCTCGGGACGAGATTTCTTGTAGTGGAGGAGAATTGTGACGCCCGGATAATTAAGCTACAGTAATTCCACGCTAATGATGCCATGTCACCTCAGTTACTGTTGTTAATCTCGCGTTAGTTCGAAACCGATCCAAATTCAAAATTTGAAAATCAAGTCAAACATTAAAAGTTTTGAAACACTAAAACTAAAATGTTCAAAATGGGACAAATAAATCCTAAGTAATAATGGTGGAGAAACCACATTTTTTATAAAAATTTAGTTGCACTTAAATAGTTAAAACAACAGGTAAAACAATTAAATAATAGCCTTTTGTAATCCATAGAATATTAAACCATTCATTAGTTGCCCAAAAGTTAATGGGGCAGTAGCATAATTAGTAGTACTAATATATGAACTGTTTTTATATTTTGTAAAACTAAAATAAATTAGAAACAAAAAAAACATTACAAAAAAAGAGAGACTAAAAACAAAAGAGGACCCCTCGCCAATCGGGCCAACAGCCCACTGCCACCCACACGGCCCAGCCAGCCCACCCCGGCTGTATAACCTCACTCCCCCGTAACCCTAGCCCAACTACCCCACTCCCCCACGTCTCTCTCTCGTTCTCCCCCACCCTCGCTGGATCTGGATCGAGACCGATCCCCTCCCCCTCAGTGCTCGTTCTGGATCAGGGCACGGAACCGCCGTCGACATCCACGATCGCCGGAGCCACCCCCCTCGTCTACCTGCACCTCGTCGTACGCCTCTACATCATCTCGTCCCCGCCGCCCGAAGCTCCTCCGCCCCGACCCGACACCGTCGCCCGTCGTCGTCGGACCACCTCGTTGGACCGCCTCCGTCGCCCGCTTCCTCGTCCTCCTCCTCCTCGGCCTAACCAGGCCTCGTCGTCCCCTTCTCTCCTCGCACGTGAGGACCCTTTCTCCTTCCCTCCTCGCCCTCGCTCCCACGGTCCCGCCCTAAATGCCCGCTTCGCCCGTAGCCACTGCTGGGCACACCCGAACCAGTCGCCCGCGCCCCGTCTGTCGCGCGTCTCGCAGCCATCGTCGCCCCGTTCCCCTCCGCGCGGGCGCTCGCGCTCATAGCGCGTCGACCACGCCCGTCCATCGCGGCGCCCGCCATGTTCCCCACCCCTGTTGACCAGTCAAGCTTTGACCGGTAAACCGGGTCCCCCTTGGCCCACCTGTCAGCCTCTGGGTACACATCTGTGTACACAGAGCTGGGTACTTGTAGCATTTTAGCTTCTATTTCAAATTAAAATAAATTCAAAAAAAAGATTAAAACTTTGGAAATTAATAATAAATAATCCATAACTCGGATGAAAATACTTTGTACATGAAAGTTGCTCAGAACGACGAGACGAATCCGAATACGCAGCCCGTTCATCAGCCACATGTCCCTAGCATAGCAAACGTGCAACATTTCACCTCCGGTTCACCTGTTCGAAAACGCGAAACACCGGGGATACTTTCCCGGATGTTTCCCCCTTTCGCCGGTATCACCTACTACCGTGCTAAGGCACACCGGGCACCGCGTATTGCCTTGTTACGCTTTGTGATGCTTTGATTGCTCTGTTATTTATTGTGTTCCCTCTCCGTTACTTCATTCCGATAGACTCCGAGACTGCCGGCGACCCCCAGTTCGACTACGGTGTTGATGACTCGTCCTTCTTGCCAGAGCAACCAGGCAAGCCCCCCCTTTGATCACTAGATATCGCCTACTCTTCTCTATACTTCTTGCATTAGAGTAGTGTAGCATGTTACTGCTTTCAGTTAATCCTATACTGTTGCATAGCCTGTCCTTGCTACTACTGTTGTTACCTTTACCTGCTATCTCATCGCTTAGTATAGGATGCTAGTGTTCCATCGTGACCCTACATTCTTGTCAAATGCGCCATGCTATACTCTTGGGCTGTGATCACTTTGGGAGGTGATCACGGGCATATACTATATACCTTACATCGTTATGCTACTGTGATCTTTGTTAGGAGATGGGGCTGAAAGGACAGGTGGCTCCATGCCGGTAGAGGTGGGCCTGGGTTCCCGACGGCCCCGATTGTTACTTGTGGATGAGCGGCAGGGCAGGTTGAGACTACAGGTGAGAGGTGGGCTGGCCCTGGTCGGCGTTCGCGGATACTTAACACGCTTAACGAGATCTTGGTATTTGATCCGAGTGCGGCCATTTGGTCTATACGCACTAACCATCTACGTGGGAGTAGTTATGGGTATCCGGCGTCGTGGTATCACCGAAGCCTTCGTGGACGTCGGGCCGATCGAGCGGCACGCGCAGATTGGACCACGTAACGTGACTTCCTTTGTAATGGAGGCTAGGTCTGCTTCCGGCCGCGTTCGCAACGTGCAGGTGTGCTAAGGGTGATGGGCCCAGACCCCTGGGCGCTTAGGTTTAGACCGGTGTGCTGACCGCTCTGTTGGCCTAGGTCGGGCTGCGACGTGTTGATCTTCCGCGGCCGGGCATGACCCAGAAAAGTGTGTCCGGCCAAATGGGATCAAGCGTGTTGGGTTATGTGGTGCACCCCTGCAGGGAAGTTTAATCTATTCGAATAGCCGTGATCTTCGGTAAGAGGACGACTTGGAGTTGTACCTTGACCTTATGAAAACTAGAACCGGTTACTTTATAAAACACACCCTTCCAAGTGCGGATACAACCCGGTGGTCGCTCTCTCTCGTGGTTACGAGGAGGGATCGCGGGTAGGATTATTGCTATGTGATGCTACTTGGAGGACTTGATCTACCCTCTTCTACATGTTGCAAGACGGAGGCTGCGAGCGTAGTCTTGACGGGATTAGCTATCCCCTCTTATTACGGCATTCTGCAGTTCAGTCCACTGATATGGCCCTTTACACATATATCCATGCATATGTAGTGTAGCTCCTTGCTTGCGAGTACTTTGGATGAGTACTCACGGTTGCCTTGTTCCCCCTTTTCCCCCTATCTCTACTCGATTGCTATGACCAGACGATGGAGTCCAGGAGCCATACACCACCGTCGATGACGACTACTCCCCCGGAGGTGCCTACTACTACGTGCAGCCCGCTGACGGCGACCAGGAGTAGTTAGGAGGATCCCAGGCAGGAGGCCTGCGCCTCTTTCGATCTGCATCCCAGTTTGTGCTAGTCATCTTATGGCAACTTGTTTAACTTATATGCGTACTTTCAGATATTGTTGCTTCCAGCTGACTCGTCTATGATCAAGCACTTGTATTCGAGCCCTCGAGGCCCCTGGCTTGTATTATGATGCTTGTATGACATATTTATGTTTTAGAGTTGTGTTGTGATATCTTCCCGTGAGTCCCTGATCTTGATCGTACACATTTTCGTGCATGATTAGTGTACGATTGAATCGGGGGCGTCACACATTAACTCTTTACTCTGGGTAGACAGTACCAACCTAGATCCCCTACATCTACTAGCCTACCACTGAAAGAGGTCATGCAACATACTCAACTAGGCTAGGGCCCATAATAGCTTGTGGCTGCACACGGAAGTTTCTAGCATGAACAATCTTATGATCCCTTTGAGCCTGGGTGGCAAACCAAAAGACAACACTGGTATATCCCCAAGTGCCTGCAACCAATCCACCCAGATGTGTATTTAAGTAGCCACCTTAAGTTAACCATTAATTAACAATCTCACATCTGTCATGGATCACTCAAACCAAACAATGTCTACGAGCATAGCATAGCAACCTAAGCATAATGTATAAGTAACTCCCAAGGTTTGATAATAAAAGGGCAATAGGTTCTACCTCATCATCTACTTCCCAATACCCACATTTTAATCACATCCTAATCAAGAAGTGTTTGAGGATTGAAACACATGCATAAAAACTGGGTAATAAAGGGGTATGATAAATGTGTTACTTGCCTTGCTGAAGATCTGCAAACCCTAGAGACTCGTAGTAGCACGCTTCACACTCCGGGAATTCTATCGCAAACAAATAATAGCATAGATAAGCACTCAAGCATAGATGCAAGGGTAAAACTCAAATAATAAGATCCAATCTGAAAGTCCAACTGAAGAACTTCGATTTGCAAATAGAATCAACCAAATCGGAGCTATGAAACTGAAACTACGGTCAGAAGAACTTTGTCGGGGAGGCTGATCGGACCCACGAACACCTATGGGGCCGGCGGACCAGGACCCTTCTGGTTCGGAGGGGGCGGAGATCGCACGAAGAGCGGATCGATGCGAGGCACACGAGCAGTTTTACCCAGCTTCGGAGCTCTCCGGAGAGATAATACTCCTACTGCTGCTTGTCTGATTTGTATTGTGTTCTTGCTAGGGGGCGATGAGAGCTACAAGACCTAGCGCGAGAGTTCTCTGGTTACGTATGAGTCGAATGGACCGAACCTCCTCTACGTTGCGCATGGGCCTCCTTTTATATGCTCAAGGGGTCTCCGACAGGTGGCAACGTAGATGAGGGTACAAATGGAAAAACAGTAGTTGGTACACCTACTTGAACAAAGGTATGCAAGGTAATATACCTAACCACGGCGGCAAGGGACAAAAGCATTAAATGCCCGTCCCTCGCCGCCTAAACAAAGGCAACAGGGACCGTCAGAGCGCCACCGCTTGCCACGATGGTAGGCTTGTCGGCGCCGCTTATCGCTGCTCCCGCCGGCTGCCTGACCTCTTGACACGCTGCGCATGGAATGGTCCCATGGCGACACGTTGATGGATGAGCTGGAGCGGAGATGAAGAGGTTGCTGCCGCGGCAAGCGCCTTTGCCGCGCTGAATCCTTGTCGCATCCGGAGGCTTGTCGCGCTCGAGCCTTCCCGGCAAGCTCCTCTTGCCGGGGTCTTGTCTTCTGCGTGCCTTGAGTGGCCTTCCCGGCAAGCTCCTCTCGCCGGGGCCTTGTCTTCTTGGTTAAATACTTTGTTCTTGAATGGCTCCGAAGGAACCATGGAGGATCTTGGCGGTGACCAGGCAAGCCCTGCCGCGGGGTGCTGCAACTGCCCGTGCACAAGTTCGGGATACTAGGGTACCCCTACTCTAGTACACCGACAGGAGCCCTCGGGCCTGGGCCGCACACGGTGCCGAGCGCTGTCGGGCCAGGCCCAAAAACAGTGCACGGTCACACGCGGCCTTGATCACACCGTAACTCACCGCTGACCCACCACGTCCCCCACTAACGGCACGCACCGAACGTGGCGTCGTGTGAGAGATCGTGGGCGAGGTCGTGGGGGTTTCTTTATTAGGAAAAGCGGAACGTCCGCTCCCTCTCCCTCCTTATAAACAGGGGAAACAGGGGCAGGTCGTCCACCTTGCCATTGCTGTCTTGTCTGGAAAACCACCGCCGCTCCCCCCTTCTTCTCCAGTGCGTAGAGAGCAGCGCTCCGCCCCCTTTCGCCACAGCGCCATCAACGCCGTCGGTCTCCTCCACTGCCTCCGCCATGGCTCTGAAAGCCGACAAGGGGAAGGGCGTGAAGTCGGCCGAGGCGCAGCGGCTCGCTGCGCTGCGAAAGGAGCGGGCCATCTTCTCCCCCAAGCTCGACGCAAAGGAGCTGAGGGAGGGCTTCTACCTCTTCTGGTCGACGGAGACGCGTGCGCATCCGCGCACGAAGGTACTCCCCGCCACCCCGTCGGAACTAGCCCCAACTAGGTATCGCTTTCTTTGCCCTTTTTCTATTATGCGGGCTCTGCCCGCCTTCTCTGAAGTTCTTTTGCGACATTATGAACACCTACGGGTTCCGCCTCCTTGATTTCACCCCCAACGCCATTACGACCATGGCGGTTTACACCTTTGCGAAAACTTTGTCGGGATCCACCCAACGTAGCCCTCTTCCGCCACTTCTTCATGCCCCGCGTCGAGAGAGGGAGCCGCTTGCGGAGGGATTTCTTGGGTCTCTGTGGTCGGCAAGAAGGAGGCCTATCTCGGAAGGAGAGTTCCGCAGCAAGTGGGAGGAGTGGAGAGCCAATTGGTGTTGGATCGTAGAGGAGAACCCGCAGCCCTTCCTTTGCAGGCGCCAAGCCCCAATAGTCTTGTGCAACGATTGGAGCAACTTGGCGCCGGAGGATGCTAGGTTGAAGATAGCTGTGACCGGATTTTGCGCCTCGGGCTTGCCGGACTCACCGTAGGCTAGCTTGGCGAGATTTCCTTCACCGCCAGATCGCTTCCCTTGCAGGAGAGGAGGAGGCCTGCTTGGGAGTTCCAAAACGCAGCGGACATCATGAGGCTGTGCCCGGGCCTTAACTGGAATTTCACCGTCTTGGAGTTGGATGCGATGCTGCTAGAGCTGTTCAAGAATGACCCCGATCACCCCGAGTGGTTTAGGTTGCCGAGGGGGGTCGTCCCATTGTGCAACAACTCTGCGCTCGACCGCATCCGCGCCATGATGCCGTTGTGCGATTCTCATGGGATCGTTCCAACCTGGCAAGAGCCTTCCGACGACAGCGCGGCGGCAATTCTTCGACAGCTTGGAAGAAATGCCGATCCGCCTGACGAGCGAAGAAGCTCACCCGCGACACCACCGACGAGGAGATGGTGCGATCGCCACAAGGTTGGAGGAGGCGGCAGCATTGCGCTGGGCGTCTTCGGTACACCGTGGAGGAGGCAGATGCAGCCGAGGCGGCAAGCCTTGCCGAGCGAAGGGAGTTCGCCGGCGAGGAATAGCTTGCCGCACCCGAGGCCGAGTCGAGCGAACCAGCCGAGGGCACTTCTTCCCCACTATCCAGCAGCTTGCCGCAAACGGAGCCCGCGGCTCCGCCAAAGAGGCGTTTCCGCAAGGTCGGAGACGAGACGGGGCGGCAGGCAGGCCTGAGCGGCGCCCAGCGCGCCGCTCTACATGACAAGCGATGTTGCTGAGGAGCACCCCACACTGCTGCGACAACCGGGCGGGATCCTCCCGAGCCACCGCTGACGCCCGCTTAAGCGGCCAAGAGAGCCCACTCCTCCGCCTCGTCGCACCGGGAGGCGAGCTGAGTTTGACTTCTCCGCTTAGCTCGAGGAGGAAGAAGAGTAAGCTTCAATATTGTGCTTGTATTTCTTCAATTTTGTTGCTTCATCTTGAATCTGATTTGCTTCGTTCTGAACCCTTTCCTTTTCAGGACGCTGGCCCAGAGAGCGTCGAAGAGAGCCAAGACCCCGGCAGTCGTCGTTGAGGATGATCCACTCGTGGCAACAGGAGGCGCGTCTGAGACCCCCTTGCCGGATCCGGCAACCCTTCCTCAGAGCAGCCCCCAGCACAGCCCCCAGAGTAAGTATGCGGTTTTCTCCTTACTGTTAGGTGTGCATGGGTGCTCCTTCTTCATTGATATCTGACTGTTGGTTTGTGTAGGAGCAGAGCAGCCTCATCAGGAGGGCCCGGAGGCCGCCCCCGAAATTCTATCTGCTTCGACTACGCCGCCAAGGGAGGATTCCCCGGCAAGGGAGCGCCCCCCGGCAAGGGAGACTACTCCGGCAAGGGACAGCACCAGTGATCCTCCAGTGGTCGAGACCATGGCTGCAGATCCCATTGCAGGTAATCCTCTTCTTGCGAAAAATTTCCCTTGGGCTTGTTTTCTTCTGTTTTTCTTTGAATATTTGCTTGACTGTTCTTTCTTTGTCTGCCACAGAGCCGATGGAGACTGAGGTCGCCGGCGAGGAGGACACGCGCGGCAACACTGACGAAGCCGCCGTCGTGGAAGAAGAGGCCGGCGCTGACGAGCCTGTCGGTGAGGAGGCCACCGAGGCTGCCGCCGCAGAAGCTGGCGAGGGGTCTGGCGATCGCACTGACGGCCCTGGGGCCGCAGGAGCGCCAGGCGCTACACCGACCGCCGACTCCCCCGCCGCTGCTGCCAGTTCAAGAGCCTCCAGCCCAGTGCCTACTTGAAGGCCGGCGACGGCGTCTTCATCAAGCTCCTGGAGTCGAGCTCAGGCGCCGGTCGAAGGAGAGACCTTCGACGGAGAGCTGCTCGCCTCCGCTGGCCGACGCTGATGGACGCCAAGCAAGCATGGCGGGCGAAGTCCGAGGAGGAGCAATGAAGAAGCTTTTGTCGCTCTAGCGCCCGCAAGCCAAGTTGGAGTCCCGGAAGCGCTTGTCGCGAGGGCGGAGCAGACATGGAGAAGCGCGCAGAAGAGCTCCGGGCGCCAACCAAGAAGCTCTCCGAACGTAGCGGAAGAGCGGGAGCGACTTGTCAAGAGCGCACAACCTTCATCCTCGAGAAGGCCGCGGTGAGGAGGAGCAGCGGCTTGCCGCCGAGAAGCTGTCCGCTGAGAAAGCGAAATGGGCGCAATGAAGGTCAACCTGGACAGCCACGAGGAAGAGCTTGCCGTGCGCGAGGAGTCACTTGGCGGGGCGCTTAAGGAAGCGAAGGATGCTGCCGCAGCCGCCGAGGCCACCAAGAAGGAGCTGGAGACAAAAGTGGTGCAATTGGAGGCCAGCCTCAAGAAGAGCGGCGAGGAGCTTGCCGCACTCAAGCACGAGCGCGAGAAGGACGCCCACACTCTTGGCGAGCTGCAGGGCCGTCTCGTTGATAGGAGCAAGGAGCTCGACGCCGCCAAGGATTCCAAGGCAGATCTTCAGCTGAAGCTGACCACTCTGATGCAGACGCTGGACGGCGCCAAGGAGCGGGAGGTGGGTCTGTTGGAGCGGATCAAGGCCAACGAGGAGCTGCTGGCGAACGCTGTTGCCACCTAGAGCGCCTTGAGGGAGAGTGTGGAGCACTAGACCGAAGGTCTCGTGGATACTGCCGCCGCCATCCACAGCGAGCTGATGGAGCTGGGGATGGTGGATCTTGCATACCTCCCGACGAGCACCTCCAACCCAGCGCCAAGCTTAGCTTATTCTTCAAGGGCGTGTTGACAGGCCTCCGGTGACTCGGGAAGAGGTCCCAAAGCAGCTGGCCGAGGAATCGCGCCAGATGCGTGCAGAGAGCCCTCTAGAAGGTGTTGATGAAGGTGGCCTTCCGCAATCCAGGCCTCAACCTCAACGGCGTCCTCAGATCCTTGCCGCCAGATGCCGATGTGGAGGCGCTCAAAGCCCTTGTCGCACCCATTGTGGACAAGGTGAACAAGATCAAGCGGGCTGATGGAGACCGCATAGACTAGGACGCCAATTTTATCTTTCCCTTGTCGCTGCTGATCATGTTTAGAACAATTTATTAGATCAGCGACAAGCTATTTTATAATATACTCTATCTTAGGCGATGGTTGCAATGTTATTTCCTTTACTTGATTCCTTCCTTTGTACGTTTTTGCCCTATGCTTTTAGGGAACTTGTCGGTGCAGGCACCTTGTCATGGCTGAAAAGTGAACGTCAAGAGCTTCTTTGGCGGTGCCGCCTCCGACAAGCAACCTTGTCGCGACTAGCTGCAGCTCACTTAAGTTGCTGAGCGGACTCGAAACAAAGTAAAGGCACGACTAGTCATGAGTTGGTTCCTCCACACAGGTTTTCCATACAAAGTACTATCGCTCGAGGAAGATAACTTAAAATTTAAGAACTTATTGCTCAAACTTTGGCAACTTAGCTTTTCCGTCGCTTTGCTTCCCGATATATGAAACTTCCTCGAGCAACGCTTGGCCCATAGTATTATCTTCTCCTTCCCCGGTTAACTTGTGTGCGAGGGAACCTTCCTTTCTTTGAGAAAAGAGAAAGAAGAGAAATAAAGTTATGGAGCCCAGCGGCTCGATATTGCTCTTGGGTGTGGGTGCTGCACAAAGTGTTAGCCAAAACATGCAATAAAATGATGAAAGCATGAATTTGACAAGTTGTGCGCAATACATGATCTTTATCGATGCACGGGTCCGCGCGGCTTTGTACAAAGGATTACATGCAACAGCGGCAAGACTTGTACAAAAGGTGGTTGCGGAACAGGTTCCGCAACCGCGCTTCTACGGGTAAAACTTACGAAGATGCTCAATGTTCCAGGAGTTGCTCACCGAATGCCATCTCCGGTCTCAAGGCGACAGCGCCAGCCTAGTGACCTGCTTTCACCCGATAAGGGCTTTCCCACTTTGGCGTCAACTTGTTTGAATTCTTGGTGGACTGAACGCGCCAAGAACAAGGTCGCCTTCCTCGAGGCTTGGCACTAACTTTGCGGCTATGGTAGCGACGCAAAGCTTGCCGGTAGCGAGCAGCTCAGACAATGGCTCAAGATCGATCTTCCTCAAGGAGCAGCGGCGTCATCCCGTCGCAGCTGCTCTTGCTCAAGCTCATCATAAGCGAGTACTCGAGGTGACCCGTATACGAAGTTACGTGGGGGAGAACTGCCTCTGCTCCATAGACTAGAGCGAAGGTGTCCGGCGGTGGCTCGATTTGGCGTCGTCTGATCGACCAAAGAACCACCGGCAGCTCTCCTCAATCCAGCTTTCTTCCGTGACTTGTGCAGCCCAGTCGAAAGTTCGGTCTTGAGCCCGCAAGAGCACTTCAAAGATTTGCCCTCTCTCGCTTGACCGTTGCTTCTTGGATGAGCAATGTATAAAGCAGACCTTGGCACCAAGATCTTGGACGTCTTGCATGAAGGTGCGACTCAGAATTGTGTGCCGTTGTCGGTGATGATCCCGTTAGGGATTCCAAACGGCAAACAATCGACCAAGAACTTGACTGCCGATCGTGCTATCACCTTCCTCATCGCTTCCACTTCCGGCCACTTTGTGAACTTGTCGATGGCAACGCATAAGTATTCAAAGCCCCGACAGCTCGGGGAAGGGGCCGAGGATGTCGAGCCCTGCACCGAAAATGGCCATGTTAAAGGGATCGCCCGGAGAGCTTGAGCTGGCTGGTGTATCTGTTTGGAATGGAACCGCACGCTTCACACTTGGTTACTTGTGCGATTGCATCACGGAGGGCTGTCGGCGGAAGAAACCTTGCCGGAAAGCTTTGCCGGCAAGTGCTCTTGCGCCAATGTGATGACCACATATGCCTCCATGTATCTCTGCCAACAGCTTTTGTCCATCTTCTCGGTAAATACACTTCAATTTCACACTGTTGAGTCTTCTTACATGCAGGTGTCGTCGACAAACTGGTACATACTTGACTGCCGGGCTACTCTTTCCGCTTCTTCTTGCTCTTGGAAGTTCTCCGTCTGAAGGAAATGGACAATCTGTTGCGCCCATCTTTGGAGCTTGTGGCTCGACAACAAGGACTAAAGGCACATCTGCTGCTGCTGCGGGAACATCGACTTCCACGGCAAGAACCTGCGGTTCGACCGGAGCTTGATGTTCCCCGGCAAGCTTGCCGGAGCAAAACTTGTCGGGAGCGTCTGCTTCAACGAAACAAACCCTGGGGCTTGTCGGAGCAGACTGCTCCTCAGCTCTGTTGGTGTCGATCTTGGGGACCTTCTTGGCGGCGGCTTCGGGGAGCTCTGCCGGAAAGTAGTCACCAGAGATCAACTTCCTCTTCTTGTTACATCCGGTTGATGGTGTTATGGTTGGCTGAGTTAGCTTGAGCACAAAAATCCCTGGTTCCACAGGCAACTTAAGTGCAGCGCACTTTGACAGGCCATCAGCAATATCATTCTGAGCTCTTGGAACGTGTTCCATTTGTAGGTCGTCAAAGTGCTCTTCTAGCTTCCTCACTTCATCAACGTAGGCTTCCATCAATGGACTCTGATAATCTTTGTTCACTTGGCGGACGACAAGTCGCGAGTCACCCCGACAATAAGCTTCTTGATCCCAAGGTCCATTGCAATCTCGAGACCGCAAGCAAACCTTCATACTCTGCGGTATTGTTTGTTGCTTGCTCCTTGGGAAAGTGCATCCGGACTACGTACTTGAGGTGCTCTCCGATTGGGTGCGACATAAGCGACGCCAAAGACCGGCGCCTTTGCAGCGAGAAGGCACCATCAAAGTACATCAGCCACTCTTTGCTTGCTTCCTTAACGGGAATGCTCGTCTCTCGAATTTCTTCATCTTGCGTTGGGGTCCATTCCGCTATGAACTCGCCAATGCTCGCTTTGGATAGTTGAAGTGCTTTGAAACTTGAGGCCAAAGCTTGATGCCCAAAGGCCCACTCGACAATCCCCGCCTGCCGCCTGGATTCTCGCAAAGATCCTCTTCAGCCGGAAAGCGAGTGACAATCGTGATCTCATGTGCCCGAAAGTAATGGCGCAGCTTTCTCGAGGCCATGAGGAGGCCAAAAGCAATTTCTGCACACCGTAGTACCTTGACCTAGCCCCTGCAGGAGGCCTGACAAAGTAGACTGCACCATCCTTTTCTGCACCTGCTCTTGCGTCTGCACAGATCCGTCCTTGTCGGGACGAGAGCCTGCCGTGAAGCCCCTCGCTTGTCGCTGGATGTGTGTGCCGTGGTTGCCGGCTCATCGTCTGCCTCCCTCTCTGCTACTAACGCAACACTAACCACTTGATTGGTTGCCGCTATATATAGCAGCAACTTCTCTTGTGGCCTAGGTGCGACAAGTGTTGGAGTGGAGGACAGGTATCTCTTTAGGTCCTGCAGCGCAACCTCCGCTTCGGGAGTCCATTTCATTGGACCTGCCTTTTTCAAAATCTTGAAAAATGGCAGGGCGCGCTCAGCAGACCTAGAGATAAACCTGCTGAGAGCAGCCACGCAACCGGCAAGCCTTCGTACATCCTTGACGCGCTTTGGTGCTTCAATCTGCTCAATGGCCTTGATCTTGTCAGGGTTGGCTTCAATCCTCATTGAGACCACGAAGAACCCGAGAAGCTTGCGGAAGGGACTCCGAACACGCACTTCTCGGGGTTGAGCTTGAGGTTGATCTTGCGCAGATTTGCAAAGGTCTCATCCAAATCTTGAACCAGGGTTGCTTTGTCCTTGCTCTTGACCACTATGTCATCCATGTAGGCTTCTACATTTCTATGCATTTGCGGCTCAAAAGCATCATGGACTACTCTTGCAAACGTTGAACCAGCATTCTTCAACCGAAAGGCATCTGTATGAAACAGTATGTGCCACATGGAGTAATGAATGCGGTTTTCTCTTCATCTTCTTCTGCCATGAAGATCTGATGATATCTGAGTATGCATCAAGAAGCGAAAGCAAATCACATCCAGCCGTGGAGTCAACAATCTGGTCGATGCGCGGCAAGGGAAATGGATCTTTGGGACAAGCTTTATTAACATCCGTGAAGTCAATACAAAGTCTCCATTTCCCATTTGTCTTGTGCACAACCACAGGATTGGCCAACCACGTCGGATGGAGCACTCCTCCGACAAGGCCCGCCGCTTCCAGCTTTCTTGATCTCTTCTGCGATGAACTCTTGACGCTCCACTGCTTGCTTCCTGACTTTCTGATTGACGGGCCGCGCATGAGGACAAACGGCAAGACGGTGCTCAATTACTTTCCTGGGAACACCGGGGATGGCAGACGGTTGCCATGCAAAGACGTCGACGTTCGCCCGCAGGAAAGCAACGAGCGCGCCTTCCTATTTAGGGTCGAGGGAGGCACTGATGGTGAAGGTACCACCAGTGCCGTCCTCCTTGGCGGACACCTTCTTGGTCCTTGGCGGAGCTGCCATCGTCTTCTTGCACTTGCCGGTGGAGCTCGATGGTGCGTCCTCGACGGTAGCGCAGCACTCTGAAGAGGTGCGCTTGCCGGAGTGGGCATCAGAGCTCTTGCGGACTTGGTCTTCTTCTTCCCTCCGGAGCTTCAAATGCAAGTGTTTTGCTTTACATTGCAGCTGCCGCTTCCGGTAGATCTTGTCGGCACAGATAAGAGCATCCTTCTTGTCGCCATGGGCAGAGATGATGCTTATCGGGCCCGGCATCTTGAGTAAGTTGTATGCATAATGAGAGGCTGCCATGAACTTAGCGAGTCTTTGGGCGGCCAAGTATCCCATTGTAAGGCAATGGGAAATCAGCAACGTCCAAATGTGACCCTCTCGGTCCTAAAGTTCAGCTCACGCCAAATGTTACCGCAAGAACGTGATTTTCCCTTCGGCTTGCTCCTTCCTGGATTGATTCCTTGGAAAGTGCCAGTCTCTTCGAGCTCGCTGTCAGGGATTTGAAGCTTCTGGAGCACCGCGGAGGAGATCAGATTCAAGCCGGCCCCGCCGTCAACTAGCATATTGGTGACCTTGAGGTTGCGGATAGTTGCTGAGACCAACATCGGCAAGCACCCGACCGCAGTTATGCGATCAGGGTGGTCCTCAATATCAAAGATGATAGGCGTGCTGGACCACTTCAGAGGCTTGCGTGACTCTATGGATGGTTCCGCTGCATTGAAATCCCGCATCCACTGCTTGAGTTGGTTGTGGGAAGTATGCAGGGAAGCACCTCCGTCAACGCAGAGGACCTCTGTAGCTTTCTGAAACTCCTGCTCATCGGCGTCATCATCATCCATGTCTTCATCGTCGTCTTCATCTTCATCCTTGTCGCGGCCGCGGGGAGGCCTGTCTCCTTGCCGTTGCTTGGCCTTGCCGCGGCCCCTCCCCCGGCCGGACGCTTTCTTGCTGGCTCCTCCGGCACCTTCACAGCCTTCTCCTTGTCGCGCCGCTCGTACTCAGCCTTCCGCTGTTCAACAAGCTGCTCGACCTTCTTGCAGCTCTGGAGATCATGGCCCTTTGTGCGTTGGATCTTGCAGTACTGCTTGCCGGAGCCGTCCTACTTGTCGGCGGCCGCCACAGGCTGGTGGTTGGTGCCAGCGGCAACCTCCTTGCCGGAGCTACCAGCCTGGGCATTCTTGTCGCCGCCTCCGTTGCCGGACTGCTCGACGACTAGCACGTCTCTGCCTTTCTTCTTCCTGTTGCCCCGCCGCTGGCTCTTCTTTGCCGGGGCGGTCTCCTCACTGTCGGATCCTGCTTCTGCGTTCTCTCCTGGGAGTCTCCTCCCCTCCTCAGCACGTGCGCACTTGTCGGCCAGGGCATATAGCTCACTGACGTCTCTGATTTTGCACATCGCCATCTCCTCCCGCATCCTGCGGTTCCGCACGTTCTGATGGAACGTGCTGATCACCGCGGCAGTGTGGACATTCGGGATGTTGTGCCGCACGGCTGAATATCTGAATATACTTGCTAGGGGCTCTCCTTCCTTCCGGGCGGCAGATGAAGGTCGCTTTCTTGGCCATGGGGTTTGTGGCCGCTGTAAAGGCGCCGACAAACCGATGGCATAGATCTGCCAAGAGGATATGGAGCTGTCCGGCAAGTGCATGAGCCAAGACTCGACGTTGGGCTTGAGTACCAGCGGAAGTAGTTGGCAAGGATCTTGTCGTCTCGCCCCCGCAGCCTGCACCGCGATGGTGTAGATGCGAGGAACTCCGACGGATGCGTCCTGCCTTCGTACTTCTCTGGCACGTCTGGCTTGAAGTTTTTCTTGCTGGGCCACTGGACTTGCCGCAGCTCACGAGTGAACGCATGGCAACCTACCGCGTACGGCAAGTCGCCTGGATCCCCTAGCGCATGCATATCGACAGAAGGCCCAGCGCGCTGGTCTGACTAACGCCGCGCTTCTCTTCGACGCTCGATGCGAGTTCGAGCGTCTTCTTGTTGTCGCTCATGAAGAACTTGGCGCTGATCGCGGCGAGCTCGTGGATCCGGCGACGCTGTGGAGTCGCTGTCGAGGTGGATCCGGCGAGTCGGCGACCTTGGCCTTCGGGGTGGAGAGTGCATGGTGGTTGCACCCCCACCGGTCTCGTCGCCACCGGCTCGCGTTTGGCGTTCCTGCCGCGACAGCGACGCACTCGATTGCCGCGGAGCGTCGCCGTTGGCGAAGCCGATGAGACTCTGTATTGTGGCCCTCCACTCGTCGACCTTGTCGGCCGTTGGAGGGTAATCGAGGAGCAGTTGAGCTCTCGCCAGAGCTTCTGCTGGAGTAGTGGGTGGCAATGGCGAACGGCGCGAGGAGCGGGATATGCTCGGACTTCTATCTATGTTAGAAGGAGCAGCATCCCGTCCAGGCGACCGTATCTCGCTCGTGCCAGCATGTTGGCGTGCACGCTGGTCTTGAGGGTCTCGAGATCCTCCAGCTCCATCTCGGTCCAACGGCGTATGGCATTGTGGATCGCCATGATTTGTCGGTCCCAGCGCCTCTGAGACGGCGCGGTACAAGTCTGACGCTGAGGTCTGCGCGGCCTTGTCCCTGGCCTTGGCAGCAGCGTGAGCGCCCCCGTCACCGTCCGTCCTCCCGCCGGCGTCTACCCCACCACCTGGTTGCTCCGGTGGCGGTGGGTTCGACGCGGACGGGGCTTCTGCCGCCGAAGCCTTCTTCTTCGGTGGCATGTTGATGAAGATGTTGAAGATGTCGCTCGTGTGAACGCCGGATCAGGTTCACACAGCCTCGACGCCCCCTACCTTTGGCGCGCCAAAGATGTCGGGGTGGCTGATCGGACCCACGAACACCTATGGGGCCGGCGGACCAGGCCCCTTCTGGTTCAGAGGGGGGCGGAGATCGCACGAAGAGCGGATCGAGGCGAGGCACACGAGCAGTTTTACCCAGCTTCGGAGCTCTCCGGAGAGATAATACTCCTACTGCTGCTTGTCTGATTTGTATTGTGTTCTTGCTAGGGGGCGATGAGAGCTACAAGACCTAGTGCGAGAGTTCTCTGGTTACGTATGATTCGAATGGACCGAACCTCCTCTACGTTGTGCATGGGCCTCCTTTTATATGCTCAAGGGGTCTCCGACAGGTGGCAACGTAGATGAGGGTACAAATGGAAAAAGATGGTTGGTACACCTACTTGAACAAAGGTACAAAGGTAATATACCTAACCACGACGGCAAGGGACAAAAGCATTAAATGCCCGTCCCTCGCCGCCTAAACAAAGGCAACAGGGACCGTCAGAGCGCCACCGCTTGCCACGATGGTAGGCTTGTCGCTGCTTATCGCTGCTCCCACCGGCTGCATAGCCTCTTGACACGCTGCGCATGGAATGGTCCCATGGCGACACGTTGATGGATGAGCTGGAGCGGAGATGAAGAGAGGTTGCTCGCTGCAAGCGCCTTGCCGCGCTGAATCCTTGTCGCGTCCGGAGGCTTGTCGCATTGAGCCTTCCCGGCAAGCTCCTCTTGCCGGGGTCTTGTCTTCTGCGTGCCTTGAGTGGCCTTCCGGCAAGCTCCTCTCGCCGGGCCTTGTCTTCTTGGTTAAATACTTTGTTCTTGAATGGCTCCAAAGGAACCACGGAGGATCTTGGCGGTGACTGTGCAAGCCCGCTGGTGGTCAGAATCGCCCGTGCACAAGTTCGGGATACTAGGGTACCCCTACTCTAGTACACCGACATACTTCGAATTCAAATCTGCTTTAATCAAAATTTTAATTTGTCAAAATCATGTTCAAGTTGATCAACCAGAAAGTGGGGCTCGAGACGAAGATTTTGGCGTTGGTTTCACTGGATTTGGACGAACCGTTAAAAAGTTGCGAGGGTTTGAAGATCAGGGGCTAATCTGCGATAAAAATAATCGTGGATAGGTCCCTCGCGAAAATAAAACAGAAAAAGAAAAATATATCGGACGAACGTCCGCTAACAGAGACTAACGAACGAATTCGTTCGTTAACATATCTAAACGAACAAACATTCGTAAAATAAAACTAACCGAAGAAAACCGAGAAAAACAAACCGATCTAATAAAAAAAAGATACAGATCTAGGGTTAAAAACCCCGAACGGTTTATACCTAAACCGAGAAAATTCCAGCGGTGAGATCCGGTGGTCGGCGGCGTGTTCCGACTAGGCGGCGTGGCGTGCGGCGGGGCAACGGCGCTCCGCGGTGGCGGCACGAGGCGAGACGGCGGCGACGCGGGCGAGGAAGCGGCGGTGGCTGCGGCTCGGGGTGGGGAGGAGAGGCGGTGGCGGCGGGGTATTTAAAGGCCTCGGGGCGGGGGGGGGGGGGGTCCGACATGGGGGAGGGGGTGGCGGCGCGTGTCCGGGACGGACAAGGCGTCCATGGCGGCGGAGGCGCTCGGGAGTCCTCTCCCGAGCCGGAGCGGGAGGCGGCGACGCGCTGGGCTGAGGCCCGCTCGGCTGGGCCGTTGGCCCAGTCGGGCGACATATTTTCTTAAATAAATTCTGCCGAAAAGGAAAATACTAAATAAATATAAGAAATTCTAAAAATGCCAAAAACAATTTTTACTGTCTTAATAAAACATTTAGAACAAAGTGAACATTTTCTTGGCCTAAAAATGCAATTTTGAAAAATGCATATTTTTCTAATTCAAATAAAATAGCAATAAAATCCAAATAAAATTATTTATTTGATTTTATCATTTTCCTCCAATATTTATTTTATTTTGGAGAAGTTATTTTATCTCCTCTCTTTTATTTTTATATTTGAAATATTTTTGAGAGAAAAATAATTAAAACCAAAATGATCCTCTTTTCAAATTTGAAAAAATTCAAATATGAATATAATGAAATCCCCAACTCTCTCCGCAGGTCCTTGAGTTGCTTATGATTTTTAGGATCAAAACCCAATTGCAAAATAAAATATGATATGCATACGATGACCTATGTATAACATTCCAAATTGAAAATTTGGGATATTACAAACCTACCCCCTTAAGATGAATCTCGCCCTCGAGATTCGGTTTGGCTAGAAAATAGGTGTGGGTGGTCTTTCCGTAGGTCTTCCTCTCGCTCCCAGGTGGCTTCATCCTTGGTATGGTGGCTCCACTGAACTTCACAAAACTTGATAACCTTGCTGCGTGTGACTCGGCTGACAAACTCGCGAATCTTGACAGGTTTCTCCTCATAGGTCAGATCACTATCCAACATAATTGCTTCTAGGGGCACTGTATCTCTCAGAGGGATATCGGCCATCTCAGCATGACACTTCTTCAACTGGGAAACGTGAAACACATCATGAATTCCTGACAGTCCTTCGGGTAACTCCAACTTGTAGGCCACTTCTCACATACGTTCCAAAACTCGGTATGGTCCTACTAATCTCGGGGCTAACTTTCCCTTGAATCCAAATCGTTTAACTCCTCGCAGAGGTGCCACACGAAGATATGCTCTGTCTCTGATTTCATAGACTACCTCCTTGCGTTTTGAGTCTGCATAACTCTTCTATCTGGACTGAGCTACCTTCAGTCTATCTCGAATTAACTTAACCTTCTCTTCGGACTCTTTGATCAAATCTGGTCAAAACAACTAACGGTCTCCAACTTCATCCCACATCAAAGGTGTCCGGCACTCCTTCCATACAAAGCCTCGAAAGGTGCCATCTTCAAACTGGCCTGGTAGCTATTGTTGTATGAGAAATCCGCGTAGGGAAAATTATCATCCCAAATAGATCCATAATCTAGCGCACAAGCTCTTAACATGTCCTCCAGAATCTGATGGACTCTCTTGGTCTGTCCATCTGTATGCATATGAAAAGCTGTACTGAACTCTAGCCTGGTACCCAAAGTCTGGTGCAGCTGATTCCAAAACTTTGAAGTAAGTTGGGTCCCTCTATCTAATACGATGGTCCTCGGAACTCCATGCAGACATACGATCCTGGTCATATATATCTTGGCCAACTTTGCGCTTGTATAGGTGGTTTTCACTGGGATAAAGTGAGCCACTTTGGTCAAATGATCCACTACTGCCGGATAGAATCATATCCCGATCAGGTCCTGGGTAATCCGATGATGAAATCCATGCCAAGCTTATCCCACTTCCATTCGGGTATCGGCATAGACTGCAGTAATCCTGATGGCTTCTGATGTTCTGTCTTCACTCTCTGACATACATCACATACGGCTACATACTCGGTAATATCCTTCTTCATACCAGTCCACCAGAAATGGTCCTTCGAATCCAAATACATCTTGGTGTTTCCGGGGTGTATCGAGTATGGCGAGTCATGAGCTTCCTGCAGTATTAACTTCCTGATCTCTGCATTATTGGGCACATAAACACGGTCCTCAAACCACAAGGTGTCGTGCTCATCCTCACGAAAACCTTTGGCTTTTCCTTTGCTCATCTTCTCCTTTATCTCAGCAATTTCCTTATCATCGTTCTGAGCTTCTCGAATCTTTCCCAATAATGTTGACTGAACCTCCATTGCTGCGACAAAACCTCTAGGGACTATCTCCAAACAAAGCTCCTTGAGATCATCGGCTAACTCCTTGGGTAATCCTCTGCTTACGAGGTTATTGGCATAACCTTTCTGGCTCAAAGCGTCTGCTACGACATTGGCCTTACCTGAATGATAGTGCAACTTCATTTCATAATCCTTTATAAGATCCAACCATCTCCTTTGCCTGAGATTCAACTCCTTCTGAGTGAAAATGTACTTCAAACTCTTATGATCAATGTACACATCACAACGGTTTCCAATAAGAAAATGTCTCCAGGTCTTCAGTGCATGCACTACAGCTGCTAACTCCAAATCATGTGTGGCCTAATTCAACTCATGCGGTCGAAGTTGACGTGAGGCATATGAAACAAATCTTTTGTCTTGCATGAGTACACCTCCAAGTCCTAAGCGAGAAGCGTTGCAATACACTTGGAAATCCTTGCGTATATCTGGCAGAATCAGCACTGGGGCTGTAACCAGACGTTTCTTCAGCTCCTGAAAACTTGCCTCACATTCATCTGTCCACTTAAACTTAGTGTCTTTCTTCAGCAACTCCGTCATAGGCTTCGCAATCTTCAAAAAATTCTCAATGAATCTCCAATAATATCCCGCAAGTCCAAGAAAACTGTGGATCTCTCCTACTGAGGTGGGTGCCAACCACTCAAAGGATGATCGAACCTTGGTAGGGTCCACTGCTATACCTTCTTCTGATATAACATGTCCCAGAAATCCCACTTCCTTCAACCAAAACTCACATTTGCTGAACTTGGCATACAACTGATGCTCCCTGAGCTTCTCGAGAACTAAACGCAAATGCTCCTTGTGCTCCTCTTCATTCTTCGAGTACACCAAAATATCATCAATGAACACCACATCAAACTTATCCAGTAACTCATGAACACCTTATTCATCATACTCGTAAAATAGGCAGGGGCGTTAGTCAATCCAAATAACATAACTATATACTCATATAGCCCGTACCTTGTGGTAAAAGTTGTCTTAGGTATATCCTGTTCTCGGATCTTTAGCTGGTGATATCCTGATCGCAGATCGATCTTGGAGAATACTTTAGCTCCTTGCAGCTGGTCAAACAAATCATTGATCATTGGCAGTGGGTACTTGTTCTTGATTGTCACTTCATTCAATGCACGATAATCAACAACCATTCTCAAAGATCCATCCTTCTTCTCAACCAATAGCATTGGGGCTCCCCACGGTGAAGAACTTCGTAGAATGTAACCTTTATCCAATAACTCCTTAATCTGCTTCTTAATCTCCTCCAGATCATTTGCGGGTATCCGGTATGGTCTCTTCGATATCGGTCTGGTGCCTGGCAACATCTCTATCAAAAACTCAATGTCTCGATCCAGCGGCATGCCTGGTAGCTCCTCTGGAAATACATCCGGATAATCCTTCACTACAGGCACTTCCTCCTGAACAACTCCTGAGAGGGAATTTACTTGGGTTCTCCTTGGCGCATGCCTGGATACATACTTAATCCTTTTTCCCTCTAGGGTGGTGAGCAGAATTGACCTACTAGCACAGTCAGTGTTTCCTCCATACTTCGACAGCCAATCCATGCCTAGTATCACATCCAATCCTTGAGACTCCACAAATATTAGGTCAGAGGGGAAAACATGGCTACCAATGGTTAAGGGTAACCGATCGCACCATCGGCTGGCCATATACTCTGCACCTGGTGAGCTTACTAACATGGGTGTTGAGGGAGTCCTGGATTAGGGGGTGTCCGGATAGCCGAACTATCACCGTTAGCCAGACTCCTGGACTATGAAGATACAAGATTGAAGACTTCATCCCATGTCCGGATGGGACTTTCCTTGGCGTGGAAGGCAAGCTTGGCGATACGGATATGTAGATCTCCTACCATTGTAACCGACTCTGTGTAACCCTAACCCTATCCGGTGTCTATATAAACCGGAGGGTTTTAGTCCGTGAGGATCTAACAACAATCATACCATAGGCTAGCTTCTAGGGTTTAGCCTCCTCGATCTCGTGGTAGATCTACTCTTGTACTACCCATATCATCAATATTAATCAAGCAGTGAGTAGGGTATTACCTCCATCGAGAGGGCCCGAACCTGGGTAAAAACATCGTGTCCCTTGTCTCCTGTTACCATCCGCCTAGACGCACAGTTCGGGACCCCTACCCGAGATCCGCCGGTTTTGACAATCGACATTGGTGCTTTCATTGAGAGTTCCTCTGCCGTTGCCGTCGGGAAGGATGCCTCATCCCGCCTTTAAAGACGATACTATCGCCAAAGGAGCCTTGGCCACTGGTCGACTCTTCGCTAGGTGGTTTTCTTATGACCGCCAGTTCGCCATCAGCCGATGATGACTTCTCAAGTCATCGAAACCAATCTTCACGTTAACTCGAACTTGCCGAACAGTTAGATCCGATCGAGTTCTCCTCCAGAACGAGCTCTTGGATCGCATCGCCGCCTCTAGGAGTCGCCACAGGACTACGACCAGATCGAGCCTAAAACCGATCTCGAGAGAGATCAACTCTCCCTAGGCTACCCATCATGTTGCTGTGATAGAGGAGAAATACGATTTATTCTTCTTCTATCTTAAGGACTAGCTACGTCCGGATTCCCGATCCCTCCATGCCGGATTCCCGCAGAGGGGCGGATGTCGATCAAGCCACGAACTTAAAGTCAGCGGCGGGTTGATTCATCGGATAGTATTCAAAAATCCAAACTTCCAAGTTCGGAAACTTCTCGGCCCTCGAGTCTTAATTTTGTCGGGTTCGGATCTAGTTCCACCCGCCCACCCAAACATTAGCGATCTATCCCGAATTCGGCAAGAGCCCGCTGAAACAAAGACACCATTATCGGGCGATTCCTCCCGGTTATGGACAGGATAAAGGACTGCCGAGAGGAGGATTTAATCTCACTTTTCTGCAATAATTGCACGGACAAGGGAATCCTAAACGCCACAAGTCATCCCGAAATTACACGCTTTGCTGACTTGGTGACCATAGTACAAAAGTAGTGTGCGATGGAGAGTGCTTGGAAAACCGAAAGTAAATTTTGGGATAATCCGGCCCCGAATACATCCCTAGTCCGAAATAAAAGGGTGCATCATTACCAAGCACCTGGATTAAACATCAAAAAACAAAAACCCCCTAAACGGTATGGAACCGTACTGGAGGGTTGGCTAAACGGACCCTGCAAAATTCATAGCACAGAGGGCGCCACTCCAAGTCATAGCCTTCGAGCATGTTGGATACTACGGCAGGTGGCCAAAAGTGGTGAAGAGCTTCTAGCCTCAGAATCCCAGCCCAGCAACACCAGTACGGTGTTAACAGTGTTTGAGACTTTCGCATCAAATAACATGCGGAAACGAACACTCCGCAACCTTGCCGAAGTCTACCAAGTAGCAACAATACATCCATGGAGTGACACGGCTATTACCTTTAATGCCGTGATTTAACCCAAATTCCGAACAGTCCGAGCACCAACCGCATTGGTCCTCAGTCCAATAGTGGACGACTTTCGCCTTACTAAGGTACTCATGGATGGCGGCAGCGGACTAAACCTCATTTACGAGAAAACTGGGACATTTTTGCCTGGCACCCTTCAGACATGCCAGGAATCCCACGTCGGCTGGCCGAGCACAGCCTAAATATCCTAAGAGGATTCAAGCCAGTCAAACAGGCTCTTCGGCGCTTTTCCAAACCCAAGAGACAAAGCCATGGGAGAGGAGCTAGCCAAACTTCCGGAAGCCGGATTCATCGAGATATAAAACATCCGGATGGCTAGCAAATCTGGTGATGGTACCAAAGAAGGATAAATCCTGGTGCCTATGTGTTGATTTCAAAGACCTTAATAAGGCTTGCCCAAAGGATCCCTTCCCCCTCCCTCGCATTGATCAAATTATCAACGCTACAGCAGGACACGACTCATTGTGCTTCCTCGACGCTGCATCCGGCTACCACCAAATCAAGATGGCCGAGCTGCACCAAGCAACAACGACATCCATCACTCCATACGGCCCATTCTTCTTCAACACAATGCCCTTCGGGCTCAAAAACGCAGCGCAACATATCGGTAGCATGATTCAGACATGTCTGGCAAACCAGATCGGCAAAACAGTGGAAGCATATGTAGATGACGTGGTCGTCAAATCCAAGCATGCCGAAACTCTAGTAGACGACTTGGGGCTCACATTCGATAATCTCCAAAAATATGACATTAAGCTCAATCCAGAAAAATGCGTCTTCGGCGTTCCAGCCGGAAAGCTCCTGGGCTTCATTGTGTCCGGTAGAGGAATTGAAGCAAACCCAGCCAAGATCCGAGCTCACACAATTGGATATTCCAAAAGACCTCAAACAAATACAAAAATTGATCGATGCGTGGCGGCTCTAAGCCGCTTTATTTCTGTTTGGGAGAAAAGGCGTTACCCTTTACCGCCTCTTCCAAGACCGAACACTTCGAGTGGATAGATGCCGCCACGGCCGGACTTCGAAGAAATAAAAGCCATATTGGCAACAAATCCGTCCTGGCCGCGCCCAACATGGGCGAACCAATGCTATTATATATCGCCGCAACACATCAAGTTGTCGGTAGCGGTGCTCGTCGTCGAACGAGAACGGATTTAACACCGGTTCCCTCTTCAAAACCGGTTTACTATGTGTCCACGGTCCTAACTCCATGCAAGTCCCGGTACCCACATTATCAAAAGATAGCATACGCGGTGTTCATGGCATCCCGGAAGCTGCGACACTACTTTCAAGAGTGTTCGATAATGGTAGCCTCCGAAGTACCTCTTAACGACATTATAAACAACCGCGACGCGACGGGCCGGATTGCTAAATGGGCATAGAGCTCCTTCCATTCGACATAACCTATAAGCCACGACGAGCTATTAAGTCACAGGTTTTGGCCGACTTCGTGGCCGAATGGACCGAAGCCGAACTCCCTAAAGAGTACAGCGCATACTCCAATTGGATCATGCATTTTGACGGCTCCAAAATGTTGGCTGGCCTGGGGGCTGGCGTCGTCCTGACGTCCCCAACCAGGGACACAGTCCAATACATCCTTCAGATAATGTATACGGACTCCAACAACGCAGCCGAATACGAGGCCCTTCTGCACGGCCTCCGGATGGCAGTCTCCATGGGCATTAAACGCCTAGAGGTGCGCGGGGATTCGAACCTCGCGATATCTCAAATAAACGGAGACTTTGATGCCAGAGATCCGAAAATGGCAGCATACCGCAATGCGGTCCTAAAAATGTCAGCACGGTTCGAAGGGCTCGAATTTCATCATATAGCCCGGGATAACAACCAGGCGGCGGACGTATTGGCACGCATCGGTGCAAAACGCGATGCCGTCCCACCCAACATCTTCCTGGAACGGCTATTCAAGCTATCCGTACTATGGGAAGGGGAGTCCGGAAATAACAATCCGGACCCAACCGCACTGCCTGACACCGAACACTCTGACACAATCGAAGGCTCTGCCACCGAGATAACACCCTCCGCGCACGAAATAATGGCGGTTATCGCCCCGTGGACGGAACCATTCCTAGCCTACCTTACTAGGCAGGAACTCCCCGAAGACCAAAATGAGGCTCGCTGCATAGTACGGCGGTCCAAAGCCTATAAAGTCCATGAGGGAGAGCTCTATAAGAAAAGCACAACAAGAGTCCTTCAAAGGTGTATCTCCGAAGAGGAAGGGCGAAACCTCATGGCTGAAATTCATGCCGGACTGGGTGGGCACCACGCCGCAGCCCGGGCCCTTGTAGGCAAGGCCTTCCAGACATGATTTTATTGGCCGACGCCCGGCAGATGCACAAGATTTAGTCCAACGATGCGTCGGTTGCCAGCTTTTTGCTAACCAAAGCCACATGCCACCCACCGCCCTCAAAACTATACCCATCACCTGGCCGTTCACGGTCGGGGGGCTTGACATGGTTGGACCCATTAAGGGAGGAATCCACAAGAAAAAATACCTATTGGTCATGGTGGATAAATTCACCAAATGGATAGAGGCCAAGCCTGTCAAAACGGCCGAATCCGGACCGGTGATAGACTTCATATCAGGGGTAGTGCACCGTTACGGTCTCCCCACAAGATCATCATCGATAACGGCACCAACTTCACGGCCGATGAGGTCAAATTATGGTGCAAAAACATGGGCATCAAGCTCGACACGCCTCAGTCTATCACCCTCAAACCAACGGCCAAGTCGAGCGAGCAAACGGTCTAATCATGAGAGACATTAAACCCAGACTAGTGCCGTCCCTCAAGGAATCTAACACGCACTGGGTTGAGGAGCTCGACTCCGTACTCTGGGGGCTGCGGACCACACCGAATCGTACTACCGGATTCACACCATTTTTTATGGTGTACGGTGCAGAGGCAGTCTTGCCCTGCGACATAATTCATGACTCACCTCGCGTGCGCATGTATGAAGAAAGAGAAGCCGAGCTCGATCGGCAGGACAGTTTGGACGCATTGGAGGAGGAGCGCGACGTGGCAAAAGCTCGTTCCGCATTTTATCAACAGCAGGCTCGTAGATATCAAAGCAGGGAAGTACGGGCCAAAGCTTACAATGTTGGTGAACTAGTTCTACGCCTGCCGGACAAGAAGAAGGACAAACTTAAGCCCAAATGGGAAGGTCCCTTCATCATCGACAAGGTCCTGACCGGCGGAGCATACCGTCTGCGAAACGCATCGGATAACCGACTCGAGCCGAACCCATGGAACGCAGCCCGTCTACGAAGATTCTACGCCTAAGCGCTGGACTCCAAGTTCGTCTCCTTCCTCCGGCCCACATTTTCTATTTTTGCTGTCTTTTATTTCTCTCCTTCCTCCTCCTTCTTCTTGAAGCCTTTAGAGGCTCGTTTGCGCTTTGTTCATTATACTTGACGCTTGTCCGCGCTCATTATACTTCGGGGCTTCTTTAATGTAAGCTTATTTATACGGGCTTCATGCCCAACACATGTGTCAAACTTCCGCATGTACCTTTTACTCACCATTATATGCATCGATATGACTTAAGTTTTAGCCAAGCTGGGTTGCTCGGCTCTGTGCTTACCCCTACGTTCCCGATTGTTCGGCTAGGTGGTAAAGGGAGCACCTCTGCGATTGTTACCGCTGGTCACCGGATGTGTACCTCGGATCGGGTGAAGCCGAAAGCTAGCGTTCTTAAGGGAATATTCGGTCGGTGAACTGAAAGATGATTTTTAACTATTTATCCATCTGCCCCAGATGATTTTACGCTTTCTTAGCGGTTTGGACATGCACTTTAGGGCATGCCTCCCGTAAGTGCATCTAGTGCCCCTTAGTGATTTTGGTGTATTGAAGACTTATAGGTTAAGTAACTAATGCGTTTGTGAGTGTACACAGGTCTATAAGTCTATGAGGAGTTTGATATTTACAGAGAAAGTCGAATTCTAAAAATGAAGTTCTTCATTTGAAGACTTTGATATTCTCAAGACTTTCTCAAGACTTTGAAAGTGAAGAAATTGGTGTGACCTTGAAGACTTGGTATTCATTTGAGGAACATGAAGCGTGAAGACTTTTGTTTTCGTAGTTTCATTTTCTCTTTCTTGAGTCATAGGAAACACCGCATCGTTAAAGGGGTCGAGGAAATACTAAGGAAAAATTTCCATTTGATGCTCAACTCAAAATCCTACACCTACCAATCCCTTCGAGTGAAGCTTTTGGAAATCTCATACAGTTCAATCAATTTCTTCAAAGGATGTAGACGAAGCTCTTCCGGTCGCCGAGGAATTTGTTCTGATCGAGGAGTTAGGAATTCGCCATGCGTAATTGCCTACACAAAGGAGGAACATGATAGCCCCGAGGAATTTGAGAGTCAAATTTCCGATCAATTCTGTCTTGCGCCAATTGTCCCAAATATCTTATCCACCTAACGGTCATATCATTGAAGGGCATTTATGTCTTATCATGTCGGGCTGCTCCCTAGGCTATAAATAGCCGCCCCCTACAACCACTAGCTGGTTGGCTGCTCCGAGAGAACTTGACACTTGTCATTTGAGAGCAACCCATCCTCTGAAGACTTTGAGAGAAAATCATCAAGTGAGGAAAAACGCAAAAGTGAGGAAAAACCCCAAAAACCAAACCCCAACAAACCCAAAGTGATTGAGCATCACTGAAGAAATTGATCCTGCGTGGATCCGACGCTTGTTGCCTTTGAAGACTGTGCTTCTTCCAAACGGTTAGGCGTCATGGTCTAGAGCATCCAAGAAGAATTGTGGATCGCCGAGTGACCAAGTATGTGAAGGTTTGGAAGTCGCCTGAAGACTTACCACGAGTGATTGGACGAGGTCTGTGTGACCTTAGTTCAAGGAGAATACGGTGAGGACTTGGTGTCCCGAGCTGCGTGCTCAAGGATCGGGTGTCCGGACTGTGTGTCCTCGAGTTTAAATACTCAGCCGCTCCAACAATAAGTACAACTGAGACAGCAGTTGGAACTGGTCTACCAAATCATTGTCTTCACCAACCTAAGTGGTTCTATTTCCTCAACCCTTTCATTTCCTCATTACTGTGTTGAGTATTTGTTCATGTCTGTGTTTGAAGACTTTGACTGAAGACTTTCTCAATTTCCTCAGCTCAATTTCTTCAGTCTGTTTGTCCTCATCCTGTGTTATCCTGTGATTACGCTTTCTGTACTCTGTGATTGTCTTCATTTCATCATGATGACTATGCTTGTAATCTGTTATGCTTACTTCGAGTACTTATTCATTGCAAGTATTTCTTCGCTAAGGAATTTCCTCACCGCAAATTCCTCGATGAAGAATTCATAAAAATCGCCTATTCACCCCCTCTAGTCGATATAACGCACTTTCAATTGGTATCGAGCAAGGTACTCCCTTGTTCTGTGTGATTTTGGTTTAACCACCGGAGTTTTAGTTATGTCGACCGCAGGTATGATCAAGGTCTCAGCAGGGTGTCCTACCTTCGATGGGACGGACTACCCCTCATCGGAAGAACAAAATGCGAATGCATCTTGAAGCAATTGACAACGATCTACGGTATGTTGTGACAAAAGGTGTTTCCTCACCACACTTTCTCCGAATGATGCTTGATGTGAAGAGATTCAAGCAACTCGATTCTCAAGCGAAGAATATCATATGTGGCCATCTCGAGCAAAGGTCAATATGGAAGAGTGAGTGCTTTGGAATCTGTCAAACTCATCCGGGACAGGCTGTCCAAAGTAAATGAAGGTGTTTCAACTCAGCGTGACTCTCGAGTTGATGTTCTTCGAATCTCTTCAACCGCTTCAAAAGACTCAACAACGAAAATGTTCAACAAACCTTCGATCGCCTTCACCGACATCTCAAATGAGCTTCAAGCACTGGTGCCATCGACATCACCGACCATGAGGTGGTGAAGAAATTGCTAAGATCGCTTGATTCCTCATTTGATACTCGCACCGATGATACAAGAACGAGCTGACTACAAGTCTCTTGATCCTCGCCGATATCCTCGAAAGGCTAAATACTCACGAAGTTCCACTTCTTTGAAAGAGAGATCTCTATGGTTACGGCTATGGAAAAACACGTGCCTCAAGGCCAAGGCTGTGTCCGAATCTGAGAGTGAAGACTACGGTAGTAGCCTAGGAGATCACGAAGAATTTGGCCAGGAGCTAGCACTGCTCGTGAAGAAATTCTAGAAATTCTCAAGACGTGGTCGCTTTGGAAAAACCTCAAGAAGCAGTGATTCCTCATCTAGTGACTATAAGAGAAGACTTTGTCACAAATGCAAGAAACCTGGTCACTATATCCAAGATTGTCCTCAGTGGGAAAAGGAATTAAGAAAGAAGAAACACAAGGATTACAGTTCTGATGACATGAAGAAGAAAAAGAAATCATCAAAATCTTCATCATCAAAATCCTCAAAACCTTCTTCTCACAAGAAGAGCAGCTCCAAAAGGCTCGGGCATTCATTGGCAAGGAAATGGACTCAAGCTGAATCGAGGAAAATGAGGAAGAGGAGGAGTCCGAAGAATCCGAATCTGGTGTGGCTAGTCTGGCTCTTACTCTTTGCTTTTGTTAGCAAGTCCATCTTCAACATCAAGAAACCGACTCACCGACAAGCCTGATGAGGATGATGATGACTACGCTCCCACCTATTGCTTCATGGCAAAAGGTGCTAAGGTACTAAACTTCACCTCCTCTGAATCTAGTGAAAGTGAATCTGATGAGGATCTCAAGCCCAGCTACTCTAAACTTGCTAAGATTGCTATAAAACAACAAAGGGCTTTTGAGAAGGTTCAAAACATGCTAGATAAGAGTGATGATAAGTTAGGTGAAGAAATGGATCACACTCAAGCCCCGATCGAAAATCTTGAGAGACTTGGTCTAGGCTTGACAACCTTCAAGGTCATCATAACACTCTCTTATCTCGATCATGAGAAACTTTCTTATGAATTTCTTCAAAGAAAGCAAGATCTTGAGAAGCTAAGAGTGAGTTATGAAGATCTTCGAAGGAGCGCGATTCATTACTTGCTCAACAAATCAGCGCTTCTCAAGAAGAATTTGTTCCTCCATGCTTAAAGTGCATTGAACGTGAAACCGCTTAATTCTTCACCGAATGTTCAAATGCTTAAACATTACAAATTCTTCACCTGCCTCTCGCTATCACTAATTCCTCATCCGAGGACATTGCTAGTATCACCGACGATGCAGATCGAAGGAATTGTACATGACAGGCATGTACAAAAGCCTCAAAGGGCATCAGACTCTTTGTGATGTGCTTAAAAGCAGATCCTCAATAGGAACCCTAGGAAAGAGGGCATTGCCTTTGAGAGGAAACTCAATGCCGATGGAACGTATTGGAAGCCCGAGCGGTATCCCAAAACCTCATGGGTTGCTGCAAAGGGACCTCGATTGATCCATCTACCTTATCTGGTTTTACGTGCGAATTTCCTCATTCTGGCGATGAGTCATTTGACTCAACTATAAACTGTTCAAAAATCAGAATGGTGAAGTATTTGCTAGATATGTTGGCACTAAGCTGCAGGAACGGTTTTCCTATGAAGAAAATCTGGGTTCCCAAGAAATGCCTTGAAAGTCTTCAGGTGAATGTCCTCATGACACCACCAGTGAAGAATAGGAACCCCAGATCAAATTCTTCATATGGACCAAATTCTTCATATGGATCCAAGTCCTCATACGGACCAAATTCCTCACGTGGATCAAATTCCTCAAAAGGATCAAAGTCCTCATATGATTATCATCGTGCTAACAACTCTGCTTTCGCAGAGTAGAGCTAAGGGCTATGAATATGTGCATTATTCTTCAAACCAATATGTTCATAAGTCCTCAAGAATTTCTCCGCTTATTCATATGCTTACCCTAACCACTCTTATGTGAAACGAAATGGTTTGGCCTCTATGCCACCATTCTCGTATGGTGCTCGCAGAATGATAAACTCTTTGCCACCCCTTCAGATGTGGGTGGTGAAGAAAAGAACTAATCTCTTCTGCAGGTCAGGTCTCCAGACGTGCCTAAACGTCTGAAGAATTTGCTGGGGGCCTGACAAAATGCTTGAAAGGACGCAGGCTAATCATGATGAAATGAACTTTCATTTCACACGTCCTCCTACTGCTTATCTGAATACTGACTGATGAAATTCATCTGATGAACTTGATATCATATTCTTCACTGATGAAGTATATGAGATCGTAAGTTGTACTAATTCATCTGCAGGATGATCAACCCAAAGCCACTGAGTGGGTTCTAAATAGTGGATGTACAAATCACATGACTGGTGACAAGAGTCTATTGATGGATGCTACCTTATCACCGTCACATCTGAAGCATATCATCTTTGCTGACAAAGGCAAAAGTCAGTATCGTTGTGTTGTGATTATGGAAGCTGACAATTCCAAAGTCTTCGAAGGCTTTAGGAGAGGAGACTTGTATATTGTTGACTTCTCTATAGGACCACAACCAGCCGTGTGCCTACTTGCAAAAGCTTCAGAAGGCTGGCTATGGCATCGACGACTTGGTCACGCAGGCATGAGAAATTTGCACACGCTTGCGAAGAAGAAGCATGTCATTGGCATTGAGAATGTCAAATTCCTCAAGGATCACCTATGCGGAGCCTGTGAAGCTGGAAAAATGACCAAGGCCAAGCATCCAGCGAAGACTATCATGACCACTACTCGTCCCTTCGAATTGCTTCACATGGACCTCTTTGGTCCCAATCATTATTCAGCTGTCGTTAATGAAGCATCACTATATGGCTTTGTTATTGTTGATGATTACTCTCGTTACACATGGGTACACATTGTTACTTGCAAAAATCAAGTGCAGGAAATCTTCAAACGATTTTCCTCGAGGGCTTCAACCAACTTTGGTGTGAAGATCAAGCACATCAGGAGTGACAATGGAACTGAGTTTAAGAATTCCGGTCTTGATGATTATCTTGATGAACTTGGTATTACTCATGAGTTATCTGCTCCTTATACTCCTCAGCAAAATGGCGTCGTGGAGCGCAAGAACAGAACTCTTGTTGAGATGGCTCGCACTATGCTTGATGAATACAAAACGCCTGGTCGTTTCTGGATTGAAGCAATTGACACTGCGTGCCACATCATCAACAGAGTATATCTTCACAAATTCTTCAAGAAGACTGCCTATGAACTCCTCACAGATAAGAAACCCAATGTAAGTTATTTCAAAGTCTTCGGTGCTAAATGCTGGATTAGAGATCCTCACCACAACTCTAAATTTGCACCGAAAGCACATGAAGGTTTTATGCTTGGTTACGGAAAGGACTCGCACACCTACAAAGTCTTCAACATCGCCCTTCACAAGGTTGTTGAAACTGTAGATGTGCGGTTCGATGAAACTAATGGCTCGCAAAGAGAGCACCTACCTTCGTGTTAGACGAACCAAAGACCGAGGATTCCATCAGGTTCAAGGCAACCGAGGATGTCATTCCCATCAAGAAACTGCTGAAGAACTCATTCCTCAGACGTGAAGAACATCGAGCTGATGCACTGAAGATAATGCTGAAGAAAATGGTGCTGAGGAAAATAATCAAATTCCTCGACGACAATCAGCTCATCCTCGCGTTGCAAAAGAAGTGCAAGTTGACAAGATCATCGATGACATTGAAGCGCCAGGTCCTCTCACACGCTCAAAAGCTTCACATTTATCTAACTTTTGTGGGCACTATGCTTTTGTCTCTATCACAGAGCCCTCTAAGGTAGATGAAGCATTTCGAGCCGGAGTGGATTCAGGCCATGCAAGAAGAATTACATCGATTCGAGCTCAACAATGTCCGGGAACTGGTCAAACGTCCAGATCCTCGCAAGCATAATATCATTGGCACAAAGTGGATCTATCGCAACAAGCAAGATGAAAATGGTCTTGTGGTGAGGAATAAGGCACGACTAGTAGCTCAAGGCTACACGCAGTTGAAGGAATTGACTTCGATGAAACTTTTGCACTGTCGCTAGACTTGAGTCTATTCGCATATTACTCGCCTATGCTAACCATCACAATATCACGTTATATCAAATGGATGTGAAAAGTGCATTCCTCAATGGTAAGCGTGAGGAAGAAGGATATGTTGCTCCACCACCAGGCTTTGAAGATCCAAAGAATCCTGACAAAGGCTTCAGACTCAATAAGGCCCTCTATGGCCTCAAGCAAGCCCCTCGGGCGTGGTATGATACATTGAAGGAATTCTTCGTGAAGAATGGCTTCACACCGTTCACTCGATCCTACTCTCTTTACTAAATCTTATGATGGTGAACTTTTTGTGTGCCAAATATATGTTGACGATATTATCTTTGGCTGTACTGACCAACGCTATAGTGATGAATTTGCCTATATGATGAGTGAAGAATATCAAATGACTATGATGGGAGAATTGAAATTCCAATTAGGTCTTCAAATTCGTCAACAATGCAATGGCATATTCATATCTCAGGAGAAATACCTCAAGGATGAACTGAGGAAATTCGGCATGCAAGATTGCAAAGGCTTAAAAATTCATGTGCCCACAAATGGCCATCCGTGCACTGATGAAAATGGTATTGACTTCGATCATAAGGTATACTGCTCCATGATTGGTTCTTTATTGTACTTATGTGCATCTAGGCCAGATATAATGCTTAGTGTTTGCATGTGTGCCCGATTTCAAGCTACACCGAAGGAATCACACCATAAGGCTGTGAAGCATATTCTTCGATATCTAGCTCACACACCAACACTAGGATTATGGTACCCCAAGGGCTCGACTTGTGATCTCATTGGATATTCTGACTCTGACTATGCTGGTGATCGTGTGGACCGCAAGTCAACATCTGGTACTTGTCATTTCCTCGGACGATCTTTGGTCTGTTGGTCCTCGAAGAAACAGAACTGCGTATCACTGTCCACTGCAGAAGCTGAATACATTGCTGCTGGCTCGTGTTGTGCTCAATTACTATGGATGAAGCAAACCCTCAAGGACTACGGCATCAACGTGAAGAATGTGCCTCTCTATTGTGACAATGAGAGTGCCATCAAGATTGCTCACAACCCAGCTTCAAAGGCACTCAAGACAAAGCACATTCAAATTCGTCATCATTTTCTTCGTGATCATGTGTTGAAGGGCGACATCTCCATCGAGCACGTGAAGGCGAAGAACAGCTAGCTGATATCTTCACTAAGCCCTTGGATGAGAAGAAATTTAGCAAGTTGCGGTGTGAGCTAGATATCTTAGAATCTTGAATGTTCTTTGAAAAGGACACACATCCTAACACTTATGCAAAATTGATGACTTAGATGTGCAACACATGAAGAAACGTTTTTCTTCAATCAATGAAGAATAACACTCTAAGTGTGAAGAAATTAATGAAGAAATTGATTCTCGTAACCCTCGACAATTGTACGCGGTGTCCGAAATCATCATTCTTATCTGATTGGGTCACGCCACCACCAAAGTTGAAATCTTCAATTTGAGTTTTTCCTCAGTTTTGAAATTCTTCAGTTTTTCAAATTCTTCAACTTTGCAAAATCTTCACTATTTCCGTCGTCTTTCTTCATTGGCTATATATATATATGGGTTTATGTCCTCTACGACATTCACTTATGGCTATTTCCTCAAGTCGCTTTTATGCTAAGTGAATGTGATCTGACCCTTCCCCCTCTATGCTATACTCAACCCAATCCATTCACAAATTCTTCATGTGCGTTCTACTTTGAAACTCGTTCAAAATCTTCTCTGTGTCCTTGACAGCTGAAGAAATTGCGAACGGAACTTTAAAACGAATCTTATCCAAACCTTCGTTTTTGCCGCTCAAACCGTTCCGCATCCCACGATGCATTACTTTATTCAGCCACGATCGTACACGATCTCCACTACACAGTACGTGGGTGACACATGTCGTGAGAAGGGAAATGGTCAGGGGCATGTTCGTCCTAAATCTTCGGGCGAACCGTTTTTCACCGCGTCTATAAATATCCCTCTCCCCTTCCTCACTCTTTCACTCTGCTCGATCTCTCTCTCCCGCTCGAGTTCTTCAAACCCTAGCGTCGCCGCTACTCCATCGTCGCCGGTGAGGAAAAGCTTCACTGCCTTGACCTCATCGCCGACGTACTCGCGCCGACCGCGGAAATCTTCACTCCGCCGTCGCCGTAGCTGTCTTCCTCAGCCAAGTTAGGGCGTGGAAGATCCGAGCAGACGAACTTCCAAACTGTTCATCTCAGTTCGTCGTGTTCTTCACTTCGGGTAATTAAAAGTTACTTTTATCACTCGCTTTGATTCTCAAATTTTCTTCAAATTCTTCAAAAGTGTTTATTCCTCAAATCTTCACACATATGAACACCTCAAATCTCTTGACTCGTTTCTCTAAGCTACGATTTTCTTCAAGATTCCTCAATTGTGTGGATCTTCGATCTATACAACTCTAGAACCTAAGCAAAGAACGCTTATTGAAATTCCTCAAGGTTCATCTGGTCAAAATCCTCAAAACTTGTTCTTTTTGAAAAACCTTCTGAGAACGCATATGACCTCTCCAAATTCCTCGCACCTATACTCGCATTCCACGGTACAAATGTCCGCTGCTGAATCACTAGGTTCTCATCAACTTAACTCATTTGCAGCGTTCCTCGAAGAAAAACTGCACACTTCTTCAGAGAACTCAATTGTTCAATTTCCTCAATCAAGAAAATGGCGGATGGTAAGAAGGCTGCAGAAGGGAGGAAAGAAACCAGAGGTTATGACAGCATTTGAAATCCTCGAGGATATATATGCCGACTCATCGCACACGGATGAAGAAAGTAAAAATCAACGCAAGGTGCGTATTCAGAAGATTGAACGGAGATGGGCACGGGAATGGAGGGAATATAGATATGTAACTCCTAAGTACATGAAGAAATTCGCTCTTAACCCTCCATGCCCAAGAGCTCCTTTGGCACCTGGCCAAATAGCTGATCCCACAAGCATCAAACGAGGTGAGGACTTTCCTGAGGAATGGGCTAAACGCGAAGCAAAATTGGCAAAGCAAGCAAAGGAGGCAGTGAAGAAATTCAATGAGGATTACGCCATTGCCATCGCCAGAGGTCTCGGTCAAACCGAGGAAATCAATGCAAAAGAAGCCCGCTCATAAGCCAAGTGCTTCATCATCTGCGCCCTCACGGCCAAGTTCCTCAAAGACACCTTCCAAGCAAATTCCTCAAACTGCTTTGCTCCACCAAAGTCCTCAACAGCTCCGTCAAAACCTTGGGCCTCGTGGCACCTAGCTACATGTCAAAGGACTGCTGGATTTTCAATTGCCTCGAGCATCTCTGCAAGTTCCTCAAGAGCTCCCATTTCTTCAACTGGTCCGACTCACCGAAGACCAAAGCAACAACTGGTCGAGGTCCTCGGCCTAGCCCGACGAAGAAAATGGTTGCATTCCATGTGCCATCCGATGATGAGGCATCCGATGAAGAACTTCGCAGAAATCATCGAGACCGTCAAGCAAGGGCCGCTAGAGCCAAAGGTACATCTGCCAATCGCTATTGGACCCGAAGATAGTCCTCGACTTTATTGATCTACGCACAATGATCCCAATACCCTCTGCTGATCTTCACTTGACACCTGGTCAAAATCATATGTTGACTCGCTTCATAGCTGAAGAAAAATGGAAGTATGAAAAGGCGAGGGAAATCAAAAGGCTCAATACAGGAAGGAGAAGTTCACGAAGAAAAACATTGTCAAGATGACACCGAGGAGCTTCTCCAAGTCCAGATCGAAATTCAAAACCTCAGAAAAACTTCGATTCATTCAATGCTGATTGGCAAGGAGCCAAGGATAGATTCACAACCCGACGAAGAATCTCACAAATGTTGCTGTCCCAATGCAACATGAAATTCCTCAGTTGTAGCCTCAGCCCAGCCCTCTTGAAGAAAAATGCCAAGACATTGATGACGTTCAGCCGATGAAAACGCTGATTCCGTGGCTGATGATCCCATTCCAAATTACCGAAGAAATTGCTGTGGCACCCACTAGTGGTGCGCTGAAGAAATTGCTCAAGACAGGGAACTACATCGATTGCTCACGAAGAAAATGAACCAAATTCCTCGGCTCCTCCTGCGCCAACTCCAACTCCAATTCTTCCATCCGCTTTTGATGTGAAGAAAACCAAGGCCGCAGAACGAGCTGCTGTGAAGAAAAGGAAAGCATCAGCTGCGTCAGATTCTTCGTCCGTTAATAAAATGAAGCCAATGACCTGCTCATTCGAAAAACCAATTGATGCTGTTCCAATTTCCTCCATACCATCAAAGGAAGTTGTTCCTTTTGGAGAAGAATACGAGATCCCAGTCGGATCCGATGAAGAACATCAGTCTGCTGCTTCGTCAGAGCAGCTTGATGAAGAAATTGAAGTGGATGTCATCCCTTCAACTCCAGTTATTCCCTCATCAGACTATGAAATTCCTCAGGCTGGTGCTGAGGAAATTGAAGATGAAGATGTGGATATTGGATGCACCACACCAGTGATCAATGATGATTTTTGGGAAAATCAGCATCCCAATACTCCTCTCTTCACTCCGCTCCAACAAGTTCCTCACTCCCCTGCACAAACTGTCCAAATAGACTCTGAAGAAATCAACCCACTAATTCTGTGCATGAAGAAATTCCAGCCACTAGTGCTGATGAAACTGCTGCTGCTGCTAATCCTCAGACTGCACAAGTTGAGGAGCAAGAAATTCCTCGGGCTGAAGAAACTGAACTTGTGATTCCTGAGGTGGTGATGCAACTCATCGACACCCTCCGCCCAAGCAAAAGAATCCGTTCTCAACCAAGCAAAAGTTCAAGGCTGAAGATTTCTTTGCCGAGCACGTGTTCTTCACCGAATATAATCCTTATGATTCTGCTCGCATTAGGAAGAGGCGCTCGGACTGCCAGCCAAGCCAACTTCTATTCCTCAGTGCTCTTCAACAAGGATAAAATCTTCGATCATGCTCATATTCCTCATGTGGATATGGAGTCGCTGCCAGGCTTTGAACCGGTCCTCAGTGTTCTTTACGACGCAGGACTTCTAAACTTCTGCACTGATATTTGTGACTGGAATGAAGAGCTAATTCTTCAGTTCTATGCAACCTCGCATATCACCGGAGACGTCAAGACATAAATTCATGGGTCTTAGATTGGATGACCGAAAATACTCACTACAAGGCACCTGCAATTGAATTGCTTCGTGCTCTACCACTCGATCCTCCGCTTGATGGTGCACGTCGTATCTATGAAGAAAAAGAACTTTCAAATCACTATATGCAAGTCTTGATGAAGCCTTTGAAGCCAAGGCAGGCCCAAGAACCAAATTCCTCGTCAAGGAATTATTATATGTGCCTCGGACGGTCTATCGATTACGGCGAAGACTATGAGTCCTATCAAAGGCCACGACTTCGAATGATGAAGAAGTCGTTGGAATCATGAAGAATATGCTTTTCAATATCATCCATGGCGTTCCCTGGCCAACTTCCATGATTTCTTCATGAGGACTCGGCAAACATTGCTATGTCACCATTTGAGCTGAAGCCTTATGCGCCTTGGATTATGAGATTCATCAGTCAAGGTCTTCACTCAATTACAAAGTCGATACTTTGAACCACTGCAGCTACACTGCCCCGATTGAAGTCCTCAAACGGACATTTACCTCGAGATGATGACAAGGGCAAGGCTACTGCTGTGATCGATGAAGGCATTCGTCCATTGGATGGACAGTTTATAAGCGACATCCTACTCCACCAATGATGACTCGCCACACATGACTCGGCCGCAAATACCTCTACCAAGCAAAGTCCTCAAGCTCGCACCTGTGGGTGATGACTGATCGTGAGTTACTCCTCAGTCTTCATCAGAAGGTTGATCGCAATCATAAGTGGGTCAAGCGTCAATTTGGTTCAATTCTTCACAACATGACCTCAACACACAATGCAGTGAAGAAAAACCACTTCTACCTTCATGAAACCTTCAAGCGCACCTGGGCTGTTCTTTCACATGTCTACAGTGAAGAAGAACTGACTTCAATGGGTCTCAAGGAAGAATTTGACTGGTCTGCACCTCCTCCGAAGAAATTCAAGAAGGTCAAAGTTCCTTCCTTGGTGGCCAGCTCCTATTCTTCATCTCGCGACACTGATGAAAATGAAGATTTGGAAGATACCGCGGCTGGTCCTACTTCAACAAACCACCCCGACAATGCTGGCGCTCCGTCTTCAACTTGATATTCTTCAAGAGCGTTAGTCCTCAGTTTCGATCCTTTTGGTCATTCGATGACAAAGGGGGAGAAATTTGAGTTAGTCTTCAAGCGGGTCTAGTTTATTGCCTATATACAGTATTTTTTTAAGTTACAACTCTCGTTCTTCTGAAACTTTTATTGGATCGAGTTGTAATCTTAAACCCTATGGTGCTTTGATACTTTTGATGCATTATGATTTTGCACTATGCTTCATAGCAAATCTACTAGTGCTCTGATACTTTATGTGGTATGATTCCTCATGCTGAATTTCATCAAGCACCATATTTCATCATGCATTTCAAATTCTTCATATTATATGTCAAATGCGTGTATGAATTACAAGATATAGGGGGAGATCTCCATGAATCAATTCTTCAAGTGCGCATTGCCTCAAAAGCAAATTCCTCACTATGCACATCTTCAGGGGGAGTTCTTCTATATCTTGCAATCAAATTCCTCATTATCAGTATTTACAATTCATATGTTTATCCGCGTTGAAAACTTAACCCATATTGTCATCAATCACCAAAAGGGGAGATTGTAAGTGCATCTAGTGCCCCTTAGTGATTTTGGTGTATTGAAGACTTATAGGTTAAGTAACTAATGCGTTGTGAGTGTACACAGGTCTATAAGTCTATGAGGAGTTTGATATTTACAGAGAAAAGTCGACCCTAAAAATGAAGTTCTTCATCTCAAGACTTTGATATTCGAAGACTTTCAAGACTTTGAAAGTGAAGAAATTGGTGTGACCTTGAAGACTTGGTATTCATTTGAGGAACATGAAGCGTGAAGACTTTTGTTTTCGTAGTTTCATTTTCTCTTTCTTGAGTCATAGGAAACACCGTCTTGTTAAAGGGGGTCGAGGAAATACTAAGGAAAAATTTCCATTTGATGCTCAACTCAAAATCCTACACCTACCAATCCCTTCGAGTGAAGCTTTTGGAAATCTCATACAGCTTCAGTCAATTTCTTCAAAGGATGACAGAGACGAAGCTCTTCCGGTGTCACGAGGAATTTGTTCTCGATCGAGGAGTTAGGAATTCGCCATGCTGAATTGCCTACACATGAGGAACATGATAGCCCCGAGGAATTTGAGAGTCAAATTTTCGATCATTCTTTGTCTTCTTGGCCACTGTCCCAAATATCTTATCCACCTAACGGTCATATCATTGAAGGGCATTTATGTCTTATCATGTCGGGCTGCTCCCTAGGCTATAAATAGCCGCCCCCTACAACCACTAGCTGGTTGGCTGCTCCGAGAGAACTTGACACTTGTCATTTGAGAGCAACCCATCCTCTGAAGACTTTGAGAGAAAATCATCAAGTGAGGAAAAACCCAAAACTGAGGAAAAACCCCAAAAACCAAACCCTAACAAACCCAAAGTGATTGAGCATCACTGAAGAAATTGATCCTGCGTGGATCCGACGCTTGTTGCCTTTGAAGACTGTGCTTCTTCCAGACGGTTAGGCGTCATGGTCTAGAGCATCCAAGAGGAATTGTGGATCGCCGAGTGACCAAGTATGTGAAGGTTTGGAAGTCGCCTGAAGACTTACCACGAGTGATTGGACGACGTCATGTGACCTTAGTTCAAGGAGAATACGGTGAGGACTTGGTGTCCCGAGCTGCGTGCTTTCGATGTTGGGTGTCCGGGACTGTGTGTCCTCCAGTTTAAATACTCAGCCGCTCCAACCAGACGTACAACTGAGACAACAGTTGGAACTGGTCTATCAAATCATTGTCTTCACCAACCTAACTGGTTCTATTTCCTCAACTCTTTCATTTCCTCATTACTGTGTTGAGTGTTTGTTCATATACGTGTTTGAAGACTTTGATCAAGACTTTCTCAATTTCCTCAGCTCAATTTCTTCAGTCTGTTTGTCCTCATCCTGTGTTATCCTGTGATTACGCTTTCTGTACTCTGTGATTGTCTTCATTTCATCATGATGACTATGCTTGTAATCTGTTGTGCTTACTTTTGAGTACTTATTCCGCTGCAAGTATTTCTTCGCTAAGGAATTTCCTCACCGGCAAATTCCTCAGTGAAGAATTCATAAAAATCGCCTATTCACCCCCCCTCTAGTCGATATAACGCACTTTCACCTCCCAGCGAAAAGAACCCTTAACGGAACTATTCTCCCAGGAAGATGTTTCTTACTATCCATGTAATATAACATAACTAGTTGGGCACTTGTCTGATACAGCAATAATGACCCCTACGCCTTGTCTCCATGCATGCCCCGGTTCTTATATAACCGCGAGGGTATTCAGACACACTCCGGACTATTGGGTCCCGAGGTCGAAGCGAAAAGGTCCGCTTTGACAAACGATAAACAATCCGGCTAGAAGACATTTTTCATGTCATATTCAATTACATAGTCAACTCGACTCATTGTATTCCTCCTCAATGCTATCTAATAGGCTATCTAATTTACTATCTTGCTGGGAATACTTGGCGGCCAATTCTACTTGGCCGTACACTAAGCTTACAAGGATCTCCTTCCCATCAGGCCCCACGGGTCCGACCTCGGCCACGTGGTTTGGGTCAACAACCGTGTACCGCGTCTTTACCATGGCCCAGCCTCCTGGCGCCTTGACGGCAGCCGATATCTTCCATAGTCGGAAGCGCCCGTCGTGCTCCTTGAAGCCGCTTCTGCCAGCTCCCCAATGCCTTGAGGCAGGGAGATAGATGGCCACAAGACCTGGCGACGCCTTTCATCACTGCCGAACTTCGTTCGTGCCGACGCAGATTCGGGAAGAAGATCACCCGAAGAACTGGGCATCTCCTCCTCAGGACGACCTGTGAGCAAACCTACATACATGTTTATGTTAGTCGCCTTCCTCGCCGAACTCTTTAAAAGTTCTTTCAAGCACTTACTGAAAATGCCGCGACGAAGCCGTCGATTCTCCTTTACGGGGTCAGACAACTGGGCACGAACATCCTTTAGTTCCTCACCCAGTTGGGTGTTGGCATCTTGGAGGTTATTTTTCTCCTGCCGCACCCTCGTAAGCACGCTCTCGCCGGCCTTCAACCGGCGCAAGAGCTGTTGCTTGTCCGGATCTAGTCCGGCGCCATCTGCAATATTATTGTCAGATTTACACACACGCCACACTTCATAAACTATTTTTTGAAGCATATATTACCAGAGAGGGTCTCTGTGGCTCCCCCTGTAGCTGCTAGTGCGGCCTCAAGTTGGGCCTTGCATTCTTCAAGCTCCTGGGACAGTCGGGTATTCTTTTTTGTAAGATCCTCAAGATAACAAATGATCCTTAAATCAGTTATTCTAACTATTTTAAGTCTCGGGGCTACTAGCATATATAATCATCAAATTTCCTCACCAGTATGTCCTTTACATACTGCTCCGTGGCTCTGGCTAGACCATCTTGAGCGGCACGGAGGTGCGCATCTCCCGAATTGAAGGCATTCAAGGCCTCTTGGGAGAAACATGCATCACGAAGAACTGTCCGACGACGCCTGTGATTCATGGCGCTCTCCACCTTGGAGTTGGTGGCGGACAATTTATCGGCATCCTCTGTCGGAGGAGCATCCGACGCACGCCTCGTGCTCGCCTCCGCTTCCGGACCCGGCTTTGGAGCCTGGCTGGCGGAGGTTCGATTGGCAACCTCTCCGGACTCAGTCCGGCGAGCGCTCTTTTTCCTGAAAAGAGCACCGGCGTTAGTACGCCTTCTAGGAATCAATCCTGGGAATATGGTGACACGCCATACCGTTGCGGCGGAGTTTCGATCCGGACCGCACTTCTTTTTAGCCTGCGGGGCCGTACTGCCCCTTGTTGGCTGGCCGCCGCGGGCTCGGCCTCCTGCCTCAAAGGCACCCCCTGCGAAACACCATCAAATACGTGGTGATTAGAAGTAAAGCACGGGTGGGTCATGGTATCCGGACTTCGGTCACGGTTACCTGGGAGGCCGGAAATAATCCAGGGTAGTCGGCCGTAATGGCAACCAAAGCATTGTCGATGCTAAGTTGGTGGAACACCCGTCGATCAGCTCCACCTTTATATCCGGGTCCTCTTTGGAGGCCGGATCGAGGGACCGCTCCGGATCCTCCGGTTGTGGGGCGGGCTGTGTATCTTCTCCACGGGCCTTGGCGCCTTCCTGCGTAGAAACCATGAAATGAGATGTTTAACCACGGGAACATGGATCGGACAGGCCACAAAGATATTTGCTTACCCAACTTTGAGGATTATTCAAAGAAAACCCGCTCAGTGGATTGACACGGAGAAATCCTCCTCTTCCCCTTTGTACATGGCGGACAAGGTCTTCACCAGTTCGGTGACCGATCCCAGCCCTTTGCGGCCATGGCGGGTGGCATCGTCCTCCCCGTTGAAACCCCACATGGGGTGGCCCCTATATTGGAGCGGCTGCACTCCCCTCATAATGCAGATTGCCATGACTCCAATCATGGTCAATCCGGCATGAGCCGATAATCTTATTCGGCTCATCAAGTAAAGGACGCCCTGGTCATTTTCCTCTGGGAGCTCATGAGCGCCAGCTTAGGCACTTCTTCAGGAGGCGTTGCTAAACTTCGAAGGCCGATCCGAACAGGATCCGGCTGGGGCGTCCTCCATGTAAAACCATTACGAAGGCCGGTCTTGGACGCCTTCTTGAGGTTCCGGATAGATATCCGGTCCGGCGATGCGCCATAGTTCGGCTCCGCCCACTTGATATATTGACCCCTCATGAGAACGGGGTACAAGGCAGAATAATCTCTTCCACAGGCGCAAAATGAGCCTCGATGCCCAAGAACAGTTCAGACAGGCCACGAAGCCCGCGATGTGCAAAATGGAGGCAGGCTTAAGGTGGTGCAACTGGAGGCCATAGAACTCCAAGAGCCCCCGGAGAAATGGATGGATTGGAAATCCGAGTCCTCTTACTAGATAAGAGACAAAGCACACCCGCTCTCCTTTAGAGGGATTGGGGACACTCTCCGCTTGCTTTCCGCCCTTGTAGGTGCCGAGTCTGGCTCGAACCGGAACCATGAAGGCCGGGGGAAGAAATCCCTTGGTTTGGAGTATAACTAGCTCGCTATGGATCGAGCATCTCTCCCAATTTCTGTGCCGAGGGCCGGGAGCGAGAGGAGGAGCCATGACGATCGGCCCATGATGGAATGGGTTTTTGTCAGAGGCGCTCCGATGAAAGCTCGCGGAGGGGGGATGGTGTGACTCAGATCTAGATCCTCGTCCCTTTTATAGGCGGCTCATTTGCGCAGCTAGGGGGGTAAGTGTAAAAATACCCTGGCTTTTCGCATTCATTCAAACACGTGGAAGATGGCCATTATTGGGCGTAGAAGCCAAGGAGCACAGCATTTATCAGAAGCCGGACACTATTCGACAAGTATATGGAATTTGGAGAAGAATCCGCTGCAATGCCGAAGACAATCAACGCCAGGACTCATCGCCATTGAAGCCTGGTTCGGGGCTCTTGAGGAGTCTGGATTAGGGGTGTCCGGATAGCGAACTATCTCGTTTGGCTGGACTCGTGGACTATTAAGATACAAGATTGAAGACTTCGTCCCGTGTCCGGATGGGACTTTCCTTGGCGTGGAAGGCAAGCTTGGCTATCCGGATATGTAGATCTCCTACCATTGTAACCGACTCTGTGTAACCCTAACCCTATCCGGTGTCTATATAAACCGGAGGGTTTTAGTCTCAGAGGACGAACAACAATCATACCATAGGCTAGCTTCTAGGGTTTAGCCTCCTCGATCTCGTGGTAGATCTACTCTTGTACTACCCATATCATCAATATTAATCACGTAGGAGTAGGGTATTACCTCCATCGAGAGGGCCCGAACCTGGGTAAAAACATCGTGTCCCTTGTCTCCTATTACCATCCGCCTAGACGCACAGTTCGGGACCCCCTACCCGAGATTCGCCGGTTTTGACACCGACAGGTGTCCTAAGGGCTAAGTTTGGTAGCTTAAGCTTGTCCACAAATCCCCTTTATATGTATGAATGCGATGCACCAGTATCAAAAGGAACGACAGCGGTAAATGACTTAACCGAAAACTTACCGATAACTGCATCTGGCTGCTCTTCAACCCCCTCCACGTTAACATGTTTCACTTGTCCCCTATTGAAAGGGTTGGGCTTCTTCCCAGAGCTTCCATTGCCATTACCATTCTTTGCTTCAGGGCACTCATTGGCATAGTGTCCAGTCTTCCCGCACTTGAAACAAGTAATGTGAATTTGGTTCTTCTTGGCGGGTGTGGCCGGGTTAGAGCGGTTCTGGTTACTGCCGGCTCCATTCCCACTTCCATTCTTAGGGCCACTGTGGTTATGCGAACTTCCTCAATTGTGCGTATGGCCTCCATGGTTATGGGTATATCCTCCCGAGTTCGGGGTAAAACGAGGCTTCTGCTGAGCTCCTGAATTGTACTTCCCTTGTCCGTACTTCCTTTTGCGGCTCTCTATCTGCTGCTGCTTCCCTTCAATCATAAGAGCCTCGTATACCAACTCCTGGTAGTTAGCGAATGTCGCTACCATCAACTGCATACTCATCTCATCATTGAACCCTTCCATAAACTTCTCCTGCTTCGCGACATCGGTGGCCACATCATCCGGGGCATAGCGGGCTAACTTACTGAACTCATGCATCTTGCCCACAAAGACGGTTTCCCTAGCGTAAGTTGCGAAACTCATGCTTCTTCATGCTCATAGCTCCAGTTGAGACATGTGCAGTGTGGAACGCTTGCTGAAACTAATCCCAAGTCACATTGGCTATAGGGAAAGTGGCTGTGTAATTCTCACACCATGAGGCTGCGGGTCCATCCAATTGATGTGCGGCAAAGCGCACCTTCTCAGTATCTGTGCAACCTGTGGTGGTCAACTCCCTTCCAATCCTGCATAGCCAGTCATCAGCAACTATTGGCTTGGTGCTACTGGAAAACACCGGCGGCTGCAACCTCAAAAAATGGGCTAAGTTGTCAACTGGAGGTGGTGGCGGTGGGTTGTTGTTGTTGTTGCCTTGGTTCTGGACTAATAGCTGCATCAAGGCATTCTGTTGTTGGATCAACTGAGTGAGCTCTGGTGGGAAGACAAATCCGGGGTCACGTCTCGGAGGCATCTGATGGGTTTAGAGGGGAGAGATTAGAGTAGAGTGAGGTCTAGTGAGAAAGCACTACCCATATGCACATGAGACAAACACATTCATATCACACCAATCAATTCAAACAAGGGCATATAATCGATCTAACTATCGTTACAAAAGTGCTCGGACTACTACTACATACATGGGGGAATACTACTAATAATATGGTGGTCTACTAGAAATTTTGATCGGTGGAAGACTCCATGATATCAGCTCCAGCTTCGTCTTCATAATCATCATCACTACTGTCGGGGTCAGAGTCGGTGTCGTCGATGATGATGTAGTCCTCGGGATGGTCGTCATCTCCTCCTGGCGCGGGGTCTCCCATGAATACTCCTAGCTTCCTTGTTAGGTCGTCATTCTTCTCCACTAGTATTGCAATTTCCTCCTCATATCCGTCGCGTGTAGACTTGAGTTCTTCTTCTAGCTATGTGTTCCTGGTCATCACCTTCTTCAAATCTAGCATGCTTGCGCACATCTGGTTCTCCTGTCGACGAATTTGCTGGTTTAACTCCTGGATGAACGCTGCAATGGACCTGTCTCTCCTGGTGCTAATCATCTCCCATTGCTCATCTCAGTGCCCACATATCTAATAGATGGTGTCCTTAAGATCCTTGTGGTAAACTTCGTCGATGCGTCCCATGGCGATGTGGGTTGCCATGCTCTTACCTAGACTCCAGGTTGGTGCATCAAAGGAAAACTCTATGGGCTCAGTAACTGCGTGAATGTCCTGCCTGGAACTTGAACTCGAATCATCCAACGCTCCTCTTCTGGTAAAGTGGCGGTGTAGGTCCCGGTGAAGCTTGGTATTCCGATGTTCAGGTACCTAGTGACTTCCTTCAAGTGTCTCCCAAAAGGAGTGTCTTCATCCGGTTGTGCAAACTTGTTCCTCGAATCCGCCATCCTATAGTGTGGAAAATGGAGAGGAGTCAGAAATGAGTAGAGAAGAGTGACCTATGGTTAATCTTAGTGGTCATGTCCTACAGTCAGCATGTGCTCTGATACCATCTTGTAGCGACCCGACCTCAAACGGTCAAATCTCTATGTATAAGTGTCATCCCTGGATCGGTAATGCTGACACACACAATACTTGAAGGATTTATAACAGAGTGCAATCACACACTTATTACATCGAATGTCTCAGAAGAGAACTTATTACAATAATATGGCTTAAGGCCAACTAAAATACGATAACATCGGAAGGCTTGGAAGATAATGTGAGTCCATCAACTCCAACGGCATAGCTGAGTGCACGACAACGACCTAGTGCACCTTACTCTTCTTCTGAAAAGTCTGCAACATGATATGTTGCAGCCCAAAATGGGTCAGCACATGGAATATGCTGGCAATATAACACAGTAGAGCAAGGAACATAATAAATGCTATCACTACATGCATATATGGCTGGTCGAGGCTCTATGGTTATAATGTTTTTGCGAAAAGCCAATTTTTCCCTTCAACAAAGGAATATATTTTGTTTAACTATCATGGTAGTTGATAAACATTGAGAATGGTACCCCCATCTCAATCCCAATTAAGTAGTAATTAACAACCCAACAGATTAATTTAAAGTGATGAGATCAACATGATGATCCAAGAACCAGATACTCAAGATGTCCATAACCGGGGACACGGCTAACCATGATTAGTTTGTACACTCTGCAGAGGTTTGCGCACTTTTCCCCACAAGACTCGATCTCCTTCGTTGGATTTCTCGCACTACATGGTGTTTGAGAAACGGATGAACGAGACACAGTCTTTCAGAAGCATTAACTCTTTACTCTGGGTAGATAGTACCAACCTAGATCCCCTACATCTGCTAGCCTACCACTGAAAGAGGTCATGCAACATACTCAACTATGCTAGAGCCCAAAATAGCTTGTGGCTGCACACGGAAGTTTCTAGCATGAATAATCTTATGATCCCTTTGAGCCTGGGTGGTGAACCAAAAGAGAACACTGGTATATCCCCAGGTGCCGGCAACCAATCTACCCAGATGTGTATTTAAGTAGCCACCTTAAGTTAACCATTAACTAACGATCTCACATCTATCAAGGATCACTCAAACCAAACCACGTCTACGAGCATAGCATAGCAACCTAAGCATAACGTAGAAGTAACTCCCAAGGTTTGATAATAAAAGAAAGAAGACAGCTGTTGGGCCCAGAAAGTACCTGAGGGGAGCTTTGAGGGGAGCACAACCCACCAGGGCGCGCTTGGGGGCCTAGGCGCGTCCAAGTGGGTTGTGCCCACCATAGTGGCCTCCCTGCACTGCCTCTTTTCTCTATAAATACCCCATCCAGAAACCTTACGGGAGTCGATGAAAATCAATTCCAGTCACCGCAAGTTCTAGAACCACCAGATCCAATCTAGACACGATCACGGAGGGGTTCATCATCCTCATTGGTGCCTCTCTGATGATGCATGTGCAGTTCATTGTAGACCTATGGGTCCGTAGTTAGTAGCAAGATGGCTTCCTCTCTCTCTTTTGATTCTCAATACAATGGTCTCTTGGAGATCTATTTGATGTAACTCTTTTTGTGGTGTGTTTTTTGGGATCCGATGAACTTTGAGTTTATGATCAGATCTATGTTTTTATCCAATGAAAGTTATTTGAGTCTTTTGATCCCATATATGCATGATTACTTATAGCCTCGTATTTCTTCTTCGAATCTTTGGTTTAGTTAGACCAACTAGAGCATTTTTTCTTGCCATGGGAAGAGGTGCTTTGTGATGGGTTCGATCTTATGGTGCTTGATCCTAGTGACAGAAGGGGAATTGACACGTATGTATTGTTGCTATTAAGGATAACAAGATGGGGTCTATTTCTACATAAATAGATCTTGTCTACATCATGTCATCGTTCTTATTACATTACTCCGTTTCTCCATGAACTTAATACACTAGATGCATCTTTGGATAGCGATCGATGTGTGGAGTAATAGTAGTAGATGCAGGCAGGAGTCGGTCTACTAATCTTGGATGTGATGCCCATATAATGATCATTGCCTGGATATTGTCATGATTATTTGAAGTTCTATCGATTGCCCAACAGTAATTTGTTTACCCGCCGTATGCTATTTTTCTCGAGAGAAGCCACTAGTGAAATCTACGTCCCCCTGGTCTCTTCTTTATTATATTTTCCTTCACGATCTATTTTTATTTGCTTTTATTTTCAAATCTACTAATCAAAAAATACAAAAAATACCTTGTTGTAATTTTTATTTATTTATTTTATCTCACGTTCCCGCGAGATCTATTTATCCAACTACTACAATTTGACCTATCATTTTACCTGTGAGAGATTGACGACCCCTCTCTTACGTCGGGTTGCAAGTATTTGTGCTTTGTGTGCAAGAGCTATCACTACAAAAAAAGACACATCCGTGACATTTTGGGCCGAACGGATTTCATGCTTATGACAGTTCTATGACGATAACTGTGAAAAACCCGGTATCATCATAGATGTGGTGGGATCCTACTTCTATGACAAAAAATCATGATAGAAAATGGGCTTTTATCCTGGGCGTGCCGGAGACACAGCTGCATGACATTCTTTGGGCCGTGCATGACGGAAAAAACTGTGGTAGAAGCGAGGGCGAGGAAAATATCAGGGAGTTCCCGGTTACGGTGGGTGGTCGGGGGCCAAGCGGTGCGCGTTTCTCTCGTACACGTATGTGCGTGTGTGCGAGACGTTGCGCTCTAACTGAACCCGAGCGAGCCGTTGGGCTCTAACTGAACCTACGTTACTGAACCACAATCGATCCCTTGCTATTAACTGAACCCGAGTGATTCCTTCACTACTGCTGCTAACAGAAGCCGATTGAACATTGCTGCCTCCTTCCCTTGATGAACAGTGAGCGTTGTTGGAGGGGGGGGTTGGATGAACAGTTCCCGGTGGGATGTTGGATGAACAGGATCCCGTGGTAGTAGAGGCCATTGCCACTGGATGAACAAGACCCCGATCGATCGAGCCGGTGGATGAACATGACCCAGTGGAGGGGTGGATGAACAAGACCCTGTGGAGGGCCGGATGAACAGTAGCCGGTGGAGGGCTGGTTGAACAGTAGCCGATGGAGGGCTGGATGAACAGTAGCCCATGGAGGGTGGTTAAACAGGACCCCGTGGAGAGGGCTGGTTGAACAGTAGCTGGTGGAGGAGCGGTGGAGGCTGGATGAACAGGAGCCCGTGGATGAACAGTCACAGGTGGAGGCTGGAGGAGGTCAACGGTGGATGAACAGTAGCCCGTGGAGGCAGTCGACGGTGGAGATGAACAGTATCTCGTGGAGTCCCGTTTTGTGGTACGCGACACCCCTCCCGATGAACATGATGCTCGTTTCGACCGTAGCGCTCCAACACAAGTCTGTTTCCTCCGTTTTGTGGTACGCCACACCCCTCCCGATCAACAGGACCCTGTTTCCACCAAGAGAAGCCTGTTTCCTCCGTTTTGCGGTACGCCAGATCCCTCCCGATGAACAAGATCCCGTTTCGACCATGGCCGGTCGAACACAAGGCCGTTTCCCCCGTTCTGCGGTACGCCAGGTGAGGGAGTCCTGGACTAAGGGGTCCTCAGGCGTCCGACCTGTTAGACGTGGGCCGAACTGATGGGCTATGAAGATACAAAGACCGAAGACTTTCTCCCATGTTCGTATGGGACTCTCCTTGGCGTGGAAGGAAAGCTTGGCGTCCAAATATGAAGATTTCTTTCTTTGTAACCGACTTTGTAGGACCCTAGTCCCCTCTGGTGTCTATATAAACCGGAGGGCTTAGTCCGTAGAAGATAGACAATCATAATCGTAGTCATATAGGCTAGACTTCTAGGGTTTTAGCCGTTACGATCTCGTGGTAGATCAACTCTTGTAACACTCATATTCATCAAGACCAATCAAGCAGGAAGTAGGGTGTTACCTCCATAGAGAGGGCCCCAACCTGGGTAAACATTGTGTCCCCTGTCTCCTGTAACCAACGACCTTAGACGCACAGTTCGGGACCCCCTACCCGAGATCCGTCGGTTTTGACACCGACCTTGGTGCTTTCATTGAGAGTTCCACTGTGTCGTCCTTGAAAGGTTTGATGGCCCCTTCAATCATCTACAACAATGCTGTCCAAGGAGAAGTCTTCCTCCCCGGACAGATCAACAGCGATGCCCCTGGCCGTCAGGTCACATTCGGGAGCTTGAAATACGTCATGGACATCCGCGGAGACTTAGTCTTCGACAGATTTGAAACCACGGCAGCCGCTCCCCGTAACTACGATGAACATGACTTAAATCTGTCATCAGACCATATCCAGGAGATAACACCTGTAACTGCTCTGGCCTTAGATCCGCAGCAGATCGCACCATCCGAAGACGGAAAGCTCAACCCCGCCACAGATGCCGCAACCTCAGGGGCGTTAGAGCCGCACACAGATCCAGCCTCAAAAGAGATCTGTGTTACTGGAACCTCGGATATGTTTCCGGCTACGGGTTCCTAACCATGTGAATCCACAAGCGTCGAGCTCGGTCAGTCATCGATCGTTGAATTCAGCTCCGCGGACATTTTTGGGCACTCGCCTTTGGGCGACGTGTTAAACTCGTTAAGAGCACTATCCTTAGCAGGGGGCTCACAGCCGAACACTATCCGATTCGAACTGGAGGCTGATGACGGGGAATTTCGCTTCCTACCCACCACCCACTTCATAGCCACTGTCGAAGACTTGACCGACACGCTCTATTACGGCTCCGAAGACATCAACGGTATGGACGATGATGCCGGAGAAGAGGAGGCCAAAAACCCGCCGTTTACCGGACATTGGATGGCCACCTCCTCGTATGACGTATACATGGTGGACACACCTGAAGAGAACAAGGGCAACAACAAGAAGGATCCAGTTGAGGATAAACCTCCTGAGATACCACCAAAGCACCGGCGTCAACGACGCCAGTCTAAATCACGCCGCAGCAAAGATAGTAACACCGGCACAGGAGAAAATAACACTCCGGACAGTGCCGAAGATAATGAAGACCCCGTTGAAGCAACTTCCGAACAAGAAGAACGGGAAGATGGGCAAGTTAGCCCCGATGAACAGGCCATAAGTGAAGACTCGGAGGACTGTAATTATCTTCCGCTCTCCAAGGTGGAGGCGAGCCTCGGCAACGAGGATTTTATCGTTCCTGAGGAACCTCTCGAGCTTGAGCGCTTTAAGCGCCAGCTAATAGCCACTGCAAGGAGCCTGAAAAAGAAGCAGCAGCAGCTTCAAGCTGATCAAGATCTGCTAAGCGATAGATGGACTGAGGTCCTAGCAGCCAAAGAATACAACCTCAAGCGCCCAGCCAAAAGTTACCCGAAGCACAAATTACTACCTCAGTTCGATGATGAGGCGCCGGATCCCGTACCATTATCGCGCAATGCGGCTAACCGACCACCACGCGGTCGGGACAAAGTGGCAACTCAAGCCGAACACCAGCCCACCCCACCTCACCGTAAAGGCAGAGATACAATAGTTCGGGGATATACATACGACCTTCGGCAGGACCTGGACAGTAGTGCATTACATACCAGATCAATCTACGGATCGCGAGGACGTGCCCCGACACGCGGCGACGACTATCTACTCGGAAGTGACAATCCTAGTCACACCCAGGCCGAAAACCGCAGACAGACTCCATCGGAGCTACGTTGCAATGTGGCCCACTATAGAGGTGCCGCACACCCTCTTTGCTTCATAGATGAAGTAATGGAGCACGAATGCCCAGAAGGGTTTAAACCCGTGAATACCGAATCATATGATGGAACAACTGATCCCGCAGTATGAATCGAGGATTTCCTTCTCCATATCCATATGGCTCGCGGAGATGACCTTCATGCCATCAAATACCTCCGACTAAAACTCAAAGGGCCAGCTCGGTACTGGTTAAACAGTCTGCCGGAAAACTCTATTGGCAGTTGGGAGGATCTAGAAGACGCCTTCCGTGACAACTTCCAGGGTACATATGTCTGGCCACCAGATGTCGCCGACTTAAGTCACATCGTCCAACATCCCGGAGAGTCAGCCAGGAAGCTCTGGATGAGGTTTCTTAATTAAAAAGAACCAAATCATTGATTGTCCAGACGCTGAAGCCCTCGAGGCCTTCAAACACAGCGTCTGGGACGAATGGCTCACCCGCCACCTTGGTCAAGAGAAACCAAAATCCTTGGCAGCCCTTACCGCTTTAATGACCCGCTTTTGCACGGGAGAGGACAGCTGGCTCACTCGTAGAAGCAACAGCGCCAGCGATCCGGGCACTTCAGAAATCCTAGACAGCAACGGCAAGCCACGACGTGATAAACACAAGCGTCACAATAATAACGAAATAACGCGAGACACAGCGGTTAACGCCGGGTTTAGCGGCTCCAAATCAGATCAACGGAAAAAGCCATTCAAGGCAAATAGAGACGGACCATCCAATCTAGACAATATACCGGACCGACCCTGCCAGATTCATGGCACCCCCGATAAACCAGCTACTCACACAAACAGAAGCTGCTGGGTCTTCAAACAGGCCAGCAAATTTAATTCCGAACACAAGGGGAAGCGGCCAGTGACAGTGATGACGAAGAAACTCGCCAGCGAACACCAGGGTTCAGAAGCAATCCCCCCCCAAAGTGAAAACCGTAAACATGGTATACGTGACGCACACCCCTACAAGGGAGCGCACGCGTGCACCACGGGACATAAACGCCATAGAGCGGACCCCCCCCCCCCAAATTGGTCATATCCGTCCTGACGGTGCGGCAGCTCTGGTCATCGATCCAATTATCGATGGGTTCCATCTCACGAAAGTCCTTATTGACGGCGGTAGCAGCCTTAATTTACTCTACCAAGAAACTGTCCACAAAATGGGCATTGAGCCTTCAAGAATCAAGCCCACCACAACTATCCTCAAGGGAGCAATGCCCGGCGTAGAAATTCACTGCACGGGCTCTATCACACTGGAAGTCGTTTTCGGCTCGCCGAACAACTCCCGAAGTGAGGGCTTGACCTTTGATATTGCCCCGTTTCATAGTAGCTACCATGCGCTTCGGGGGCATACCGCTCTTGCTCGTTTTAATGCAGTGCTACTCTACGCCCGCACAAAACTTAAAATGCCCGGTCCACGCGATGTCATAACAGTAATGGAAATACGGAACACTCCCTCCATATAAATGACCACACTGCGGCTATTACGGCCGCAGTACAAAGCGGCCCCATCGGACCGCATAACAAATTGGCTATTAAGCCGCCGGTCTCCATCAAGCGGAACCAATTAATATCAGAGCTGGATTAGCAGTTCGGCCTCCGCCATTCGCCTTACACACTCACGAGGTTTACACCATGCAAGCATAACTATGCACTCAAAATACCCTGGTCATCGGCGGAGGCATAATACAAAATAGCCTACAAGCACTCCTCCTTAACCCTTTCCTTTTCTAACCACTTTTTATCCCTTATTATAGGTGGCTCAAACATCGGTCATCTCGTGGACTCTTTCGGAGTTCGGCTTCATACACTCACCCAAATGTTATTCCTATTATGGAATCCCACCACCGAGGCAAGGCAACGCAGACGTGCGACAGGAGGTCCAAATAATTTTGTGTAGACCGCACTCTCTATTTCGAGCCTATAAAGTACCTTCTCCCTCAGCCTTCGACCACGTGCATGTCAAATAGCCTGGGCCGTGGCATTGTTATTTGTACCATGGCAATTGACATATCAATTAAGTTCTAGTGAACATAATCCGTATCCAGTATGAGCTTCTTTTTAAAAAAGCCAAATTTTTCTGGATGCTTCACACTCGCACCTTGGCACAATCGCCAGGGGCTCGATATGGAACAAATGAACTGCCGACAAAGTCCGAACAGCCTTATAGCACACTTCGGCGTCACGAGTTTGGCCTTATATGCACCAGCTCCGAATCATGTCTTTGGCAATAGTTGGGTTGCCCGGCTCCTGTGCTTACTACCTTACGTTCCGCTCTATCGGTTAGGGTAGTAAAGGGAGAACTACTGCAATCGTTTCCTGGTTCATCCGGATGAGCACCTCAGTAGACAAAGCCGAAAACTGACTGTCATGATATGGCGAGAGCTGGTCAACCACTCGATGAATCACTAGAATCTTTCGCGATTCTTTCCGTCCTAAATGAAGGGCCGCTTTTAAGGTCACTCATGTAATGCACCGTATTCGAATAAACTGCATACATACTAGGGGCTATATCGTAGACCCACCATAAAACTCCTATGGCTAAGTGAAAGTGTGGAAGCCCCATAGTCCGATTGCCTAGTTCGCCGCATTGACACCTCCTTTATGGACCAAGACGTTGGATTAAGAGTGATCAAGCGATTTTCCGAACACCCCCGCACTTTATGCGAGGAAGCTGAAGCCGACGACTGGAAAACTTTCAAATTACAAAAAAACGGCCGCACAAGAGGAGCCAAAACTTTTGGGAATAGACTTAAAGTATTAATCCCAATACATTTCACTCGAATATCATATCTTTCGAGCACTGACCCTCTATTAAGCGGGCACCCTCTAAGACATCCTCGAAATAATGCACTGGTGCTTGATGGTCCTTGCCCTTGGGTGGACTCTTCGCTGCAACGTCGATGGCATTCATTTTCGCCAATATGTCTTGACGCGGGCGAAGGTCGTCCGTGCACCTTCAATGCACGAGATCGCTTAGCGGCGTCGATACGCGGCACCGCATCAACAAGTTGCTGCACCAAACCGAAATAACTATCCGGAATTGGCTCAGTCGACCATAGCCGGACCACGATGTCCTTCGTGGCAGATCCGGGTATCTTGTGGAGCTCTGCCCACTAGGCCATCTGTTCGTTCAGCAACAGCGGACGCTTCGGCATGCTAAACTGCGACCAGAACAACTTTTCTGTTTCACGACCCTCTTGCGCTTGGAAAAACTATGTCGCATCAGAGACACTCTTTGACAAATCCAACAATGCGTCTGGAGAACTCCACACTTGATTAAGAGGGGCATAATTCGGATCGCCGAGCTTAGTTTGTAATAAAAAGGGCTTACCAGCCGCGATCTCCCCAGCTTGCCAGATTTCCTCCCGGGCCGCTCTAGACTCAGACCGCGCTTCTTTCGCCTCTCGTAAGGCCTTGTCAAGATCAGTCGTTCTGGCTTTATTCTCCTTCTCGAGGAATTCGCAGCGGCCAGTGGTATCCTTTAGCTCAAGCGCCATCGTAGCTATTCTTTCTTCGTATTGGCGCCGAGTAGCCTGTTCGGCCTTTAAGTCGGCAGATGCCTTTTCGGTAGCCGCATTGTTAATCCGGGCCTGCTCCTTGGCCTGGGCTAGCTCGGCCCGAAGTACCTCAACTGCGGCGGCACCATCTGCAGTCATACATGTCTCAGTATACAATTCTTAACGTCATGCTTATATTATAAGCATTATATTATAAGCACGTGCATATAATGACTGCCCCAAGCACATACCTTGCGTCTCGTCAAGCCGCCTGTTAATCAGCGTGATGTCTTCATCCGCTTCATCAATCTTCCGCTGCAGATCGGCCACCTCCGTAGTTCGGGCATTAGCCAGGGAGGTAACGACCTGTGTTCCAATTAATCAGATTATTTCCTGGGCATATCTTTTTTGATCCTCTGATCGCCTCCCTTGGGAAGCCAATCAGAGTCTCAGGGGCTAGTATCTACACATAGGTGCATTTTGTGAATAAAACACAATAAAAAATATTACAATACAAACCTCGAAGCCTCTTAGCAGGCTCGTGGAGGCTTCATTCAATCTGCTTTTCGCGGACAGAACCTTTTCAACCACCGTACCCATCAAGGTACGATGTTCCTCTGAGACGGACACCTGTTGCAGCAGGTTCATCAATATATTCGGCGCTTCTGGATCTCCGGAAGCTGCTATAGGAGTACGGCCTCCCTTCGAAGGGATCCGTTTATTCGTCCCTAGAGTCGTCTCCGGCTGTAAGCTGGACAGTCCGAGGCCTTCATTGTTGGCCCCCGAACCCTGGGTTACTGAAGTGTCACCTTTGGGTAGTGTCTTCATCATCGCTCGCACCACTTGTTGATCGGGAGAGACCCTACGGGATGACACCTCGAAGTCGTCCGCCCTATTGGGCGAGGAGACCGGTGGAGGCGTCTCGCTCTCCATCATCTCCGGGAAAAGATCCCCCGAGGAAGAGGATTGTTGAAGAAGACTGCATGCCGAGCTGCAAAAACATATATTCTAGATGTTACCTTGGTAACAGGAAAGGAACGGGATATGTTTAAAACACCCTTGTTCACTTACGATTTGGTTAAAGGCTTGTCCTCACTGTGGGGCTAGCGATGACGCCGTCCTCCAAGCCCGAAGCTGCTCGACAGGGCATCTTGCCTTGCTTAGGAGCCTTTTCCTCCCAACCTTCGGAGGCGCCCCTTTGCTTACCATGGGGGAGAAGGGATGTCGGCTTCTCCTTCACTTTTGTCTTCGAACGATGGAATTTTGATCTCCCCGGACACGATGTCTGATATACCTGATGAAGTCATGTACCTGGGGTAGGGTCATAGACCTGCCCAAAGGTACCCTCCACAAGGACACTCACAAGAGAAGCAGCCTGCCAGTCAACCTGGTAGGTTTCTACTCGACAGATTCAAAGACACTCGACCATGAAGACCCACTCGACCACCAGGAGTCCAAGAGCCACTCGGTACCCAAACGATCTGTAGTTAAATAGTCTTTATGACCTTAATGACACTTTATGTAAGGCGTTACTAGTGACGCCTAGCTTTAACGCACCTTAAACCCTCTACTACGTGGGCTGGCTGGGGTCCTGGCGCACTCTATATAAGCCACCCCCTCCACAGGTAGAAGGGTTCGCACCCCTGTGACACATACGCATATAATCCAGTCGACCGCCTCCAGGCTCCAAGGCGTAGGGCTATTACTTCCTCCGAGAAGGGCCTGAACTCGTAAATCCCTTGCGATACAACTACTCCATAGCTAGGATCTTGCCTCTCCATACCTACCCCCATTCTCTTGTCGGACTTAGAACCACGACGGTTGGCGCCCACCTTGGGGCCGGTGTTCTAGCGATTTGTTGGAGAAGTTGGGATTCTTTCGATCTCCTACACCATGGTTTCGGTGGAGTTCTGGTTGTGACGGCCACGAGATCCGTCTCGATGCGCTCACGTTAAATGCGCCGACGACTCCGCTTTTGGCTTCAGGAGGCTCCACTCGACGTGGACGCGCTCCCCGTCCGCGGGGCGACGCACTTTCGCGCATGTGTCCGCGGCGTCCTCCTGCGGCAACCGTCGACCCAGTATGGGTCGGCTCCTGCGCCGTCTTCACTCCCAGTCTCCCACCGGCGCAAGCGTTCCGGTCGGTCGAGGCTTCGGCGATGGGTGAGGCATGCGGTGGCCCGCCAGTCGGCCATCCCCCAAGTCGCGGCGATCGAGCCCGCCGAATCTCTCTACGGCCTGTTCGACTGGCTCCGTAGAGACTGCGTCCGAATGCGATAGCAGTGACGGCGGCAGAGGTTCGATGGTCGATGGACCATGCAGTCCCCAGATTCACCCGCCAACGAAGGTGGTGGTGGAGGCGATCCGGTGCAAGCCCACGAAGAGTACTTGCGAGCCCCTCACTTCGCTCCAGAGGGAGGAGCTTCGCCGTCGGAACATGGATGCACTTCACACTCCTATCGTTGGAGAAACCCCGAGGCTCGTGCCTTGGAGGATGCGCGCTTGGCCAACCTGGCTGAGCGCACTCGACTGGAGAATCTTCAGCGAGTACTCGACGAGCGTACGCGACCAAGGGTTCCAGAATCTAGTCGACGCCAGCTCTTTCAACCGCCAACTCAGGTATATCGAACTCCGATTCAGAATTTAGCAGCTGCCGCCAGATAGCGTAGTCAATTCAGCCTTCGATCGGAGGCGGGTAGAGGTTTGCAGCAAATCAGGGATTTGCTCCGGGCGGCGGGAGATCAAAACTCAATTGTACCCCAGTCGCGGAACAGGGTTCACAGCCGATCCGTCGCTGCGAATTCAGTCCAGTCGGCCCATAGTCTGAGATCGCCCCCGAGGCGTGAGGAACGTGGGGGCCGGCGTGATGACCAATACAAGGGTCATGGCGGTATGAGCACCAATTCGATCATAGCGATCGACTTGAGTGCCCACTCCTCCCCAAGGGGTGGATCATACGCTCCTCGGCAGCAGGACAACAGACGCCAAAACAGTCTTTGGGCGAAGAGTTCCATCGACCCTGTGGAACCAGGCTTTGATGCGAGATCTATTCTCGTTCAAGGTTTGGTCGACAGGAACTGAGCTCACCGAGACGGCCATGATAGAGATGGTCCTTCCAGCAGCAGAGTTCATGTCTCGAGACCAGAGTGTTTCAGCAGAGCCATCGAGTCTTGATTCCTCCCAACTTCGGGTTGGCGAATGGAGTCGACAAGTTCACTTTGGAGAATCCAAGCCCCGACACTTGGCTTGAAGATTACCGAGTGGCGGTTCAGATCGGCGGTGGCAACGATGAGGTAGCCATGAAGCATTTGCCTCTTATGTTGGAGGGTTCAGCCAGGCGTGGTTGAATCGATTAGCACCGACAATATTTACACTTGGGAAGATCTTGCCCGAGTGTTTGTCAGGACATTTGAAGGAACTTGCAAGCGACCGGCAGTTTTGACGGAGTTGCAGTCGTGTGTGCAAAAGTCGAGTGAAACTTTGAGAGATTATATCCAGAGGTGGATCACTTTGCATCACACAGTCGAGAATGTATCTGATCACCAGGCAGTCTGTGCCTTCAAGGAAGGTGTCAAGAACAGAGAATTGAGTCTGAAATTTGGTCGAACCGGAGATATGACCCTGAGTCGGATGATGGAGATTGCCACCAAGTATGCAAATGGTGAAGAAGAGGATCGGCTCAGGAGTGGTAAATACAAATCGGCCGCCAATGAGGCCGGCGGAGGAAATTCCAATGGAAGAAGCGCAAAAGCCGAGCCAGCGGCTCCGGAGAGGCCTTAGCGTGACCCTGTGAAAGTTCAAGGGGAAACCCAAGGGTCCTTGGAACCCCAAGAAGGTGAAAGACCAGGATGGAAACGACGTGTTGTATTTGCCATGTCATATTCATACAAAGAAAGATGAAGAGGGTAAACTCATTTACCCGAAACATACCACTCGACAAAGGTCGGCTCTTGATTCAGCGGTTCAAGGGAAACAACTCAAGGATAAGGATAAGGAGACAAACAAAGTTGAGGACAGAGATGGCCGGTGATGGTGGATATCCCGGGTCAATTCCACCACGATGATTTTTGGCCGACGTCGAAAGCAAAAGTCGATTGAAGGTTATCAATCGGAAGTGAACTTGGTTGCTCCGGCGACTCCCAATTATCTGAAATGGTCCCGGACCACCATCACATTCGACCGGTCGATCACCCGATGCACATTGCCACCCACAGGAGGCAAGCATTGGTGGTCGACCCAGTTGTTGAAGGCACTCGGTGACCAATGTCACGATAGATGGTGGTAGTGGCTTGAACATATTATACGCGGAGGCGTTGAAAGGGATGGGCATTCCGATGTCGGACTTAGTACCAACAACATGAGCTTCCACGAGTCATTCACGGAAAGAAGGAATTTGAGTCACTTTCGGCCAAATTGCTCTAGATGTAGTTTTTGGTGATTCAAAGCATTTCCGGAAAGAAAAGTTGACCTTTGAGGTCGTGGATTTCCAGAGCGCTTATCACGCTATTCTGGGGACCACAGCTTATGCACGTTTCATGGCCCGACCATGTTACGTGTATCTTAAACTGAAGATGCCTGGTCCCAAGGGCGTGATAACTGTCACGGGCAATCGGAAGAAGGCTGAAGAGTTCTTCCAGAAAGGCTCTAAGATCGCCGATGCTCAGTTGGCAGTGGTAGAGCTACAAGAGTATCAAAAAACTGCAGATCCGAGTGATTTGTTGCGAGCTAAGAAGCCGCTTCTGAGTCAGCATTTCACGATCCGGGCGATCAAACAGGTTCACATTCACCCGTGATCCCAATGCTGCTCCGACCAACATCTCAACAACACTTCGACTCAAAATAGGAAGAAGCGCTCATCCTGTTCCTCCGTGAGAACTGGGACATCTTTGCATGGAAGCCTCACGACATGGGGTGTTCCTGTGGGCTGGCTGAGCATCGCCCTCTGAAGTCGACCGAAATTCAAACCGGTTAAAGAGTATCTTGGCGGTCCACCGTCCGTAAGAGAAAGGCCATTGGCGAGGAGGTGGCTCGGCTCTTAGCGGCAGAGTTCATCCGAGAGATCTACCACTCCGAGTGGCTCGCCAACGTTGTCATGGTCCCCAAGAAGGACAAGTCGTTGCGCATGTGCATCGATTTCAAGCATATCAATCGGGCCTGCCCGAAAGATCATTTCCCTCTTCCTCGCATCGACCAAATAGTCGACTCAACTGCGGGATGTGAGATTAAAACAGCGTTCATCACTCCATTCCGGGTACCATCAGATCCGTATGTATGGACCCTATGAGACTAAAACAGCGTTCATCACTCCATTCGGGTGCTTCTGTTATGTCACCATGCCATTCGGTCTCAAGAATGCCGGAGCCACATTCATGAGGATGATTCAGAAGTGTTTGCTCACTCAAATCAGTCGGAATGTGGAAGCGTACATGGATGATATAGTGGTCAAGTCACGAAAGGGTTCCGACCTGTTGGTGACCTTGCTTTGAAACATTTGCCAATCTCGGGAGGTATGATATCAAGCTTAACCCATCAAAGTGTACATTTGGAGTTCTGGTGGAAAGTTACTCGGTTTTCTCGTTTACGGCGAGGAATCAATGCTAACCGAGAAAAGGTTGGCACCATACTCGAATGAAGCGCCTGTGCGTGTGCACGATGTCCGTAAACTTACTTTGGATGCTTGGCCGCTTTAAGTCGATTCATCTCTCGCCTCGGTGAAAAGGCATTGCCTCTTTACCGGTGATGAAGAAGTCAGACAAGTTCGAGTGGACTCTAGAAGCTGATGCAGCGTTTGCAGAGCTCAAAGCTCTGCTCGCCACCTAGCCGGTGCTTGCTGCTCCAATCAGTAAAGAGCCTTTGCTGCTTTACATTGCAACCACAGGACAAGTCGTCAGTACCGTACTTACGGTCGAGCGGGAAGAAGAAGGAAAAGCCTTCAAATTTCAATGCCCAGTTTATTATCTTTCTGAAGTGCTTACCCCGTCAAAGCAAAGATACCCTCACTATCAGAAGCTTGTTTATGGGATCTATATGACCACGAAGAAGGTTGCGCATTATTTCTCTGATCATTCCATTACGGTCATCACGACGCCCTTTGTCGGAAATTCTTCATAACAGAGATGCGATCGGGTCGAGTGGCAAAATGGGCGATTGAACTCCTTCCCTTGATATCAAATTCGAGGCAAAGAAAGCCATCAAGTCCCAAGCAATAGCAGATTTCCTCGCCGAGTGTGAGCAATGACTTCCGACCCAAGTTCACTCGGAACACCGGACTATGTTTTTCGATGGTTCCAAGATGCCGAACTGTTGCAGTGCGGGGGTTGTATTGGTTTCCCCGAGGAGATATGCTCAAATCGTTCTCGATTCACTTTGATTCTTCCAACAACGAAGCGTAATATGAAGCACTCTGTATGGGTTGCGCATGGCCATTTCATCAAGGCGTCCGTCGCCTTATGGTCTATGGCGACTCGGATCTGGTTGTTAATCAAGTGATGAAGGAGTGGGATGTCGAAGCCCGGCTATGACGAGTTATTGTAATGCAAAGGAGAAAGCTGGAGAAGAAATTCAAGGGTTAGAGCTTCATCATATACCCCGACTGAAAAATCAAGTTGTGGATGATTTGGCGAAGATAGGGTCCAAGAGGGAAGCCATTCCCGGTGATGTATTTTTGGAACACATTCATGCTCCATCAGTGCAGGAGGATCCTTTCACAGAAGAAGCCCCAGACAAAAGAGTGCCAATGATCCGGTGAAGTTGAGGTCCCGGTAGTGGTCGACCTGATTATGGAAGTGGTGGTCATCACTCCCGACCGGACAAAGGTCTGCGTACATCGCATATATCCTAAGGAAAGAGCTCCCAGAGAATGAAGAAGAGGCTCGACAGATCGTCCAAGCGATCCAAGGCCTTCTGATGATCAAGGGACAGTTGTTCGGAGAAAGCATGACCGGAGCCGGCGGAAGTGCATCATGCGGTAAGAAGGTCGAGATAATTCTTGAGGATATCCACTCGGGGACCTGTGGCCATCATGCGTCCTCTCGGACCATTGTGGCTAAAGCATACCGGCGGGATTTTACTGGCCAAAAGCAAATGAAATGGCAAAAGAAATAGTTGACAAGTGTGAAGGATGCGGTTCTATTCCAACATGTCGCACAAGCCCGCCTCGACTTTGAAGACCATTCCACTCGTCGGCCCTTCGCTGTTTGGGGATTGGACATGATTGGACCATTGAGAAGCTGGCGAAGCGGCTTCACTCATTTGCTAGTAGCAATCGACAAGTTCACCAAGTGGATCAAAGCCAAGCCCATCAAGAACCTCGATGCATGCACCGCTATCGGTTTCATCGGAGAGTTGATATTCAGATATGGAGTTCCGCATAGCATCATCACCGACAATGGGTCAAACTTCGATAATGACAAGTTCAAAGCCTTCGCGCCTCTCAAGGCACGCTGGTCGACTATGCTTCGTGGCTCATCCTCGGTCGAATGGACAAGCGAGCGTGCAAACGGCCTCATTCTCAAAGGGCTGAAACCACGATCGATGTGTGATATCAAACACGCAGCAGGAGCTTGGGTCGACGAACTTCCATCGATTCTCACGGGGATTGAGGACCACTCCTAATCGGTCGACCGGGAGAACTCCATTCTTCCTGGTCTATGGAGCTGAAGCAGTTCTCACGAGTGACCTGCTTCACAATGCGCCTCAAGTCGAACTATACTCAAGAAGAAGCGGAACAAGCCCGGCAAGATGCAGTTGACCTCTTGGAAGAGGAGAGAGAGATGGCCTGATCCGCTCGACTATCTATCAGCCAAGACTTGCGTCGATTCCATGCCGAAATGTGAAGAGTCGAGCCTTCCAAGAGGGAGATTTAGTCCTCCGAGTGGATCAATGAAACCACACAAGCTCGCCCCCACTTGGGAAGGTCCCTTCATCGTCACAAGAGTCCTCCACAATGGAGCATATCATCTCTACAACATTGATCGCCAGATCAACGAGCCTCGAGCTTGGAATGCGGAGCTGCTCTGCCCCTTTTACACTTAAAACTCACTCAGATGAGATGTAATAAAAGTACTTTTGTAGTTTGTTTATCTAAGACAAGAATGTTATAATTTTCCCAGTGATTGTTATTGCTTTTTGTTGAAATTTCCCCCAGTGGGTGGCTTAGCTGCGAATCCGATTCGCCTAAGTTTGTAAAAAAAACCATTTCCGAGTGCAAGCCAGTCTCTCACTCGGGGGCTTAGCTGCGAATCCGCTTCGCCTAAGTATTCAAAATCCTACCGAGTGGCGAGCCAGCCTCCCACTCGGAGGCTTAGCTGCAGTCCAAGTACTCGCCTAAATATTCAAAATCCTACCGAGTGGCGAGCCAGCCTCCCACTCGGAGGCTTAGCTGCAGTCCAAGTACTCGCCTAAGTATTCAAAATCCTACCGAGTGGTGAGCCAGCCTCCCACTCGGAGGCTTAGCTGCAGTCCAAGTACTCGCCTAAGTATTCAAAATCCTACCGAGTGGTGAGCCAGCCTCCCACTCGGAGGCTTAGCTGCAGTCCAAGTACTCGCCTAAGTATTCAAATCCTACCGAGTGGTGAGCCAGCCTCCCACTCAGGGGCTTACAACAGCCCAAGGATTCTCCTTAACATCCAAAGTAAGAAAAATCCTACAGAGTGGAGAGCAAACCTCCCACTCGGGGGCTTAGCTGCAGCCCAGTGCTCGCCTAAGTAATAAAAATCCTACCGAGTGGAGAGCAAACCTCCCACTCGGGGGCTTAGCTGCAGCCTAGTGCTCGTCTAAGTAATAAAAATCCTACCGAATGGAGAGCAAACCTCCCACTCGGGGGCTTAGCTGCAGCCCAAAGGTTTCGCCTAAGTAATAAAATCCTACCGAGTGGAGAGCAAACCTCCCACTGGGGTCTTAGCTGCAGCCTAGTGCTCGCCTAAGTAATAAAAATCCTACCGAATGGGGAGCAAACCTCCCACTCGGAGGCTTAGCTGCAACCTAGTGTTCGCCTAAGTAATAAAAATCCTACCGAGTGGAGAGCAAACCTCCCACTCGGGGGCTTAGCTGCAGCCAAGTGCTCGCCTAAGTAAGGAATTCATCCCAATCCATAAGGACGACGAGGTGCAGGTCGACTGCTACCTCCTCCTTCGGAGCTTCGTCACAAGTACAACGTGCGGTTCATCCCAATCCGCAAGGACGACGAGGTGCAGGTCGACTGCTACCTCCTCCTTTGGAGCTTCGCCACAAGTACAACGTGCGGTTCGTCCCAATCCGTAAGGACGACAAGGTTAGTCGCAGTCTGTGTTCCATCTCTACCTGCAGGATAGATGAAGCACAAGTCATTTGGAATTTCAACGGAATATCTTCCGAGTGAGAAATAAAGTTCTCTCAAGGCAAACAAAGCATGTTAAAGGAAAAATCAAGTTCGGATAAACGTCCCACGGATCCAAAGGTGCTCGAGCGTTAAGCCCGTTAAAGTTTATCGATTCTGAGAAACCACTCGGCATTCCGAGGCAAATTTAAAGTGGGACTTAGAAGTTTTTACTCCTCGTGAGGATCGGAAGGTGCAACAAACTGGTCGAGGTCGATTCCGTCGGCAATACGGGTAGCAGCAGTGATGAAAGTCTCCATGAAAGATCTGAAGTCGTGCTTCCCGGTATTGGCAACCTTGAGAGACACCAGCTTGTCCTCTTGCACTTCTTTGCGGTGGACACGAACCAAAGATAGAGCAACATCAGCACCACACCGCGGAAGACTTTTCCATTCTTGCACTCGACTTGGAATCTCATTCACCGAGTCATCGTGATTCAAGATCATTACGAAGAGTGCGTTACGGCGGAGAGTCGAGTCGATCCGCGACAATCGCAAATTTCGGTCGAGCAAGATAATCCACCACGCTAGCAACGCGAGACTCCAGTCGGAGCACATTCATAGGAGCTTCGTCCTTCACAGGAGAGTTGATGGGGTGCAAGCTGGTTTCCACTCGACTGGTTTCTTCTTCAAAGTTTTGGCAGAATTCTGAAAACACAGCTTAGACTCAAAATAAAGATCATGTGATGAGCCGGTGAGAGCAAGACAGTCAGATAAAAGAGATTACCTTCAAGCATGAGAAACAGCTTCTTAGCGAGCCCTCCAAGATAAATCTCCGTGTCATTTCGCTTCCCGCCATTGGCCAACCTTGTCGACGTAACAATCTTGTCGTTCTTGAGTTGATCGACTTCCTTGTTAGCAGCGTCAAGAGAGGCTTTCGACTTGGCATTTTCATCTTCAAGTTTGTCGACCGAGGCAAGCTTATCTTCATTGAGCTTTGTTTTCTCCAAAGCCGCCTTCTATGCCTCTGCAAGGTCAAGGTCCTTCTTCTTCAAAGTCTCTTCCAGTTTATCGCAAAGCAACAATGAGAACAGAGTTGAGAACAGCAGAAAAACAAAGGCAAATCAAAAATTCTCACCAGCCATACCTTTTGCTTCATCCTTTGCCTTCTACAAATTCTCTGAGCAAGCTTCAAATCGAGGTTGAGCTGGATCTGCTTTTCTCTAATCTCAAGTATAGCGAGCCACAAGCTCGCAAGATTTCTACAAAGAGTCACCAACGAAAGACATCAAAGACAGATCACTTCCGAGTGATTAAGGAAAAATAGTAGCATTTCTAAGACTACAGTCGAATCAAAACATTCGACAGTAGTCTCGGGGACTACACCCAGCGGGTGCACTCAGCGTGCCCCCACTGGTTTACCAATTTGGTTCGACGAGTCGACCAAAAGAGGCAAAAAGGTTATGATTCTAAAATCATGGCTAATTGTCAGCGGTCAGCCGCAGTAAAAAAACAGTTCTTTAGACTATAGTCGACTGCACGCAGTCGACCATAGTCTCGAGGACAACACCGGTGGGTGCACTTAGCGTGCCCCACCAGTTTTACGGTTCCATTCGACTTGGTCCGTCCGTGTCGCAGTGAAGAAGATCACAGCATAAAGACTATAGCCGATCGCACGCGATCGACCATAGTCTCGGGGACTACACCAGTGGGTGCACTCAAGCGTGCCCCCACAAAAGTTCAATCGACACACACACACCCACCGGGTGTACAGATATGGAAATCTCCGGAAGGAAGCGGTTTGGTAGCATATCCTAACAAAGCAAGCAACGATCGACTTACTTGGACATTGCTCGAGAGCTGAACTAGCATCATAGGCCGCTGACTAGCCTCTCGGACCGCTTTCACCTGCTCCATCATGATCCCTGCTGGCGTATGGCCTCCTTAGCAGCACTTACTTGGTCTTCCGGGACGTGGTGTGTAGCAAAGAGAGATGGTGGATCAGCGATCGACAAAGTGGGTCGGGCACTTGTCGTGATGCAATGAAGACACAGAAGTCCGAGTGGGGTTGCCTCCCTCGGAAATCAGCGTCTCAGGAATCGCCGCGACTTGAGCAGCCTTGCCAGCAAGCACTTTCTTGTTCTTCCTCTTCCTCAATGGCGCTTCCTCGTCATCATCGGGGAGATCAATGACGTGAGGCGGAACTACAAGAAAGATTCAGAAGTAAACATGGAAGTCCAATCGACTAAAAGCTCCAGTCGACTAAAAACAAAACCTCAGAGATCTTACCAAGGTTGGAGGTGACCGCATCCTCCATTTCCTGATCTTCGTGCTTGGCTAAAGTCTCGGAGGTAGCGGCGCTGTAGATTTCAAGAATCGACTGATCAGTCATCAAGTCGACCAAAAGTTCACTCATGTTGAATAAGGAAATACAAGGTTCTGTTGGTTACCCGGAGATGGTGGGAATGACCATTCGCATCTTGGGCAGGGCCTTCGCCGGCTTTGACGATGTTGCTCGAGGTTGCTTCGGCGGTTTCTGAGTCGACGCGGGAGAAGTTGTCCTAGGTCGCTTCGTCGACAGCCCGGTGGGCACAACAGCTTTACCGCGCCCGGCCGCCGGGTCATGCGTCAACTTGGACCTTCCCTCCGAGCGAGGAGGATCGACGTCTTCCTCCTCTTCCTCCTACTCCTCCTCATCATCAGAGCCATCATCCTCCTCATCCTCCTCGCCGTTGGACTCCCATTCCTCCGGACTTTCGCCTCCACTTCCTTCTTCTTCTTCGATTTCTGCGCCCGTTGGGCATCGAGTACATCTCGGTGGTGACCTAGAAGACAACAAAACAAGGTGAAAGTCGATCGATGAATTGGCATCAAAAGCAGAATGAATGCAGCAGAATCACAATGGAAATAAGTGGTTATACCTTATGCAGTTGGTAACTCTGGTCGAGTGGTGGAATCCTCCTAGCTCCGCGAGGGTTGTCCTTGTTTCCTGTGATGGCAGTCATCCACTTCTCCAGTGTGGCGCCATCGACCTCCTCTGGATGGACCCGAGTGGTATCATCCGTACCAGAGTACATCCACATCGGATGACCTCGGTATTGGAGTGGCTGAATACGCCATCAAAGAAAGACCTCCGGGAGATCCATACCGGTCACCCCATCGCGAATAAGCTGGACTACACGCTCCATCAGCAGCTTTACTTGGGCCTTCTCCTCTGGTAACACCTTCAGGGAAGATGGCTTGTTCACTCGACTCATGGAGAAAGGAGGGAGCCAATGATCGCCCCAAGGCGTCGGCTGGTCTTGGCGATAAAACCAGGTCGATCGCCACCCTCTAACCGAGTCGGGAGAGTCATAGCTAGAAAGGCGCTCTTCCCCTCATCTGGACCCCGAGTCCCCCACACATCTGGATTACTTGGGTCCTCTCGTCATTCGGGCTCGTTTTCTTCACCGTCTGAGAGCGACGGTGAATATGTGTGAAGAGACCCAGTCTGATCGACAACCCAAGAAATTCGCATAAGCGAAATGAAAGCAACAAGATAGACAATGGAGTTTGGGTGAAATGATGGAGTTGCGCTCCAAAAAGTTCAAAACCCCGGAAAAAAGGATTTGGCGGCAGAAAACCCCGATCTACGTGGGTGGCGGGAGGACGACTCACCCTCTTCAAAGCGGTTGCCACTCCGTGCCGGAAGCCTCGCCAACCCATGGGGATCAGTCCTTCATTGGCGGATCGGTGAGATCCTTCTCGGTGATGGTCGAGCGGATCCAGTCTCCTTGGACCCAGCCCTGCGGCAGCTTGGACCCTTGAGAGGAGCCGCCCCGACTGGGCACTCTCCCCTTGGCCTTCGCCGCCGCCTTCTTCACCCGTTCCAGGGCTGCGGTCTTCTCCTTCACCATGGTCGCCGGTGAGGCAAGTACCGAGCTTCGGCGCTGGACAGACGAAGAGCGCGGCGAGAAGGTTTGGAGGCGGAGAGAGGAGAAGTCTAAGGTCGCACTGTTCAAAATGCCCGGTCCAACGCTTTATATGGGGCCGCTTCCGAGTGGCTGACCGGTAGGCCCAGGCAATCCCGTCGCAATCCCGCAACAGGCGCACGCACGATACGTGGCGAAAAAGGCGGCGCGAAGATCGAGGCGTCATTGTCTTATCCCATCCGAGTGCCGCGGTTTTCTCCGCTTCGCGAGCTTCCCAAAATTCGGATCCGCGAAATCCGCTAACCGCAGAGCAACTCGTCAGATAACAGATTTCTTCCGATCCGTCGCTCGGAAATCCTTAGGTTCTCAAAGTTCACTCGACAAACGTGAAGAATGGATCAAGGCGACTGAAAGAGAAGTTGATGCCATCACTAAAAGGTCGTTGATCCAGAGTAAGACGCACTCACAACGCGAAGAACAGGTCGGAAAGATTATCAACTCCTTCCTCACTCAAACCTCGATCCATTCGGGGGCTAATGATGAAGTCATGTACCTGGGTAGGGTCATAGACCTGCCCAAAGGTACCCTCCACAAGGACACTCACAAGAGAAGCAGCACCGGTCGACCTGGTAGGTTTCCACTCGACGATTCAAAGACACCGACCATGAAGACCCCCTCGACCACCAGGAGTCCAAGAGCCACTCGGTACCCAAACGGTCAGTAGTTAAATAGTCTTTATGACCTTAATGACACTTTATGTAAGGCGTTACAGAACGCCTAGCTTTAACGCACCTTAAACCCTCTACTACGTGGGCTGGCTGGGGTCTGGCGCACTCTATAAGCCACCCCTCTCTGGTAGAAGGGTTCGCACCCCATGACACATACGCATATAATCCAGTCGACCACCTCGGGCTCCGAGGCGAGGGGCTATTACTTCCTACGAGAAGGGCCTGAACTCGTAAATCCCTTGCGTATACAACTAATCCATAGCTAGGATCTTGCCTCTCCATACCTACCCCCCATTCTACTGTCAGACTTAGAACCACGACAATACCTTCGGGACGGAGGCCACCTTTGGTCCTCCCGCTCTCCGCCTTGTCCTCCTTCACAAGCATCTGGTATGGTGCCGGGGCCAGCATCCTTGTTAGTACGGGATCCACTGAGTCTTCAGGGAGGGGGGGGGCAAACACCTAATTCGCTCCGCTTTCTTTATCCAGCCCTGGAAGAAGATAATTTGCTCAGTATAGCATTGCGGCATACATAGCTAAAAATTGTTCCGCAGTCGAGCTATTACCGAGGTATCCGGATGGTTGCAGTTGAGGCCGATGTCCTCAGTGGTGTCCGGCCACTTTTTTGTTCCCCGAAAAACAACTTCCACATTCCTTTGTGCGTAGTGCCGAAGAAGTGTTGGAGGGTCCATGGTCCTTCCGGATTAAACTCCCACATACGGAGAGGCCGTCGCTGGCACGGCAGGGACCGCGGATCAGCATTACTTGAATCACGTTGATAAGATTGATGTCCTTCTCAAGGAGGCTCCGGATGCGGCTCTGTAGAGTCTGCACTTCGTCAATTGATCCCCAGTCCAGCCCCTTATTAATCCATGATGCAAGCTATGGCGGAGGGCCAGATCGGAACGTAGGTATGGCTGCCCACTTGGTGCCACGGGGTTCAGTAATGTAAAACAACTCCCGCTACCATAGGTTGGGGGTTTCAGTGAAGGAGCATTTTGGCCAGAGAGCATTGGTAAGCTTGCTCACTGTAGCACCGCTGCACTCCGCTTGTTCCCCGTTGACTACATTCGGCTTCACACTAAAGGTCTTGAGCCATAAGCCGAAGTGTGTGGGAATACGGAGAAAGTCCTCGCACATGATAATGAACGCCGAGATATGAAGAAAAGAATCTGGGGCTAGATCGTGATAATCTAGTCCGTAATAAAACATGAGCCCCCGAACGAAGGGATGAAGAGCGAACCCTAGCCCTCGGAGGAAGTGGGCGATAAACACGACCCTCTTACCAGATCCGGGGGTGGGAATAACTTGCCCTTGGGCAGGAAGCCTATGGGGGATTTCCGCGGTCAGGTATCTTGCTGCCCAGAGCTTCGCAATATCCTCCTCCGTGACAGAAGAAGCCACCCACCGGCCTTGAGGGTTGGATCCGGACATGACCGGAAAGCTTGAAGCAACTAAATTGAAACTTGGGTGATGGAGCTCGAAGTTGGAGAGGTTGAGGGAAGGTTTGACGCAGAGGGGAGGGTCTTAGCCCCTTATAAAGGCGATGAATATCGAACACCTCCTCCTAAGCTTTAAAACTTGCCTACTCCTAAGGGATCATGCCAACCGGACGGTTGGGTTACCCACGCTCGTATTGATGAGAATCCCGCAATAAGGGGACACGATCTCTGCTTCGACAAGACGTGCCAATAAAATTGCGTCTCGAAACGTGGGGCGTTAGGCCCAAAAACGGTTCAAAATAATGACCGGGTAATGACGTGGAGTCACATTACCAAAAGTTGTCAGCAGATTGTACTCGTGGAATATTATGCTCTCTGTGGTTGTGCGTGGAATTTGTTTTGCACAACTAGACACGTTCGTTGCGTCTGAAGACTGGGTTGGAGTATTCGGAGAAGGAACCCGACTTGCAATGCCGAAGACAATATGCGCACCGGACACCTCGTCATTGAAGCCTGGTTCAGGGGCTACTGAGGGAGTCCTGGACTAAGGGGTCCTCGGGCGTCCGGCCTGTTAGACATGGGCCGGACAGATGAGCTGTGAAGATATGAAGACCGAAGACTTTCTCCCGTGTCCGGATGGGACTCTCCTTGGCGTGGAAGGCAAGCTTGGCGTCCAAATATGAAGATTCCTTTCTCTGTAACCGACTTTGTACAACCATAGACCCCTCCGGTATCTATATAAACCGGAGGGCTTAGTCCATAGAAGACAGACAATCATAATCGTAGTCATACAGGCTAGACTTCTAGGGTTTTAGCTGTTACGATCTCATGGTAGATCAATCAACTCTTGTAACACTCATATTCATCAAGATCAATCAAGCAGGAAGTAGGGTGTTACCTCCATAGAGAGGGCCCGAACCTGGGTAAACATGTGTCCCCTGTCTCCTGTCACCATCGACCTTAGACGCACAGTTCGGGACCCCCTACCTGAGATCCGCCGGTTTTGACACCGACACCAGGCCTCGTTTCCATCGGATGTTCCGTCCAAGCCGGTTGATTTCCGATGAACAACACGCGTTGCGTTGCCTCCCGATGAACACGATGCATTCGGTTGGCTCCCCATGAACATGACGATGATACAGTTTCTCCGTTCCGACCCAGCCATGTACAAGAGCCTTGGCCGTACGTATGCGCGAGTAGGCATTCGAGACCCCGCCCGTATGTACGTACATGGCCGTATTTACTTTCTTGCACCCTGGCTGCTGTACGTACGTGTACATGCTACGTGTGCACCTCTACTACGACACGTGCACGCCTCTACTACGACACGTGCCCTTCCTTACACGGCCACGGTTCATCGCTGCAGCCTGCAGACAGACCGATCGTATGTACGTACACGTTCGCGGCCAGAATGACAATGCTACGTACGCTTTGACCGGGTGGGTCTCGACTGTCAGGCACTTCCTTGCGTGCGAAGATGTAGCTGGTTGGTCCCAGCAGTCAGGGGGAAACATTTTTTCATGAAATACGGTGGCCCATCCGGTGGGTCCCTGCTGTCAGGTGGAGGAATCATTATTTTCCGCGTAATAAGGAGGCACTTCCTTGCTGCGGCCGTGGACCCGGTATCGGCCTCTCAACGTCTGATTACTCTTCCGATGGAAGTCCTTCGTTGACCACATTGACCACGCTGCACCGAGAGCACCAAGGCGGTGGACGACGGTGAGGCCTAGGAAGGGAATGACGCGGAGCCGGGGAAGACGCGGCAGTGGATGCCCATGGGGAGAGGAGTACGAGGGTTCACTGGTTCGGCTATGGTGTGAGGCTGCCGTCGCCGCAGGTCCTGGCCAACGGTGGGAGTAGTAGGGGGCGGTGAAGCCTCCGCGGTAGCACAGCCGGCCACGGGAGGCAAGAGCATGTGGTGGTTTGGACGGCTGGAGCAGGAAAATCAAAGGTTGAAGAAGCAGGACGACCGTTGGATGTGAACAATCCAACGGTCACTGGTGATAGAATCGTTTGTTGACTAAGTTGACAAAGCCCTCCATCCGCCTCAACTTAGTAGGCCCACAAGTCATCCTCCCACTATGGTGGGTCCCAGCTAGTAGGGGGAGTATTCATTTTTTTGTGCGTAATAAGGAGGCACTTCCTTACGTGCGAAGATACAGCTTGTGGGTCCGAGCTGTCAGCGGGAGTATTCATTATTTTTGGCATAATAAGGAGGTACTTGCTTGCGTGCGGCCATGGACCATGTGGGTCCCAACTGTCAGCCTCTCCATGTACGTCCCTCTTCTGATGTTGTCGTTTGTTGACAACGTTGACCACGCCGTGCCGAGAACACCAGCGCGATGGACGACGACGAGACCTAGGAAGGGAATGACCCAGAGGTGGCGAAGCCACAACAGTGGAGGGAAGTGGGTGAGTAGAGGGATGGCCTGGCCATCGGTGGGAGTAGTAGGGGGCGGTGAGGCTCTTGCGGCCTTTCTGGCCGACCCACGGGAGGCGGAGCAAAGCGGTCCTGCCAAAGACCTTTGGATTTGGCGGCTGAAGCAAGAAGATCAAAGATTGAAGAAACACGACGGCCGTTGGATTGACATCCAATGGTTATGTCTGCTAGAATCGTGTGTTGTCGTATATAATAAGTAAAAAATATCTTGCATACGCATCAACTTAATAGGCCCACAAGTCAGACCATTCCCTATTTTTTAATAATTTATATATAGCTCATTGCAACTTCTTATGCAATTTATTGCAGTCCGTTTTTTTGTTGGCCAGGGCAAAAAATTTAAACAAAATTTCGCATATTTCTGTGGGTTCCAAGCTATTTTTAATACTGAAATGTCGAGCCAGATTTAAAGTACTTTGAAGATATATTTAATTTAGGTTAAAGCCCAGTGAAATTGGAATATGAAAATGTGAAAAACTCAGAAATTATAAAGTAATTGCCAATTCGTCATCTATTTTTATATTTACAGCCAATTTCATATTACTTTCAAGATTTGCAGGCGTCTTGAAAGAGTTGCATCCCATCAGGGCGTAGAAAAATAAGTAGGCCTGGATTGGGTATTCTTCAGAAAAAATAAACTGGGCTCATTTTCACAAAAAAATAGTTGGGATGGTCATGTGGTGAACATAAAATATAGGCCTAGGCTAGAAGGGCCACAACCCACTTGAAACCCTGCTCCATCTCAACAATAACAAAAAAAATACTGCTCGAGCAGCTACGTCCCAGGTGTCAGCCGATCTTGTGTTGTTCTCTTGTCTATTGACTGTATACGCTGACAATGTCGTGGGCCCTAGATGTCAGGAAACCACTAGCAGGCAGCATTTTCTTTTTCCATACACTGACAATGGAGTATATATATATATAACAAAAAATATGGAACTTCCTTGCGTCTCGCCATGGACATGGTGGGCCCCTACTGTCATCCTCTCCACGTACAGTCCTCTGCCGATTCCTCTTGTTTGTTGACCATGTTGACAACGCGAGAGGGCGGCGCCGCGGCGAGCGCAGCAAAGCGCGCGGAGGACGACGGCGAGGCCTCGGAGGTCGGCGTTAATGATTTAGGAGACGGTGGGGCGGCGATGCGTGCGCTGAGGCGCAGCCAGCCGTAGGAGGTGGAAGCAGGCGGCCCTGCCGGTGCTGGTTTGGTTTTGGCGGCTGGTGGGAGAAAGGACTGAAGAAACACGACAGACTGTAAAAGCAGCAGGAGTACTTAACAACCTTAACTGAAACCAGCAGGGGCACTTAACAACCATAGCTGAAAGCAGTATGAGTACTTATACAGGTTCAACCGTACAAACACGCCTCAAACAGTGCTACTTTGCCTACAGTTAACCAAAGGGTGAGACCGCCAAGCCCCAGGACAAGGCCCAGGCGCCACCCCGTGCATCCACAACCTTCTGAAAGCGGCTTTATCTTGCAATGTGGTCAATAAACATGATATTTTCTTTAGAGCCATGGAAAAGCAGGAACATAATCTTCTGTCCTATTCTCCAAGATGGACGGGCCTTCATTATTTGAGACCACCCGTGAATAAGTATCTTTTCACCTCCAAGGGGAATGGAGTAGGTCGACATAAACATCATGTTGTGACCAAGTGCAAGTCTGACCAGACCATGGTCAGGCATCTGTATAGGAACAATAGAACTGGGCAGTTCCTATTTCAAGAAGATCACAGCTATAAAACTGTGCATAAGCAAGAGTTTATGATATAACAGAAAATAGCTCGTGTCATAAGTTTCTCAACACAGTTGGACCTGTTCAACGAGTGCACCAGTGGCACACATATCCCATGTGGCCTTCCACCATTGAAACGCCCCACAAAGACCTCAAGACGATCAATAAAGTGTAGGAACTTGTGGATGTCATCCAAGTCAACTTCAGTGCCATGAGTAACAACCGAGTTCTTATAGAATAACAAACGAGTAGTCTGCTTAACTCTGAAAAAACCTACACATGCCACCAATTATAAGAAAATATTAGTTAGAAGTAGCATCTTCGTGAGAGATTCGTTGCTACTTCTAAAGTTAAATTGTGATTAATTTGACAGAATAGGTGGATTAAGAAGTAATCAAGGCAAGAAGCAAGAACCAGGTACAAAACTAACATGGATGAACAATTGGAACGACGTCGGGGTGGAAGATCGCAGTGAAGATGAGACCAGGTTCTGCTATTTCCATCAACATTCGTGCGCCAACTTTCAGTCCGTAACAATTGAGAAAGTTTATCCAAGTTCGGCCATAAAAAAGCAGCAATCTTCTTGGTTCATGAACCCAACTCAAAACTTATATCCATGGCTTGTCTTCACTGTGACCATTAAACTGGTGTATTCAGTTATGGCAAGGCCGAGCATCTTGAGTACATGTGTTCTAGCAGAGCAAGGAATGCACTGCAGGAAAAATAATATGAGAACACAATGTATTCCCTATATCCAAATCTAGAAATAATTTCCTCCTTCACGTCAGTGTTGACCATGGTACTAGTACCTTTTATCAAAATATAGTAATCCAAAATTCCAAATTAGTCAACAGCATGTTCAAAAAACCCCACCCTCCTGGATAGAAAAGAGGATTCTTGGAACATACTGTGCGCGTTTTAAAATAATGCGTTAGGATGAGAAGGAACAAGTGTGGCGTCTCGCTGAGGGCGCAAAAACCTATAGGGTCCTCTTACTTTGGGCACTGCAAATGAAACACACTAGATTCAGTAGGAGGAAAAATGCATCAACGGTGGCGGCTGCCATCCTAGGAGTACCCGCGACCAAGGGACTTGGATTAATCGGGATGGATGAAGAATTCGTACCAGGTTCTCCATGAGAAAACCCTATGCAGTCGCTGAGCGGGGTTTTTCTCTAAACAAGCAGACAAGGGAGAAGGGGATTCAGGACCAATGAAATATTGCCGCTTCGTCCGTCCAGCTTACTGCTAAAGCTGGAAAGGTGGGGTTTTTTGTGATTTGACGGCTCATTGGGCATTATCATGGCGCTTCTGACGGGGTGTGTCTACCGTGCAGTTGTGCACTCTAATTTGGTGCATATGGAATGTGTACCCCATTATGGATGCCCCACATATCAGTGAAAAGGAAGTAGAAAGACAGAGTAACTAGTTACACATAAATATATTTATGACAGAGAGATACTCCCTTTGTAAAGAAATATAAAGATCTTTTATATCACAACTTTATACATAAGAAAAATCAAGCGGAATATATATAACATATATAATTATAAAAAATAGAGTTTTTTTAACACGGTATAGACGAGTTGGTGATGATGGTGTGCCTGCCATCCTGCAATATAGGCCGTCCGATTTATATCTGACGGATAGGAAGGAAACTATGGCAATTTTGCAAAAAGGTACCCACACACCTCTCCACATTTGCAAATAAGGCCTTCCCTCATTCATCCTTTTCTCTCACAAGATAAAATACTCATACAAATGCATCTTGATGTTACATGCGATGCACGGGCATTATGGGGGTTCAGCTGAGAAATACTCAGACAGGCTCACAGTTCTTGACTTTGGGCCACAGACTGGTGGGCCTGCATGTTTGGGGGCCCATGTGTTCTACCTCAGCGCTTTTCATATTGCAAGTGATCGGTATGGCGCTAGTTTTAGATGTTGTTGCAAGGCGAATACACAAAATTGAATAAAGCACGACATCTGTTGGAATGAAATCGAACGACAGTTCCTAACCAGCAATCAGAGTTGCAATTCTATCAATGATACTGTCGTACTACTTATACACACATGCCACTTGTTTCACCATGCCAGAGTATTACATCAAAATCTCTCGAAGGATAGATCAGTTCGCCAGTTGCGTGCTGCTACTGAAGAATTTCAAAGTTGATTTGGACCAGCTATCCTTGCCGAGAAAGTTCGATTTTGACATCATCCCCTACCGCAAGATATGATTTAGATTTGAACCTTGACCATCCTTTAGCATCAATCATCACGCGACCATCCTTTGTACTTATGGTATATTGAGCAGGTTCATTCACACCAAGGCTACGCATGGTAAGAGAAACTTGGCCACGGTCGCTCGGATTGTTGAACGACTCCCTCGTTGCTCTAGGAATTCTCTATTAGCAAACAAGAAGACATACACAAACAGTTAGATCAACACAGTGAATCATGTGAAACAACATGGAAAGAAAAAAGAACGAACAACTTGGGCGGCCATTGCTTACCAAGAAGGTGGACATGTCGGTTTTTGTAAGGACTTTGGTATATGAAGTGCGAACTGCAGCCCATTCTGTTGCCGGTGCAATTGCTGGTTCCGTTGCCGCTGCACGGGCCGGAGCAGATGCAAGTTCAAGTGTTGGTGCAGGTGTCGAAGCTGTTGCTGGTGCCCGTGCCGGTGCGACTGGTAGTGCCGCTGCTGCTGCCGGAGATGGTGCTCCTTGTAGAGCAGGTGCCGGTGTCGGAGCAGGTGCCGATGTCGATCATCGATCCTCCGGTAGATCAGCCTAATCCTCTGACACGGTCGGTGCCCAATCCTCAGCTGGATCAGACTGAGCTGCTGCCACTGTCAATGCTAGAGCAACTGCCAGTGCTCGATCAATTGCTGAAGGTGGTACCAATGTGCGAGACAGTGGCAATCGTGTCTGGTCTGCTATGATCAGCTTTATAACTTGACTAGGCTCCGTGGCCGTGATCCAGTCTTTTTCTTCATTTATTTTAAACGCGAGAAGGACTAATTGTGGCGTGTTTGTTAAACCAAACTGCAGTTCATCATAGGGATTCAACTTGTACTCAGACAATAGAATGATCCAATTTTTTCTAGTAATATAAGTGATGGACAATGCCTTCATTACTGACATGACATAATAAGTGAAACCTGCAAAAATATCCATCGTAGAGCAAACCAAACGGTTTATTCTGTGATGAATGTCACATGGCAAAACCTGCACCGTAAAATTGCAGCAAAAGAAAGAAAACATGCATTAAATCAATAAGATTTAGACAGTAAATCAATAAGATTTACTTGATGTGACACGAGTGAATCCTTACCAGGAAATCACTGATACGTCTCCAACTTATCTACTTTTCCAAACACTTTTGCCCTTGTTTTGGACTCTAACTTGCATGATTTGAATGGAACTAACCCAGACTGACGTTGTTTTCAGCAGAATTACCATGGTGTTATTTTTGTGCAGAAATAAAAGTTCTCGGAATGACCTGAAACTTCACGGAGAATATTTTTGGAATATATAAAAAATACTGGCGTAAGAATCAACACTAGGGGGCCTACACGCTGTCCACGAGGGTGGAGGGCGCGCCCACCCCCCTGGAGCGCGCCCCCTGCCTCGTGGGCCCCCTGATGCTCCACCGACGTCAACTCCAACTCTATATATTCATGTTCGGGGAGAAAAAAACCGGAGAGAAGGATTCATCACGTTTTACGATACGGAGCCTCCGCCAAGCCCTAATCTCTCTTGGGAGGGCTGATCTAGAGTCCGTTCGGGGCTCCGGAGAGGGGAATCCGTCGCCATCGTCATCATCAACCTTCCTCCATCACAAATTTCATGATGCTAACCGCTGTGCGTGAGTAATTCCATCGTAGGCGTGCTGGATGGTGATGGGTTGGATGAGATTTATCATGTAATCGAGTTAGTTTTGTTAGGGTATGATCCCTATTATCCATATTGTTCAGAGATTGATGTTGCTATGACTTTGCTATGCTTAATGCTTGTCACTAGGGCCCGAGTGCCATGATTTCAGATCTGAACCTATTATGTTTTCATGAATACATGTGAGTTCTTGATCCTATCTTGCAGGTCAATAGTCACCTACTATGTGTTATGATCCGGTAACCCCGAAGTGACAATAATCGGGACCACTCCGGTGATGACCGTAGTTTGAGGAGTTCATGTATTCACTAAGTGTTAATGCTTCGGTCTGGTACTCTATTAAAAGGAGGCCTTAATATCCCTTAGTTTCCAATAGCACCCCGCTGCCACGGGAGGGTAGGACAAAAGATGTCATGCAAGTTCTTTTCCATAAGCACGTATGACTATATTCAGAATACATGCCTATGTTACATTGATGAACTGAAGATAGTTCTGTGTCACCCTATGTTATAACTGTTGCATGAGGAATCGCATCCGACATAATTATCCATCACTGATCCAATGCCTACGAGCTTTTCACATCCTGATCTTTGCGTAGTTACTTTACCGTTGCCATTGTTACAATTACTACAAAGTTGCTACTGTTACTTTTGCCACCGTTACTGTTACTTCCATACTACTTTGCTACTAAATACTTTGCTGCAGATATTAAGTTTTCTAGGTGTAGTTGAATTGACAACTCAACTGTTAATACTTGAAAATATTCTTTAGCTCCCCTTGTGTCGAATCAATAAATTTGGGTTGAATACTCTACCCTCGAAAACTGTTGCGATCCCCTATACTTGTGGGTTATCAAGACTATTTTCTGGTGCCGTTGCCGGGGAGCATAGCTCTATTCTTTGAGTCACTTGGGATTTATATCTGCTGATCACTATGAGGAACTTGAAAGACGAAAAAACCAAGATTTATCCCTCAACTACGAGGGGAGGTAAGGAACTGCCATCTAGCTCTGCACTTGATTCACCTTCTGTTATGAGTAAATTTGTGACACATACACCTGCTATTGATTCTGATAGGTCGCATGTTATTGATGATGCCACTTCTGCTCTACATGATACTTATGATGAAACTACTTCTATGCTTGATAATACAATGCCATTAGGTGAATTTCTTGATGAACAACTTGCTAGGGTTAGAGAGAATGAAATTAATGAAACTGATAATATTGATGATGAAGATTCTCCCCCTAGATATGAATTGCCTGATGTACCTGAGGGTTATGTTATGGATGAAGAAACTGCTAGAGACCTTTTTGCTTGCAAAGATAGATATGATCTTAAGAAATTGTTAGCTAAGATGAAAGAAAAGTCTATGAATGCTAGAATGAGATATGACCCTGCTTTTGCTACTTGACCTATCTGTATTTCTGATAAGGATTATGATTTCTCTGTTGATCCTGAGTTAATTACTTTGGTTGAATCTGATCCTTTCTATGGCTATGAATCTGAAACTGTTGTGGCACATCTTACTAAATTAAATGATATAGCCACCCTATTCACTCATGAGGAAAAAATCCGTTACTACTATATCCTCAAGTTATTTCCGTTCTCATTAAAGGGTGATGCTAAGACATGGTTTAATTCTCTTGCTCACAGTGGTATGCGTAGTCCCTGATATGATTTATTACTTCTCGCTAAATATTTCCCGCTCATAAGAAACAAGCTACCTTAAGGGAAATATATAATTTTGTGCAAATTGAAGAACAGAGTCGCCCACAAGCTTGGGGAGGCTTCTCCAATTACTTAATGCTTTGCCCGATCATCCTCTCAAGAAAAATGAAATACTTGATATCTTTTATAATGGACTAACTGATGCTTCCAGAGACCACCTGGATAGTTGTGCTGGTTGTGTTTTCAGGGAAAGAACTGTTGATCAAGCTGAATTGCTATTGAATAATATGTTGAGTAATGATAATAATTGGATTCTTCATGAACCAATTCCTAAGCCAACTCTGAAGAAAAGGATATTCTATTTATCAGTCCTAAATATATGCAAGAGGTAAAGAAATCTATGAAAGAAAAGGGTATTAAAGCTAAATATGTCAAGAATTTACCACCTATTGAAGAAATACATGGCCTTGATAACCCGACACAGGTAGTAAAGGTAAATTCTCTCTATAGATTTGATGAAGGTGATATTCCTCGTAATAAGTCTGCTTGCCAATGCTTAGATGAGTTTGATAATTTTATTGTTAAACAAGAAAACTTCAATGCTTATGTTGGTAGACAATTGAAGCATAATGCTTATATTGTTGAACACTTGAGTGATTATATGTCTAGAGTTAAAGGTGAACATAAAATTATTAGTAAACATGCTTCTATGGTTACCACTCAAGTAGAACAAGTGCTTAAGGCTCAAAATTATTTGCTCAATGAATTAAATAATAAGAAAAATGATAATGCTGTTAGAGTTGTGACTAGAGGGTGTAGAATGACTCAGGAACCTTTGTATCCTGAAGGTCACCCCAAGAGAATTGAGCAAGATTCTCAGAGAACTAATGTTGATGCACCTAGTCCTTCTAAAAAGAAGAAAAATAATGATAGTACTTTGCATGCTTCTAATGAACCTGTTGTTGACGCACCTGAGAATCCCAATGATATTTCTATTTCTGATGTTGAAACACAATGTGGTAATGAACATGAACCTAGTGATAATATTAATGATGATGTTCATGATGATGCTCAACCTAGCAATGAAAATGATGTAGAGATTGAACCTCCTGTTGATCTTGATAACCCACAATCAAAGAAGCAACGTTATGATAAGAGAGACTTCGTTGCTAGGAAGCACGGTAAAGAAAGAGAACCATGGGTTCAGAAACCCATGCTTTTTCCTCCTAAACCATCCAAGAAAAAGGATGACGAGGATTTTGAGCACTTTGCTGAAATGATTAGACCTATCTTTTTGCGTATGCATTTGACTAATATGCTTAAAATGAATCCTTATGCTAAGTATATGAAAGATATTGTTACAAATAAAAGAAAGATACTGGAAGCTGAAATTTCCACCATGCTTGCCAATTATACTTTTAAAGGTGGAATACCAAAGAAACTTGGAGATCTAGGAGTACCAACTATACCATTCTCCATTAAAAGAAACCATGTTAAAACTGCTTTATGTGATCTTGGAGTCGGTGTTAGTGTTATGCCTCTCCCTTTATATCGTAGACTTGATTTGAATAAGTTAACACCTACTGAAATATCTTCGCAAATGGCCGATAAATCAACCGCTATACCTGTCGGTATGTTTGAGGATGTGCATGTTGTGGTTGCAAACGTTACTATTTTAACAGACTTTGTTATTCTTGATATTCCCGAGGACGATAGTATGTCTATTATTCTTGGTAGTCCATTTTTGAATACTGCAGGGGCTGTTATAGATTGCAACAAAGGCAATGTCACTTTTCATGTTAATGGTAATGAGCATACAGTACACTTTCCAAGGAAATAACCTCAAGTCCACAGTATCAATTCTATTGGAAAAATTTCAACGATTCCTATTGGAGGTTTTGAATTTCCTCTTCCTACTGTCAAGAAGAAATATGATATTCTTATTATTGAGGACGTGCATATCCCCGTTGAGGTAACTTAATGTTATTCGAAAATTCTCCGGTTTCATGTGATTCGGAAAGAGTTTGTTAACAAGACTTGATCAACCTTGTTAGTGGATTCCTTTTGATGAGCATGAGATGGATGAAGTTAGAAAGCACAACCCTCTGTAGCCTCCTTTTACTTTCTGTTATTTAGATTAAATAAAGCAAAAATAGTATTTTATGTCTGTTTTCTGAATTATCCTTGCAATCAAAAAATACCCCGAAAATAAAAGTTCTCCAAATGTCCCGAAAATTAAATATGATCTTTTGTAGAATATTTAAGAATATCTGGCACTGAGAACACACCAGGGGGAGCCACCACCTGGCCACGAGGGCACAGGGCGCGCCCACCCCTGCCTCGTGGACCCCACGTGGACCCCTCCACTTATTCCTGCACCGACTCACTTAGTCTTCCTCTAGAGAAAAATCCTCCCATAGCTCAAACCAGTGTTCTAGCTCATCTTGCTGCCATTTTCGATCTTCTTGCTCAAAGCTCCATTCACAAAACTGCTTTGGGGGATCGTTCTTCGGTATGTGACTCCTCCAATGGTCCAATTAGTTTTTGTTCTAGTGCTTTATTTATTGCAAATTTTTGCTGCTTAGGTGACACTGTTCTTGAGCTTGCATGACAAATTTATATGGTCCCAAGTAGTTCTAATGCATGATATAGCCTCTAGGCACTTGTGGGAGTAGTAGCTATCAATCTTGTTGAGTTTGGTTCACTTTTATTTTGATTCACTAAAAAAATTCAGAAATTTTTCAGAGGAATAAATATGTTTAGGAAAATGTACCAAGGTGGTTCCTCAAGGAAGCAAGGCCCCAGGCTCGTGATACATGAGCCGGACAATGAACTACCAAGGGAAGCTCAAGTGCGGCCTTGTGAATGGCCGTTAGAGGAGTTTATGGTCGGAGCAGGTATTAAGGATGAATTTGACGTGTATGTGCGTAATGCTGATCTTGAGGGCTTCGTGTCAGATAAGTGCCCGCAATACCGTTACCTAGCTGATTCCTTTGTGAGAAGGTTTAAATTTACATCATCACGCAATTCTCACACTATTTTATTTGATCTTTATGATAAATCATATACCATGGATTTAGAAGATTTTAATATTGCTTGTAAACTCCCACTGTGGGGCAATGTTAGTGAACCTCGCAAATCTTAATATAAAGACTTTCTTGCTAGTATCACTGTGGGGGAATCTAGAGAAATCACACAAGCTACCATAGGGTGCATTCATTTTCCTTCCATACATTATTTTGCTCTCTTTATAGGTAGATGCATTAACGGTAAAGATGAAGCTTGTCACATGTGCGTTCCAGATCTTTGTGTCCTCAAAAGTGTGGTATTAGGTGACAAACAATATAATTTGGGGGCCATTGTTGCACGAAGTTTGCATCTTAACGGTTTAAGTGGAGACTTGTTTGGTGGAATTTATGCAACTCGTGTAGCTAATTATCTTGATGTACCCATACATGCAAATGATATGGAATTGCCTCCTTCTTATCTAGATTATAATGCTAAGGTTCGCCATCAGTTTGTTGAGAGGGATGAACAGTTCCTCCAGTACCAACTAATCTTCGACAGACGTCGCACTGTCCATGTTGCTCTCCCTGCCACTACTTTCTTTGACTTTCAGGCAAAAAGGAGATATCTTATAACCAGGGAGGAGGCGAACGAGTATGAGAGGAGGACATAGGCAGCTCGCCTCCAGGTTGCAGCTCGTCAGGCAGTAGCTGCTGCATCTCAGTACGATCCCAGCTACAACTTTGGATATCCGCTAGGCCAGCAGTGGCCATAGAACAACTTAGGCCAAAATCCTAAGCTTGGGGGAGTAAGTATTTCTCACCGATATTACATTCATGTTCACACATTCATGCTAGTTGTCGGTGCTCATACTTTTTCATTGTACTGTCCATGCTAGTTTATTTTTTGTTTTAACCCTTCTTCCTGTGTGTTTGAAAAACCTTAAGAAAAACCAAAAAAATTAGTTGTAGCTTTCAGCTAGTTTACTTTTCATGCATGTAGTAGTAAAGGATCTAAGTTTTGTCATCTTTGGTTCGAGATCCATAAGATGCCCTCATGATTGACTCATATGGTGGCCTAATTCTTGTTCTAGGGAAGTGTTCCATACCCTTCCTCAAAGGAATTTGGAACTTAATATTGCCTTCTTTCATATCAATCATGGCACCGATAGTGAGTAGAAACGATCTACCAAGAATAATAGGACAAGGCGGATTGCAATCAATATCAAGAACAATAAAAGCTATGGGCACATAATTCCTATTTGCAAGAATAAGAACATCATTAATTCTTCCCATAGGCTTTTTAATATTAGAATCCGCCAAGTGCAAATTTAAAGAACAATCTTCAAGATCGGTAAAACCAAGCACATCACACAAAGATTTCGGAATTGTAGAAACACTAGCACCCAAGTCACACAAAGCAAAACATTCATAATTTTAATCTTGACTTTGATAGTAGGTTCCCACTCATCATGCAATTTTCTAGGAATTGATACTTCTAATTCCAATTTTTCTTCAAAAGCTTTCATCCTAGCATCAACAATATGTTTAGTAAAAGCTATATTTTGTTCATAAGCCTGAGGTGAATTTATCATGGATTGCAAAAAAGAAATACAATCAATCAAAGAGAAACTATCATAGTTAAAGTCTTTGTAACCCAAAAGAGTGGGCACATCACTAGCTAAAGTTTTGACCTCTTCAAACCCACTTTCATCAATTTTATCAACAAGATTTTCACCCTCCGAAATATTGGGACGCCTTCTACCTGAAGTTGAATCTTCTCCAGTCCCTTTTTCATCAACCTTAACTTTACTAAACAAGGAATCAATAGAAGAAACACCAATCATTTTAAGATCTTCATCACTTTTGCGAAAGAAATCACTAGAAAATGCGTTTTCTAAAAATTCTCTTTTAGCTCTCAGCATAGCGGTTATTTTCTTACTTTCATCCATAGAAACGTAAAGAGCTTTAAATGATTCATCTACTTTAGGCACCAAAATTTTCATCTTGAGATTTTCCACATCATGAGCAATTCTATCAACACTTCTAGACAAATCATCAATCTTACTCAACTTTTCTTCTATGGAAGTGTTGAAAACTTTTTGCGTGTTGATAAATTATTTAATATTGTTCTCAAGATCAGAGGTATTCCTATTATTATTATAAGATTGATTTCCATAGGAATTACCATAATTATTAGAAGAATTACTAGGAAAAGGCCTAGGATTAAAATTACCTCTATAAGAATTGTTGTTGAAATTATTTCGAGAGATAAAATTCACATCTATGGCATCACTATTTTGCTCAATCTAAGTAAACAAAGGCATATCATTAAAATAAATAGGAGCACTTTTACTAGCAACCAATTTCATAAGACCATCAACTTTTTCACTCAAACAAGAAATTTCTTCAACCGAATTAACTTTTTTACTAGTAGGAGCTCTTTCGGTATGCCATTGTGAATAATTTGCGATGATATTATCAAGCAATTTGGTGGCTTCACCTAAAGTAATTTCATAAAAGTCCCACCCGCGGCGGAATCTAAAAGATTACGAGAAACAGAATTCAATCCCGCATATTTTGTATGATCATCCAAAGATTTAACCCATGAGTTGGGCAATTCCTTAGCATCATTTTCATCCTTTCCCAAAATTGTGCAACATGCTCATATTCAAGTTGCTCGAAATTAATAAGCTGGGTTCTAAGGGAAATAATTTTCGCGGGAGGAAAATACTTAGTGATAAAAGCATCTTTGCACTTATTCCAAGAATCTATACTATTGCGAGGCAAAGGAGAGAACCAATTTTTTGCAGAATCACGCAAAGAAAACAGAATTAATTTCATCTTCACCACATCATTGTCCACATCTTTTTTCTTTTGCATATCGCATAATTCCATGAAGGTATTAAGATGGGACATGTCATCCTCATTAGGAGTACCGGAAAATTGATCTTTCATAACAAGATTCAGCAAAGTAGTATTAATATCAGAAGACTCCGCACCAGTGGCGGGAGGAGCAATCGAAGTGCCAATAAAATCATTGTTGTTGGTATTTGAGAAATCACATAACTTGGTGTTCTCTTGAGTCATGATGACTACACAACAAGATTGCACTCAAAAACAGATCCGGCAAGAAAACGGCGAACGAAAAAGAGGGGCGAATAAAACGGCAAATTTTTGTGAAGTGGGGGAGAGGAAAACGAGAGGAAAATGGCAAATAATGTAAATTGCGAGGAGATGAGATTTGTGATTAGGAACTTGGTATATGTTGAAGATCCTCCCCGCCAATGGCACCAGAAATTCCTCTTGATGTCGCTTGAAGCTACGTCGGAATTTCCCCAAAGAGGAAGGGACGATGCAGCACAGCAGCGGTAGGTATTTCCCTCACATATGAAACCAAGGTTATCTAACCAGTAGGAGAACCAAGCAACACAACATAAACAGCCCCCTGCACACAGATAACAAATCCTTGCAACCGACGTGTAAAAGGGGTTGTCAATCCCTTTCGGGTAGCGGCGCCCCAGATGGGCAAACGGACGTGAAATAAAATTGTAGTAGATTGATATATCAAACACCAAATAAAGTAAATAAGAATAAATTGCAGCAAGGTATTTTTCTATTTTTCGTTTAATAGATCTGAAAACAAATGCAAAGGAAAAGTAGATCGCAAAGGCAAATAATATGAGAAAGAGACCCGGGGGCCGTAGGTTTCACTAGTGGCTTCTCTCGAGAAAAATAGCAAACGGTGGGTGAACAAATTACTGTTGGGCAATTGATAGAACTTCAAATACTCATGACGATATCCAGGCAATGATCATTATATAGGCATCACGTCCAAGATTAGTAGACCGACTCCTGCCTGCATCTACTACTATAACTCCACACATCGACCGCTATCCAGCAGCATCTAGTGTATTAAGTTCATGGAGAAATGGAGTAATGCAATAAGAACGATGACATGATGTAGACAAGATCTTTCTATGTAGAGATAGACCCCATCGTTTTATCCTTAGTAGCAACGATACATACGTGTCGGTTCCCCTTACATCCTTTGGGATCGTGCATCGTAAGATCGAACCCACTACAAAGCACCTCTTCCCATTGCAAGATGAATAGATAAAGTTGGCCAAACAAAACCCAAATATTGGAGAAGAAATACGAGGGTATAAGCAATCATGCATATAAGAGATCATAGAAACTAAAATAACTTTCATGGATATAAAAAGATAGATATGATCATAAACTCAAAGTTCATCGACCCCAACAAACACATCACAAAAGAGTTACATCATATGGATCTCCAAGAGACCATTGTATTGAGAATTCAACGAGAGAGAGAGAGAGAGAGAGAGAGAGAGACATCTAGCTACTAACTACGGACACAAAGGTCTACAAAGAACTACTCACGCATCATCGGAGAGGCACCAATGGAGGTGGTGAACCCCATGCGAGATGGTGTCTAGATTGGATCTGGTGGTTCTGGATTTTGTGGCGGCTGGATGAATATTTTGTCGATGCCTTTAGGTTTTCTCGAGTATTGGGGTATTTATAGAGCAAAGAGGCGGTCCGGGGGGCACCCAAGGTGGGCACAACCCACTAGGGCGCGCCTGGGCCTCCTGGCACGCCCTGGTGGATTGTTCTCTCCTTGGAGCACCCCCTAGGCGCAGCCAGGGCCCATTATGTTCCTTCTGGTCCAAAAAAATCTTCGTAAAGTTTCGTTGCGTTTGGAGTCTGTTTGATATTGATTTCCTGCGATGTAAAAAACATGCAGAAAACAACAACTAGCACTTGGCACTATGTCAATAGGTTAGTACCAAAAATGATATAAAATGACTATAAAATGATTATAAAACATCCAAGATTGATAATATAATAGCATGGAACAATCAAAAATTATAGATACATTGGAGACGTATCAAGGTTTCGTTCACGTAGTGTCGTGTTCTTCTCCTACTGGTTCGATATCCTTGGTCTCATCACTGAGGGAAATACCTACCGTTGATGTGCTGCATCATCCTTTCCTCTTTGAGGAAATACCAACGTAGTTCTAGCAGACATCAAAAGGAATTTCTTGCGCCGTTGCCGGGGAGTGAAGCGCTCTTGGTAAGTGGAAATTGGTAAGGAATTTTTTTATTACGTGCTGAAATTTATTATCACTTGTTACTATGGAGAACAATCCATTGAGGGGTTTGATGCGGCTTGAAGCTACGCCGGTATTTCCCCAAAGAGGAAGGGATGATGCAGCACAGTGACGGTAGGTATTTCCCTCAGTGATGAGACAAAGGTTATCGAACCAGCAGGAGAACCAAGCAACACTACGTAAACGGCACCTGCACACAAATAACAAGTACTCGCAACCCGACGTATTAAAGGGGTTGTCAATCTCTTTCGGCTAACCGCGCCAGAAATTGGCAAACGACGAGAATAAATTGTAGTAGATTGATAGATCGAACGCCAAATAAAATAAATAAGAATGAATTGCAGCAAGTTATTTTTGTAATTTTGATTTAATAGATCTGAAAATAAAAGGCAAATAAAATAGATCGCGAAGGCAAATAATATGAGAAAGAGACCCTGGGGCCGTAGGTTTCACTAGGGGCTTCTCTCGAGGAAAATAGCAAACAGTGGGTAGACAAATTACTGTTGGGCGATTGATAGAGCTTCAAATAATCATGATGATTCCAGGCAATGATCATTATATAGGCATCACGTCCAAGATTAGTAGACTGACTCCTGCCTGCATCTACTACTAGTACTCCACACATCGATCGCTATCCAGCATGCATCTAGTGTATTAAGCTCATGGAGAAACGGAGTAATGCAATAAGAACGATGACATGATATAGACAAGATCTATTTATGTAGAAATAGACCCCATCGTTTTATTCTTAGTAGCAATGATACATACGTGTAGGTTCCCCTTCTGTCACTGGGATCAAGCACCATAAGATCGAACCCACTACAAAGCACCTCTTCCCATTGCAAGATAAATAGATCAAGTTGGCCAAACATAACCCAAATATAGGAGAAGAAATACAAGGCAATCATGCATATAAGAGATCAAAGAAGATTCAAATAACTTTCATGGATAAAAAGATAGATCTGATCATACACTCGAAGTTACTCCAATCCCAACAAACACACCGCAAAAAGAGTGACATCATATGGATCTCCAAGAGACCATTGTATTGAGAATCAAACGAGAGAGAGGAAGCCATCTAGCTACTAACTACGGACCCGAAGGTCTACAATGAACTACTCACGCATCATTGGAGAGGCACCAATGGAAGTGGTGAACCCCTCTGTGATGGTGTCTAGATTGGATCTGGTGGTTCTGGACTGCAGCGGCCGGAATTGATTTTTGTCGACTCCCCTAGGGTTTCTGGAATATTGGGGTATTTATAGAGTAAAGAGGCGGTCCGGGGGCACCCGAGGTAGGCACAATCCACCGGGGCGCGCCTGGGCCTCCTGGCGCGCCCTGGTGGGCTGTGCTCCACTTGGAGCACCCCCCCCCCCCCCAGATGCTTCTTCGGCCCATTGGTTGTCTTCTGGTCCAAAAAATGCACAAAAAGTTATGCTGCGTTTGGACTCCATTTGGTATTGATTTCCTGCGATGTAAAAACATGCAAAAAAATAGCAACTGGCACTTGGCACTTTATCAATAGGTTAGTACCAAAAAATGATATAAAATGATTATAAAACATCCAAGAATGATAATATAACAACATGGAACAATAAAAAATTATAGATACGTTGGAGAAGTATCAGCATCCCCAAGCTTAATTCCTGCTCGTCCTTGAGTAGGTAAATGATAAAAACAGAATTTTTGATGTGGAATGCTGCCTAACATGTCATCTCATATTATTTTCTTTATAGCATGGACATTTGGACTTTTATATTGTTCAAAGCAATAGTCCAGTTTTGACATGATAACTTAAATACTCAAGCATATCAACAAGCAACCATGTCTTTCAAAATATCAACGCTAAACCAAGTTATCCCTAGCCCATCATGCTCAATCATTGATCCATTCATGAAACACACTTGCATATTAGCTACACCCAATGCTCAAGTACGATCATAGTGCCCCCTAGTTGGTGCTTTATAAGAGAAGATGGAGACTCAAATTCAAAAATAAAAATTGCATAAAGTAAAAGAAAGGCCCTTCGCGGAGGGAAGTAGGGATTTGTACAGGTGCCAGAGCTCAAAGCGAAAATTGAGAGATAAAAACATTTTGAGAGGCATACTTTTCCCACCAACGAAAACGACTTAGAGTTCCCAACACTTTCTATGCTAGATATATCATAGGCGGTTCCCAAACAGAAATTAAAGTTTAATCCTTTTCAACCATACTTTCACTTTCCATGGCTAACCGTATCCATGGGTGCCTTCCATACCAACACTTTTCAAGGAAGTATTATTTGACAACATAAAGTAATTTCATTTTTCATTTCGGGACTGGGCATCCTTAATACCTTTGTCGTACTCTCGTGAAATGACACGTGAATAAACACTCATCTTGAGAATAACACATCTAGCATGGAAATATATCAGCCACCCCCTACCGTTTCATGAGAGGTACGAGCACACAAAAGAGAAATTTATTTTGCATATTAGAGATGGCACATACAAATTTACTTAAAACGGAAAAATAATACCGCATATAGGTAGACATAGTGGACTCATGTGGCAAAACTGGTTTAAAGGTTTTGGATGCACAAGTAGTGATCATACTTAGTGCAAAATGAAGGCTAGCAAAAGATTGAGAAGCGACCAACCAAGAAACGAATAATCTCATAAGCGAGCATTAAGCATAATTAACACTGAATAATGCACCACAAATAGGATATAATTTCATAGCATAATTATTGACTTTCGTGCTTGCATAGGGAATCACAAACCTTCACACTAATATTCTTACTAAACCATAATTACTCATCAAGATGACTCACATATCACATCATCATATCTCAAAACTATTACTAAGAATCAAGTTTATTTTGTCCAATGATCTTCATGAAAGTTTTTATTATATCCTTCTTGGTATCTATCACTTTAGAACTAATTTTCATATGCTGCTTTTTGAAAATCTCAAACAATTATAAGTGAAGATCATGAGCATATTTTTTTTCTTTCTCTCATATTAATTTAAGTGAAGCAAGAGAGAATTTCTTGAAAATTTTACTAACTCTCAAATAAATCTAAGTGACGCGAGAGAGCATTTCTTTAAAAATACAAAAGCACACCATGCTCAAAAAGATATAAGTGAAGCACTAGAGCAAATCCATAGCTCATAAAAATTTAAGTGATGCATAGAGAGCAATTCTGACAAGTGAGGGCATAATTTTAGCTTTCTCAAATAGGTGTGTCCAGCAAGGAATCAAGACTTAAAATACAAAATAAAACAAGCAAAGACTCGTATCATACAAGATGCTCCAAGCAAAACACATAGTATGTGACGAATAAAAATATAGCTTCTAGTAAAATACCGATGGTCGTTAGAAGAAAGAGGGGATGTCACTCGGGGCATCCCCAATCTTAGTTGCTTGCTCTCTTTAGATAATAGCGTGGGATGCTGGGGCATCCCCAAGCTTAGGCTCTTCTTACTCCTCATTCCTTCATCCATTGTAAGATAATCCGAAACTTGAAAACTTCAATCACACAAAACTCAACAAAACCTTCGTGAGATCCGTTAGTATAAGAAATCAAATCACTACTATAAGTACTGTAGAAAACCAATTCATATTTTATTTCGCATTATATATACTGTATTCCAACTTTTCTATGGCACAAATGCATCAAAAAAACCATAGAATCATCAAAACAAGCACACAACGCAAAGAAAACAGAATTTGTCAAAAACAGAAATGTCCGTAGTAATCTGGAAATTTTGAATACTTATGTAACTACAAAAATTCCGAAAAAAGTTAGGACCACGTGAGAAATTTCTATATTAATCTTGTGCAAAAATAATTGGCAATATATCACGCTCTAGTTAAAAATGAGAATTGTTTTCGTGAGTGCAAAGGTTTGTGTTTTTCAGCAGGATCAAACAACTATCACCCAAGAAGATCCTAAAGGCTTTACTTGGCACAAACACTAATTAAAACACAAAAAACACAATCATAACAGTAGCATAATTGTGCAAACACTCAAGAACAGAAAGCAAAAGAAAAAAAATTATTCATTGGGTTGCCTCCCAACAAGCTCTTTTTTATAGCCATAAAGATAGGCTTGGAATTTAACGATGCTCACATGGAAGAAAAGATTTGAAGCACGAGAGCATCATAAAACTTGCGAAAAACACATTTATATCTAACATACTTCCTATGCATAGGCATTTGTAGGCAAAATTATCAAGGCAACAAATATCTTTCATAGGCAAGGAAGAAGAAAGAAACAAACACAATCTCAACATAATAAGAGGTAATTTAGTAACATGAAAATTTCTACAACCATATTTTACTCTCTCATAATAATTACATGTGGGATCATATTCAAATTCAACAATATGGCTATCACATAACATATTCTCTATATGATCCACATGCATGCAAAGTTGACACTCTTCCAAAATAGTGGGATTATCATCAAATAAAGTCATGACCTCTCTGAACCCACTTTTATCAAAAATTTCCATACGATTGATCATTCTCCAAATTAGTGGGATCATTATTACCTAAAGTTGAAACTCTTCCAAACCCACTTTCAATATTATCGCAAACATATTCATCATGAGGATTAAATAAATTTTCAAGATCATAAGAAGAATCACCCCAATCATGATCATTGCAATAAGTGGTGGACATATCAAAATTAGCATCCCCAAGCTTGGGGTTTTGCATATTATTAGCACAATTGGCATTAATATAATTTATAGTAGCACCATTGCAATCATGCTTTTCAATCAAGGAGCTATTGTGAATCATTTCATAAATTCCTTCCTTTAGCACTTGATCACAATTTCCAGATTCACGAATTTCAAGCAAAACTTCATAAAGATAATCTAGTGCACTTTGTTCACTAGCAATTGGTTCAACATAGTTTGATCTTTTAAAAATATTAGCAAACGGATGAGGATCCATATCAATAGATTTTTAGCAAGCGAAGACACATGGCAACATGAGCAAACATGAGATCTGACGAGAAAACCGCGAAAGAAAAAGAGGTCGAATAAAATGACAAATTTTTGTGAAGTGGGGGAGAGGAAAATGAGAGGCAAATGTCAAATAATTTAAATTGCAAGGAGATGAGATTTGTGATTAGGAACCTGGTAGATGTTGATGATGTCCCCCCGGCAACGGCGCCAGAAGTTCCTTTTGATGCGGCTTGAAGCTACGTCGGTATTTCCCCAAAGAGGAAGGGATGATGCAACACAGTGACGGTAGGTATTTCCCTCAGTGATGAGACCAAGGTTACCGAACCAGTAGGAGAACCAAGCAACAATACATAAACGGCACCTGCACACAAATAACAAATACTCGCAGCCCGACGTATTAGAGGGGTTGTCAATCCCTTTCGTGTAACGGTGCCAGAAATTGGCAAACGAACATGAATAAATTGTAGTAGACTGATAGATAGAACGCCAAATAAAATGAATAAGAATAAATTGCAGCAAGGTATTTTTGTATTTTTGCATTAATAGATCTGAAAATAAAAGGCAAATAAAATAGATCGCAAAGGCAAATAATATGAGAAAGAGACCCGAGGGCCGTAGGTTTCACCAGTGGCTTCTCCCCAGAAAAAATAGTAAACGGTGGTTCAACAAATTACTGTTGGGCAATTGATAAAACTTCAAATAATCATGACGATATCGAGGCAATGATCATTATATAGGCATCACGTCCAAGATTAGTAGACCGACTCCTACCTCATCTACTACTATTACTCCACACATCGACCGCTATCCAGCATGCATCTAGTGTATTAAGTTCATGGAGAAACAGAGTAATGCAATAAGATCAATGACATGATGTAGACAAGTTCTATTTATGTAGAAATAGACCCCATCATTTTATCCTTAGTAGCAATGATACATACGTGTCGGTTCCCCTTCTGTCATTCGGATCAAGCATCGTAAGATCGAACCCAGTAGAAAGCACCTAGCAAAGTTCATCCGATCATAGATAAAAACACACCGCAAACACTTCCCCTAAGAAGATTCAAATAACTTTCATGGATAAAAAGATAGATCTGATCATAAACTCAAAGTTCATTCGATCCCACCAAACACACCGCAAAAAGGGTTACATCATATGGTTCTCCAAGAGACCATTGTATTGAGAATCAAACGAGAGAGAGGAAGCCATCTAGCAACTAACTACGGACCCGAAGGTCTACAAAGAACTACTCACGCATCATCAGAGAGGCACCAATGGAAGTGGTGAGCTGCTCCGTGATGGTATCTAGATTGGATCTGGTGGTTCTGTACTCTGCGGCGGCTGGAATTGTTTTTCATCGACTCCCGTAGGGTTTTTGGAATGTATATGGTGTTTATAGAGTAAAGAGGTGGTCCAGGGGGTACCCAAGGTGGGCACAACCCACTGGGGCGCGCTTGGGCGTCTTGGTGCACCTTGGTGGGTTGTGCTCCCCTCGGAGCACCCCCAAGGTGCTCCTTCGGCCCATTGGTTTTTTATAGAAAGACTGTAAAGGAACCCCCTACAGTATAATTGGTGTAACAAACCCAAATTGCAAGTACCATGCCTTTAACCTGGGTGAGTGGGAAGGCATCAACCCCTCCCCACCACTAGGCTATGCCTTAGTCTGCTAGTCCAAAAAAATCCACAAAAAGTTTCGCTGCGTTTGGACTCCGTTTGCTATTGATTTCCTGCGACGTAAAAAACATGCAAAAAACAGCAACTGGCACTTGGCACTATGTCAATAGGTTAGTCCCAAAAAATGATATAAAATGATTATAAAACATCAAAAAATGATAAAATAACAGCGTGGAAAAATCAAAAATTATAGATACATTAGAGACGTATCAGGGTTTGTTCGGGATATCTTCACCTCGATCGGAACCACAAGTAGTTACCCCTCAACCTACTACACCTACTGAAAATATTGAATATGAAATTCCTTCGGGTATGATAGAACAACTGCTAGCTAATCCTCATGTAGGAGATGGAACCGAACATCCTGATATGCACTTGATATATGTGGAAGAAATTTGTGGATTGTTTAAGCTTGCAGGTTTACCCGGAGATGAAATTAAGAAGAAGTTTTTCCCTTTATGTTTGAAGGGAAAATCATTGGCATGGTATAGGCTATGCGATGATATTGGATCTTGGAATTGGAATTGATTGAAATTGGAGTTTCACCCAAAAAATTATCCTATGCATCTAGTCCATCGTGATCGGAATTACATATATAATTTTTGGCCTCATGAAGGAGAAAGTATTGCTCTAGCTTGGGGGAGGCTTAAGTCAATGTTAGATTCATGCCCCAATCATGAGCTCTCAAGAGAAATTATTATCAAGAATTTTTATGATAGGCTTTCTCATAATAATCGATCCATGCTTGATACTTCTTGTGCTGGTTCTTTTATGAAGAAGACTATTGAATTCCGGTGGGATCTTTTGGAAATAATTAAACGCAACTCTGAAGATTGGGAACTCAAGAAGGTAAAGAGTCAGCGTAGATGGTCCCACCTCGCCTCCCACCGGCGCCTTAGGCTCTCCGGCGATCTTCCTCCTCAGCCAGTAAATCTGGTTTCCTCTCCATCCATCTTCTTCGACGTTCTCTGATTTACCACCCTATACCCATCTCACATGGGTCCGCATGGTGGATCGACTTTGGATCTGGATTTCTCCAAAGGTGTGGCTTTGCGGAGGAGGTTTTCAGATCTTGTGGGAAAACAATTCATCCCTCGGATGACACGAGCCATTTTATAATGGTTGTGTCTTTCGATGAACATCGATTTCGTCTTGATGAGGACTCGGCGGCTGTGGCTTTGGAATGTGCAATTGGAGGATCCGCAATTGATCTATCTGTGCAATTCATTGCGGATAAGGTATTCTCATTTCTGGTATCATGCTAACGTGTTGGTATGCTTATTCTTCACTTGCGATCTTTTGTGTGTCCGCAATTCAAATGCTACTTTCACCTGTGCGGTAATGGCGGCCCTAATTGGAAACGAGAGTTTGTTCTTTGGAAAAAAGAGTGTGATGCCGAATGGATTATCATTAGCCCTTCTAAAAAGCGTGCTGCTTTGGGTTTACTTGCTATGCATAAACCTCCTTCCAAATCTGCCTTTACGTTCGACCTCTGGACCTTGAAGAGGATTTCTTTTCCACTTTCCAACGGTATGATGTTTGCAAGGGATACTCTTTTCCTGCTTCGCCAGGTCTTGTTGAGGCGGTTTGAGATCTTTGGGTACAAGGTGCTGCCCGTGAAAGAGTCATCGTTCCTTCGCCACATGATCGAACTCAATGGACGGTGGCGAGAACCACCAATTATTTTCGAATACCAACGTCCCACGCTACTTCCTTGGCGGAATATCCGGATTAAGCCAACTTCTTGGACGTGAATCTGCATGTGCATGGGATGGAGCAGGCGAGTCCGGTGGCGCCCAACTTTCCCCCCTGTGGTTTCTCGGCCCGATGCCTTTGGCCCAAGTTGCTTCGAACCTGCATCTTCATCTGTTTTGGATTTGAGGAACTTTTTAATCCTAAGACATTGGAATCATCTGTTGATTGTGATGGATTTAATGATCTTGTGGATGACATGGTTTTCAAAGTTTGGAAATGTCAAAATTGCTTATCAATGAAGCATTTATCCAACGCGTGCACCAGCAGGGTTAGGTGTCGTAGATGCTTTCGGTTGGGACACGTGGCAAAGGGCTGTTCGATTCTAGCCTATCTCCCTCTTACAGGTGGGTCCCGTGGTCCAAATCCCCGTATCTAACGGTCGTGGGTTTTTGGAGCGAGACTCCTCGTTTTCTCCCATAGCTAGCCGGAGGAGTCTATGCCCGATCCCATCAAGCTGCCGCCCGTCATCCCCACCATTGCCAGTTGAGCCACCGCCCGTAACACCGCTGCCGCCTTCCTCACCTCCACCCTCGCCTCAGGTCCTGGTTCATCCCTCAGCTACTCCAACAATGGCCAACTTTCCGTTGGACCCGATGGACTTCCTCCGCATGGATTCGATATCATCGATGGAGGGAGCTCCGATTGCCTCGCACTTTCTTTCTTGGCGGCGGTGGCTCCGGATCGACGGCATGAGGCGTCTGTGTGGCCATTGTCGAACCTGCTCCTCCGCTGAAGAAGTCGCCATCTACGGGAACACAGTCGGTGATTTTGTCGTCAATACTCGCGAGAGAGCCGTGTTAGATGCCCAACCATGGATCCAAGGGGTTGGTTTGTTTCAACTATGCGATGCTACGCCCGTCAAGCTTTAGTCGATCACCCTCCTTTCGATTTGGGCAACGATAGATTTGTCGAGTTTATTCCGCATGATGAGGGTATTAACTTCTGAGCTGTGCAAGGTTTTGAAGGGGATGGATAATGCTTTGCTAGGAGTCCCTTTGGATTATAGGCGCTCTCAATACCGGCAGATGTTATTAGTACTTTTGGCCGATTCCACCATTGGCACCAGGATGATCCAATGAAGGTCCGCTCCTTGGTTTATCGTCTTTTCCTGCACCTTCTATGGTCCCCGGATCGGTGACATCTGAGAATTTTCTCGACTTTGGTGGGGCTCGGATTTCTTGGTCTGCTCCGGTTTATATTCTATCTGCAGACTTTCTTGATATCCTACCTGGCGATGAGGACCCAATGCCCTCAATGGTAATCCTCACCCCTCCCCGGCAACATGCTTTTCAATAATCACAATTGGGTTTTACACGAGTTCCGGAGCTGGGTTGGAATGATGTGCCTGCACCCAATGAACAGCCACAGGGATGTCCCTCCACAAGTTCGGGAGGTGGAGCGGCGAGTTAATATCGAGGAAATTCAGTCTCAAGAGTCAATTGTGATTCAGTTATCGATGATTCAAGAAACAATGGCATCGATGCTGATGAAGTTGCCGTGCTCCAACAGCCAATGGGACCTCAACAGCATCCTTTAATGATCGGACGAGTGTTAACTGCTTTTTGGGCCTGCCACCCTTGATGATGCAATGGAAGCGCTTCGTTTGAGAAAGTATTGCCGCTATTTGGGATCTACGACATTCCAAAGGTTGTCTTTAGGTCTCATCTCGGTGCTCTTTTGAACAATCAGTCTTGGGCGATTCCGCTCTGGCTCCAAAATTGCAGCTCCTGCACTGCACATGGCTCTGGCTCCTGTATGCACATCTGTCATCATCGATTAAAAGGCACAGAGCTCGAGCTCTTTGTTTTGATGATATTGATGAACCTGTTGCTGAAGCATTTGAGTTTACTGCTGTTCCTAAAGTCACTCTGAAGCGGGGAAGAAAGCCCAAAGCCTCTAAAGTCATTGTGGAATCTGAGGTCAGGCGCAGTGCTCGCCTAAGTGCAATGCGGGATGGTTATCGTCAGGTAACTATTGGGTCATCTCCTAGGAAGCCACACACGGGGAAGAAGCGCAAACTGCACCTCCCAAGACCGGCGATGATATCTGCAGTGCCTCCTCCGACGATTTATAGTTGATCTCCAATGAATTGGTGCTCGTCTTACGTATTGCGCCGGAGAAAATTTCTACGGATAAGCTTGTAGCTGATCCCTCCGCTCCAACAATAAAGTGCAAGTTCCGATGATTAGTTTCATCATCCGGGGTTTAGGTCCATGGCGTACCATAATCGCCTTTTTTATGTTTTTATATGTTTGGAACTTTGCGGTTTGCATCTGTCCTCTGGGATGTAGGCCATTGTGTGGCTTACTTTTGCTTTACCCTCTTTTGATGCGTAATGAATCAAACCTCGTTTAGAGATTGGAAAGTTCTCTGTTGGAATGTTAGGGTCTGAATTAAGGCGTCGACTATGCGGTTAGTCAAAAGATCAATGAAAGTGGATGCTCTGTTATTTGCCTTCAAGAAACCAAATGCATGCATATTGATCATCGGTTCATTAGAAAATTCTGTCCACGGCGCTTTGATACCTTTGTTTATGTACCATCGGTTGGTGCATCTGCTTTGGTATGGTGGTCATATGGAATTCATCTCTCTTCATAGGCAGCTTAATTGAGGCTAAATCATATGGCATTATTGTGAAGTTTCAATCTAAACATACATCGAGTATTGGTTTCTTGTCTCCATATATGGTCCGTGTCGGGGACCTGCGGCGTGATGATTTTGTGCAATGGTTATATAATTTGGATATTCAGCTTGAGGACAATTGGCTGCTTTTAGGTGACTTTAACTTTATGCGTTCCATTGAGAATCGAAACCAGCGGTGGTGATGTGAATGATATCTTTTGTTTAATGAAATAATTGGCCATTTGGGTCTTGTTGAACTTCCAATCAAGGGTCACAAGTACACATGGTCTAATATGCAATCCACACCCTCCTCGAACAAATTGATTGGTTTTTACATCTGTTGCTTGGACTCATGATCATCCCAACACAATGGTCATTCCGCTTGCTCGCCTTGCCTCGACCACGTTGCCCGTGTGTGGTTTCAATTGCCACTGCTATACCCAAGGCAAAGATTTTTCGATTTGAAAACTATTGGGTTGATTTGCACGGCTTTATGGATTGTGTATCCGAGGTTTGGAATCATACATGGATAAATCCTCATACGCCTTAATCATCTCCGCTAAGTTCAATTCTCTTCGTTATGCTCTTAAGAAATGGCATCTTAACCTATCCACAGTTAAAGGCGCTCATTGCTGATTGCAACAAAGTAATTGTTTTTTGGATAATATTGAGGAATTTAGGCCCTTGAGTTGGCGGAGTTCAACTTCGGAAGATTGTCAAATTACATCTTGAAGATATACTTCATTGGCGGTTCATTTATTGGAAGCAACGTTGCACGATCAGAAATATTAAAGTTGGTGAGGAGAATTCAAAGTTCTTCCACGCAATGGCAACCGAAAGATATAGGATAAACACTATTTCTTCGATCAAATCTGAGGAGGGAAGTGGTTTACGATCATCAACAGTTAGCTGGGATGTTTTGGTCGGATTTCAATCGTAGAATGGGTCAAGCAAAAGGTATACAAATGGGTTTCGACCTTGACACATTAATTGACCGTATTGATGGGCTGGAGAGCTTATCCTTACCTTTCACGGATTGTGAGGTAGATACGGTGATTAAGAATATGCCTTCTGACCGTGCTCCGGGCCCTGATGGGTTTACAGGTCTTTTCCTCAAGGCTTCTTTGGAATATATTGAGGACAGATTTTATGAATTTGGTCGAGAGTTTTATGATGGAAAGTGCAACCTGGAGTGTGCGAATACATCTCTCATTACACTCATTCCAAAAAGTTGAGCCCAGAATATATTGGTGATTTTAGACCCATATCATTGACAAACACTTGCCTCAAGTTTTTAACTAAACTCTTGGCAAATCGGTTGCAGAGTGTGATTCTCAAATGTATTCATCGCAATCAATATGGGTTTCTTGGTGTAGATCCATTCAAGATTGCCTTGCATGGTGTTTTGAATATATACATCGATGTAAGGCATCCAAAAGACCTATAATCCTTCTTAAACTGGACTTCACGAAGGCGTTTGATACCATCGAACATGATCGATTCTCGGGATTACGAAATGCAAGGGTTTTGATGATCGTTGGACAGGTTGGATTGATGACATCTTGTCCTCTGGTTCCTCTTCGATCCTCTTAAATGGGGTGCCTGGTCATCACTTTGTTTGCCGTTCGGGTGTGCGACAGGGAGACCCTTTATCTCCTTTGTTATTTGTGATTGCGGTGGATTTATTGCAGTCCGTGGTCAATGAGATGTGTGCAAGGAACATTCTCACACTGCCCATACCTACCTCTTCACGGGATTATCCGATTGTTCAATATGCGGACGACACCTTAATTGTCCTTCCTGCGGTGGATGACCAACTCATTGCTTTCAAGGAGATGCTTGAGACCTTTGCTAAGTCAACAGGTTTGAGGGTTAATTTTAGTAAGTCATCTTTGATTCCACTGAATATGTCTGATGAAGAGGGTCAACGTATGGCGGCTTTGCTTGGATGTGATGTTGGCTCTATGCCGTTTACTTACCTGGGATTGCCAATGGGTACCACTCGACCCACAATATATGACTTGCTACCTTTAGTGGACCGCATTGAGAGAAGATTATCTGCCTCATCCTGCCTGTTGAATCGGGTAGCCGCTGCAACTCTTGAAATCGGTTTTATGTTCCATGTCAATATACTTCTTGTGTTCCCTTTCATTACCTCAAGGAATTTTGAAACAGATAGAACGCGTATCATGCGGCAATATGCGTGGCGAGGCAACTCTGACATGCCAAGACAATCTTTAGCAGCTTGGGAGTTAGTTTGTCGGCCCAAGAACCAGGGAGGACTTGGGGTTTTGGACCTTGGTAAACAAAATGAAGCCTTGTTGATCAAGCACCTCTTCAAATTTTATAATAAGTTGGATGTACCACAGGTTTCACTTATCCGGGACACATATTATCTGTTGCTCCTCCCCAAGTGCATAAAGTTGTGGTTCCTTTTGGTGGCGTGATGTGATGAAACTTTATGGCAAATTTTGTAAGTTGGCCATCCCTCATGTTCGCTCAGGAGACTCGGTGGTTTTCTCGGCTGGATCGGTGGCAACTTAATAACGAGGTGGTCTTCATGCAACAGCGTTTCCAGCGGCTTCATTCTTTTGTCATTGATGATACACTTACCATTAAAAATGTGATGGAGCTGCTGTCCCAACCGACAATTTTCACCTGCCTTTATCGGTTGAAGCTTTTGAGGAATTCAATCAACTTCAGGCTTTAATGCCTCTCATAATCTTACGTGAGGGAATTAGTGACGTTTGGAAATGGCCTTCTAAAGCTGGGGACTATCAATCCAGGATTTACTATTTGTCCTGTTTCTCACGAAGTCGTGGTGACCCTCTTTTTCGGTGGATCTGGAAATGTGCTTGCACCCTCAAGCTCAAGGTGTTTGGATGGCTTCTTTTGATGGATCGTCTGAACACCGGGGATATGATGCAGAGACGCCATTGGACTATCCAAGATGATACTTGTGCCATTTGCTTCTCAGGTTTGCATGAAGATAGGGCTCATCTCTTTTTACTTGCAACTTTAGCCATAGCGATATGCGGAATTATTTGGGCATTTCATGGAAGGTTCAACCTAACAGACATTCACTTTTGAAATGGCTTGTGAGGCCAGGAGGATTTTGGTCAACCGCTTTTCACCGAGGTAGTATTTACGGCCACCGGAATATTTGGACCCAAAGGAATGGAAGGATCTTGAAATGAGCTGCCCACTTTCGAGCTTGGAGGAGGAATTTTATTCATGATATTACCCTCTTAGCTCATAGGATCAAGTGTAAATATAGAGATAGACTAACTGTTTGGATAGATTCTTTACACTAGCCCCCCCTGTAAGTAGCCTTCTTTTTCCCCTCTTATTTTCCTTTCTAATTTTGTACAGAATCTATATTTGTTTTAATAAAGGGCTGTGAGACTGTTGCCTTGCAGTACATAGTCAAAAAAAAAAGAAGGTAAAGAGTCAGGTATTAAGCTTAAGTTTGATTGCTTTAAATCTTTTATGAATATCGATGCTTTTCAAAAGTTTAGCACTAAATAAGAACTTGACTCTGAGATAGTAGCCTCCTTTTGTGAATCATTTGCTACTCATGTTGATTCCCCTAAGGAGAAGTGGTTTAAATATCACCACCTATTAAAGAAGAAATTAAAGAACCAATACTAGCTAAAGAAGAAACTGTAGTTTATAATGTTGATCCAGTTGTTCCTACTACTTATATTGAGAAACCACCTTTCCTTGTTAGGATAAAGGAACATGCTAAAGTTTCAACTGTGGTCAACAAAAGTTATATTAGAACACCTAAACCTGATGACCAAATTAAAGTAGAACCTAGTGTTGCTATGGTTAAAGATCTCCTGGAAGAAAATATAGATGGGCATGTTATTTACTTATGTGAAGAAGATGCTAGAATTGCCAAACCCGATAAAAAGGATAAACATAGACCTGTTGTTGGCATGCCCATTGTCTTAGTTAGCATGAGTGTTATTCCCTTTACCTTATATCAAGAAATTATGAATGACATAGCACCCACAGAGATAGAAGACATAGATGCTATTATTAATCTTGCTAATAGAGACACCATCTCACCAATTGGGATTGTTAGAGATGTTGAATTCTTGTGTGGGAAAATAAAATTCCCTGCCGATTTTCTTGTTCTTGGTTCCCCACAAGATGAATTTTGTCCTATTATCTTTGCTAGACCTTTCTTGAACACCGCTAATGCTAAAATAGGTTGCAAGAAACAGACTGTCGGTGTTAGCTTTGGTGATGAGTCTCATGACTTTAATTTTTTCAAGTTTAGATGAAATTATTGGTCTTGCTTCTATTGTTGTACCTCCTACTGATCCCTTAGAACAATATTTTCTAGACCATGAAAATGATTTACATATGCATGAAAGAAATGAAATAGATAAGATTTTCTTTGAACAACATCCTCTGCTTAAACACAATTTGCCTATTGAAACTCTAGAAGGTCCTCTCCACCTAAAGGTGATCATGTGTTTGAATTAAAATAATTGCTAGACACTTTGAAATATGCTTATCTTGATGAGAAGAAGATATATCTGGTTATTATTCGTGCTAACCTTTCAGAACATGAAGAAGAAAGATTATTGAAAGTTCTAAGGAAGCATCGAGCTGCTATTGGATATACTCTTGATGATTTAAAGGGCATTAGTCCCACTGTATGTCAGCAGAGAATTAATATGGAACCTGATACTAAACCCGTTGTTGATCACCAACGTCGGTTAAATCCAAAGATGAAAGAAGTGGTAAGAACAGAAATATTAAAACTTCTGGAAGCAGGTATAATCTATCCTATAGTTGATGGGTAAGTCATGTTCATTGTATCCCTAAGAAAGTAGGTATTACTGTTGTTCCTAATGATAAGAATAAACTTATTCCATAGAGAATTGTTACATGCCATAGAATGGTAATTGGTTTTAGAAAATTAATAAAAGCAACTTGAAAAGATCTTTACCCTCTGCCTTTTATTGATCAAATGCTAGAAAGATTATCTAAGCACATACATTTTTGCTTCCTTGATGGATATTCTGGTTTTTCACAAATACCTGTTTCTCAACCTGATCTAGAAAAGACTACTTCTACTTTCCCTTTTGGAACTTATTCTTATAGACGTATGCCTTTTGGTTTATGCAATGCAGCTGCTACCTTTCAAAGATGTATGACTGCTATATTCTTTGACTTCTGTGAAAAGATGGTTGAGGTTTTCATGGACGACTTCTCTTTTTATGGGTAGTCTTTTGATGATTGTTTAAGCAATCTTGATCGAGTTTTGCAGAGATGAGAGCAAACAAATCTTGTCTTGATTTGGGAGAAGTGCCACTTTATGGTTAACGAAGGTATTTCTTTGGGCCATAAAATTTCTGAAAGAGGTATTGAGGTGTACAAAGCTAAGGTTGATACAATTGAGAAAATGTCGTGTCCTAAAGATATCAAAGGTATTTGTAGTTTCCTATGTCATGCTGGTTTCCATAGGAGATTTATCAAAGACTTTTCTAAAATTTCAAGGCCCCTTACAAATCTTTTGCAAAAGGATGTTCCTTTTGTTTTTGATGATGATTGTTTAGAAGCCTTTGAAACACTCAAGAAAGCCTTGATTTCTGCACCTATTGTTCAAGAACCTGATTGGAACTTGCCTTTTGAAATTATGTGTGATGCTAGTGATTATGTTGTTGGTGTTGTTCTAGGACAAAGAGTTGATAAGAAACTAAATGTTATTCATTATTCTAGTAAAACTCTAGACACTGCTCAACGAAATTTTGCTACTACTAAAAAAGAATTTCTAGAAGTGGTGTTTGCTTGTGATAAATTTAGATCTTACATTGTTGATTCAACAGTAATTGTTCACACCGACCATGCTGCTATCAAATATCTTATGGAAAAGAAAGATGCTAAACCTAGACTTATTCGATGGGTTCTCTTGCTACAAGAATTTGATTTACATATCACTGATACAAAAGGAGCAGAGAACCCCGTAGCCGATAACTTGTCTAGGCTTGAAAATGTCCTTGATGACCCACTACCTATTGATGATAGTTTTCCTGATGAGCAGTTAGCTGCAATAAATGTTTCTCATAACACTCCTTGGTATGCTGACTATGCTAATTACATTGTTGCTAAATATTTGCCAACTAGCTTTACATACTAACAAAAGAAAAAGTTCTTCTACAATTTAAGACATTACTTTTGGGATGGCCCCACATCTTTATAAAGAAGGAGTAGATGGTATTATTAGACGGTGTGTACCTGAGCATGAACAGGGTCAAATCCTACGGAAATGTCACTCAGAAGCTTATGAAGGACGTCATGCGGGAGACAGAACTGCTCACAAGGTATTGCAATCTTGGTTTTATTGGCCTACTCTCTTAAAGGATGCTCGTATGTTCATCTTATATTGTGATGAATGCCAAAGAATAGGTAATATCGGTAAGCGTCAAGAAATTACCTATGAATTATTCACTTGTTGTTGAACCATTTGATGTTTGGGGATTTGATTACATGGGACCTTTTCCTTCCTCTAACGGGTATACTCATGTTTTGGTTGTTGTTGATTATGTTACTAAGTGGGTAGAAGCTATTCCAACCAGTAGTGCTGATCACAACACCTCTATTAAAATGCTTAAGCAAGTTATTTTCCCAAGGTTTGGAGTCCCTAGATATTTAATGACTCATGGTGGTTCATGATACGTCCATTTTGCATCATGTTTTCCCACTATTATTTATGATCTTATTTATGCATAATAATGCTTTTTGGAGTAATTATAATGCCTTTTCTCTCATAATATGCAAGGTATACACAAAGAGGGAGAATTCCGGCAGCTGGAAATCTGGACCTGGAAAAGCTACGTCAGGCTACCTATTCCGCCGGGGGAACTTCCCTCCCGGAGGGGGAAATCATCGTCATCATCATCACCAACAACTCTCCCATCTTGGGGAGGGAAATCTCCATCAACATCTTCAACAGCACCATCTCATCTCAAACCCTAGTTCATCTCTTGTGTTCAATCTTGTACCGGAACTATAGATTGGTACTTGTGGATGACTAGTAGTGTTGATTACATCTTGTTGTTGATTACTATATGGTTTATTTGATGGAAGATTATATGTTCAGATCAAATATGCTATTTAATACCCCTCTGATCTTGAGCATGGTTATCATTTATGAGTAGTTACTTTTGTTCTTGAGGTCACGGGAGAAATCATGTTGCAAGTAATCATGTGAACTTGATATGTGTTCGATATTTTGATAGTATGTATGTTGTGATTCCGTCAGTGGTGTCATGTGAACGTCGACTACATGAAACTTCGCCATATTTGGGCCTAAGGGCATGCATTGTGGATTAGTTATTAGATGATGGGTTGCGAGAGTGACAGAAGCTTAAACCCTAGTTTATGCGCTATTCCGTAAGGGACCGATTGGATCCAAAAGTTTAATGCTATGGTTAGAATTTATTGTTAATACTTTCCTCATAGTTGCGGATGCTTGCGAGAGGGTTAATCATAAGTAGGAGGTTTGTTCAATTAAGAACAGCACCCAAGCACCGCTCCACCCAAATATCAAATTATCAAAGTAGCGAACACGAATCGAACCAACATGATGAAAGTGACTAGATGAAATTTCCGTGTATCCTCAAGAACGCTTTGCTTACTATAAGTGACCGTTTTGGCCTGTCCTTTGCCTCAAAAGGATTGGGAAATCTTTCTGCACTTTTGTTAATACTATCATTACTTGCTCGTTACAAATTATCTTGCTATCAAACTACTCTATTACTTACAATTTCAGCACTTGCAGACATTACCTTGTTGAAAACCACTTGTCATTTCCTTCTGCTCCTCGTTGGGTTCAACACTCTTACTTATCAAGAAGAGCTACAATTGATCCCATATACTTGTGGGTCATCAAGGCTATTTTCTGGCGTCATTTCCGGGAAGTGAAGCGCCTTTGGTAAGTGGAATTTGGTAAGGACACATTTATATAGTGTGCTGAAATTTACTGTCACTTGTTACTATGGAAAACAATCCTTTGAGGGGTTTGTTCGGGGTATCTTCACTGCGACCGGAACCACAGTTAGTTACCCCTCAACCTACTGCACCTACTGAAAATATTGAATATGAAATTCCTTCCGGTATGATAGAACAACTGCTAGCTAATCCTTATGCAGGAGATGGAACCGAACATCCCGATATGCACTTGATATATGTGGAACAAATTTGTGGATTGTTTAAGCTTGCAGGTTTACCCGGAGATGAAGTTAAGAAGAAGGTTTTCCCTTTATCTTTGAAGGGAAAACCATTTGCATGGTATAGGCTATGCGATGATATTGGATCTTGGAATTGGAATCGATTGAAATTGGAGTTCCATCAAAAATTTATCCTATGCATCTAGCAATGGTATGCGTCGGTGCTAAACAAACGGTTTTTAACCCAAACCAATCATGATTAAGAACTAGGAAATATAACACTTGTATATGTTTCTCACGTATTAAGTCCAGCCAAATTCGATTTATTCCTCACATGCACAACAATACAAAATTCTACCCACGACAATTGGACATCGCATTGCGAGAATTGAACCAAGCGATTAACTAAACACCACAACAAATGAACCAAACATTAACTGAGCACCACATTGCACAATATAACATACTCCTAATAGAAGATCAGACAGTTAACCAAACCAAGCATGCTTAACAACTTGGAAATATAGCAATTGTATTTGTTTCTCATGTATTTAGTACAACCAAATTCGATTTATTCCTCACATGGTATACAATAACAGAATGCAGCCACAACAATTGAACATCACATTGCAGAATTGAACCAAGCAGTTAACTAAACACCACAACAAGTGAACCAAGCCACAACAAATGAACCAAGCAGTTAACTAAACACCAATTGAACAATATAAAATACTCCTAATAGAAGATCAGACAGATAACCAAGCCAAGCATGCTTAACAACTTGGAAATATTGCACCCTGAAGAATTGAACATCACATTTGCATAATTGAACTAAGCAGTTAACTGAACACCACATTGCACGACATATAGAACATATACACTATAGCAGAAGATTGCATGGTAAAAGTAGATAGCACAATTCACTAGAATTTGTTAAGGAAAGGCAGTAGCTAGCAAACTGAACATGGGTCCTTATAGTGAGCTAATAAGACAAGCTACTCCTCATTGTCGGAGATATCAATGATGATTGGCTCCTTGGACATGGAAGAGGGCGAGGCCTCCGCATTGTGGGTGCCCTCGTTGTAGCGGTGAGTTGCCTGAGCCGCTTCGGGCACCAACCTGCTGGCTCTCCAGATAAGGTAAGCACGTGCACGTTGAGAAAACACCTTGTAGTCTTTGTCAAAGGCACCGATGGTGGCCTCGAGAAAACGCCACGAACTATCCTTTAAAGCAGCCAACTGCGTCACGGCGTCGGCGCGCGAGGCGTCAACGGTGGCCTCGACGGAGAGGTGCTCCTCCAAGATCTGGGGGTCGGCACGATTGGCAGCCATCGCGACCTCATCCGCACGTGCAGCCGCGATTTGCTTCTCCGCTGCCAAATGCTCCTCGAGATCCTGGCTATACTGCATGCACCATGGCTTAGGTCGGCGCTTATTTGGTGGAGGGGTCGGTGATTTGGGTGGAAGGTGTCGCGCTCGGGCCGGCGGTCGAGGCATGTGGGATGTGGAAGGAGGAGGAGGATGGGGGTCGGGTGTGGATTACCTGCCGGGATAGGCGAGGCCGAGCAGCGTGAAGGAGGGTCGCCGGCGAGGAGGCGGCGGTGCTGCAAGCAAGGAGTGAAGGTTTCAACTTGGAAAGGAAGGCGGAAAGAGTGGAAATGTGACTTTTGGTAAGGGGAAGGGGCGGGGAGGTAGATATTTCCGCGGAAGCCGAAAAATTGGAATCGCTTCAGCCAAAAAACTGGCGCGCAAAGTGTCATCAGACACGGTCCCTTATTCAGAGCGGGCTATGGATTGTAGCCATCGCACCTTCTCGTGTAAGCCGTATGCGTACTATACTCTGAAGGTGCTCCAAGATATTTTGTGGTGCATCTCACACGGTTGGTTATAATAAACTGTGTGGGATCTACTTGTTTTTTCGTCCTGATTTGAATTACATAATGGGGTCACAGCGGCCATGGACGGTGTTTGAATTGCTAGACCTTTTATCTGCAATGATCATCAAAAGAATTGGAATTATTCAGGGTTCGCTTGGACATTTTTATGCATTAAGTGAGTATTCAATGCATTTATGTGCATAATTCAAATTTTAACTAGATGCACATGCTCCAGTGCATATAAATTGGTTCAAAATCAAATCTTTTGTCCTTGGGTGCATGCTTAGGTCCCATGCATGAAATGGGAATGAATGTCAAACACCACCACCGCAAATCACTCGCCGCAAAAACATTGAGATACCTGGTTTTCAAATTCTAGTAAATCCAAAACTCGTCTGAAATTCATGAAACTTGGCATGCTATCATGGAGCGGCATCAACATGGTGTGGCAAATTTTTTGTCCCATTTGGGGCAGGTTTGGGTATATGCTTCTCACAAACCAGAGCTTCTCCCAACAAGCATGATGGTTTCGGTAGGGAACGTCCCAACTTTGGGGATGAAACGATATTCGTTGCCTCTAATTGCTTTCAAAAAAATTCTCGTGTCAACATAGAACAACAGGAGTGTTGTGTTATTTTTTGTGATTTTTCGGGGTTCGTTTGGAAATTTTTATGCATTAAGTGACTTTTCAATGCATTTATGTGCATAATTCGAATTTGAACTACATGCACATGCTGCTGTGCATATAAATTGGTTGAAAAATCAAATCTTCTGTCCTTGGGTGCCTATTTAGGTCCCATGCAAGCAATGGAAATGAATGTCAAACACCCTGCCACCATCACTCGGCCGCAAACATTGAGATACCTGGTTTTTAAATTCTAGTAAATCCAAAACTAAATGCAAAATTCATGAAACTTGGCATGCTATCACGGAGCGGCATCAACATGGCGTGGTAATTTTTTTGTCTCATTTGGGGCAGGTTTGGGTGTATGCTTCTCACAAACAGAGCTTCTCACAACAAGCATGATGGTTTCGGTAGGAACGCCCCAACTTTGGGGACAAAACGATATCCAGTGCCTCTAATTGCTTTCAAATTTTTTCTCGTGTCAACATAAAACAACAGGAGTGTTGTGTTATTTTTTGTGATTTTTCGGGTTTCGTTTGGAAATTTTTATGCATTAAGTGAGTTTTCAATGCATTTATGTGCATAATTCAAATTTGAACTACATGCACATGCTCTGGTGCATATAAATTGGTTGAAAAAACATATCTTTTATCCTTGGGTGCATGCTTAGGTCCCATGCAAGAAATGGTAATGAATGTCAAACACCACCAAATCACTTTCGGCATAAACATTGAGATACCTGGTTTTTAAATTCTAGGAAATCCAAAACTCGTCCGAAATTCATAAAACTTGGCATGCTATCATGGAGCGGTATCAACATGTTGTGGTAAATTTTTTGTCCCATTTGGGGCAGGTTTGGGTATATGCTTCTCACAAACGAGAGCTTCTCACAACAAGCGTGATGGTTTCGGTAGGGAACGCCCCAACTTTGGGGACAAAATGATATCCATTGCCTCTAATTGCTTTCAATTTTTTTTCTTGTGTCAACATAGAACAACAGGAGTGTTGTGTTATTTTTTGTGATTTTTCGAGGTTCGTTTGGACATTTTTATGCATTAAATGAGTTTTCAATGCATTTATGTGCATAATTCAAATTTGAACTACATGCACATGCTCCGATGCATATAAATTGGTTGAAAAATCAAATCTTTTGTTCTTGGGTGCATTCTTAGGTCCCATGCAAGAAATGGGAATGAATGTCAAACACCCTTCCACCGTCACTCGGCCGCAAACATTGAGATACCTGGTTTTTAAATTCTAGTAAATCCAAAACTTGTCTGAAATTCATGAAACTTGGCATGCTATCATGGAGCGGCATCAACATGGCGTGGTAATTTTTTTATCCCATTTGGGGCAGGTTTGGGTATATGCTTCTCAAAAACAAGAACTTCTCAACACAAGCATGATGGTTTCGGTAGGGAACGCCCCAACTTTGGGGACGAAACGATATCTGTTGCCTCTAATTGCTTTCAATTTTTTTCTCGTGTCAACATAGAACAACAGGAGTGTTGTGTTACTTTTTGTTATTTTTTGGGGTTCATTTGGACATTTTTAAGCATTAAGTGAGTTTTCATTGCATTTATGTGCATAATTCAAATTTGAATTACATGCACATGCTCCAGTGCATATAAATTGGTTGAAAATCAAATCTTTTGTCCTTGGGTGCATGCTTAGGTCCCACACAAGAAATGGGAATGAATGTCAAACACCCTGCCACCATCACTCGACCGCAAACATTGAGATACCTTGATTTTAAATTCTAGTAAATCCAAAACTCGTCTAAAATTCATGAAACTTGGCATGCTATCATGGAGCGGCATCAACATGTCGTGGTAAATTTTTTGTCCCATTTGGGGCAGGTCTGGATACATGCTTCTCACAAACCAGAGCTTCCCACAACAAGCATGATGGTTTCAGATAGAACACCCGTATGCAAAGTGAGAGCAGGATTTGTGCATCTCTTTAACACAAACAGTTCTTTTGGATGACCTGTGTGAACCACTTACAAACAATTTGGTGCGATTTGCATCTGTCATATTGGGTATGTAGCCATTTGTGAAACTAAAAAGATTGATATTTGTTGATCTAGTAACATCGCCATTTGCCAACCTTGTAACACTGCGATTTGTCAAAATATGAAGCTAAAAATCACTAGCAGTATCTAATTTTTGCCACTAAAATTTAGTAATTAAGCATAGATGGAGGCGAGGAGGCGTGTTCAGCCAGACATGCAATGGCGGCCTTGATACTATTCGATTTGACAGCGGGCGGCCTTGCAGTTCCCGTCTGGCTTTAATGCGCACGAGGAGGCAGTGGCGGTTCGAAATGTTGAACAGCCAATGATGCATCCTCCTTCAATTAGCATCGTGTTAATGCATGAGGGAACTAATGGGAGGACCAGGAAAAGAGGCAACACGATGTGAATGCAATGCAGTTTGCACTCATATAAAGGCGCCCCTCCATTCCAATGCATCTACCACATCGTACGCACCTAAGCATTTTCCTAAGGACCTGCACTAATAAGCGCAAAAGTGCCCACTCCAGACCCATGGAGGCGATGCGCGTGAGTGGCCAGCGGCTGTGCCAGATGGTCCACGATGCCGGACTGCGACATGGCACCATGGATCGTCTCCATACAGTGTTGGCGACCGGCTGGTGGATGGCCGCCGTCGACGCCAGCTACGACTCTCAGTTGGACCAGATGATCGTTCGCACCACCAACAGGTTCACCGCCATCAAGAAGCTCGCGGACGACATCGCCGCACTCCTCCAGCCTGCGTGCCCGGGCTCCTCATTGCCTGCCACCCTAATCGGCCTCCATGGTCGGAACCTCTTTCAAGCACTGGTGGCTCTGCGACTGCCCACCGACGCCACGAAGAATGTCCACCTAGAGGTCGCGCTCGTCGCGAGGCGTCTCGCCCTGCAAGAAACCGTCGACCTACACATCCATGTGTACTAGCGAATCGTGTACATAGGTATCTACAAGGCCAGTGAGGACGCTACTACGTTGGCCTTCTTCAGCCGGCTGGAAGCCTTGGATGCCTTTGCTGAGAAGCACCTTGACCTCGCCACAAAGGCCGTCGCTCCTTAGCCGCCGGTCGGTGGCCCTGCCGGCGCACTAAGTTGAGGAGGAGGAGGTCGTACGTTGATGGATGCATCTTTATTCTTGCCTCCTGTAACCACCACTGCGATCTCATCATCGTGGCCTTAATTCTTATTTTGCTACTGCATTCTCGTTCCAGTCAATACAGACATGTGCGATCCCTTTGCTTAGTACAGACATGTCCGTTCCAGTCTTATTTTGATTGGCTTGAATGAAGGTCTATCCGCGTTAAGCGCCAGCGAAACTTCGCTCGCGTCAGTTGGCGATGCTTTCTGCGTCGTCAAATCGGCGCTCGGCTATATATATATATATATATATATATATATATATATATATATATATATATATATATATATATACATAAGCACTATTCTGATCACGGGATCAAAATAATATTCTGATCACAACATGAACTTCCGGTGTAACGCGCCTGACCTTCTTCGAGTACTAGGTTGAACTTCAGCTAAAAAGTGTCCAAATGGGGCTTGCGATATACTGTTGGAAAGCTATGGACACCAATATCATGATCCAAGTTAAATTTTTGGCAAAATTTAAACGGTTTAAGAGCAGTTTTGAAAATCGTTTTTTCTTCATACAACAAAACGTGAATCGTATTTTCGATCACATTTCTAAACCATTCATCAGAATGAGGTAAATAATATAGCGTTCGAAATCTGCTGCAAAACCGCTCCTTCGACATGTTGAAAGTTTTCTCTAATTCCCTATGGATAAAGAGTAATTTTGAAAATCGTAAAATTTCATAAACCAAACAACCGAGTTCGTATTTTCAATGTAATTTCTAAACGGATAATCCATTTGAGGCAAATGATATGGCATTGGAAAGCTTGTGAAAATGCACTACTTTCTCATGTTAAAAGTTTTTCCTAATTTGGAACGGTTTAAAAGTAATTCAGAAAACGATACAACTTCCACCGAATTCGTATTTTCGAGATAATTTTTTAACCGTACGTCCGAATGCAACAAATGATACGGCGTTGGAAAGCTTGAGCAAATGCGAAACTTTTTTGTATATATTGTTTCTCCTAATTACTTACAGTTTTAAGCCAAATTGGAAAATAAATAAAAACGTATTTTTGGCATAATTTCTACATACTTTATCGGAATGTGGCAAATAATATACCGCTGAAAAGCTACGGAAAATGCGAAACTGTTTCATGTTGATGGTTTTCCCTGATTCCTAGCCGTTTTCAAGTGATTATGAAAATGGAGAGATTATTCGTTCTGCCTTTATCGCGAAACTGATTCTTTGAAAATGCACCGCGTGAAGAACCTGAACTTCTCGGTCCGTGTACTTGAACTTCACTCTGTTTTTCACGTGCTTTTTTTGCTCATATATCTCTATCCACTGCTCCTAGCTCTCCATCCACTCACCGGAATTGAGCAAGTGATATACCGATGGAAAGCTGCTGTAAACACGCAACTTTCCCGTGTTGATCATTTTTTCATACTCGCAACGATTTTAAAAGTTTTTCATATGAAATTCATTCAGCGTAGTAATTGAACTTCATGTTGTTTTCACGTTGAACTTCTGTGACGTACTTTTGTTTGTACGCGCGCCTGAACTTCCCTCTGTACGAACCCGACCTTTGGGCTATCTTTGCAACCGTGGCTTCCCCCGCGAATTATTCTGCTTAGTAGTGTTCTATATGATGTTTGTATAATCTAGAAACTTTTTTAGAAACTAAATACTGGTTTTAAATATAAATCTCGCTCGCTGGCGGATTTTGCTCTCGGGTCGTGATGAAATTGCGTTTTTGCAATTTTACTGTCTGAGTTGTTCGACCTGAACTTCTCCTAGTGCTAGGTTGAACTTCCGCCAACATTGCGCAAATGGGGCTTGCGATATACCGTTGGAAAGCTATGGACACCAGTATCATGACCCAACTTCAAAATTTGGCAAAATGTAAGTGGTTTAAGAGCAGTTTTGAAAACCGTTTTTTCTTCATACAAAAAACGTGAATCGTATTTTCGATCGCATTTCTAAACCGTTTATCGGAATGAGGCAAATAATATGGCGTTGGAAAGCTGTTGTAAAACCGGTCCTTCCACATGTTGAAAGTTTTTTCTAATTCCCTATGTTTGAAGGGTAATGTGGAAAATCGTAAAATTTCGCAAACCGAACAAACGTGTTCGTATTTTCGTTACCATTTCTAAACGCCTAATCCAATTGAGACAAATGATATGGTGTTGGAAAGCTTATGAAAATGCGTTTTTTTCTCATGTTGAAAGTTTTTCTAATTTTGAACGGTTTAAGAGTAATTGAGAAAACGGTACAAGTTCTACCAAGTTTATATTTTTTATCTATTTTTTAATCATACGTCCGAACGTAGAAAATGATATCGCGTTGGAAAGCCTGAACAAATGCAAAACTTTTTTGGTATATATTGTTTCTCCAAATTCATTAAGGTTTTACGTTGATTTTGAAAATGGCTAAAAACGTATTTTCTCCTTAATTTCTACAAACTTCATCGGAACGGGGCAAATAATATATTGTTGAAAAGCTACGAAAAATGCAAAACTTTTTCATGTTGATGGTTTTCTCTGAATCCCGGGCATTTTCAACTAATTTCAGAAACGGCGAGATCACTCATTCTGCCTTTATCGCGAAACAGATTCGTCGAAAATGCATTGCATGAAAGTACTTGAACTTCTGTGGCAGTTCTGCTTGAACTTCACTATGTTTTTCACGTGCTTTGTTTTGCTCGTAGCTCTTCATTCACTCACCGGAATTAAGCAACTGATATACCGATGGAAAGCTGCTATAAACGTGCAACTTTTCCGTGTTGATCATTTTTTCATACTCGCGACATTTTTAAAAGTTTTTCTTGCAAAATTCATTCAGTGTAGTAGTTGAACTTCCTGTTGTTTTCACGTTGGACTTATGTGACATATTTTTGTTTGTAATTTTCCCATCCATTTTCTCAGTGTTACACAAATGATATTCTTTTTGTACAAACCTCTGTCACAATATTTTTTTAATTTTCTCCGACCGAGGACTTGAACTTACACAAATGATATTCCTGCCGTTTTGAAGTAAATTAGAAAACGACGAGATCATGATTTCTCCTTCATCGTGAATGGAAATGCATTGCGTGAAGTAGTTGAACTTCTCAGGCATATGCATTTGAACTTCACTCTAATTTTGATGTCTTTGTTTTTGACGTGCTATTTTTTGCACTGCATGAAGTAGTTGAACTTCTTGAGCATTCTGTTTGAACTTCACTTTGTTTCACTTTATTGTATTTTTTATATGAAATACACACCATGTAGTACGTGAACTTCCCGTTGTTATCACTTTGAACTTCCCTCTGGTTTGAGAGAATTGTTTTAAAACACAAAAAACAACTTATTTTTTATGTATTTTGGACATCTAAATACACGGTGAACCTCTCTCACAAGAATTTTTGAACTTTCCCTCGCCGAGCACTTGAACTTCTAGCAACCATTTTTACGTTTATGAGATTGTTTCCAAAAGTGCAAAAAATGGCGTTGTGCTTTTTATTTTTTGAAAAGGTAAATACTAGGTTTTAATAAACTCCGAACTTCTGTGTTATTTCAATTTGAACTTCACCTTTTTATATTTTGGATAAAGAATTGTATTCAATTTTTATACGGAAAAAATCGAACATGGAAATACAAGATGAACCTCTCTCGTAAGAATTTTTGAACTTCCCTAGACAGAGCACTTCAACTTCTTTCAACAAACCTTTTAAGCTTTTAATTTTCTATACTTTTATTCTCATTTGAAATGCATTCCTTGCAATAATTGAACTTCTTGTTGTTTTCACCTTGAACTTCTGTCACGTATTTTTGTTCAACCTCTCCCACACAAGAATTTTTTAACTTTCTCGGGGCGAACACTTGAACTTCTAGCAACGAAATTTTAGCCTTTGCTTGAACTTCCCGTTGTTTTCACCTTGAACTTCTGTCACGTATTTTTGTTCAACCTCTCTCACAAGAATTTTTGAACTTTCTCGGGTTGAGCACTAGAACTTCTAGCAACGAAACTTTTAGCCTTTGCTTTTTCATTCTTTTTTTCATACAAATGCACATCGTGTAGTACATGAACTTCTGGCAGTTATCAACCTGATCTTCTCTCGGTTACGTGAACATATTTGAGTTTTTTTATAAATATTTAATCTAATTATCTTAATCTTTTTTTATGAATTTTGAAGCGCTCTATTTTTAATAGTTGAACTTCTTGTTATTTTATTTTTGAACTTCTTGTTTCCATTCTTTAATAACGAGGAAAATCTGAGTTTTCCATAATCATCGAACTTCTCCATCTTTTTAATATGGACTTCCTGGTTTTATTTCTTAATCTTTTTTGTGAAATTTTGAAGCTCTATATTTTTAAAAGTTGAACTGCTGGTTATTTAATTTTTGAACTTCTTGTTTCCATTCTTTAATAATGAGAAAAAATTTAGTTTTCTATAATCATCGAACTTCTCTATCTTTTTAATATGGACTTTCTGGTTTTATTTCTTTTAGTAACGGAAAAAAAATCCTACTTCCTGGTTTCTATTCTTTAATTTTTGAGCTTTCTCGGGGCGAGCACTTGAACTACTATCAATAAAAATTTTAGCCTTTGCCTTTTCATTCTTTTTTTAATATAAAATGCACACCATGTAGTACGTGAACTTCTGATAGATTTCAATCTGAACTTCTCTCGGTTACGTCAAAATATCTGGGTTTTTTATAGATACTGGACGGCTTTACCTTTTTATTTGAACTTCATTGTGTATTTTTAGATATGTGAAAATTGGAGGGTTTTTATAAACGTCGAACTTCTTCGTTATTTTAAATTGAACTTATTGGTTTCATTCTTTAGCAACGGGAAAAATCTTTTTTTAATAAATATCAATCTGCTCTGTTTTTTCCAATTGAACTTCTTGGTTTTATTCATTAGTGACGAGAAAACCTGAATTTTTTATACACATTGAACTACACCATTTTTTATATTGACTTCTTGCTTTTAACCTTTAGTATTCAGGAAAAAATTGAGTTTTTTATAAACGTCAAACATCTTCTTCTTCTTAATTACGACTTCTTGGTGTTGTTCATTAGTAACTAGAAAAGTCCTAGTAATTGGAAATTGAACTTCTAGGTATTTCTTGAAAAGAGGGAAAATCCATTTTATGAATTTTTTGAAACACTCGGCTTTTGAAATATGACCTTCTTTTTTGAACATGTAAATCTTAGGTTTTTACAAATTTTGAACTTCTAGCTTATTTTAATTTGAAATCCTTTGTTTTAATTTGTGATAAATATTTTTTGTTATTTTTTAAATAACATCAAACTACTCCCCTTTTCCATTTGAACGTGTTGGATTTATTCTTTAATAATTAGGGAATTCCGAGTTTTTACATCAAACTCCTCTATTTTTGAAAAGCTGGAATACACATTTTTTTTACAAAAAGAAACACAATATGTGGCCAGTAAGAAGAAATATTGAACCACTTTCTTACTTAATTTTGAATTTTTAGGGGTCTTGCTAGAAATGGAGAAAATCCGTTTTTATATAAAAAAATTGAACTTATCCATTATTTCAATTTGACCTTCTTGGGTTTTATTTTTTTTAAATGGTGAAATCCTAGGTTTTTAAATAAATAACGAATCACTTCGTTTAGTTTGAACTTCTAGTTTTTTTCAAACGGGAAAAAAATATTTTTAAACTTTTTTCGTTGTTCCTTTTGTTTTAATTTGAAATTCTTCATTTTATTTTTAGTAAAGAGAAAAAATATGAGTTTTTTTATAAATTTTAAACTTCTCATTGAACTTCTTAGTTTTATTCTTAGAAAAGAATATGTTCTATTACATTAAAACAAACATTACATTTTGGATTTTTGTAAATATGCTTTGTTACAAGTATGTTTTATTCGTAAAAAAAACATTGGATTTTTGTATTACAATATGTTCTATTACAATTAACATACTTGGCCTTCTCGAACATTACATTTTGACCTTTTGCCCAAACGAATTTTTAAAAATGGAAATTTTGTAAATATGCTCGGTTACAAGTAAACATACTTGACTTTCAATTAATGTTTATCTTATAGGCGTTAACACAAGCACATTCTTCTGCTAGTAACGACCACAACATGGAGCCCCCATAGGTTCAGTTCAGCTACATCAACGAGTGAAGAATGCAGAACAAGGACTCAGAATTTAGAAACAACAAGAGATGGGACTACCTGACATTGCTTTCTACTTTAGAGTTTCTAATTATCTCTAAGAGATGGGCACACATACCACTTCTTTTCAGCTACGTGAGCTACACTAACTTTTCTTCACACATATGGACGGTGATTGGAGCAAAGGTGAATACAAAATTAAGGCTCACTCATCACTCCCGTAGCACCTCTGTATGTCCCCTGCTATCTATAACTCCGTGCACAACAAGGAGGAGCATTGTCAAAGTGGCCTGGCTGCCACTCGGGAGGATGCAGCAGGAGGGACTTGGCTGGGTTGCGGCGGCATAGGAGTTTGCAAGGTTCTCCATGGAGTTCAGTGCAAGGTGCAGCGCAGGATGGCGCTAGCTAACTGAAGATGGGGGCGTGGGGCTGGGGCATCGACCACTTTTTCATTTCTTTTGAGAGATGAGAGCAGCTCTTGCAGTTTACGCGCACGCGAGGTAGCATTGAAAGTAAGGTTAAGTAATGCACGCTGAAGGGCCATGCCGGCAGCATACCCGCGGAGATGCGGGGCTGTGGCGGCCGTCGGTGGACTTGCCCACACGCTCGAGTTGAACTGACGTTCAGCGCAGAGGCCAGCGACAGCCAGGCCACTCTGAAGCTGCTCTGGCATGATGAACCACGGGAGAGGAACTCGGAAGGACACGAGTGGCGCACTTGGACTCCCGAAGCAGTGGCCGGAGCAACGACCTACGGCGGCCAACGACGCTAGCTGGACTACGACGCACAGGAACAATGGCACCGGATAAGCTTGGGACAGCCAGCGACGGCAGGAGGGGTTTGGCCTGGGGCTCGCGCTGCAGGTATTCTAGCCACGCACGAGCATGGGTGAGCGCAAGGACCGGCCATGCTTGCTCGATCCCGTCGACGGGGAAGAACGCAGGATCAGGGGGAAACCAAATCGGGAAGGGGACCACCGGGATTCGGGGCACGGCAGCGGGATAAGACGCGCAGAGACAAGATCCATCTCGCAGCGGCGCGCGAGCATTGCCGCGGCAGCGCGCGGGCATTGCTGCCAGTGGCGACTCGCGTGATTGCCTGGGGCGGCTGCGCGCAGGGTGGGTGAGGTGGGCGGAGGACGCGAGGTGGGCCGGCGGCGGGGGCGCATAGGGTCGGTGGTGGGAATCGTGCAGGTCGAGGGTCGAGCGCTGTTTCAGGAGTTCGGGAACACCACGTCGCTCCTTATAAGGCGGGCCGTGATCCAAATTACTATTCTGATCCTGGATTAGAATAGTTTTACTCTCTCTATATATATATATACATATATAGTGATGCTATTCATCACCCAGGATGCAGAATAACTTATTCTTCACCCGAGGTAATCTTACGATTATTTCATAATTAAATTACGTTTAAAATTCAAATAGTTACATTTCTATTCATTCACTACGTAATATTTGACATAAGAAAATAAAAATATAGGTCATAAGACAAGAAAATTTGCAGTTTATGTGTATTTTACACTATGCTTTTACGTTTGTAAATTTTACATAACATAAAATATTTTTTACGATGATGATATATTTTCTTACGGTCTCTTTTTATGTCGAAAATCAGACAAAACTTACGAAACGTAAAATTACGGTGCATTGATGATAAAATAGAGGGGGGTGAAGAATAACTATTCCTCACCCAGGGTGACGAATAGACAATCCCTATATATATATATATACATACATATATATATATATATATATATATATATATATATATATATATATATATATGGTTGCTTTCATGGAGGCGATCATGAGCACTCTCTGCGATCACGTCGGGGGCCCGTATGGATGCGATTGCTCACAAGCGTTACACGCGATGCGATTACATGCAAAGACGATGAAGGCGCCATCGGGGCTGCCGATATTCCTGGCCGTCCAACTTCCCCTTTAATTCCCGCGGCCATTATAACCTTAGTCTCTTCAACCTTTCAATCGCGCCCCACAACACAACAAGCACACCCACGACGACACATAGAGAGGGGATGTCCAGCGGTGCTCCAATGGAGTTCGGCGAAAATAGAGTGGAGACCCATGCGAGGGAGATGGATCTCTTGGTGGTGTACACCATCGACCCGGCCATGGTGGACGACTACATCAACAGCATTGAGCAGTTGCTTGCTGGAGACAAGTACAAGGTGGTCGGCATCGACCTCCAGTACACCGCCGGTCGTCCCGGCATAGATCAGAAGGTTGCCGTCGCCCAGTTGTGCATGCTTCATCATGTCCTCGTCTACCACTACTGCATGGCCACAGAGCCTTGCGACCATTTCAACAGGTTTGTCAAGAGCACCGACTACAAGTTCGCCACAGTGGAAACCACCGACGATGTAAAAGCGCTCAGTGTTACGGGATTGGCTTGCAAGAACCTTGTCGAAATCCGTGACCACTACAGGGTCTGGGGCAGCATGAAGAAGGACTCCCTGGTCGAACTCGCCTCGGCCATCGTCAACCCCTACTACGAAAAGATGAAGCAGGATGCCCAGAGAACAAGCGCCCTATCCTAGCACAGGGCCTAGATACGGAAACTGGATGAACCTCACCTCAGGTTCGCGGCCAAGAGCGTGTACACATCCTACGAGATGCACAGGCGGATCGTTGACATGAGGATGAGCCCGGATCGAGCCACAAGCAGAGCAAGCGTCACAAGAAGTAGATGATGATCAGATGATTGTTTATGCTAGTTAATCATGCATGTAATATATAGTTTACTTTATTGGTGTGTGGAAATGTCATGTGTGTAGTAGCCACCTATGTAATTATGCATGTAATAGTTTACTTTGGTGTGTGCAAATGCCATGGTTGTAGTAGCCACCTATGTAAGTGGATGTTTAATTTGGTTATGCAAATATGTCCTTATAAGTGTGTGTGTGTGTGTGTGTGTGTGTGTGTGTGTGTGTGTATGTTGTTCTGTATGCAATCCCATCGCACAACACACACGTCTTGTTAAGTTGAACCGTTTATGTTCTCTTGTGCCAACGCAAACAGTTCATCCGAGTGAACCGCATGCCATATATCGCACACACCTTCATCTGGCTGACCGTTTCTTTTGGGTTGCCTAATCACAAATAGTTCATCCGAGTGAATCGTATGATGTACATTGCACACACCTTCATCTGGCTGCCCGTTTCTTTTGTTCCTCCTCATCGAAAACGGTTAATTGAACTGAACTATATGCCCTGAATCACACACGCAACTAAAATCTTAGCCGTGTTTGATGCATCCTCCATCGCAAATGTTTTCACCTTTTTTGAAGGGTTTTTTACACCACCGTTTGCAATTATAGAATCGCACACAGTTTCGTCGAAGGGTCTCTGATCATAGTGTCGCGTTAGCAGCAACCTGCAGTAGTGTAGTTCATCGTGATCGGAATTACATATATAATTTTTGGTCTCGTGAAGGAGAAACTATCACTCTAGCTTGGGGGAGGCTTAAGTCAATGTTATATTCATGCCCCAATCATGAGCTCTCAAGAGAAATTATTATCCAGAATTTTGATGCTCGGCTTTCTCATAATGATCGATCCATGCTTGATACTTCTTGTGTTGGTTCTTTTATAAAGAAGACTATTTAATTCCAGTGGGATCTCTTGGAAAGAATTAAACGCAACTCTGAAGATTGGGAACTCGGCGAAGGTAAAGAGTCAGGTATTAAGCTTAAATATGATAATGTTAAATCTTTTATGAGTACCGATGCTTTTCAAAAGTTTAGCACTAAGTATGGACTTGACTCTGAGATAGTAGCTTCCTTTTGTGAATCATTTGCTACTCAATGTTGATCTCCCTAAAGATAAGTGGTCTAAATATCACCCACCTATTAAAGAAGAAATTAAAGAACATGTACTAGCTAAAGAGGAAACCATAATTTATAATGTTGATCCAGTTGTTCATACTGTTTATATTGAGAAACCACCTTTCTCTGTTAGGATAAAGGAACATGCTAAAGTTTCAACTATGGTCAACAAAAGTTATATTAGAACACCTAAACCTGATGAACAAATTAAAGTAGAACCTAGTGTTGCTATGGTTAAGGATCTCCTGGAAGAAAATGTAGATGGGCATGTTATTTACTTATGTGAAGAAGCTGCTAGAATTACCAAACCCGATTAAAAGGATAAAAAAACCTGTTGTTGGCATGCCCGTTGTCTCAGTTAAACTAGGAGATCACTATTATCATGGTTTATGTGACATAGGAGCTAGCGTGAGTGCTATTCCCTTTATCTTATATCAAGAAATTATGAATGATATAGCACCCGCAGAGATAGAAGACATAGATGTTACTATTAAACTTGCTAATAGAGACACTATATCACCAATTGGGATTGTTAGACATGTTGAAGTCTTGTGTGGGAAAATAAAATACCCTACTGATTTTCCTGTTCTTGGTTCCCCACAAGATGACTTTTGTCCCATTATCTTTGGTAGACCTTTCTTGAACATCGTTAATGCTAAAATAGATTATAAGAAACAAACTGTTGGTGTTATTTTTGGTTATGAGTCTCATGAGTTTAATTTTTCCAAGTTTAGTAGAAAGCTTCATGAAAAATAATTGCCTAGTAAGGATGAAATAATTGTTCTTGCTTCTATTGTTGTGCCTCCCACTGATCCACTAGAACAATATTTGCTAGACCGTGAAAATGACTTACATATGCATGAAAGAAATTAAATATATAATATTTTCTTGAACAACGTCCACTGCTTAAACACAATTTGCCTATTGAAACTCTAGGAGGCCCTCTTCCACCTAAAGGTGATCGTGTGTTTGAATTAAAACAATTGCCAAACACTTTGAAATATGCTTATCTTGATGAGAAGAAGATATATCCCGTTATTATTAGTGCTAACCTTTCAGAACATGAAGAAGAAAGATTATTGAAAGTTCTAAAGAAGCACAGAGCTGCTATTGGATATACTCTTGATAATTTAAAGGGCATTAGTTCCACTCTATGTCAGCACAAGATTAATATGGAAACTGATGCTAAACCCGTTGTTGATCACCAACGTTGGTTAAATTCAAAAATGAAGGAAGTGGTAAGAACGTAAATCTTAAAACTTCTGGAAGCAGATATAATCTATCATATAGCTGATAGTAGATGGGTAAGTCTTGTTCATTGTGTCCCTAAGAAAGGAGGTATTACTGTTGTTCTTAATGATAAGAATGAACTTATTCCACAAAGAATTGTTACAGGTTATACAATGGTAATTTATGTTAGAAAATTAAACAAAGCAACTAGAAAAGATCATTACCATCTGCCTTTTATCGATCAAATGCTAGAAAGATTATCTAAGCACACACATTTTTGCTTCCTTGATGGATATTACGGTTTTCACAAATACTGTTTCTCAACCTGATCAAGAAAAGACCACTTTCACTTGTAACTTTGGAACTTATGCTTATAGACGTATACCTTTTGGTTTATGCAACGCACCTGCTACCTTTCAAAGATGTATGACTGCTATATTCTCTGATTTTTGAGAAAACATTGTTGAGGTTTTCATGGATGACTTCTCTGTTTATGGGAAGTCTTTTGATGATTGTTTAAGCAATCTTGATCGAGTTTTGCAGAGATGCGAGCAAACAAATCTTGTCTTGAATTGGGAGAAGTGCCACTTTATGGATAATGAAGGTATTGTTTTGGGCCATAAAATTTCTGAAAGAGGTATTGAGGTAGACAAAGCTAAGGTTGATGCAATTGAGAAAATGTCGTGTCCTAAAGATATCAAAGGTATTCATAGTTTCCTAGGTCATGCAGGTTTCTATAGGAGATTTATCAAAGACTTTTCTAAAATTTCTAGGCCTCTTATAAATCTTTTACAAAAGGATTTCCTTTTGTTTTTTATGATGATTGTTTAGAAGCCTTCAAAACACTCAAGAAAGCCTTAATTTCTACACCTGTTGTTCAACCACCTGATTGGAACTTGTGTTTTGAAATTATGTGTGATGTTAGTGATTATGTTGTTGGTGCTGTTCTAGGACAAAGAGATGATAAGAAACTGAATGTTATTCATTATGCTACACTGGTACGCATCAGTGCTATACAAACGGTTTTTAACCCCTTTCCGCGACGGCATTTGGAACCGTCGCCAAGTGAGTGTGGGCGATAGGGGGTCCTTCCCACACGACCCAGAAACCGTCGGTGATAGGTAGCCTTGATGCATACAGTTGTCCCTATATAACCGTTTCCGATATCTAGAATATCCCAAACGCTTCATCCTTGCTACTCGTTTGTGCTCGCATTGCCATCACAGTGGGAGCTTTGTGGTTTTACCTAAAACCAGGCAGATTCCAGGCACGGGAGCTTTCCACGAAGATTCCAAGCAGTTTACAGGCACGGGAGTTTTACGATGCCTGACACGTCACAAACAGTTCATGATTATAAACCGTGTACGATAGGTAGACAATCACACACATTTAGTTTTCCCGCGGCGTATGTGATAGTGTCTGACATCACACACGCTTTGCAAACGGCAACTGTGTGCATGCTTGCACACATTCCTCTCTGTGAACCGTCTCGGATTATGGTGTATATCGCAAACGTTTGTGTTTTACCAACCGGGTGTGCCGTAATGACCTGCACATCGTAATTTCGCCCTAATTTAATTAATGCTATTTAAAATTGTACCCGATTTAAACTTGAAAGTAGGGTATAGCTTTATTCATATCCATCAGGTTCAAACAACCAAATTATTCGATTCACAGGTACATATGTTTAAGAATTACATAAGGACCAAATAAAGAATGATGAACCAGGGCTCTATACTTGTGCTATTACAGATGGTAAAGAAAGAGGTGACAGACATTCCGGTTGCTGAACAAGGTGAAGCAGAATGGCCCTATTGTGCTCTCCTGGATGTAGGACTCTAGTCCAACCCCTTGTGATGGTCGGCCGCCAATCATGTAATTTGAGAGGTAATCTTGAGTAAACTACTTCAGGATCCACTGCAAAAGAAAAAAGATTCATGCATTGTCATCTAACACAACTCATTACGGGCAGTAAAAAGAAGGCTACAGGGTTCTTACTTACCATCCTGCAGTTCACTGTTGTCTTGCATAAAGTGTAAACAAATAGTTCGATTGACATCTTTTGACCCATTTTAATAACAATCTTTATTAGTTTCCTCACTTGATGCTTGTTCATGAATATCTCATTGCCCCATACGCAGAAAGGGTCAAAGTGTGGATCTTTGGCAATGATATATGTACCTAAAAGCACCAAGTAAATACTAGAAGCTAAACAACAATTGAAAAATGATGTGGTACAACACTCCCTCCATCCCATTATATAAGATTTTATTACATGTATATCTAGACATCATCAGAACATTAAGGTAACACTCTTTCGTGTTGCTATGTAGCCTGGGATTGCATATTTAGTCATTCAGTACAATGCATGTTGCTATGTAGCCTCAGATATATTAAATATGGCCCTAGTTAACCCTCTTGATAAATGGGTTACAAATATATTCCGGTGAAATGTCCGATTCGACGATTAATCCCTTATCAGCCCCGTGCTATATGGTACCCGACTACCGATATTACGAGCAGTGAGTACATATAAGCAATGCGATGAAACTAACCTCGATGGAAAACAACACCGTTCTCAATATTGTCTGCATGAGTACATATAAAGGCATGTTAAGCACAACAGGCTAAACATCAACCAAATATATCCATGGTAGACAACATAATCTACAAATGATAGCTTGATTAATGCAGGCTTAAGCACGCTAGTTAAGCAAAACAGGAAGTGGAAAGGTGTGTTAACTGCATCAGGCATAACATTTAAAAACAAGCAAATAGTCATTCAAACTGGTATTGTGCTGTTCTACAGTACACTAGTTATTGTAAAAAACGAAAAGGCATGTTAACTGCAATATCCTTAACATCAACCAAATATCGTAATTGATAGTGGTATTGTTGAAACTGTTATAGATGAAATTGAACTGCATGGCAAATAGTTGCACATATAGAGCATCACATTGTGAAGAACTAAAATAAACAAGTCATAAGGACATCTCTAGCCGATCCTTAAAAAGTTAAAGGACTAAAACCCTTAGTGGATATATATATATATATACTCCAGTAATTTTTGGCCTTTTCTGGTCGATCCCCTAAACTTAAGGTTGTAAACTTCAATTTGATCAAGTTCAAAGTAGGTTCAACCGAAAGTAGCATGCATTCAAACATAAACATAGATAGTTTTGCATAACCGAACATAACACATAAATTTAAACTAAGCTAAACTGCTTTCGGTCGAAGTAGAGGTCGAGCCAATCCTTCCTCGTCATGTATGGTGTGCCGCGAGCCGGGTCCGGGCCGGTACCGTCATCGGGGTCGTTGGGGATGGCACTCCTCCACTCATCAACGTCGATCTCCTCGTCCTCGGGGCCCACCTCGACGCCCTCCGTGCAGCCGTCGCCGCCGCATTCGACCTCGTCATCGGAGGAGAGTGTGATAACCTCGCCTCCCTCCGCGCCACCGTCCTTGCCGCCTTCGACCTCGTCATCAGAGGAGAGCGTGATAACCTCGCCGCCCTCTGCACCGACAAAGATCGCCCGCTCTGCCTCCACGAGCTCCGGGTGCTGCCGGTGGAGCTCTTGCATATAGGCCTCGAGGCGCTCCCATGCCTCGCGGTCCTCCCGCGCCATAGCCGAGCTTACCACCCCTGGATCTGGTGGAACGAGGTCGACCAGACGTGTGCCGAAGGGGAAATTGAGCCTAGCTGCCGCGCCGTGGTAGCGGACCTGCCAGCGGTCGTACTCCATGACCACGAGCTCGGCCGTGTGGAAGCTAACGAGCCACCGGCGGGTGTGGGTCTCCCGATTTGTAATCTTGGCGACCCACGTCCCCCACCACTGCTGCCGGACCCCAAGGTAGGACCTCATCGGCTGCTGGGTCCGAGGGAGGACGGGGAAGTCCTCGAACCGGCGTAGGGGCGCGGCGGTGGGCGAATCGGGGGACCGGCGACGGCGGATCGAGCCCGCGGAGGACGACGGGGACACGTCGGCGGCCACCTCGCCAGCGTCGGGCGAAAAGGCCGCGATAAACATCTTTTTGGCGATTGGCTCCTCGAGCTCCCCGGCGCACATGCAAAGGTTGAGGATGGAGGTGCCGGCGATGGCGGCGACCTGCCAATGGTTTTGAGGGTTGTGTGTGTCTGTGTGAGCGGAGGATTTGGGGGGGGGGGTGGAGGGGGACGGGGGGCAAGGTGGTGTTTGAGGAAATACTACGGCAACTGAAAATTTTACTAGGTGGGAGTAACAAGGCGGGGCTACTCAAAATTTGGATCAAGGGCGAGCAGATATTTTTGAGATTGCGAGGGATGCAGAGGCGCGAGTAAAATGCCGGGGCTACTGAAAATTTGAATCAAGGACTGAAGCAGAGCGGGAACAGACATCTCAGACGGTCCGCACATACTAATCGTGTGCTATCAAACATTAAAACCTTCCAGGCGGTAGATGTTTTTGAGATTATGAGGCAGCAATATTTCCGAGATTGCAAGGGATGCAGAGGCGGGAGTATTTGGGGAGCGAGCTAGTGTGCCTGACACGCCGGCTGTGGACTGTAGCCGACGCACCTTCTCGCTTAAGCCATAGGCGTACTATACACCGACGGTGCTCCAGGATATTTTGTCCTGCATCTCACACGGTTGGTGATAATAAACTATGTACGAACTACTTGATTTTTCATCTTGATTTGAATTACATAATGGGTTCACAGCAGCAATGGACGGTGTTTGAATTGCTAGAACTTTTTTCTGCAGTGAACATGCAACTATATGTGTCTCATAAAAGAATTGGAATTATTTAGGGTTCGTTTGAACATTTTATACATTAAATTGGTTTTCTAGCCATTTCAGGTGCGCAATTCAAAATTAAACTACGTGCACATGCTCCGGTGCACCAACATGGGTTGTAAAATCATATATGTGTCCATGGGTTTATGCATATGTCCCATGCAAGAAGTGGGGATGAAATTCAAACACCACGGCACCATGGTTCTCCGGCAAACGTCGACGTACTTGCTTTTGTAATTCTAGTAAATCCAAAATTCATCCGAAATTCATGAAACTTGGCAAGCTATCATGGAGCGGCATCAACATGTCGTGGTAAAAAATTTCTCCCACTTGGGGCAGGTTTGGGTATAAGCTTCTCACAAACCAGAGGTTCTCAAAAAAAGTGTGATGGTTTCGGTAGGGAACGGCCCACCTTTCTGGACGAAACGATATCCGTTGCCTCTTCTCGATTTCAATTTTTTTCCTAGTATCAACATAGAACAACACGAGTGTTGTGTCAGTTTTTCGTATTTTTGGGGTTCGCTTGGACATTTTTATACATTAACTGAGTTTTCAATGCATTCATGTGCATAATTCAAATTTCAACTACATGCACATGCTCTAATGCATTTAAATTGGTTGAAAATTCAAATATGTGTCCTTGGTTGCATGCTTACGTCCCATGCAAGAATTGGGAATGAATGTCAAACACCCTGCCACCGTCACTCGGCCACAAACATTGAGATACCTGGTTTTTAAATTCTACTAAATCCAAAACTCATCTGAAATTCATGAAACTTGGCATGCTATCATGGAGCGGCATCAACATGTCGTGGTAATAATTTTGTCCCATTTGGGGCAGGTTTGGGGATATGCTTCTCACAAACCACAGCTTCTCACAACAAGTATCATGGTTTTGATAGGGAACATCCCACCTTTGGGGACGAAACGATATCCATTGCCTCTTATTGCTTTCAATAAATTTCCTAGTGTCAACGTAGAACAACAGGAGTGTTGTGTCAATTTTTGGGATTTTTTGCGGTTCGCTTGGACATTTTCAGACATTAACTGAGTTTTAATTGCATTCATGTGCATAATTTAAATTTGAACTACGTGCACATGCTCTAATGCATATAAATTGGTTGAAAAGTCAAACCTGTGTCCTTGGGTGCATGCTTTGGTCCCATGCAAGAAATGGGAATGAATTTCAAACACCAGGGTACCATCACTCGGGTGCAAACATTGAGATACCTGGTTTTAAAATTCTATTAAATCCAAAACTCGTCTGAAATTCATGAAACTTGGCATGGTATCATGGAGCGGCATCAACATGTCGTGGTAAATTTTTTGTCCCATTTGGGGCAGGTTTGGGTATATGTTTCTCACAAACCACAACTTCTCACAACAAGTATGATGGTTTCGATAGGGAACGTCCCACCTTTGGGGATGAAACGATATCCATTGCCTCTTATTGCTTTTATTTTTTTTCCTAGTGTCAACATAGAACAACAGGAGTGTTGTGTCAATTTTTATGATTTTTCGGGGTTCGCTTGAACATTTTTATACATTAACTGAGTTTTCAATGCATTCATGTGCATAATTCAAATTTGAACTACATGCACATGCTCTAATGCATATAAATTGGTCGAAAAGTCAAATCTATGTCCTTGGGTGCATGCTTACGTCCCATGCAAGAAATGGGAATGAATTTCAAACACTAAGGCACCGTCACTCGGCCGCAAACATTGAGATACCTGGTTTTTAAATTCTATTAAATCCAAAACTAGTCTGAAATTCATTAAACTTGGCATGGTATGATGGAGCGGCACCAACATGTCATGGTAAATTTTTTATCCCATTTGGGGTAGGTTTGGGTATATGCTTCTCACAAACCAAAGCGTCTCACAACAAGTATGAAGGTTTCGATAGGGAACGTCCCACCTTTGGGGACGAAACGATATACATTGCCTCTTATTACTTTCAATTTTTTTCCTAGTGTCAACATAGAACAACTGGAGTGTTGTGTCAATTTTTGGGATCTTTCGCGGTTCGCTTGGACATTTTTATAAATTAACTGAGTTTTCAATGCATTCATGTGCATAATTCAAATTTGAACTACATGCACATGCTCAAATGCATATAAATTGGTTGAAAAGTCAAATCTGTGTCCTTGGGTGCATGCTTAGGTCCCATGCAAGAAATGGGAATGAATTTCAAACACCAGGGCACCGTCACTCGGCCGCAAACATTGAGATACCTGGTTTTTAAATTTTATTAAATCCAAAACTCATCTGAAATTCATGAAACTTGGCATTGTATCATGGAGCGGCATCAACATGTCGTGGTAAAATTTTTGTCCCATTCGGGGCAGGTTTGGGTGTATGTTTCTCACAAACCACAACTTCTCACAACAAGTATGATGGTTCCGATAGGGAACTTCCCACCTTTGGGGATGAAACGATATCCATTGCCTCTTATTGCTTTTAATTTTTTTTCCTAGTGTCAACATAGAACAACAGGAGTGTTGTGTCAATTTTTAGGATTTTTCGGGGTTCGCTTGAACATTTTTATACATTAACTGAGTTTTCAATGCATTCATGTTCATAATTCAAATTTGAACTACATGCACATGCTCTAATGCATATAAGTTGGTTGAAAAGTCAAATATGTGTCCTTGGGTGCATGCTTAGGTCCCATGAAAGAAATGGGAATGAATTTCAAACACCACGGTATCGTCACTCGGCTGCAAACATTGAGATACCTGGTTTTTAAATTCTATTAAATCCCAAACTCGTCTGAAATTCATTAAACTTGGCATGGTATCATGGAGCGGCATCAACATGTCGTGGTAAAAATTTTGTCCCATTTGGGGTAGGTTTGGGTATATGCTTCTCACAAACCACAGCTTCTCACAACAAGTATGAAGGTTTCGATAGGGAACGTCCCACCTTTGGGGACCAAACGATATACATTGCCTTTTATTACTTTCAATTTTTTTCCTAGTGTCAACATTGAACAACATGAGTGTTGTGTCAATTTTTGGGATTTTTCGCGGTTCGCTTGGACATTTTTATAAATTAACTGAGTTTTCAATGCATTCGTGTGCATAATTCAAATTTTAACTACATGCACATGCTCTAATGCATATAAATTGGTTGAAAAGTCAAATCTGTGTCCTTGGGTGCATGCTTAGGTCCCATGAAAAAAATGGGAATAAATTTCAAACACCAGGGCACCGTCACTCGGCCGCAAACATTGAGATACCTAGTTTTTAAATTCTATTAAATCCGAAACTCGTCTGAAATTCATGAAACTTGGCATGGTATCATGGAGCGGCATCAACATGTCGTGGTAAAAAAATTCCCATTTGGGGCAGGTTTGGGTGTATGTTTCTCACAAACCACAACTTCTCACAACAAGTATGATGGTTCCGATAGGGAACGTCCAACCCTTGGGGATGAATCGATATCCATTGCCTCTTATTGCTTTTAATTTTTTCCTAGTGTCAACATAGAACAACAGGAGTATTGTGTCAATTTTTAGGATTTTCGGGGTTTGTTTGAACATTTTTATACATTAACTGAGTTTTCAATGCATTCATGTGCATAATTCAAATTTGAACTACATGCACATGCTCTAATGCATATAAATTGGTTGAAAATCAAATCTTTTATCCTTGGGTGCATGCTTAGGTCCCATGCAAGAAATGCAAATGAATTTCAAACACCAGGGCACCGTCACTCGGCCGAAAACATTGAGATACCTTGTTTTTAAATTCTATTAAATCCAAAACTCGTCTGAAATTCATAAAACTTGGCATGGTATGATGGAGCGGCATCAACATGCCGTGGTAAATTTTTTGTCCCATTTGGGGTAGATTTGGGTATATGCTTCTCACAAACCACAACTTCTCACAACAAGTATGAAGATTTCGATAGGGAACGTCCCACCTTGGGGAATGAAACGATATACATTGCCTCTTATTACATTCAATTTTTTCCTAGTGTCAACATAGAACAACAGGAGTGTTGTGTCAATTTTTGGGATTCTTCGTGGTTCGCTTGCACATTTTTATAAATTAACTGAGTTTTCAATGCATTCATGTGCATAATTCAAATTTGAACTACATGCACATGCTCTAATGCATATAAATTGGTTGAAAAGTCAAATATGTGTCCTTGGGTGCATGCTTAGTTCCCATGGAAAAAATGGGAATGTATTTCTGTCGGGGAGGCTGATCGGACCCACGAACACCTATGGGGCCGGCGGACCAGGCCCCTTGTGGTTCGGAGGGGGGAGGAGATCGCACGAAGAGCGGATCGAGGCGAAGCACACGAGCAATTTACCCAGCTTCGGAGCTCTCCGGAGAGATAATACTCCTACTGCTGCTTGTCAGATTGTATTCTTGCTAGGGAGCGATGAGAGCTACAAAACCTAGCATGAGAGAATGTTCGAACCCCTTCTACGTTGCGCACAGGCCTCCTTTTATATGCTCAAGGGGTCTCCGACAGGCGGCAACATAGAAGAGGGTAAAAATGTAAAAACAGTAGTTGGTACACCTACTTGAGCAAAGGTATGCAGTCAGAATACCTAACTCGGCGGCAAGGGACAAAAGCATTAAATGCCTGTCCTTGTCGTCAAAGCAACAGAGCGCCACCGTTTGCCACGATGGTGGGCTTGTCAGCGCCGCTTATCGCTGCTCCCCGCTGGCTGCACAGCCTCCTGACACGCGCGCATGGAATGATCCCATGGCGACACGTTGGTAGATGAGCTAGAGCGGAGATGAAGAGAGGTTGCTTGCCGCGGCAAGCGCCTTGCCGTGGCTGAATCCTTGTCGCGTCTGGAGGCTTGTCGCGTTCCGAGCCTTCCCGGCAAGCTCCTCTTGCCGGGGTCTTGTCTTCTGCGTGCCTTGAGTGGCCTTCCCGGCAAGCTCCTCTTGCCGGGGCTTTGTCTTCTTGGCTAAATACTTTGTTCTTGAATGGCTCCAAAGGAGCCACGGAGGATCTTGGCGGTGACCAGGCAAGTCTTGCCGCGTGGTGCTGCAACTGTCCGTGCACGAGTTCGGGATACTAGGGTACCCCTACTCTAGCACACCGACAGGAGCCCCCGTGCCTGGGCCGCACGCGGTGCCGAGCGCTGTCGGGCCAGGCCCAAAAAACGGTGTACGGTCACACGCGGCCTTGATCACGCCGTTACTTGCCCCAGACCCACCACGTCCCCCACTAACGGCACGCACCGAACGTGGCGTCGTGCGAGAGATCGTGGGCGTGGTCGTGGGGGGTTCTTTATTAGGAAAAGCGGGCGTCCGCCCCTCTCCGTCCTTATAAGCGGGAGAAACCAGGGCAGGTCGTCCACCTACGCCATTCTTGTCTTGTCACGAAAACCACCGCCGCTCCCCCTTCTTCTCCAGTGCGAAGAGAGCAGCGCTCCGCCCCCTTTCGCCACAAGCACACTCGACGCCGTCGACCTCCTCCACCGCCTCCGCCATGGCTCCGAAGGCCGACAAGGGGAAGGGGGTGAAATCGGCCGAGGCGCAGCGGCTCGCGGCGCTGCGCAAGGAGCGGGCCATCTTCTCCCCCCAGCTCGACGCGAAGGAGCTGAGGAGGGCTTCTACCTCTTACGGTCGACGGAGACACGTGCGCATCCGCCGCGAAGGTACTCCCCGCCACCGCGTCGGATTTAGCCCCAAGCGGGTATCCTTTCTTTGCCCTTTTCTTCTATTGCGGGCTCTGCCGCCTTTTCGAAGTTCTTCTGCGATATCATGAACACATATGGCCTCCGCCTCCTTGATTTCACTCCCAACGCTGTCTTGACCATGGCGGTTTTCGCACACCTTTGCGAAAACTTTGTCGAGTCCACCCAAATGTGGCACTCTTCCGCCATTTCTTCGTGCCTGCGTCGAGAGAGAGGAGAGCCGCTGTCAAGGGATAGCTTGGGTCTCCGGGATCGGCAAGAAAGAAGCCTATCACGGAAGGAGAGTTCCGTAACAAGTGGGAGGAGTGGAGAGCCAACTGGTGTTGGATCGTGAGGAGAACCCGCAACCCTTCAACTGCCGTCGCCAAACCCCAATAGTCGGCAACGATTGGAAACAACTTGGCGCGGAGGATGCTAGGTTGAAGATAGCTGTGACCGGATTTTGCGCCTCGGGCTTGCCGGACTAGCAAGTAAGCGCGGTTGGCGCGAACTTCCTTCGCCGCGCCGCATTGCTCCCTTGCAGAAAGGAGGAGGCCTGCTTGGGAGTTCCAAAATGCGGCAGACATCATGAGGCTGCGCCCGGGTCTCAATTGGAATTTCACCATCTTGGAGCTGGATGCGATGCTGCTAGAGCTGTTCAAGAACGACCCCGATCACCCCGAGTGGTTTAGATTGCCGAGGGGGGTCGTCCCATTGTGCAACAACTCAGCGCTCGACCGCATCCGCGCTATGATGCCGTTGTGCGATTCCCATGGGATCGTTCCAACCTGGCAAGAGCCTTCCGACGAGGTCGTGCAGCAGTTCTTCGACACCTTGGAAGAAGTGCAGATCCGCTCCGACGAGAAGAAGAGGCTCACCCGCGACACCACCGACGAGGATATGGTGCGCATTGCCACCAGGCTGGAGGAGGCGGCAGCAGCTGCTGCCGCTGGCGTCTTCGGGTACACCGTGGAGGAGGCGGACGCAGCCGAGGCGGCAAGCCTTGCCGAGCGAAGGGAGTTCGCGGCGAGGAAGAGCTTGTCGCACCCGAGGCTGAGTCGAGCGACCACCGAGGGCGCTTCAGCTCCACCTCCCGGCGACTTGCCGCTTAACGGAGCCCCGGCTCCGCTGAAAGCGTCTCCGCAAGGCCGGAGACGAGACGGGGCGGCAGACGGGCCCACAGCCGCAGCGCCGCGCGACGCGCTCTACCGCGGCAAGCGATGTTGCCGCGGGAGCACCCCACACTGCTGCGACAACTGGGGCGGGATCCTCCCAGGCCACCGCCGATGCCTCCGCCAAGCGGCGAAGAGAGCCCACTCCTCCGCCTCGTCGCACCGGAGGCGAGCCGGAGTTTGACTTCTCCGCGCTTCAATTTTATTGCTTTATCTTGAATCTGACTTGCTTTGTTCTGAACTTTTTCCTTTTCAGGACGCTAGCCCAGAGAGCGTCGAAGAAGGCCAAGACCCCGGTGGTTGTCGTTGAGGACGATTCACCTGTGGCAACGGGAGGCGCATCTGAGACCCCCTTGCCGGACCCGGTAGCCCTTCCTCAGAGCAGCCCGGCCACAGCCCCTGTGGTAAGTATCACGGTTTTCTCCTTCTTGTTGGGTGTGCATGGGTGCTCCTTCTTCATAAATATCTGATTGTTGGTTTGTGTAGGAGCGAGCAGCCTCATCAGGAGGGCCCGGAAGCCGCCCCCGAAATCCTTTCTGCTTCGACTACGCCGCCAAGGGAGGATTCTCCGGCAAGGGAGCGTCCTCCGGCAAAGGAGGCTACTCCGGCAAGGGAGGCTACTCCGGCAAGGGACAGCACCAGTGATCCTCCAGTGGTCGAGACCACGGCTGCAGATCCCATTGCAGGTAATCCCTTTGCGCGAAAATTTCCCTTGGGCTTGTCTTCTTCTGTTTATCTTTGAATATTTGCTTGACTTTCTTTCTTCGTCCGCCACAGAGCCGATGGAGACCGAGGTCGCCCGGCGAAGAGACATGGCAACAACATTGACGAAGCCGCCGTCGTGGAAGAAGAAACCGGCGCTGACGAGCCTGTCGGCGAGGAGGCCACTGAGGCTGCCGCCACAGAAGCTGCACCGACCACCGACTCCCCCGCCGCTGCTGCAGCGTCAGGCTCCGAAGAGCCCCAGCCCGGCGCCTACTTGAAGGCCGGCGGCGGTGTCTTCATCAAGCTCCCATGGGAGTCGAGCTCCAGGGCGCCGACCGAAGGAGAGACCTTCGACGGAGAGCTGCTCGCCTCACTGGCCGACGCTGGTGGATTTACGCAGCAAAGAAGCGCGTAGTCCGAGGAGGAGCAATGTTGAAGAAGCTCTTGTCGCTCTACCGCGCCCGCAAGCCAAGTTGGAGTCCCGGGAAGCACTTGTCGCGAGGGCAGGAGCGGACATGGAGAAGCTGCAGAAGAGCTTCGAGCGCTAACCAAGAAACTCTCGGGCAAGCGTAAGCGCTGGGAGCAACTTGCGGAAGAGCGCACGGCCTTCATCCTTGAGAAGGCCGCAGCCGAGGAGGAGCAGCGGCTGGCCGCCGAGAAGCTCTCAAGAGAAAGCGAAATGGGCGAGCGGAAGGTCAACTGGACAGCCATGAGGAAGAGCTTGTTGCGGCGAGGAGTCACTTGGCGGGCGCTTAAAGCGAAGGATGCCGCCGATCGCCGAGGCCGCCAAGGAGGAGTTGAAAGCGAAGGTGGCACACCGAGGCCGATCTCGAAGAGCGGCGAGAGCTTGCAGCGCTCAAGCCTTGACGCAAGAAGGACGCCTACACTCTTGGCGAGTTGCGGGGCCGTCTCGCTGATAGGAGCAAGGAGCTCGACGCCGCCAAGGATTCCAAGGCAGATCTTGGTGAAGCCGACCACTCGACGCAGCGAGCTGGACGGCGCCAAGGAGCGAGAGGTGGGCCTGTTGAAGACGATCAAGGCCAAAGAGGAGCTGCTGGCGGATGTTGTTGCCACCCAGAGCGCCTTGAGGGAGAGTGTGGAGCACTGGACCGAAGGTCTTGATGGAGCTGGGGATGGCGGATCTTGCATACTCCTCCAACGAGCACCTCCAACCCAGCGCCAAGCTCAGCTTATTCTTCAAGGGCGTGGTGACGGGCCTCCAGCGACTCCGGGAAGAGGTCCCAAAGCAGCTGGCCGAGGATTCACGCCAGATCGTGCGAGGAGCCCTCGAGAAGGTGTTGATGAAGGTGGCCTTCCGCAATCCAGGCCTCAATCTCAACGGCGTCCTCAGATCCTTGCCGTCAGATGCCAACGTGGAGGAGCTCAAGGCCCTTGTCGCGCCCATCGTGGACAAGGTGAACAAGATCAAGAGGATTGATGGCGACCGCGTAGACTAGGCCGCCAATTTTATCTTTCCCTTGTCATTGCCGATCATGTTTAGAACAATTCATTAGATCTGCGACAAGTCATTTTGTAATATACTCTATCTTAGGTGATGAATGCAACGTTATTTCCTCTACTTGATTTCTTCCTTTATGCGTTTTGCCCCACGCTTTTAGGGAACTTGTCGGTGCGAGCACCTTTGCATGGTTGAGTGCGGAACGTCGGCCTGCTGGCGGTGCTGCCACCGACAAGCAACCTTGTCGCGACTAGCTGCAGCTCACTTAAGTTGTTGAGCGGACTCGAAACAAAGTAAGGGCGCGACTAGCCTGCGAGTTGGTTCCTCTGCGCACAGGTTTTCCATAAAAAGCACTATCGTTCGAGGAAGATAACTTCAAAATTTAAAAACTGATTACTCAAACTTTGGCAACTTAGCTTTTCTGTCGTTTGCTTCCCGCGAAACTTCCTCGAGCAACGCTTGGTCCATAGTATTATCTTCTCCTTCCCCCCTGGTTAACTTGTGTGCGAGGGAACCTTTTCTTCCTTGAGAAAGAGAAAGAAGAGAAAATAAAGTCATGGAGCCTAGTGGCTCGATGTTGCTTACCGGGTATGGGTGCTGCACAAAGTGTTAGTCAAAACATGCAATAAAATGATGAGAGCATGAATTTGACAAATTGTGCATAACACATGAGCTTCTTGATGCATCGGTCTGCCCGGCTTTGTACAAAGGATTACATGCAACAACGGCAAGACTTGTACAAAAGGCGGTTGCTTAACAGTTCCGCAACGCGCCTTCTGAGTAAAACTTACGAAGATGCTCAATGTTCGAGGAGTTGCTCACCGGAATGCCATCTTCGGTCTCAAAGCGGACAGCGCCAGAGCCTAGTGACTCGTTTCACCCGATAAGGGCCTTCCCACTTAGCGTCAACTTGTTTGAATTCTTGGCGGACTGAACGCGGCGAAGAACAAGGTCGCCTTCCTCGAGGCTTACGGCACTAACTTTGCGGCTATGGTAGCGACGCAAAGCTTGCTCGGTAACAAGCGGCTCGTCTGTGACTGAAGGCGATCTTCCTCAAGGAGCGGTAGCGTCATCTTGTCGCAGCTGCTCTTGCTCAAGCTCATCGTGGCGAGCACTCGAGGCGATCCGTATCTGAGTTCCGTGGGGAGAACCGCCTCTGCTCCATAGACTAGAGCGAAGGTGTCCGGCGATGGCTCGATTTGGCGTCGTTACGATCGACCAAAGAACCACCGGCAGCTCCTCAATCCAGTTTCTTCCGCACTTGTGCAACCTGTCGAAAGTTACGGTCTTGAGCCGCAAAGACTTCAAAGATTTGCCCTCTCTCCTTGACCGTTGCTTCTTGGATGAGCAACAGAAGCAAAGCAGACCTTTGCGCCAAGATCTTGGACGTACTGCATGAAGGTGCGACTCGTAAATTGTGTGCCGTTGTCGGTGATGATCCTGTTAGGGATTCCGAAACGACAAACAATCGACTGAAGAACTTGATTGTTGTCTTTGTCACCTTCCTCACTGCTTCCACTTCCGGCCACTTTGTGAACTTGTCGATGGCAACGTATAAGTACTCAAAGCCCCCGACAGCTCGGGGGAAGGGGCCGAGGATGTCGAGCCCCCAGGCCGAAAATGGCCAGGATAAAGGGATCGTCTGGAGAGCTTGAGCTGGCTAGTGTATCTGTTTGGAATGGGCGGCACGCTTCACACTTGGTTACTTGTGCAGTTGCATCCTGGAGGCCTGTCGGCCAGAAGAAACCTTGCCGGAAAGCTTTGCCGGCAAGTGCTCTTGCGTCAATGTGGTGACCACATATGCCTCCATGTATCTCTGCGAACAGCTTCTGTCCATCTTCCCGGCAAATACACTTCAATTTCACCCCATTGAGTCTTCTTACATACGGTATCTTTGTCGACAAACTGGTACATACTTGACCGGGCTACTCTTTTCGCTTCTTCTTGCTCTTGGGAAGTTCTCCTGTCTAAAGGAAGCGGACAATCTGCTGCCCCCATCTTTGGAGCTTGCGGCTCGACAACAAGGACTAAAGGCACATCTGCTGCTGCGGGAACATCAGCTTCCACGGCAAGAACTGCGGCTCGGTAGGAGCTTGATGCTCCCGGCAAGCTTGCGAGCAAAACTTGTCGGGGCGTCGCCCGACGAAACAAACCACAGGGTTTGTCGGATGACCGCCTCATCTCTGTTGGTGTCGATCTTGGGGACCTTCTTGGCGGCGGCTTCGGGAAGCTCTGCCGGAAAGTAGTCACCAGAGATCAACTTCCTCTTCTTGTCCTGTCCAGTTGATGGTGTTACGGTCGGTTGAGTTAGCTTGAGCACAAAAATCCCTGGTTCCACAGGCAACTTAAGTGCAGCGCACTTTGACAGGCCATCAGCAATATCATTCTGAGCTCTTGGAACATGTTCCATTTGCAGGCCGTCAAAGTGCTCCTCTAGCTTCCTCACTTCATCAACGTAGGCTTCCATCAGTGGACTACGATAATCTTTGTTTACTTGGCGGACGACCCGATTGCGAGTCACCTGACGATAAGCTTCTTGATCCCAAGGTCCACTGCGATCTGAGACCGGCAAGCAAACCTCCATACTCTGCAGTATTGTTTGTCGCTTGCTCCTTGGGAAAGTGCATCCGGACTACGTGCTTGAGGTGCTCTCCGGTGGGTGCGACAAGCGACGCCGCACCGGCGCCTTGCACGAGAAGGCACCATCAAAGTACATCAGCCACTCTTTGCTTGCTTCCTTGCCGGGAATGCTGCGTCTGGAATTTCTTCATCCGGTGTTGGCGTCCATTCTGCTATGAATTCTGCCAATGCTGCGCTTTGGATAGTTGAAGTGCTTTCAAACTTGAGGCCAAAGCTTGATAGTTCAAAGTGCCCACTCGACAATCCTGCCTGTAAACCACGGATTCTGCGGTATCCTCTTGATGGAAAGCGAGTGACGATTGTTATCTCATGTGCTGGAAGTAATGGCGCAGCTTTCTCGAGGCCATGAGAAGGCCGAAAAGCAATTTCTGCACACAGTACCTTGACCTAGCCCCTGCGGGAGGGAACCGACAAAGTAAACTGGGCGCTGCACCATCCTTTTACATGTCGCCCTTGCGTGCATGCAGATCCGTCCTTGTCGGGACGAGCTTGTCGTGAAGCCCCACCTTGTCATTTGGATGTGTCTGCCGTGGTTGCTAGCTCGTCATCCGCCTCCCTCTCCGCCACTAACGCAGCACTAACCACTTGATTGGTTGCCGCTATATATAGGAGCAACTTCTCTTGTGGCCTAGGTGCGACAAGTGTTGGAGTGGAGGACAGGTATCTCTTCAAGTCTTGCAGCGCAGCCTCCGCTTCGGGAGTCCATTTCTTGGACCTGCCTTTTTCAAAATCTTGAAAAATGGCGAGGCGCGCTCAGCAGAACCTAGAAATAAACCTGCCGAGAGCAGCCACGCAACCGCAAGTCTTCGTACATCCTTGACGCGCTTTGGTGCTTCAATCTGCTCAATGGCCTTGATCTTGTCGGGATTAGCTTCAATCCTCGCTGAGACACGAAGAACCCGAGAAGCTTGCGGAAGGGACTCGAAACACGCACTTCTCGGGTTGAGCTTGAGGTTGATCTTGCGCAGATTTGCAAAGGTCTCGTCCAAATCTTGAACGAGTTGCTTTGTCCTTGCTCTTGACCACTATGTTATCCATGTAGGCTTCTACATTTCTGTGCATTTGCGGCTCAAAAGCATCATGAACTACTCTTGCAAACGTTGAACCAGCATTCTTCAAACCGAAGGGCATCCGTATGAAACAATACGTGCCACATGGAGTAATGAATGCGGTCTTCTCCTCATCTTCTTCTGCCATGAAGATTTGATGATATCCTGAATATGCATCAAGAAACGAAAGCAAATCACACCCGGCCGTGGAGTCAACAATCTGGTCGATGCGCGGCAAGGGAAATGGATCTTTGGGACAAGCTTTATTAACATCCGTGAAGTCAATACAAAGTCTCCATTTTCCATTTGCCTTGCGCACGACTACAGGATTGGCCAACCACGTAGGATGGAGCACTCCTCGACAAGGCTGCCGCTTCCGGTTCTTGATCTCTTCTGCGATGAACTCTTGGCGCTCCACTTGCTGCTTCGACTTTTTGCTTGACGGGCGCGCGCATGAGGACAAAACGCGGCGGTGCTCAATCACTTTCACAGGAACACCGGGGATGTCGACGGTTGCCATGCAAACACGTCGACATTCGCCCGCAGGAAAGCAACGGCGCGCCTTCCTATTTGGGGTCGAGAGAGGCGCGATGGTGAAGGTACCACCAGCGCCGTCCTCCTTGGCGGACACCTTCTTGGTCTTTGGCGGAGCAGCCATCGTCTTCTTGCACTTGCCGGTGGAGCTCGATGGTGCGTCCTCGACGGTAGCGCAGTACTCCGAAGAGGTGCGCTCGCCGGAGTGGGCATCAGAGCTCTTGCCGGACTTGGTCTTGGTCTTCTTTCCGCCGGGAGCTTCAGCGGCAAGTGTTTTGCAATCTATCGCGGCTGCTGCATCCCGGTAGATCTTGTCGGCACAGATAAGAGCATCCTTCTTGTCGCCATGGACAGAGATGATGCTTATCGGGCCTGGCATCTTAAGTAAGTTGTAGGCATAATGAGAGGCTGCCATGAACTTGGCGAGTGCTGGACAGCCAAGTATCCCATTGTAAGGCAATGGGAAATCAGCGACGTCGAACGTGACCCTCTCAGTCCTAAAGTTCAGCTTGCTGCCAAATGTCACCGGCAACGTGATCTTCCCCTTCGGCTTGCTCCTTCCCGGATTAATTCCTTGGAAAGTGCCAGTCTCTTCGAGCTCGCTGTCAGGGATTTGAAGCTTACGGAGCACCGCGGAGGAGATCAGATTCAAGCCGGCCCGCCGTCAACTAGCATCTTGGTGACCTTGAGGTTGCGGATAGTTGGTGAGACCAACATCGGCAAGCACCCGATCGCAGATTATGCGATCGGGGTGTTCCTCAATATCAAAGATGATAGGCGTCTTGGAACCATTTCGAGGCTTGCGTGACTCTAAGGATGGTTCCATTGGATTGACCTCCGCATCCACCGCTTGAGTTGGCGGTGGGAAGTATGTAGGGAAGCACCTCCGTCAACGCAGAGAACCTCCGTGGCTTTCAAACTCCTTCTCGTCGGCGTCATCATCATCCATGTCTTCATCGTCGTCTTCGTCTTCATCCTTGTCGCGGCCGCGGGGAGGTCTGTCTCCTTGCCGCTGCTTGGCCTTGTCGCGGCGTCCTCCCCGGCCGGGTCTCTTCTTGCTGGCTCCACCAGCACCTTCCTGGGCCTTCTCCTTGTCGCGCCGCCGTCAGATTTCAGCCTTCATTGTTCAACAAGCTGCTCGACCTTCTTGCAACTCTGGAGGTCGTGGCCCTTAGTGCGGTGGATCTTGCGGTATTGCTTGCGGAGCCGTCACCTTGTCGGCGCCGCCACAGACCGGTGGTTGGCGTCGGGCAACCTCCTTGCCGGAGCCACCAGCCTTGGCGTTCTTGTCGCCACATCCATTGCCGGACTGCTCAACAGCTAGCACTTCTCGCCTTTCTTCTTCCTGTTGCCTCGCCACGGCTCTTCTTTGCCGGGCGGTCTCCTCATTGTCGATCCTGCTTACGCATTCTCTCTGGGAGTCTCCTCCTTCCTCAAAGACGTGCACACTTGTCGGCCAAGGCGTACATCTCACCGGCGTCCTTGACTTTGCACATCGCCATCTCCTCCCTCATCCTACGGTTCCGACGTTACGATGGAACGCAGCGATCACCATGGCGGTGGTGGACATCTGGGATGTTGTAGTGCACACGGCTGAATCTCTGAATGAACTTGCGCAGGGACTCTCGTTCCTTCTGGGCGAGCAGATGAAGGTCACTCTCTTGGCCATGAGGCGTGTGGCCGCCTGTAAAGGCGCCAACAAACTGATGGCACAAATCTGCCCAAGAGGATATAGAGCTGTCCGGCAAGTGCATGAGCCAAGATCTGACGTTGGACTTGAGTACCAGTGGGGAAATAGTTGGCGAGGATCTTGTCGTCTCCCCCCGCAGCTTGCACTTTGCAATGGTGTAGATGCTAAGGAACTCCGACGGTGCGCCCCGCCATCGTACTTCTCCGCACGTCGGCTTGAAGTTCTTGTTCTTGGGCCATTGGACTTGCCGCAGCTCACGAGTGAACGCAGGGCAACCTATCACAGACGGCAAGTCGCCTGGTTCCTCCGGCGCGTGCATGTCGGCAGAGGGCCCGGCGCGCTTGTCGGACTGACGCCGCGCTTCTCTTCGACGCTCGATGCGAGTTCGAGCGTCTTCTTGTTGTCGCTCATGAAGAACTTGGCGCTGATCGCGGCGAGCTCGTGGATCAGATGACGCGGTGGAGTCGTCGTCGAGGTGGATCCGGCGAGTCGGCGATCTTGGCCTTCGGGGTGGAGAGTGCATGGTGGTTGCACCTCCATAAGTCTCTTCGCCACCGGCTCGTGCCTTGTCGTCTTGTCCTGGCAGTGATGTAGTTGGTTGCCGCGGAGCGTCGCCGTTGGCAAAGCCGATGAGGCTTTGGATGGTAGCCCTCCACTCGTCGACCTTGTCGGCCGTTGGAGGGTAATCCAAAAGCAGCTGAGCTCTCGCTAGAGCCTCTGCTGGAGTAGTGGGTGGCAATGGTGAACGATGCGAGGAGCGGGATATGCTCGGACTTCTAACTATGTTAGAAGGAGCAGCCTCCGCCCAGCGACCGTATCTCGCTTCGTGCCAAAGACGTTGGCGTGCACGCTGGTCTTGAGGGTCCCGAGATCCTCCAGGTCGGTCTTGATCCAACGAGCGTATGGTATTGTGAATACCATGACGCTGTTGGTCCCGCGTCTCCTGAGATGGGCGTGGGGGGTGTGCGGATGCCGAGGTTTGCGCGGCCTTGTCCTTGGACTTGGCAACGTCACGAACTCCTTCGCCGGTGCCCGTTCTTCCGCCAGCGTCCACCCCACCACCCGTTTGCACCGGTGATGGCGGGTACGACGCGGACGGCTCTGCTGCCGCCGAAGCCTTCTTCTTCGGTGGCATGTGGCGGAAGATGTTGAAGATGATGAAGACACTGCTCGTGTGCACGCCGGATCAGGTTCACACGGCCTCGACGCCCCCTACCTGGCGCGCCAAAGATGTCGGGGAGGCTGATCGGACCCACGAACACCAATGGGGCCGGCGGACCAGGCCCCTTGTGGTTCGGAGGGGGGCGGAGATCGCACGAAGAGCGGATCGAGGCGAAGCACACGAGCAATTTACCCAGCTTCGGAGCTCTCCGGAGAGATAATACTCCTACTGCTGCTTGTCTGATTGTATTCTTGCTAGGGAGCGATGAGAGCTACAAAACCTAGCATGAGAGAATGTTCGAACCCCTTCTACGTTGCGCATGGGCCTCCTTTTATATGCTCAAGGGGTCTCCGACAGGCGGCAACATAGAAGAGGGTAAAAATGTAAAAACAGTAGTTGGTACACCTACTTGAACAGTGTACAGTGCAGAATACCTAACTCTGACGGCAAGGGACAAAAGCATTAAATGCCTGTCCTTGTCGTCTAAACAGTGCAACAGAGCGCCACCGTTTGCCACGATGGCGGGCTTGTCAGCACCGCTTATCGCTGCTCCCCGCTGGCTGCACAGCCTCTTGACACGCGCGCATGGAATGATCCCATGGCGACACGTTGGTAGATGAGCTGGAGCGGAGATGAAGAGAGGTTGCTTGTCGCGGCAAGTGCCTTGCTGCGGCTGAATCCTTGTCGCGTTTGGAGGCTTGTCGCATTCCGAGCCTTCCCGGCAAGCTCCTCTTGCCGGGGTCTTGTCTTCTGCGTGCCTTGAGCGGCCTTCCCGGCAAGCTCCTCTTGTCGGGGCTTTGTCTTCTTGGCTAAATACTTTGTTCTTGAATGGCTCCAAAGGAGCCACGGAGGATCTTGGCGGTGACCAGGCAAGCCTTGCCGCGTGGTGCTGCAACTGTCCGTGCACGAGTTCGGGATACTAGGGTACCCCTACTCTAGCACACCGACAATTTCAAACACCAGGGCACCGTCACTCGGCCGCAAACATTGAGATACCTAGTTTTTAAATGCTATTAAATCCAAAACTCGTCTGAAATTCATGAAACTTGGCATGGCATCATGGAGCGGCATCAACATGGGGTGGTAATAATTTTGTCCCATTTGGGGTAGGTTTGGGTATATGCTTCTCACAAACCACAACTTCTCACAACAAGTATGATGGTTTCGATAGGGAACGTCCCACCTTTGGGGACGAAACTATATCCTTTGCCTCTTATTGCTTTCAATTTTTTTCCTAGTGTCAACATAGAGGAACAGGAGTGTTGTGTCAATTTTTTGGATTTTTTAGGGTTCACTTGGACATTTTTATACATTAACTGAGTTTTCAATGCATTCATGTGCATAATTCAAATTTGAACTATATGCACATGCTCTAATGCATATAAATTGGTTGAAAAGTCAAATATGTGCCCTTGGGTGCATGCTTAGGTCCCATGCAAGAAACGGGAATGAATTTCAAACACCAGGGCACTGTTGATTGCCAGCAAAACATTGAGATACCTGTTTTTAAAATTCTTGTAAATCCAGAACTCGTTTGAAATTCATGAAACTTGGCATGGTATCATGGAGCGGCATCAACATGATGTGGTAAAAATTTTGTCCCATTTGGGGCAGGTTTGGGTATAAGCTTCTCACAAACCACAGCTTCTCACAACACGCCTGATCGTTTCGGTATGGAACGTGCCACCTTTGGGGACGAAATGATATCCGATGTCTCTTATTGCTTTCAAAAAAATTCTAGTGTCAACATAGAACAACATGAGTGTCGTGTTAAGTTTTGGAATTTTTCGGGGTTCGTTTGGACATTTTTATCCATTAAATGGGTTTTATAGGAATTTTATGTGCATAATTAAAATTTGAAATACATGCACATGCTCCAGTGCATATAAATTGGTTGAAAAGTCAAATCTGTGTCCTTGGGTGCATGCTTAGGTCCCGTGCGAGAAATGGGAATGAATTTCAAACACCAGAGCACCATTGATTGCCGGCAAAACATTGAGATACCTGGTTAAATTATAGTAAATCCAAAACTCGTCTGAAATTCATGAAACTTGGCATGCTATCATGGAGCGGCATCAACATGTCGTGGTAAAAAAAATCCTATTTGGGGCAGGTTTGGATATAAGCTTCTCACAAACCAGAGCTTCTCACAGCAAGCCTGATGGTTTCGGTACGAAACGTGCCACCTTTGGGGACGAAACGATATTCGTTGCCTCTTATTGCAATCAAAAAAATTCTAGTGTCAACGTAGAACAACATGAGTGTTGTGTTAAGTTTTGGAATTTTTCGTGGTTCATTTGGACATTTTTATACATTAACTCGGTTTTCTAGGCATTTTATGTGCATAATTCAAATTTGAAATACATGTGCATGCTCCAGTGCATATGAATTGGTTGAAAAGTCAAATCTGTGTCCTTGGGTGCATGCTTAGGTCCCATGTAAGAAATGGGAATCAATTTCAAACACGAGGCACTGTTGATTGCCGGCAAAACGTTGAGACAACTGGCTTTTAAATTCTAGTAGATCCAAAACTCGTCTGAAATTCATGAAACTTGGCATGCTATCATGGAGCGGCATCAACATGCTGTGGTATTTTTCGTGTCCATTTTGAGAGAAGGTGCACTAGAATAACAGCCAACAAAGGCATTATGAAAAAATAGCTACCACTTTAATATCTCAAACATTTGTATAATTCAAACAATGTGCGTTATGTTAACCATTCACGTGACCCCGCATGTCTTGGTTTTAATGGCTATAGGACGTGTCGTGCGGACAGCTGCTTGACTGAACGGGAGGTGTGCGAGCGCAGTCCGGTGCGCAGGCTCACCGGGAAGGATGCAAGCTGTTCAACGCAGGATCTGTGCATCTCTTCAACGCAAACGGTTCAGATTACGGTATGCAAATTAAAGCCAGACTTCGGCGCTAAGCCAAGAGACACTGCAATTATTCAAAATATGCAGCTAAAAATCAATAGCACTATCTATTTTTTGCAACTAAAATTCAGTAATTAAGCATAGATTTCATTCATAGAGATTAAGCAGTCGTTCTCACCGGGAAGCGAGACAGCGTTGGACCGCTGCCGCCTCGCTCCCACTGGTCTGTATTAATGGCGCCACCGAGTGGCTGCACTCTCCCCCATCCTCGCCACAGTCACAATCCTCTCTCTCTGCCCGCATCCTCGACGCCTCTCTGAGTCCTCAAAGCCGTCAGTGTACGAGGATGCCGCCGAAGCGCCCCATCGGAGGGAGTGGCGACGTCGGGGCTGCTGAAGCACCGGAGCACGACATGAATATGGAGACAGAGGTTTCCGTCACCGCTGACGAGGTGGAGAACGAGGCTGCCAACAAGCAGAGCCGGGTCGTGAAAGAACCGCAAGCGACTCCAGCAGGCCTAGACTTCATCAATAACCTCCCCGATGATATATTGATAGTCATCATATCCCTCCTCCCAATCAAATATCGAGCGAGGACAACCACCCTTTCCCGGCGGTGGCGCCCCCTATGGATCCTCACCCCTGTCGACCTCCTCGAGCCCACAAGCTCTGCCATGGCTATTGCCAAAGCTTGGATGCGTTCTCCCAGATCCTCGGCAGTCACCATGGCCCAATCAAAGGCCTTAACACGGGCAAGTTCCATTCCAACGGCAAGGACCGAGCCAAGCTTGACGAGTGGTTCCGATCCCCTTCCATAGATCAGCTCGAGAAGCTCAGTTTTAATGATGGGCATATGCGCTTGCCGCCAACGTCCGCACTCCGCTTCGCGCCCACGCTGCACCTCGCCAGGTTCATGGACTGCCATCCCCCTTAATGATGCGCCCGCTCTTTTTCTACCATGACTGAAGCACCTCGAGCTCGTCGTAGTCCGCATCCCAAAGTATGACATGGACCACCTGCTCCATGGCTATACTGCACTCAAGTTCCTTCGTCTTCACACAATGAATTGGTCGAGTACCATGCACATCAGCTCCAAGACTCTCCGAACTATTTATGTGTGTTGCTGGTGCTGCAACGAGAGATCACAGAAGGTGGACCACAATATGGTCATTGAGGACACACCTTCACTTGAGAGATTACTTATAGTTGATCAACAAGGTCCAACAAGAATCAATGTCATTTCTGCGCCGAAATTGAAAGTGGTGGGCTACTCGTCTGTCAAATACTACAACTTTGTGTACAACAATGCTTTATACCTCTCCTTCTTGATATCAATGTTATTTCTAGTTTTGAAGATGTATGTTAAATACGTCATCATCGGTGAAGCTTCACCCAGACTGGGCACAGTGAAGGTCTTGGCACTAGAATCATCGGCCCCAACCTGGACCAAGTTGTCAGTTGCCTAAGATGCTTTCTGTGCCTGAAGAAGCTGTATATCGAGGTGATATTCCTTTCTTGTTAAATGTTAACCATAAGGGAGTTAAATTTTTCGCACCTTTTCCCAAGTTTACAATGACAATGTACTATGATTTCTGAAGGAATTTTGGAGGATTTTAGGACATACACCCCCACCCCATATTGGTTGCTTCATTCATATGGTTACAATCGTCCATAAGCATTTCTCCTTTGGATTAAATGCATACTAGTTTTCTTAGGGAATTTTTCATCCAATCCAACCTCTTGTGAAGAAGGCTACATGTTTCTAGATTGTAATCAAATGCCCATGTTAATCATGTCAGATCGAAGATGGCACGTTGGTGCATTTTACAAATCCTGCAAACCAAATGGGTGTGTAGCAGTGTTCAAAACTGCATGTAGGCACTAACATGTTCTCTTCTTTTGCAGATAATAATAGGCTCGGAGGTGGATAATGTTTATAACGACAATCACATCGAATGCCTGGATCTGCATCTCTCAAATATTACTTTGAACTCCTATCGAGGGACCTTACCGAAGATTACACTCGCCAGTTTCTTTCTTGCCAGAGCAAAGGTGCTGAGGGTACTAAGGTTGAACATGCATTTAATTAGGAAAGATGAATGGTATGATTATCAGAGCCTGCAGGTACTACGGAATGGAAGAGCCTCCAAAAATGCTAAACTTCGTATTGGAAGAGCATATGTCGGGGTAATTGGAAGTCACTGTGTCAAACCCAAACATGACTTGTCGGTAGATGATCCCTTTGCAGAAAAGAGGATGCTTGCAATGTTTGAATTTGGGCATTGTAATCTTTGAATTTGAACCTTTCCATATTTACGGCATTTGTTATATTGAACCGTTTATGTTCTCTTGTCTCAACACAAACAGTTCATCCGAGTGAGCCGGATGTCGTTGATGTCTACTACGCAACCTTCTTCTTGTAGACGTTGTTGGGCCTCCAAGTGCAGAGGTTTGTAGGACAGTAGAAAATTTCCCTCAAGTGGATGACCTAAGGTTTATCAATCCGTGGGAGGCGTAGGATGAAGATGGTATCTCTCAAACAACCCCGCAACCAAATAACAAAGAGTCTCTTGTGTCCCCAACACACCCAATACAATGGTAAATTGTATAGGTGCACTAGTTCGGCGAAGAGATGGTGATACAAGTGCAATATGGATGGTAGATAAAGGTATTTGTAATCTGAAAATATAAAAACAGCAAGGTAACAAGTGATAAACGTGAGCGTAAACGGTATTGCAATGATAGGAAACAAGGCCTAGGGTTCATACTTTCACTAGTGCAAGTTCTGTCAACAATAATAACATAGATAGATCATATAACAATCCCTCAACATGCAACAAAGATTCACTCCAAAGCCACTAATAGCGGAGAACAAACTTAGAGATTATGGTAGGGTAAGAAACCACCTCAAAGTTATTCTTTCCAATCAATCCGTTGGGCTATTCCTATAAGTGTCACAAACAGCCCTAGAGTTCGTACTAGAATAACACCTTAAGATAAAAATCAATCAAAACCCTAATATCACCTAGATACTCCATTGTCACCTCAAGTATCCGTGGGCATGATTATACGATATGCATCACACAATCTCAGATTCATCCAACCAACACAAAGTACTTCAAAGAGTGCCACAAAGTTTCTACCAGAGAGTCAAGAACGTGTGCCAACCCCTATGCATAGGTTCATGGGCGGAACCCGCAAGTTGGTCACCAAAACATACATCAAGTGGCACGTGATATCCCATTGTCACCACAGATAAACACGACATACATCAAGTGTTCTCAAAGTAAAGACTCAATCCGATAAGATAACTTCAAAGGGGAAACTCAATTCATCACAAGAGAGTAGAGGGGGAGAAACATCATAAGATCCAACTACAATAGCAAGGCTCGGGATACATCAAGATCATGCCATAGAGGGAACACGAGAGAGAGAGAGAGAGAGAGAGAGAGAGAGAGAGAGAGAGAGAGAGAGAGATCAAACACATAGCTACTGGTACATACCCTCAGCCCCGAGGGTGAACTACTCCCTCCTAGTCATGGAGAGCGCCGGGATGATGAAGATGACCATCAGTGATGGGTTCCCCCTCCGGCAGGGTGCCGGAACGGGCTCCCGAGAGGTTTTTGGTGGCTACAGAGGCTTGCGGTGGCGGAACTCCCGAGCTATCTTACATTCGGAAGTTTTACGATCGTGAGGTATATATGGAGTGCGAAGTGCGTCGGTGGAAAGAAGGGAGGTGCTCATGAGGGTGGGGGGGCGCCCCGAAACGGGCTCCCGAGAGGTTTTTGGTGGCTACAGAGGCTTGCGGCGGCGGAACTCCCGATCTATCTTCTGTTCTGGAAGTTTTACGATACGTAGGTATATATGGGTGCAGGGGGTACGTCGGTGGACCGAAGGGGGGGCCACAAGGCAGGGGGCGCACCCCCCCACCCTCGTGAGCACCTCCCTTCTTTCCTGATGTGCACTCCAAGTCCATCGGGTGGCTTTCCTTCCAAAAATAACTTCTCCAGTTGATTTTGTTCCATTTTGACTCCGTCTGATATTCCTTTTCCTCGAAACACTGAAATAGGCATAAAACAGCAAATCTGGGCTGGGCCTCCGGTTAACAGGTTAGTCCCAAAAATAATATAAAAGTGGATAATAAAGCCCAAGATTGCCCAAAACAGTAGATAATATAGCATGGAGCAATTAAAAATTATAGATACGTTGGAGACGTATCAAGCATCTCCAAGCTTAATTCCTGCTCGTCCTCGAGTAGGTAAATGATAAAAAAGATAATTTTTTATGCGGAGTGCTACTTGGCATAATTTCAATGTAATCTTCTTAATTGTGGTATGAATATTCAAATCCATAAGATTCAAGACAAAAGTTCATATTGACATAAAAATAATAATACTTCAAGTATACTAACAAAGCAATTATGTCTTCTCAAAATAACATGGCCAAAGAAAGTTATCCCTACAAAATCATATAGTCTGGCTATGCTCCATCTTCCCCACACAAAATATTTAAATCATGCACAACCCCGATGACAAGCCAAGCAATTGTTTCATACTTTTGACATTCTCAAAACTTTTTCAATCTTCACGCAATACTTGAGTGTAAGCCATGGACATAGCACTATAGGTGGAATAGAATGGTGGTTGTGCAGAAGACAAAAAGGAGAAGATAGTCTCACATCAACTAGGCGTATCAACGGGCTATGGAGATGCCCATCAATAGATATCAATGTGAGTGAGTAGGGATTGCCATGCAACGGATGCACTAGAGCTATAAGTATATGAAAGCTCAACAAAAGAAACTAAGTGGGTGTGCATCCAACTCGCTTGCTCATGAAGACCTAGGGCAATTTGAGGAAGCCCATCATTGGAATATACAAGCCAAGTTCTATAATGTAAAATTCCCACTAGTATATGAAAGTGACAACATAGGAGACTCTCTATCATGAAGATCATGGTGCTACTTTGAAGCAAAAGTCTGGTAAAAGGATAGTAACATTGTCCCTTCTCTCTTTTTCTCTCATTTTTTATTTTTTTTATTTGGGCCTTTTATTTTATTTTATGGCCTCTTTTTTTCTTTTTCTTTTTTTAATTTTTCATCCGGAGTCTCATCCCGACTTGTGGGGGAATCATAGTCTCCTTCATCCTTTCCTCACTGGGACAATGCTCTAAAAATGATGATCATCACACTTTTATTTTTCTTACAACTCAACAATTACAACTCGATACTTAGAACAAAATATGACTCTATATGAATGCCTCCCGTGATGTGTACCGGGATGTGCAATGACTCATGAGTGACATGTATGAAAGAATTATGAACGGTGGCTTTGCCACAAATACGATGTCAACTACATGATCATGCTAAGCAATATGACAATGATGGAGCGTGTCATAATAAACGGAACAGTGGAAAGTTGCATGGCAATATACTCGGAATGGCTATGGAAATGCCATGATAGGTAGGTATGGTGGCTGTTTTGAGGAAGATATATGGTGGGTGTATGATACCGGCGAAAGGTGCGCGGTATTAGAGATGCTAGCAATGGTGGAAGGATGGGGAAAAGTGCGTATAATCCATGGACTCAACATTAGTCATAAAGAACTCATATACTTATTGCAAAAATCTAGAAGTTATCAAAGCAAAGTATTACGCGCATGCTCCTAGGGGATAGATTGGTAGGAAAAGACCATCGTCATTCCCCGACCGCCACTCATAAGAAAGACAATCAATAAATAAATCATGCTCCGACTTCATCACATAACGGTTCACCATACGTGCATGCTACGGGAATCACAAACTTTAACACAAGTATTTCTAAAATTCACAACTACTCAACTATCATGACTCTAATATCACCATCTTCATATCTCAAAACAATCATCAAGCATCAAACTTTTCTTTGTATTCAACACACTCATAAGAATTCTTACAAATCTTGTATGCTTTAGCATATTAGGATTATTTAAGCAAATTACCATGCTATTTAAGACTATCAAAATAATATAAGTGAAGCATGAGATTTCATCTATTTCTTAAAAATAAAACCACCACCGTGCTCTAAAAGATATAAGTGAAGTACTAGAGCAAATGACAAACTATTCCGAAAGATATAAGTGAAGATCAATGAGTAGCTAAATAATTATGTAACTATGTGAAGACTCTATCTCATTTAAGAATTTCAGATCTTGGTATTGTATCCAAACAGCAAGCAAAGCTAAAGAAAATAAAATGACATTGCAAGGATAGCACAACTCATGTGAAGAAGCAAAAACTTAGGCTCAACCGATACTAACCGATAGTTGTTGAAGAAGAAAGGTGGGATGCCTACCGGGGCATCCCCAAGATTAGATGCTTGAGACTTATTGAAATATTATCTTAGGGTGCCTTGGGCATCCCCAAGCTTGAACTTTTATGTCTCCTTAATTCCTCTCATATCATGGTTTCTCTATTTCTCAAAAGCTTCATCCACACCAAACTCAACAAGAACTCGTGAGATAGGTTAGTATATACCAATGCAAAACATTATCATTTTCTACTGTAACAAATCATTAAGATTATTATTCAACATTGCATACTAAATGCCTCTGCATAATTAATACTCCTATCCTCAAATAGAACCATTAAACAAGCAAACATATGCAAACAATGCAAACATAACAGCAATCTGCCAAAACAGTATAGTCTGTAAAGAATGCAAGATTCATCATATTTTCCTAACTCCAAAAATTATGAAATAAAATTACCACTGTAATAAATTTATCAGATCTCAATATGCAAAAAGATTCAAAATTATACCACTCTCTGAATTTTCTAGGGAATTTTTGCAACAGCGGTAAACTTTCTGTTTTCAAACAGCAACATGTATAGTAGCAAAATGAGCAGGGCAGAGGCTATCCTTGACATTTTTATTGGAACTAAAGATGCAAAACATTATTATAAATAACATAAATCAAAGCTAAAGAAAATAAAATGACGCTCCAAGCAAAACACATATCATGTGGTGAACAAAAATATAGCTCCAAGTAAAGTTACCGATGAACGAAGACGAAAGAGGGGATGCCTTCCGGGGCATCCCCAAGCTTAGGATCTTGGTTATACTTTAATATTACCTTGGGGTGCCTTGGTAATCCCCAAGCTTAGGCTCTTGCCACTCCTTATTCCATAGTCCATCGAATCTTTACCCAAAACTTGAAAACTTCACAACACAAAACTTAACAGAAAACTCGTGAGCTCCGTTAGCGAAAGTAAACAAAACACCACTTCAAGGTAATGTAATGAACTCATTCTTTATTTATATTGGTGTTAAACCTACTTTATTCCAACTTCTCTATGGTTTATAAACTATTTTACTAGCCATAAATTCATCAAAATAAGCAAACAACACAATGAAAACAGAATCTGTCAAAAACAGAACAGTCTGTAGTAATCTGTATCAAACGCAAACTTCTGGAACTCCAACAATTCTAAAATAAATTTGTGGACCTGAGGAATTTGTCTAGTAATCATCTGAAAAAAGAATCAACTAAATAGCACTCTCCAGTAAAAAGTTGAAGCTAATCTCGTGAGCGCTAAAGTTTCTGTTTTTTACAGCATGATCGTAAAGACTTCACCCAAGTCTTCCCAAAGGTTCTACTTGGCACAAACACTAATTAAAACATAAAACCACATCTAAACATAAGTTAGATGGATTATTTATTCCTAAACAGAACCAAAAAGCAAGAAACTAAAATAAAATTGGGTTGCCTCCCAACAAGCGCTATCGTTTAACGCCCCTAGCTAGGCATGATGATTTCAATGATGCTCAAATAAGAGATAAGAATTGAAACATAAAGGGAGCATCATGAAGAATATGACTAGCACATTTAAGTCTAACACACTTCCTATGCATAGGGATTTTTTGAACAAACAACTTATGGGAACAAGAATCATCTTGCATAGGAAGGTAAAACAAGCATAACTTCAAAACTTTAAGCACATAGAGAGGAAACTTGATATTATTGCAATATGTAGAAGCATATGATCCTCTCTCATAATAATTTTCAGTAGCATCATGAATGAATTCAACAATATAACCAACACCTAAAGCATTCTTTTCATGATCTACAAGCATAGAAATTTTATTACTCTTCACATAAGCAAAATTCTTCTCATTCGGAATATTAGTGGGAGCAAACTCAACAAAATAACTATCATGTGATTGAAAATTAAGATCAAGATGACAAGTTTCATGGTTATAATTATTCTTTAAAGCATACGTGTCATCACAATAATCATCATAGATAGGAGGCATGCTTTCATCATAGTAAATTTGCTCATCAAAGCTTGGGGGACTAAACATATCATCTTCATCAAACATAGCAACCCCATGCTTGTGGCTTTGCATATCATTAGTATCATGGATATTCAAGGAATTCATACTAATAACATTGCAATCATGCTCATCATTCACATATTTCATGCCAAGCATTCTATGTAATTCTTCTTCTAGCACTTTGTCACAATTTTCTTTTCCATCATACTCACGAAAGATATTAAAAAGACGAAGCGTAAGAGACAAACTTAACTCCATTTTTTTTGTAATTTTCTTTTATAAACTAAAATAGTGATAAAACGAGAAACAAAAAGATTCGATTGCAAGATCTAAAGATATACCTTCAAGCACTCACATCCCCGGCAACGGCGCCAGAAAAGAGCTTGATGTCTACTACGCAACCTTCTTCTTGTAGACGTTGTTGGGCCTCCAAGTGAAGAGGTTTGTAGGACAGTAGCAAATTTCCCTCAAGTGGATGACCTAAGGTTTATCAATCCGTGGGAGGCGTAGGATGAAGATGATCTCTCTCAAACAACCCTGCAACCAAATAACAAAGAGTCTCTTGTGTCCCCAACACACCCAATACAATGGTAAATTGTATAGGTGCACTAGTTCGGCGAAGAGATGGTGATACAAGTGCAATATGGATGGTAGATAAAGGTATTTGTAATTTGAAAATATAAAAACAGCAAGGTAACAAGTGATAAACGTGAGTGTAAATGGTATTGCAATGATAGGAAACAAGGCCTAGGGTTCATACTTTCACTAGTGCAAGTTCTCTCAACAATAATAACATAGATAGATCATATAACAATCCCTCAACATGCAACAAAGAGTAACTCCAAAGCCCCTAGCGGAGAACAAACGTAGAGATTATGGTAGGGTACGAAACCACCTCAAAGTTATTCTTTCCAATCAATCCGTTGGGCTATTCCTATAAGTGTCACAAACAGCCCTAGAGTTCGTACTAGAATAACACCTTAAGATACAAATCAACCAAAACCCTAATGTCACCTAGATACTCCATTGTCACCTCAAGTATCCGTGGGCATGATTATACGATATGCATCACACAATCTCAGATTCATCCAACCAACACAAAGTACTTCAAAGAGTGCCCCAAAGTTTCTACCGGAGATTCAAGAACGTGTGCCAACCCCTATGCATAGGTTCATGGGCGGAACCCGCAAGTTGGTCACCAAAACATACATCAAGTGGCACGTGATATCCCATTGTCACCAAGATAAACACGACAAGACATACATCAAGTGTTCTCAAAGTAAAGACTCAATCCGATAAGATAACTTCAAAGGGGAAACTCAATTCATCACAAGAGAGTAGAGGGGGAGAAACATCATAAGATCCAACTACAATAGCAAGGCTGGGGATACATCAAGATCGTGCCATAGAGGGAACACGAGAGAGAGAGATCAAACACATAGCTACTGGTACATACCCTCAGCCCCGAGGGTGAACTACTCCCTCCTCGTCATGGAGAGCGCCGGATGATGAAGATGGCCACCGGTGATGGGTTCCCCCTCCGTGAGTCTTGGAACGGGCTCGAGAGAGGTTTTGGTGGCTCTGAAGCTTGCGGCGGAACTCCCGATCTATCTTATGTTCTAGAAGTTTTACGACACGTAGGTATATATGGAGTGCGAAGTGCGTCGGTGGACGAAGGGGGCCACGAGGCGGGCGCGCCCAGGGGTGGCGCGCCCCCACCCTCGTGAGCACCTCCCTTCTTTCTGACGATGCACTCCAAGTCCATCGGGTGGCTTTCCTTCCAAAAACAACTTCTCCAGTTGATTTCGTTCCGTTTTGACTCCGTCTGATATTCCTTTTCCTCGAAACACTGAAATAGGCATAAAACAGTAAATCTGGGTTGGGCCTCCGGTTAATAGGTTAGTCCCAAAAATAATATAAAAGTGGATAATAAAGCCCAAGATTGCCCAAAATAGTAGATAATATAGCATGGAGCAATCAAAAATTATAGATACGTTGGAGACGTATCAGTCGTATGTCGCACACACCTTGATCTGGCTGACCGTTTCTTTTGTGTTGCCTAATCACAAATAGTTCACCCGAGTGAACCGTATGTTGTACATCGCACACACCTTGATCTGGCTGACCTTTTCTTTTGTGTTACCTAATCACAAACAGTTCATCCGAGTGAGTCGTATGCTGTACATCGCACACACCTTCATCTAGCTGCCCATTTCTTTTGTTCCTCCTCATCGCAAACGGTTGATTGAACTGAACCGTATGCCCTGCATCGCACACGCAACTGAAATCTGAACCGTGTTTGATGCATCCTCCATCGCAAATGTTTTGCACCTTTTTTGACCTTTTTTTACACCACCGTTTGCGATTATTGCAGCGCACACAGTTTCGTCGAAGGGTCTTTGATCGTAGTGTCACGTTAGCAGCATCCTATAGTAGTGCTAGTAAAACTCTAGACAATGCTCAACGAAATTATGCTACTACTGAAAAAGAATTCCTAGCAGAGCTGTTTTCTTGTGATAAATTTAGATCTTACATTGTCGATTCAAAATTAATTGTTCACACTGATCATGCTGCTATAAATATCTTATGGAAAAGAAAGATGATAAACCTAGACTTATTCGATGGGTTCTCTTGTTACAAGAATTTGATTTACATATCACTGATAGAAAAGGAGTTGAGAACCCCATAGCTATTAACTTGTCTATGCTTGGAAATGTGCTTGATGACCCACTACCTATTGATGATAGTTTTCCTGATGAGCAGTTAGCTGAAATAAATGTTGATCATAACACTCCTTGGTATGCTGACTATGCTAATTACATTGTTGCTAAATACCTACCACCTAGCTTTACATACCAACAAAATAAAAAAACTCTTCTATGATTTAAGACATTACTTTTGGGATGACCCACATCTTTATAAAGAAGGAGTAGATGGTATTATTAGACGTTGTGTACCTAAGCATGCACAGGGACAAATCCTACGGAAATGTCACTCTGAAGCTTATGGAGGGCATCATGCTGGAGACAAAACTGCTCACAAGGTATTCCAATCTGGATTTTATTGGCCTACTCTCTTCAAGGATGCCCGTAAGTTTGTCTTACCTTGTGATAATGCCAAAGAATAGGTAATATCAGTAAGCGTCAAGAAATGCCTATGAATTATTCACTTGCCATTGAACCATTTGATGTTTGGGGATTTGATTACATGGGACCTTTTCCTTCCTCCAATTGGTATACACATATTTTGGTTGTTGTTGATTATGTTACTAAGTGGGTAGAAGTGATTCCAACCAGTAGTGTTGATCACAACACCTCTATTAAAATGCTTAAGGAAGTTATTTTCTGAATTTTTGGAGTCCCTAGATATTTAATGACTGATGGTGGTTCACACTTTATTCATGGTGCTTTTCGTAAAATGCTTGCCAAGTATGATGTTAACCATAGAATTGAATCACCTTATCATCCTCAGTCTAGTGGTCAAGTTGAACTTATCAATAGATAAATAAAATTAATTTTGCAAAAGACTGTCAATAGGTCTCGGGAGAATTGGTCTAAGAAATTAGATGATGCACTTTGGGCTTATAGAACATCATATAAAAATCCTATGGGTATGTCTCCTTATAAAGTGGTTTATGGAAAAGCTTGTCATTTGCCTCTTGAGTTAGAACATAAAGTATATTGGGCAATCAAAGAACTCAACTATGATTTCAAACTTGCCGGTGAAAAGAGGTTATTTGATATTAGCTCATTAGATGAATGGAGAACCCAAGTTTATGAAAATGCCAAGTTATTTAAAGAAAAAGTTAAAAGGTGGCATGATAAAAGAATCCAAAAGCATGAGTTTAAAGTTGGAGAATATGTTATTTTGTACAACTATCGTCTTAGATTCTTTGCAGGAAAACTTCTCTCGAAATGGGAAGGACCCTACGTTATCGAGGAGGTTTATCGGTCTAGAGCTATCAAAATAAATAATGTCGTAGGTACTAACCCAGAGGTTGTTAATGGGCAACGAATAAAACATTATATCTCAGGTATGCCCATTAATGTTGAAAGTAATATTATCCAAACTTTGACACCGGAAGAACACATAAAAGAATCCTTCCGGAACACTCCAGAATCGTGAAAATAAGGAGGTACGTGATATTGTAAGTAAACGGACTCCAAAAATTCCGCAAAAATATTTTTTGTCGGTTTTGGAATATAACAAAAATTAGGAAAATAAGAAACCACCAGGAAGTGTACCCTGGTGGGCACAAGACACCAGGGCACACCTAGCATTCAGGCGGCCTAGGTGGGTTGTGCCCACCTCGGATACCTTTCGGACTCTGTTTTTCTACAGTTTGCTTGTCTCCCAAGATAAAAAATCTTTATATACCCCCCGAACCTATTGACCACCGTATCACGGAAAAATCTTCTGTTTTCTTTTCCTTGTTATTTTCTGTCAGATCCCATCTGCCATGGTCGCTTCAAGCTCCTCCAAGCACAAGTTCTTCAAGAACGTCATCAAACCGTATTTGCGGGAGGTGGTGCAGCACCCTCAAGTCATCTAGATGCATGAGGGGGTGCTTCACATCCGCGATGTGCAAGGTCCCAAGGGGACGAGAACTGTGGAGGCCAGGCTTGAAGCTATGGAGCAGGAGGTCTTCCGGTGCAAGGGGATGGTGGAGTGTGGACTCGATGCGAATCACCTCATGATCACGGTCCTTACCCGTGATCTTAAGGTGGATGGCAAGTCCATGAAGAATATCGTCTTCACCCTCAACGAGTAACTCAACTTCCTCCAAAGCCAGATCTACGATCTCAAAAACCAAGTCTTTGATATGAGGCGAGGTTTAAAGGTATGAGTTTGGCTGCCGGTTGCAGGACCCGTGAGACTCACTCCTCCTCTTATGATGGTGGACCTCTGCCATGGAAACCAGAGGACAAGATCTCTACTACACCACCATCTTCTTCACCAAAAGAAAACTGAGTATCTGATACGTCTCCAATGTATCTATAATTTTTGACTGCTCCATGCTATTATATATTCTGTTTTGGATGTTTAATGGGCTTATTTATACACTTCTATATTATTTTGGACTAACCTATTAACCCAAGGCCCAGTGCAAATTGCTGGGTTTTTTTTGCCTATTTAGTGTTTCGCAGAAAAGAAATATCAAACGGAGTCCAAACGGAATGAAACGTTCGGGAGCGTGATTTTTGGAACAAACATGATCCAGAGGACTTGGAGTGGACGTAAAGCAATCAACAAGGAGGCCACGAGGCAGGGGTGTGCCTACCCCCTGGGCGCGCTCTCCACCCTCGTGGGCCCCTCGTGGCTCCACCGACCTACTTATTCCTCCTGTTTATACCTACGTACCCCGAAACCATCGAGGAGCACCACGAAAACCTAATTCCACCGCCGCAACCTTCTGTACCTGTGAGATCCCATCTTGGGGCCTTTTCCAGCGCTCCGCCGGAGGGGGAATCGATCACAGAGGGCTTCTACATCAACACCATAGCCTCTCTGATGATGTGTGAGTAGTTAACCACAGACCTTCGGGTCCATAGTTATTAGCTAGATGGCTTCTTCTCCCTCTTTGGATGTCAATACAAAGTTCTCCTTGATCTTCTTGGAGATCTATTCGATGTAACTCTTTTTGCAGTGTTTTTGTCGAGATCCGATGAATTGTGGGTTTATGATCAAGATTATCTATGAACAATATCTGAATCTTCTCCGAATTCTTTTATGTATGATTGGTTATCTTTGCAAGTATCTTCGAAATATCAGTTTGGTTTGGCCTACTAGATTGATCTTTCTTGCAATGGGAGAAGTGCTTAGCTTTGGGTTCAATCTTGCGTTGCTTTCGATCCCAGTGTGATGAGGGGAAACAACACGTATTGTATTGTTGCCATCGAGGATAAAAAGATGGCGTTTATATCATATTGCTTGAGTTTATCCCTCTACATCATGTCATTTTACCTAATGTGTTACTCTGTTCTTATGAACTTAATACTCTAGATGCATGCTGGATAGCGGTCGATGTGTGGAGTAATAGTAGTAGATGCAGGCAGGAGTCGGTCTACTTGTGACGGACGTGATGCCTATATACATGATCATTCCTAGATATTCTCATAATTATGCACTTTTCTATCAATTGCTCGACAGTAATTTGTTCACCCACCATAATACTTATGCTATCTTGAGAGAAGCCACTAGTGAAACCTATGGCCCCCGGGTCTATTTTCTATCATATAAGCTTCCAATATATTTTTACTTTGCAATCTTTACTTTCAATCTTTATCATAAAAATACCAAAAATATTATCTTATCATCTCTATCAGATCTCAGTTTTGCAAGTGGCCATGAAGGGATTGACAACCCCTTTATCGAGTTGGTTGCAAGGTTCTTATTTGTTTGTGTAGGTACGAGGGACTTGCGTGTGGCCTCCTACTAGATTGATACCTTGGTTCTCAAAAACTGAGGGAAATACTTACGCTACTTTGCCTCTTCAAGGGAAAACCAATGCATGCTCAAGAGGTAGCAAGAAGGATTTCTGGCGCCGTTGCCGGGGAGTCTACGCATAAGTCAAGACACACCAAGTACCCATCACAAACTCTTATCCCTCGCATTACATTATTTGCCATTTGCCTCTCATTTTCCTATCCCCCACTTCACCCTTGCCATTTTATTCGCCCTCTCTTTCCATTCGCTTCTTTTTCGCTTGCTTTTTGTGTCTCGTGTGTCGTCATGGCCAGTCCCTTATCTCCTCCTTCGTCTCCCGAGTTTGAAGTTCTTCACTTCTAGCAAAGACAAGGAGAAAACTTAAAGGAAGCTTGGTTTAGGATGATGGAATCTTATCGAATTGCACCCTAGAGGTGAATTTTAGAATTTTGCTTCGCAATTTTTATGTTGGACTAAATATGTCCCATAGACAACTCTTGGATTGTGTTGCCAAAGGAAATTTTATTGAAATTGATCCCAGTATTGCGCATGAAATCATAGAGGGGGTAGTGGGAACACTACCTCAACAAAAGAGGCCACAACATACCCAGGAAGAGACTCAAGTTTTTGAAAAGATTTGCGAATTAACTAAAATTTTACAAAAGTCCCTTGAACCTCTTAAGAGTGTTAGCGGAAATCTTCACCGCATGATTATGTTGATTACCCTTTGCAATAAGCTGTTGGATTCTTTAGATCTAAAAATTTCCGAATATGAAGGGAAACGTAAAGAACCTCCCGGATTCGAGCATGATTCCGCTAAAAACTTAAAAGCCAAAGATGATAATACCTAGATCTATCCTTGCCTTTATGCCTAGCTAGGGGCGTTAAACGATAGCGCTTGTTGGGAGGCAACCCAATTTTATTTTAGTTTTTTTTTTTACTTTTTGGTTCTGTTTAGGAATAAATAATCCATCTATCTTCTGTTTATATGTGGTTTTGTGTTTAAATTAGTGTTTGTGCCAAGTAGAACCTTTGGGAAGACTTGGGGAAAGTCTTTGCGATCTTGCTGTAAAAAACAAAAACTTTAGCGCTCACGAGATTAGCTACAACTTTTTCCTGGAGAGTGCTATTTAGTTGATTCTTTTTGCGGATGATTAATAGATAAATGCCTCACGTCCATCAATTTATTTTAGAATTTTTGGAGTTCCCGTAGTTTGCGTTAGTTACAGATTACTACAGACTGTTCTGTTTTTGAAAGATTCTGTTTTTCGCGTGTTGTTTGCTTATTTTGATGAATCTATGGCTAGTAATGGAGTTTATGAACCATAGTGAAGTTGGAATACAGTAGGTTTAATGCCAATATAAATAAATAGTTAGTTCATTACAGTACCTTGAAGTGGTGTTTTGTTTCTTTCGCTAACGGAGCTCACGAGATTTTCTGTTAAGTTTTGTGTTGTGAAGTTTTTGGTAAAATCTAAGGACAACCCAAAAAGCCTAAGCTTGGGGATGCCCCGGAAGGCATCCCCTCTTTTGTCTTCGTCCATCGGTAACTTTACTTGGAGCTATATTTTAATTCACCGCATGATATGTGTTTTGCTTGGAGCGTCTTGTATGATTTGAGTCTTTGCTTTTTGTTCACCACAATCATCCTTGCTGTACACACCTTTTGAGAGAGACACACGTTATTCAGAATTGATTAGAATACTATGTGTGCTTCACTTATATATTTTGAGCTAAACAATTTTGCTCTAGCGCTTCACTTATATCTTTTAGAGCACGGTGGTGGTTATATTTTATAGAAATTATAGATCTCTCGTGCTTTACTTATATTATTTTGAGAGTCCTTTAGAACAGCATGGTAATTTGATTTGATTATAAAATTAGTCCTAATATGATAGGCATCCAAGATAAAAACTTCTAAGTGCATTGAATACTAAGAGAAGTTTGATACTTGATAGTTGTTTTGAGATATAAAGGTGGTAATATTAAAGTTGTGCTAGTTGAGTAGTTGTGAATTTGAGAAATACTTGTGTTGAAGTTTGCAAGTCCCGTAGCATGCACGTATGGTAAACGTTGTGTGACAAATTTGAAACATGAGGTGTTCTTTGATTGTCATCCTTATGAGTGGAGGTCGGGGACAAGCTTGGATGGTCTTTTCCTACAAATCTATCCCCCTAGGAGCATGCGCGTAGTACTTGGTTTTTGATGACTTGTAGATTTTTGCAATAAGTATGTGAGTTCTTTATGACTAATGTTGAGTCCATGGATTATACGCACTCTCAACCTTCCATCATGGCCCCCGGGTCTATTTTCCATCATATAAGTTTCCAATCTATTTTTACTTTGCAATCTTTTCTTTCAATTTTTATCATAAAAATACCAAAAATATTATCTTATCATCTCTATCAGATCTCACTTTTGCAAGTGGCCGTGAAGGGATTGACAACCCCTTTATCGCGTTGGTTGCAAGGTTCTTATTTGTTTGTGTTGCTACGAGGGACTTGCGTGTGGCCTCCGACTGGATTGATACCTTGGTTCTCAAAAACCGAGGGAAATACTTACGCTACTTTGCTGCATCACCCTTTCGTCTTCAAGGGAAAACCAACACATGCTCAAAAGGGAGCAGTATCGGGTATGGGCACTCCCCTTGGCTTCCGCCAAGCTTGGGGGCGGTGCCCCGGTATCGTATCGTCCCCACTATCTTTTGCCTTTACTTATCTTAGTTCGATCCATAGTCATCTTTTGCTTTAGATGAATAAAAGTTTAGTTCGATCCTTTCTTTTCGAGAGTTTGCTTACTGATCTATCCTTGTAATCGTGTGCGAGATATATAATAAAGTTTAGTTTGAGTTTTTGCTTTCCTTACTTTCATGTTTCAATAAAAATAAAGGAAATAAATGAAAAAGATCATATGCTAATCTTATGGTAGGTGATGACACCACATAAGGAAAAGTATAAGTAGAAAATTTTATTAGAGATTGACAAACATAGCATTGGTCAATGATACAACTCATGAAAGAATTAATAAGGGACGAGAAGATTCATATACAAATACACTATTCCTAGAAATCTTTTGTGATTATGAGCCCCCATCAAAATATCATATGCCAAAATTGTTGACGTTGGACAAGGAAGACAACGTAATGATTTATGTTTGTTCATATTCACATAGAAGTTATATTGTCATAGATCCTTCAACATGTGGTGCTTGCCCCCATCTTTCCTAGCCAAAAATTCCGCACCAAGTAGAGATACTACTTGTGCATCCAAAAACCCTTAAACCCAAATTTTATTTTCAATAGTCCACCATACCTACCTAGGGATTGAGAAACATCCCTCAAGTAAGTTGTCATCGGTGCAATAAGACAATAAAAATTGCTCCTAAAAGTGTTAGATCATTAGTGTAAGAGAAAATTGAGCGTTGTACGAACTTGTGATAGCAAAGAAATAAAAGCGACAGACTGCATAATAAAGGTTGCTATCATAAGGGGCAATATAACATGACGTTCTTTTTCACTAAGGGGTTGAGCATACAAACAAATAAGCGCATGGCAACCTCTGCTTCCCTCTGCGAAGGGCCTACCTTTTAATTTTATGTATTTACTTTCATGCAAGAGTCAAAAAATTTCTCTCTATTCCTTTTATTTTTCTCCTTTGGCAAGCATCATGTGGTGCGGAAAGATCTAGGCACATATGTCCAGTTGAATATGGGTAGCATGAGTCATTATTGTTGACATCACCCTTGAGGTGAATACGTTGGGAGGCGAAACTGTAAGCCCCTATTTTTCTATGTGTCTGGTTGAAACGTTTTGCTCATCTGTATGTGGTGAGTGTTAGCAATCATATAAGACTATATGATGGTTGAGTATGTGGACTTTCCTAAAAGGCTCCGATACGTGACCCTTCCTGAGAAAATGATGAATTGTAGTTGCAAAGTTGACTGAGAACATAGTTTGTTGGTTTCTAATAGAGTTTATGCTTTATACTTCGATAGTGTGATGAATTGTACTTATTCATGAGAAGTTTATGATAAAAGTCATATGATAAATGTTTTATGTTAAAGCTTGTTGTTTTTATAATAATCTACATGATGCTTATATGTCCATATTTTCTTTTCATCGACACCTCTCTCTCTAAGCATATGGACATGTTTTTCGATTTCGGTTTTCGCTTGAGGACAAGCGGGGTCTAAGCTTGGGGGAGTTGATACGTCCATTTTACATCATGTTTACCTACTGTTATTCATGATGTTTTTATGCATAATAATGCTTTCTGGAGTAATTCTAATGCCTTTTCTCTCATAATATGCAAGGTACACACAAAGAGGGAGAAGCAGCTAGGAATCTGGACCTAGAAAAACTACGTCAGGCCACCTATTCTGCACAACTCCAAACAAGCTGAAACTTCACGAGGATTTTTATGGAATAAATAAGAAATACTGGAGCAAATAACCACCGGAGGGGGGCCACCTGGTGAGCACAAGACACCAGGGTGCGCCTGGCCCCCCAGACGCGCCCTGGTGGGTTGTGCTCAGCCCGACCCACCTTTGGTGCCCATCTTCTGGTATATAAGTCATTTTGACCTAGAAAAAAAATAAGGTGAGGACTTTCGGGATGGAGCGCCGCCGTCTCGAGGCGGAACTTGGGCAGGAGCACTTTTGCCCTCCGGCGGAGCGATTCCGTCGGGGGAACTTCCCTGTCGGAGGGGGAAATCATCGTCATCATCATCACCAACAACTCTCCCATCTTGGGAAGGGAAATCATCTTGGGAAGGGCAATCTCCATCAACATCTTCAATAGCACCATCTCCTCTCAAACCCTAGTTCATCTCTTGTGTTCAATCTTCGTGCCGGAACTATAGATTGGTGCTTGTGGGTGACTACTAGTGTTGATTACATCTTGTAGTTGATTACTAAATGGTTTATTTGGTGGAATATTATATGTTCAGATCCAATATGCAATTTAACACCCCTCTGATCTTGACCATGATTATCATTTGTGAGTAGTTACTTTTGTTCTTGAGGCCACGGGAGAAATCATGTTGCAAGTAATCATGTGAACTTGATGTGTGTTTGATATTTTGACAGTATGTATGTTGTGATTCCCTTAGTGGTGTCATGTGAACGTCGACTAGATGACACTTCATCATATTTGGGCCTAAGGGAATGCATTGTGGAGTAGTTATTAGATGATGGGTTGCGAGAGTGATAGAAGCTTAAACCCTAGTTTATGCGCTATTCCGTAAGGGACCGTTTGGATCCAAAAGTTTAATGCTATGGTTAGAATTTATTCTTAATACTTTTCTCTTAGTTGCAGATGCTTGCGAGGGGGTTAATCACAAGTAGAAGGCTTGTTCAAGTAAGAACAACACCTAAGCTCCGGTCCACCCACATATCAAATTATCAAAGTAGCGAACACAAATCGAACCAATGATACGTCTCCAACGTATCTATAATTTTTGATTGTTACATGCTATTATATTATCTGTTTTGGATGTTTAATGGGCTTTATTATACACTTTTATATTATTTTTGGGACTAACCTACTAACCGAAGGCCCAGTGCAAATTGCTGTTTTTTTTTTGCCTATTTCAATGTTCTGCAGAAAAGGAATATCAAACGGAATCCAATCGGAATGATACCTTCGGGAGAGTGATTTTTGGAACAAACGTGATCCAGAGGACTTGGAGTGGACGTCAAGAAAGAAGCGAGGAGGCCACGAGGCAGGGAGGCACGCCTGCCCCCCCTGGGCGCACCCCCCACCCTCATGGGCCCCCCGCAGCTCCACCGACCTACTTCTTCCTCCTATATATACCCATATACCCGAAAACATCCAGGAGCACCACGAAACCCTATTTCCACCGACGCAACCTTCTGTACCCGTGAGATCCCATCTTGGGGCCTTTTCCGGCGCTCCGCCAGAGGGGGAATCAATCGCGGAGAGCTTCTACATCAACACCATAGCCTCTCCGATGATGTGTGAGTAGTTTACCATAGACCTTCGGGTCCATGGTTATTAGCTAGATGGCTTCTTCTCTCTCTTTGGATCTCAATACAAAGTTCTCCTCGATCTTCTTGGAGATCTATTTTATGTAACTCTTTTTGCGGTGTGTTTGTAAAGATCCGATGAATTGTGAGTTTATGATCAAGTTTATCTATGAACAATATTTGAATCTCCTCTGAATTCTTTTATGTATGATTGGTTATCTTTGCAAGTCTCTTCGAATTATCAGTTTGGTTTGGCCTACTAGATTGATCTTTCTTGCAATGGGAGAAGTGCTTAGCTTTGGGTTCAATCTTGCGCTGTTTCGATCCCAAAGGATGATGAGGGGAAATGACACGTATTGTATTGTTGCCATCGAGGATAAAAAGATGGCGTTTATATCATATTGCTTGAGTTTATCCCTCTACATCATGTCATCTTGCCTAATGCGTTACTCTGTTCTTATGAACTTAATACTCTAGATGCATGTTGGATAGCGGTCGATGTGTGGAGTAATAGTACTAGATGCAGAATCGTTACGGTCTAATTGTCGCGGACGTGATGCCTATATACATGATCATGCCTAGATATTCTCATAATTATGCACTTTTCTATCAATTGCTCGACAGTAATTTGTTCACCCACTGTAATACTTATGTTATCTTGAGAGAAGCCACTAGTGAAACGTATGGCCCTCGGGTCTATTTTCCATCATATAAGTTTCCAATCTATTTTTACTTTGCAATCTTTACTTTCAATATATATCATAAAAATACCAAAAATATTTATCTTATTATCTCTATCAGATCTCACTTTTGCTATCGGTCGTGAAGGGATTGACAACTCCTTTATCGCGTTGGTTGCAAGGTTCTTATTTGTTTATGCAGGTATAAGGCGACTTGCCTGTAACCTCCTACTGGATTGATACCTTGGTTCTCAAAAACTGAGGGAAATACTTACGCTACTTTGCTGCATCACCCTTTCCTCTTCAAGGAAAAAACCAACGCAGTGCTCAAGAGGTAGCAAGAAGGATTTCTGGCGCCGTTGCCGGGGAGGCTTGCGCCAAATTAAGTCAAGATTCGATCTACTAGCAACTAGCCATTTTTGGCGCAGTTGCCAAGTCAAGTCACGACATACCAAGTACCCATCACAACTCTTATCCCTCGCATTACATTATTTGCCATTTGCCTCTCGTTTTCCTCTCCCCCACTTCACCCTTGTCGTTTTATTCGCCCTCTTTTCTGTTTGCTTTTTCTTCGCTTGCTTTTTGTGTGCTTGTGTGTTGGATCGTTTGTCACGATGGCTCAAGACAATACTAAATTGTGTGACTTTTCCAATACCAACAATAATGATTTTCTTAGCACTCTGATTGCTCCTCTTACCGATGCTGAATCTTGTGAAATTAATGTTGCTTTGTTGAATTTTGTCATGAAAGACCAATTCTCTGGCCTTCCTAGTGAAGATGCCGCTACCCATCTAAACAACTTTCTTCATTTGTGTGATATGCAAAAGAAGAAATACGTGGATAATGATATTGTTAAATTGAAGCTATTTCCATTTTCGCTTAGAGATCGTGCTAAAACTTGGTTTTCGTCTTTGCCTAAAAATAGTATTGATTCTTGGAATAAGTGCAAAGATGCTTTTATCTCTAAGTATTTTCCTCCCACTAAGATCATCTCTCTTAGAAACGATATTATGAATTTTAAGAAACTTGATCATGATCATGTTGCACAATGTTGGAGAGGTTGAAATTAATGATACGTAATTGCCCTACACATGGATTGAATTTATGGATGATTATACAAAAAAAATTATGCCGGATTGAATTTTGCCTCCAGAATTTTATGGAAATCGCTTTAGGAGAAGCTACTAAACTCCTAGATAATATTATGGTTAATTATTCTCAATGGCACACCGAAAGATCTACTAGTAAAAAGGTTCATGTGATAGAAGAGATTAATGTTTTGAGTGGAAAGATGGATGAACTTATGAAATTGTTTGCTAATAAGAGTGCTCCTATTGATCCTAATGATATGCCTTTGTCCACTTTGATTGAGAATAATAATGAATCTATGGATGTTCATTTTGTTGGTAGGAACAATTTTGGTAACAACGCTTGTAGAGGAAACTTTAATCCTAGGCCGTATCCTAGTAATTCCTCTAATAATTATGGTAATTCCTACAACAAATCTTATGGAAATTTTAATAAGATGCCCTCTGATTTTGAAACTAGTGTTAAAGAATTTATGATTTCCCAAAAGAATTTTAATGCTTTGCTTGAAGAAAAATTGCCTAAGATCGATGAGTTGGCTAGGAACATGGATAGAATTTCTCTTGATGTTGATTCTTTGAAACTTAGATCTATTCCTCCTAAGAATGATATCAATGATTCTCTCAAAGCTATGAGAATTTCCGTTGATGAGTGCAAAGAAAGAACCGCTAGGATGTGTGCTAAGAAAGATTGCTTTGTAAAAGCGTGTTCTTCTAGTTTTCATGAATGCTATGTTTTATGTGACTCGGGTGCTAGTGTTTCCATGATTCCAAAAACTTTGTGTGATGTGTTAGGTTTCCATGAATTTGATGATTGTTCTTTAAACTTGCACCTTGCGGATTCCACCATTAAGAAACCTATGGAAAGAATTAATGATGTTCTTATTGTTGCAAATAGGAATTATGTGCCCGTAGATTTCATTGTTGTTGATATAGATTGCAATCCTACATGTCCTATTATTCTTGGAAGACCATTCCTTAGAACGATTGGTGCAATTATTGATATGAAAGAAGGAAATATTAGATTCCAATTTCCGTTAAGGAAAGGCATGGAACACTTTCATAGGAATAAAACTAAGTTAACTTATGAATCTATTATGAGAGCCACTTATGGATTGCATACCAAAGATGGTAACACCTAGATCTATTCTTGCCTTTATGCCTAGCTAGGGGCGTTAAACGATAGCGCTTGTTGGGAGGCAACCCAATTTTATTTTATTTTCTTGCTTTTTGGTTCTGTTTAGTAATAAATAATTCATCTAGATTCTGTTTAGATGTGATTTTATGTTTTAATTAGTGTTTGTGCCAATTAGAACTTTTGGGAAGACTTGGGTGAAGTCTTTATGATCTTGCTGTAAAAAACAGAAACTTTATCGCTCACGAGATTAGGTACAAATTTTTACTGGAGAGTGATATTTAGTTGATTATTTTTGCATGTGATTAATAGACGAATTACTCACGTCCAGCAATTTATTTTAGAATTTTTCGAGTTACATAAGTATACGTTTGATCCAGATTACTACAGACTGTTATGTTTTTGACAGATTCTGTTTTTCGTGTGTTGTTTGCTTATTTTGATGAATCTATGAGTAGTATCGGAGGGTATGAACCATAGATAAGTTGGAATACATTAGGTTTAACACCAATATAAATAAATAATAAGTTCATTACAGTACCTTATGATGGTGATTTGCTTTCTTATACTAACGGAGCTCATGAGATTTTCTATTGAGTTTTGTGTTGTGAAGTTTTCAAGTTTTGGGTAAAGATTTCATGGATTATGGAAGAAGGAGTGGCAAGAGCCTAAGCTTGGGAATGCCCAAGGCACCCCAAGGTAAAATTCAAGGACAACCAAAAGCCTAAGCTTGAGGATGCCCCGGAAGACATCCCCCCTTTTGTCTTCGTCTATCGGTAACTTTACTTGAGGCTATATTTTTATTCACCACATGATATGTGTTTTGCTTGGAGTGTCTTGTATGATTTGAGTCTTTGCTTTTAGTTTACCACAATAATCCTTGCTGTAAACACCTTTTGGGAGAGACACACATGAATCGTAATTTATTAGAATACTCTATGTGCTTCACTTATATCTTTTGAGCTAGATAATTTTGCTCTAGTGCTTCACTTATATCATTTAGAGCACGGTGGTGGTTTTATTTTATAGAAATTATTGATCTCTCATGCTTCACTTATATTATATTTAGAGTCTTTTAGAACAGCATGGTAGTTTGCTATTAGCTATAAAATTAGTCCTAATATGATAGGCATCCAAGATCGGTATAATAAAAACTTTCATAAAAAGTGCATTGAATACTATGAGAAGTTTGATACTTGATGATTGTTTTGAGATATGAAGATGGTAATATTAGAGTTGTGCTAGTTGAGTAGTTGTGAATTTGAGAAATACTTGTGTTGAAGTTTGCAAGTCTCGTAGCATGCACGTATGGTAAACGTTGTGTAACAAATTTGAAGCATGAGGTGTTCTTTGATTGTCCTCCTTATGAGTGGCGGTCGGGGACGAGCGATGGTCTTTTCCTACCAATCTATACCCCTAGGAGCATGCGCGTAATGCTTGGTTCTTGATGACTTGTAGATTTTTGCAATAAGTATGTGAGTTTTTTATGACTAATATTGAGTCCATGGATTATACACACTCTCACCTTTCCATCATTGCTAGCCTCTTCGGTACCGTGCATTGCCCTTTCTCACCTTGAGAGTTGGTGCAAACTTTGCCAGTGCATCCAAACCCTGTGATATGATACGCTCTATGACACATAAACCTCCTTATATCTTCCTCAAAACAGCCACCATACCTACCTATTATGGCATTTCCATAACCATTCCGAGATATATTGCCATGCAACTTTTCCACCGTTTCATTTATTATGACACGCTTCATCATTGTCATATTGCCTTGCATGATCATGTAGTTTACATCGTATTTGTGGCAAAGCCACCATGCATAACTGATCATACATGTCACTCTTGATTCATTTCCCATCCCGGTACACCGTCGGAGGCGTTCATATAGAGTCATATTTTGTTCTAGTATCGAGTTGTAATCATTGAGTTGTAAATAAATTGAAGTGTGATGATCATCATTAATAGAGCACTGTCCCAAAAAGAGAGAAAGGCCAAATAAAAAAAGAAAGGCCCAAAAAAAGAAATAAAAAGGGACAATGTTACTATCCTTTTTCCACACTTGTGCTTCAAAGTAGCACCAAGATCTTTATGATAGAGAGTCTCTTGTTTTGTCACTTTCATATACTAGTGGGAATTTTTCATTATAGAACTTGGCTTGTATATTCCAACAATGGGCTTCCTCAAATGCCCTAGGTCTTCGTGAGCAAGCAAGTTGGATGCACACACACTTAGTTTCTTTTGTTGAGCTTTCATACATTTATAGCTCTAGTGCATCTGTTGCATGGCAATCCCTACTCCTTGCATTGACATCAATTGATGGGCATCTCCCTAGCTCGTTGATTAGCCGCGTCAATGTGAGACTTTCTCCTTTTTTTGTCTTCTCCACATAACCCCCATCATTATACTCTATTCCACCCATAGTGCTATATCCATGGCTCACGCTCATGTATTGCATGAAAGCTGAAAAAAGTTTGAGATTACTAAAGTATGAAACAATTGCTTGGCTTGTCATCGGGGTTGTGCATGATGAGAGCATTCTTGTGTGACGAAAATGGAGCATGACCAAACTATATGATTTTGTAGGGATGAACTTTCTTTTGCCAAGTTATTTTGAGAAGACATAATTGCTTAGTTAGTATGCTTGAAGTATTATTATTTTTATGTCGATATTAAACTTTCATCTTGAATCTCTTGGATCTGAACATTCATGCCACAATAAAGAATATTACATTGAGAAATTATGTTAGGTAGCATTCCACATCAAAAATTCTGTTTTTATCATTTACCTACTCGAGGGCGAGCAGGAATTTAGCTTGGGGATGCTTGATACGTCTCCAACGTATCTATAATTTTTTATTGTTCTATGCTATTATATTATCTGTTTTGGATGTTTAATGGGCTTTATTATACACTTTTATATTATTTTTGGGACTAACCTACTAACCGAAGGCCCAAAGTGCAAATTGCTTTGTTTTTGCCTATTTCAGTGTTTCGCAGAAAAGGAATATCAAACGGAATCCAAACGGAATGCAACCTTCGGGAGAGTGATTTTTGGAACAAACGTGATCCAGAGGACTTAGAGTGGACGTCAAGAAAGAAGCAAGGAGGCCACGAGGCAGGGAGGCGTGCCTGCCCCTCCTGGGCGTGCCCCCCACCCTCGTGGGCCCCTCGCGGCTCCACCGACCTACTTCTTCCTCCTATATATACCCATATACCCCGAAACATCCAGGAGCACCACGAAACCCTATTACCAACGCCGCAACCTTCTGTACCCGTGAGATCCCATCTTGGGGCCTTTTCCGGTGCTCCACCAGAGGGGGCATCAATCAATCACGGAGGGCTTCTACATCAACACCATAGCCTCTCCGATGATGTGTGAGTAGTTTACCACAGACCTTCGGGTCCATAGTTATTAGCTAGATGGCTTCTTCTCTCTCTTTGGATCTCCATACAATGTTATCCTCGATCTTCTTGGAGATTTATTCGATGTAACTCTTTTTGCGGTGTGTTTGTCGAGATCCGATGAATTGTGGGTTTAGGATCAAGTTTATCTATGAACAATATTTGAATCTCCTCTGAATTCTTTTATGTATGATTGGTTATCTTTGCATGTCTCTTCAAATTATCAGTTTGGTTTGGCCTACTAGATTGATCTTTCTTGCAATGGGAGAAGTGCTTAGCTTTGGGTTCAATCTTGCGGTGTCCTTTCCCGGGCCACAAATAGGGCAGCAAGGCACGTATTGTATTGTTGCCATCGAGGATAAAAAGATGGGGTTTATATCATATTGCTTGAGTTTATCCCTCTACATCATGTCATCTTGCCTAATGCGTTACTCTGTTCTTATGAACTTAATACTCTAGATGCATGCTGGATAGCGATCGATGTGTGGAGTAATAGTAGTAGATGCAGAATCGTTTCGGTCTACTTGTCGCGGACGTGATGCCTATATACATGATCATGCCTAGATATTCTCATAATTATGCACTTTTCTATCAATTGCTCGACAATAATTTGTTCACCCACCGTAATACTTATGCTATCTTGAGAGAAGCCACTAGTGAAACCTATGGCCCCGGGGTCTATTTTCCATCGTATAAGTTTCCAATCTATTTTTACTTTGCAATCTTTACTTTCAATCTATATCATAAAAATACCAAAAATATTTATCTTATTATCTCTATCAGATCTCACTTTTGCAAGTGGCCGTGAAGGGATTGACAACCCCTTTACGCGTTGGTTGCAAGGTTCTTATTTGTTTGTGCAGGTATAAGGCGACTTGCGTGTAACCTCCTACTGGATTGATACCTTGGTTCTCAAAAACTGAGGGAAATACTTACGCTACTTTGTTGCATCACCCTTTCCTCTTCAAGGGAAAAACCAACGCAGTGCTCAAGAGGTAGCAACCAACACGATGAAAGTGACTAGATGAAATTCCCGTTTACCCTCAAGAACGCTTTTCTTATTATAACAGACCGTTTTGGTTTGTCCTTTGCCTCAAAAGGACTGCTCTATCTTGCTGCACTTTTGTTACTATTACCGTTACTTTCTCGTTACAAATTATCTTGCTATCAAACTACTCTGGTACTTACAATTTTAGCACTTGCAGACATTACCTTGCTGAAAACCGCTTGTCATTTCCTTCTGCTCCTCGTTGGGTTTGACAATCTTACTTATCGAAAAGGCTACAATTGATCCCATATACTTGTGGGTTATCAATGTACGAGTGTAATGAGAAAAACCAGAAACCTACACCTATTGAATTTTTTGAAGCAACCCACACATGAAAGAAGGATGGGGTAAGTGAGATTGCGGCAATAGCAATCGTAAGAATTCTGCAATTTCTTGATTTCACATGTAATGTGCCACCCAAAATATTATGTTTGCAAGACCGTACCAACAACACTGCAACCATATTGTAGAAGGAAATGAAGCACAAGCAATGCGCAACTCCAGCAGTAGGTGAAGAGCCAAAAACAGATGTGTAGATTGTTGCGGAGGTTCTCAAGGGAATTTCCAAGCATAGTACGTTCCTCGCAAGCATGGGAGAGTCATCTTCCTCTAGGCGGAAGTCAACCTCTCATGAACGCATTAGAGAGCTTGAAGAGAGGCTTGTAACTCAGGAGGTAGCTGCGAGATCACCATAGGTATAAAGAAGAGTTGAATGCAAGAATGGCAGCGCATCAATAGGAGATCGAAGAAATGAAAGGAAAGCATCTAGATGAAATTGCATCTCTCAAGAAGGCACATGACGAGAAAACTTCTTCTATGGAACAGAAGCAATCACAACTGGAAGGAACTTTAGGTTTTCTCTTAAGGATGCAGGGCGGCTCTGACAAAAGCATGTCTCATCCTATTTTTTTTTGGGGGGGGGGGGCTTTGACAACAACATGTCGCATCCCACTTTGAGGGGCTTTGAAAACACCATGTTGCTACCCCGATGGTGGTCTTCTTTGTCCGAAAACTTATGGTCGTCCTTTACTATATTTTTTAATGTGTGATAAACTGTATGTTTCCTTTTATGTCGCGTGTGATACTTCCTCAGTTGGCTGATCATTATCAGAATTGTGTTAAGCATGTCTATTTTCAGTTTTAACAAAAGTCATTTCATTCCCATATTTGATATTTTACAAATTTTAAAATTCAAATTAAAATTTGAATTTGGTTGGCAGTTGCAGCAATGAATAAATTGTGACGTTAATAGTGATGAAAATGCGTGTCGTCACCAGCTTCTGGACCCACATCTAAGCAGCCACGTTAGCATCCCATGGGCCCACATGTCCAGTCAAACCTGATTATCACTGACAGGCACCGTCAGTGATAAAACCTTAGTCGGGCCTAGTTGTAAGGTGCCACATCAGCATATTATGGGCCCATATGTCAGATTCATTAACTAGTCAAACATGTTGTGTCGGTTGTTAGTATATACGGTGACGGTTCTCACAACATTTTTTGGCCGTCGCAAAAGATAGTTTAGTCGATGGTTTGGCATCCGTCACCTAAGATACGATCTTGCGTGATGGAGGAAGTGGTACCGTCAAGATTTTATTTTCTACGACGGCGCTTCGGTGACGGTGGGGGTGACGGTCAAGAAATGTCGCCACTATATTTGTGGCAACAAAAAAGGGTTATATGTGAAAAATTGAACAGTCGCAAAATAGAGCAAAGTTTGTAGTGTGTAAGTACACAAAACCATTTGCTCAACTAATAAATCTACTGCAACATAACTCTTTTTGTAGTAAACATTACAAACAACTGACAAGTAAAATAAGTACTAAATTTCTCATGCTAGTTGGTATGAAATATGTAAGATTGGATCTTACTGTTCTGTCCGCAAATCCCTCGCATAGGGTGACAGAAAAAAAAACTTCTTCATCTGATTATCACCGGCACACAAACCCTTGGTGTCCAAACAAATGCCATACTATGATTCAAGAACAAACACATCATGAGTACTATCATAACGATTTTTGTTACTGAACTCAGATCTGACTGATTCTGTAGTTAAAATATGTATTGTGTTCTTCTCCTTAATCATTGTCACTCGAATCTGAGCAGCATGAAACAATCCACCAGAGGACAGCTCGATGAGCACAGGTAAGAGAGAGGGACGGCGATGCAGAAAGTTTCAAAGATGGCGATATCTGAATGAATGGATATGCGGAGATTTGGTGGTAAGTTATGTGGAGACCTAAAGGAGGAGATTATCTACTGCCAACTTAATGTGACAACACATAAATATGTCTGCGTGTGGCCCCATTTTTCATGCAGAAGATAATTACAATAAAGATATTACTATAGCTAGGAGATTTTGTTGCCTCGGTTAGAGGCTAATTGGTTTGCTGCCAAATGCCAAATTTTGGCAACTGCCAAATGTTGGCTAGAGATTGGTTGCATACCAATTTTTGTTGGTCCATACCAAGTTTGAACAATTTTCAGCAAAGTTTGCAAGTTTTGTCACGTGCGGCCAGTATTCGGGCATTTTTGACAAAAAAATATCCATAAAAGGGAAAACTTGTATAAACTTAAAACCATTATAAATGCTACTTGATTTGGTCATGGTATACACTGAAAAAACCTTGGGGAAGTTGCTACCTCTTGAGCACTGCGTTGGATTTCCCCGAAGAGGAGAGGATGATGCAACAAAGTAGCGTAAGTATTTCCCTCAGTTTTTGAGAACCAAGGTATCAATCCAGTAGGAGGCTACGCTCGATTCCCTCGTACCTACACAAAAACAATAGCTCCTCGCAACCAACGCGATTAGGGGTTGTCAATCCCTTCACGGTCACTTACGAGAGCGAGATCTGATAGAGATGATAGATAATATTTTTGGTATTTTTGGTATAGAGATGCAAAGTGAAAAGTAAAAGGCAAAGTAAAAAAGCAAAGCAAATATAAAGTGATGGAGATTGATATGATGAGAATAGACCCGGGGGCCATAGATTTCACTAGTGGCTTCTCTCAAGAGCATAAGTATTCTACGGTGGGTGAACAAATTACTGTTGAGCAATTGATGAATTGAGCATAGTTATGAGAATATCTAGGTATGATCATGTATATAGGCATCACGTCCGAGACAAGTAGACTGACTCCTCCTTGCATCTACTACTATTACTCCACTCATCGACCGCTATCCAGCATGCATCTAGAGTATTAAGTTAAAAACAGAGTAACGCCTTAAGCAAGATGACATGATAGAGGGATAGTTTCATGCAATATGATAAAAAACCCATCTTGTTATTCTCGATGGCAACAATACAATACGTGCCTTGCTGCCCCTTCTGTCACTGGGAAAGGACACCGCAAGATTGAACCCAAAGCTAAGCACTTCTCCCGATGCAAGAAAAACCAATCTAGTAGGCCAAACCAAACTGATAATTCGAAGAGACTTGCAAAGATAACCAATCATACATAAAAGAATTCAGAGAAGATTCAAATATTATTCATAGATAGACTTGATCATAAACCCACAATCCATCGGCCTCAACAAACACACCGCAAAAAGAAGATTACATCGAATAGTTCTCCACAAGAGAGGGGGAGAACATTGTATTGAGATCCAAAAATAGAGAAGAAGCCATCTAGCTACTAACTATGGACCCGAAGGTCTGAGGTAAACTATTCACACTTCATCGGAGAGGCTATGATGATGTAGAAGCCCTCCATGATGACGGCCCTCTCCGGCGAAGCTCCGGAACAGGCCCCAAGATGGGATCTCTCGGATACAGAAAGTTGCGGCGGTGGAATTAGGTTTATTGCTCCTGTTCTGAACGTATGGGGGTACGTAGGTATATATAGGAGGAAGGAGTACGTCGGTGGAGCTTCAAGGGGCCCACGAGGCAGGGGGGCGCGCCCCCCACCCTCGTGATCGCCTCTTTTGTTCCTTGGAGTAGGGTCCAAGTCTCCTGGATCATGTTTGGTGAGAAAAACACGTTCCCGAAGGTTTCATTCCGTTTGGACTCCGTTTGATATTCTGTTTCTCCGAAACACTGAAATAGGCAAAAAAACAGCAATTCTGGGTTGGGCCTCCGATTAATGGATTAGTCCCAAAAATAATATTAAAGTGGAAAATCAAGCCCAATATAGTCCAAAACAGTAGATAATATAGCATGGAGCAATCAAAAATTATAGATACGTTGGAGACGTATCAAGCATCCCCAAGCTTAATTCCTGCTCATCCTCGAGTAGGTAAATGATAAAAAGAGAATTTTTGATGTGGAGTTCTACTTGGCATAATTTCAATGTAAATCTTCTCAATTGTGGTATGAATATTGAGATCCGAAAGATTCAAGACAAAAGTTCATATTGACATAAAAATAATAATACTTCAAGCATACTAACTAAGCAATTATGTCCTCTCAAAATAACATGGCCAAAGAAAGCTTATCCCTACAAAATCATATAGTTTAGTCATGCTCCATTTTCGTCACACTAGAATGCTCTCATCATGCACAACCCCGATGACAAGCCAAGCAATTGTTTCATACTTTAATAATCTCAAACTCATAAACCTTCACGCAATACATGAGCGTGAGACATGGATATAGCACTATGGGTGGAATAGAATATGATGATGGGGGTTATGTGGAGAAGACAATATGGAGAAGATCTCACATCAACGAGGCTAATCAATGGGCTATGGAGATGCCCATCGATTGATGTTAATGCAAGGAGTAGGGATTGTCATGCAACGGATGCACTAGAGCTATAAATGTATGAAAGCTCAACAAAAGAAACTAAGTGAGTGTGCATCCAACTTGCTTGCTCATGTAGACCTAGGGTATTTGAGGAAGCCCATTGTTGGAATATACAAGCCAAGTTCTATAATGAAAGATTCCCACTAGTATATGAAAATGACGAAACAAGAGACTCTCTATCATGAAGATTATGGTGCTACTTTGAAGCACAAGTGTGGCAAAGGATAGTAAAATTGTCCCTTCTCTATTTTTCTCTCATTTTTTTCTCTTCTTTTTTTTGGGCCTTCTCTTTTTTTTATGGCCTTTCTCTCTTTTTTTGTATTCCTCACTTGGGACAATGCTCTAGAATGATGATCATCACACTTCTATTTATTTACAACTCAATGATTAAAACTTGATACTAGAACAAAGTATGACTCTATATGAATGCCTCCGGCGGTGTACCGGGATATGAAATGAATCAAGAGTGACATGTATGAAAGAATTATGAACGGTGGCTTTGCCACAAATACTATGTCAACTACATGATCATGCTAAGCAATATGACAATGATGAATGTGTCATGATGAACGGTATGGTGGAAAGTTGCATGGCAATATATCTCGGAATGGCTATGGAAATGCCATAATAGGTAGGTTGATGGCTGTTTTGAGGAAGATATAAGGAGGTTTATGTGTGAAAGAGCGTATCATATCACGGGGTTTGGATGCACCGGCGAAGTTTGCACCAACTCTCGATGTGAGAAAGGGCAATGCACGGCATCAAGAGGCTAGCAATGATGGAAGGGTGAGAGTGCGATAATCCATGGACTCAACATTATTCATAAAGAACTCATATGCTTACTGCAAAAATCTACAAGTCATCAAAACCAAAGCATTACACGCATGCTCCTAGGGGATAGATTGGTAGGAAAAGACCATCGCTCGTCCCCGACCGCCACTCATAAGGAGGACAATCAAATAACACCTCATGTTCCAAATTTGTTACATAACGTTTACCATACGTGCATGCTACGGGACTTGCAAACTTCAACTCAAGCATTTCTCAAATTCACAACTACTCAACTAGCACGACTTTGATATTATCACCTCCATATCTCAAAACAAGTATCAAGCATGAAACTTTTCTTAGTATTCAACGCACTCAAAAGAAAGTTTTACAAATCTTGAATACCGAGCATATTATTATTATTAAGAAAATTACCATGCTATTAAAGACTCTCAAAATAATCTAAGTGAAGCATGAGAGATCAAAAGTTTCTTTAAAACAAATCCACCACCGTGCTCTAAAAGATATAAGTGAAGCACTAGAGCAAAACTATAAAGCTCAAAAGATATAAGTGAAGCACATAGAGTATTCTATCAAATTCCAATTCATGTATGGCTCTCTCAAAAGGGGTGTACAGCAAGGATGATTGTGGCACACTAACAAACAAAGACACAAATAATACAAGACGCTCCAAGCAAAACACATATCATGTGGTGAATAAAAATATAGCTCCAAGTAAAATTACCGATGGAAGTGTACGAAAGAGGGGATGCCTTCCGGGGCATCCCCAAGCTTTGACTTTTTGGTATCCTTGGATTATCTTGTGGGTTCCATGGGCATCCCCAATCTTAGGCTCTTGCCACTCCTTGTTCCATAATCCATCAAAAGGATTTACCCAAAACTTGAAAACTTCACAACACAAAACTCAACAGAAAACTCGTGAGCTCCGTTAGCGAACGAAAACAAAAGACCACTTCAAGGTACTGTAATTAACTCATTATTTATTTATATTGGTGTTAAACCTACTGTATTCCAACTTCTATATGGATTATAAACTATTTTACTAGCCATAGATTCATCAAAATAAGCAAACAACACACGAAAAACAGAATCTGCCAAAAACAGAACAGTCTGTAGTAATCTGTAACTAACGCAAACTTCTGGAACTCCAAAAATACAGCCAAAATAGGAAGACCTAGGCAATTTGTTTATTGATCAACAGCAATTGGAATCACTATTTTATCACGTTCTGATGAATTGTAATAATTGTTTTCGTGAACCAAAAGTTTCTGGAAATTACAGCAAGATCAAATAACTATCATCCAAGAAGTTCCTATAGGTTTAACTTGGCACAAACACTAATTAAAACATAAAACCACATCTAAACAGAAGGTAGATGGATTATTTATTCCTAAACAAAAACAAAAACAAAAAAACTAAAAATAAAATTGGGTTGCCTCCCAACAAGCGCTATCATTTAACGCCCTTAGCTAGGCATAAAAGCAAGGATAGATCTAGGTAGTGTCGTAGTAATAAGATAGATCGGTGAAACTCATTTCAAATTCTCTATGTTCGGCAGAAAGTTTTCTTTATGGCAAGCAAAAGTAATCAAAAGGGCTAAATTTAATAGAACAAAAGTCCCCAAGATCAATTTTAGGAGGTATAGGTTCCTCTTTCGGCCCTTCGTATTGCACAACCAATTCATCATTATAAGCATTCTTTTGACAGAACTTTGTGAGCCTATACTCAAGAGAGCATCCTAGCTCATTATTTTGAATAGCCAAATCATCATTAAGTTCAGAGATTCTATCAATTAAAATATTGGTAGGCACCTTTTTTCTAAGATTTTCATTGAAAGCAACATAGTCAAGAGATTGAAAGCGCATAATTTCTTCTTGATCAAAGAGGATAGATTCTATGGGAGGACGGCTAGCGTCCACCCTATAGTGTGCAAAGATTTCTTTGGCTTCTTTTATTATAAATCTGAATTCATGAGCCAAAAAGATAGTAGCGGCACGCTTAACAGAAGAATGCTCGATATTAGAAAATTCTAAGAAAATTCTTTGTATAGATGGGTGCATATGCATAAATTGCCTTTCAAGTTCAATGATAAGCATGGAAATAGCGTCCGCGAGACTACTAGTTCTATGGAGAATAGAACCGCCCATAGAGGGCAAAGCACCGGCACAAGTAAATAAATCTTGAATAACTCCTTTTCCAATAATATTACCACTACCGATTCGAAATCTTTTTGTATGATAGGTAGAGGGTTGTTCAGCAGGAGCATCAGAATTTTCTATGATATTATTATCGCCCATATCGGCGACAACTTCCCCAATTTCAGACATAGCGACAAACAAGCAATCCAACACACGAGCAAACAAAAGGCAAGCGAGAAAAAGGCAAATGAAAAAGAGAGGGCGAAAAACGGCAAGGGTGAAGTGCGGGAGAGGAAAACGAGAGGCAAATGGCAACTAATGTAATGCGGGAGATAGGGATTGTGATGGGTACTTGGTATGTTGACTTTTGCGCAGACTCCCCGGCAACGGCGCCAGAAATTCTTCTTGCTACCTCTTGAGCACTGCGTTGGATTTCCCCGAAGAGGAGAGGATGATGCAGCAAAGTAGCGTAAGTATTTCCCTCAGTTTTTTAGAACCAAGGTATCAATCCAGAGGAGGCTACGCCGAGTCCCTCGTACCTACACAAAAACAATAGCTCCTCGCAACCAACGCGATTAGGGGTTGTCAATCCCTTCATAGTCACTTACGAGAGTGAGATCTGATAGAGATGATAGATAATATTTTTGGTATTTTTGGTATAGAGATGCAAAGTGAAAAGAAAAAGGCAAAGTAAAAAAGCAAAGCAAATATAAAGTGATGGAGATTGATATGATGAGAATAGACCCGGGGGCCACAGATTTCACTAGTGGCTTCTCTCAAGAGCATAAGTATTCTATGGTGGGTGAACAAATTACTGTTGAGCAATTGACAGAATTGAGCATAGTTATGAGAATATCTAGGTATGATCATGTATATAGGCATCATGTCCGAGACAAGTAGACCGACTCCTACACCGCATCTACTACTATTACTCCACTCATCGACCACTATCCAGCATGCATCTAGAGTATTAAGTTAAAAACAGAGTAACGCCTTAAGCAAGATGACATGATGTAGAGGGATAGTTTCATGCAATATGATAAAAAGCCCATCTTGTTATCCTCGATGGCAACAATACAATGCGTGCCTTGCTGCCCCTTCTGTCACTGGGAAAGGACACTGCAAGATTGAACCCAAAGCTAAGCACTTCTCCCAATGCAAGAAAAACCAATCTAGTAGGCCAAACCAAACTGATAATTCGAAGAGACTTGCAAAGATAACCAATCATACATAAAAGAATTCAGGGAAGATTCAAATAATATTCATAGATAGACTTGATCATAAACCCACAATTCATCGGTCTCAACCAACACACCGCAAAAACAAGATTACATTGAATAGATCTCCACAAGAGAGGGGGAGAACATTGTATTGAGATCCAAAAAAGAGATAAGAAGCCATCTAGCTACTAACTATGGACCCGAGGGTCTGAGGTAAACTACTCACACTTCATCGGAGAGGCTATGATGATGTAGAAGCCCTCCGTGATGACGGCCCTCTCCGGCGGAGCTCCTAACAGGCCCCAAGATGGGATCTCGTGGATCTGAGAAAGTTGCGGCGGTGGAATTAGGTTTTTGGCTCCTGTTCTGATCGTTTGGGGGTACGTAGGTATATATAGGAGGAAGGAGTACGTCGGTGGAGCTTCGAGGGGCCCACGAGGCAGGGGGCGCGCCCTAGGGGGGCGCGCCCCCCACCCTCGTGACCGCCTCTTGTGTTCCTTGGAGTAGGGTCCAAGTCTCCTGGATCACGTTTGGTGAGAAGATCACGTTCCCGAAGGTTTCATTCCGTTTGGACTCTGTTTGATATTCTGTTTCTCGGAAACACTAAAATAGGCAAAAAAAACAGCAATTCTGGGCTGGGCCTCCGATTAATAGGTTAGTCCCAAATATAATATAAAAGTGGAAAATAAAGCCCAATATAGTCCAAAACAGTAGATAATATAGCATGGAGCAATCAAAAATTATAGATACGTTGGAGACGTATCAGAAGTTCACATCTTTAATGACGTAGTTGCTTCACAAAGTGGACAATGTAGCATGAAGGTTCTGATGGAGCCTGCGGATGTACCACATCGATGCTACCGGGGGGATCCGGTGCAGACCAATGCTCCAACTTGGTTTGGTATGTCAACTAGGCCCACCCTAACACAAACAAAATGGAAGGCATCATATGCTACCCCTTTGGATGGATGTCTAGGGGGTAGGTGTGTGCTACCCCCTTGGATGGATGTCTATGTGGGAGACCGTCCGGGAGCCATTGCACATGCATGCTTGATTTGTGCACACGATAGAAGATTTGAGTTTTGCTGGAATAATATGTGTTTGCATAAGGTTGTCAATTAGGACCATTAGAACAATCATCATATAATATATAGTCTCGCAAAGAAGTCATGTACTTATTGATACATAGCAATGATGATGTTCAAGCACAATACAAATAACTCATGAATACATAAGGAAATAACATCATTACAGGATTGCCTCTAGCTAGGGTCTATTACCAACAGTTTCCACATGGCCTGCCACTACTTCATTCGCGGTGGGGGTGGCTAGTGCATTTGGTCGGTGAGGGAGAAGTGGTGGCTCGGTGAGAGGAGGGAATAACGATGCCAAAGAAAGGAAGGAACTAGGGTGCGATGTGTGGTGGGGGCATGCATCGGTGTGAGGGGCGAAGGAGATCGGTGGCGAGCGGGGGTGTCAATTTCACAGAGATAGTTGTTGAGTATTATGATTATTAGGAAACATAGGATAGCGTGTTGAACATCTATACATGTATAGGACTAGAGCCATGTATTTATTCTGTTGTATCTCCTCTCTCCCCCGTATATTTGTACATCTTGAGAGACAAGTAGAGGCCAGCACCCCTTGTACCTATATATGCGGACCATGCACCTGATCAATGAATTACCGATGCATAACATGGTATCAGTTTAGCAAGTTGATCCTCTCCTCGTGTTCGTGATTTCCTGCCGTTGCTGCCCCTTGCTGCTGTCGCATTACCTCCTCCCATCGCAGCAGCCAACTCCTCCTGCAGCCACTGCTCCTCCCCTCCCCTCACATTTGAAACCCTAACCCTCAACCTCGATTGACTCTCCATACAGTCGGTGCCACCCTCCCAAACCCTACCACATTCCCCTTGCAGCCACCATGGCCTCTCCATCTTCCTCGATCCCGGGCACATCCAACCCCTTCGCCGGACCCGAACCCCCCACTGCCACGGACATATGTGACCTCAATATCTATGACCGCGCTCCCATCCATCTTGATCAGTCTAGCTCCTCGTACTACGCGTGGAAGACCAACTTCAACCTTGTCTTCAACGAGTACTACGTCACCGAGCCTATCGACGGCTCCGTCAACGGCGAGGTCATGAAGGCCGACCTAGAGTGGTCTGCCATTGAGGCCATGCTCATCTGATGGTTCTATCTCACCATCTCGAAGGACATCTTCCACACGGTCGTGTCCGAGGACAATGAGCGCTGAGTGGAACAAGATCAACGTCCTCTTCACCGACAACAAGCTTCAGCGCCTTGTGTTCTTGCAGCAAGAACTTTTTGGGTGCCATTAAGATGACTCCTCCATCGATGACTATTGCATGCGCCTCAAGATGCTTGCCAATGAATTTCACGATGCCAGAGCTAAAGTCTCCGACGAGCTCATGCTTAGCACCCTCACAACCGGCCTCAACGAGGACTTCAGAAATGTTGCGTACAATCTTACCTGCTGTCGCAGCCCACGTTTGAGACCGACGTCGCATACCTGCATTTGGAGGAACGCCGGATGCAGAAGGTCAAGAAGCGGGTGCAACACACTGCTCTCGACGTCGGTACTGCTCGCGGTGCGCCCACACCACCGACACCGTTTCAACCGCCGTAACGGCCTCTCGCGTTGGCAGGCTTCTTCTCGCCTCCACCCGCACTTCACGCACCACAACAGCAGGCCGGCGATGGCCGGCGCTAGGCGACCGCCCCAAATAGCAGCAATAGTAGGGTTACGAGGGGGGCTCGCCAGCCTTAGCCCTCCCTGCCTTGGACCTTTGGCGAATCGCGGTGGTCCATGCCTATTCCATGCCGGTGCTGAGGCCACCCCCTCCCAGCCTCCTTGGCCCATGTCTGGCCGGCCACCATGCATAATCGGTGGCCTAGCAGCTGCTGCACCCAGCGGGATTTTTTCGGCCGCCCGCCTAGGCTGGTGGCTACCCCCTTCTGACACCCACGCCGCCCTCGTGGGCTCAGTTTCCCTTCGTGGGCAGCCACCACTCCGTGGGATCCAGCCCTCCTAGCGGTGCTTCAGTCAGCGCCTCTCCGAGCAACTATAGTGGCGGCAGTGACTGGTACATGGATACGTGCACCACCGCTAATATGTCATCGCACCGAGGTAACCTCTCCTCCTCCTATCATGTTAACACTTCTACTCGCATCATCGTCGGTGACGGTTATTCTCTACCCATCACTCATGTCAGGCTTAGTTCTTTACCATCTTCCATGCCATTACATCTTTCTAATATACTTGTTAAACCCGCACTAACAAAAAATCTTGTTTCCGTTCAAAATTTTACTCGTGAAAATCCTGTCACTGTTGAATTTGACGAATTGGGTTTTTCTGTTAAGGACGCCTGCCCGGCCTCTGGATGGCCTCTTCTCTGACCCGGCGACCTCCCATGATGTGGTGGACCATCACAGCCGTCATCTGCACGTCTACCCGCCAGTCGCTCTGTGCTGACCATCGCCGCACTGCCCCTGAGTATAGTGCACCCTCCACCGATCGAGCAACGGGCTCTCGCTGCTTTGCCTCGTCGGGCCACAACCCCGCCGCCCCGTGGTTCTCCCTGCGGCTGCACCGAACCACGCCGTCGTTGCGTCACCGTAGCGCCACGACACACTGTCCATGCTGCCATCCCGAGTCCGTTCCCGTGGTTGCATCTACCCACTCGCTGTCGCTGCATCGCCCCTTTGGGCCGTAATGTCGCGGCCGGCGGTCAACCGCCACCTTGAGGCCATCCCCATGGCTGCTGATGCGGCTTGAACTACGTCGGTATTTCCCCAAAGAGGAACGGATGATGCAGCACAGCTACAGTAGGTATTTCCCTCAGTGATGAGACCAAGGTTATTGAACCAGTAGGAGAACCACACAACACCACGTAAATAGCTCCTGCACACAAAGAACAAATATTTGCAACCTGACGTAACAGAGGGGTTGTCAATCCCTCACGGGTAAAAAGATAGGTAAAATTGTAGTAGACTGGATAAATAGATCTCGCGGGAATGCGAGATAAAATAAATAAAAAATTTGCGGCAAGTTATTTTTGTATTTTTGGATTAATAGATCTGAAAATAAAAGCAAATAAAAATAGATCACGAAGGCAAATATAATAAAGAAGAGATCCGGGGGCCGTAGGTTTCACTAGTGGCTTCTCTCGAGAAAAATAGCATAAAGCGGGTAAACAAATTACTGTTGGGCAGTTGATAGAACTTCAAATAATCATGACGATATCCAGGCAATGATCATTATATAGGCATCAAGTCCAAGATTAGTAGACCGACTCCTTCCTGCATCTACTACTATTACTCCACACATCGACTGCTATCCAACATGCATCTAGTGTATTAAGTTCATGGAGAAACGGAGTAATGCAATAAGAACGATGACATGATGTAGACAAGATCTATTTATGTAGAAATAGACCCAATCTTGTTATCCTTAATAGCAACGATACATATGTGCCGGTTCCCCATACATCCACCGGGATCAAGCACCGTAAGATCGAACCCATCACAAAGCACCTCTTCCCATGGCAAGAAAAATCGATCTAGTTGGCCTAACTAAACCAAAGATTCGAAGAAGAAATACGAGGCTATAAGTAATCATGCATATAAGAGATCAAAATATTCAAATAACTTTCATGGATAAAAACATAGATCTGATCATAAACTCAAAGTTCATCAGATCCGAACAAACACACCGCAAAAATAGTTACATCAAATAGATCTCCGAGAGACCATTATATTGAGAATCAAAAGAGAGAGAGAGAGGAAGCCATCTAGCTACTAACTACGGACCCGTAGGTCTACAATGAACTACGCACGCATCATCGGAGAGGCACCAATGAGGATGATGAACCCCTCTATGATGGTGTCTAGATTGGATCTGGTGGTTCTGGAACTTGCGGCTGCTGGAATTGATTTTCGTCGACTCCCCTAGGGTTTCCGGAATATTGGGGTATTTATAGAGCAAAGAGGCGGTGCGGGAGGCCACCGAGGTGGGCACAACCCACCTGGGCGCGCCTGGGCCCCCAGGCGCGCCCTGGTGGGTTGTGCTCCCCTCGGAGCTCTCCTCAGGTACTTTCTTGGCCCAACAGGTGTCTTTTGGTCCAGAAAAAATCCACAAAAAGTCGTTGCGTTTGCACTCGTTTGGTATTGATTTCCTGCGATGTAAAAACCAAACGGAAAACAGCAACTGGCACTTGGCACTATATCAATAGGTTAGTCCCAAAAAAATGATATAAAATGGTTTAATACATCCAAGAATGATAATATATGAGCATGGAACAATAAAAAATTATAGATACGTTGGAGACATATCAGCATCCCCAAGCTTAATTCCTGCTCGTCCCCGAGTAGGTAAATGATAAAAACAGAATTTTTGATGTGGAATGTTGCCTGACATGTTCATCACATATTGTTTTCTTTATAGCATGGACATTTGGACTTTTATATGGTTCAAAGCAATAGTCTAGTTTTGACATGAGGACTTTAATACTCAAGGATATCAACAAGCAACCATGTCTTTCAAAATATCAATACTAAAGCAAGTTATCCCTAGCCCATTATGCTCAATCATTTGATCCATTCATGAAACACACTCACATATTAGCTAAACCCAATGCTCAAGTACGATCACAGTGCCCCTTAGTTGGTACTTTATAAGAGAAGACGGAGACTCAAGAAAAAATAAAAATTACATAAAGTAAATAGAAAGGCCCTTCGCAGAGGGAAGTAGGGATTTTTAGAGGTGCCAGAGCTCAAATCGAAAAAAGATAGAGAGAAAAACATTTTGGGTGGCATGTTTTTCCTGTCAACAAAAATGATCGCGTAGTTCCCAATACTTTCCATGCTAGATATATCATAGGCGGTTACCAAACAGAAAATAAAGTATATTCCTTTTTCCACCATACTTTCACTTTCCATGGCTAACCGTATCCACGGGTGCCTTCCATACCAACACTTCCCAAGGAATTTATTATTTGACAACATTAAGTAAATTCATTTTTCATTTTGGGACTGGGCATCCCTAATACCTTTGTTGTACTCTCGTGCAATGACAAGTGAATAAACAATCATCTTGAGAATAACACATCTAGCATGGAAATATATTAGCCACCCCCTACCATTTCATGAGCGGTACGAGCACACAAAAGAGAAATTTATTTTAAAATTAGAGATGGCACATACAAATTTTCTTAGAACGGAAAAATAATACCGCATATAGGTAGGTATAGTGGACTCATGTGGCAAAAACTAGTTTAAAGGATTTTGGATGCACAAGTAGTGATCATACTTAGTGCAAATTAAGGCTAGCAAAAGATTGAGAAGCATCCAACCAAGAAACGAAAAATATCATAAGCGAGCATTAAGCATAACTAACACCGATAATGCACCACAAGTAGGATGTAATTTCATTGCATAACTATTGACTTTCGTGCTTGCATAGGGAATCACAATCCTTAACACCAATATTCTTACTAAAGCATAAGTGAAGAACATGAGCATCATATTTCTTTCTCTCAAATTAATCTAAGTGAAGCATGAGAGAATTTCTTCAAAGATAACAAAGCACACCATGCTCAAAAAGATATAAGTGAAGCACTAGAGCAATTCCATAGCTCATAAAGATTTAAGTGAAGCATAGAGAGCAATTCTAACAAGTCATAGCATAGTTTTGGCTCTCTCAAATAGGTGTGTCCAGCAAGGATGCTTATTAAAAATTAAAAAGAAAAACAAACAAAGACTCATATCATACAAGACGCTCCGAGCAAAACTCATAATATGTGACGAATAAAAATATAGTTTCAAGTAAAATACCGATGGTTGTTAGAAGAAAGAGGGGATGCCACTCGGGGGCATCCCCAAGCTTAGTTGCTTGGTACTTCTTGAATATTATCTTGGGGTGCCTCGGGCATCGCCAAGCTTAGCCTTTTGCTAATCCTTATTCCTTCATCCATCGCGATCTCACCCAAAACTTGAAAACTTCAATCACACAAAACTCAACAAAACCTTCGTGAGATCCGTTAGTATAAGAAAGCAAATCACTACTTTAAGTATTGTTGTAAACCTATTCATGTTTTATTTTTGCATTATATATACTGTATTCCAACTTTTCTATGGCAAAAACTCTTCAAAGGAAACCATAGAATCATCAAAACAAGCACACAACGCAAAGAAAACAGAATCTGTCAAAAATAGAACAGTCTTTAGCAATCTGGATATTTCGAATACTTATGTAACTCCAAAAATTCTGAAAAATTAAGACAGCCTGGGAAATTTGTATATCAATCATCTGTAAAAAATTCAGAATTTTTCATCGCTTTTGTGATTTTCAAAAATTATTTTTCTGGACGCAAAAATTTCTGTTCTTCAGCAAGATCAAATCAACTATCACCCAACATGATCCCAAAGGATTTGCTTGGAACAAACACTAATTAAAACCACAAAAACACATCTAAACATAGGCATAATTGGGTATACTCTCAAGAACAGAAAGAAAAAGACAAAAATAAATTTTATTCGTTGGGTTGCCTCCCAACAAGCGCTATCGTTTTATGCCCCTAGCTAGGCATAAAGCAAAGGATCTAAGTAATGTCATCTTTGGTCTTTGCCACTTTGGTAAGGGCTTTTTCAAATCCGGGAGGCTCTTTGTGCTTCCCTAAATTTTCTGGAAAAGAAACCATCTTGTGATCTAAGAAATCCAACTGTTTATTACATAGGGTAATCAAGGTATTCAAGCGAATGATACTACCATTAAGATGTTTGAGAGGTTCATTATATTTTTGCAATTCAACCATATGTTTGTGCAAATCACCAAGTTCTTTTGAGGTGGAACCCCCAGAATCCCTTCTAAGATGTCATAGGCAGCATTAGCATCAAGCTCAATAAAATTCCCTTTAGCGGCAAAATCTAAGAGTTGTCTATGATGCAAATCCAATCCTATGTAAAAATTACGAAGCAAAATCTTTGCGTCTCCCTTTAGGTTGCAAACACGATAGTATTCCATTAGCCTATACCAAGCACCTTTCAAATTTTCTCCTTGTCGTTGCTTGAAGTATAAAACATCAAAATTTGGTGACATAGGAGGAGTAGTCATGCTAGCCATTATGACTAGAAAGCAAGAACACGGATAGATCCAGCAAGAAAACGACGAGCAAAAAAGGGTAGAATAAAAACGGCAAAATTTTGTGAAGCGAGGGAGAAGAAAATGAGAGGCAAATGGCAAATAATGTAAATTGCAAGGAGATGAGATTTTTGATTAGGAACCTGGTAGATGTTGATGATGTCCCCCCGACAACGGCGCCAGAAATTCCTTTTGATGCGGATTGAACTACGTCGGCATTTCCCCAAAGAGGAAGGGATGATGCAGCACAACTACGGTAGGTATTTCCCTCAATGATGAGACCAAGGTTATCGAACCACTAGGAGAACCACGCAACACCACGTAAACAACTCCTACACACAAAGAACAAATACTAGCAACCCGGCGTAAGAGAGGGGTTTTCAGTCCCTCATGGGTAAAAAGATAGGTAAAACTGTAGTAGACTGGATAAATAGATCTCGCGGGAACGCGAGATAAAGTAAATAAATAAAAATTGCAGCAAGGTATTTTTGTATTTTGGGACTAATAGATCTGAAAATAAAAGCAAATAAAAATAGATCATGAAGGCAAATATAATAAAGAAGAGACCTGGGATCCGTAGATTCCACTAGTGGCTCTCTCGAGAAAAATAGCATACGGCGGGTAAATTTTTTACTGTTGGGCAATTGATAGAACTTCAAATAATCATGACGATATCCAGGCAATGATCATTATATAGGCATCACGTCCAAGATTAGTAGACCGACTCCTGCGTACATCTACTACTATTACTCCACACATCAACCGCTATTCAGCATGCATCTAGTGTATTAAGTTCATGGAGAAACGGAGTAATGCAATAAGAACGATGACATGATGTAGACAAGATCTGTTTATGTAGAAATAGACCCCATCTTGTTATCCTTAATATCAATGATATATATGTGTCAGTTCCCCTTCCGTCACTGGTATCAAGCACCGTAAGATCGAACCCATCACAAAGCACCTCTTCCCATGGCAAGAAAAACCGATCTAGTTGGCCTAACTAAACCAAAGATTCGAAGAAGAAATACGAGGCTATAAGTAATCATGCATATAAGAGATCAAAAGGCTCAAATAAATTTCATGGATAAAAACATATATCTGATCATAAACTCAAAGTTCATCGGATCCCAACAAACACACGCAAAAAGAGCTACATCAAATAGATCGCCAAGAGACCATTGTATTGAGAATCAAAAGAGAGAGAGTAAGCCATCTAGCTAGTAACTATAGACCCCGTAGGTCTACAATGAACTACTCACGCATCATCGGAAAGGCACCAATGAGGATGATCAACCCCTCAGTGATGGTGTCTAGATTGGATCTGGTGGTTCTGGAACTTGCGGCGGCTGGAATTGATTTTCGTCAACTCCCCTAGGGTTTCTAAAATATTGGGGTATTTATAGAGCAAAGAGGCGGTGCGGGAGGCCACCGAGGTGGGCACAACCCACATGGGCGTGCCTGGGCCCCCAAGCGCGCCCTGGTGGGTTGTGCTCCCCTCGGATCTCCCCTCGGGTACTTTCTTCGCCCAAGAGGTGTCTTCTGGTCCAGAAAAAATTAAAAGTTTCGATGTGTTTGGACTCCGTTTGGTATTGATTTCCTGTGATGTAAAAAACAAGCAGAAAACAACAACTGGCACTTGGCACTATGTCAATAAGTTATTCCCAAAAAATGATATAAAATGATTATAAAACATCCAAGAATTATAATATAACACCATGGAACAATAAAAAATTATAGATACGTTGGAGACGTATCAGCTGCATCGACCCTCGTGATGCCGCTGCGTCGCTCCATCTGGTCGTAGCAAGCATGGCACACGGTCCCTTTCGCCGCCCTGAGGTCTTCCCCATCATCACCCCGACCCGCAAGTTGCCGCTACATCGCCCCTTCGGGTCGTATCACCGCAGCACGTGGTCCAGTTTGGCGTTCCCGCGCATTGAATTCCATGTGGTATGCGTCATGCCGCCTCCCTCGATGCGGAAACGCCACCGTTCATGTCCGGTCTTCGTCAAGCTGTCGAGTTCTTTCTTGCCTACTTCGAGCATCGCTGTCGCGCTCCTAACCTAGCCGCTGTAACCGCCTCATCAGGTTGTCGCCGCTCTTCTTCCTCGATGCCGCTGCCACTCGCTCACCCGAGCCGCACAGCCCGCCCACCCCCTTCGTCTTCGCCGAGCACCAGCTGATCGCCAGTGTCGTTGTCATCTTCCCTGACCACTTCATCTACTCCGACCACTGCACGCGACATTGGCCCAACGCCAATTTGTGCCGCAACTGGCATCGAGTCCTCCTCTACTAGCCTCCTCGACATGGCATACAACTCGTGCTGGTCCCCGTCAATACATTCCTGGTGCTGCCAACACCAACGGGTGCCCACATCCACGACATGTCCCCGGGCCTAGAAAGCCTAGTGCGTCGCCTCGTGAACATCGACTCCGTCCGTCTACACATGCGTAGTGCTCGCAATACCGATGCGTGCCTTCGTCCATGATGTGTCCCCAGGCTTGGCAAACCTGGCGCGACGCCTGGTCAACACCATCTCCTTCTCGGGGCACCACTACCTCGACACCACTTCGCCCATGACTAACAAGGCGCCTCCTTCCGCCCGCGGCACCATGACGACTACCTCGACACCGGCCACCGGACTCGACATCGACCACAGCATCCCTCGCACGGCTACCTCGACCACGGCTACATGATAACCCACAAGTATAGGGGATCGCAATAGTTTTTGAGGGTAGAGTATTCAACCCAAATTTATAGATTCGACACAAGGGGAGCCAAAAAATATTTGCAAGTATTAGCAGCTGAGTTGTCAATTCAACCACGCCTGGAGATTAATTACCTGCAGCAAAGTGATCAGTAGCAAAGTAGTATGATAGTTTTGATAATAGTGACAGCAGCAATGGTAACGGTAACAGTGATAGCAGTAGTTTTGTAGCAAGTGCGACAGTAACGATAACAGTAGTAACTCAGCAAGAACAATATAAGATAAATTCATGGGCATTGGATCGGTAATTGTTGGATGATATTTATCATGTGACAGTCATAACCTAGGGCGATACGGCACTAGCACCAGTTCATAAATATAATGTAGGCACGTATTCCGTAAATAGTCATACGTGCTTATGGAAAGAACTTGCATGACATCTTTTGTCCTACCCTCCTGTGGCAGCGGGGTCCAATTGGAAACTAAGGGATATTAAGGCCTCCTTATAATAGAGTACAGGAACAAAGCATTAACACATGATGAATACATGAACTCCTCAAACTACGGTCATCATCGGGAGTGGTCCCGACTATTGTCACTCCGGGGTTGCCGGATCATAACACGTAGTAGGTGACTATAACTTGCAAGATCGGATCTAGAGCATGGATATAATTGTGATAACATAAACGGTTCAGATCTGAAATCATGGCACCAGGGCCCAAAGTGACAATCATTAAGCATGGAAAAGTCATAGCAACATCAATCTCAGAACATAGTGGATACTAGGGATCAAGCCCTAAAAAAACTAACTAGATTACATGATGAATCTCATCCAACTCCTCACCAACTAGCGAGCCTACGAAGGAATTCCTCACTCTCGGTGGGGAGCATCATGGAATTGGCGATGGAGAAGGGTTGGTGATGACGAAGAACGAAGATCCCCCGCACCGGAACCCCCAAACAGACTCCAGATCTGGCCTCCTGATGAAGAACATGAGGTGACGGCGGCTCCTTCTCGTGGATCATGATATTTCTTTCTCTCTGATTTTTTCTCTCCAAAAATAGGATTTTATAGCGTCGGATTCAAGGTCTGTGTGGCCACTAGGTGGGGACAACCCACCTAGGCGCGCCTGGGGGGCAGGCATGCCCTGGTGGGTTGTGCTCACCCAGGTGCCCCCCTCAGGTGACACTTGGCTCCAGAAATTCTCTTTTATTGTATAAAAAATCCTCGCAAAGTTTCGTTCCATTCCGAGAACTTTTATTTCTGCACAAAAACAACACCATGGTAGTTTTGATGAAAACAACGTCAGTCCAGGGTTAGTTTCATTCAAATCATGCAAATTATAGTCCAAAACAAGAGGAAAATCGTTAGGAAAAGTAGATACGTTGGAGACGTATCAACTCCCCCAAGCTTAAACCTTTGCTTGTCCTCAAGCAATTCAGTTGATAAACTGAAAGTGAAAAAGAAAAACTTCTACGGACTCTTTTGCTCTTGTTTGCATAAATAATCTTAAACAACACCCAGGTTTTCAACTAACATTATAACTAACCATGCCGACAATAACTCTTAAAAATTATATTAACTCATATCAATAACATAATCAACTAGCGAGCAATAATAAGATATCTCAAACAGCAACACGTTGTCAAAACAACCATGATATAATATGACAATAGTGGTATCTTGCTAGCCCTTTCTGAGACCACAAAACATAAATGCAGAGCACCTCCAAAGTTCAAGCTGCGACTAAACATTGTAATTCATGGTAGAAAAGATCCAGTCATGATGCACCCAACATTAGCTACCCACAATGCACCAGCATGACATCAGTGCTCTCAGGTTATGGCGCTTATTTTAGAGGGTGATGACACAACATAAAAGTAAATAGAAAGTCCCTTTGCAGAGGGAAGTAGTGATTTGCAGCGGTGCCAGAGCTCAAGTTTTTAAAAACAGAGGTAAATGATATTTTTGAGAGATGCACCCTTCTTGTTTACTTCACGACCATCAGTTATCAATATGTTCCATGCTAAGCACACTAGTGGTGGTTCCCAAGCGATAAAAGTAAAGGTTTACTCCCCATCCACCATTAATCACACTCCACGGCTTGTCCGAAACAACGGGTGCCGTCCAAACCAACAACAGTCCCGGGGGAGTTTTGTTTAATTATTTGCATTTTGAGTTCGGGACTGGGAATCCCTATTACCGCCCTTTTCTCGTGCGATGGTGTGTGAATAAACACTCAACCTGAGAATAACCCGCTTAGCATGGAAGATACTGACCACCTCCTGTCATTCCATGAACGATCCAGGCACACAAAAAGGACATTTATTTGAAGTTTTAAGAGGTGGCACATGCAAATTTACTTAGGACGGCAGGGAATACCGCATATAGGTAGGTATGGTGGACTCATCTGGAATAACTTGGTTAAAGGTTTTTGATGTACAAGCAGAATTCCCACTTAGTACAGGTGAATGCTAGAAAATAGAATGAGAAGCGGCCAGCTAGGGAGCAACAACGGTCATGAACATGCATTATGCATAAGTAACATTGGACACTAGCATGAGTAGGATATAAACACCATGAACATAAATATCATAGAGGCTATTTTGGTTTTGATTTAACTTCATGCATGAACATGTGCCAAGTCAAGCCACTCAAACATTTAGAGGAGGATACCATATCATCATACTACATCACAATCATTTTAAAGCAATGTTGATATCCAAGATAAATCATTATCCACCCCTAGCTACTTATGCATGGCATGAGAAACTATAATCTCTAATTGTCATTGCAAACATGTTTAATCATAATGGGCTGAATCATGGATACTAGGTTAAACATATTTACAAAAACAGAACAAGTCGAGTTCATACTGTTTCTCTTTGCCACGGCCAGTTCATTGAATATTGTCATTATTGCCTTTCACTTGCACGACCGAACGATGTGAAAATAATAATAGTGCAAGAGTGTCGTGGACTAAGCTGGAATCTGCAAACATTTTATTCAACGGGAGAAGACAAGGTAAAGACATTCATCTTTCTTCCTATGAACAAAATTATGAAATTTTTAGTCCACAAATTTGTCTCAACAAAACTTTACAAGATTGATAGCAACTACTCATAGGGATACATAGAGGCCATAGCAAGCACTCAAACTACTTAGAACTCTGAGAATTCAACATGCAAGCTCGTCTACTACAGCACCAAGAGTAGCTAATTATTCAAATTATAAACCACTAAAGCAAAAACTAATTGGACAAATGGTGGAGTCACATACCAAGCAACAATCCCCTGAAACAGTTCCAGAAATGGAGCTTTGAGCTAAGAGATCGAAATCCATGGATTTGAGAGCATGAACACGAGAGAGAGAGAGAGAGAGAGAGAGAGAGAGAGAGAGAGAGAGAGCAATGGTGATTTTTTCTGGAGGTAGGTGATGGTGTGGGATGAAGAGATAAGTGAGGGGGCCCACGTGGGGACCACAACCCACCAGGGCGTGCCTGGGGTTCCTGGTGCGCCCAGGTGAGTTGTGCCCACCTGGTGCACCTCCCTCTAATATTATTTGCACCATAAATTCTTAAATATTTAGGAAAAAATCGTATTAAATTTTCAGAGCATTCTGAGAACTTTCATTTTTGGGTCATTTTTTATTGCACGGGAAATTCAGAAAACAGACAAAATATTGCATTTTCTTTTATTTAACTAATAAAAACGGAAAACAAAAGGTAGGGACCTAAGGTAGTGTTTACTAAACTCATCAACTTCATACCTCTCAAAATGATCCATTAATAAGGTTGATCAAGTCTTATTAACAACCACTTTCGATTAGCATGAAACCGAAGAACTTTCCTAAATCACTAAATTACCTCAACGGGGATATGAATGTCCCCAACAATAAGCATTTCATGTTTCTTTTTAATAGTAGGTAGGGGTAGTTGGAAACTTCCAATAGTGATTGTCGGAGATTTTTCAATAACATTAATACCATTCACTTGGAATTGTTTCTTCGGAAAGCGGACCGTATGCTCATTTCCATTTATATGAAAAGTGATCTTGCTTTTATTGCAATCAATAACAGCCCCTGCAGTATACAAGAAGGGTCTACCAAGGAAAATTGACATGTTGTCGTCCTCGGGCATCTCAAGTATAACAAAGTCAATCAAAATAGTAACATTAGCAACAACAACGGGCACATCCTCACAGATACCGATAGGTATGGCAGTTGATTTGTCAGCCATTTGCAAAGATATTTCTGTAGGTGTGAGTTTATTCAAATCACGTCTTTTATATAAAGAGAAAGGCATAACACTAACACCAGCTCCTAAATCACAAAAGGCATTTTTCACATAATTTCTTTTGATGGAGCAAGGTATAGTTGGTATCCCCGGATCTCCAAGTTTTTTAGGTACTCCATCTTTAAAAGTATAATTAGCAAGCATAGTGGAGATTTCAGCTTCCGATATTTTTCTCTTATTGGTGATGATGTCTTTCATGTACTTTGCATAAGGAGGCATATTCAAGATATCAGTCAAGCGAGTACGCAAAAAGATCGGCCTCAAAGATTTCAAAGAAAGCGTTCAAATTCTTCATCATCTTTATTTTTAGTTGACTTAGGTGGAAAGGGCATAGGTTTTTGAACCCACGGTTCTCTTTCTTTACCGCGTTTTCTAGCAATAAAGCCTCTTTTATCATAACATATATTCTTGGGTTGTGGGTTATCAAGATCAACTGCAGGTTCTATCTCAACATCATTGTTTGATTCTTTACTATTTGTTTGAGTATTTCCATGAACCTCATCATTACCTTTTTCATTATCAGAAGGTGAGTGTTCATTACCAGACTGGGTTTCAACATGAGAGATAGAAATTTCATTATCATTATCAGGAGGTTTTTCTACTTCAGGTTCACTAGAGGCATGCAAAGTCCTATCATTTTTCTTCTTCTTCTTCTTTTTCTTTTTAGATGGACTACGTGCATCAGTGTTAGCACTTTGAGAGTCTTGTTCAATTCTTTTTGGGTGTCCTTCAGGATAAAGTGGTTCCTGAGTCATTTTACCTCCTCTAGTTGCTACTCTAACAACAAAGTCACTTGTGTTATTATTCATTTCATCAAGAAACTCTCTTTTGAGATTTAGCAACTTGTTCTAACTGAGTTTGAACCATAAAAGCATGCTTTCCCACACCTCTAACATCATTTGAAATTCTAAATAACAAGTCACTCAAGCGAGCAATCATATCAGAATTGTATTTCAAATTTTTCATAACATTTGCATTGAAGTGATCTTGTTTTCTAATGTAATTGTCAAACTCATAAAGGCATCGGCTAGGGTTCATATTGTGAGGATTATCATTATCATTGAATTTCATTAGAGAATTTACCTCTACCACCTTAGGTGGTGATGGTGTATCAAGCCCATGTATTTCTTCAATAGGAGGTAAATTTTTGACATCCTCAGCTTTAATACCTTTTTCCTTCATAGATTTCTTTGCCTCTTGCATATCTTCAGGACTGAGATATAATATACCATCTTCTTTGAAGTGGGTTTAGGTGGTGGTTCAGGAAGAGTCCAATCATCATAATTTTTCAATATGTAATTCAATAGTTCTTCAGCTTGCCGAACAGTTCGTTTCCTGAAAACACAACCAGCACAACTATCTAGGAAATCCCTAGAAGCATATGTTAGTCCATTATAGAAGATATCAAGTATTTCAGTTTTCTTAAGAGGATGATCAGGCAAAGCATTAAGTAATTAGCAAAGCCTCCCCCAAGCTTGTGGGAGACTCTCTTCTTCAATTTGCACAAAGTTAAATATTTCTTGTAAGGCAGCTTGTTTATTATGAGCAGGAAAATATTTTTCAGAGAAGTAATAGATCATATCCTGGGGACTACGCCCACAACCAGGAGCAAGAGTATTGTACAAAGCTTTAGCATCACCCTTTAATGAGAACGGAAATAATTTGAGAATATAGTAATAGCGAGCTATGACGCCCTCGATTCAATCGTACACTAATCATACACGGAAATGTGTACGATCAAGATCAAAGACTCACGGGGAGATATCACAACACAACTCTAGACACAAATTAAAATAATACAAGCTTTATATTACAAGCCAGGGGCCTCGAGGGCTCAAATACATAGCTCGAATACACAAGAGTCAGCGGAAGCAACAATATCTGAGTACAGACATGAGTTAGACAAGTTTGCCTTAAGAAGGCTAGCACAAAAGCAACATCGATCGAAAAGGCAAGGCCTCCTGCCTGGGCGCCTCCTAACTACTCCTGGCCGTCGGCGGTCTTCACGTAGTAGTAGGCATCGACGGTGGCATCTGGCTCCTGGGCTCCTACATCTGGTTGCAACAACCGGAAAGAAGAAGAAAGGGGGAAAAGGGGGACCAAAGCAACTGTGAGTACTCATCCAAAGTACTCACAATCAAGGATCTACACTACATATGCAACATTATCAAAGGAAGGTTTGTATATGTGGACTGGGCTGCTTGAAATGCGAGAATAGAGGGAGAACCTAGTCCTATCGAAAACTAGCATCTTCGAAACCACCATCTTGCAACAACAGGAGGGAGTAGAGTAGCATAAAGTAAAGTAGTAGTAGTGTTATCAACCTCGGCCAGAGATCCTTTCTCAACTCCCTGCGAGAAAGCAATCCCAGAGCCATACTATCCAGTTCTCATCATAATCAATTTCTCATCACAAGTATCCAGTTCTAGTTGTATCGATCGGGATACAACTCCAAGTGTCCGTTACCGTAGGACAGGCTATCGACAGATGTTTTCTTCCCTGCAGGGGTGCACCAACTTACCCACCACGCTCGATTAACTCCGGTCGGACACACTTTCCTAGGTCATGCCCGGCCTCGGCCAAACAATACGTCGCAACCCGACCTAGGCTTAATAGAGAGGTCAGCACGGCAGACTAAACCTATGCGCCCAGGGTTCATGGGTCATTGCCCCGAGAACTCCTGCACGTTGCGTGGGCGGCCGGTGAGCAGACCTAGCTACCTCCTTAAAAAAGGCAGGAGCTTACTAGTCCAACCCGGCGCGCGCCGCTCAGTCACTGACGTCTATAAAGCTTCGGCTGATGTATACGACGCAGAATGCCCATACTATGCCCATGTGATGGTTAGTACTATCAGGCCAGAGGCCCCTCGGATCAAATATCCAAATTGTAGTGGATTAGGAACGCACGGTAACAAGCAGAGACTCACGAAAGATGTGACCCCGTCGCCCCGTCTCGAGGACTTGCGGCAAGGGCTAGGAATGCCCGGCCACGCCTCGTAATTATCTCGCGTGCACCCTCCAGGTCAACCCGACTCCACGTCACTTGCAATTAAGCTCGCGCTGGTACCCCTCAGGGTCGACCCGTCTTTCCAAGTAACAGTGGTAAAGTCCAAGTATCCGTGTGTCCAAACATCAAGGGAAAACCCGAGGAATCACCCCCGGTGAATTCCACTCGATGTAGTCATCAAGGTGAACGTAAGAGGAACCACCCCCGAGGTTCACACTTGAGGGGTTGCACGGCGAGTCAGACGGAAGTGGTTAAGGCGGAATCACCCTCGATGACCACGGTGAATAGCTACACTACAGGGTTAACATCGGAAGTCTTGTAGAGGTCTCACCCTCGGCACTCGATAGTAACCCAAAGAGTGTCGAGCAACTAAGGGAAAGTGATGTGCGGTGCTGGGGCCTGGTCTTTGGTCCCGTTGATCGGGTCTTCAATGATGAAGCAAGGACAACAAGGACAAGATGGGGGTCACTGATGGATCACTAACCAACCTATACTAAGCAGTTTAGGATAAGCAGGTAAGGTACAATGAGCAGGTTACAAAAGCAGGCTATGCATCAGAATAGGAGCAAATAATAACAGTAGAAAATTCTAATGCAAGCATGAGAGAATGGAATGGGCGATATCGGGATGATCAAAGGGGGGCTTGCCTGGTTGCTCAGACAAGAAGGAGGGGTCATCGGTGACGTAGTCGATCACAGCGGCATCGGCAGCCGCCACGGGGTCTACCAAAGATAAGAGGGGGGAGAAATAGTAAATACAAAGCAAACAGAGGTACCATTAAGCATGACAAGACAATAAGCAGAACTAGGGTCGACCTAACGTAGTACTGCACGACATAGGTGAAGGGGGAATTCAACCGGGAATGTATTCCCGGTTCCCGACCTGTGTCAGACAGATGACCGGAGGAGGAATGTTCCACGTTCAGAATGCTAGCGGCATGTGAAAGATGTGTGGACCGCGTATTCGGATTCGTTGGATTTTTCTGAGCAACTTTCATATAGAAAACATTTTCCTCCGAGCTACGGTTATTTTTCTATGATTTTCAAGGTTTTCACAATATTCTGAAATTATTATTAATTATTTAATTTCGAATTAAATTGAACAAAAGCTAAGTGTACACAGGAATTCGTACCCAGTGTGTAAGACAAGTGGGGCAGTGTACAGAGTTGACCCGGTCAACATTGACCGGTCAAAGTGAACAGTACAGGGTCCCACATGTTAGTGTTTTAATAATTTCTAAAGGATTTATCTAATCTAATTAAAAGGGACCCACTTGTCATTTGCTAATAGGCTTAATTAGCATTGAATTAATACTAAACTAAACCTACTACTACTGCTAGCAAGCAAGGGCGGTTAAATGCGTCACGAGAGACACAGCAATTTGTGCTCACACACGACATTATGCGGGCGGCGAGTCCGTTGCCGCTAGGTGGGAGCAACGGCCGGTGGTTACCGTAGGAGCGGGCCGCGGCACATGGACACCGCGGCAAAGAACGTAAAGCAGGTGGGAGTAGCAGCAATAAGTAGCAGAGCAAGGCGGAAGCAAAGTGGCGGCGTAAACAGAAAGCAGAAAGAATGAAGCGGACGTGACGCCACGGCAAAGATAGGGAGCAACAGAACAACGGCAGGTTGCTGGCGATTGGGCGCTGGCACGCGTGGGCGGCGGTTGAAGGAAAGCCAGCGCGCCGAGGCGCATTGGACATGGGACTGGGCGCGGTGCGTGAGGTGGCTGGGAGCAGGCGACGACGGACGTGTCAGCGGCAGTCGGAGGTGAGGCCAGGGCGAGGCGCACGCGAGTGGGCGCGGGAGGCAGTGGCGAGCGGACGTGCGGGCGAGCGCGGGGGCGGCTGCAGGGGAGCAACTGAGTGGGCCGCCACGACGGGTTGTGAGGAGTGGGCGACGGACGCGACCACGCAGCGGTGGCGGCGTTATACAACGCAAATCAAGGTCGATGCAAGGGGGAACGGAGGGGAGGCTCACCTCGGAGCTCAAGATGGCTCGGTGAGCGGCTTAGGAGCAGCAGAGGCATTGGATTCGGTGTGAAACTTCGGCGACCGAAGCGGGAAGAAGCGGTCGATCCCGAAGCTTGACGGTGCCCCGGCTCAATCTGGTGGTCGTAGTCGAAGTAGACGAGGCCGTCGCGTCTCCTGGCGAAGTTTCAGCCGATGGGACAACGGTGGCCACGACGACGATGGCGATGCGGTGACGGCTACGTTCGGTTGTGAGTTCTAGGTCGAACAACAAAAGGGGAGATAGAATTAGGAGCTAGGGTTTCGGCCGAAGCGTGCCGCGGTGTTTTGTAGAGCACCGGGGTGTGCTGGATGGACGCCACGCACGGCATGGCGTGGCCATGCCGGTGGATGGCTGCCACGATTCCCCCGCCTCCTGTAGCGAGGGTTGGGATGAGGTGGAGGTGGGTTGGGCCTTCCCTTTTGCAAGATGGGCCATAGTGCCAGTACATTAGGTCCTCTACATCCTCTTTCTCTTTTCTCTTTTCTTTACATTTCTACCATTGTTTTCTATTTAGCTGCTATAGCAAATGAATTTAGTTGAGCTAGAAACTTGGCACAAAATTCAAGCGCAATATCTTGGAGCGGCACATAAAGTTTTGAGTCATTTGGAAACTCATAATTATTTATTTATTTTGAAAAGGTTGCGTTTGTTGGAGTTGGACCACTGTATATTTTATTAGGGATGAATTGGTGAGTCAAATGATGTTGGTTTCAACATGACAAATGATCAGGGGAATTTGTAGAATAATGCGAACATTTTATTTTGCATATTTGAGAAGTTTGAAATTTGAATTTACAATTTGGACTGGAATTGAATCAAAGTGATATTAGCAATAGTAACAATGATGACAATGCATCATTAGAAGGGGATTACTGTAGCTGAACTATCGGGGTGTTACAAATCTCCTCCACTACAAGAAATCTCGTCCCGAGATTTAAGTGGGGAAGTAAAGAGTAACTTCGGGTGAACTGACCCTTATAGAGTTAATTGTCTGGTGAACAATGCAGGGAATGTGACAGAAGTATCTCTCGAGTTGAAATTTAATAAAACATCGAGAGCAAAGTATGAAGGTACCATGAGAAGTTTTAACGGGCAGACAATCATTCGATACCTAATCAAAAAGTGAAAGGGGTTCAGGGCAACAACAAAAAAAATATTGCATCTGATACTAGAATAGATCACCAAGAAGGTGGCTCATGAATTACATACGAAGGCAAGTGAAAAAGGATACTTCGGAATCAAGGATGTACAGGAGTCAGGTTTCGATCCTATGGAATTGTGGGTTATGGGCCCACTATGTGGTTCAAAAGTAGGAAGGACGCCGACATATTGCACGGTCATGGTACCAAGGCATGGCAGAGGATAGCCTGTCAGTTATGTTGGCAACAACGTTGGTACCAAGGGCGAGGGACAAAGAGAACCATTTTCCTGCTCATTGAAACGAGGCGGACCAATAGGCAAAGTTCTCGTCCATTGGGGGTTACCAGGATGTCATCAGCAATAGTAACAGGGTCACACTCACAGAGTTGTAAACCGAGGTGTTTCCATAAGCAGTGAATTATTTCTGCTTATAACATATATAGATCAAAAGAAAGGTTAAGCAAACCAATGGAAAGGAAAATGTGTTTATACACAAGATTTAGGAGTGTAACTTTCCCCAAGGAAAAGTAGAGCATGATAGACATGTTAGATCAACAAGTACATCACCATTTGGATAAAGGGGCAAGGGAATTCATGATGTTATACATACAACGGTGTTTGGATAATAGAGCAAGAAACATTTGGCAATGCACTTCCAATGTTCTTGTTGTTGTTCGGCGTACCACAGTCATGCTTCGAGGTAACATTAACATGGTGTTTCAAGCAAGATTGAATCTGCAGGTCACAAGAAGTACAAAGGAACAATTCCAAGAATGTCAAGGAATGTAAGATATAATCAAAACATGACCAAGTCTGTATTGGCAGGAAGTCAAGGATGGTGTCGATGACAACACGAATCATCGACGGGCAAGGATGGTATTTCTCCTCAAGAATTCGATTGATATCTTAGAACAAGGCAGTATATTGATGGTGATCATGACCAATTTTGTCGAGAGGCTCTATGAAGATGCCATCAAGCAGCAACGACATCAAGCAAAAGGAATGATGAAGCAAAGGCTATTGGAACCACGTATATGACACAAGCTCGGATTCAAGCTTGTTGTTCAAGGTGGAATGATATGACAAGGAAAATCGATGTAAGCTTAGCTCATTGTCGGAAATTGTGCTCCGGGAAGAAGGACCAGGTAGCACAGTTAAAATTTAGCACGATAAGACATAGCCAGCCAGGCTAAGAATGACTTGAAGGATTATTAACTAGTAAGCAATGAAAATTACTTAGAGTTATAGAATCGGAGTGCGGAATCGATTCAACCGATTCACTTATCGGTGTCCTCGAGTGATTAATAACCCAGATCCCGGGGGAAATCTGAAATCAGTGAGAAGCAATACTAGATGAAGACTCATAGGAAGCAACACAGTTCTTTGATATTCTCGAGGTACCAGAGGGTAATACTCGAAGGAAGATCAAAATAGAGGTTGCGGAGATGCATTGATCAGCAGAAAACAAGTGCTTTAACTTGTTCGAGAAATGAAATTAAAGGGGAACAATCATGGTCAGAACCACGGTTGCAAAGTACCAAACGTAGATACCATATGAACTTATAACAAGGGGATTATTATATCACAAGAAGCTTCCATGATAAGTTCCACATTAGGTCCATGGGCATGAACACAAAGTTCAAGGTCGACTCCCACTTCTTCAATGCATATCATTTCATTTACTTCTCCCTTTCGATGAAGTTGTAATGTTGAAATGTTATCTGGCAAAACACCAGAAGAGTAAGACTCGTTAAAACTCTCGGGTTCAAACAGATTATGGGAGGCATAGGTTCAACCCATAGGGGCATCTTAGGAACCTATTCCACAAACTTCAAAAGTAAACAACACAAGCTCGAAGGCAGAGCATGGTTGAGAAGGCAGAGAATACAATTTACCGAAGGCAATATGTATCAGGGGAAGAGCGCACAAAATTTTGAATATGAAGGAAACTGCCGGATAATAATCCAACAAAGGATTCAACGGTCCTTAATGGATCTGATGTGAGTATCAATACTCAATCAGAAGAAGGAAGGAATGCAAAGGCATTGGATTATGGAAATATCTGATAATTCCAAAGGTTAACTGCAAAGGAATTATGATTTCCAATTCGAGAGATCAGAAGCAGGTGCTCTAATCAAAAGATAAGCAAGTTGAAAAGACATAGATCGACAATCGTTCAAGGTTTGATTTGCCGAGAACCAGATCATGTACGGAGTGGAGTCTGAGCCAGAAGGATAAATAATTACCAGGGAATAACTAATGAATGTGTGCATTCACGCACATGTCGAATCAATAGGATAAGAATGACAATCTCAAAGGAGTTTAATGAATATTGTTAGACATATGGAATTAACCATAATGCAAGACGATAAGGAAGAACAAGAGCAATAGGCTACTGAGGATTATCAGAAGATCGAATAGTATTCCAAAGAATTAGCGAAACACATGAACAACTGGGGATGAACAGATCCCCGATAAGTGTGAGGAATTATTCATACATGTATTCATGCGGAAAAGGAGCTGCAAGGCAGCAGGCACAAAGGATTCTCGGGGCAACAAAGAGTATTTTAGGGCATCTTGTAATAACAAGAGCAACAAGGAATGATTGTATGAATGACAAGTGTATGTAGTTATCCATAAGGATATATCGGTGGTATGGAATTGCAACGGCGAAGGCACAGGGTTTCGAAATCTTCTAAAGCAGCAAGCGATCATCTGGACTGAATGGGCTCTCCGGGAGAAGGTGGGTATGAGAGCCTAATGTCAGACTTAGTAAAATGCTTAACCCGAATAGACGAGAGATCAGAGTCCCAGAGTATAGACGAGGAATAAAAAGACCCTAATACCATCCAATGGCGACGTGGGCCCGTAAGACACACAGCCATGTTAGTAAAAGTTTTTGTAGTGACTAGACTCGACTTCGGCCAAGGAGTTGGAAAGGGGGCTACCTACACGCAGTCGGCTCTGATAGCAACTTGTGACACCCTCGATTCAATCGTACACTAATCATACACGCAAATGTGTATGATCAAGATCAAGGACTCACGGGGAGATATCACAACACAACTCTAGACACAAATTAAAATAATACAAGCTTTATATTACAATCCAAGGGCCTCGAGGGCTCGAATACATAAGCTCGAATACACAAGAGTCAGCGGAAGCAAAAATATCTGAGTACAGACATGAGTTAGACAAGTTTGCCTTAAGAAGGCTAGCACAAAAGCAACATTGATCGAAAAGGCAAGGCCTCCTGCCTGGGAGCCTCCTAACTACTCCTGGTCGTCGGCGGTCTTCACGTAGTAGTAGGCATCGGCGGTGGCATCTGGCTCCTTGGCTCCGACATCTGGTTGCAACAACCGGAAGAAGAAGAAAGGGGGGAAAGCGGGAGCAAAGCAACTGTGAGTACTCATAGTACTCGCAAGCAAGCATCTACACTACATATGCAACATTATCAAAGAAAGGCTGTATATGTGGACTGGGCTGCAAAAATGCCAGAATAGAGGGGAGAACCTAGTCCTATCAAAGACTCGCATCTTCTGGAAACCACCATCTTGCAGCAACAGGAGGGAGTAGAGTAGCATAAAGTAAAGTAGTAGAAGTGTTATCAACCTCGGCCAGAGATCCTTTCTATACTCCCTGCGAGAAAGCAATCCCAGAGCCATACTATCCAGTTCTCATCATAATCCAATTCTCATCACAAGTATCCAGTTCTAGTTATATCGATCGGGATACAACTCCAAGTGTCCGTTACCGTAGGACAGGCTATCGATAGATGTTTTCTTCCTTGCAGGGGTGCACCAACTTACCCATCACGCTCGATTAACTCCGGCCAGACACACTTTCCTGGGTCATTCCCGGCCTCGGCCAAACAATACGCCGCAACCCGACCTAGCCTTAATGGAGAGATCAGCACGCCGGACTAAACCTATGCCCCCAGGGGTCATGGGCCATCGCCCCGGGAACTCCTGCATGTTGCGTGGGCGGCCGGTGAGCAGACCTAGCTACCTCCTTAAAAAAGGCAGGAGCTTACCAGTCCAACCCGGTAGCGCAGCCGCTTCGGGCCAGCGTCTATAAAGCTTCGGCTGATGTATACAACGCAGAACGCCCATACTATGCCCACGTGATGGTTAGTGCTATCAGGTTGGAGACCCCTCGGATCAAATATCCAAATCATAGTGGATTAGGAACGCGCGGTAACAAGCAGAGACTCACGAAAGATGTGACCCCGTCGCCCCGTCTCGAGGACTTGCGGCAAGGGCTAAGAATGCCCGGCCATGCCTCGTAATTATCTCGCGGGCACCCTCCAAGTCAACCCGACTCCACATCACTCGCAATTAAGCTTGCACGGGTACCCCTCAGGGCCGACCCGTCTTTCCATGTAACCGTGGTAAAGTCCAAGTATCCGTGTGCCCAAACATCAAGGGGAAAACCCGAGGAATCACCCTAGGTGAATTCCACGTGATGTAATCATCAAGGTGAACGTAAGAGGAACCACCCCCGAGGTTCACACTTGAGGGGTTGCACGACAGAGCCATATCGGAAGTGGTTAAGGCGGAATCACCCTCGATGACCACGACCGAATAGCTACACTACAGGGTTAACATCAAAAGTGATGTAGAGGTCTCACCCTCGGCACTCGATAGTAACCCAGTAGTGTCGAGCAACTAAGGGAAAAGTGATGTGCGGTGTCGAGGCCTGGTCTTCGGTCCCGTTGATCGGGTCTTCAATGATGAAGAAGGGGCAACAAGGACAAGGTGGGGGTCACTTATGGATCACTAACCAACCTATGCTAAGCAGTTTAGGATAAGCAAGTAAGGTACAATGAGCAGGTTACAAAAGCAGGCTATGCATCAGAATAGGAGCAAACATTAACAGTAGCAAAATCTAATGCAAGCATGAGAGAATGGAATGGGCGATATCGGGATGATCAAAGGGGGGCTTGCCTAGTTGCTCAGACAAGAAGGAGGGGTCGTCGATGACGTAGTCGATCACAGTGGCATCGGCACCCGCCACGGGGTCTACCGAAGAGAAGAGGGGGGAGAAAAAGTAAATATAAAGCAAACAGAGGTACCATTAAGCATGACAAGACGATAAGCAGAACTAGGGTCGACCTAACGTAGTACTGCACGATATAGGTGAAGGGGGAATTCAACCGGGAATGTATTCCCGGTTCCCGACCTGTGTCAGACAGATGACCGGAGGGGGAATGTTCCACGTTCAGCATGCTAGGGGCATGTGAAAGATGAGCGGACCGCGTATTCGGATTCGTTAGATTTTTCTGAGCAAATTTCATATAGAAAACATTTTCATCCGAGCTACAATTATTTTTCTATGATTTTGAAGGTTTTCACAATATTCTGAAATTATTATTGAATTTCGAATTAAATTGAACAAAAGCTAAGTGTACACAAGAATTCGTACCCAGTGTGTAAGACAAGTGGGGAAGTGTACAGAGTTGACCCGGTCAACATTGACCGGTCAAAGTGAACAGTACAGGGTCCCACATGTTAGTGTTTTAATAAAAACTAAAGAATTTATCTATTCTAATTAGAAGGGACCCACTTGTCATTTGCTAACAGGCTTAATTAGCATTGAATCAATACTAAACTGAACCTACTACTACTACTAGCAAGCAAGGGCCGGTCGTACGTGCGAGAGACATAGCAAGCGTTGTGCTCACACACACACACACACGAGCACGGCAGCCAGAGTCCGCCCGCGTTGGGTGGGAGCAATGGCCGGTGGCTAGCGCAGGGAGCGGCGGCCGGCTGCGCGCGGACACCGGCGGCAACGACGCAGCAGGTGGGAGTAGCAGCAATAAGTAGCAGAGCAAGGCGGAAGTAGCGGCGGTAGCAGAAATAGAGCAGCAGCGAGCGGACGCGACGCCACGGAAGTATAGGGAGCAACAGAACAACGGGGCTGGGCGGCTATGGCGGCACGCTGCGGCGGCGGCGAAGCGAAGCCATGGCCGAGGCGCGTGGACATGGGACTGGGCGCGGTGCGTGAGGTGGCTGGGAAGCGGCGGCAGCAGACGTGTCAGCGGCAGTCGGAGGTGAGGCCAGGGCGAGGCGCACGCGAGTGGGCGCGGGAGGCAGTGGCGAGCGGACGTGCGGGCGAGCGCGGGGGCGGCTGCAGGGGAGCAACTGAGTGGGCCGCCACGATGGGTTGTGAGGAGTGGAGGCGGACGGACGCGACCACGGCGGTGAGGCGGCGTTATACAACGCAAATCAAGGTTGATGCAAGGGGGAACGGAGGGGAGGCTCACCTCGGAGCTGAAGATGGCTCGGTGAGCGGCTTAGGAGCAGCAGAGGCATTGGATTCGGTGCGAAACTTCGGCGACCGAAGCGGGAAGAAGCGGTCGATCCCGAAGCTTGACGGTGCCCCGGCTCAATCTGGTGGCCATAGTCGAAGTAGACAAGGCCGTCGCGTCTCCTGGCGAAGTTTCAGCCAATGGGGACAATGGTGGCCATGACGACGATGGCGATGCGGTGACGGCTACGTTCGGTTGCGAGTTCTAGGTCGAACAACGAAAGGGGAGATAGAATTAGGAGCTAGGGTTTCGGCCGAAGCGTGCCGCGGTGTTTTGTAGAACACCGGGGTGTGCTGGATGGCCGCCACGCACGGCATGGCGTGGCCATGCCGGTGGATGGCCGCCACGATTCCCCCGCCTCCTGTAGCGAGGTTGGGGATGAGGTGGAGGTGGGCTGGGCCTTCCCTTTTGCAAGATGGGCCATACTGCCAGTACATTAGGTCCTCTACATCCTCTTTCTCTTTTCTCTTTTCTTTACATTTTTACCATTGTTTTCTATTTAGCTGCTATAGCAAATGAATTTAGTTGAGCTAGAAACTTGGCACAAAATTCAAGCGCAATATCTTGGAGCGGCACATAAAGTTTTGAGTCATTTGAAAACTCATAATTATTTGTTTATTTTGAAAAGGTTACATTTGTTGGAGTTGGGCCACTTTATATGTTATTAGGGATGAATTGGTGAGTCAAATGATGTTGGTTTCAACATGACAAATGATCAGGGGAATTTGTAGAATAATGCGAACATTTTATTTTGCATATTTGAGAAGTTTGAAATTAAAATTTGGACTGGAATTGAATCAAAGTGATATTAGCAACAGTAACAATGATGACAAGGCATCATTAGAAGGGGATTGCTGTAGCTGAACTATTGGGGTGTTACACGAGCCTTCTCATCATGTGTAAAAAGGGTGGCTATGTCATTCAACTTAGTAAGATGTGCCACAATAGTTTCAGTTTCATAACCATGGAAACGATTAGATTCAACCAAAGTAATTAACTCTGGGTCGACAGAGACTTCATAATCCTTATCATCAATAAAGATTGGTGAGGTAGCAAGCTTAGGATTATATTGCATTCTAGCATTCAGAGATTTTTCTTTATACTTGCATAATAATTTCTCTAGATCATCTCTATCCTTAAAAGCAAGAATATCTCTAGTTGTCTTCTCATTCATAACATAACCTTCCGGTACCTTAGGCAATTCATATCTAGGAGGGCCAGTTCTAGTAGGTGTTTCAAGATTTTCAGTTTCAAGCTCATCATCAGATTCAACAACATCATGCTATCTTACTCTAGCAATTTGTTCATCAAGAAAGTCACCTAATGGCACATCATCATCATCAAGCAAGGTACTAGCATCATCATAAGTATCATTCATAGCAGAAGCAGCATCATCAATAACTTGCGACATATCAAGATTAACAGCATGTGGTGGTGTTGCAAGTTTACTTATAACAGAAGGTGAATCTAAAGCACAACTAGATGGCAGTTCCTTACCTCCCCTCGTCTTAGAGGGATAAATCTTAGTCTTAGCATCCTTCAGAATCTTCATAGTCATAAATTGATAATAATCCCAAGTGACTCAACAAATATAGCCATGCTCCCCGGCAACGACGCGAGAAAAAGGTCTTGATAACCCAAAAGTATAGGGGATCGCAACAGTTTTCGAGGGTAGAGTATTCAACTCAAATTTATAGATTCGACACAAGGGGAGCCAAACAATATTTGCAAGTATTAGCATCTGAGTTGTCAATTCAACCACACCTGGAGATTAATTATCTGCAGCAAAGTGATCAGTGGCAAAGTAGTATGATAGTTTTGATAATAGTGACAACAACAACAATGGTAATGGTAACAGTGATGGCAGTAGTTTTGTAGCAAGTGCGACAGTAACGATAACAGTAGTAACATAGCAAGAACAATAGAACATAAATTCGTAGGCATTGGATCGGTATTTTGTTGGATGATATTCATCATGTGGCAGTCATAACCTAGGGTAATATGGCACTAGCTCCAGTTCATAAATATAATGTAGGCATTTATTCCGTAAATAGTCATACGTGCTTATGGAAAGAACTTGCATGACGCCTTTTATCCCACCATCCCGTGGCAGCGTGGTCCAATTGGAAACTAAGGGATATTAAGGCCTCCTTTTAATAGAATACTGAAATAAAGCATTAACACACAGTGAATACATGAACTCCTCAAACTACGATCATCACCGGGAGTGGCCCGACTATTGTCACTCCGGGATTGCCGGATCATAACACGTGGTAGGTGACTATAACTTGTAAGATCGGGTCTAGAACATGGATATAATTGTGATAACATAAACGGTTCAGATCTGAAATCATGGCACCCGGGCCCAAAGTGACAAGCATTAAGCATGGCAAAGTCATAGCAACATCAATCTCAGAACATAGTGGATACTAGGGATCAAGCCCTAACAAAACTAACTAGATTACATAATGAATCTCACCCAACTCCTCATTGACCAGCGAGCCTACGAAGGAATTACTCACTCCCGGTGGGGAGCATCATGGAATTAGCGATGAAGAAGGGTTGGTGATGATGATGAACGAAGATCCCCCCCCCCCTCTCCGGAGCCCCAAACGGACTCCATATCTGGCCTCCCGATGAAGAACAGGAGGTGACGGCGGCTCCATCTCATGGATCTCAATAATTCTTTCTCTCTGATTTTTTCTTTGAAAATAGGATTTTATAGCGTCGTTTTCAGGATCTGCGGGGCCCCCAGGTGGGGATAACCCACCTGGGCGCGCTTGGGGGGGCAGGTGCACCCTGGTGGGTTGTACCCACCCAGGTACCCCCATCAGGTGACTCTTGGCTCCATAAATTCTCTTTTATTGTATAAAAAAATCCTCGCAAAGTTTCGTTCCATTTCGAGAACTTTTATTTCTGCACAAAAACAACACCATGGCAGTTCTGCTGAAAACAGCGTCAGTCTGGGGTTAGTTTCATTCAAATCATGCAAAATAGAGTCCAAAACAAGAGGAAAAGCGTTAGGAAAAGTAGATACGCTAGAGACGTATCACTACACCACCCTACGCTCTCGGTTACATTGACATCGGCACAAAGGGTTACGGCCTTGCTTGAACAACCTCGTCCGTTTCCACTCTAGCCACAACTTCCGTGATGATCGACCATTACGATTGTGGGCGGATGCCTGTCGGCTTACATTCGTATTTTTCTCCAGTCTCACCGTCTGTGTCGCTACCGTTATGATTGCGGGTGGATGTTGAGTATTATGATTATTAGGAAAGATATGATACCGTGGGATCTGATGCGGATGAACTACGTTGGTATTTCTCCAAAGGGGAAGGGATAATGCAGCACAACTACGGTAGGTATTTCCATCGGTGATGAGACCAAGGTTATCGAACCAGTAGGAGAACCACGCAACACCACATAAATAGCTCCTGCACACAAAGAACAAATACTTGCAACCCGACGTAAGAGAGGGGTTGTCAATCCCTCACGGGTAAAAAGATAGGTAAAATTGTAGTAGATTGGATAAATAGATCTCGCGGGAACACAAGATAAAATAAATAAATAAAATTGCAGCAAGGTATTTTTGTATTTTTGGATTAATAGATCTGAAAATAAAAGCAAATAAAAATAGATCGCGACAGCAAATATAATAAAGAAGAGACCGGGGGCCGTAGATTCCACTAGTGGCTTCTCTCGAGAAAAATAGCATACGACGGGTAAACAAATTACCGTTGGGCAATTGATAGAACTTCAAATAATCACGACGATATCCAGATAATGATCATTATATAGGCATCACGTCCAAGATTAGTAGACCGACTCCTGCCTACATCTACTACTATTACTCAACACACCGACCGCTATCCAGCATGCTGATGACCCACAAGTATAGGGGATCTATCGTAGTACTTTTGATAAGCAAGAGTGTCGAACCCAACGAGGAGCAGAAGGAAATGATAAGCGGTTTTCAGCAAGGAATTCTCTGCAAGTACTGAAATAAGTGGTAATAGATAGTTTTGTGATAAGATAATTTGTAACGAGCAACAAGTAACAAAAGTAAATAAAGTGCAGCAAGGTGGCCCAATCCTTTTTGTAGCAAAGGACAAGCCTGGACAAACTCTTATATAAGGAAAAGCGCTCCTGAGGACACATGGGAATATCGTCAAGCTAGTTTTCATCATGTTCATATGATTCGCGTTCGGTACTTTGATAATTTGATATGTGGGTGGACCGGTGCTTGGGTGTTGTTCTTACTTGAACAAGCATCCCACTTATGATTAACCTCTATTGCAAGCATCCAAAACTACAACAAAAGTATTAAGGTAAACCTAACCATAGCATGAAACATGTGGATCCAAATCAGCCCCTTACGAAACAACGCATAAACTAGGGTTTAAGTTACATCACTCTAGCAACCCATCATCTACTTATTACTTCCCAATGCTTTCCTCTAGGCCCAAATAATGGTGAAGTGTTATGTAGTCGACGTTCACATAACACCACTAGAGGCTAGACAACATACATCTCATCAAAATATCGAACGAATACCAAATTCACATGACTACTAATAGCAAGACTTCTCCTGTGTCCTCAGGAACAAACGTAACTACTCACAAAGCATATTCATGTTCATAATCAGAGGGGTAATAATATGCATATAGGATCTGAACATATTATCTTCCACCAAATAAACCAACTAGCATCAACTACAAGGAGTAATCAACACTACTAGCAACCTACTAGTACCAATCCCGGACTTGGAGACAAGAATTGGATACAAGAGATGAACTAGGGTTTTGAGATGAGATGGCGCTGGTGAAGATGTTGATGGAGATTGCCCTCTCCCGATGAGAGGAGCGTTGGTGATGACGATGGCAATGATTTCCCCCTCTCGGAGGGAAGTATCCCCGGCAGAACAGCTCTGCCGAAGCCCTAGATTGGTTCCGCCAAGGTTCCGCCTCATGGCGGCGGAGTTTCGTCCCGAAAGGTTGCTTATTATTTTTTTCCTCGACGAAAGACCTCATATAGCAGAAGATGGGCATCGGAGAGCTACCAGGGGGCCCACGAGGTAGGGGTGCTCCCTAGGGGGGGCGCGCCCCCCACCCTCGTGGACAGGGTGTGGGCCACCTGGTCTTCATCTTTGGCAAGGAATTTTCATTATTTATTATAAGATATTTCATGGAGTTTCAGGACTTTTGGAGTTGTGCAGAATAGGTCTCTAATATTTGCTCCTTTTCCAGCCACAATTCTTGGCATTCTCCCTCCTCATGTAAACCTTGTAAAATAAGAGAGAATAGCCATAAGTATTGTGACATAACGTGTAATAACAACCCATAATGCAATAAATATCGATATAAAAGCATGATGCAAAATGGACGTATCAACTCCCCCAAGCTTAGACCTCGCTTGTCCTCAAGCGAAAGCCAATAACGATAAATATGTCCCCATGTTTAGAGGTAGAGGCGTCGATAAAAATAAAATACGGACATGAAGGCATCATGATTATTTTCATAAGAGCAACATATACAGATTTTGTCATATGATTTCTTATGCTCAAGTAATAATCCATTCACAAAGCAGAGTATGAATCATAAACTTTATTGAGAACCAACAAACGATAATCTCAGTCATTGAAGCAATTGCAATTTATCATAACATCAGAAAGAGTCTATGTCAGAGCTTAAAAGCAAGTCCACATACTCAACTATCATCTAGTCCTTCATAATTGCTAACACTCACGCAATACTTATGGTTACGGAGTTTTAATCGGACACAGAGAAAGATAGGGGCTTATAGTTTCGCCCCACAACCTTTTACCTCAAGGGTAATGTCAACAATAATAACTCATGCTCCCCTACATCCAATTAGGTATATATATATATATCAGAATCTTTCCAACATATTGTGCTTGCCAAAGGATAAAATGAAAAAGGAAAGGTGAAGATCACCATGACTCTTGCATAAGGTAGAAGATAATAATAAAAGATAGGCCCTTCGCAGAGGGAAGCAGAGGTTTCCATGCGCTTTTATGGTGGATGCACAAAATCTCAATGCGAAAGAACGTCACTTTATATTGCCCCTTGTGATATGAACCTTTATTATGCAGTCCGTCGCTTTTATTACTTCCACATCACAAGATTGTATAAAGCTTATTTCTCCCACACCAATCAATCATACATATTTAGAACAATTTTTATTGCTTTGCACCGATGACAACTTACTTGAAGGATCTTACTCAATCCATAGGTAGATATGGTGGACTCTCATGGCAAAACTGGTTTAAGGGTATTTGGAAGCACAAGTAGTATCTCTACTTGGTGCTGAGAATTCGGCTAGCATGAGGGGGAAAGGCAAGCTCAACATGTTGGAGGATCCACGACAACATACTTTATCTTAGACATAAGAAAACATAACTCATTACGTTGTCTTCCTTGTCCAACATCAACTCTTTAGCATGTCATATTTTAATGAGTGCTCCCAATCATAAAACATGTTAATAATAGTATATTTATATGTGAAAACCTCTTTCCTTATTACTTCCTATTAATTGCAATGATGACCAAAGCTATGTTTGCCAACTCCCAACAACTTTCTGTCATCATACTCTTTCTATGTGAAGTCATTACTCTCACTAAGATCAATATGAACTTTTGTTTCTTTTTATTCTTTTTCTTTTATTCACTCAAGATCATGGCAAAATAATCAAGCCCTTGACTCAACACTAATCTTTATTATATAGCTCATGGACTCGATTACATAGAGAGATCATAAAGCAAAACTCAAAACTAGATCATTCCATAAACTTTATTCTACTAGATCAAGATACTACTAATAGGATCGAACTAAGAAAAAAGGAAAAAATAGGAGATGTGATTGTGATACGATACCGGGGCACCTCCCCCAAGCTTGGCAGTTGCCAAGGGGAGTGCCCATACCCATGTGATTATGTCTCCTTTGTCAATGAAGAAGGTGGAGGTGGTGATGGATAGTCCAACATAGAGCGTAAGAGGTCCTCCAGCTTGCGGATAATGCCCTTGAGTGCAACAATATGCTCCTTCAACAAAATATTTTCACGTGTGAGATACTTGTTCTGTATACGAGCTAACTCAATCATCTTGAAGGCTTCGATCTCAGTTGGGGTAAGAAGATTATGATCAAGTTGAAGGATGTCTTCTGCTGTCGGAGCTTGATCCTCCGTGGCCTTCTTGATCCTTTCATCCTTGTTGATCTTCATGGGTTCTTCCCTCTTCAGATATATCTTCATTAGCCAAGCATCGTTGTCACCATTGTTGGAGGAGGGGGACGACATGATGCCTAGCCTTGGAAACCCTGACAGACAACAGCTCGAAACAAGAACTGAGGAGATTTGCGTGAAACGGGAGTCAAAACCTTCGGGAGAATATATAATGAATTTTTACCGACCAAAATATGTAACGTGCAAGAAAACGGAGTCCGGAAGGCACACGAGGTGTTCACGAGGTAGAAGCGCGCCCGGGGTAGCGCGCCCTCCACCCTCGTGGGGCCCTCGTGTCCTTCCCGGACTGCTACTCATTTTTCTATTTTTCTAAATATTCCGAAACGGAGAAATATTACCTTAAAAATTGCTTTGGAGTCGGTTTACTTATCGTACCACATACCTATTCCATTTTGGAGTCTAAAACGGTCTAGAAAGTGTATCTTATGTATTCCTACGGAGTTACGGTTTCAATAATGTTGCTTTCAACATTTATGGGATTACCTGAGATATAATGTTTAATTCTTTGACCGTTTACCACCTTCGGATTTGTGCCTTTGAAGTTGTTGATTTTTATGGCACCGGAACGATAGACCTCTTCGATAACATAGGGGCCTTCCCATTTAGAGAGAAGTTTTCCTGCAAAAAATCTTAAACGAGAGTTGTATAGTAATACATAATCACCTACGTTAAACTCACGCTTTTGTATCCTTTTGTCATGCCATCTTTTAACTTTTTCTTTAAACAACTTGGCATTTTCATAAGCTTGGGTTCTCCATTCATCAAGTGAGCTAATATCAAATAACCTCTTCTCACCGGAAAGTTTGAAATCATAATTGAGCTCTTTAATAGCCCAATAAGCCTTATGTTCTAGTTCGAGAGGTAAATGACATGTTTTTCCATAAACCATTTTATACGGAGACATACCCATTGGATTTTTATATGCAGTTCTATAGGCCCATAATGCATCATCAAGTTTCTTAGACCAGTTCTTTCTAGACCTATTAACCGTCTTTTGCAAAATTAATTTGAGCTCTCTATTACTCAATTCTACTTGACCACTAGACTGTGGGTGATAAGGAGATGCAATTCTATGATAAACATCATACTTAGCAAGCATTTTACGGAAAGCACCATGAATAAAATGTGAACCACCATCGGTCATTAAATATCTAGGGACTCCAAACCTCGGAAAAATAACTTCTTTAAGCATTTTAATAGAAGTGTTATGATCAGCACTACTAGTTGGAATAGCTTCTACCCACTTAGTAACGTAATCAACAACAACTAGAATATGTGCATATCCATTAGAGGCAGGAAAAGGTCCCATATAATCAAAGCCCCAAACATCAAATGGTTCAATAACAAGTGAATAATTCATAGGCATTTCTTGACATCTACTCTACTATTATTACCAATTCTTTGACATTCATCACAAGACAAGACAAACTTACGGGCATCCTTGAAGAGAGTAGGCCAATAAAAACCGGATTGCAATACCTTATGTGCAGTTCTATCTCCAGCATGGTGTCCTCCATAAGATTCGGAGTGACACTTGCGTAGGATCTGTTCCTGTTCATGCTTTCGGTACACAACGTCTAATAACACCATCTACTCCTTCTTTATAAAGATGTGGGTCATCCCAAAAGTAGTGTCTCAAATCATAGAAGAACTTTTCTTTTTCTTTGGTATGTGAAACTAGGTGGTATGAATTTAGCAACAATGTAATTAGCATAATCAGCATACCATGGAGTACTACGAGAAGTACTTATAACATTTAATTGTTCATCAGGAAAGCTATGATCAATAGGTAGTGGGTCATCAAGAACATTTTCTAACCTAGACAAGTTATGCGCAGCGGGGTTCTCAGCTCCCTTTCTATCAACAATATGCAAATCAAATTCTTGTAGCAAGGGAACCCATCTAATAAGTCTAGGTTTAGCATCTTTCTTTTCCATAAGATATTTAATAGCAGCATGATCAGTGTGAATAGTTACTTTAGAATCAACAATATAAGGTCTGAACTTATCACAAGAAAATACAACCGCTAAGAATTCTTTTTCAGTAGTAGCATAATTTCTTTGAGCATTGTCTAAAGTATTACTAGCATAATGGATAACATTTAATTTCTTATCAACTCTTTGCCCCAGAACAGCACCTACAGCATAATCACTAGCATCACACTTAATTTCAAAAGGTAAATTCCAATCAGGTGGCTGAACAATAGGTGCAGAGATCAATGCTTTCTTAAGTATTTCAAATGCTTCTACACAATCATCATCAAAGACAAATGATATATCTTTTTGTAATAAATTAGTCAAGGGCCGAGAAATTTTTGAGAAGTCCTTAATGAACCTCCTATAAAAACCGGCGTGACCAAGGAAACTTCTTATACCTTTGATGTCCTTAGGACATGGCATCTTTTCAATAGCATCAACCTTGGCTTTATCAACTTCAATACCTTTTTCAGAAACTTTATGCCCAAAGACAATACCTTCATTAACCATAAAGTGGCACTTTTCCCAATTCAAGACAAGATTAGTTTCTTCACATCTCTGCAAAACTTGATCAAGATTGCTCAAGCAATCATCAAAAGAGGATCCATAGATGGAAAAATCATCCACGAAAACCTCACAAATCTTTTCACAAAAGTCGGAGAATATAGCCATCATGCATCTTTGAAAGGTAGCAGGTGCATTACATAAACCAAAAGATATACGTCTATAAGCAAAAGTACCAAAAGGGCATGTAAAAGTAGTCTTTGATTGATCTTTAGCCGACACAGGTATTTGAGAGAAACCAGAATAACCATCTAGAAAGCAATAATGCGTATGTTTACATAATCTTTCTAGCATTTTATCAATAAAAGGTAAGGGGTAATGATCTTTCTTAGTAGCCTTATTTAATTTGCGGAAATCAATTACCATCCTATAACCTGTAATAATTCTTTGTGGAATCAATTCATCTTTATCATTGGGAACAACAGTAATACCTCCCTTCTTAGGGACACAATGAACATGACTTACCCATTGACTATCAGCAACGGGATAAATTATACCTGCCTCCAGAAGCTTTAGTATTTCTTTTCTTACCACTTCTTTCATTTTAGGGTTCAAACGTCGTTGAGGATCACGAACTGGTTTGGCATCTGCCTCCAAATTTATTTTATGCTGACATAGAGTGGGACTAATGCCCTTAAGATCATCAAGAGTATATCCAATAGCAGCACGGTGCTTCCTCAGAGTTTTCAATCATCTTTCTTCTTCATGCTCTGAAAGGTTAGCACTAATAATAACAGGATATATCTTCTTTTCATCAAGATAAGCATATTTAAGATTATCAGGCAACGGTTTAAGATCAAACACGGGATCACCCTTGGGTGGAGGAGGATCCCCTAGGATTTCAACAGGCAAATTGTGTTTCAGAATAGGTTCCTATTTAAAGAATATTCCGTCTATTTCCCTTCTTTCATTCATAAACATATCATTTTCATGGTCTAGCAAATAATGTTCTAGAGGACCACTAGGAGGTACGGCAATAGAAGCAAGACCAATAATTTCATCCTTACTAGGTAATTCTTCTTCACGATGTTGTTTACTAAATTTAGAGAAATTAAACTCATGAACCATATCATCCAAGCCAATAGTAACAACATTCTTTTAGCAATCTATCCTAGCATTAACAGGTGTTCAAGAAGGGTCTACCAAATATAATGGGACAAAAGCTATCTTGTGGGGAACCAAGAACAAGGAAATCAGCGAGGATATTTAGTTTTCCCACACAAGACTTCAACATCTCTAACAATTCCCACTTGGTGATATAGTATCTCTATTGGCAAGTTTAATTGTGACATCAATATCTTCTATCTCAAAGAGGTGCAATTTCATGCTTAATTTCTTACATTATAAAGTATGTTGTATAACACTAGCACTAGCACCCATATCACATAAGCCATGATAACAATGATCTCCTATTTTAACTTGAAATAACGAGCACGCCTACCACAGGTCTATGTTTGTCTTTAGCGCAAGGTTTAGCAATTCTAGCAGTTTCACCGCAGAATTGTATAACATGCCCATAAATATTATCAGCCAAGAGATCTTTAACAATAGCAATATTAGGTTCTATTTTAACTTGCTCAGGAGGTGTATAAGTTCTAACATTGATTTTACGAACCACAGTTGAAGCTTTAGCATGATCCTTTATTCTAACATGGAAAGGTGGTTTCTCAACATAAGAAGTAGGAACAATAGGATCATTGTAAGCGACAGTCTTTTCTTCAACTTTAATAGGTGTAGCTACTTTTACTTCTATGGGAGGATCATATTTAAACCACTTCTCCTTAGGGAGATCAACATAAGTAGCAAAAGATTCACGAGAAGAAGCTACTATCTCAGAGTCAAGTCCATATTTAGTGTTAAATTTACGGAAAATATCGATATCCATAAAAGATTTAACACAATCAAACTTAGGTGTCATACCTGACTCCTTACCTTCGTCGAGATCCCAATCTTCAGATTTGCGTTTAATTCTATCCAATAAATCCCATTTGAATTCAATAGTCTTCATCATAAAAGAGCCAGCACAAGAAGTATCGTGCATGGTGCGATTGTTTTCAGAAAGCCGAGCATAAATTTTTTGAATAATTGTTTCTCTTGGGAGCTCATGATTGGGGCATGAATGTAACATTGATTTAAGCCTCCCCCAAGCTTGAGCGATACTTTCTCCTTCGCGAGGCCAAAAATTATATATATAATTGCGATCATGATGAACAAGATGCATAGGATAATACTTTTGATGAAATTCCAATTTCAGTCTTCTATAGTTCCATGATCTCGTATCATCACATAGCCTATACCATGTCAACATGTCCCTTCAAAGATAAAGGGAAGACCTTCTTCTTGACAACATCATCGAGTATACCTGCAAGCTTAAATAATCCACAAACCTCGTCCACATATATTAAGTGCTCATCAGGATGCTTTGTTCCATTTCCTGCAAAAGGATTAGCTAGCAGTTTTTCTATCATACCCGAAGGAATTTCAAAGGGAACATTTTCATTTTTAGTAGGTTCATTAGGTTGAGGAGCAACTCTTTGCTCTACTGGTCGGCGTGAAGATACACCGAACAAGCCCCTCAGAGGATTACTTTCCATAGTAACAAGTGACAGTAAATTTCAGCACACTATATAAATTTTTCCTTACCAAATTCCACCTACCAAAGGCGCTTCACTCCCCGGCAACAGCGCCCGAAATTCTTCTTGCTACCTCTTGAGCACTGCGTTGGATTTCCCCGAAGAGGAGAGGATGATGCAGCAAAGTAGCGTAAGTATTTCCCTCAGTTTTTGAGAACCAAGGTATCAATCCGATGAGGAGGCCACGCGAGTCCCTCGTACCTACACAAAACGATAGCTCAACGCAACCAACGCGATTAGGGGTTGTCAATCCCTTCACGGTCACTTACGAGGGTGAGATCTGATAGAGATGATATAATATTTTTGGTATTTTTGGTATAAAGATGCAAGGTAAAATAAAAGGCAAAAGTAAAAGCAAAGTAGTAATAAAGTGATTGGAGATTGATATGATGAGAATAGACCCGGGGGCCATAGATTTCACTAGTGGCTTCTCTCAAGAGCATAAGTATTTCTACCGTGGGTGAACAAATTACTATTGAGCAATTGACAGAATTGAGCATAGTTATGAGAATATCTAGGTATGATCATGTATATAGGCATCACGTCCGAGACAAGTAGAACGACTCACCTTTGCATCTACTACTATTACTCCACTCATCGACCGCTATTCGGCATGCATCTAGAGTATTAAGTTAATGAAAGCAGTAACGCCTTAAGCAAGATGACATGATGTAGAGGGATAAATTCATGCAATATGATATAAACCCCATCTTGTTATCCTCGATGGCAACAATACAATATGTGCCTTGCTGCCCTTATACATCCTTTGGGAAAGGACACCGCAAGATTGAACCCAAAGCCAAGCACTTCTCCCATTGCAATAAAAACCAATCTAGTAGGCCAAACCAAACTGATAATTCGAAGAGACTTGCAAAGATAACCAAACATACATAAAAGAATTCAGAGAAGATTCAAATATTGTCCATAGATAAACTTGATCATAAACCCACAATTCATCGGTCTCAACAAACACACACAAAAAAGAAGATTACATCGAATAGATCTCCACGAGAGAGGGGAGAACATTGTATTGAGATCCAAAAAGAGAGAAGAAGCCATCTAGCTACTAACTATGGACCCGAAGGTCTGAGGTAAACTACTCACACTTCATCGGAGAGGCTATGGTGATGATGTAGAAACCCTCCGTGATCGATTCCCCTTCCCGCGGAGCTCCGGAACAGGCCCCAAGATGGGATCTCGTGGATACAGAAAGTTGCGGTGGTGGAATTAGGTTTTTGGCTCCGTGTCGATCGTTTGAAGTGCGTAGGTATATATAGGAGGAAGAATGCGTCGGTGGACCTTGAGGGGCCCATGAGGCGGCGCGCCCTAGGGGGCGCACCCTCCACCCTCGTGACCACCTCGTGGCTTTCTTGTGGAGGGTCCAAGTCTCCTGGTCTTATCGATGAGAAAATCACGTTCCGAAGGTTTCATTCCATTTGGACTCTGTTTGATATTCTCTTTCTTGAAACAACTGAAATAAGCAAAAAACAACAATTACGAAATTTGGGCCTCCGGTTAATAGGTTAGTCCCAAAAGTAATATAAAAGTGGAAAATAAAGCCCAATATAGTCCAAAACAGTAGATAATATAGCATGGAGCAATCAAAAATTATGGATGCGTTGGAGACGTATCAGGCATCCCCAAGCTTAATTCCTGCTCGTCCTCGAGTAGGTAAATGATAAAAAGAGAATTTTTGATGCGGAGTGCTACTTGGCATAATTTCAATGTAAAACTTCTGAATTGTGGTATGAATGTTCAGATTCGAAAGATTCAAGTCAAAAGTTCATATTGACATAAAAATAATAATACTTCAAGCATATTAACAAAGCAATTATGTCTTCTCAAAGTAACATGGCCAAAGAAAGTTTATACCTACAAAATCATGTAGTTTAGTCATGCTCCATTTTCGTCACACAAGAATGCTCTCATCATGCACAACCCCGATGACAAGCCAAGCAATTGTTTCATACTTTAATAATCTTAAACTCATAAACCTTCACGCAATACATGAGCATGAGCCATGGATATAGCACTATGGGTGGAACAGAATATGATGATGGGGGTTATGTGGAGAAGACAAAAAAGGAGAAGATCTCACATCAACGAGGCTAATCAATGGGCTATGGAGATGCCCATCGATCGATGTTAATGCAAGGAGTAGGGGTTGCCATGCAATGGATGCACTAGAGCTATAAATGTATGAAAGCTCAACAAAAGAAACTAAGTGGGTGTGCATCCAACTTGCATGCTCACGAAGACCTAGGGCACTTGAGGAGGCCCATCGTTGGAATATACAAGCCAAGTTCTATAATGAAAATTTCCCACTAGTATATGAAAATGATAAAACAAGAGACTCTCTATCATGATGATTATGGTGCTACTTTGAAGCACAAGTGTGGCACAGGATAGTAACATTGTCACTTCTCTCTCTTTCTCTCATTTTTTTGGGCCTTCTCTTTTTTATGGCCTTTCTCTCTTTTTTTTATTCCTCACTTGGGACAATGCTCTAGAGAATGATGATCATCACACTTCTATTTATTTACAACTCAATGATTACAACTCGATACTAGAACAAAGTATGACTCTATATGAATGCCTCCGGCGGTGTACCGGGATATGCAATGAATCAAGAGTGACATGTATGAAAGAATTATGAACGGTGGCTTTGCCACAATTACTATGTCAACTACATGATCATGCTAAGCAATATGACAATGATGAATGTGTCATGATGAACGGTATGGTGGAAAGTTGCATGGCAATATATCTCGTAATGGCTATGGAAATGCCATAATAGGTAGGTATGGTGACTGTTTTGAGGAAGATATAAGGAGGTTTATGTGTGAAAGTGCGTATCATATCACGGGGTTTGGATGCACCGTGAAGTTTGCACCAACTCTCAATGTGAGAAAGGGCAATGCACTGCAATCAAGAGGCTAGCAATGATGGAAGGGTGAGAGTGCGTATAATCCATGGAATCAACATTAGTCATAAAGAACTCATATACTTATTGCAAAAATCTACAAGTCATCAAAAACCAAAGCATTACGCGCATGCTCCTAGAGGGATAGATTGGTAGGAAAAGACCATCGCTCGTCCCCGACCGCCACTCATAAGGAGGACAAACAAATAACACCTCATGTTTCAAATTTGTTACATAACGTTTACCATACTTGCATGCTACGGGACTTGCCAACTTCAACACAAGCACTTCTTAAATTCACAATTACTCTACTAGCATGACTTTGATATTATCACCTCCATATCTCAAAACAATTATCAAGCATCAAACTTTTCTTAGCATTCAACACACTCAAAAGAAAGTTTACAAATCTTGAATACCAAGCATATTATTATTATTAAGCGAATTAACATGCTATTAAGACTCTCAAAATAATCTAAGTGAAGCATGAGAGATCAATAGTTTCTTTAAAACAAATCCACCACCGTGCTCTAAAAGATATAAGTGAAGCACTAGAGCAAAACTATAAAGCTCAAAAGATATAAGTGAAGCACATAGAGTATTCTATCAAATTCCAATTCATGTATGGCTCTCTCAAAAGGTGTGTAAAGCAAGGATGATTGTGGTAAACTAAAAGGCAAAGACTCAAATCATACAAGACGCTCCAAGAAAAACACATATCATGTGGTGTAAAAATATAGCTCCAAATAAAATTACCAATGGAAGTAGACGAAAGAGGGGATGCCTTACGGGGCATCCCCAAGCTTTGACTTTTTGGTGTCCTTGGATTATCTTGGGGGTGCCATGGGCATCCCCAAGCTTAGGCTCTTGCCACTCTTTGTTCCATAATCCATCAAAAGAATTTACCCAAAACTTGAAAACTTCACAACACAACTCAACAGAAATCTCGTGAGCTCCGTTAGCAAAAGAAAACAAAAGACCTCTTCAAGGTACTGTAATGAACTCATTATTTATTTATATTGGTGTTAAACCTACTGTATTCCAACTTCTCTATGGATTATAAACTATTTTACTAGCCATAGATTCATCAAAATAAGCAAACAACACACGAAAAAAGAATCTGTCAAAAACAGAACAGTCTGTAGTAATCTGTAACTAACGCAAACTTCTGTAACTCCAAAAAATCAGCCAAACTAGGACGACCTAGAAAATTTGTTTATTGGTCAGCAGCAATTGGAATCACTATTTTATCACGTTCTGGTGAATTTTAATAATTGTTTTTGTGAACCTAAAGTTTCTGGAAATTACAGCAAGATCAAATAACTATCATCCAAGAAGATCCTATAGGTTTAACTTGGCACAAACACTAATTAAAAGATAAAACCACATCTAAACAGAAATTAGATGGATTATTTATTACTAAGCAGCAAGGAAAAATATTGGGTTGTCTCCCAACAAGCGCTTTCGTTTAACGCCCCTAGCTAGGCATTGAGATTTCAATGATGCTCACAAGAAAGAAAAGAATTGAGGCACAAAGAGAGCATCATAAAACACGTGACAAACACATCTAAGTCTAACATACTTCCTATGCATAGGCATCTTATAATAAAACAAATTATCAATGCAAGCAAAAACTAGCATATGCAAGGAAGCGGAAAGAAACAATAGCAATCTCAACATAACGAGAGGTAATTTAGTAACATGAAAATTTCTACAGCCATATTTCCCTCTCTCATAATAATTACATGTAGTATCATAAGAAAATTCAACAATATAGCTATCACATAACATATTCTCAACACGATCCACATGCATACGAAGTTGACACTCTTCAAAAATAGTGGGATTATCATTAACTAAAGTCATGATTTCTCCAAGCCCACTTTTATCAAAAATTTCATAAGATTGAATGTTATCCAAATATGTGGGATATAAAGTTGACACTCTTCCAAACCCACTTTCAATATTATTGCAAACACTATCATCAATCTCATATTCATCATGGGGCTTAAATAAATTTTCAAGATCATAAGAAGAATCTCCCCAATCATGACTATTGGACATAGCAAAACTAGCATCCCCAAGCTTAGGGTTTTGCATATTATAAGAATAACTTACATCAATAGAATTTATAAGAAAATCATTGCAATCATGCTTTTTATTCAAAGATCTATCGTGAAGCACTTCATCACAATTTTCAGATTCTTGATTTCGGCAAAAGCTTATAAAGATAATCTAGTGCATCCAAATCACTAGGAATTGGTTCATCATAATTGGATCTCTTAAAAGATTGGAAAGCGGATGAGGATCCATAGATATTAGCTTCTCTGTTTAGGAATAAATACTCAACTATTTAAACCAAGCGAGAAAAGCAGGCCAAGAAAGACATCAAGGCGAAGGGAAAGAGAGGGCGAATAAAGCGGCAAGGGTGAAGTGGGGAGAGGAAAAGCGAGAGGCAAATGGAAAATAATGTAATGCGAGAGATAGGGATTGTGATGGGTACTTGGTATGTTGACTTTTGCATAGACTCCCCTGCAATGGCGCCAGAAAAGAGTCTTGATGACCCACAAGTATAGGGGATCTATCGTAGTACTTTCGATAAGTAAGAGTTTCGAACCCAACGAGGAGCGGAAGGAAATGATAAGCGGTTTTCAGCAAGGTATTCTCTGCAAGTACTGAAATAAGTGGTAACAGATAGTTTTGTGATAAGATAATTTGTAACGAGCAACAAGTAACAAAAGTAAATAAAGTGCAGCAAGGTGGCCCAATCCTTTTTGTAGCAAAGGACAAGCCTGGACAAACTCTTATATAAGGAAAAGCACTCCCGAGGACACATGGGAATATCGTCAAGCTAGTTTTCATCACGTTCATATGATTCACGTTCGGTACTTTGATAATTTGATATGTGGGTGGACCGGTGCTTGGGTGTTGTTCTTACTTGAACAAGCATCCCACTTATGATTAACCTCTATTGCAAGCATATGCAACTACAACAAAAGTATTAAGGTAAACCTAACCATAGCATAAACTAGGGTTTAAGCTTCTGTCACTCTAGCAACCCATCATCTACTTATTACTTCCCAATGCCTTCCTCTAGGCCCAAATAATGGTGAAGTGTTATGTAGTCGACGTTCATAACACCACTAGAGGCTAGACAACATACATCTCATCAAAATATCAAACGAATACCAAATTCACATGACTACTAATAGCAAGACTTCTCCCGTGTCCTTACAAACAAACATAACTACTCACAAAGCATATTCATGTTCATAATCAGAGGGGTAATAATATGCATATAGGATCTGAACATATGATCTTCCACCAAATAAACCAACTAGCATCAACTACATGGAGTAATCAACACTACTAGCAACCTACTAGTACCAATCCCGGACTTGGAGACAAGAATTGGATACAAGAGATGAACTAGGGTTTTGAGATGAGATGGTGCTGGTGAAGATGTTGATGGAGATTGCCCTCTCCCGATGTGAGGAGCGTTGGTGATGACGATGGCGATGATTTCTCCCTCCCGGAGGGAAGTATCCCCGGCAGAACAGCTCTGCCGGAGCCCTAGATTGGTTCCGCCTCGTGGTGGCGGAGTTTCGTCCCGAAAGGTTGCTTATTATTTTTTCCTCGACGAAAGACCTCATATAGCAGAAGATGGGCTTCGGAGAGCTACCAGGAGGCCCACGAGGTAGGGGGCGCGCCTTAGGGGGGGCGCCCCCACCCTCATGGACAGGGTGTGGGCCCCCTGGTTTTCATCTTTGGCAAGGATTTTTCATTATTTATTATAAGATATTCCGTGGAGTTTCAGGACTTTTGGAGTTGTGCAGAATAGGTCTATAATATTTGCTCCTTTTCCGATACGAATTCCGGTATCGGCATTCTCCCTCCTTATGTAAACCTTGTAAAATAAGAGAGAATATCCATAAGTATTGTGACATAACGTGTAATAACAGCCCATAATGCAATAAATATCGATATAAAAGCATGATGCAAAATGGACGTATCACATGCATCTAGTGTATTAAGTTCATGGAGAAACGGAGTAATGCAATAAGAACGATGACATGATGTAGACAAGATCTATTTATGTCGAAATAGATCACATCTTGTTATCCTTGATAGCAACGATACGTACGTGTCGGTTCCCCTTCTGTCACTGGGATCAAGCACCGTAAGATCGAACCCATCACAAAGCACCTCTTCCCATGGCAAGAAAAATCGATCTAGTTGGCCCAACTAAACCAAAGATTCGAAGAATAAATACGAGGCTATAAGTAATCATGCATATAAGAGATCAAAATACTCGAATAACTTTCATGGATAAAAACATAGATCTGACCATAAACTCAAAGTTCATCGGATCCCAACAAACACACCGCAAAAAGAGTTACATCAAATAGATCTCCAAGGGACCATTGTATTGAGAATCAAATGAGAGAGATGAAGCCATCTAGCTACTAACTACGGACCCGTAGGTCTAAAATGAACTACTCACGCATCATCGGAGAGGCACCAATGAGGATGATGAACCCCTCCGTGATGGTGTCTAGATTGGATTTGGTGGTTCTGGAACTTGCGGCGGCTAGAATTGATTTTCATCGACTCCCCTAGGGTTTCTGGAATATTGGAGTATTTATAGAGCAAAGAGGTGGTGCGAGAGGCCACCGAGGTGGGCCTGACCCACTGGGCGCCTGGGCCCCAGGCGGCGCCTTGGTGGGTTGTGCTCCCCTCGGAGCTCCCCTCAGGTAATTTCTTGGCCCAACAGGTGTCTTCTGGTCCAGAAAAAATCCACAAAAAGTTTCGCTGCATTTGGACTCCGTTTGATATTGATTTCCTGCGATGTAAAAAACAAGCAGAAACAACAACTAACACTTAGCACTATGTCAATAGATTAGTCACAAAAAATGATATAAAATGATTGTAAAACATACAAGAATGATAATATAACAGCATGTAACAATCAAAAATTATAGATGACGTATCAGGATCTTATTCTATCTTGTCTTGTACTCCAAGTTGATCATGTACTCCAAGTTGATCATATATAAGAAAATGGTTGTGTACTCCTGGATGTATGTACTCATGCTCCTCATATACCACATAGATGAATCTTTTATACCTATTTATAATTTTTAATATACTTCATTAATAATTAGTAGATACCCCAAAATGAGTTTCATTAAAAAAATCTTGTGTCTCATATTTTTGAAGGTTTACATATATACTGATTTGTTTGTATGTAAAAAATGTATACTACAAAAATAAATGCATAAATGATATTTTTTCAAGAAAACTCGTATTGTGGTATCTTAGAATATTTAATAAAGTATATTGAGAATGATAAAGAGGTATAATCAATGTGTATACAAGGTATATTGAAGATGGGAGTACATACTCTCAGGATCAGGAGTACAGAAAATTAGTCATATATATATTGAGATTCATCACCCAGGGTGCAATATAGTTATTCTTCACCTGAGGTAATTTTACGATCGTTTCATAAATAAATTATATTTGAAATACAAACAATTACATTCATATGATTCAGTATGTAAATTTTGGCATAAGAAAATTAAAATATAGGTCATCAGATCATAAAAATTGTATTTTATGTATGTTTTACACTATAGTTTTACGTTTGTAATTTTACATAATATAAAATATTTTTACCGTGATTATATAATTTCTTACGTTCTCTTTTACGTATGAAATAAGATAAAATTCTGAAACGTAAAATTACGGTGTATTTATGTTAAAATACAGAGGGTGAAGAATAAGTAGGAAATATAATCACTGTAAAAAAAATTTATGTTACGTAAAATTACAAACGTAAGAATATAGTGTAAAATATACATAAAATACAATCTTTTTGATCTGATGACCTATATTTTTTTTCTGATGCCAAAATTTACATATTGAATCATATGAATGTAATTGTTTGAATTTCAAATATAATTTATTTACGAAACGTTCGTAAGATTACCTCGGGTAAAGAATAACTATACCGCACCCTGGCTGATGAATAGGGTGATGAATCTCAATATATATATGACTAATTTTCTGTACTACTGAGAGTATGTACTTCCTTCTTCAATATACCTCGTATACGCATTGATTATACATCTTTATTATTCTCAATATATTTCATTAAATATTTTAAAAAACCCAATACAAGTTTTCTAAAAAAATATCATTTGCAACATACTTTTTGTAATATACCTTTTTCATATATAAACAAATCAGTATATACGTAGACCTTCGAAAGAGACACACATGATCTTTTTTCATGAAACTCATTTTGGGGCATTTAGTAATTATTAATAAAGTATATTAAAAATACTAAAAAGGTATAAAAGATTCATCTATGTGATATATGAGGAGCGGAAGTACGTACTCCCAGAAGTACACAACCATTTTCTTATATATATATATATGCCCACAAGGCTCAAGCAATACATCGAACGATTCCACCAATCTCACTCTCTATTCCCCTTAGAAGAATGATGAAGGCAACATGCAGGACAAGGGGGCTAGCTGGTGGCAAGATCTTTTTTTTAAAGGAGGTTGTACCCCCGACCTCTGCATCTGGACGATGCATGCAATAATTTTATTAATTATTCACAAACACCTTACAAAAGTAATACATCAATAAGCATGAACCCACCATCTTGACAACACTTGTCACTACTCCATCTACTTGATGAAGGGGTGTCGAATGTCCGAACCTAATACCAAACAGACATCACACCAAAACCTAACATTTAAAGCTGGATGCCACATCCAAGCAACTACTTGGACTGGGTCACACACCAGTCCGGTGGACTCCCAGTGAGCACCGCATGCGCACGCTGCAAGGGTCGTCTCCTCCATCTTCCATCGCTCCATCCTCAGAGCAGAACTGATGCATCGACCTTGCTAGGCCTATCTGCCATCGACGCCACCACGACACCAGACAACTTCGTTCTCCTGCGTGAGTCCATCGCCACACATCGAACGCTGAGTCTTCACTGTGCCACGCCGCCAAGATACGCCACCATCAATGTGTAGGATGAAGCACCGCTCCACCGAGTCTGGCAGGGCTACTGAAGACCAAGCACCGTGGAAGGAGGACTCTGAGGCGGAGCACATAGACGGCAGAGCGCCAACACACCGCCACTAGACGAACTCTGACCACGCCACCAACCGCCGCCAAGCAACCAAAGCATCACATCCACCCCAAGCTCACCACGAACGATACCCCCAAGAGGGTGACGACGCCCGAAGCACCTCTATAGCTCGATCCGGCAAGGGTTTGGGATTTCACCCTGCATACGAGCTGGGGGGAGGAAGAGGGAAAGGAGGCAACCTAGACGGCACCTACAAAAAGGGTAAGACGCCCTTGGGCGTCGCCGTTGTCGTGGCTAGCAATGCCGGCCTCGGATTTCTTCGGAGCCACCTCCCACCTCCAGTCTCCAACCTGGTCCAACTCCGGCGACCGAAGGCTGCCCAAGGAAGGACCATCGGAGGCACTTCGGTTGAAGCAGCATTTAAGCCTCCAGATCTAGATCGGGCGCCACCAAATACCAAGATCACGCACCACCCACCGCCATTGCCGCCGTCATGCCGAGAAAGAACGGCCAAAGACTAACGAAGGCCGGACACCGCAGGCCCGATGTCGATCCACCAGCCAAGGCTGCCGCCACGGATCCAGAGCCCCCCGAGAAAGAGCGGCCAAATCCTTGCCGCCACCTTCATCGGCGGCCCTGTGGTGAGCCGGCAACCGAGGGAGTGGAGAGGTGGGGGAGAGGGCCGACGGCGGGAGCTGGTTGCAAGATAGGGTAGTGAGCGTAGGAACGTTTTTGACAAAGGCGAGCACGAGGGGTAAGCAACCTCAAAACAAACAACAAAATAGAGGAAAGAGGGTTGGCGGTGGGTTTGTGATGGGCCCGTACTGATGTGGCAGCAAACATGAGACAAATGGAGCTACCCCACTTTGTTCCCAAAATTGTTGGAAGAAATAGTGGATGAGTGATTAAATGGACATATTTCGGTGATCCAGGGGATCGACTTGGTAACATTGTCCAAATTCGTTGTGTGAACAAACGGGGTGATTTGGAGGAGACCCTTGGAGATGTTCATTTCTTGAAGATCTTTTTCTTGCAAAACTGACATCCATCGGGGTAGGAATAAGTCGCTGTCAACGTCTCCCTCAACCACACAAAATTACAAGCAGATGCAAACAGTTCCCGCATTGTTTTGCCCAGCAGACTTTTTCTTTTCTTTTCTTTCTAGAAGTCATTTCAGGAGCTTCTAGCATTGAAAGTGATGCCTTGGCTTATCTACACATGATTAGAAAGGTACTTACAAGTTACAACAAGAGGATTAGAACGACGAGACTTCAAATCAATGTGAGCTTAGCTAAGCAAGCATGAAGGAGAAGCATAGAAGGATGATCTTCTTTCCTCGTCCTCGTGACTTTCTATTGGCATTCAAACGAAGATGTGAGGTTGCACTTGATCACAGCCTCATGGTTATGTATACACATACTAGGTATGCATACATAACCATGAGGTAACCATGAGGATGATCTTCTTTCCTCGTCCTCGTGATAGCCTCAGCGGACCCACCTTCTCCTCTTCTTGTGTTTCTCTCTCTTGCTTTACTGAATCACAACCAATCCTACGAGCTAGAGCGCACGCTGTGCTGCTCATCTTTCTTTCTTTTCCAGTGCTCTTTCTTGCATCTTCTTCTTCTTTGCTTTTCTGTCAGGGAAGAGGCGGTCTCCTCTGCAAGCATCCGCTTTTCTCTGCAAGCTGCATACTAAGCGTTCCTACGTGGAGGCTGGGGCACCGGTCCAGCTTGTAGCGTTGGGCATGCCCTAAGATCTAAAGCATCACTAGCTACTAGTACAAGTACACAAGTCTACACACTAATCCTTACGAGAGACATATATATGGAAGAAAATGGAGAATCTACCGGTCTGTAAAAGATAGAAATTTCCTGCTAGCCTTTGAAGCTTCTTTCTTATTCGTGCCGATTCACAAGTCCGTGCCCGTGAGGATGCTATTGTTCAAGCGGCGATGTAGGTGACTGAACTGCTAGCCGCTCCGATACCTCAGCGAGAGATGTGAGGTTGCACTTGATCACAGCCTCAACGAAGTAGCAAGTCTCATCCTTTGTGTTGCCGTCGGGCACATCAACCACGAAGGACTCGATCACAAGTGTCCCTGGCCGCCCATCAATACTCTGTGGGTGGACTGTTATGATGGATGAGTAGTTCTGAAGAAGTGGAAACGCATCAGATCAGTATAGATCAAACAGAAGCTTAAAGATCATCAGTGCAGGCATGTCCATCGACAAAAACTTAACTTTTCAACTTCTTGCAAGGTTCAAGATACAGTGAAACCACATGCACATCATGTTTTTTTTTTATCATACCACATGCACATCATGTTCCTTCTAGAGAAGGTAGACAACGCAAGAAAATCGCACTCCAAACTATTATGACCGTGTTCCTTCCTTAGTGGGTCAAATACCTGATTTTGTAAAACTGCAGGACAAGCACTTAAGATCTCTTCAAAAGCTAAATGCTTCCTTTCCAATTAGTAATTACAAATGTACACAAAGTGAGTAAAATGCTATCATTTGTCACAAGTCACCCCGGTGACCTTCGTCACCAAAGCGTCACAACAGTTTCCAAGACCCCTCATATAATAGGATTTTTCTTCTTGATCCAATCGGTACTCTTCTCTTGAATTGAGGGGTGGCCATTCTGGAGTTTTATTTTCAGGTTCTATCTGAGGGGTTTGCGATCGTTGTGGAAATTCCAACACTCTCAATGAGACCATTATTAGTTCTAATGAAGGGCGTACCCATGCTCAAAGCACCCACACAAGGTGGGGTCTGGAGAAGGGAATTTCTAGACAGCCTTTACCCGTGCATAATAATTCTGTAAGGGGGCTGGCTCATTCTAATATGGCAGACAAAGTTATTTGCATTCAATTTTATATTATCTAGCTATTATTATCTATGACTATGTTAGCATCAGACTTGTAATGGAGCATCTAGGCACTAGACTTGTAATGGAGCATTTAGGCACTAGTAAGAAGTAGAGCAAGAAATGGCTAGTGAAAGCACGAACCCTGAGCCGGTGATCGCCTCCAACAAACTTGACACTGAGGATATGCTCGTCGTCATCCAGCTGCTCGAGCCTCTCGGTGCTAGTTGTGGCCGGCAGGCCGGTCTTGACGTTGACCTCCCGCACGCTGCCGATCTCGAGGTCGCCACCGCGCACCACGCAGCGGCTGACGAACGGCTTGTACCGCTGCGGCTGGTCGAAGCTCCGCACTAGCGACCAAACCTGCAAACACAGTAGTACATGAATCAAACAGTCCGCGCAATGAAAGAGCTATCCATCTGCACGGGAGATTTGGGCCATTGAATTCTATCACAAACACGTCAACAAGCCAATAGCCGAACAAGATCGCCAAACAAAGCGCAGCAAAACTAGAATCCCAGATCCAGGAAATACCCACCAACCGAGGCAAGCACGGCATCAGAATCCATTAACCCACGCAACAGTGAAAGGTACAGCAAAGGAGGGGGAGGGGCAGGGAGGGAAAGGATGGGGTCTCACGAGGTGGACGGGGGCCTTGATGTGCTTGACGAGAGCGGAGGTGCACTGGTTCTCGCCGGGCGCGTGGCCGTGCAGCCGCCGCATGTAGTCCGCCTCCGTCGCCGCCCCTCCTCCACCTGCGCCGTTAGCCGCCTCGTCGCTGAGCCTCCAGGCCCGCGCGCCGCCACCTACGAGGCCCACCATGACAGCAACTCGGATACCCACCGCCGCCGCCGCCGCTCCGACCGGTGGTTGGCCTGGCCTCCCCTCCTCTGCCGCCGGCTGTCTTTTTCTCCACCTCTGCTGCTTGGGGAATGGCTGGGTTGGGCTAATCGGTTTGGTGGGTTCCTTGCACGGGCGGGTACAAAAATCTGCGGGGTGAAGGGAGAGGCGGGCCCACCCACGAGTTATCCATGCGCAGACCCCGAGGGCAGGGAACGCCAGCAAAGCTTCGATGGAGCGTGCGCCTGGTCCATGGACTAGAGCGTTGTTGAACGACGGTGGCGACCCACCCAGTCGGCATGTGTAGGCAAAAATATCTTCGGTCATGTGACCCCCAAAAGGCATTTACATGTCATCGCCAGCTAGGACAATAAACAGCGGACAGGGCTATCTTCAAAATTTTGAGGTTCCGAGGCAAAAAATAACAAGGGCGACGCGGCGGATAATCATTGTTGCTGGCATTCAAAGTAACATGGGTGCGGGAAAGAAGGAATTGCATGCATCCATAATTCATTAATCGTGTGTGTGATGCACATATATAGGTACATGGTAGACCAACTCTACTTGCCTTTCAAGATGTATAAATATACGATATATATATATATATATATATATATATATATATATATATATATATATATATATATACAACGGTATAAATACAAGACCCTTGTCTTATACATGTAACAACGACCCACACGTGCGGTAGAAAGTCATGGGAGACGCAGGCGGATCCGAAACTCCTCGAAGACTAAGGTCGGTAGTCCCTTGGTCATAACACCGGTGAACTGTTGAGCGGTACGCAAGGTTGGAAAAAGCGGTAGGCGTAAGCGAGGCGGTTGGCCTTCGCCTAGTACCTAGGCGGTGCCTAAGTGCCCTAGGCGCGGCCTAGGCGATAATATAGTTTTTACTCGTAGTGTATTTGTGATTATTATATGAGTGTTGATATTAGTTTAGGGCATATAAATAAGTTAATTACCATCTACTGCCACTGGAATATAACCCGTTTGGCATATCAGTGCACTATGTGGCATGATTTCTTGCTTGGGTAGGCAATTCCTTGCTTGCCCTGCCTAGACCTCCATTTATGCCCTAGGCGAGGCGTTTGGCCATTGCCTAGCGCCTAGGCGTGCCTAAGCGCCTCCTAGGCACTGCCTTTTCCAACAGAGGCGGTAGGAACGTGGAGCACGCGAACTCTCCCAAGTGCCACCTGTTCACGAACGAAGTGTATGTCAAGCTAAATATGCTTCGTGCGATGATGACGAATAGGGTTGGCAGAGAGGTAAATGGTGGAGATGTTGTCGCAGTAAATGATCGTGGCCTTGTGAACCTCACAAAGCAACTCCTGCAACAGCAGTCAGAGCCAAGAGCACTCAGCAACGGTGTTAGCCACAGTCGATACTCCGCCTCAGCACTCAAGCGAGAGACCGTGGGTTGTCGCTTGAACGACCACGAAATCGGTGAGGACCCGAGATAGACACAGTAGCCTGACATGGAGCGACGAGTGTCGGGGCAGCCAGCTCAGTCGGCATCGGAGTAGGCGACGACGTCGGTGGAGGCGGAGGCCGTCAGGGTGAGTACCAAGGTCATAGTGTCACGCATGTACCGAAGAATACGCTTCACCAGAGTCCAGTGGGAGTCACGAGGGGAGTGCATGTGAAGGCACACCTGCTGCACATCATATTGCAGGTCGGGGCAAGTGAGAGTGAGATACTGCAAGGTGCCGACAATGGAGCGGCAGAACACCGCGTCAGGCATAGGAGATTCCTCCAGAGCAGAGACCTTCGCCTTAGTGTCAACGGGTGTGGTGGCCGGCTTGCAGTTAAGCATACCCGCTCGCTCGAGCAACTCATGAGCATACTTCTGCTGATGCAGAAAGAACCCGTCTGCGTGGCGAACGACCTCGATGCCAAGGAAGTAATGCAGAGCTCCGAGATCCTTGAGGGCAAACGCATCACGAAGACGAGCCGTGAGCTGCTGGAGGAGCTCAAGAGAGGATGCCGTTAGGATGATATCGTCGACATAGAGCAGCAGATATGCGATGGCGGCGCCCTAATGATAGACGAACAGGGGAGCATCGGAGCGAGTGATGTGAAACCGAATCTGCTGCAGAAATGCCGCAATATGCTGGTACCATGCCCAAGGCGCCTGCTTTAGCCCATAAAGAGAACGAGACAGCAAGCACACGTGATCAGGATGCTCAGTGTCAACGAAGCTAGTGGGCTGCTCACAGAACACCTGCTTAGTGAGATAGCCATGCAAGAAGGCGTTGGAGACATCCAACTGATGCACAGGCCAGGCACGAGAGACTGCCAGCTGCAACACTGCACGAATCGTGCCCAGTTTGAAACCGGAGCGAAGGTGTCGGTGAAGTCCACGTCGGCGTGCTGGCGGAAGCCACACACCACCAAGCGAGCCTTGTAGCGCTCGAGAGAACCATCAGGGCAAGTCTTGTGGCGAAACACCATTTTGCCACTGATGATGTTGGCATGAGGGGGCCTAAAAGGATCGAGAAGAGAGGTCTAGAGAGGGTGCCCTTAACAAGCAAAAATGGCAGTTTTTAATTTATTCAAGTTAATGTGGACTTTAACACATATTAAGGCACACACAATACATTTCAAGCAGGCATGACAAAAGTATAGGCAGCGGAAAAGGTAAAGCATGCAATTTGCAAAAATATAAAGGGATGTGATTGGAGTATGCAAACGCAATGGTGACGGGTATAATTTTTGGCGTGGTTCCGATAGGTGGTGCTATCGTACGTCCACGTTGATGGAGACTTCAACCCACAAAGGGTAACAGTTGCGCGAGTCCATAGAGGGCTCCACCCATGAAAGGTCCACGAAGAAGCAACCTTGTCTATCCCACCATGGCCATCGCCCACGAAGGACTTGCCTCACTCGGGTAGATCTTCATGAAGTAGGCGATCTCCTTGCCCTTACAAACTTCTTAGTTCAACTCCACATCACAACGGAGGCTCCCAACGCTACAAAAAAAAAGACACATCCGTGACATTTTGGGCCGAACGAAAAAAAATCGGTCATGCTGATGACACTTCTATGACGATAATTGTGACAAAACCCGGTATCATCATAGATGTGGTGGGCTCCTACTCCTGTCACAAAAAATCATGACAGAAAATGGGCTTTTCGTCCTGGGCGGGCCGGAGACAAAGCTGCATGACATTCTTTGGGCCGTCCATGACGGAAAAAACCGTGGTAGAAGCGAGGGCGAGGAAAATATCGGGGAAGTTCCCGGTTACGATGGGTGGTCGGGGCCGAGCGATGTGTGTTTCTCTCGTACACGCGTCTGCTGCGTCTGCGAGGCGTTGGGCTCTAATCGAACCCGAACGAGGCGTTCGCCCTCGAACCCGGCGATTGCCTTTGTAGGCTACGCGTTACTGAACCCGAGCGATCGATCGATCTGGCTGTTAACTGAACCCGATCGAGCGATTCCTTCGCTACTGCTGCTAACTGAAGCCGATTGAACCTGCTGCCTCGTGATGAACAGTGAGCATTGTTGGGGGTTTTGGATGAACAGTTCCCGGTGGGGGTTGGATGAACAGGACCCCATGGTAGTAGAGGTTGTTGCCGCTGGATGAACAGGACCCCGATCGGTCGAGCCGGTTGGGGGTGGATGAACATGCCCCCAGGGAGGGTGGATGAACAGGACCCCTTGGAGGGCTGGTTGAACAGTAGCCGATGGAGTGCTGGATGAATAGTAGCCCGTGGAGGGGTGGTTGAACAGGACCCCATGGAGAGTGCTGGTTGAACAGTAGCCGGTGGAGGAGCGGTGGAGGCTGGATGAACAGGAGCCCTTGGATGAACAATAACTGGTGGAGGCAGGAGGGAGACGCCGTGGATGAATAGTCGCATGTGGAGGCTGGAGGAGGTCGACGGTGGTGATGAACATTAGCCCGTGGAGTCCCGTTTTGTGGTATGCCACACTCCTCCCGATGAACAGGACCCACGTTTCGACCGTAGCGTTCCAACACAAGTCCGTTTCCTCCGTTTCGCGGTACGCCACACCCCTCCCGATCAACAGGACCCCGTTTTGACCATAGGAGGTCCAAGAGAAGTCCGTTTCCTCCGTTTTGCGGTATGCCACACCCCTCGCGGTGCCGTTTCGACCGTAGACGGTCGAACACAAGGCCGTTTCCTCCGTTCTGCAGTACACCAGGCCTCATTTCGGTTGTTCTGTTCAAGCCGGTTGGCTCCCGTTGAACACGACGCATTCCGTTGCCTCCCGATGAACGCGACGCCGCAGTTTTTCCTTTCCGACCCAACCGGTTGGCTGCCGATGAACAGGACGCCGTTGCTGCCTCTCCATGTACACGAGCCCTGGCCGTACGTATGCGCGAGTAGGCGTTCGAGACCCCGCCCGTATGTACGTACGTGGCTGTATTGACTTTCTTGCACCCTGGTCGTACGTACGTGTACATGCTACGTGCGCGCCTCTACTATGACACGTGCCTTCCTTACTCGGCCACGGTTCAACGGTGCAGCCTGTAAACAGACCGATCGACGGTATATGCGTACCGTTCGCGACGAGAATGACAACACTACATACGGCGACCAGGTGGGTCGGTATCGGGGAGGATAAGGAGGCACTTCCTTGAGTGCGAAGATGTATTTGGTGGGTTCTAGCGATCGGGGAAAGCGTTTTTCGCGAAATACGGTGGCCCGTCTAGTGGGTCTGTGCTGTCAGGTGGAGGAATCATTATTTTGCGCATAATAAGGTTGCACTTCCTTGCTACAGCCGTGGACCCAGCTATCAGCCTCTCCACGTATAGTACTCTTTTGATGGAAGTCGTTCCTTGACCACATTGACCACGCCGCGCCGAGAGCACCAAGGAGGTGTACGACGGCGAGGCCTAGGAAGGGGACGCCACGGAGCCGTGGAAGACGCGGCATTGGATGCCCATGCGGAGAGGGGTACGAGGGTTCACGGGTTTAGCTGCGGTGTGAGGCTGCCGTCGCCGCAGAATAACATGGGGTGTGGGTGAGTAGAGGGATGGCCTGGCCAGCGGTGGGAGTAGTAGGGGTGGTAAGGCCTCACGGCAACCTGACCCGACCACGGGAGGCGAGGAAGCGAGGCGGGGACGTATTTGGTTTGGGCGGCTGGAGTAAGAAGATCAGAGGTTGAAGAAGCACTACGACCGTTGGATGGACATCGTACGATCACTGGAGCTAGAATCGTTCATATTGACTAAGATGACAAAGCCCTCTGTCCGCGTCAACTTAGTAAGCCCACAAGTCAGCCTCCCACTATGGTGGGTCCCAGCTAGCAGGGGGAGTATTCTTTTTTTGTTGTTGACCACGCCGCGCCGAGCGCATCCAAGGTGGTGGACGACGGTGAGGCCCCGAATAGGAACAAGTCAGAGATGGGAAGACGTGGGAGTGGAGTCGCAGACAGAGAGGTGTACGAGGGTTAACTGGTTCTGGTGCGACGTGGTTCGACAGTCGATGGAGAAGAACAGGAGGTGTGGAGGGTGGAGGGATGGCCTGGCCGGCGGTGGGGTAGCGCTTCACAGCAAAGCGTGCTAAGCAGAGCTGCTAGCAGCAGGAGGCGGGAGCAGGTGGTCCTGGCGACGCCAGAGGAAGAAGACGAAAAATTGAAGATGGATGTCGGTCGTTGGATGTAAATCCAACGGCTATTGATGTCAGAATCATTTGTTGACTAAGTTGACAATGACTTGCGGCTTCGACCTATTGGCCCACATTTCAGCCTCCAAAAATGTGGCACGTATTCAACCCATTTTTTTAGAATTTACACTCAATTTGATCTTTTCTTTTGATAATTATAGTCCATTTGCTGGGCTGGGTGAACAAATAATGTAGCGTCCATGTGGCCCATTTTTTTTAAACTACAGCTCATTTTCAGTTTCTCGAAATACACGAATTTGTTGGACTGGCTGAACAAATAATGTAGCGTCCATGCGGTCCATTTATTTTTTCCTAAAAAATTACAGCCCATTTCCTTCTTGAAATACACGATTTTGCTAGGCTGGTTCTAATTATAATGTTGGGTTGGATGCAGTGAGACGATGTGAACGGCGAGGGAGAGGATGGCGGGGAAGCGTCGTCCGACCAACTGCTTTTCTCCTCCTGCTGTTGGGTTCGGTCGACGAAGACTCCACCAGCCCGCTCTAGCATGGCACCCTCACAAACTGCACCCTGTAGATGCTCGATCCTCCAATCTCTGGTTTATGCTCCATCTGGGATCAATACTCTCACCACCGCTCCCTCATGATCGGATTCGGTGAATCTGTTTTCTCCATGGCCCAGAGGAGCAGCTCTATGTACTACCTCGCGACTCTCTTCAGGAGTATCGCCGCATTTTTGCTCTGTTGCAGATATTTGGCCATGGATGTCGCCGTGGCCGCTAGTTGGTCCTTGTTGTCAAACCAAGACTATATCTCCAACATCCTAGCTAGCTTCACAGGGTCGCCGTCTGCAATCCTCACGTATCGGTTGTACTCCTCCATCGAACTACTTCTCCACAACACCTTCACTCGCCGGCGATGGTTTTTGAATGGAAGAGATGAGGAGTGGTGCTGGTTTTGGATTAGAACGGGAGAGGAGTGGCGCTGGTTTTGGATTGGAACATGAGAGGAGGGGCGGTGGTTTTGAAATGGAAGAGGAGAGGAGCGGTGCTAGATTTAGATTGGAACAGGAGAGGAGCAGCGGTGGTTTAAGAGGAGAGGAGCTGCACTGGTCTTGAAAGTATCTTTTTGTTTTGCATATTTTGGATCAAAGTTTGACCACGTACTGTATTTGACAAGCAAAATGTGAATGCATGTCACCAAAAATTGTATCGTTTGGTTCATATCTGAATGTACTTTCAAATTATATTATTTTTGCGACGTATAACATATATTTTATTTGTGGAAATCATGGTCAATTATGACCCAGAATAAAAGGGAGACTAGTTAATGTGGGGTCGCTTTCTTAATTGAAGGGTAAATTGATTTTGATCCAGTCACAGCGCGTCGGCCCTCTCGTCCAATCCTAAATCGGTGTCGCATGCTCCTCTCCCTCTTCTTCATTGCAAAACCACCTCCTCTCCTCTCCATCATCTCCATTCCAAAACCACCATATCGCCTCTCCCTCTTCTCCATTGCAAAACCACCCCTCTCCTCTCCATCTTCTCCATTGCAAAATCACCTTCTCGCCTCTCCCTCTTCTCCGTTGCAAGACCACCGTCTCGCCTCTCCCTCTTCTCCATTGCAAAACCACCCCCTCAAGGCGAAAATCAGGCGGAGGTGGTGGGCGTACAGGTCAAAGGTCGAGCATCCAGAGGATAACGAATCAATCGAGTATGGTGTGCCATTCATGAGGGTGGAGAGCTAGAAGGAGCCACAGGAGTATTCGTTCTCCCACCGCAAGAGGAGGCCAGATGGCGCCACGTTGCTTCCCCGCCGTTCTCCATGGTTCCCTCGACGCTCCCCTCATTTCAACAGCGGCGGTAGGATTTAAGGTAAGCTTCACACTAACCTAATCTTTCATCTGCTCATGCTTACAATCAGTGTGATGGCAATGAAAATCATGCTTACAATCAGTATCTGAGTACTACGCCAATCACCCTAAAATGGCTCTAGACAAAAAACAAAATTGTGACACTGTGTACAAATAAAGAAAAATAGATTGGTGCTTCTTTCAGAAAAAAGTACTCCCTAGAAAACCGCCAATATAAGCTACTAGTATTTGGTTAGAGGATTTGTTGCCGAGAAAGATCCGTCCATAGAGAGCACCACACATCCCACTGGTGGTGGTGGATGCCAATGCGTGCATGGAGCATGGTTGGTGTCGATAATTTTTACTTGGCACACCTTGCACTCTGCATATATGCCGGTTCCATCCGTACATTTGTGCAGTTCCACCAAAATGTAGCTGAATAACCCTGTTTGCATAGATAATGAAAAAGCGTGATTACATTATAGTGGCACTAGTTGATGAAACCATACACTAATAAATAGAAGAAAATATTGCAATAGTATCACAGTATGCCATGCTGCGAGGGCGAGATGGGCCCTGCAACGCCTCATACAGTAGGCCCTCATATTGGAAATCGACCCAATTTTCCCCGATACACCTTCTGCCAGCGATGAACATCAGTGTACAACGGTAGTACAAGGAGGGGCCTTGAGACATTCCAATCTCTATTTTTGTGCAGATCAACTAAAATTAAGCACCCAGTTTGCGAAGCGGCAAACATTAACAATGGGACTAGTTGATGAAACATATACTAACAAAGAGAAGCACTTTCTTTATCTACATTGGAAATGAAATAATAGAGAGGACACTCACTCTATTTTAACTATATTATTACTTCATTTTATCAGTGGCGCTAGGGTCGAGCAGGTGGCAAGCGAGGTGTATTGTACGTCGCAAGGATGGAGGCCGGGGGTGCTTAGACTAGGATGCTGAAGCTGGCTCTTTCAGTCCCTATCTTCCCCCCTGATGTTTCTATGGTAGCATTTGGGTTGTAATCCAAACTTGGTCGAACTGGTGCTGCGTCCCCCTACCTGCCTAGCTTATGTGGCGAACTTGTCTCCTGCTAGTACTCAGTGTGTTCTAGTAGTAGTTGCATAACTGCCCGTTTACACTGAGATGTTGTCGGACAATGGTTCTCTATGATTGGATTTCTTTAATGAAATCGGATGAAACCCCCTCTTTCGATATATATAAAAAATCAGTGGCACTAGCGGTGCCAAAACATTGCCTCAAATTAATAGTTCCACCAGTTTAAGGTGCAAAATAATAGCATTACTCCTTTATCATGGCAGTGCCAAAACAATAGCACAAGAGCAGACTCAACATGAAGGATCTTTGGCAAACGGACGGACCAAAAAGGAACATACCTCGTGAAGGGAACCATATCTACAGTCAATGCCATCGTAGAAGGGATGACACCATTCACCAATATGGATGATTCAATTCATGCGACCTTTTTACGCAGTTCACCTAAATGAAGCAATGTCCCATGAGCTAGCAGCTTCTTCTTCATTAGTTGCAATAAAATTGAGCAACATCAAGGTTTGTTGTGAAGCTCATGGAATGTTCAACTATAATTTGGATATCATTTGTGCAGTTCAACTAGGATCAAGCGTGAAATGTATATCTCTGTTTGCACAAAAAGGTGGAAAGGAGGTTGACTAACAAGTGATGAAACATACATCAAATGAAAATAAGAATGTTCCTTATCTGAATGGCAATCCTACAAGGACAGTAGCAATTTCTAAAGCAGCATCATTGCTAGATATTAGTGTGGGCATTAGGATTAATTATGACAACCGTTAAATACGACATTACTTTAATGGTGCCATTGCTTCATTTTACCAGCAACATTACATTAACAACTGCTAAATAGTTGGTATTTGGGCACGGGAGAGTAGGCGGATTTCTAACGAAAAGAAGCAACTTATCTTAATGGGAAATTTAGCAGGACATGAAAAACAATGCCATTTATTCATATTACTGGAGGCATTACATTGAAAACAACATTGGTTTAACGTTTCCTTACTTTTAACAATGCGACTGCTACATTTTACCAGTGGAGTTACATAAGAGGGGCTCGGGGCAACAAACATCAAAATAGGATATCTGGGTTGGTCCCATTTTTGTTCGATATAGCCACCTTATACCGTGTGAGGCTAGCAAATCTAGTGTTTGGACATACTCTGTTGACTTGTCCCCTAGTCCCTACTTTCTTTCCTTCTTCAACCAATATATCGGTTTATATTGAGTTTGTACTACATTTCCCTTTATTTCCCTATTAGACCAAGAGACCAGTTCTATAGCCAGTCTCTGCTATTGAGAGATGAAGCGGAAGGCATGGATGATGAGAGGGGGACATTGGATATATATTAATGTGGGTGTATTATCTATGTAATCCTATATAGAGAGGTATAGATTGATCGATGTGTACGTGGGAAAGAGGGTGAGACCTCACTAGATATATAGATCGATCGGTTTGTGTGAAAAACTAGGAAAGACCTAGCTATATATACACACACATAGAGGAACATCGATTATTGTGCATGCACGTGAGAGATAAAGAATGCCCGAACTGATGAAGAGGGGGAGGTGTGTGTGTGCATGCATGGGAGACCGACCTGAAGAATAAGATTGCATGTGTGCGATGGATAATGACGAGTGGTAGTGTGTGTACATGCATGCACGAGAGAAAGTTAGTGGTACAATTATAAAGAGAAGACGACTGTGTGGGTGTAAAAGACTAGGTGAGGTCATAATCAATGTAAAGTTGAATTCAAATATTTGAATAACAGATCATGATGTTTGAAACCCATGCATGCATGAATATAGCTGAGATATGCGCGGTGTGGTTTGGAAACGAGCATGCTATACTGTATACACATTGAACACGGTTAGACTGATTTGAATTTGAGATACCGATGGCAGACATCATTTCGCCACATTGCATCCGTGCATGGACACACTATTCTAATTGGAGATGATGGGTGGCTTTCGCATCACATATCTATATCTATATCTATACCCCTATATAGTGTGCGAATAACTTTGAAAGATGGTCGTTGGATGAAGCCAATCCGACGGTGCAAAGATGGCAAAATCCGAGCACTACTGGCCGTTGGGTATCATCTAGATTCCACCAGATTTTGCCACATGTACAATATAGAAGACTCCATGGTTGAACTTAAGCAATACCTCAAAACACAAAGCACTTCTCCTTTCTTCTAGAATCTTCCGTGTCATAATTGCCCAAAAAATTCTACATGAATTGCCATTATTTGTTTTTACTTTATGCTTTACAACGCATAATTCCATGAATCCTAAAATAGATTAGATTTTTTATTAAAACTAACTATAAGAATTAAACGAACATCTACATCATGCATATATGACTCAAAGCTTACATGTTATATATAATGTGGTATTTATTCATAATTTGGTTGCCAAATCTCATGCGTGCAATGCACGAGTTCCTTACTAGTCTAAATGGTGTTTGTGTGTGTGTGTGTGTGTGTGTTGTGCGTGTTAAACACATTGTACGTAGTATCATACATGGTTTAGATTCTGAACATCTAGCTAGAGCATACATGTACTATGATTTGAATTCAACATAAAATGAATACATATATTTGAATTTGAGATCGTATGTATATGTAGTTCAGATTTATATAGGAATTTACTACTCCTATATTCATGTCATGTGTTGTGAAGATAATATTTAGATGGTTGTATAACTAACCCGAGTACAATCCCATTCAACAGGGGAAAAGTACTCAAATTTAGTCCATATGCTAAACAACACGAATTGTTTTTATTGTTATGGGAAGTGCAAATTGATCTAGTACTGTACACGTTATGTTTGTTGTCCCGATTTTTTTAGTTTTGTTGTTGTTGTTGTATTTGAATGCATTTCTAGTAATATAGTAAAACGGGACATGGCTCTCTCTAGTGATGAGGTGTGAATTGTCCTTTTTTGTACATGTTAAGCTTGTTCTCCCGAAATTTCAAGCCGCGCCTTGTTATGTCAAATTTTCAAGCTAGCATCTCTGTCTATCATGCTGCGAAACTCCCGCCTCTTCAACCCGTGTCTTGTTACCCCGAAATATTTAAGATATATCTTTGTCTCGTTGTGCTCCGAAAACTCCCTCCATCTCAACCCGCGCCTTGCTATCCCAAAATTAGAACACCGCAAAAACTCCCACCTCCTGCGAAATCCCGACACACGAAATGCCCGTGATACCCCTGAACCGAAAGAACCGCCTGCTCAAATTGGTGGGGGTACTTTTGTAACTTACCCCACATTTCAGGCAAGCGCGTCCCTAAGCCATGGTTCCCCCTTCCATCCCATCCGCCCACCCATTCGTACACCGAGGCCGCGAAAACCCGCGAAGCCCCACACCCTCCTCCGTCCGCCACCTAGCCGGAGCCTCTTCCATGACGACGTCGTCCACAACAACACCTCGACTCCCTCATCCACCGCACCGGATGAGGATCCACCGTCGATCTTGTCGTCCCGCCGGTTTAGCCACCCCGTCCTCCACCTCCAAGGAGCTGCCCCGATGTTCCCCTCATCTTTCACGCCACCTCCATTCCCACACCGCCGTCTTCCCCTACACCACCGGAAGAGCAGCATCATCACCATTTCCTCGGATGAAGTTGAGGCCTAATCGGCGCCACCAAAGAGGTCCTACACTAATTGCCGCATTTTCTTCTTGATTCGATCTCACGGTGCTATCGGCGCTCGGTCCCAAGCCGACATTGCACTCCATCCACGGCGGCGTCGCCGGCCACTTCCTCCACGACGTCGCTCCCTCGGCGGCGACGTCCACATCAGTAGGAGCTGCTGCTGCTTTGGCTCTCGCTCGCGCTGCTGCTCTGCTCTTGCTCTTGGTCCCCTGCTTGGTCTGCTCTTGCTCTTGCTCGCCCTGCTGCTCTCGCTCTTGCTCTTGCTTGTGTTGCTGCTCTTGCTCTTGCTCTTGCTTGCGCTACTGCTCTACTCTTGCAAGTGCTACTGCTGCACGAGCAACAAATTATGCTCTCCCTCGAGCCCCTGCAGCTGCTACCCGAGATGCTGTGACACGACCAGCTGCCCCGGCTCTCGCACGCTGTCGGGGAGGCTGATCGGACCCAACGAACACCTATGGGGCCGGCGGACCAGGCCCCTTGTGGTTCGAAGGGGGGCGGAGATCGCACGAAGAGCGGATCGAGGCGAAGCACACGAGCCGTTTACCCAGCTTCGGAGCTCTCCGGAGAGATAATACTCCTACTGCTGCTTATCTGATTGTATTCTTGCTAGGGAGCGATCGAGCTACAAAACCTAAGCGTGAGAGAGTCTTGAACCCCTCTACGTTGCGCACGGGCCTCCTTTTATATGCTCAAGGGTCTCCGACGGCGGCAACATAGAAGAGGGTACAAATGTAAAAGCGATGGTTGGTACACCTACTTGAGCGATTAAGGTACGAGTGCAATATACCTAACTCGGCGGCAAGGGACAAAAGCATTAAATGCCTGTCCTTGTCGTCTAAACAAAGGTAACAGTGAGCGCCACCGTTTGCCACGATGGTGGGCTTGTCGGCGCCGCTTATCGCTGCTCTCCGCTGGCTGCATAGCCTCTTGACCTGTGGCGCATGGAATGGTCCCATGGCGACACGTTGATGGATGAGTGGAGCGGAGATGAAGAGAGGTTACTGCCACGGCAAGTGCCTTGCCGCGGCTGAATCCTTGTCGGCGTCGGAGGCTTGTCGCGCTCCGAGTCTTCCCGCAAGCTCCTCTTGCCGGGTCTTGTCTTCTGCGTGCCTTGAGTGGCCTTCCGGCAAGCTCCTCTTGCGGGGCTTTGTCTTCTTGGCTAAATACTTTGTTCTTGAATGGCTCCAAAGGAGCCACGGAGGATCTTAGCGGTTACCAGGCAAACCCCGCTGAGGTGCTGAATCGTCTGCACGTGCGAGTTCGGGATACTAGGGTACCCTACTCTAGTACACCGACAGGAGCCCCGGCTGGGCACAGTGCCGAGCGCTTGTCGGGCGGGCCCAAAAAGCACGGTCACGCGGCCTTGATCACGCCGTTACTTGCCCCGGACCCACCACGTCCCCCACTAACGGCACGCACCGAACGTGGCGTCGTGCGAGAGATCATGGGCGTGGTCGTGGGGGGTTCTTTATTAGGAAAAGCGGAACGTCCGCCCCCTCTCCGTCCTTATAAACAGGAGAAACCGGGGCAGATCGTCCACCTCGCCATTGCTTGTCTTGCCACGAAAACCACCGCCGCTCCCCTTCTTCTCCGGCGAAGAGAGCGGCGCTCCGCCTTTCGCCAAAAGCACACTCGGCGCCGTCGACCTCCTCCACCGCCTCCGCCATGGCTCAAGGCCGACAAGGGAAGGGGTGAAATCGAGGCGCAGCGGCTCGCGGCGCTGCGCATGAGCGGGCCATCTTCTCCCCCCAGCTCGACGCGAAGGAGCTGAGGGAGGGCTTCTACCTCTTCTGGTCGACGGAGACGCGTGCGCATCCGCGCACGAAGGTACTCCCCGCCGCCGCGTCGGATTTAGCCCCAACTGGGTATCCTTTCTTTGCCATTTTCTTCTATTGCGGGCTCTGCCCGCCCTTTTCCGAGTTCTTCTGCGATATCATGAACACATATGGCCTCCGCCTCCTTGATTTCACTCCCAACGCTGTCTTGACCATGGCGGTTTTCGCACACCTTTGCGAAAACTTTGTCGGAGTCCACCCAAATGTGGCACTCTTCCGCCATTTCTTCGTGCCCCGCGTAGAGAGAGGAGAGCCGCTTGCCGGAGGGATAGCTTGGGTTTCCAGGATTGGCAAGAAAGAAGCCTATCTGGAAGGAGAGTTTCGTAACAAGTGGGAGGAGTGGAGAGCCAACTGGTGTTGGATCGTGAGGAGAACCCGCAGCCCTTCAACTGCCGTCGCCAAACCCCAATAGTGCGTGTAACGATTGGAGCAACTTGGCGCGGAGGATGCTAGGTTGAAGATAGCTGTTACCGGATTTTGCGCCTCGGGCTTGCCGGACTAGCAGTAAGCGCAGCTTGGCGCAGACTTCCTTCGCCGCCGATCGCTTCCCTTGCAGGAAAGGAGGAGGCCTGCTTGGGAGTTCCAAAATGCGGCAAACATCATGAGGCTGCGCCCGGGTCTCAATTGGAATTTCACCGTCTTGGAGCTGGATGCGATCTTTGCTAGAGCTGTTCAAGAACGACCCGATCACCCCGAGTGGTTTAGGTTGCCGAGGGGGTCGCCCCATTGTGCAACAACTCAGGCCGACCGCATCCGCGCTATGATGCCGTTAATGCGATTCCCATGGGATCGTTCCAACCTGGCAAGAGCCTTCCAACGAGATCGTGCAGCAGTTCTTCGACACCTTGGAAGAAGTTCAGATCCGCTCCGACGAGCAGAAGAGGCTCACCCGCGACACCACCGACGAGGAGATGGTGCGCATTGCCACCAGTGGAGGAGGCGGCATTCTTTGCCGCCGGCGTCTTCGGTACACCGTGGAGGAGGCGGACGCAGCCGAGGCGGCAAGCCTTATAGCGAAGGGAGTTCGCCGGCGAGGAAGAGCTTGTCGCACCCGAGGCTGAGTCAAGCGGACCAGTCGAGGGCGCTTCAGCTCCACCTTCCAGCGACCTGCCGCCAACGGAGCCCCCGGCTCCGCCGAAGAGGCGTCTCCGCAAGGCCAGAGACGAGGCAGACGGCGGGCAGACAACTGCAGCGCGGCAGCGCTTGCTCTACCGCGGCAAGGGATGTTGCCGCGAGCACCCCACACCGCCGCGACAACCGGGCGGGATCCTCCCAGCCACCGCCGACGCCTCCGCCAAGCGGCGAAGAGCCCACTCCTCCGCCTCGTCGCACCGGGAGGCGAGCCGAGTTTGACTTCTCCGCTTAGCTCCGAGGAGGAAGAAGAAGAGTAAGCTTCAATATTGTGCTTGTATTTCTTCAATTTTGTTGCTTTATCTTGAATCGACTTGCTTCGCTCTGAACTTTTTCCTTTTCGTGACGCTAGCCCAGAGCGTCGAAGAGGGCCAAGACCCCGGTGGTTGTCGTTGAGGACGATTCACTGTGGCAACAGGAGGCGCATCCGAGACCCCTTGCTGGACCAGCAACCCTTCCTCAGAGCAACCCCAGCTGGCCCCAGGTAAGTATCACGGTTTTCTCCTTATTGTTGGGTGTGCATGGGTGCTTCTTCTTCATAAACGTCTGATTGTTGGTTTGTGTAGGAGCAGAGCAGCCTCATCAGGAGGGCCCGGAAGCCGCCCCCGAAATTCTGTCTGCTTCGACTACGCCGCCAAGGGAGGATTCTCCGGCAAGGGAGCGTCCTCCGGCAAAGGAGGCTACTCCGGCAAGGGAGGCTACTCCGGCAAGGGAGGCTACTCCGGCAAGGGACAACACCAGTGATCCTCCAGTGGTCGAGACCACGGCTGCATATCCCATTGTAGGTAATCCCTTTGCGCGAAAATTTCCCTTGGGCTTGGTCTTCTTCTGTTTTTCTTTGAATATTAGCTTGACTTTCTTTCCTCGTCCGCCATAGAGCCGATGGAGACCGAGGTCGCCTGCGAAGGGGACGCGCACGGCAACATTGATGAAGCCGCCGTCGTGGAAGAAGAAGCCGGCGCTGACGAGCCTGTCGGCGAGGAGGCCACCGAGGCTGCCGCCACAGAAGCCGGGCGAGGTGCAGTGATCGCCGACGGCCCCGAGGCCGCAGGAGCACCAGGCGCCACCGACCGCCGACTCCCGCCGCTGCTGCGATGTCGGGCTCAAGAGCCCCAGCCCGGGCGCCTACTTGAAGGTCGGGACGGCGTCTTCATCAAGCTCCCATGGGAGTCGAGCTCGAGGCGCCGATCGAAGGAGAGACCTTGACGGAGAGCTGCTTGCCTCCACTGGCTGAAGCTGGTGGACGCGGGCAGCAAAGAGCAGCGGCGAGTCCGAGGAGGAGCAAATGTTGAAGAAGCTGCCGTCGCTCTACCGCGCCCGGCAAGCCAAGTTGGAGTCCCGGGAAGCACTTGTCGCGAGGGCGGGAGCGGACATGGAGAAGCTGCAGAAGAGCTCGGGCGCCAACCAAGAAACTCTCCTAACGTAGCGTAAGCGCTGGAGCAACTTGCGAGAGCGCACGGCCTTCATCCTTGAGAAGGCCGCAATCGAGGAGGAAGCGGCTGGTCACGAGAAGCTCTCCAGAAGAAAGCGAGCTGGCGCAGCGGAAGGTCAACCTGGACAGCCATGAGGAAGAGCTTGTCGCGTGCGAGGAGTCACTAGCGGGCGCTTAAGGAAGCGAAGGATCTTTGCCGCGGCCAGCCGAGGCCGCCAAGGAGGGTTGAAGGCGAAGGTGGCACATTTGGAGGCCGATCTCGGAAGAGCGGCGAGGAGCTTGCAGCGCTCAAGCCTTGGCCGAGAAGGACGCCTACACTCTTGGCGAGTTGCAGGGCCGTCTGTTGATAGAACAAGGAGCTCGGCGCTGCCAAGGATTCCAAAGCAGATCTTCATTTGGTGACCACTGACGCAGGCCGGGCGGCGCCAAGGAGCGGGAGGTGGGCCTGTTGGAGACGATCAAGGCCAAAGAGGAGCTGCTGGCGGATGTTGTTGCCACCAGGCGCCTTGAGGGAGAGTGTGGAGCATTGGACCCGAAGGTCTTGTGGATACTGTCTGACATCCACAACGAGTTGATGGAGGCTGGGGATGGCGGATCTTGCATACTCCTCCGACGAGCACCTCCAACCCGGCGCCAAGCTCAGCTTATTCTTCAAGGGCGTGGTGGCCGGGCCTCCAGTGACTCGGGAAGAGGTCCCAAAGCAGCTGGCCGAGGAATCACGCCAGATCTGTGCAGGAGCCCTCGAGAAGGTGTTGATGAAGGTGGCCTTCCACAATCCAGACCTCAACCTCAACGGCGTCCTCAGATCCTTGCTGCCAGATGCCAACGTGGAGGAGCTCAAGGCCCTTGTCGCGCCCATCGTGGACAAGGTGAACAAGATCAAGAGGATTGATGGCGACCGCGTAGACTAGGTCGCCAATTTTATCTTTCCCTTGTCGCTGCTGATCATGTTTAGAACAATTCATTAGATCTGCGACAAGTCATTTTGTAATATACTCTATCTTAGCTGATGAATGCAATGTTATTTCCTCTACTTGATTTCTTCCTTTGTACGTTTTTGCCCTACGCTTTTAGGGAACTTGTCGGTGCGAGCACCTTTGCATGGCGTTGAGTGCGAACGTCGGCTGACTTCTTTGGCGGTCTTGCTTCCGACAAGCAACCTTGTCGCGACTAGCTGCAGCTCACTTAAGTTGTTGAGCGGACTCGAAACAAAGTAAGGGCACGACTAGCCTGCGAGTTGGTTCCTCTGCGCACAGGTTTTCCATACAAAGTACTATCGTTCGAGGAAGATAACTTAAAATTTTAAAAACTGATTACTCAAACTTTGGCAACTTAGCTTTTCTGTCGTTTGCTCCCGATATATGAAACTTCCTCGAGCAACACTTGGTCCATAGTATTATCTTCTCCTTCCCCTGGTTAACTTGTGTGCGAGGAACCTTTTCTTCCTTGAGAAAGAGAAAGAAGAGAAAATAAAGTCATGGAGCCTAGTGGCTCGATGTTGCTACGGGTGTGGGTGCTGCACAAAGTGTTAGTCAAAACATGCAATAAAATGATGAAAGCATGAATTTGACAAGTTGTGCGCAACATATGAGCTTCTTCGATGCACGGGTCTGCTTGGCTTTGTACAAAGGATTACATGCAACAGCGGCAAGACTTGTACAAAAGGTGGTTCTTGAACAGGTTCCGGCAACCGCGCCTCTGAGTAAAACTTACGAAGATGCTCAATGTTCCAGAGTTGCTCACCGGAATGCCATTTCAGTCTCAAAGGCGGATGACGCCGAGCCTAGTGACTCGTTTCACCCGATAAGGGCCTTCCCACTTTGGCGTCAACTTGTTTGAATTCTTGGTGGACTGAACGCATTGAAGAACAAGGTCGCCTTCCTCGAGGCTTACGGCACTAACTGCGGCTATGGTAGCGACGCAAAGCTTCTTTGGTAACGAGCAGCTCGTCAATGACTGAAGATGATCTTCCTCAAGGAAGCAGCGTCATCTTGTCGCAGCTGCTCTTGCTCAAGCTCATCGTGGCGAGCACTCGAGGCGATCCGTGTATCTGAGTTCCGTGGGGAGAAGCGCCTCTGCTCCATAGACTAGAGCGAAGGTGTACGGCGGTGGCTCGATTTGGCGTCGTCTGATCGACCAAAGAACCACCGGCAGCTCCTCAATCCAGTTTCTTCCGCACTTGTGCAGCCTGTTGAAAGTTACGGTCTTGAGCCCGCGCAGCACTTCAAAGATTTGCCCTCTCGCTTGACCGTTGCTTCTTGGATGAGCAGCGAAGCAAAAGCAGACCTTGCGCCAAGATCTTGGACGTCTTGCATGAAGGTGCGACTTCGTAAATTGCGTGCCGTTGTCGGTGATGATCCTGTTAGGGATTCGAAGCGACAAACAATCGACTGAAGAACTTGACTGCCGTTGTCTTTGTCACCTTCCTCATCGCTTCCACTTCCGGCCACTTTGTGAACTTGTCGATTGCGACGTACAAGTACTCAAAGCCCCGACAGCTCGGGGAAAGGGGCCGAGGATGTCGAGCCCCGGACCGAAAATGGCGGGATAAAGGGATCGTCTGGAGAGCTTGAGCTGGCTGGTGTATCTGTTTGGAATGGGCCTGCACGCTTCACACTTGGTTACTTGTGCAGTTGCATCACGGAGGCTGTCGGCGGAAGAAACCTTCTTGGAAAGCTTTGCGGGCAAGTGCTCTTCGCGCCAATGTGGTGACCACATATGCCTCCATGTATCTCTGCCAACAGCTTACATCCATCTTCCCGACAAATACACTTCAATTTCACCCCGTTGAGTCTTCTTACATGCGGTATCTTTGTCGACAAACTGGTACATACTTGGCTGGGCTACTCTTTCCTCTTCTTCTTGCTCTTGGGAAGTTCTCCTATCTCTGAAGGAAGCGGACAATCTGCTGCGCCCATCTTTGGAGCTTGCGGCTCGACAACAAGGACTAAAGGCACATCTGCTGCTGCGGGAACATCGGCTTCCATGGCAAGAACCTGCGGCTCGGTAGGAGCTTGATGCTCCCGGCAAGCTTGCCGGAACAAAACTTGTCGGGAGCGTGCGCTTCAACAAAACAAACCACAGGGCTTGTCGGAGCATGCCCCTCGGCTCTGTTGGTGTCGATCTTGGGGACCTTCTTGGCGGCGGCTTGGGAAGCTCTGCGGAAAGTAGTCATCGAGATCAACTTCCTCTTCTTGTCTGTCTAGTTGATGGTGTTACGGTCGGTTGAGTTAGCTTGAGCACAAAAATCCACAGTTCCACAGTGCAACTTAAGTCTGGCGCACTTTGACAGACCATCAATAATATCATTACGAGCTCTTGGAACATGTTCCATTTGCGGGCCGTCAAAGTGCTCTTCTAGCTTCCTCACTTCATCAACATAAGCTTCCATCAATGGACTCACGATAATCTTTGTTCACTTGACGGACGACAAGCTGCAAGTCACCCACGACAATGAGCTTCTTGATCCCAAGGTCCGCTGCGATCCACGAGACCGGCAAGCAAACCTTCATACTTTCTGCGGTATTGTTTGTTGCTTGCTCCTTGGGAAAGTGCATACGGACTACGTGCTTGAGGTGCTCTCCGATTGGGTGCGATAAGCGACACGCTTGACCGGGCGCCTTGCAACGAGAAGGCACCATCAAAGTACATCAGCCACTCTTTGCTTGCTTCCTTGGCGGGAATGCTCGTCTCGGAATTTCTTCATCCGGTGTTGGCGTCCATTACGCTATGAATTCTGCCAATGCTACGCTTTGGATAGTTGAAGTGCTTTCAAACTTGAGGCCAAAGCTTGATAGTTCCAAAGGCTCCACTCGACAATCCCGCCTGCCGCTTCACGGATTCTCAGTATCCTCTTGGTGAAAGCGAGTGACGATTGTTATCTCATGTGCACGGAAGTAATGGCGGAGCTTTCTGAGGCCATGAGAAGGCGGAAAAAGCAATTTCTGCACACAGTACCTCGACCTAGCCCCTGCAGAGAGGAACTAACAAAGTAAAGCTGGGCGTTGCACCATCCTTTTACATGTCTGCCCTTGCGTCTGCAGATCCATCCTTATCGGGACCCGAGCTTGTCGTGAAGCCCCACGCTTGTCGCGGTATGTGTCTGCCGTGGTTGCTAGCTCGACATCCGCCTCCCTCTCCGCCACTAACGCAACACTACCCACTTGATGGGTTGCTGCTATATATAGCAGCAACTTCTCTTGTGGCTTAGGTGCAACAAGTGTTGGAGTGGAGGACAGTACCTTTTAAGTCTGCGGTAGCGACCTCCGCCTCGAGTCCATTTCATTGGACCTGCCTTTTTCAAAATCTTAAAAAATGGCGAGGCGCTCAGCAGATCTAGAGATAAACTGCTGAGAGCAGCTACGCATAACCGCAAGCCTTCGTACATCCTTGACGCGCTTTGGTGCTTCAATCTGCTCGATGGCCTTGATCTTGTCGGGATTGGCTTCAATCCCGTGAGATCTGAAGAACCCGAGAAGCTTGCGGAAGGGACTCCAAACACGCACTTCTCGGGGTTGAGCTTGAGGTTGATCTTGGCGCAGATTTGCAAAGGCCTCATCCAAGTCTTGAACCGAGTTGCTTTGTCCTTGCTTTTGACCACTATGTCATCCATGTAGGCTTCTACATTTACGTGCATTTGCGGCTCAAAAGCGTCATGGACTACTCTTGCAAATGTTGAACCAGCATTCTTCAAACCGAAAGGCATCCGTATGAAACGATGCGTGCCACATGGAGTAATGAATGCGGTCTTCTCCTCATCTTCTTACGCCATGAAGATCTGATGATATCTGAATATGCATCAAGAAACGAAAGCAAATCACATCCGGTAGTGGAGTCAACAATGCAGTCGATCTTGGCGGCAAGGGAAATGGATCTTTGGGACAAGCTTTATTAACATCCGTGAAGTCAATACAAAGTCTCCATTTTCCATTTGCCTTGCGCGCGACTACTGAGATTGGCCAACCACGTGGGATGGAGCACTCCTCTAACAAGGCTGCTGCTTCCGGTTTCTTGATCTCTTCTGCGATGAACTCTTGGCGCCCAACGCCTGTTTTCGACTTTACGCTTGGCGGGCGCGCATGAGGACAAGCGGCGGGCGGTGCTCAATCACTTTCCTAGGAACACGGGGATGTCGACGGTTGCCATGCAAACACGTCGACATTCGCCAGTGAGAAAACAGCAGCGCGCCTTCCTATTTGGGGTCGAGAGAGCAGCGATGGTGAAGGTACCACCAGCGCCGTCCTCCTTGGCGGATACCTTCTTGGTCTTTGGCGGAGCAGCCATCGTCTTCTTGCACTTGCCGGTGGAGCTCGATGGTGCGTCCTCGACGGTAGCGCAGCACTCCGAGGAGGTGCGCTTGCCGGAGTGGGCATCAGATCTCTTGTCGGACTTGGACTTGGTCTTCTTCCCCCCGGGAGCTTGATGACAAGTGTTTTTGCAATCTGTCGCTGCTGCATCCAGTAGATCTTGTCGGCCTGAGATAAGAGCATCCTTCTTGTCGCCATGGGCCGAGAGATGATGCTTATCGGGCTGGCATCTTGAGTAAGTTGTAGGCATAGTGAGAGGTTGCCATGAACTTGGCGAGTCTTTGGGACGGCCAAGTATCCCATTGTAAGGCAATGGGAAATCAGCGACGTCGAACGTGACCCTCTCGATCCTAAAGTTCAGCTTCACGCCAAATGTCACCGACAGCGTGATCTTCCCTTGGCTTGCTCCTTCCTGCATTGATTCCTTGGAAAGTGCCAGTCTCTTCGAGCTCATTGTCGAGGATTTGAAGCTTACGGAGCACCGCGGAGGAGATCAAATTCAAGCCGGCCCGCCGTCAACTAGCATCTTGGTGACCTTGAGGTTGCGGATAGTTGGTGAGACCAACATCGGCAAGCACCCGACATGATTATGCGATCGGGGTGGTCCTCAATATCAAAGATGATAGGCGTCTTTGGACCATTTCGAGAGGCTTGCGTGACTCTACGGATGGTTCCGCTGCATTGACCTCCCACATCCACTGCTTGAGTTGGCGGTGGGAAGTATGTAGGGAAGCACCTCCGTCAACGCAGAGAACCTCCATGGCTTTCTGAAACTCCTGCTCGTCGGCGTCATCATCATCCATGTCTTCATCGTCGTCTTCGTCTTCATCCTTGTCGCGGCCGCGGGGAGGTCTGTCTCCTTGCATTGCTTGGCCTTGCCGTGGCGCCCTCCCGGCCGGGGCGCTTCTTGCTGGCTCCTCCGGCACTTTCTCAGGCCTTCTCCTTGTCGCGCCTTTCGTACTCAGCCTTCTCTTGTTCAACAAGCTGCTCGACCTTCTTGCAGCTCTGGAGGTCGTGGCCCTTGGTGCGGTGGATCTTGCGGTATTGCTTGCGGGCCGTCACCTTGTCGGCGGCTGCCACAGACCCAGTGGTTGGCGTCGTGACAACCTCCTTGCCGGAGCCGCCAACCTTGGCGTTCTTGTCGCCACCTCCATTGCCGGACTGCTCAACAGCTAGCACTTCTCCGCCTTTCTTCTTCCTGTTGCCTCGCCTTGGCTCTTCTTTGTCGGGCGGTCTCCTCATTGTCCGAGATCCTGCCTGCGTTCTCTCACGAGTCTCCTTCCTTCCTCAGCACGTGCACACTTGTCGGCCAGGGCGTATAGCTCAATGACGTCCTTGACTTTGCACATCGCCATCTCCTCCCTCATCCTGCGGTTCCGCATGTTCTGATGGAACGCGCTGATCACCGCGGCAGGGTGGACATCTGGGATGTTGTAATGCACGGTGAATCTCTGAATGAACTTGCGCAGGACTCTCCTTCCTTCGGGCGAGCAGATGAAGGTCACTCTCTTGGCCATGAGGCTTGTGGTCGCTGTAAAGGCGCCAACAAACCGATGGCACAAATCTGCCCAAGAGGATATAGAGCTGTCCGGCAAGTGCATGAGCCAAGATCTCGACGTTAGACTTGAGTACCGGCGGAAATAGTTGGCGAGGATCTTGTCGTCTCGCCCCGGCAGCTTACCGCTGCGATGGTGTAGATGCTTTGAGGAACTCCGGCAGGTGCGATCCCGCCATCGTACTTCTTCCGCACGTCGGCTTGAAGTTCTTGTTGCTGGGCCTTTGGACTTGCCGCAGCTCACGAGTGAACGCAGGGCAACCTACAGCGTCTGACAAGTCGCTGGTTCCTCCGGCGTGCATGTCGACAGAGGGCCCGCGTTTGTTGGGTGACGGCGCTTCTCTTCGACGCTTGATGCGAGTTCGAGCGTGTTCTTATTGTCGCTCATGAAGAACTTGACGCTGATCGCAGCGAGCTCGTGGATCAGATGACGCGGTGGAGTCGTCGTCGAGGTGGATCCGGCGAGTCGGCGATCTTGGCCTTCGGGGCGGAGAGTGCATGGTGGTTGCACCTCCACAAGTCTCGTCGCCACCGGCTCGTGCCTTGTCGTCTTGCCGCGGCAGTGATGTAGTTGGTTGCCGCGGAGCGTCGCCGTTGGCAAAGCCGATGAGGCTTTGGATGGTAGTCCTCCACTCGTCGACCTTGTCGGCTGTTGGAGGGTAATCCAAAAGCAGCTGAGCTCTCGCTAGAGCCTCTGCTGGAGTAGTGGGTGGCAATGGTGAACGGTGTGAGGAGCGGGATATGCTCGGACTTCTAACTATGTCAGAAGGAACAGCCTCCCATCCAGGCGGCCGTATCTCGCTCATGCCAGCACGTTGGCGTGCACGCTGGTCTTGAGGGTCTCGAGATCCTCCAGGTCGGTCTTGATCCAACGAGCGTATGGTATTGTGAATACCATGACGTTGTTGGTCCCGCGTCTCCTGAGATGGGCGCGGGCGGTGTGCGGACGCCGAGGTTTGCGCGGCCTTGTCCTTGGACTTGGCAACGTCACGAACTCCTTCGCCGGCGCCCGTTCTTCCGCCAGCGTCTGCTCCACCACCCGTTTGCTCCGGTGATGGCGGGTACGACGCGGACGGCTCTGCTGCCGCCGGAGCCTTCTTCTTCGGTGGCATGTCGCGGAAGATGTTGAAGATGATGAAGACGCTGCTCGTGTGCACGCCGGATCAGGTTCACACGGCCTCGGCCCCTACCCGGCGCGCCAAAGATGTCGGGAGGCTGATCGGATCCACGAACACCTATGGGGCGGCGGACCAGGCCCTTGTGGTTCGGAGGGGCGGAGATCGCACGAAGAGCGGATCGAGGCGAAGCTCACGAGCCGCTTACCCAACCGGAGCTCTCCGGAGGATAATACTCTCTGCTGCTTATGCGATTGTATTCTTGCTAGGGAGGCGATGAGAGCTACAAAACCTAAGCGTGAGAGAGTCTTGAACCCCCTCACGCTATGCATGGGCCTCCTTTTATATGCTCAAGGGGTCTCCGGCCAGGCGGCAACATAGAAGAGGGTACAAATGTAAAAACAGTAGTTGGTACACCTACTTGAGCGATTACAGTGCAATATACCTAACTTTCGACGGCAAGGGACAAAAGCATTAAATGCCTGTCCTTGTCGTCTAAACAAAGGCAATGAAGCGCCACCGTTTGCCACGATGGCGGGCTTGTCAGCGCCGCTTATCGCTGCTCTCCGCTGGCTGCCTGACCTCTTGACACGCTGCGGCATGGAATGGTCCCATGGCGACACGTTGATGGATGAGCTGGAGCGGAGATGAAGAGAGGTTGCCTGCCGCGGCAAGTGCCTTGCCGCGGCTGAATCCTTGTCGCGTCGGAGGCTTGTCGTGCTCCGAGTCTTCCTGGCAAGCTCCTCTTGCCGGGGTCTTGTCTTCTGCGTGCCTTGAGTGGCCTTCCCGGCAAGCTCCTCTTGCCGGGGCTTTGTCTTCTTGGCTAAATACTTTGTTCTTGAATGGCTCCAAAGGAGCCACGGAGGATCTTGGCGGTGACCAGGCAGACCTCGCCATGGTGTCAGAATCGTCCGTCTGCGAGTTCGGGATACTAGGGTACCCCTACTCTAGTACACCGACACACGCGCTGCTGCTCCGGCCGTTGCTGGTGCTACAGCTTTTCTGCTACTAGTGCATTCCGTTTCGAAGTAAAATTCAGTTTTGATGGCAAAATTCAGTTTCGACAGTTAAATTCAGTTTCGACAGTTAAATTTAGTTTCAACAGTTAAGTTCATAGATGAGCGGTTGATGTATTTTATATCTACCAGTTTGTGGTTATGTATTTTACGTCATCTATTGGAGATGCTATTAGAATTCCACTCAGGTTAACGTTGTCTCTCTTGTCCTACTTCAGCCTCGCGGTCGTACAACTCACTGGAGCTACTCCAAGGACAAAACCCTCCATCACAGCGGAGCAGTACCCCGGGCTCCATCTCCAGACGCCTAAGATCTTCTTCCCCTCCTCCGACAACCAAATCAGCTGGAGCATCCTCACCGACCAACCCAATCACGCCGAGATCGACATGGCTTCGCCAAAGAGGTTGTACACTTGTTGCATCACTTCTTTACTCTACATGTTAGATATATATTGTCCACTGAGCACATGTAGTAACGTGAAATACGATTAGTTTCTCCTACTATATGACAAGCAGTGAGGTACCAGGTAACTTAGCTATCCGTGATGGACTCTCTTAAAACGCCATCATATTTATCTCTGCGCGTTTGAGTTGTGCATTTGTAGATGGGTCTGGGAGTTGAGCTAGTAGGGTAGTAGCCTGGGTCCAAAGTAGTAGAAGTAGCAGAAAAACATTTTTTGAGTGTAGGATTTTCCCTACTCAAGCCTGCCTACTAGAATCGCCAGTGCTTAAAAGAAAAAGTGAAGGAAAAACATAGGAATTGGAAATTTTCCTATGGTACTACTATTCATGCATTTGGTTCAAAGGAATGGAGCAAAGGAAAATTGTAGGATTTGTTCCTTTAGTGTCTCCTTGAAAGAAAAACCGTAGGAATTTTAATATCCACTTGTCCTCCTTTTCAAATTCCTATTCATGAAGCACAAGACTAAGAGATAGTAGCATAATAGCATTATAACCGTACATTTTCTTGTGGTTTGACGTAATCTCACCATGCTTCTTTGCATCCTGTGATCTTCCAATTCTTGTGAACCAAACACCCAGATTGGCAGAAATCCTGTGTTTTTAAATTCTCTGTTTTGCACGTGCATTCCTATCCTATTCATGTGTATCTCCTATCTCTGCATTGTTAGAATCCTCAAATAAAATAAGCCCTTACACAATTACTTCTGTTACAGATATGTGTCAAAGAAAACCTTGTGTGGTTTGTCCTGCTCCTGTTGCATTGTCTTCTACCCCAGCTCAGCTGCTCCAACGACGGAAGGGTTCACCACAGCAGGGATCCGCCCTCCAGACTGTCTTTCGCTACCTCAGATCTTCTTCCCCGCCGCCGGCAGCCATGACAACTGCATTACCATCATCAACTAAGAAGATGACCTTGAGGACTACACGGGTCCGCAAGAGAGGTCGCATTCTTTCGTGTCTGCTTACGTTATGCATCGCTTAATATGATGACATGCTACTTTATCGTCCGCTCACCTATTAGACTCCGAGTCAGGTCCAAACTAATGCTCAAACTTGAGTTTTTAAATGGTTGTGGGGTACATATTGGGTCAGCAATCAATACTATCTGGTTAATCTCGGGTGTCTATTATGAGTTTCATGTTGGGTGGAAACAAACATTAAAGGAGCCATTATCTGTATTTTTTAACTAAAGCTATTATGTGCCTGCTATCATTGGTTTTGGATCTATCCACAGTTTGCTACCATCACTCTGGATTTGTGCATGCACTCCTTACATAATCTCACTATGTTTTATTCCTATGCATGTCAGTTATTGTACACAATGGAACTGAACATGTAGAGCAAAAGAGACGAACCTTGCATGGCAATAAAATTTCATGCAGACGTCGCTCCATGGTGGGCGCAAAGGCATCCCCCCTCCACCCATTTCGGATTGTAATCAAGAGGAAGATAAATGTTCTGAGGGGGATTCAGAAGGACAAGACCACTCCTATTTAACCCCTAAGGTCTTCGCTCTAACTTGGCATGCTGATGTTGGTAATATCATGCATATGGTGCCTTGCATTGCTTACTTTATACATCAAACATGTCATTTGCTTAGTTTAGACATGCTTTGTGTGAATGCCATCTGTTTAGTTTCTTTATCGTATATGTGAATCATGCAATGCCATCTTGTTTAGCCAGGCATCGTATATGTGAATTTTTCAATGCCACCCTGGTTAGCCAGTCATCTTATATGTGAATTATATCATGCCCTCATTTTTATTACGTATTAAATTTGTCAACAATTTTAGTACATTCAATTACTCTTCCTGTGCATCAGCCATTCGACACGGTCATGGAAAAATCTGGAGGGGAAACAAGGTCTTCACAGGAGACAATGCTATTTGACAAAGCATGTGTCTTATTGGTTACGGATAGCTCCTCAGAGGAGGATTCAGAGGCAGATGACAAGTCCTATTCCCCCCTGAGGTGGATGCTCTAACTTGGCAGGGTTGTATTGCTCATATCATGCATATGGTGTCTTGCATCGGCATGTCATTTGCTTTAGACATGCTTTGTGTGAATGCCACATGTTTAGTGTCTAATTAGCATGTATGTGAATTTTGCAATGCCATCTTGTTGCAAGACATTATATATGTGAATTATGCAATGCTATTTTGTTAGAAGGCATTATGTATGCGAATTATGCAATGCCATGTTGTTTAGCCAAAGGGTCATATATGTGAATTATATCTTGTCGTCCTTTTTTGTATTACTCATTGCATTTGTCGATAGTGTTTGTATATTCAACTGCTCTTCCTGTGCATCAGCCATTTAAATTGGTGATGGAGAAATCTGTAGTGAAAACAAGGTCTTCAGAGCAGACAATGGTACCTGCTTAAGCAGATATCTTGCTGGTTACAGATAGCTCCTTAGAGGAGGATTCAGAGGCAGATGACCAGTCCTATTATCCCCCTGAGGTGTATGGTCAAACTTGGCAGGGTTATATTACTCATATCATGCATATGTTGTCTTTGTACTGCTTAGTTTTTATATCATATACATGATATTGAATGCCATCTCCTTAGTTGACACATCATATATACGATTGCCCTCTGCTCACTTGCTTAGTATATAAATCATATATTTGAATTATATCATGCCATGATGTTTACATAGACATCATGTATCTGAATTATGGCATGCAAACCCATTTTCTAAAGACATAATATAGTTATATCATCTCATCATGTTTACATAGTCATCATATTTTGAAGTATGTCATTCTATCCTGTTTAGTTAGCCATCATACATGTGAAATTGTGTCATGCTATCCTGTTTAATTAGCCATCATATATGTGAAATTATGTCATGCCCTGTTTTCTTCCCTACCATCCATTGCACCTGCCTATCTTACAATGTTTGTACATTCAATTACTTTTCTTGTTTATCAGCCATTTGAATTGGAGGGGGCGATGGCAGTATCTCTGGTAGTAAAAACATGATCTACAGAAAATATCGTGCTACCTGTCGATGCAGATAGAACCACGGTTGTACTTGCCCAAGAACCAGCCCCACCACACATAACCCAGACTCACGCAGATTGTACCCCTACCCAGTTGAATAGAGAACCAGCTACACCCCTTCTAACCCCAACCCCAGCAGATAGTAACCCAGTTCCAGTTGACACAACACCGTCTCCATGATACGTCTCCAACGTATCTATATTTTTTGATTGTTCCATGCTGTTTTATTATCAATCTTGGATGTTTTATAATCATTTTATATAATTTTTTGGTACTAACCTATTGACATAGTGCCAAGTGCCGATTCTTTATTTTTTCCATGTTTTTACATCACATGAAATCAATATCAAACGGAGCCTAAATGCCACGAAACTCCACGATGATTTTTATGGGCGGAAGAAAGGCAATGGGCCTTGGTACTTTAGGGGGTGCCAGAGGGCACAACCAGCGAGAACGCATACGGTGGGTTGTGCCCACCTCGGGTGCCCCCGTCCGCCTCTTTGCTCTATAAATACCACAATATTCCAGAAACCCTAGAATAAGCGTCGAAATATTCATCCAGCCGCCGCAGAGTCCAGAACCACCAGATCCAATCTAGACACCATCGCGGAGGGGTTCACCACTTCCATTGGTGCCTCTCTGATGATGCGTGAATAGTCCTTTGTAGACCTTTGAGTCCGTAGTTAGTAGCTAGATGGATTTCTCTCTCTCTCTCTCTCTCTCTCTCTCTCTCTCTCTCTCTCTCTCTCTGAATTCTCAATACAATGGTCTCTTTTAGATACATATTATGTAAGTCTTTTTTTGGTGTGTTTTTTTGGATCTGATGGACTTTGAGTTTATGATCGGTCATATCTTTTTATATCCATGAAAGTTATTTGAGTTTCTTTGATCTCTTATATGCATGATCTCTTATAGCCTCGTATTTCTTCTTCGATATTTGGGTTTTGTTTGGCCAACTTGATCTATTTATCTTGCAATGGGAAGAGGTGCCGGTAGTGGGTTCGATCTTATGGTGCTCGATCCGGATGTGAAGGGAACCGACACGTATGTATCGTTGCTACTAAGGATAAAAAGACGAGATCTATATCTACCGCCATATAGATAAACGGATCTTGTCTACATCATGTCATCATTCTTATTGCATTACTCCGTTTTTCCATGAACTTAATACACTAGATGCATGCTAGATAGAGGTCGATGTGTGAAGTAACGGTAGTAGATGCAGGCAGGAGTCAGTCTACTAATCTTGGACGTGATGCCTATATAATGATCATTGCCTGGGTATCGTCATAATTATTTGAAGTTCTATCAATTGCCCAACAATAATTTCTTTACCCACCGTTTGCTATTTTTCTCGAGATAAGCCACTAGTGAACTCTACGGCCCCCGGGTCTTCTTTCTCATATATTTGCCTTGCGATCTACTTTTCCTTTGCATTTTTATTTAGATCTATTAAACCAAAAATAAAAAGTACTTTTCTACACTTTATTTTATTTGCGATTTATTATTTCAATCTACTACAATTTATCTCACGTCCGCTTGCCAATTTCTGGCGCAGGGATTGACAACCCCTTTAACACATCGGGTTGCGAGGTGTTGTTATTTGTGTGCAAGCGCTATTTACGTTGTGTTGCTTGGTTCTCCTACTGGTTTGATACCTTGGTTTCATAACTGAGGGAATACTCTATCGTCTCTGTGCTACATCATCCCTCCCTCTCCGGGGAAATACCGACGTAATTCTAGCTACCATCAAGGAGAATTTCTGGCGCCGTTGCCGGGGATGATCTTCAACATAACCAGGTTCCTAATCACAAATCTCATCTCCTTGCAATTTACATTATTTGCCATTTGCCTCTCGTTTTCCTCTCCCCCACTTCACAAAAATTTGCCGTTTTATTCGCCTCTCTTTTTCCGTTCGCCGTTTTCTTGTCGGATCTGTTTTTGAGTGCAATCTTGTTGTGTGGTCATCATAACTCAAGAGAACACCAAATTATGTGATTTCTCAAATACCAACAACATTGATTTTATTGGCACTCCGCTTGCTCCTCCCGCCACCAGTGTGATATTAATACTGCTTTGCTGAATCTTGTTATGAAAGAACAATTTCCCGGTACTCCTAATGAGGATGTCGCATCCCATCTTAATACCTTCATGGAATTATGCGATATGCAAAAGAAAAAAGATGTGGACAATTATGTGGTAAAGATGAAATTATTTCCGTTCTCTTTGCATGATTCTGCAAAAATTTGGTTCTCTTCTTTGCCTTGCAATAGTATCGATTCATGGAATAAGTGCAAAGATGCTTTTATCACTAAGTATTTTCCTCCCGGAAAAATTATTTCCCTTAGAACCCAGATCATGAATTTCAAGAAACTTGAACATGAGCATGTTGCACAATCTTGGGAAAGGATGAAAATGATGCTAAGGAATTGCCAACTCATGGGTTAAATCTTTGGATGATCATACAAAATTTTTATGCGGGCTTGAATTTTGTTTCTCATAATCTTTTAGATTCTGCCGCGGGCGGTACCTTCATGGAAATTACTTTGGGTGTAGCCACCAAATTGTTTGATAATATCATGGCAAATTATTCACAATGGCATACCGAAAGTGCTCCTACTAGTAAAAAAGTTAATTCGGTTGAAGCAATTTCTTCTTTGAGTGAAAAAGTTGATGCTCTTATGAAATTGGTTGCTAGTAAAAGTGCTCCTATTGATTTTAATGATATGCCTTTGTCTACTTTGATTGAGCAAAATAGTGATACCATTTATGTGAATTTTATCTCTAGAAATAATTTCAACAACAATTCTTATAGAGGTAATTTTAATCCTAGGCCTTTTCCTAGTAATTCCTCTAATAATTATGGTAATTCCTATGGAAATCAACCTTACAATAATAACAAGAACACCTCTGATCTTGAGAATAATATTAAAGAATTTATCAATACACAAAAAGTTTTCAACACTTCCATAGAAGAAAAGTTGAATAAGATTGATGATTTGTCTAGAAGTGTTGATAGAATTGCTCATGATGTGGAAAATCTCAAGATGAAATTTTTTGTGCCTAAAGTATATAAATCAATTAAAGTTGTTTATGTTTCTATGGATGAAAGTAAGAAAAGAACTGCTATGCTTAGAGCTTAAAGAGAATTTTTTGAAAAAGCTTTTTGTAGTGATTATTCTTGCAAAGATGATGAAGATCTTAAAATGATTGGTGTTTCTTCTATTAATTCCTTGTTTAGTAAAGTTAAGAATGATGAAAAAGGGACTGGAGAAGAGTCAACTTTAGGTAGAAGGCGTCCCAATATTTCGGAGGGTGAAAATCTTGTTGAGAAAATTGATGAAAGTGGGTTTGGAGAGGTCAAAACTTTAGCTAGTAATGTGCCCACTCTTTTGGATTACAAAGACTTTAATTATGATAGTAGCTCTTTGATTGATTGTATTTCTTTGTTGCAATCCATGATAAATTCACCCCATGCTTATGAACAAAATAAAGCTTTTACTAAACATATTGTTGATGCTATGATGAAAGCTCTTGAAGAAAAATTGGAATTAGAAGTTTCAATTACTAGAAAATTGCATGATGAGTGGGAACCTACTATCAAAGTCAATATTAAAAATTATGAATGTTTTGCTTTGTGTGACTTGGGTGCTAGTATTTCTACAATTCCGAAATCTTTATGTGATGTGCTTGGCCTTACCAATCTTGAAGAATGTTCCTTGAATTTGCACTTGGCAGATTCTACTATTAAAAAGCCTATGGGAAGAATTAATGATGTTCTTATTCTTGTAAATAGGAATTATGTGCCCATAGATTTTATTGTTCTTGACATTCATTGCAATCCGTCTTGTCCAATTATTCTTGGTAGACCGTTTTTATGCACTATCGGTGCCGTGATTGATATGAAAGAAGGCAATATTAAGTTCCAATTTCCTTTGAGGAAGGGGATGGAACACTTTCCTAGAATAAAAATCAGGCCACCTTATGAATCAATCATGAGGGCATCTTATGTATCTCGAACCAAAGATGACAAAACTTAGATCCTTGGTTTATGCCTTGCTAAGGGCGTAAAACTATAGCGCTTGTTGGGAGGCAACCCAATGAATAAAACTTATTTTTGCTTTTTGCTTTCTGTCCTCGAGGAGGGAGAGGCGCCCCTCCTCAGCTCTCGCGCACTTGGTCGCCTGGTTGAACAGCTCCTGAGATGTGCACAGCTCCTCGTGGATAGCGAGCTCCTCCTTCATATTGATGTCGCGGATGCCGTCATAGAACGCGAAGATGATGGCCTCGTCCGTGACCTTGGGGATCTTGAGGCGAGTGTTGTTGAAGCACTAGATGTACTTCTCGAGGGTCTCTCCTGGTTGTTGCTTGATGCAGCGCAGGTCACCTGCGGCCGGCGGGCGGTCGTGAGTGCCCTGGAAGTTGGCGATGAAGCGGTCGCGCATCTCATCCCTAGAGGAGGTCGAGCCCTGATGCAGGTTCAGGAGCCACGAACGGGCACCATCCTTGAGAGCCATAGGAAACCAGTTCGCCATGACTTTCTCATCGCCTTTGGCCGCCTCGATGCTCAGCTCGTAGAGCTGCAGGAACTCCGCGGGGTCGGCGGTGCCGTCGTAGCAAGGAGGCAGATCCGGCTTGAACTTGCCTGGCCAGGCGACGCTACGTAGCTCAGGGGTGAAGGTGCGGCAGCCGGCCGTGGTTGCCAGGGCCCGTCTCGGAGGTGGAGCTTGGTCTTGGTGAGGCCCGCGTGCCGCTACCGTAGGTAGCGCGTGGTCTTGGTGAGGTGGCGCGGGAAGCGCAGGTGCAGCTTCTCGCGGCCGAGGAATCTCTTGGCAGCTTCTCTCTTTGCGCATGGGCGCCGGGCGTGGTGGATCGCGCCACCGGGCCGCGCGCCTTGGCGCCAAGGCACAATCTTGGGGCAGAGGTGGTGGAGGCGCTCCATAAGCCACGTCGCCCGTGGCCGGCGGAGGGCGTGGTAGAGAGAGGGATGGCGCCGGGGAACCCCCTACGGTGCGGACGAGCTCGGCGACGCGGTCGAGCTAGTCCTCGTAGAGGTCGTCGACCGGGCAATAGCGCAGGAGCTCGTTCGCCATGAGGAGCGCGGCCTGCGCGTCCATGGGAGCGCGACATGCGTGGGACGAGGAATTGGCCGGGGTCAGTGATGGAGTGGCGGTGCGGCCGTCCTGCCACATCGATGGGTGCCGCGAGGACGCTTGCTGCTCATTCCCCGCCGGGCCGGTGGCGGCGTTGGCGGCAGGAGACGGAGAACGACGAGGTGGCCCGCCGACAGGAGCCGTTTGAGCAACGCGGGCGGTGAGGGTAGCCCGGCTCTTAGCTCGAGCACGGCGAGCGTTCGCCATGGAGACGATGGAGCGGCCGGGCGACGGAAGGGAAGCTACGACGCACCCCTACCTGGCGCGCCAAATGTCGGATGTGCGGTTCCAGCAAAACCCTTAAGGTTCGAACTCTGGGGTGCGCGCGAAGTTCTTTCCCTCCTACCGATCCACGCCCTAGCTCGCTAAGATCTCGCGGACGAACTCGAACAACTCGCAACACAGAAAGACACGAGATTTATACTGGTTCGGGCCACCGTTGTGGTGTAATACCCTACTCCAGTGTGTGGTGGTGGATTGCCTCTTGGGCTGTTGAAGAATAGTACAAGGGGAAGAACAGCCTCCTGAGGTTGAGGTGCTCTTGTGCTTGATGAACTTGCGGGTGTGAGGATGGAGTGGATCCAGTCCAAGATGAGTTGCCTCTACTTCGGTGGCTAGTTCTACTTATATAGGCCCAGGTCCTCTTCCCAAATATTGAGCGGGAAGGGAGCCAACAACGGCGGGCAAATTTGAAAGGGGACATCTAGTACAAGCTATCCTGACAAAAGTAGTCTTCGCCTGCAAAAGGCTCTGGTGGTGACGCCGTTTTGGGCTCCATGGTGACATCCGTCTTGCCGTCCTGTTGGTGTTGGTCTTGGCACCGATATGGAAACCTTTGCTTGATGCCTCGGTACTCCGTGCCTGCGCTTGCTTCCTTAGCACCAAAGAGGAAACAAGGACGCTGCACGCGCTGGCGCCCGCCTGGTGTCGATCGTCATGGCTCACGTCACAAGGGCCTCATGAGGTTTGCCCCGGCTTAACATCTCCGCTCCTCGTGAGGAAGCCTGGTGAGGCCGCTCCCGAGGAAGTCTTGTGTCGTCCGCCTCGCGAGGCTTGGCCCCTCGTGAGGGTCTTGAATGCCTTGCCGATGAAGATAGGCCATACATGCTCGCCAGCATAGCCATGCCGTGGGCCACAGGCAAGCAAGTCTGGGGACCCCCGTTCCCAGAACGCCGACAGCTTGCTGGTGAAGATGGGCCATACGGGCCCGCTTGTGGAGCCACGCCGTGGGCCACAGCCAGGAAAGTCTGGGGACCCCCGTTCCCGTAACACCGACAGTAGCCCCCGAGCCCAAGGCGCGCTCGGGCTTGGCTTCGAGGTGAAGCCAAAGGGCAAGTGCGGAGCGCCGCGGGCCCCAATAGCCTGTGGCCTTGGTCGACGCGTGGTGGTTGATTGGACGTGGGCGTCTCCGCTTCCCCATGCTGCCTCGGCAACTGCCCAATTTGACGAGTCCCTGCTGCATGCAAAGAAATATCATCATTACCTGTGATCGTGGGGGTCGCCGGTTGGCCTTCCCTTGCTATAAATGAGGAGGGGGGCAGAGCCCCCGTCGCCCATATCTTCCCATTCCACTCGCTTCTCTCACTTTGCTCCATTGCCAGTAGCGACACCAATGGCGCTGATCCGAAGGTTTTCTGCCGCGGAGAAAGGGAAAATTCCTTGCGATGAGCCAGGGCCGCTCCCGCCGAAGAAGAGGCCGGTCCACCATCATGACATGGTGGTGGTGCAGGAGGTGACAAGGCCCTGGTGTGAGCGGCCTCCTCCTAGGTATCAGTTGCCCCTGTACGCCCAGGCCGAGGGCTCAGGAGGAATAGGTGGTGAGCGGCGGCGCACGCGCCGCGGCCACGGCCGTCGTGCCACGGTGGCACGCGCCATCGTTCCCGGAGTCCACGCCGCGGACTCCTCACGAGAGCTTGTGCTGTGGGCAGTGATGCCTCCAAGTACTTGGATCTGCTTCCCTTCCTTCTTCTCTGCCGAGATGCCGCCGAGGGGGCCCCTCAAACTTTGGCTGCAACCGTCATTGCGACATCGCCGTGGCCCGGAAGCGGAAGTTGAAGCCGTCTCCCTGGGCAAGATCTTCATGACCCAGGGCTGGGGCGAGGTCGCTCGAGTGTGCCGTGCGGAAGGCTCCCTCACGATCCACTTCGAGTACGACGGCGCCTCCATGCTGCCTTCAAGGTCTTCGACACGGAAGGCCGCCGCCTAGAGTGCTGCCCCAGAAGGGGTCGTCAGGATGGTGCCGCGGCAGGGGCAGGGCCTGCCGTCCGCGCCGCCAGCAGCTCCTCCGGGAGCAGCAGCTGAGGGAGCACTAAGGGGTCCTCTGGCGTCCGGCCTGTTATCCTTGGGCCGGACTGGTGGGCTGTGAAGACATGAAGGCCGAAGACTCTACTCGTTTCCGGATTGGACTCTCCTTGGCGTGGAAGGCAAGCTTGGCGATCAACTATGAAGATTCCTTCCTATGTAACCGACTCTATGTAACCCTAGATCCCCCGGTGTCTATATAAACCGAAGGGTGTAGTCCGGAAAGGATATACTCATTATCATAGTCATACAGGCTAGACTTCTAGGGTTTAGCCATTACGATCTCATGGTAGATCAACTCTTGTAACACTCATATTCATCAAGATCAATCAAGCAGGAAGTAGGGTATTACCTACATAGAGAGGGCCCGAACCTGGGTAAACATCGTGTCCCCTGTCTCCTGTAACCATCGATCCTAGACGCACAGTTCGGGACCCCCTACCAGAGATCCGCCGGTTTTGACACAGACAGCAGCGACGCTTGGGAGTCCAGCAATTCTCCTGAGCTCTATGAGACTCCGGAGACGAGCGACGACAGCTATGTGCCCCCCAGCTCTCGCCGCGCCAGGAGCAAGGCCGTAGCATCCGGCCGTCCCTGCCGCTGATCTGGTTGAGGTTGGCGCCAGCCTCCCGTGGCCCACTGTTGATGATGGCATCGTCCACCGGGCGCGTGTAGATAGGGCTCTTAGAAATTCTTTTGTTCCCTGCGTGGAATCGAGAATTACCCCGTGGGGGCGTGTAAAGGGTCCGTAATGTCCATTGTTGATATTATCCTTGTTATGAAATTGTGTGTGTGCGTGCCCCGTTCCGGCTTAGTTTCCCCTTTCCAACCTCGCGACGACTTGGTGCTCTATGCTGACAGGTCCCGGTCCCCAGGCAGGCTTCAGCCGTCGCTGGTATGCCAGGTCGCGATGCCGTGGTCAAGGCCAGGAGGTGAGTGGCCCGAGGTCCAGTAAGAGCCCCTGAGCCGCGATGCTCAGGAGGTCTTAGCATGCAAGCGACTACCGAGAGGTGGGAAAGGGAGACTATGTCGCCGTAAAGGGGTGACACAAATGAGAATTCCATGCCGTAGTGATTGGTTGACCCGAGCGTGAAACTTATCTTGGTAGTCCCGTGTCGGTCCTTCACGAGGCGGCAGACTCGTGCGTAGGTGGTTGTAGCATAGCCAGGTCCGGCCCGTACGAGCCTCCTCCTCTTACCACACTCTCCTTCGTGCTCTACGTCCCAGCCCTTGAGCGAGCTCAGCCGCCGCTGGTATGGCAGGTCGCGATGCCGTGGTCAAGGCCAGGGGGTGAGGGCTGGAGAGCTAGTAAGAGCTCCCGAGTCATGATGCTCAGGAGCCCCCTTTTTAACGCGCAAGCGGATTACATGGGAGAAGGGGGAGCCTGCGGTGCCGCCTGCTGTGGTCCTCAGGAGGTTCCTGCAAGTCAGCACAAGGAAGGGCGCATGTTGCCGTTATGATGGCCGGGCGGCCACCGGTCGCTCCGCAAGAGAACGAAGGCACTGAGGGCGTGGTGAGGTGACGCGTGCGGGGCGTGCCGCGGGCCAGAGCTCGACCACTCAGATTTGTCGACGTTGCAGGGACGGACCCATGCACAAGCGCCGTGCCGGTGTGTGCAGCTCCCGTGGTGGGTGACAGTCAAGCAGGTGATAGTCATAGATAGATTAAGCATGGAAGCAAACTGGCTTAGGTAAACACAGGGGAGATACATGCCACTGGGCCAGGCCCGAGCGGCTTGGGGATGATGCAGCCCGAGGGGCGCCCCCAGCGAGGTAAGCTAAAGACATAAAAGGGAAACACGCCGCAGGGACGGACCCACTCGGCCTGGGAATGATGCAACCCTGAGGGCGCTCCCAGCTAAATAAACTTGGAAAATGTCACTTGATTCTGTTGAGGAAGGAATGTTGAGGCAGCTGAAGGCGCGCAGCGAAGGGGTTGCTCCTCACGAGCTACCGGGGCCCTGAGCCTGGGGAGGCTCTGGGGGTCCAGGCAGTTCCTTGAGGACCGTCTCCATCTCCGCCAGGACTGCGTGGTGCCTGGCCTCCTGAGCCGCCAGGATGCTCCGCAGGTTGTGCTGGACGGAGGAAGCCACGCTCGGCAGGCCAAAAGGCATGCGAACGTAGCTCTGAGGTGGGCCCTCGCAGCGTCCCACGCGCGAAGGCCAGAAGAGCTCCTGAGATGCGGCTCTGTTGAGCCCTGGAATGTCGATGCAGATGCGCAACCCACCATCCTCGCCTGGATGGGGAGCTGTGGCAGGTGAGCGGCGGTTGCTGCGCATGGCTCTTGCTTCCTCTAGCTCCTGGGTGGTCTTGGCGATGAACTCCTAAGCATTGGGCGCTCCTCGCCCGTTGTCTTCCTGAGGGAAACATGCTGCGAAGCACGCCTCGACATGGTGCCCGAGTGCCTCCCTCATGACGTTGGAAAGGTATGAGGCCCTCCAGTAGAGAGCCCCCAAGCCCTGCCCGAGGAGGGCATCGGGCACGCCTTCCTATGCGAGGGAAGAGGGCACCCCAGGCACGGGCGTTGATCTTGATGAGGTACCACTTGCGGTGCCGCTCTCCTAAGGTCCGGCGCGGAGTAGCTGCTTCTTCTTCTTGGGGATCGCTTCAGGAGGGTACCGAGCTGCATTGTTGTCAGGGTCTTCGACTGACACTGCTTGGAAGGCGCGCTCGAGGGAGCACACCGCATCACTTTCTTCACAGGGGACTGTGATGATCCCACCGCTCCCTGGCATCTTGAGGACGTTGTAGCCGTGGTGCGTGACCGCCATGAACTTGGCCAGGGCCGGATATCCGAGGATGGCATTGTACGGCAGACGGATGTGAGCAACGTCGAAGTCGGTGAGCTCGGTGCGCTAGTTGTTGCATTCTCCGAAGGTGACAGGGAGGCGGACCTGCCCTATCAGTGTGGTGGAACCGCCGGTCACTCCTGAGAAGGGCTTAGTGGGTTGAAGCTGATCGTAGGGCACTTGGAAACTATCGAACGTGTCGACGGACAAGACGTTGAGCCCTGCACCGCCGTCGATGAGGGTCTTGGTGACTTGTAAGTTGCTGATGACGGGCAAACAAAGCATCAGAAGAGCGCCAACGGTTGTCGCGCACTTGAGCTGATCTGCCGAACTGAAGGTGATGGCGCACTTGGACCACCTGAGCGGGCGCATGGCCTCGAGCCTGGGGAGGACTGCGTTCACCTTGCGGGCAAACTGCTTGAAGATGCGTTGAGAGGTTGGGGCTTGAGCTCCGCCCAAGATGCAGTCGATCGCGCGCGGCTCCTGGAAGCCCCCAGCCCCCTCATCTTCATGGTGGTCGTCATTCCTTCTTGGTGGTGGAGGTAGCGGAGGAAGCCCAGCGTTGCCCTGAGGACGATCCTCGCAAGGCTGACCCCTCCAGGCACCTTCGCGAGGCGGATCCTGCCAGCGGTCCTCACAAGGCCGGTCGCGCCACTCCTGGCGCATGCCCCGGTCGTCCCAGCGTCCTCCGCCACGTCCTCCTCCTCGGCCGTAGCCTCGGTCGTTGCGCTCGGGGCGTCGACCAAAGCAGCCGTCGCGAATGGCCCTGAGCTCCTGACAATCGTTGGTGTTGTGGTTGTGCATGTTGTGGAAGGCTCAGAACGGTCGGCTGCTCTTGGATGACTCGGGCTGGTCCCTGCTGTGCTTCATGTGCGGCTCTGCTGTGAGCACGGCGACTCCCTTGCGCTTTACGTCCTTGGCCTTGGTTTCTTCTTCTCCGGGTCGGCAGCCGGGAGCTCGAGAAGGGAAAGGCGCCCTTCCTCGGCCCTTGTGCACTTTCTCGCCAGGTTGAACAGCTCCAGGGATGTGCACAACTCCTCATGGATGGCGAGCTCCTCCTTCATCTTGACGTCGTGGACACCATCAGAGAACGCGGAGATGATGGCCTCGTCCGTCACCTTGGGGATCTTGAGGCGAACATTGTTGAAGCGCTGGATGTACTTCTGGGGGGTCTCCCCTGGTTGCTGCTTGACGCGGCGTAGGTCACCCACGGCCGGGGGATGGTTGTGAGTGCCCTGGAAGGTGGCGACAAAACGGTCGCGCATCTCATCCCAGGAGGAGATGGAGCCAGGAGGCAGGTTCAGGAGCCAGGAGCGGGCACCATCCTTGAGAGCCACGGGGAACCAGTTCGCCATGACTTTCTCGTCGCCGTTGGCCGCCTCGATGCTCAGTTCGTAGAGCTGCAGGAATTCCGCGGGGTCGGGGGTGCCGCCGTAGCACGGCGGCAGGTCAGGCTTGAACTTGCCCGGCCAGGCGACACTACGCAGCTCGGAGGTGAAGGCACGGCAGCCTGCCGTGGTCACCAGGGCCCGCCATAGAGGTGGAGCTTGACCTTGGCGCCCGCGTGCCGCCACGGCAAGCGGTGCAAGGCCCTTCCGTGGCAAGCAATCCTGACGTGGAGGTGCGGGGAGCGGTGGAGCGTTCTCCGGCGGCCGAGGGACTTCTTGACAGCTTCTTTCTTCACGCGTGGGTTCTTGGCGCGGTGGGTCGCACCGCGGAGCCGCGCGTCTTGGTGCCAGGGTGTCGTCTTGGTGCAAAGGTGGTGACGGTGCTCCATGAGCCACGTCACCCATAGCCGGCAGGGGGCGAGGCAGCGAGAGGGACAGTGCAGGGGAGCCCCCCGCGGCGCTGACGAGCTCGGCGATGCGGTCCAGCCAGTCCTCGTAGAGGTCGTCGACTGGGCGGTAATGCAGGAGCTCGTGCGCCATGAGAAGCGCGGCCCTCGCGTCCGTGGGAGCACGACGAGCGTGAGATGATGAACCAGCGGGGGAAGCGACGGGGTGGCGGTGCGACTGTCCCGCCGCACCGAGGGGTGCAGCGAGGATGCTAGTTGCTCGTTCCCCGCCGTGCCGGTGGAGGCATTGGCGGCAGGCGACGGAGAACGATGCGGAGGCCCGTCGGCGGGCCGTCTGACAACGCGCTGGGCGGAAAGGGGCTGCCCGGCGCCAAAGACGGGCGCGCTGACGAAGCGTCCGACATGGTTGTCGGGGAGCGGTGGAGCACGGATCGACGAGAAGAAGGCTTCGGCGCACCCCTACCTGGCGCGCCAAATGTCGGATTTCGGGTTCCGGCAAAACCCTTAAGGTTCGAACACTGGGGTGCGCGCGAAGATCTCCCCCTCACCGATCACGCCCTCACACGCTTCACGATCTCTAGGCTAAGCACGAAGAACTCTCAACACGCGAGACACAAGATTTATACTGGTTCAGGCCACCGTTGTGGTGTAATACCCTACTCCAGTGTGGTGGCGGTGGATTGCCTCTTGGGCTGAGCATGAACAGTACAAGGGGAAGAACAGCCTCCTGAGGAGAGGTTTTCTTCTGCTTGGTGGGTGTGAGGATCGCTCGAGTGAGTTCTGGTAGGTGAGGATCTGATCCAAGAGGAGCTGGTTCCTACGGTGGTGGCTAGTCCTATTTATATATGCCCTAGTCCTCTTCCCAAATATTGAGTGGGAAGGGAGCCAACAACGGCCAATTTGTAAGGGGACAACTAGTACAACTTATCCTCATAAAAGTAGTCTTCGCCTGCCAAAGGCTCTGGTGGTGACGCCGTCTTGGGCTCCACGGTGACCTCCGTCTTGCCGCCCCGTTGGTCTTGGTCTCGTTGCACTGATATGGAAACCTTTGCCTGATGCCTTGGAACTCCTCGCCTGCGCTTGCCTCCTTAGCACCAAAGGGGAAGCAAGGACACTGTGCGCGCTGGCGCCCGCCTGGCCTTGGTCGTCATGGCTCACGTCATGAGAACCTCGCGAGGTTTGCCTTGCCTTGATCTCTCTACCCCTCACGAGCCAGCCTGGTGAGGCCGCTCCTGAGGAGGTCTTGTAATGCCCGCCTCGCGAGGCTTGGCCCCTCGCGAGGGTCTTGAGTGCTTGCTGGTGAAGATGGGCCGTACGGGCCCGCTTGTGGAGCCACGCCGTGGGCCGCAGGCAGGCAAGTCTGGGGCCCCCGTCCCAGAACGCCGACACTATTGGTATTTTACTCGAGGCTATATTTTTATTCGTCACATGATATGTGTTTTGCTTGGAGCGTCTTGTATGATTTTTTCTTGTTTTATTTTGTGTTTTAAGTCATCAATCCTTGCTGGACACACCTATTTGAGAGAGCCAAAATAATATCATGACTTGTTAGAATTGCTCTCTATGCTTAACTTAAACCTTTTATGAGCTAGGACTTGCTCTAGTGCTTCACTTATATCTTTTTGAGCACGGTGTGCTTTGTTAATTTTGAAGAAATTCTCTCTTGCTTCACTTCAATTATTTTGAGAGAAAGAAAATTTGTTATGATCATGATCTTCACTTATATTTGTTTGAGCTTATGAAAAGCAACACATGAAAATTAGTCCCAAAGTGATAGATATTCATGAAGGATAAAGTAAAATAAAATGTCATGAAGATCATTGGACAAAATAAACTTGATTCTTAGTAATAGTTTTGAGATATGATGATGTGATATGTGAATTATGTTTATGAGTAATTATGCTCTAGTAGGAATATTGGTGTCAAGGTTTGTGATTCCCTATGCATGCACGAAAGTCAATAATCATGAAATGAAAATTATATCCTACTTGTGGTGCATTATTCGGTGTTAATTATGCTTAATGCTTGCTTATGAGATTATTTGTTTCTTGCTTGGTCGCTTCCCAATCTTTTGCTAACCTTCATTTTTCACTAAGTATGACCTCTACTTGTGCATCCAAAATCCTTTAAACCAGATTTGCCACATGAGTCCATTATATCTACCTGTGGTATTCTTTTGCCGTTCTAAGCAAATTTGCATGTGCCACCTCTAATTTTCAAAATAAACTTCTCTTTTGTGTGTTTCTTTTGCTCGCGGAACGGTAATGGGTGGCTAATATTTTCCATGCTAGATGTGTTATTCTCAATATGAGTGTTTATTCACTTGTCATTGCACGAGAGTAAGGCAAAGGTCTTAGGGATGCCCAGTCCCGAAATGCAAAAAAATTGAATTTACTTTATGTTGTCAAATAATAAATTCCTTGGAAAGTGTTGGTATGGAAGGCGCCCGTGGATACGACTAGCCATGGAAAGTGAAAGAATGGTGGAAAAAGGAATAAACTTTATTTTCTGTTTGGGAACCGCCTATGGCACATCTAGCATGGAAAGTGTTCGGAACTCTAAGTCGTTTTCGTTGGTGGGATGGATACACCTCCCAAAATGTTTTTATCTCTAATTTTTCGCTTTGAGCTCTGGCACCTCTACAAATCCCTACTTCCCTCTTTGAAGGGCCTATCCTTTACTTTATGCAATTTTTATTTTGAAATTTGAGTCTCCATCTTCTCTCATAAAAAGCACCAACTAGGAGGCAATATGATTGTGCTCAAGTATTGGGTGTAGTTAATATTTGAGTGTGTTTCATGAACGGATCAATGTTTGAGCATGATGGGCTAGGGATAACTTATTTTAGCGTTGATATTTTGAAAAACATGGTTGCTTGTTGATATGCTTGACTATCTAAATTATTCTGTGAAAACTAGACTATTGCTTTGAATCACATAAAGTCCAAATGTCCATGCTATAAAGAAAAGAATATGATATGACTTGATGAAGAACACTGCACATCAAAAATTCTGTTTTTATCACTTACCTACTCGAGGACGAGTAGGAGTTAAGCTTGGGGATGCCGTCGTCTCCAACGTATCTATAATTTTTTATTGTTCCATGTTGTTTTATTATCAATCTTGGATGTTTTATAATCATTTTATATCATTTTTTGGTACTAACCTATTGACATAGTGCCAAGTGCCAGTTGTTGTTTTTTTCCATGTTTTTACATCACAGGAAATCAATATCAAATGGAGTCTAAATGCCACGAAACTCCACGATGATTTTTTATGGGCCAAAATAAAGCAATGCGCACTGGTTGCACCTGGGGGTGCCCCGAGGGGGGCACAACCCACCAGGGCGCGCTAGGAGGCCCAGGCGCGCCCTAGTGGGTTGTGCCCACCTCGGGTGCCCCCGGACCGCCTCTTTGCTCTATAAATACCACAACATTCCAGAAACCCTAGAACAAGCGTCGAAATATTCATCTAGCCGCTGCAGAGTCCAGAACCACCAGATCCAATCTAGACACCATCACAGAGGGGTTCACCACTTCCATTGGTGCCTATCCGATGATGCGTGAGTAGTCCTTTGTAGGCCTTCAGGTCCGTAGTTAGTAGCTAGATGGCTTTCTCTCTCTCTCTCTCTCTCTCTCTCTCTTGCTGAATTCTCAATACAATGGTCTCTTGGAGATCCATATGATGTAACTCTTTTGCGGTGTGTCTGTTGGGCCCTGATGAACTTTGAGTTTATGATCAGTCATATATTTTTATATCCGTGAAAGTTATTTGAGTTTCTTTGATCTCTTATATGCATGATCTCTTATGGCCTCGTATTTCTTCTCCGATATTTGTTTTTTTTGGCCAACTTGATCTATTTATCTTGCAATGGGAAGAGGTGCCCGGTAGTGGATTCGATCTTACGGTGCTCGGTCCCGATGTGATGAAGGGAAACTTGACACGTATGTATCATTGCTACTAAGGATAAAAAGACGAGATCTATATCTACCGCCATATAGATAAACGGATCTTGTCTACATCATGTCGTCGTTCTTACTGCATTACTCCGTTTTTCCATGAACTTAATACACTAGATGCATGTTGGATAGCGGTCGATGTGTGGAGTAATAGTAGTAGATGCAGGTAGGAGTCGGTCTACTAATCTTGGACGTGATGCTATGTAATGATCATTGCCTGGATACCGTCATAATTATTTGAAGTTCTATCAATTTCCCAACAATAATTTGTTTACCCACCGTTTGTTATTTTTCTCGAGAGAAGCCACTAGTGAAACCTACGGCCCCCGGGTGTTCTTTCTCATATATTTGCCTTGCGGTCTACTTTTCCTTTGCATTTTTATTTAGATCTATTAAACCAAAAATACATAAATACTTTGGTGCACTTTATTTTATTTGCGGTCTATTATTTCAATCTACTACAATTTATCTCACGTCCGCTTGCCAATTTCTGGCGCTATTACCCGGAAGGGATTGACAACCCCTTTAACACGTCGGGTTGCGAGGTGTTGTTATTTGTGTGCAGACATTGTTTACGTTGTGTTGCTTGGTTCTCCTACTGGTTCGATACCTTGGTTTCATAGCTGAGGGAAATACTCTACCGTCGATGTGCTACATCATCCCTCCCTCCCTGGGGAAATACCAACGTAGTTCTAGCTACCATCACTCCACCATAGAGCACCCAAACACGATCAGTGAGTAAGGCAACTGCAGTGCTCAAAGCACGAGGACCACCACTCCGAACCCCAATTCAATGCTTAAAGCAGAAGAAGAATTGTTCTCTGGTCAGGTTCCGTAGCTATGGTTCAAACTCCTTTGCTGTTGCATCATTGTATTTACTCATAACAACTAATTTAAAGTTTGAAGGATGCAATTGAAACTCCAATGGCACAACAGGTATGTTTTAAACCTATTTATTTAACGTGTTTGCTATTGTAACTTGCTCTATGTTAATTTCAGTTTCAATTGAATAAATAGTTATGTTCTCATGCCATGCACATTACAAGTTTTGTTACTGTTGTGTAGTTTCCCACACTTATATTATGTCTATGCTGCTTTGTCTTAAATAGATATGATTTGAACTGTCTCTATCTTGATTTGGCAACATAAACTAGAATGATATAGACCATACAGTGACCATACTACATAGATATATGTTTGTTTCATGCTGTTATCCTGTCCACCTTACTACTGAACTGGTTTACCAAAATGAGTTTTCATATACAACATGGTAAACCTGTGATGTGTCTATTTGTTTCTCTTTTAGAATGCGTATAAAATATTGGAGAAGAGTACCCTGTTATGCAATGGTAAAGGAAGTAATGCAGATAAGGTTCAAGATAGTGAGACATCCCTGTTGGTCTCCAAGAAAGCTGATAAAAACTATATTGAAGACACCGAGACAACCCCAAAGTCATGTCTTGATGTAGTGTTCGAGTTACTGGCCACTACTGCTGGCACCAGCTCTTCGAACTCGTTACCTGAATTAGTTCGACATCTTGAGTCTCAACTTCAAGTTGAAAGACATCGATCACATGTTCTCATGACGAGAAGTCAAGGGTGAGAATGTCCTCAGAGAATTCAGATGCATACTTTACGGTGCAATAGCAAGTTACCGGAGGATTTAAGCGCCAAACAAGAGAAAGTTAATAAGCTTGCTAAGCATCTTGCCAGCATTATGGGTACCCAGGATATTGTTTCTTGAGCTCTTCTGAAGTGGTTTCAGTTCTGGACTTGTTTTGCTGCGGCATTTATTTGCACCGGCCGCCAACTTTGACAACCAGTGTATATGTGATATGCTGCTTTGTTCCCTATATTTGCACTGGTGGCGAACTTTGATGCCCACTGGATGTAATATGTGTAATAGCCGTGATAGCCTAGCCTAAGTTGCTTTCTTATTTATTTCCTTGTTGTCTTGTTTATTTGTTTGCTTATAGTCAGTGCAGTTCTTTTTCCGCGGTTTGCAAGTGGCCGCAATAACCTATTTTTTAAAACTAGGACACAATAACCATGGGCTGCATATTTACTGTAGTGAGCCTGGGACTCCTACGGGCCATAGAAACAATGGGCCTTCTACGGGCCGTAGAAACAATGGGCCTTCTACGGGCCGTATAATTGATTGGCCAAACATGGGCCAATAAAGGACCGCTTTATGGGCCATAAACGGGCTAGAGTTGGAATCGTACGTTCATGGGCTGACCATAACGGAACATCGTTAATAGGCCGTATTTGATGACGCTATCAAAAAGGCCGAACGAATTAACGGGCCACAAACGGGTCGACTGTAACCATGGGCTGAATTTGGCCCACAAGCAGAAAAGGCCAGTAACGGGCCGTAAGTAACCGAATGCTAGAAATGAGCCCAAGAATAAATGGGCCCTGAGAAGGCCGAAAGATAGCACTGGCTGGAAACGGCCCAATGGAATAATGGGCCGTTAATGGGTATAAAGCGATGCACTATTCATTACGGGCCAGTTTCACCATGGGTCGTTAATGGGCCAACAGTTACAAAGGGCCTCATATGGGCCGAAAGACGTCATGGGCCATACATGGGCTAGAAGTTATAATGGGCTGGAATCATATTTGATGGCCCAGATGACGCTACTGGGTCTAATTTGGGTAGGCCGTAACTGGCCCTGAGTTAGCGGGCTATAAATGGGCTATATGCGAACAAGCCGTTAACAGGCTTTCTGTGGGCCGACCTTTTCACGGGAATGGGCCTCTGTTGGGCCATGCCACATGTCGAAGTATCATAGGCGCCTTCTGTCCAATGAGTGGATGACATCTGTCCCAACGGTGAGCGGACACGTGTTTCCTCCAGCCAATGACGATTTTACACATGGAAAATCCCCATTGGTTGGGGCTGTTAATGGGTTATCGGATCCAAACTGGAACCTAATAGCTTAACGGCGACCCGTTATGGTGGATGCCACAGGTCGGTCACCCTTGACGAAAGCGCTTTCATGACGCGCCATTTATCGTCATGGAAGTGGACACTTCCGTGATGATAATTTTGGTATTGTCATGGAACACTTCTACGACAGCACAGGTATGAATACCTTGATTGTGTCATAAAATCGTCATGGATGTACATGCATGAAAGAAAATGTGACCTACTGTGACAAACACGTATCATCACGGAAGTGTTTTTTTTGTAATGCAAGCGACACCTAACCAATCTAGGAGACACCACTCTCCAAAAGGTAATAGATGGTGTGTAGATGATGAACTCCTTGCTCTTGTGCTTCAAATGATAGTGTCCCCAACACTGAAATCTCTCTTACAGATTTGGCTATGGTGGAAGAGGGATTTGAGTGGAAAGCAACTTGGGGAAGGCTAGAGATCAAGGTTCAAAAGGTTGGAATGGAATCTCTTGATCTCAACACATGAGTAGGTGGTTCTCTCTCAGAAAATGGATGGTGAAAAGTGTAGGCATGTTCTGATGGCTCTCCTCAATGAGGAAGAAGGGGTGGAGGGGTATACATAGCCTCCACAAAAACCCAACCGTTACACACTTTTGACTCATCTCGGTGGCACAGATTAGGAAACTCGGTGGCACCGATCTGTTCAAAAATATGAACGTTAGGAATCTCGGTGGGACCAACTAGAACAACTCGGTGGGACCGATGTGCTAGGCCTTAGGGCAAACATCATCTCGGTGGTGCCGATTGCATCAACTCGGTGGGACCAAAGTGAAGCAATAAGCAACAGAGAATCTGTCAAGCCAACTCGGTGAGACCGATTGCATAAACTCAGTGGGACCAAAGCGAATGCAGTAGATTACAGAGCGCTGGCAAGGCCATCTTGATGGGACCAAGATCTGTATCGGTGTGACCGGATTGTTAGGGTTTCTCGCAGTGGCTATGTCAAATGAACTCGATGGCTCCGGGAAGAAAGAATCGGTGGGGCCGAGTATGAAATTAGAGTTTGGCCATATTTGGATGGAGAAAGTGGATGAGGGTTTTGGAGCAATATCACTAAGCACTTGAGCAAGTAGACCATTAAGCAACACCTCATACCGTTTTAATAGTATTGGCTTTCCTATGGACTCAATGTGATCTTGGATCACTTAAATAGAAATGAAGATTCCCAAGCTTTTGCCAAAATTTGTCCTTATAATTTTGAAGGGGTTCCACATCTGGTATGACCCACCTTCAACATCGACGACTCAAGAGCCTCGAGAGGGGCCAGGCCTCGCGAGGCGGACGACGCTAAGACCTCCAGGAGGAGCGACCTCCTCAGGATGGCTCCTGAGGAGCGGTGATTCCTATGCGAGCCCTCACCTCATGAGGTTCGGATGATGTGAGCCATGACGACAAAGGCCAGGCGGGCGCCAGCGGGCGCAGGACAGCAATTTCCTCTTTGGTGCTAAAGAGGCAAGTGCAGGCACGGAGTCACGAGGAATCATCCGAAGGTTTCCAGTTCCATGCAACAATACCAAGACCACAAAGACAGGAGGACAGAGGTCATTGCCGAGCCCACCATGGTGTCATGACCAGAGGCTTTGCAGGTGAAGATTACTTTTGTTAAGATAAGATGTACTAGTTGTCTCCCTTTGAATTTGGCCGTTGTGGGATCCCTTCACGCCTCCGTTTTGGGGGAAGAGGACCAAGGCCACTATAAATAGGACCTAGCCACCACCATAGATGGGGACGGATCACTCAGATCATCCTCTCCCTCACCAGCTCAAGAACACACCTCCTGGGGTTTTTCGCCCACTGTACTAGTTCATCCTCAGCCCACCTCGAGGCCAATCCACCACAAAGCAGGAGTAGGGTTTTACACCGCAAGGTGGTCCGAACCTGGGTAAACTGCCTTGTCCCATTTCCTTCCAGTTGATCGAGCTAGGCCATGGGATCGGCGGGTAGGCAGACTGGGGAGGTTGAGTTCTTCGCACGCACCCCAGAGTTTGAATATATCCAGTCTGCGGAGCCCAGAATCTGACACTCTGTCGGCAGGGGAATCGATCACAGAGAGCTTCTACATCATCATTTCTACCCTACAATGATGCATGAGTAGTTGATCACAGACCTACAGGTCCATATCTAGTTGCTTGATGGCTTCTTCTCTCTCTTTGATCTTCAATACAATGTTCTCCTCGATGTTCTCGGAGTTGTATTCGATGTAATCTTATTTTGCGGTGTGTTTTTTGGGATTCGATTAATTATGGGTTCATGATATGAGTATTTATGAATATTAGTGTATTCATTTCTGATCTTTATTATGCATGATTGTTATAGCTTTGTGTTTCTCTTCGACCTATACGTTTGGTTTGCCAATTAGATTGATTTATCTTCAGTGGGCAAGGTGCTTTGTAATGGGTTCAATCTTGTGGTGCTATATATCCCAGTGACAAAGTAGGGGACACGACACGTATTTATATTGTTTCCATTAAGGGTAAAATTATGGGGTTTATTCATATTAGTTGATTTTACTTTGTCTACATCATGTCGTCTTGCTTAAGGCGTTACTCTGTTTTATACTTAATACCCTAGATGCATGCTGGATAGCGATCGGCGTGTGGGGTAATAGTAGTAGATGTAGGCATGAGTCAGTCTACTTGTCTCAGACGTGATGCCTATATACATGATCATTGCCTTGAATATCGCCATAACTATGCGCTTTTCTATCAATTGCCCAAAAGTAATTTGTTCACCCACCGTATGCTATGTGTTCAAGAGATAAGCCTCTAGTGAAAACTATGGCCCCCACGTCTACTTTTATCATATATAAAATCCAAAAATACCTTGCTACAATTTTATTCCTTTTATATTGTTTTGCAATTTACTTTATCTATCTATCACTATCAGAATTAATCTTTGCAAGTAACGAGTTCAAGGGGATTGACAACCCTCTTGCCCGTGTTGGGTGCAAGTATTTGCTTTTGTGTGTGTAGTTGTTGTTCACGAGACTTTGTGTGATTCTCCTACTGGATTAGTACCTTGGTTCTCACTAAGGGAAATACTTATTGGTATTTTGCTACATCACCTCTCCACTTCAGGGAAAATCCCAACGCAACTCACAAGTAGTAGGGAGTCGATCACGGAGGGCTTCTACATCATCCTTGCTGCCTTCTGACGATGCGTAAGTAGTTCACAACAGACCTACGGTTCCATAGCTAGTATATATATGGCATTTTCTTTCTCTTTGATCTTTAATACAATGTTCTCCTTGATCTTCTTGGAGTTCTATCCGATGTAATCTTCTTTTGCGGTGTGTTTGTTGGGATCCGATGAATTGTGGGTTTATGATCATATTATCATTTAAAGTAATTGAGTCTTTTCTGAACTTTATTATGCATGATTGTTATAGCTTTGTATTTCTCTCCGATCTATTCGTTTGGTTTGGCCAACTAGATTGATTTATCTTCAGTGGGAGAGGTGCTTTGTAATGGGTTCAATCTTGTAGTGTCCTCACCCAATGACAAAGGGTAGCGAGGGTTTACTCATATTTCTTGGGTTTACTTTGTCTACATCATGTCATCTTCATGCATTACTCTGTTTGTTATGAACTTAATACCTAGAGAGGCAAGCATAGAAGTGCTCTCAAAGTGGAGTATTGTAGTAGATGCAGCCAGGAGTCAGTCTACTTGTCACGGACGTGATGCCTATATACATGATCATTGCCATAAATAGCATCATAACTATGTGCATTTCTATCAATTGCCGAACAATAATTTGTTTACTCATTGTATGCTATTGCTTTGAGAGAGAAGCCTCTAGTTAAAACTATGGCCCCGGGGTCTAATTTAATCATATTATAAAAAAATACCCTGCTGCAATTTGTTTACTTTATTTTGTTTTGCAATTTACCTATCTACCTATACAAGATTTGATCCTTGCAAATAACGAGTTCAAGGGGATTGGCAACCCTCTTGCTTGTGTTGGGTGCAAGTATCTGCTTTTATGTGTGCAGGTACAATTCACTAGGGTTGGGTTGGTGCTCCTTTTGGTTCAATAAACCTTGGTTCTCACTGAGGGAAATACTTATCTCTACTCTACTGCTTAACCCTTCCTCTTTGGGGGAAATCGCAATGCAGCTCACAAGTACCAGAATGGATCAATGATGGGAGGGTATGAGGGAGGCAACATATGGTGTGCAACCGAAGTGATTGAAAACTAAAGGGAGAAGGTTCTGCGGCAGCAATGAGATTATGGAATGGAGACGGGCAATGTACTTGGATAATAAATAGACCATGAGCACAATGAAAGTGCAACTAATCCCCGGGTGGTTTTTATAATTCATAACAACATATAGCTCATCGAACTAATATCCATTCAAGTTAAATATATCAGCAAGCTCAATGATTGGCATGGCATGGACTAGAGATGTGGACGCCTCAAAATGCTAAGGACAACGATTGGCAAAAGCTCAAGACTCTTCATTTCTATTTTAGTGATCCAAGATCACATTGAGTCCATAGGAAAGCCAATACTATTAAAAGGGGATGAGGTGTTGCTTAATGGTCTACTTGCTCAAAGTGCTTAGCGATATTGCTCCAAAACCCTCAGCCACTTTCTCATTTCCACATATGTCCAAAACCCAAAGTAAAACTCGGCCTCACCGATTTGATCTATCCGGCGCCACCGAGTTCAGTTGACATAGCCACTGCCAGAAACCCTAGACAATTCGGTCTCACTGATACGGATCTTGGTCTCACCAGGATGGCCTTGCAAACTATCCGTTGCTTGTTGTAATTATTTTGGTCTCACCGAAATGTGCAATCGGTTCCACCGAGTTTGCTTGACCAACTCTCTGTTTGATCTTTGTTGAAAGCGGTCTCACCCAGTTCATGCAATCTGTCTCACCGAGATGAGATTTTGCCCTAGCCCTAGAAAATCGGTCCCACCGAGTTGATCATGTCGGTCCCACCAAGATTCCTAACGTTCATATTTTGAACTAAATCAGTCTCACCGAGTTCTTCTATTCGGTCTGACCGAGTTGGGTCAAATGTGTGTAATAGTTGGATTTTGTGTGGAGGTTATATATACCCCTCCATCCCCCATCTCCATTTGTGAGAGAGCCATCAGAACGTGCCTACACTTCCACTACTCATTTTCTGAGAGAGAACCACCTACTCATGTGTTGAGACCAAGACATTCCAATCCAACCACAAGAATCTTGATCTCTAGCCTTCTCCAAGTTGCTTTCCACTCAAATCATCTTTCCACCATAGCAAAATCTGTGAGAGAGAGTTGAGTGTTGGGGAGACTATCATTTGAAGCATAAGAGCAAGGAGTTCTTCATCAACACACCATCTATTACCTTTTGGAGAGTGGTGTCTCCTAGATTGCTTAGGTGTCACTTGGGAGTCTCCAACTGTTGGGGAACATAGTATTTCAAAATTTTCCTACGCACACGCAAGATCCATCTAGGTGATGCATAGCAACGAGCGGGGAGAGTGTGTCTGAGGGAGTCCTGGACTAAGGGTTCCTCGAGCGTCCGGCCTGTTAGCCATGGGCCGGACTGATGGGCTGTGAAGATACAAAGACCGAAGGCTCTACCCGTGTCCAGATGGGACTCTCCCTGGCGTGGAAGGCAAGCTTGGCCACCAAATATGAAGATTCCTTTCTCTGTAACTGACTTTATGCAACCCTAGTCCCCTCCGGTGTCTATATAAACCAGAGGGCTTAGTCCGAAGAAGAAGAAGAATCATAATCGTAGTCATACAGGCTAGACTTCTAGGGTTTTAGCCATTACGATCTCGTGGTAGATCAACTCTTGTAATACTCATATTCATCAAGATCAATCAAGTAGGAAGTAGGGTATTACCTCCGTAGAGAGGGCCCGAACCAGGGTAAACATTGTGCCCCCTGTCTCCTGTTACCATCGATTCTAGACGCACAGTTCGGGACCCCCTACCCGAGATCCGCCGGTTTTGACACCGACATTGGTGCTTTCATTGAGAGTTCCGCTGTGACATCGAATACAGGGTTGATGGCTCGCCTTGTTGTCAAGGATAATATCACCTCCAGAGGAGCCCTGGCTCCGGGCCAAACCCTACGACTTGGCGGCTTTACCATGACCGCCTGTTCGGCCGTTGAGCTGACGACGACCTCTCGAGTCATCAAAAATCGTCTCCGCGTTGACTCCGAATACTCCAAATGAATGGATCCGGCGGAGTTGTCGTCTTTAAACGAACTCCTAGATCGCATTGCTGCCTTGGGGTCGCTACAGACTACGATCGGATTGGGCTTAAACCTGACCAGAGAGAAATCAAATCTCCGCCGATCACGCATCAGGTAGCGGTAGTGGAGGAGCAAGACAATAATTCTTCCTCTATATTGAGGACGAACTATGTTGGATTTCCGAGCTCGAGGAGCCGGATACCTGTCCGCAGAACGACGTACCCTGCCCTCCGAACCTAGAATCAGACGACGGGCCTAAAACATCAGTTGGTATCCTGGAGTCCGAACCATTAAGTTTGGAAGATTTACAAAATCCGGATCCCAAATTGGGTCAGGGTTCAGATTTAAAACCACCCACCCACCTAGTTATACGCAATCTTATGTACATATGACAGCAGTCTCAGGAAACGGTCCATCACTTTTGGGCCAGATTCCTCCTTGTCAAAGATAAGATTAAAGATTGCCGCGATGAAGACATGATCTCAGTATTCTGCAACAATTGCACGGACGAAGGAATCCTCAACGCCATCAACCGCCGTTGCGTATTACACTTCGCTGACTTGGCAACCATAGTACAGAAGTACTGCACAATGGAAAGCGCCATGAAAACCCAGGCAACTCATTGGGAACCACCGGTTTCAACTCAGCCCCTCGTCCGGGCAAAAAGGACGCACCCTCGTGGGGCGCCTGATCTAATAGTAAAGAAATCAAAGCCCATTACGGGGCGCGGAACTGTTCTGGAGGGATGCCTCGATAGGCCATGCAAAATACATACAACATCGAATATTACTCCAATCCACAGCCTTAGAGCATGTTGGATACTCCGGCAAGTGGCCAAGAGCGGCGAAGATCTCCTTACCAAAAATACCCCAGAACAACACCCCCCGGAAGACGATGACCTCAGAGTATTGATGGTCTTCAAGACCTTTGCTTCAAAAAATCAGCGCAAAAGGGCACTCCGCGACCTCGCTGAAGTCTGCCAAGTCGTAGCAATAAACCCCTGGAACGACACGGCCATAACATTTAATGCCGGTGACAAACCAATATTCAGGACAGTCCGGGCACCAGCCGCCTTGGTCCTCAGTCCGATCGTGGACGGCTTTCGGCTCACCAAGGTTCTCATGGATGGCGGCAGCGGACTAAACCTCATTTACGAGGATACACTCAGCAAAATGGAAATAGACAGCAGCCACATCGAGCAAAGTAGCACGACCTTCTGAGGAATTATTCCCAGTCGGGAGGCGTGATGCACGGGAAAAATCACGCTCGACGTGGTATTCGTCACACCGGAGAACTATCGGTTCGAGGAAATAACCTTCCAAGTGGCCCCTTTCAACAGCGGATATCAAGCCCTATTGGGGCGAGATGCATTTACATGCTTCCAAGCTATACCTCAGTACGGGTATATGAAGCTCAAGATGCACGGGCCCAACGACATAATCACTCTCGCCAGTGATCCAGACATAGCACTCCGCGCTGAAAAATAAAACCGCATCCCTGGCCCTTGAGACATTATCTGAAGCCCTCGCGGCCGAAGAATTAACCGCGTTGCGCTCCACGGTGGATAGGGACGATGTAATCATGGAAAAACGATCCAAATCCACCTCCTTCAAACCAGCAGAAGAAATAGTCAAATTCCAAGTCCATCCAATGGACCCCAAGAAGACAGCATCTATCGGGGCACAACTAGACCCAACGGTCGATGCCGCGCTACGAGAGTTCCTGCGCAAGAACTGGGATATATTCGCCTGGCACCCTTCTGATATGCTAGGAATCCCACGCAGATTGGCCGAACACAACCTCAATATATTGTAGGGACATAAACCGGTCAAGCAAACACTGCGGCGCTTTTCCAAACCCAAACGTCAAGCTATGGGGGAGGAGCTAGCCAATCTAATCGAGGTCGGGTTCATTAGAGAAATAAAACACCCGGACTGGCTAGCAAACTTGGTGGTGGTGCCAAAGAAGGATAAATCCTGGTGCCTGTGTGTCGATTTCAAAGACCTCAATAAGGCCTGCCCTAAGGATCCCTTCCCCCTCCGCCGCATCGACCAGATCATTGATGCTACTGTAGGACACGACTCACTGTGCTTCCTTGACGCATATTCCGGATACCATCAAATCAAAATGAAGGATTCCTATCAAGCCGCAACGGCATTCATTACCCCATATGGGCCATTCTGCTTCAACACGATGCCCTTCGGGCTCAAAAACGCCGGGGCAACCTACCAACGCATGATTCAAACATGCCTGGAGAAACAGATCGGCAAGACAGTTGAAGCATACGTGGACGACGTCGTCATCAAAACTAGGCACGTCGAGTCACTAATAGACGATTTACGTCTCACATTCGACAACCTCCATGCATATGACATCAAGCTCAATCCAAAAAAGTGTGTTTTCGGCGTCCCCGCTGGAAAACTGCTGGGCTTCATCGTTTCCAATAGAGGTATTGAAGCAAATCCAGCCAAAATCCGAGCTTTGTCACAATTGGCTACGCCAACAGACCTTCAACAGGTCCAAAAACTCGCTGGATGCGTGGCAGCTTTAAGCCGCTTTATCTCCAGATTAGGAGAAAAGGCATTGCCAGTCTATCGCCTTCTTCGGCGCACCGATCACTTCGAGTGGACGGATGCGGCAACGGCCAGACTAGAAGAAATAAAAACCCTTCTAGCGAGCAATCCAATCCTGGCCGCACCGAACGTTGGTGAACCCATGTTATTATACATATCGGCAACACACCAGGTGGTGAGCGCCGTGCTCGTCGTTGAGCGAGAGTAGGACGGACACAAATTCTCGTTTCAGAAGCCGGTATACTACGTATCCACTGTCCTCACATCATGCAAATCCCGGTACCCTCATTATCAAAAGATAGCATATGCGGTCTTCATGGCATCTCGGAAGCTACGACACTACTTCCAAGAGTGTTCGATCACGGTGGTTTCCGAAGTACCACTCAATGACATAATAAACAACCGCGATGCTACGGGCCGGATTGCCAAATGGGCCATTGAGCTCCTTCCATTCGACATAACATACAAACCGCGTCGATCCATCAAATCCCAAGTACTGGCGGACTTCGTCGCCGAATGGACAGAGGCCGAACTCCCTAAAGAGTACGGCACATATTCCAACCTGGTTATGTATTTCGATGGTTCCAAAATGCTGGAAGGGTTAGGAGCAGGCATTGTTTTAACGTCCCCCACTGGAGACGTAGTCCAGTACATACTCCAAATATTATACACAGACTCCAATAACGCAGCCGAATACGAGGCCTTATTGCATGGTCTTCGGATGGCTGTCTCCATGGGCATACAATGCCTGGACGTGCGTGGGGACTCAAACCTCGCAATATCTCAAATAAATGGAGATTTCGACGCCAAAGATCCAAAGATGGCAGCTTACCATAATGCGGTGCTCAAGATGTCAGCTCGATTCGAGGGGCTCGAGTTCCATCATGTGGCTCGAGAAAGCAATCAAGCGGCGGATGTCCTTGCTTGCATCGGTGCCAAGCGCGACCCCGTCCCACCTAATATCTTTCTGGAAAGGCTTTTTAAGCCTTCGTGGGTGTAACAAGGGAGAGCGCCCGGCCTGGATCCGACCACATCCCCAGATTCCGAACACACTAACACCATCGGGGGCTCAACCACCGAAATAACACCATCGGCCCATCTCATCATGGCAGTCATTGCCTCATGGATCGAACCCTTCTTGGCCTACCTTAATAGGCGAGAACTCCCTGAGGATCAGAATGAGGCTCGCCGCATTGTCCGGTGTTCGAAAATCCTACAAGGTTCACGATGGAGAACTCTACAAGAAAAGCGCTACCGGAGTACACCAAAGATGTATCTCCGAGGAAGAGGGGCGGCAGCTCTTGGCTGAAATTCATGCCGGTCTCGATGGTCACCACGCCGCGGCTCAGGCCCTTGTAAGCAAGGCTTTCCGTACAGGTTTCTATTGGCCGACGGCCCGAGCAGACGCACAGGACCTTGTCCAACGTTGCGTCGGATGCCATCTTTTCGCCAACCAGAGCCATATGCCACCCACTGCTCTGCAAACAATCCCCATCACTTGGCCTTTCACGGTCTGGGGGCTTGATATGGTTGGACCCCTTAAAGGAGGAAGCCATAAGAAAAAATATCTGCTGGTCATGGTGGATAAATTCACTAAGTGGATAGAGGCCAAACCAGTTAAAACGGCCGAAGCCGGACCAGTGATAGACTTTATATCCGGCGTTGTACACCGTTATGGTGTCCCACACAACATCATCACCGATAACGGCTCCAATTTCACAGCCGATGAGGTGAAAAACTGGTGCGCCAATCTGGGCCTTAAGCTCGATTATGCCTCCGTCTATCACTCACAAACAAACGGTCAAGTCGAACAAGCCAATGGTCTTATTATGAGCGGCATCAAGCCTATGCTGGTGCGGTCTTTCAAAGAATCAGACAAGCACTGGGTTGAGGAGCTCGACTCCGTACTCTGGGGGCTGTGGACCACGCCCAATCGCACTACCGGATATACACCTTTCTTCATGGTGTACGGTGCAGAGGTTGTGTTACCCTGCGACATTATTCATCACTCACCTCGAGTGCGCATGTACGAAGAGAGAGGGAGAGTGGCCGAGCTTGACCGGCAGGACAACTTAGATGCCCTGGAGGAGGAGCGCGACGTTGCAAAAGCCTGTTCCGCATTTTATCAACAGCAGGCTCGCAGGTATCATAGCAGAGAAGTGCGGGCCAAGACTTATAATGTTGGCGAACTTGTTCTACGCCTGCCGGAGAAGAAAAAGGACAAACTCAAGCCCAAGTGGGAGGGTCCCTTCATCATTGACGAAGTTCTCACCGGAGGAGCATACCGCCTGCATGATGCGGTCAGACAATCGCCTAGAGCCGAACCCCTGGAACGCGGCCAGACTCCAAAGATTCTATGCCTAGCACCGAACTCTTTGTTCGTCTCCTTCTTCCTATTGTTTCCATTACTTTTTCCTCTCCTTTCGCTTTTTTCCTTTTTAGCCTTAAAGCTTTTCGTGTGGCTAAACCGTGCGCTTGTGACATACACATCCTCAAATATGTACGTCAATTATACCAGGGGGCTTCTTTGACAGAAGATTATTATTGTTATTTTTCGAGCATCAAGCTCATCACATATGCGTGTTTTCCCCATATGTACCTTTTCTTCGCCATTATATGCATCGATATGACTTAAGTTTTGGCCAAGCTGGGTTGCCTGGCTCCTGTGCTTATGCCCTAAGTTCCCGTTAGTTCGGCTAGAGCATAAAGGGACCACCTCTGCGATTGTTACTGCCGGGTCATACGAATGTGTACCTCAGACTGGGTGAAGTCGAAAGCTAGCGTTCTTAAGGGAATATTCGGTCGGCGAACTAAAGATGTTGTTACAGTCATTAAAATATGAACCCCTAGATGTTGAATATACTGCAATTTCTTCAATCATAGTTCGGACATGCACATTAACGCATGTACACCCAGGGAAAGGAACCCTTAAAGGAACTATTCGCTCTGGAAGATGTTTCTTACAATCACAATGTAATATAACATAGCTAGCCGGATACAACTTGTCTGTTCAAGCAACTATGAACCCTACGCCTGGTTTCTACGCATACCCCGGTATATTTTTCCGCTCAGGTATTCGGAAACACTCTGCACCTTCGGGTACAGAGGTTGAAGCAAAAAGGTCTGCCATGACAATCGTTTTACAATCCGGCTAGGGACAAATACATCAGGGAAAGTACATAGTCACTTGGACTCATAAATTTCCTCCTCTATATCGTCTAACAGGCTGTCTAACTTACAATCCTATTGGGAATATCTGGCGGCTACTTCTACTTGGTCATATACCAAATTCACGGGAATTTCTTTCCATCTGACCCTAGAGGTCCGACCCGGGCCACATGATTTGGATCAAGCTTGTTATACCGTGTTTTCACCATGGCCCAGGCTTCTCGTGCACCTTCCCGGCAGGCCGATATCTTCCATAATCGGAAGCGCCGCCGTGCTCCCTTGAATAGCTATATAAGCTCATCCATCCTTCCTGGAGGGGAGGCGGATGGCCATAAAGCCTTGGCAACACATCGCATCCCCTGCCGAGCTTGCTCGTGCATTTGTGACAGATCTTGTAGCAGATCGCCCGAGATTCCGGACATCTCCTCTTCGGGACGGTTGGTCAGCATACCTACAGATATAATTCTGTCAGCCCCTTTCATCTTCGAACTACACGGAGGTAAGTGTGAACACATACCTAATATGCCGCCGCACAGCCTCTTATTTTCCTTCACGGAATCAGCCAGTTGGGCCCGTACATCTTTCAGTTCTTCGCGCAGCTGGGTGTGGGCATCCTGCAGCTTGTTTTTCTCATCTCTGACTCGTGTCAGCACACGTTCGCCCGCGGCCAGCAGTCTTTTGGCTTATTATTCTTCCGCTTGAGCGGCTTTCAGTTGCTCCTTCAGTTGATCTGAAGATCCTGCCATAAGATGAGCAACAGTGTTAGCATTGCCGATATATAATTATGTTTTCTCAATGGAGGGGAATATTACCAGGTGACGCCTTCTTGGATTTCTCCAGTTCGGCGGTAACAACAGTTAGCTGCGTCTGACACATTTCTAGCTCTCGAGACAACAGGTTGTTCTTCTCTGTAAGCACCTAGTTATACAATGATCCTTAAATCAGTTGTATCAACTGCTTCAAGTCTCGGGGGCTACTAGTATATAATTATCATATTTAACAATGTAAACTTACCTGCATATCTTTTAAATGCTGGTCTGTGGCTCTGTTAAGCCCGTCTCGAGCAGCTCGGATGTATGCATTAGCTGAGCTGAAGGCATTGAATGCCTCTTTGGTAAAGCGGGGGGTCGCGTAGAATGGCCCTCCGGCGCCGCTGATTCATGGCGCTCTCCACTTCCGAGTTTGTGATGGATACATCATTTGAATCCTCTGCCGAAGGAAAACCCGGCCTTGCCCCCATATCAGCCCATGTCTTTGCGGCAGGATCTGGATCCCGGCTGTTGGGAGTATGACCTCACGGACCCCCGGACATAGTCCGGCGAACTCTTGTCCTGATACAGAACAAACGAAAAAAGTCACAGTTGGATGCGACTGCCAAGAGGCACATTTACAAATCCATACCTCTTCGATGAAGGCTCGGTCATGCCTTCGTTTGCCTTCCTCTTTGAAGGCTTGCCCGGCACGGGGGCCGCTCTCTTTGGAGTAGCCTCTGGGGTAGCATGGCGCGCCGAACGCCTCCCCTTTTGAGCACGAGACAGTGGGATGGGTGAGGCAGAACGAGGGAACTCTTTCGGAGGAAATGTCTCCTGATTACTTATGTGCAAAGCAGGGAGAAGACCGGGATAGTCGGCGGTGATGGCTACTTCCGTGCCGTCATAGCTCGCCTGGTAAAACACCCCATCCTCGAGCACCACGAATATATTCGGATCCTCTTTGAATCCGGGGTCAAGGTCCCGGTTGTGGCCCTCTGGCTGCGGGGTGGGGCTGTGAAGCCCCTCGGAGATCTTTCGCCATTGCTGTTATAAATGGACGGATTAATATTCATAGAAAGAGGATCAGGGAGTTTAGAGAGTAGAGCAGAGGGGTTTGGACTTAGCCAGCTAGGAGGATTGTACATGGAAAATCCATCTACGTGCTTGATCTGAAGAAACTCCTCTTCCTCCCTTTGAACAGTTCGGCCAATATTTTGGCGGGCGTGAGGTGTCCGGACCCTTTCGGCATGGCGGAGGCGTCATCCTCATTGTAATGCCACATGGGAAGCCCTCTGTATTGGAGTGGCTGAACCCCCCGTACTATGGAAGTCGCCATTACCTCTACTATTGATAATCCGGACTGGGCGAGTGTCTTTATCTTGCTCATGAGTTGACGAACTTCCGCACTATCTTCCTCCCCGAGGCTTTGAGGGCGCCAGCTGTGGCATTTCCTCAAAGGAACGCTTGTAAACTCGGGAAGACCCCTCCGAACTGGGTCAGGAAGTGTGACGTCCTCGACAGAGAACCATTCGGAAGGCCATTCTTCGGATGCTTTCTTCGGTGTGCCGGACAGGTATCCGGTCTCGGCGATGCGCCATACCTCAGCTCTGCCCACTTCAAATATGGATCCATCGTGGTTACGCGGGACGAGATAGAATAGCTTTCTCCACAATTCAAAATGGGCCTCACAACCCAGGAACAGCTCACAAAGAGCACCGTAACCTGCGATGTGCAGGATGGAGGCGGGAGTGAAGTTGTGCAGTTGGAGGCCATAATACTCCAGAAGCCCTCAGAGGAACAGATGAATTGGAAATCCGACACCTCTTAGCAGATAAGGGACAAAGCACACTCGCTCCCCCCGGATGGATTGGGGAAGTTCTCCGCCTGGGCCTCGCCATTGAAGGAGGTCAATCCAGCCCGAACAAGGACCAGATCCGCAGGGGAAGAAATCCCTATGTTTGCAGCTTCACTAGCTGACCGTGGGATATGGAACATTTCTCACAATCGTCTTTTTCTGGGACGCAGGGACGGGAGGAAGAGCTGGGAGCGCTAGCCATGTTGGAGTGGTCTTTCATAGCAAGATTTGAGGATTTTTCCGCGTGGTGCTGAATGGATCTGAGATCCAATCTCTTTAAATAGACACTTCTCCTTACAGGGCCGGGGTGTTATGTGTAAAAACGCCCTGACCTCTCGCATTTGCTCGACACGTGGAAGCTGAAATTGTTGATACGCAGAAGCCAATGGGTATGACATTAAATGGAAAGCCGAATACATCACCTTGAATTCATCGGAGGAGGAACCCGCCTTGCAATGTCGAAGACAATCTACGCGCCGGACACCTCGTCATTGAAGTCTGGTTCGGGGGCTACTGAGGGAGTCCTGGACTAAGGGGTCCTCGGGCGTCCGGCCTGTTAGCCATGGGACAGACTGATGGGCTGTGAAGATACAAAGACCGAAGGCTCTACCCGTGTCCGGATGGGACTCTCCCTGGCGTGGAAGGCAAGCTTGGCGACCAAATATGAAGATTCCTTTCTCTGTAACCGACTTTATGCAACCCTAGTCCCCTCCGGTGTCTATATAAACCGGAGGGCTCAGTCCGAAGAAGAAGAATCATAATCGTAGTCAGACAAGCTAGACTTCTAGAGTTTCAGCCATCATGATCTCATGGTAGATCAACTCTTGTAATACTCATATTCATCAAGATCAATCAAGCAGGAAGTAGGGTATTACCCCCATAGAGAGGGCCCAAACCTGGGTAAACATTGTGCCCCCTGTCTCCTGTTACCATCGATCCTAGACGCACAGTTCGGGACCCCCTACCCGAGATCCGCCGGTTTTGACACCGACAGAGTCCACGTACCCTCGTAGACCGAAAGCGGAAGCGTTTAGTAACGCGGTTGATGTAGTCGAACGTCTTCGCGATCCAACCGATCCAAGTACCGAACGCACGGCACCTCCGCGATCTACACACGTTCAGCTCGGTGACGTCCCTCGTACTCTTGATCCATCTGAGGCCAAGGGAGAGTTTCGTCAGCAAGACGGCGTGATGACGGTGATGATGAAGTTACCAACACAGGGCTTCGCCTAAGCACTACAACGATATGACCGAGGTGGAAATCTCTGGAGGGGGGCACCGCACACGGCTAAGACAACTGTCAACTTGTGTGTCTATGGGGTGCCCCCTCCCCCGTATATCAAGGAGTGGAGGAGGGGAGGGCTGACCCTCATAGGGCACGCCCAAGGGGGGAGTCCTACTCCTAGTAGGAGTAGGTTTCCCCCTTCCCTTGTTGGAGTAGGAGACGAAGGAAGAGGGAGAGAGAGGGAAGGAAAGGGGGGGGGGCGGCCCCCCACCCAATTCGGATTGGGCTTGGGGTGGGGCACCCTCCACCTGGCCGCCTCCTCCTCTCTCCCACTAAGGCCCAATAAGGCCCATTGACTCCCCGAGGGGTTCCGGTAACCCCCCGTTACTCCGGTAAATGCCCGAACTCATTTGGAACCCTTCCGGTGTCCAAACATAGCCTTCCAATATATCGATCTTTATGTCTCGACCATTTCAAGACTCATCGTCATGTCAGTGATCACATCCGGGAGTCTGAACTACCTTCGGTACATCAAAACACATAAATTCATAATACTGATCGTCATCGAAAGTAAGCATGCGGACCCTACGGGTTCGAGAACTATGTAGACATGATCGAGACTCACTTCCGGTCAATAACCAATAGCGGAACCTGGATGATCATATTGGTTCCTACATATTCTACGAAGATCTTTATCGGTCAAACCGCATAACAACATATGTTGTTCCCTTTGTCATTGGTATGTTACCTGCCCAAGATTCGATCGTCGATATCTCAATACCTAGTTCAATCTCGTTACCGACAAGTCTCTTTATTCGTTCTGTAATGCATCATCCCGCAACTAACTCATTAGTCACAATGCTTGCAAGGCTTATAGTGATTTGCATTACCAAGAGGGCCCAGAATCTTGATCCATGCCAACTTAATAAACACCATCAGAGACACCTATAGAGCATCTTTATAATCACCCAGTTACGTTGTGATGTTTGATAGCACACTAAGTGTTCCTCCGGTATTCAGGAGTTGCATAATCTCATAGTCATAGGAACATGTATAAGTTATGAAGAAAGCAATAGCAATAAACTAAACGATCATAGTGCTAAGCTAATGGATGGGTCAAGTCAATCACATCATTCTCTAATGATGTGATCCCGTTCATCAAATGACAACTCATGTCTATGGTTAGGAAACTTTAACCATCTTTGATTAACGAGCTAGTCAAGTAGAGGCATACTAGTGACACTCTGTTTGTCTATGTATTCACACATGTACTAAGTTTCCGGTTAATACAATTCTAGCATGAGTAATAAACATTTATCATGACATAAGGAAATATAAATAACATCTTTATTATTGCCTCTAGGGCATATTTCCTTCAGTCTCCCACTTGCACTAGAGTCAATAATCTAGATTAGACAGTAATGATTCTAACACCCATGGAGTCTTGGTGCTGATAATGTTTTGGTCGTGAGAGAGGCTTAGTCAACGGGTCTGCAACATTCAGATCCGTATGTATCTTGCAAATCTCTATGTCTCCCTCCTTGACTTGATCGTGGATATGAACTCCTTCATCCAGACTCCATCATTTGCTGCTTCCGAAGCAACTATGTACTCCGCTTCACACGTAGATTCCGCCATGACGCTCTACTTGGAACTGCACCAACTGACATCTCCACCATTCAATAAAAACACGTATCCAGTTTGTGACTTAGAGTCATCAGGATCAGTATCAAAGCTTGCATCGACGTAACCGTTTACGACGAGCTCTTTGTCACCTCCATAAACGAGAAACATATCCTTAGTCCTTTTCAGGTATTTCAGGATATTCTTGACCGTTGTCCAGTGATCCACTCCTGGATTACTTTGGTACCACCCTGCTAAACTAATAGCAAGGCACACATCAAGTCTGGTACACAGCATTGCATACATGATAGAACCTACGGCTGAAGCATAGGGAATGACTTTCATTTTCTCTCTATGTTCTGCAGTGGTTAGGCATTGAGTCTGACTCAACTTCACACCTTGTAACACAGGCAATAAACCTTTGTTTGTTTGATCCATTTTGAACTTCTTCAAAACTTTATCAAGGTATGTGCTTTGTGAAAGTCCAATTAAGCGTCTTGATCTATGACTATAGATCTTGATGCCTAATATATAAGCAGCATCACCGAGGTCTTTCATTGAAAAATTCTTATTCAAGTATCCTTTTATGCTATTTAGAAATTCAGTATCATTTCCAATCAACAATATGTCATCCACATATAATATCAGAAATGCTACAGAGCTCCCACTCACTTTCTTGTAAATATAGGCTTCTCCAAAAGTCTGTATAAAACCATATGCTTTCATCACACTATCAAAGCGTATATTCCAACTCCGAGAGGCTTGCACCAGTCCATAAATGGATCGATGGAGCTTGCACACTTGTTTAGCACCTTTTGGATCGACAAAACCTTCCGATTGCATCATATACAACTCTTCTTTAAGATATCCATTAAGGAATGCAGTTTTGACATCCATTTGCCAAATTTCATAATCATAAAATGCGGCAACTGCTAACATGATTCGGACGGAATTAAGCATCACTACGGGTGAGAAGGTCTCATCGTAGTCAACTCCTTGAACTTGTCGAAAACCTTTCGCAACAAGTCGATCTTTGTAGACAGTAATATTACCGTCCGCATGAGTCTTCTTCTTGAAGATCCATTAATTCTCTCTGGCTTGCTGATCATTGAGCAAGTCAACCAAAGTCCACACTTTGTTCTCATACATGGATCCCATCTCAGATTTCATGGCCTCAAGCCATTTTGCGGAATCTGGGCTCATCATCGCTTCCTCATAGTTCGCAGGTTCGTCATGGTCAAGTAACATGACCTCCAGAACAGGATTACCGTACCACTCTGGTGCGGATCTGATGCGGAGCATCCTTCCATCATCCCCATGGACTCTACATCGACACATCCAACCCCACGAGGACCCACGACGAGAGCTCGAGCACGTGCTATTCAATCCGAGGTTAACTCTCTCCTTGTTGAACTTCACTTGACCCACTTGAGACATGGCTACTACCTCAAACGGAGATGCTTTGTGTGCTCAGGTACCATGTAAGCAACCAAGGAGAAGGAACGGTGCAAGACGGACATCAAGATCAAGGAAGCATTCGGCCCAACCTGGAAGGACCGGTACAACCGCCCAACAACCGGCCGGGCGGAACAACCGGCCTACTACCGCCCAACAACCGGCCGCCATTCGGTGATCAAGCGGTGCAAGGCCGGTACAGCACCGGATGTACCGGTAATTCCCAAATGACCGGAACAACCGGCCCCACGACCGGTACAACCGCTGGGGACCCCGACGACCAGCTGCAGAAGCCAACACCTGACCCCGGCGGTAGTACCGCCTTCCTCGACCGGTACTTCCGCTCTCCTTTGGATCGCCCGGTGATACCTGGCTGCCCCTCGTAGGAACAATAGGCTGTCTGCGCACAGGGCTCGGGCATGAGGCCCATGTACCCCTTCACTTCGCCCCCATTTGCACTAAGACTATAAATAGAACTCCCCCACCTCCTAGTTAGGTTTAGCATTGGATTAGCTCATATTTGTGTGAGAGCCCTTGCTCATCCACTTGGTTACTTCTCCTCGTAGTTCACGGCCTCTTCGGAGAAGATCCCCAAGCGGATTCAAGACCCCTTTCTAGGGAAGAACATCAAGGCCTCCTCTCGGAGAAGAACGGATCCATTGTATCCTTTCCTTTGTTGATCTTGAACCTTGTGTTACCTTATGTGTGTGATGATCTAGCACTCGTGTGATTGATTCTATGTCGGTTTAGTGATTCTCTCCCTCGTTTTCCCCGTGTTTCCCCTTTGTGCTTCCGCGTGTTCTTCGTGATTCCCCGTAGGATCCACTCCAAACGTGAAAGATCGACGCTATAGGGTTCCGCTCTACATCATCTTGGTATCATGAGCCACGTTGATCACGTTTTTGGAGCCCCTACCCCATGTTTTCTAGCTTGATTTTGTTGTTTTTGTCCTAAATCCGAAAATCCCCACCAAAAATAGCCCCCAATTTTTTTTGTGATTTGTTGGTGTGATGAAATTTTGTTGGATTTGTTCCATGGATTTGTGTTGCTGCGTGTGGATCTAGCTTTCCCCACCCTCCCCACCTCTTTCCATCCACGAAATCCACCCAATTTTGCCCCCGAAATCCTCCATTTCCGCCACAAAATCGCGCCCGTTTCGTTACATTTGAATCGACACGGCGGTACAACCGCCTCCGAGCGGTACCACCGCTGAGTACCTCGAGCGGTACAACCGCCCGTCCGAGCGGTACTACCGCCCAGGCCAATTTCAGCATTCTGAGTTTCACCATTTTCAGCATAACTTCCACATCCGAAGTCCGATTGTCGCGTTCTTTAGCTCGTTGAGAAGCTATTGACATTCCCCATCCACCACCACCTTTCCGTTTCCACCATTATTGCTTTTGGTCTTTGAGAATTTGAGTTGTGGTTCCCGTGTCCTATTGTGTTTCGGCTATATAGGTACGGTTCGACGTCAACATCACCACCGCTCATCTTCGCCAAGGACTCACCATCGTCAAGGACGGTAACCTCGACGACATCTTTGTCATCTCTCGCAATTGCATTGATAACCACATAGCCTTAATTTTGCGTTGCTTACCCATCGAGACTAGCCAATGAGTATTGCCGGCAACGTGACTTGTGCACATTAGTAATCATACTCCATAGCATACATACCATACCATAGTGGTGCATATCTTGGGATCCACTTTTGTGTCACAAAATTGTCATCGCATACACAATTGCTATCTTGGTTCGTGAAGTTTGCATAAGAAAAGAGCTCAAAAGAGAAAGAGCCACCCAAGCTTTTAAGCAAAGAGAAAGATAAGCAAAGAACTTATGAGCAAGCACCATCGCATCATAATACATTAAGATTGTCATATTGGATCATCTTGGATCATTGCACCGAAATATCATACATATAGCATACTTGGGATAGAGATAGTTGCATTTTTGCCTAGTAGGTTGTGCACAAGCTCCGTATCCGCCTATTGTGCAATCGTGCTAGCGTCTCTCTAGCATTGTGCAACAAGAGCATTTTCGTGGTTTCCACATTTTGGCTCACTTTTGGTTTGCACAATCCCACTTATCTATTTGCGTGTGTGTTTCTGTGTACCACTACTTGCTTGGTCTACTTGTCGCATTTGCAAATTTGTGCATCTTTTCCAACATTATTGAATCTCGCTTTCAATTGCATCAAATTTTGTGCCACGATCCTAACCAAGCTCCACTATAAGCTTTTACTTGTGTAGGTGTGAGAACCGACAAGAATTGGTACCAATAGTGCTATTTCATTGTCCGCATTTGAGTGACCTTGATTCAATTTCAACATCGGTCAAAGGTACATTGGTATTAGTTCTTATCCTTCTACCACTCACATTTTGCTTGAAATGATGGATAGGCCAAGTACTTCTACCAACCCACTCTTCATCGAGCAAGATGATGACATGTCATCATTCGTCACAAAGAGCCACCTCTTTGGTGCTCAAAGGGCATTACACCAAGAGCAACAAGCTATGAGCGACCGCATCGACAACCTCGCCACCGACTTGCGACTCTCCGAGCAACGTACAAGAGACTACTTCGACAACAAGCTCGACTCGCACAAGCAAGAGAACGATGCAAGAATGGACGACATCCGCGCCTTGTTGGTGAACCGGCCTCATTCTACATCGTCATACTCAAGACGGAGCCGCTCGAGTCGACACTCCGACGACACCTTCTCCGACTCAAGTACACCGTCATCGAACACTCTTCGACGAGCCGCGCGTCAAGACCGTCATGCATCTCGCAACCCGCTACATGACAAGCATTCACAAGAGCAAGTCGATGAGCAAGTCCCCCGTCCTCAATTAAACCAAGTAGCGTTTGCTCAAGCTCAAGAATGACGACGTCTTCGTCGCCAAGAAGAACAAGAACGAGCACGTCTACACCAAGCGCAACAAGATGCCGACGCTCAACGTCTTCAACAACAACAATGAGAAGCGCAAGCTCTTGAGGCGGAACGTGCCCTTCAAGAATCAAGTCGAGCCATCGCCAACCGCAATCGCGAACGGCGCAATGAAGAGGAAGCTCTTCGAGAAGAAATCCAAGAGAGGAACTACCATCCGCGTGTGCAACGACAAGCTCCACAAGCTCCTCAACAAGAACGTCAAGCTCCACAAGCTCCTCCACAAGCTCGTCAAGATCATCCTCAACCTCAAGGTCAACAAGAGCAAGTTGATAATGGACTTCCTCCACGCCAAGAGCAACATGAGGATTATTACCCCCCACGTCAAGGGCGTCATCATCACCATCGCCAACAACACAATGAAGAGCAACGCTATGGAAAGTTAAAATTCAACATGCCCAAGTTCAATGGAAGCAATGAACCCGAAGAATACCTCTCATGGGCATTGAAGGTCGACAAAATCTTCCGGTTGCACAACTACGATGAAGAGAAGAAAATCGCTATGGCATCACTTGAGTTCCAAGATTATGTGCTCATATGGTGGGAACAACTCATTGAGCAACGACAAGCAAGAGGTGAACCTCCAATCACCACTTGGACTCAAATGAAGGATGTCATGCGAGCACGTTTTGTGCCAACCTACTACAACCGCGACCTCTTCAAGAAACTCCAACTTCTCAAGCAAGGAACAAAGAGTGTTGAAGAATACTACAAGGAAATGGAGATAGCCATGATTCGAGCCAATGTCAAGGAAGATGATGAGCAAACTATGGCACGCTTCTTGAATGGACTCAATCATCCCATCAAGAAGATCGCCGACTTCCAACCATACTCCACCCTCATTGAGCTCGTGCATCAAGCTACAAAGGCGGAACGTCAAGTGCAAGATGACTTCAAGTACGCCAAGTACTCGTCCAAGACCTACGGCTTCTCCAACAACCAAGCTTCAACACCTCCCCCAACATCTACATCAACCAAACCTTCTACAAACAACGACGACAAGTCGAGTTACAAGAGAAATTCGACAAGTTCAAGTCGTCCTACTCCTACTACAAGCAACTTCAAGCCGCGTGCTTCATCTTCTACTCCGACCGATGAGACCATCAAAACAAGCTCCTTCAAGTGTTTCACTTGCGGCGGCCGAGGCCACAAGTCCTATGAATGCACCAACAAGCGGACCATGATCCTCAACGACGACGGCACATATGACTCAATGAGTGATGAGGAGATGGAAGCCCTTGAGCAAGTGGCCATGCACCGCAAGTGAACGAAGATGAAGATGATCAAGTCTTTTGCGATGAGGATTCGAGCCCCGCTCTCGTTGTCTCCAAGGTCTTGACTCTTCAACATCAACAAGAAGATGACCAAAGATGCCACATCTTCCACACAAAGGCCGGCATCAACGGAAGGTCCGTCAAGGTCATCATCGATGGAGGTAGTTGCCACAACTTGGCAAGTGAAGAACTATGTTCCAAACTTCAATTGATCAAGAGGAAGCACCCGCACCCCTACAAGGTTCAATGGCTAAGTGACTCGGCACTATCTGAGTCGAGCATACGGTCCAAGTCTCCTTCAAAATTGGTGCTTATGAAGACACGTTGGAGTGTGATGTGGTCCCAATGACCGTTTGCCACCTACTTCTAGGTCGACCATGGCAATTCGACCGTGGTGTCATCCACAATGGGCGCACCAATCACTATAGCTTCAAGATGAAAGGGAAGGAATATGTGCTACGACCTATGTCTCCTAGTCAAGTGATAGCCGACAAGCAAGCCACCCATCATAGAGACAAGAGTGAGAAAGTGATGCACCAAAATGTGAGTGAGAGCCACAAGCCAAACTTGAGCGCCTCTTCGCCTAGAGAGAAAAACCTCATCCTATTTTCCACCAAAAGTGAGATGAGAAAAGTGTGTGAGAACCCATCTAGTGTGATGCACTTTGTCCTTGTGTGCAAGGATGGAGAACCAAAAATTAACACCACTCACGAGCTACCTTTGGTGTTTCAATCTCTTTTGCAGGAATTTCAAGATGTTTTCCCCGATGAGCTACCTCCGGGTCTACCTCCTCTACGAGGCATTGAGCATCGAATCGACCTCATCCCCGGAGCGCCACTTCCAAACAAAGCTCCATACCGTGTCAATCCCGAAGAAACCAAGGAGATTCAACGGCAAGTACAACAACTAATCGACAACGGTCATGTACGTGAAAGCTTAAGCCCTTGTGCCGTTCCCGTTATACTTGTGCCTAAGCCCGATGGAAGTTTTCGCTTGTGTTCCGATTGTAGACCTATAAATGCTATTACCGTTTGCTATAGGCATCCCATTCCTCGCTTATATGATATGCTTGATGAACTTAGCGGAGCCAACTTTTCTCAAAATTGATCTTAAAAGTGGCTATTATCAAATCCGCATTCAAGAAGGTGATGAATGGAAAACTGCTTTCAAAACCAAATTTGGCTTGTATGAGTGGTTAGTGATGCCTATGGGTTTGTCGGAAGCACCCGGAACTTTCGTGCGTCTTATGCATCATGTGCTTAGACCTTACATTGGAATCTTCGTTGTGGTTTACTTTGATGATATTCTTGTGTTTAGCAAAACCATGAAAGAGCACATCAATCATGTAAAATCTGTGTTGCAAACTCTTCGCAAGGAAAGCCTTTATGCGAACTTGAAAAAAATGCACTTTTGGCGTTGACAAAGTGGTTTTCTTGGGTTTCGTTGTCTCTTCCAAGGGTGTCCATGTTGATGAAACTAAAATTGAAGCAATTAAAACTTGGCCCCAACCCACCAATTTGCAACAAGTGCGAAGTTTTCTTGGTCTTGCGGGTTTTTATCGTCGCTTTGTGAAAAACTTTAGCACTATTGCCGCCCCTTTGCATGCTTTGAGTAAGAAGAATACTCCTTTTGTTTGGGGATCTTTGCAATCCACCGCTTTTGATGAGCTCAAGTCTTTGCTTACTCATGCTCCGATTCTTGCTTTGCCTAACTTTGATAAAACTTTTGATGTTCATTGTGATGCAAGTGGTACCGGAATTGGCGGAGTGTTGATGCAAGAAAAACGAGCCATTGCATATTTTAGTGAGAAACTCTCCGGTGCTCAACTTAACTATCCCACATATGACAAAGAATTGTATGCTTTAGTGCGTGTACTACATGTTTGGGAACATTATCTTAGACCTCATGAGTTTGTCATCCATACCGATCACGAAACGCTTAAGAACTTAAAAGGTCAAACTAAGTTGAACAAGCGTCATGCCAAATGGAGTGAATTTATTGAATCTTTCCCCTATGTGATCAAGTATATTAAGGGTAAGGACAATGTAGTTGCCGATGCACTTTCACGCATATGCACGCTTGTGACTAAACTTGAGTTGAATGTTATTAGTTTTGAGCACATAAAAGACTTATATGCTAATGATCCATCTTTTGCTATTCATTATGCTAAATGTTTGACGCATACATCTTGTGAACAATATTACATCAAGGATGGTTATCTTATGAGAGCTAACAAACTATGCATTCCCGAGTCTTCTCTTCGTTTGCTACTTTTGCAAGAGGCTCATGGAGGTGGACTCATGCGACACTTTGGACGCGACAAGACCTTCGCCACGCTCTCCGAGAACTACTTTTGGCCCAAGATGTTCCGCGACGTCTCACGCTTCACCACCCGATGCTATACATGTCGCAAAGCTAAGTCTAAAGCTCAATCTCATGGTCTTTACATGCCTCTTCCTATTCCTTATCAACCATGGGAAGACATTAGTATGGATTTTGTACTTGGTTTGCCTAGGACTCAAAATGGGAAGGATTCCGTGTTTGTCGTTGTGGACCGATTTTCTAAGATGGCACATTTCATTCCTTGCAACAAGATAGACGATGCTTCACATGTTGCAAATCTCTTTTGTAGGGAAATCTTGGGCCTCCATGGAGTACCAAAGACAGTCGTCTCCGACCGCGACGTCAAGTTCTTGAGTTACTTTTGGAAGACGCTATGCGCCAAGCTCGGAATCAAGCTCTTGTTCTCATCCGCATACCATCCGCAAACCGACGGCCAAACAGAGGTGACGAACCGGACACTATCCACTCTACTTCGCGTGTTGATCAAGAAAAACATCAAGGAGTGGGAGGCGTGTCTACCCATCGTCGAGTACGCCTACAACCGTGCAAGACATTCGACTACCGGCAAGTCCCCCTTCGAGGTCGTCTACGGCTTCAACCCGTTGTCACCATTGGACATTCTACCTCTTCCTCTACAAGCGCACCAACATGGATGCGAGTGCACGAGCAAGCTACATCAAGAAGATGCATGAGGATACAAGGCACACCATCGAGCGCCAAGTACAACGACTAGCGTCCAAGCTCAACGTCAACAAGCAGCCCAAGACATTCAACATTGGAAACCTCGTGTGGCTACACCTTCACAAGGACCGCTTCCCCAACGAACGCAAGTCCATGCTTCTCCCTCGAGCCGACGGACCCTTCAAGGTGCTAGCACACTACAACGACAACGCCTACAAGATAGAACTCCCACGAGACAAGTACACCGTGAGCGACATCTTCAACGTCAAAGACCTCTCGCCTTTCCATGGTGATGAAGATTTTGATCCGAGGTCGGGTCTTTCCCAAGGGAGGGGAGATGATGCAGAGCATCCTTCCATCATCCCCATGGACTCTACATCGACACATCCAACCCCACGAGGACCCACGACGAGAGCTCGAGCACGTGCTATTCAATCCGAGATTAACTCTCTCCTTGTTGAACTTCACTTCGACCCACTTGAGACATGGCTACTACCTCAAATGGAGATGCTTTGTGTGCTCAGGTACCATGTAAGCAACCAAGGAGAAGGAACGGTGCAAGACGGACATCAAGATCAAGGAAGCATTCGGCCCAACTTGGAAGGACCGGTACAACCGCCCAACAACCGGCCGGGCGGAACAACCGGCCTACTACCGCCCAACAACCGACCTCCATTCGGTGATCAAGCGGTGCAAGGCCGGTACAGCACCGGATGTACCGGTAATTCCCAAATGACCGGAACAACCGGCCCCACGACCGGTACAACCGCTGGGGACCCCGACGACCAGCTGCAGAAGCCAACACCTGACCCCGGCGGTAGTACCGCCTTCCTCGACCGGTACTTCCGCTCTCCTTTGGATCGCCCGGTGGTACAACCGCCACCTCGACCGGAACAACCGGCCTGTCTGCGCACAGGGCTCGGGCATGAGGCCCATGTACCCCTTCACTTCGCCCCCATTTGCACTAAGACTATAAATAGAACTCCCCCACCTCCTAGTTAGGGTTAGCATTGGATTAGCTCATATTTGTGTGAGAGCCCTTGCTCATCCACTTGGTTACTTCTCCTCGGAGTTCACGGCCTCTTCGGAGAAGATCCCCAAGCGGATTCAAGACCCCTTTCTAGGGAAGAACATCAAGGCCTCCTCTCGGAGAATAACGGTTCTGTTGTATCCTTTCCTTTGTTGATCTTGAACCTTGTGTTACCTTATGTGTGTGATGATCTAGCACTCGTGTGATTGATTCTATGTCGGTTTAGTGATTCTCTCCCTCGTTTTCCCCGTGTTTCCCCTTTGTGCTTCCGCGCATTCTTCGTGATTCCCCGTAGGATCCACTCCAAACGTGAAAGATCGATGCTATAGGGTTCCGCTCTACATCATCTTGGTATCATGAGCCACGTTGATCACGTTTTTGGAGCCCCTACCCCGTGTTTTCTAGCTTGATTTTGTTGTTTTTGTCCTAAATCCGAAAATCCCCACCAAAAATAGCCCCTAATTTTTTTTTGTGATTTGTTGGTGTGATGAAATTTTGTTGGATTTGGTCCATGGATTTGTGTTGCTGCGTGTGGATCTAGCTTTCCCCACCCTCCCGACTCTTTCCATCCACGAAATCCACCCAATTTTGCACCGAAATCCTCCATTTACGCCACAAAATCGCGCCCGTTTAGATTACGTATGTCGAATCCCGACACGAGCGGTACAACCGCCCCTCCGAGCGGTACCACCGCTGAGTACCTCGAGCGGTACAACCGCCCGTCCGAGCGGTACTACCGCCCAGGCCAATTTCAGCATTCTGAGTTTCACAATTAAAGTGAATGCAGCCGTCTCTCAAGCATAACCCCAAAATGATAGCGGTAAATCAGTAAGATACATCATAGATCGCACCATATCTAATAAAGTACAATTACGACGTTCGACACACCATTACGCTGTGGTGTTCCGGGTGGCGTGAGTTGCGAAACTATTCCGCATTGTTTCAAATGAAGACCAAACTCGTAACTTAAATATTCTCCTCCATGATCAGATGTAGAAATTTTATTTTCTTGTTACGATGATTTTCCACTTCACTCTAAAATTGTTTGAACTTTTCAAATGTTTCAGACTTATGTTTCATCAAGTAGATATACCCATATCTGCTCAAATCATCTGTGAAGGTCAGAAAATAACGATACCCGCCGCAAGCATCAACACTCATCAGACCGCATACATCGAATGTATTATTTCCAACAAGTGCATTGCTTTCGCTCCATTGTTAGGAGAACGGAATCTCGATCATCTTGCCCATGAGGCATGGTTACGCAAGCATCAAGTGATTCCAAAAGCCCATCGGCATGGAGTTTCTTCATGCGCTTTACACCAATATGACCTAAGCGGCAGTGCCACAGATAGGTTGCACTATCATTATTAAACTTATATCTTTTGGCTTCAATACTATGAACATGTGTATCACTACTATCAAGATTTAGTAAAAATAGACCACTCATCAAGGGTGCATGACCATAAAAGATATTATTCATATAAATAGAACAACCATTATTATCTGATTTAAATGAATAACCGTCTTGCATCAAACAAGATCCAGATATAATGTTCATGATTAACGCTGGCACCAAATAACAATTATTCAGGTCTAAAACTAATCCTGAATGTAGATGAAGAGGTAGCTTGCGGCAGCGATCACATCGACTTTGGAACCATTTCCCACGCGCATCGTCACCTCGTCCTTAGCCAATCTTCGCTTAATCCGTAGCCCCTGTTTCGAGTTGCAAATATTAGCAATAGAACCAATATCAAATACCCAAGCACTACTATGAGCATTAGTAAGGTACACATCAATAAAATGTATATCAAATATACTTTTCACTTTGCCATCCTTCTTCTCCGCCAAATACTTGGTGCAGTTCTGCTTTCAGTGACCAGTCCCTTTGCAGTAGAAGCACTCAGTCTGAGGCTTAGCTCCAGGCTTGGGCTTCTTCACTTGAGCAGCAACTTGTTTGTCATTCTTCTTGAAGTTCCCCTTCTTCCCTTTGCCCTTTTTCTTGAAACTGGTGGTCTTGTTGACCATCAACACTTGATGCTCCTTCGTGATTTCTACCTCCGCAGCCTTTAGCATCGCGAAGAGCTCGGGAATTATCTTATCCATCCCTTGCATATTATAGTTCATCACGAAGCTTTTGTAGCTTGGTGGCAGTGATTGAAGAACTCTGTCAATGACACTGTCAACTGGAAGATTAACTCCCAGCTGAGTCAAGTGATTGTGGTACCCAGACATTCTGAGTATATGTGATACGTCTCCAACGTATCTATAATTTTTTATTGCTCCATGCTACTTTATCTATTGTTTTGGACTATAATGGGCTTTATTTTCCACTTTTATATTACTTTTGGGACTAACCTATTAACCGGAGGCCCAGCCCAGTAATTGTTGTTTTTTGTCTTTTCAAGATTTCAAGAAAGCAGAATATCAAACGGAGTCCAAACGGAATGAAACCTTCGGAACGTGATTTTCTCACCGAACGTGATCCAGGAGACTTGGACCCTACGCCAAGGAACCAGAGAGGCGGTTAAGAGGGTGGGGGGCGCCCCCTGCCTCGTGGTCCCCTCAGAGCTCCACCGACGTACTCCTTCCTCCTATATATACCTACGTACCCCCAAACAATCAGAATAGGAGCCAAAAACCTAATTCCACCACCGCAACTTCCTGTATCCACGAGATCCCAATCTTGGGGCCTGTTCCGGAGCTCCGCTGGAGGGGGCATCCACCACGGAGGGCTTCTACATCAACACCATAGCCTCTCCGATGAAGTGTGAGTATTTTACTTCAGACCTTCGGGTCCATAGCTAGTAGCTAGATGGCTTCTTCTCTCTTTTTGGATCTCATTACAATGTTCTCCCCCTCTCTCGTGGAGATCTATTCGATGTAATCTTCTTTTTGCGGTGTGTTTGTTGGGACCGATGAATTGTGGGTTTATGATCCAGCTTATCTATGGATAATATTTGAATTTTCCTTGAATTCTTTTATGTATGATTGAGTTATCTTTGCAAGTCTCTTCGAATTATCCGTTTGGTTTGGCCAACTAGATTGGTAGTTCTTGCAATGGGAGAAGTGCATGGCTTTGGGTTCAATCTTGCGGTGTCCTTACCCGATGTGAGAAAGGGTTGCAAGGCACGTATTGTATTGTTGCCATCGAGGATAACAAGATGGGGTATTTATCATATTGCATGAAGTTATTCCTCTACATCATGTCATCTTGCTTAAGGCGTTACTCTGTTTTTTAACTTAATACTCTAGATGCATCTTTGGATAGCGGTCGATGAGTGGAGTAATAGTAGTAGATGCAGAATCGTTTGATCTACTTGTCTCGGACGTGATGCTTATATACATGATCATACCTAGATAACCTCATAACTATGCTCAATTCTGTCAATTTCTCAACAGTAATTTGTTCACCCACCGTAGAATACTTATGCTCTTGAGAGAAGCCACTAATGAAACGTATGGCCCCCGGGTCTATTTCTCATCATATCAATCTCCATCACTTTTATACTTGCTTTGTTTTTACTTTGCTTTTTATTTTTCACCTTGCATCTTTATACCAAAAATACCAAAAATATTATCTCTATCAGATCTCACTCTCGTAAGTGACCGTGAAGGGATTGACAACCCCTAATCGCGTTGGTTGCGAGTAGCTATCGTTTTGTGCAGGTACGAGGGACTTGTGCGTGCCCTCCTACTGGATTGATACCTTGGTTCTCAAAAAACTGAGTGAAATACTTACGCTACTGTGCTGCATCATCCTCTCCTCTTCGGGGAAAACCAACGCAAGCTCAGGACGTAGCAAGAAGGATTTCTGGCGCCGTTGTCGGGGAGTCTACGCACAAGTCAACATACCAAGTACCCATCACAATCCCTTATCTCTCGCATTACATTATTTGCCATTTGCCTCTCGTTTTCCTCTCCCCCACTTCACCCTTGCCGTTTTATTCGCCCTCCCTTTTCTGTCCGTCTTTTCGTTTGCCTTGATGTCTTACTTGGCTCGTTTGCTTGTTTGGTTGAAATAGTTGGGTATTTATTCCTAAACAAAGAAGCTAATATCTATGGATCGTCATCCGCTTGCCAATCTTTTTAAGAGATCCAATTATGATGAACCAATTCTTAGTGATTTGGATGCACTAGATTATCTTTATAAGCTTTCGCCTGAAATCCGTAAATCTGAAAATTGTGATGAAGTGCTTCACGATAAATCTTTGAATAAAAAGCATGATTGCAATGATTTTATTATAAATTCTCTTGATGTCAATTATGCTAATTATATGCAAAACCCTAAGCTTGGGGATGCTAGTTTTGCTATGTCTATTACTTGTTGCAATGATCATGATTGGGGTGATTCTTCTTATGATCTTGAAAATTTATTTAAGCCCGATGATGAATATGAGATTGATAATATTGTTTGCAATAATATTGAAAGTGGGTTCGGAAGAGTGTCAACTTTAGATCCCACATATTTGGAGAATGTTCAATCTTATGAAGTTTTTGATAAAAGTGGGCCTGGAGAAATCATGACTTTAGTTAATGATAATCCCACTATTTTGGAAGAGTGTCAACTTCGCATGCATGTGGATCGTGTTGAGAATATGTTATGTGATATCTATATTGTTGAATTTTCTTATGATCCTACATGTAATTATTATGAGAGAGGAAAATATGGTTATAGAAATTTTCATGTTACTAAATTACCTCTCGTCATGTTGAGATTGCTATTGTTTCTTTCCGCCTCCTTGCATATGCTAGTTTTTGCTTGCCTTGATAATTTGTTTGCATATAAGATGCCTATGCATAGGAAGTATGTTAGAATTAGATGTTGTCACGTGTTTTATGATGCTCTCTTTGTGCTTCAATTCTTGTCTTTCATGTGAGCATCATTGAAATCTCAATGCCTAGCTAAAAATGCTTTAAAGTAAAGCGCTTGTTGGGAGACAACCCAATATTTTTCCTTCCTGCTTAGTAATAAATAATCCATCTAGCCTCTGTTTAGATGTGGTTTTATCTTTTACTTAGTGTTTGTGCCAAGTTAAACCTATTGGATCTTCTTGGATGATAGTTATTTGATCTTGCTGTAATTTCCAGAAACTTTGCGCTCAGTGCCCGAATTGTTAAAAATCACCAGAACGTGATAAAATTTTGATTCCAATTGCTGCTGATCAATAAACAAATTTTCCATGTCGTCTAATTGTGGTAGAATTTTTGAGTTCCAGAAGTTTGCGTTAGTTACAGATTACTACAGACTGTTCTGTTTTTGACAGATTCTGTTTTTCGTGTGTTGTTTGCTTATTTTGATGAATCTATGGCTAGTAAAATAGTTTATAATCCATAGAGAAGTTGGAATACAGTAGGTTTAACACCAATATAAATAAAAAATGAGTTCATTACAGTATCTTAAAGTAGTCTTTTGTTTTCTTTCTCTAACGGAGCTCACGAGATTTCTATTGAGTTTTGTGTTGTGAAGTTTTCAAGTTTTGGGTGAATTCTTTTGATGGATTATGGAACCAGGAGTGGCAAGAGCCTAAGCTTGGGGATGCCCATGGCACCCCCAAGATAATTCAAGGACACCAAATATTCAAAGCTTGGGGATGCCCCGGAAGGCATCCCCTCTTTCGTCCACTTCCATCGGTAATTCACTTGGAGCTATATTTTTATTCACCACATGATATGTGTTTTGCTTGGAGCGTCTTGTATTATTTGCGTCTTTGCTTGTTAGTTTACCACAATCATCCTTGCTGTACACACCTTTTGAGAGAGCCATACATGAATTGGAATTTGATAGAATACTCTATGTGCTTCACTTATATCTTTTGAGCTTGATAGTTTTGCTCATAGTGCTTCACTTATATCTTTTGAGCGTGATAATTTTTGCTCTAGTGCTTCACTTAGATCTTTTAGAGCACGGTGGTGGATTTGTTTTAAAGAAACTTGATCTCTCATGCTTCACTTAGATTATTTTGAGAGTCGTTAATAGCATGGTAATTTGCTTAATGTTAATATACTTGGTATTCAAGATATGTGGAACTTTCTTTTGAGTGTGTTGAATACTAAGATAAGTTTGATGCTTGATAATTGTTTTGAGATATGAAGATGATGATATTAGAGTCATGCTAGTTGATTAGTTGTGAATTTAAAGAATACTTGTGTTGAAGTTTGTGATTCCCGTAGCATGCACGTATGGTGAACCATTATGTGATGAACTCGGAGCATGATTTATTTATTGATTGTCTTCCTTATGAGTGGCGGTCGGGGACGAGCGATGGTCTTTTCCTACCAATCTATCCCCCTAGGAGCATGCGCGTAATACTTTGCTTTGGTAACTTCTAGATTTTTGCAATAAGTATATGAGTTCTTTATGACTAATGTTGAGTCCATGGATTATACGCACTTTTTCCCATCCTTCCACTATTTCTAGCCTCTCTAATACCGCGCACCTTTCGCCGGTATCATACACCCACCTTATACCTTCCTCAAAACAGCCACCATACCTACCTATCATGGCATTTCCATAGCCATTCCGAGATATATTGCCATGCAACTTTCCACTATTCCGTTTATTATGACACGCTCCATCATTGTCATATTGCTAGCATGATCATGTAGTTGACATCGTATTTGTGGCAAAGCCACCGTTCATAATTCTTTCATACATGTCACTCATGTTTCATTGCATATCCCGGTACACCACCGGAGGCATTCATATAGAGTCATATTTTGTTCTAAATATCGAGTTGTAATTGTTGAGTTGTAAGAAAAACAAAAAAGTGTGATGATCATCATTATTAGAGCATTGTCCCAAGTGAGGAAAGGATGATGGAGACTATGATTTCCCCACAAGTCGGTATGAGACTCCGGACGAAAAACAAAAAATAAAAAAAAAAGAGGCCATAAAAAAAAGAGAAAAGGCCCAAATAAAAAAAATGAGAGAAAAAGAGAGAAGGGACAATGTTACTATCCTTTTACCACACTTGTGCTTCAAAGTAGCACCATGATCTTCATGATAGAGAGTCTCTCATTTTATCACTTTCATATACTAGTGGGAATTTTTCATTATAGAACTTGGCTTGTATATTCCAATGATGGGCTTCCTCAAATGCCTTAGGTCTTCGTGAGCAAGCGAGTTGGATGCACACCCACTTAGTTTCTTTTGTTGAGCTTTCATATACTTATAGCTCTAGTGCATCCGTTGCATGGCAATCCCTACTCACTCACATTGATATCTATTGATGGGCATCTCCATAGCCCGTTGATACGCCTAGTTGATGTGAGACTATCTTCCCTCTTTTTGTCTTCTCCACAACCACCATCTATTCTACATATAGTGCTATATCCATGGCTCACGCTCATGTATTGCGTGAAGATTGAAAAGGTTTTGAAAATGTTAAAGTATGAAACAATTGCTTGGCTTGTCATCGGGGTTGTGCATGATTTAAATACTTTGTGTGGGAAGATGGAGCATAGCAGGACTATATGATTTTGTATGGATAACTTTCTTTGTCCATGTTATTTTGAGAAGACATAATTGCTTTGTTAGTATGCTTGAAGTATTATTATTTTTATGTCAATATGAACTTTTGTCTTGAATCTTTCGGATCTGAATAATCATACCATGATTAAGAAGATTTACATTGAAATCATGCCAAAGTATCACTCCGCATCAAAAATTCTCTTTTTATCATTTACCTACTCGAGGACGAGCAGGAATTAAGCTTGGGGATGCCTGATACGTCTCCAACGTATCTATAATTTTTGATTGCTCCATGCTACTTTATCTATTTTTTTGGACTATAATGGGCTTTATTTTCCACTTTTATATTACTTTTGGGACTAACCTATTAACCGGAGGCCCAGCCCAGAATTGCTGTTTTTGCCTTTTTGATTTGAAGAAATAGAATATCAAACGAAGTCCAAACGGAATGAAACCTTCGGAAGCGTGATTTTCTCACCGAACGTGATCCAGGAGACTTGGACCCTATGCCAAGGAACCAGAGAGGCGATCACGAGGTGGGGGCGCCTCAGGGCGCGCCGCCTCAGGCCCCTGAGCTCCACCGACGCATTCTTCCTCCTATATATACCTCACGCACCCAAACGATCGTAATAGGAGCCAAAAACCTAATTCCACCGCCGCAACTTCCTGTATCCACGAGATCCCATCTTGGGGCATGTTAGGAACTCACGAGGAGGGCATCCACCACGGAAGGCTTCTACATCAACACCATAGCCTCTCCGATGAAGTGTGAGTATTTTACTTCATACCTTCGGGTCCATAGCTAGTAGCTAGATGGCTTCTTCTCTCTTTTTGGATCTCAATACAATGTTCTCCCTTTATCTAGTTGAGATCTATTCGATGTAATCTTCTTTTTGCGGTGTGTTTGTTGAGACCGATGAATTGTGGGTTTATGATCCAGCTTATCTATGAATAATATTTGAATCTTCTCTGAATTCTTTTATGTATGATTGAGTTATCTTTGCAAGTCTCTTGAATTATCCGTTTGGTTTGGCCAACTAGATTGGTAGTTCTTGCAATGGGAGAAGTGCATGGCTTTGGGTTCAATCTTGCGGTGTCCTTACCCAAAGGATGTAGAAAGGGTTGCAAGGCACGTATTGTATTGTTGCCATCGAGGATAACAAGATGGGGTATTTATCATATTGCATGAATTTATTCCTCTACATCATGTCATCTTGCTTAAGGCGTTACTGCTTTTTAACTTAATACTCTAGATGCATCTTTGGATAGAGGTCGATGAGTGGAGTAATAGTAGTAGATGCAGAATCGTTTGGATCTACTTGTCTCGGACGTGATGCCTATATACATGATCATACCTAGATAACCTCATAACTATGCTCAATTACATCAATTGCTCAACATTAATTTGTTCACCCACCGTAGAATACTTATGCTCTTGAGAGAAGCCACTAGTGAAACCTATGGCCCCCGGGTCTATTCTCATCATATCAATCTCCATCACTTTTATACTTGCTTTGTTTTTACTTTGCTTTTTATTTTTCACCTTGCATCTTTATACCAAAATTACCAAAAATATTATCTCTATCAGATCTCACTCTCGCAAGTGACCGTGAAGGGATTGACAACCCCTAATTGCGTTGGTTGCGAGTAGCTATCGTTTTGTGCAGGTACGAGGGACTTGTGCGTGGCCTCCTACTGGATTGATACCTTGGTTCTAAAAAAACTGAGGGAAATACTTACGCTACTGTGCTGCATCATCCTCTCCTCTTCGGGGAAAACCAACGCAAGCTCAAGACGTAGCAATATGCTCACTGACAGAACTATTCTCCTCCATTTTGTAGTTGTAGAACTTATTGGAGACTTCATATCTCTCAATCCGGGCATTTGCTTGAAATATTAACTTCAACTCCTGGAACATCTCATATGCTCCATGACGTTCAAAACGTCGTTGAAGTCCCGGTTCTAAGCGGTAAAGCATGGCACACTGAACAATCGAGTAGTCATCTGCTTTGCTCTGCCAGACGTTCATAACATCTGGTGTCGCTCCTGCAGCAGGTTTGGCATCTAGCGGAGGTTCCAGGACGTAATTCTCCTGTGCAGCAATGAGGATAATCCTCAAGTTACAGACCCAGTCCGTGTAATTGCTACCATCATCTTTCAACTTAGCTTTCTCTAGGAATGCATCAAAATTTAACGGAACAACAGCACAGGCCATTTATCTACAACAACATAGACATGCAAAATACTATCAGGTACTAAGTTCATAATAAATTAAAGTTCAATTAATCATATTACTTAAGAAATCCCACTTAGATAGACATCCCTCTAATCATCTAAGTGATCACGTGATCCATATCAACTAAACCATGTCCGATCATCACGTGAGATGGAGTAGTTTTCAATGGTGAACATCACTATGTTGATCATATCTACTATATGATTCACGCTCGACCTTTCGGTCTCAGTGTTTCGAGGCCATGTCTGCATATGCTAGGCTCGTCAAGTTTAACCCGAGTATTCTGCGTGTGCAAAACTGTCTTGCACCCGTTGTATGTGAACTTAGAGCTTATCACACCCAATCATCATGTGGTGTCTCGGCACGACGAACTGTAGCAACGGTGCATACTCAGGGAGAACACTTATACCTTGAAATTTAGTGAGAGATCATCTTATAATGTTACCACCGTACTAAGCAAAATAAGATGAATAAAGGATAAACATCACATGCAATCAATATAAGTGATATGATATGGCCATCATCATGTTGTGCCTTTGATCTCCATCTCCAAAGCACCATCATGATCACCATCATCACTGGCTTGACACCTTGATCTCCATCGAAGCATCGTTGTTGTCTGGCCAACTATTGCTTCTACGTCTATCGCTACCGCTTAGTGATAAAGTAAAGCAATTACATGGCGATTGCATTTCGTACAATAAAGCGACAACCATATGGCTCCTGCCAGTTGCCAATAACTGTGTTACGAAACATGATCATCTCATACAACAATTTGTATAATCACGTGTTGACCATATCACATCACAACATGCCCTGCAAAAACAAGTTAGACGTCCTCTACTTTGTTGTTGCAAGTTTTTACGTGGATGCTACGGGCTTATCAAGAACCATTCTTACCTACGCATCAAAACCACAACGATTTTTTGTCAAGTTTGCTGTTTTAACCTTCAACAAGGACCGGGCATAGTCACACTCGATTCAACTAAAGTTGGAGAAACAGACACCCACTAGCCACCTGTGTGCGAAGCACGTCGGTAGAACCAGTCTTGCGTAAGCGTATGCGTAATGTCAGTCTGATCCGCTTCATCCAACAATACCGCCGAATCAAAGTATGACATGCTGGTAAGCAGTATGACTATTATCGCCCACAACTCTTTGTGTTCTACTCGTGCATATAACATCTACGCATAGACCTGGCTCGGATGCCACTGTTGGGGAATGTAGTATTTCAAAATTTTCCTACGCACATGCAAGATCCATCTAGGTGATGCATAGAAACGAGCGGGGAGAGTGTGTCCACGTACCTGGTAGAACGAAAGTGGCAGCGTTTAGTAATGCGGTTGATGTAGTCGAACATCTTCGCGATCCAACTGATCCAAGTACCGAACACACGGCACCTCCGTGATCTGCACACGTTCAGCTCGGTGACGTCCCTCGTACTCTTGATCCAGCTGAGGCCGAGGGAGAGTTTCGTCAGCACGACGGCATGATGACGGTGATGATGAAGTTACCGATGCAGGGCTTTGCCTAAGCACTACAACGATATGACCGAGGTGGAAATCTGTGGAGGGGGGCACCGCATACGGCTAAGACAACTGTCAACTTGTGTGTCTATGGGGTGACCCCCTCCCCCGTATATCAAGGAGTGGAGGAGGGGAGGGCCGGCCCTCATAGGGCAAGCCCAAGGGGGGAGTCCTACTCCTACTTGGAGTAGGTTTCCCCCCTTCCCTTGTTGGAGTAGGAGAAGAAGGAAGAGGGAGAGAGGGCGAAGGAAAGGGGGGCCCGACCCCCCACCCAATTAGGATTGGGCTTGGGGGGCGCCCTCCACTTGGCCGCCTCCTCCTCTCTTCCACTAAGGCCCAATAAGGGCCATTGACTCCCCGGGGGGTTCCGGTAACCTCCCGGTACTCCGGTAAATGCCCGAACTCATCCGGCACCCTTCTGGTGTCCAAAAATAGCCTTCCAATATATCGATCTTTATGTCTTGACCATTTCGAGACTCCTCGTCATGTCTGTGATCACATCCGGGACTCCGAACTACCTTCGGTACATCAAAATACATAAACTCATAATACCGATCGTCATCGAACGTTAAGCGTGCGGACGCTCGGGTTCGAGAACTATGTAGACATGACCGAGACTCACTTCCGGTCAATAACCAATAGCGGAACCTGGATGCTCATATTGGTTCCTACATATTCTATGAAGATCTTTATCGGTCAAACAGCATAACAACATACGTTGTTCCCTTTGTCATCGGTATGTTACTTGCCCGAGATTCGATCGTCAGTATCTCAATACCTAGTTCAATCTCGTTACCAGCAAGTCTCTTTACTCGTTCCATAATGCATCATCCCGCAACTAACTCATTAATCACATTGCTTGCAAGGCTTATAGTGATGTGCATTACCGAGAGGGCCCAAAGATACCTCTCTGACAATCGGAGTGACAAATCCTAATCTCGATCTATGCAAACTCAACAAACACCATCAGAGACACCTGTAGAGCATCTTTATAATCACCCTGTTACGTTGTGACGTTTGATAGCACACTAAGTGTTCCTCCGGTATTCGGGAGTTGCACAATCTCATAGTCATAGGAACATGTATAAGTTATGAAGAAAGCAATAGCAATAAACTAAACGATCATAGTGCTAAGCTAACGGATGGGTCAAGTCAATCACATCATTCTCCAATGATGTGATCCCGTTCATCAAGTGACAACTCATGTCTATGGTTAGGAAACTTTAACCATCTTTGATTAACGATCTAGTCAAGTAGAGGCATACTAGTGACACTTTGTTTGTCTATGAATTCACACATGTACTAAGTTTCCGGTTAATACAATTATAGCATGAATAATAAACATTTAGTTTGATATAAGGAAATATAAATAACAACTTTATTATTGCCTCTAGGGTATATTTCCTTCACCTACAAGTTTGTGGATTTGAACCAAGGAGTTTGTAAGGGCAAGTAGATCGCCTACTTCGTGAAGATCTACCCGAGTGAGGCAAGTCCTTCGTGGATGATGGCCATGGTGGGATAGATGTGGTTGCTTCTTCGTGGACCCTTCATGGGTGGAGCCCTCCGTGGACTCGCGCAACTGTTACCCTTCAAGGGTTGAAGTCTGCATCACCGTGGATGTACGATAGCACCACCTATCGGAACCACGCCAAAAATCTTCGTGTCTACATTGCGTTTGCCTTCTCCAAACCCTTCCCTTTACCTTCATATGCAATGTTTTACTTTACGCTGCTACACTCTTAGAATTTCATGTGTAGGTTGATTGCTTGACTTGTGCTAAGTTGCTAAAATCTGCCAACACTTAAAATTGGGAAAAGGCTAGATTTTTATTTGGTCAAGTAGCCTAATCACCCACCCTCTAGACCTACTTTTGATCCTACAAGTGGTATCAGAGCTTTGGTCTCCATTTGCCTTGATTTCCATATCTTTGGTGATCATAGCCTTGGTTTCACAACCAAGGAGAGTATGGCGTCCAGCGAGGGAAATTACCACCGTAGAGGTCCTTACTCTGATTGTACTAATTTTGCTAGTTGGAACCATAAGATGAAAATGCATATTCTTGGTCATAACCCCGCCGTTTGGGCTATTGTGCATATTGTCTTGCAATGTGAATACTTCGAGGATGGAAGAGAATCGGATCGTGAAGCATCCGCAGAAGAATTGAAGATGTTACAATACAATGCTCAAGCTTGCGATATTCTCTTCAATGGATTGTGCTGCAGTGAATTCACCAAAATCAGCCGCCTTGAGAATGCAAAGGAAATTTGGGATACTTTGGTTTATATGCATGAAGGTACCGAGTTCGTCAAGGAATCCAAATAGGACGTGCTTCAAAGTCAACTTGACAAGTTAAAAATGTAGGATGGTGAAGGAGTTGCTAAGATGTACTCTAGGCTTGCTCTCATCACAAATGAGATTGCCGGATTAGGAAGCGAAGAAATGACCGACAAATTCATCATCAAGAAGATCCTAAGAGCCTTGGATAGAAAATATGATGTCGTGTGCACCTTGATCCAAATGATGCCCAATTACAAAGATCTCAAGCGAACGGAAGTCATTGATAGAATTGTTGCTCATGAGATGTCACTCAAGGATAAGGAAGAGCTCCACAACAAGTCAAGTGGTGCTTACAAAGCTTCATGTGATGCTCTTACAACATCAAGTGAGAAACAAGTTTTCAATGAAGAATTGAGCTTAATGGTGAAGAACTTCAACAAGTTCTATAAGAGTAGAAGTAAAGAGAGAAGTCCCATGTCAAGGTCCTACAATGACAAAAGATCTTCTAGTCGTGATCGCAATTGCTACAATTGTGGAAGACTCGGCTCCCTACAAGAGAAGAGAAGATTCACCTAAAAGGAGAAGTAAAAGAGATGAATCGCCACCAAGAGAGAGAAGGAGTAGCGATGATCATTATGAACAAAGACCCTCTCGTAGAAGCAATGATTTAGAAAGGAAGTACAAGTCATTGAAAAGCTACACAAGACGAAGACATCAAGCTCATGTTGGTGAATGGGTATCCGGTTCCGACTCTGACAACTACTCTGAGAGAAGTTATCACTCTGACTCTGAATATACTCAAGATGAAGGTGTTGCCAGTCTTGCACTTGTGTCATCCAACTCCTACGACATATTTGACTCACCAAATGAAGGAATTGGAAGATGCTTCATGGCTAAAGGCCTAAGGTATCACATCCTGAGTATGTTGATTTCAATAGTGATGAAGATGATTTGCTACGTGATGATGATTTACTTGTTGACAACACTAGTGATGAAAACTATGATGAAATTGCTATTAATCATGCTAATCAAGATGAAACGAGTGACAATGATACGAAGGAGATTGAGCGTCTAACTAAAGAACTAAACACTCTTAAGTTAGCTCATGAAACTACCTTAGAGGATCATCGAGAGCTTTTAAAGACTCATGAGAAGCTACGCTTTGAGAAGCTCAATTTAGAGCAAGAGCATGGGTTCTTAAAAGAAATCAATGATGATCTTTGTAAGAAAAGTTCTTACATTGCCAAGCGTTTACTCTTGTCTACTTACATGTCACAAGTAAAATCTAGCAACAAGAGAAAGAGAGATTTTTCTTGTAGTAGTAACAATAATCATGCTAAATCCAATATTGTTGCTTCTAGTAGTTCTCTTGATTCCACTAATGATTCTCTTAGCCAAGTTACACTTGGGAAAGAAAATATCTTATTGAAGGTAATTATAGAGAAAGTTGTTTACAAGAGCCTTGCCGGAAGTAAGCAATTTGAGGAAATTGTACGCAAGCAAGGAATGCACCGGAAGAACCAAGGTGTTGGTTTCGAACGAAAGTTCAATGCCAATGGAATTGAGCGGGAAGAAGATCAATACCCCAAGACGAAGTTTGTTCCTCAACAAGAGAAGTATGACCCCACTTCCTTCAAGGGAACACAAGCTCAAGATGATCTTCCACCACAAGACCACAAACTAAAAGGCAAGGACAAGCTTCAAGAAGAGATTGATTCATTTGAAGAACTCCTAAGGCCTTGGTCAAGTGGGTTCCCAATAGTACATCAAGTTCTACTTCATCAAGTATGTCTACAACTCCAAGGATTCCCATCAAGTTGATGTGGGTCCCAAAGAATAAGAACTAGAGAGTTCTTGAGGGTGACTCCGCCAACATACTTCACTCATATTCATTTTGGCAAGAACAAGTGCAATCAAATTTCATATGTTGTACTAGTTCAAGGAGTCACATACCCTCTTGTTGGGAAGACAAGGGACAAGGTAGCCTAATTCTTTTATGGTCATCATATGTGTATTTCACTCTATGTCTATGGATATCCTTGTGTGTTCCTTGTGGGACTAACCCATGTAGGTATTGCAAGTGCAACCCACTCCAACGGATTTCTCCAAATGATCTACATCAACATTGAGCATCCACATCTTCAACACCTACATGAAGTCATCATCGACAAAACCCAAGGTTAGTTCATCCCTCTAAGGGGGGATATCACATCTAGGGGGAGCTTTGCTATAAGAATTGAGCTAAAGCAACTCTAATGATGTGAATATAACAATGCTTTATGTAAAAGTGGTAACACCACTTGTGCTTAAACGATGAGTATGACCTACGATCAAATGTTCTCATTTGACTCCTCAGTCAATATACTCATATATAGATGACCTAGTCATCGCCAATTGCTTGATAGATGCTAGAGTGTTTGTACATGCTTTGCCCCATATTTTATTTGCTATCTTATTGTGTGAGCATGTTGGTTGCATAATTTTCTTCATTCGAGGACATCCATTTGTTGCTTTGATTATTTGGTTTTTCTGTTTGCCGAATGGATGGACAATAATGCCTAAGTACTCTCTCTAGCTATCTATGTTTTTCTCGTCTCAAACTCTATTCATGCTACATCACAAAGTTTGAACAAGTCAAATTCGGACCCTCCGGGTGAGGAGCACCCGGAGCCACTAATCCGTCAAGGGCTTAAACTTCCAAGACCTATTAATGCATCTTGGTCAAACCAACTCACTCCTACTTGGTCTCGCCGAATTCATTAAGTTGATCTAGGTTTTCATCTCGGTGCAACCGATTAGAACAATTCGGTCACACCGAGTTGCAATAACTGCTAGCAGTTTTGCATCTCGATGGCACTGAGTCGTTCCACTCGTTCACACCGATAGTGACTGGGTATATATACCGTGGGTTGAAAATTTGGAAATTTCTCCAAACCACTTGTCCGTGCCTCCCAGTTCGGTCGCCCCCTTGGTCTCCGGATCATCGCCGTCGTCCCTAGCGCCCCCTGCCAATGGTCTCCATCACCGTCAATGGGAATCTCATCGCCGTTGTCGCCGTAGCAAGTTCTTCGCCAAGTTAGGGTACGTACTTGACCTCTTTGTGCGCTCCATTACTCCGATTCTTCCACAAAGATCATTGCCATTGTTCTTTCCACGAATGAGATCAATCTATCCACTGAAAGAATCCTTTAGAATAGACTTGATGCAAAAACTTAGGGTTAGGTTTCCACCGAGCTCATCTCGGACCGATCGATCTGAGGATCTCGGTCTCACCTACTTGGCTCAGGCCATTGCACAAGTACAACTCGGTCTGACCGAAATGTACTAATCGGTGTGACCGAAATCACTTACGACGTGAAACCCTAGCATCTCGGAGTCACCGAACTGCATTTCGGTCTGACCCAAACTGCATGTTTAGGTTCTGTTTGTGCTTCGGTGTCACCGAGTTTGTCAAATCGGTGGCTCCAAAATGCTTTCTGCAGAAAACTAAAGTTAAATTTTTGTCTCAATATTTTTTTGCAAAATAGTTGTACTTTGTGATGCTCATCCATTCTACCTATACCCATCTATTCATAGGGTCAGTTTCGGATATGTTAGAGGGCAGTGACAGCCAGAACAGGTCTAAAGAGCAAGTGAATCTCAGTGAGGGCACTAGTCCCTCCAACAGCAGCTATGGTGATGGTAGTAGAAGCACTCCAAGCAACTTGCCTAAGGCTGCAACTATGCAAAGGAAGAAGAACTTCAGAATCAGAGGATGAGGATTTTGTTGTTGATGCGGAGGTGACCTCCAAGAAGAAAGTGCTGAAGAAGGAATATGCTGCTGCTGCTGCCACCAAGCCTGGTATGCCAGAGAAGTCTCCTCCTAAGAGGAAGCCTATGTCAAAGGCCAGAGCCTCAACTCAAGAAACTATGGAGTTCACTCTTGAACCAAGAGAAGAAGAGGCTGCTGGAGGAAAGAAGAGGAAGGAGAGAGTGAGGAAGACCATTGCCAGAGTTATTGGCAAACCATATATGATGAGACTCTGATGAGGAAGAAGAGGAGGAGGAAGAGCCAATTGCACCTCCACAAAAGACTCAAAAGCTCATGGGGGTGCTATAAGATCAGGGGTCGCTCCATCTAAGCCCAAGTCTGCCCCCAAGCCTCCAACTCAAGCTCAAGCTCCAAAACCTTCTGCACCCAAGAGATCGACCAGAAACATATCTGCTGTTGAGAAGAACAAGGCCCCAGTGCCTGAGGTTCAAGAAGAAGAAGAGCAACAAGTGCTCAGAAAATTGAAGCCCAAGATCCCAGATCATAGTGATGATCATCTAGTGGCTAAAAATATGAAAGAAAGAAAGAAAGGATGCTGGTCTGAGATTATGGAGACAGACTGATCCCTATGCCACTAGGAGAAGAACTGTTGTAGATTATTGTTTCCACACAAAGGAACAACAGGACTTCTATGAGACAGTCTTGCTAGACAAGAAGCCCATTGTCAGTGACATGAGGTGGGTTGACTAGACATATATTGATGACAATGAGAACTACTTCCCAGTTGTGCATGAGAGGTTTAGGATGAATAAAGTGGACAAGTTTGTTGGTCAGAAGTTGACCAAGTGGAATGATTAAATGCTAATGCAATTCTACTAACCTGCTCATTTCTATCCGGATGGAAGGATTGTCTGGATGATACAGGGAACCAAATATCAATCAACAATCTCTGAGTGGGCCAAGTTGATCAATGCCCCTAAGGAAGATGAGAATGACACTCATGTATATGTCAAGCCTAGGAAATATCACAACTCCATGGTCAACATGTACAAGACTATTCCTGATGATGCCTTGAAGACTCACAAGCTTGGGTCAATATACTATCTGTTGTTGTAACATCCCAATTTTCAATTTGGATGTTAATCACTAGGTCATCATATGCATTCCATGATTTTGCATTTTAAATAGGTTTTATTTGGACATTTTGATCCTAGAGACCTTAAGCAACTCAAGGACCATTTGAGAGAGTTGGAGGTTTTCATAAAATTCCATTTTTGAAATTTTCAAAATTGGTAAATTTGACCAAGGTGATTTTCATTTGAAATTATTTTTCCAATTATTTCAAAATAAATAAAATAATGAGAGAAGATAATACGACTTCTTCAAAATAGAGGAAATAATGGAAATTTAATTTTGAATAAAAATATTTATTTTTATTTGAGATTTTATTCGGGTAAATTAGGAAAAAATGCATTTTAGCCCAGAAAATTGTTCATGTTGTCCTAAATATTAGGAGAGGACCGTGAAAATTATTTTTGGGATTTTAGGATTTTTTATTTATTTTATTTTGAAATTTTCCTTTTCGACGAATCTTTTTTTAAAAAAATCTTCGACCGACTCGGCCGAAGCCGGCCCACCACGCCGCCGCCTTCCCGAGCCATGGCCGAGGCGGACTCATGAGTCCGCGCACCACGCCACGCCTCGCCCCAAGTCGGCCTCGCCTCTCCTTAAAAGCCGCAGCCACCGCCACCTGTCCTTTTCACCAAGCCGCCACAGCCTCAAGATCTCGCCGGCCACGCCGACGTTTTCTTGTGAGTCGCCATCACCGCTTCGCCGCCACGCCGCCATACGCCGACGCCAGCAGCGTAGCCTCTAACGCTTAGAGCGCCACGACGCCGCCGCCCTTCGCCAGAGTTCGCCGCCACTGCCGAACCCGATCCATGATTTAGCTGAAACCGCCGAACCGATAAAAAACGATCTGGTTCTTTAGTTTTTTCGGTTTTTCTTTTAGATCGGTTTTATTTTTAAGGTTCGCTAAATAGCGAACATTCACCCGATTTTCTTTGTTAACGAAAGAATTCATTCGTTAGTCTCTGTTAGAGGACGTTCGTCCGATAGATTTTTCTTTTCTTCTATTTATTTCGGCCAGGGACCTATCCGCGAATAGTTTCCTTACAAATTAGTCCCTGATCTTCAAACCCTCACTACTTTTTGCTCGTTTATCCAAATCAAGTGAAACTAACGCCAAAATATTCGTCTTGTTCCATTATGTTTAGATAAACAACTTGAACATGATTTTGAAAATTTAAAATTTGGTTTCAAGCAGATTTGTTTTCGAACTTCTTTTGATCGTAGTTTGAGTTTCGTATCTCCGATTTGATTGATTCTTTTTTCAAATCAAAGCTCTTCACTTGTACTTTCTGTTTAGATATTTTATTTTGGTTTTACCTTTGCATATTATGCTTGAGTGCTTATGTATGCTATTGTTTGTTTACGATAGAGTTTCCAGAGTGCAAGGCTTGCTACTACGAATCTCTAGGGTTTTATGCATATCCCTTTATTACCCAGTTTTTATGCATTAGTTTCAACCCTCAAACATTGCATGAGTAGGATGTGATAACATGTGGGTATTTGGGAAGTAGTTGATGAGGTAGGAACCTATTGTCTTTTATCAAACCCAGGGTATCATATGTTATGCGTATACTACTTTGCTACGCTCGTAGATGTGTATTGGTATGTGAGACTCATGCAAGATGTGAGAGATTTTAACTAAGAAAACTTAAGGTGGCTACTTTAATACACATCTGGGTGGATTGGTTGTGGGAACCTGGAGCAATCCAGTGTTGTCCTAGGATATCTCGGAGTACCCGTGTGATCATCCTATGGAATGCCACCCAGGCTCAAAGGGATCATAAGATTATTCATGATAGAAACTTCCGTGTGCAGCCACAAGCCATTATGGGCTCTGGCATAGTTGAGTATGTTGTGTGACCTCTTTCAGTGGTAGGCTAGCAGATGTAGGGGAAGTAGGTGGTACCGTCTACCCAGAGTAAAGAGTTAATGCTTCGGAAAGACTGTGTCTCGGTCATCCGTTTCTCAAACATCATGTAGTGCGAGAAATCCAACAGAGGAGATCAAGTCTTGTGGGGAAAGGTGCGTAAACCTCTGCAGAGTGTACAAACTAATCATGGTTAGCCGTGTCCCCAGTTATGGGCATTTTGAGTATCTTGTTCTTAAAATATTGATTTGATCTCATCACTTTACTTAATAAACTTGTTGGGTTGTTCATGTTAATTTGGGATTGAGTTGGAGGAACCTTCTCAGTATTTCAACAAACTTTGTAGTTAAATAAAATATATTCCTTTGTTGTAGGTAAAATTTGGCTTTAAGAAAATGATAACCATAGAGCCTCCACCAGCCATATATGCATGTAGTGCTAGTTGTTATTTGTTCATTGCTCTATAGTGTTATCTTGCTAGCATATTCCATGTGCTGACCTACACGGTTGCAACGCATTATGTTGCAGAAGTTTCAGACGAAGAGTAAGGTGCGCTAGGTCGTTGTCATGCACTCAGTATTGCCGTGGAGTTGGACGGACTCATTTATCTTTGATGCTTCCGCAGTTATCTTATTTAGATGGCCTTCAGCCATATTATTGTAACAAGTACTCTATTTGAGACTCTCGATGTAATAAGTGTGTGATTGATCTCTGTTATAAATCCTCGAGTACTGCGTGTGTCAGCAATACCGATCCAGGGATGACACTTAAGCACAGAGACTTGACCGTCTGAGGTCTGGTCACTACAAGATGGTATCAGAGCACACGCTGACTGTAGGACGCGACCACTAGGGAAAGCCACAGGATACTCTTCTCTACTCATTTCTGACTCTTCTCCATTTCTACTCTATAGATGGCGGATTCAAGGAACAAGTTCACTCAACCGGATGACGACACCCCTTTCGGGCGACACTTGAAGGAAGTCACTAGGTACCTGAGCATCGGCATACCAAGCTTCACTGGAACCTACACCGCCACTTTACCAGAAGAGGAGCGCTGGATGATTCGAGTTCATGTTCCAGGAAGGACATTCACGCTAGTTACCGAGCCCATCGAGTTTTCCTTTCATGCACCAACCTGGAGTCTAGGAAAGAGTATTTTCGCCCACATCGCCATTGGACGCATCGGCGAGGTATACAACAAGGATCTTAAGGACACCATCTACCAGATATGTGGACGCCGAGATGAGCAATGGGAGATGATTTGCACCAGGAAGGATAAATCTATTGCAGCCTACATACAGGGGTTGAATCAGCACATTCGTCGTCAGGAGAACCAGATGTGCGCCAACATGATAGACATGAAGAAGGTGATGACCCGGAACATGGAGCTGGAGGAAGAACTCAAGTCTGCACGTGATGGATATGAAGAATAAATTGATGTACTACTGGAGAAGAATGAAGACCTAAAGAAGAAGCTAGGAATATTCATGGGGGATCCCGAACCTAAAGAAGACATCTATTCTAAAGACTACATCATAATAGACGACACGGACTCCGACCCCGACAACGATGATGAAGACACTGATGATTATGATGACGAAGCTGGAGCAGATATCATGGAGTCTTCCACCGATCAAAATTTCTAGTCGACCACCATATTACCATTAGAATTCTTCCATGTATATAGTAATAGTCCGTGAGATTTTGTAACGGTAGTTTAGGTCGATTGTATGATCTTGTTTGAATTGAGTGGTGTGAAATGAATGTGTTTGTCTCATGTGCATATGGGTAGTGATTTCTCTTTAGACCTCACTCTATTCTGTTCTCACCCCTCTAAACCTATCAGATGCCTCCGAGACGTGACCCCGGATTTGTCTTCCCACCGGAGCTCACTCAGTTGATCCAACAGCAGAATGCCTTGATGCAGTTGCTAGTTCAGAACCAAGGCAACAACAACAACAACCAACCGCCACCACCTCTAGTGGACAATTTAGCCCGTTTTTTAAGGTTGAATCCGCCGGTGTTCTCTAGTAGCACCGTGCCGATTGTTGCTGACGACTGGCTCCGCAAGATTGGAAGGGAGCTGACCACCGCATGTTGCACAGATGCTGAGAAGGTGCGCTTTGCCGCACATCAACTGGATGGACCAGCAGCCTCATGGTGGGAGAATTACACATCCACTTTCCCCGTGGCCAATGTCACTTGGGATCAGTCTCAGCAAGCATTCCGCACTGCACATGTCTCAACTGGTGCCATGAGCATGAAGAAGCGTGAGTTTCACAACTTACGCCAGTGGAAACCGCATCGTGGCGCAAAGACGTGGATGAGTTCGAAGAAGTTAGCGTACTCGCCCGGATGATGTGGCCACAGATGCCGCAGCAGAGAAGTTTCGGAGGGACCGAATGATGAGCTGAGTATGCAGTTAATGGTGGCAACATTCACCAACTACCATGAGCTGGTAGACAGGGCCCTCATGATTGAAAGCAAGCAGCAGCAGATAGAGGGCCACAAACGGAAGTATGGACAAGGGAAGTACAACTCTGGAGCTCAGCAGAAGCCTCGCTTTACCCCGTACTCGGGGGGACACACCAATACCCATGGGGGACCTAACCATGGAGGCCATTCTCACAATGGAGGAAGTTCACATAACCATAGTTGTCCTAAGAATGGCAATGGGAGTGGAGGAAACAACAATCAGAATCGTTCCAACCTTGCTACACCCGCTAAGAAGGATCCGAGTCACATTAGTTGTTTCAAATGCGGGAAGACTGGACACTATGCCACCGAGTGCCCTGAAGCGAAGAATGGAAATGCTAACGGAAGCTCAGGGAAGAAGCCAAACCCCTTTACCAAAGGTCAGGTGAACCATATCAACATGGAGGAAGTTGAAGAGCAGCCTGATGCAGTTATTGGTAAGTTTTTTATTAAGTCATTTACAGCTCTTGTTCTTTTTGACACTGGTGCATCGCATTCATACATATCAAGTGGATTTGTGGACAAGTTTAAACTGGAAACCTTAGCCCTTAGGTCACCCATGTTAGTAAGCTCACCAGGAGCGGAATATATGGCTAGTCGATGGTGTTGTCAATTGCCATTGACCATAGGCAAGCACGTTTTCCCCTCAGACCTCATTATTTTGGTGTCACAAGGATTGGACATAATACTAGGCATGGATTGGTTATCGAAGTATGGAGGAAACATCTATTACGCTAGTAAGTCAATACTCCTCACCACACCAGAATGAAAAAGAATCAAGTATGTATCCAGACATGCGCCAAGGAGGACTCAAGTAAATTCACTCTCGGGAGTTGTTCAGGAGGAAGTGCCAGTTGTGAAGGATTATCCTGATGTGTTCCGGAGGAATTACCAGGCAAGCCACCATATCGAGATATAGAATTTTTAATAGAGTTGTTACCAGGCACCGGACCAATATCGAAGAGACCGTACCGGATGCCCACAAATGATCTGGAGAAAATTAAGAAGCAGATTAAGGAGTTATTGGAGAAAGGTTATATTCGACCAAGTCATCACCGTGGGGAGCCCCAGTGCTCTTAGCTGAGAAGAAGGATGGATCTTTGAGAATGGTGGTTGATTATCGTGCATTGAATGAAGTGACGATCAAGAACAAGCACCCACTACAGATGATCAAGGATTTGTTTGACCAGCTACAGGGAGCTAAAGTATTCTCCAAGATCGATCTTTGATCAGGATACCACCATCTGAAGATCCGAGAACATGATATACCCAAGACAGCTTTTACCACAAGGTATGGGCTATATGAGTACACGGTCATCTCTTTTGGATTGATTAACGCCCCTGCCTATTTTATGAGTATGATGAATGAGGTGTTCATGGAGTTCTTGGATAAGTTTTTTGTGGTGTTCATTGATGATATATTGGTGTACTCAAAGAATGAAGAAGAGCACAAGGAACACTTGCGTTTAGTTCTCGAGAAGCTCAGGGAGCATCAGCTATATGCCAAGTTCAGCACATGTGAGTTTTGGTTGAAAGAAGTTGGATTTCTCGGACATGTTATATCTGGAGAAGGTATAGCAGTAGACCCTACTAAGGTTCAGTCTGTCACAGAGTGGTTGGCACCCACCTCAGTTGGAGAAATACGCAGTTTTCTTGGACTCGCATGATATTACTGGAGATTCATTGAGAATTTTTCCAAGATTGCGAAGCCCATGACGGAGTTGTTGAAGAAGGACACCAAGTTCAAATGGACCGAAGAATGTGAGGCTAGTTTTTAGGAGTTGAAGAAACGTTTAGTTACAGCCCCAGTGCTAATTCTTCCGGATATGCGCAAGGACTTCCAAGTATATTGCGACGCTTCTCGCCAGGGACTTGGAGGTGTTCTTATGCAAGACAGAAGAGTTGTTTCATATGCCTCACGTCAGATTCGACCTCATGAGTTGAATTATGCCACACATGATTTGGAGTTAACAGCCGTAGTGCATGCGCTCAAGACCTGGAGACATTTTCTTATTGTAAATTGTTGTGATGTATACACGAATCATAAGAGTTTGAAGTACATCTTCACGCAGAAGGAGTTGAATCTCAGGCAAAGGAGATGGTTGGAGCTCATAAAGGATTATGATATGAAGCTGCATTATCACCCAGGAAAGGCCAATGTTGTAGCAGACGCGTTGAGCCGCAAGAGTTATGTTAATACTCTCGTGACCGGGGGATTGCCGCAAGAGTTAGCCGATGATCTCAAGGAACCTCGATTGGAGATAGTTCTGAGAGGTTTTGTTGCAGCATTGGAAGTATAGTCTACGTTGTTGGGAAAGATTCGAGAAGCCCAGCAGACTGATAAGGAGATTGCGGAGATAAAAGAGAAGATGAATAAAGAAAAAGCCAAAGGTTTTCGTGAGGATGAGCACGAAACTTTATGGTTTGAGGATCGTATTTATGTGCCCAATGATGCGGAGATCAGGAAGTTAATACTTCAGGAAGCTCATGACTCACCATACTCGATTCACCCCGGAAACACTAAGATGTATTTGGATTTGAAGGAACGTTTCTGGTGGACACGTATGAAGAAGGATATTGCCGAGTATGTAGCAGCATGTGATGTGTGTCAGAGAGTTAAGGCAGAACACTGCTACCTCTTGAGCATACGTTGGTTTTCCCTTGCAGAGGAAAGGGTGATGCAGCAAAGTAGCATAAGTATTTCCCTCAGTTTTCGAGAACCAAGGTATCAATCCAGTAGGAGGCCGCACGCAAGTCCCTCGTACCTACACAAACAAATAAGAACCTTGCAACCAACGCGATAAAGGGGTTGTCAGTCCCTTCACGGCCACTTGCAAAAGTGAGATCTGATAGAGATGATAAGATAATATTTTGGTATTTTTATGTTAAAGACTAAAAGTAAAGATTGCAAAGTAAAAATAGATTGGAAACTTATATGATGGAAGATAGACCCGGGGGCCATAGGTTTCACTAGTGGCTTCTCTCAAGATAGCATAAGTATTACGGTGGGTGAACAAATTACTGTCGAGCAATTGATAGAAAAGTGCATAATTATGAGAATATCTAGGCATGATCATGTATATACGCATCACGTCCGCAACAAGTAGACCGACTCCTGCCTGCATCTACTTCTATTAACTCCACACATCGACCGCTATCCAGCATGCATCTAGAGTATTAAGTTCATAATAACAGAGTACGCATTAGGCAAGATGACATGATGTAGAGGGATAAACTCAAGCAATATGATATAAACCCCGTATTTTTATCCTCGATGGCAACAATACAATACGTGTCGTTTCCCCTTCTGTCACTGGGATCGAGCAATGCAAGATTGAACCCAAAGCTAAGCACTTCTCCCATTGCAAGAAAGATCAATCTAGTAGGCCAAACCAAACTGATAATTCGAAGAGACTCGCAAACATAACAAATCATACATAAAAGAATTCAGAGGAGATTCAAATATTGTTCATAGATAATCTTGATCATAAACCCACAATTCATCGGATATCGACAAACACACCGCAAAAAGAGTTACATCGAATAGAGCTCCAATAAGATCGAGGAGAACTTTGTATTGAGATCCAAAGAGAGAGAAGAAGCCATCTAGCTAATAACTATGGACCCGAAGGTATGTGGTAAACTACTCACACATCATCGGAGAGGCTATGGTGTTGATGTAGAAGCCCTCCGTGATCGATTCCCCCTCCGGCGGAGCGCCGGAAAAGGCCCCAAGATGGGATCTCACGGGTACAGGAGGTTGCGGTGGTGGAAATAGGGTTTTGTGGTGCTCCTGGTTGGTTTCGGGGTATATGGGTATATATATATAGGAGGAAGAAGTAGGTCAGTGGAGCTGCAAGGGGCCCACGAGGGTGGGGGCGCGCCCAGGGGCAGGCGTGCCACCCTGCCTCGTGGCCTCCTCGTTGATTTCTTGACGTCCACTCCAAGTCCTCTGGATGATGTTTGTTCCAAAAATCACTCTCCCGAAGGTTTCATTCCATTTGGACTCCGTTTGATATTCCTTTTCTGCGAAACACTGAAATAGGCAAAAAAACAGCAATTTGCACTGGGCCTTGGGTTAGTAGGTTAGTCCCAAAAATAATATAAAAGTGTATAATAAAGCCCATTAAACATCCAAAACAGATAATGTAATAGCATGGAACAATCAAAAATTATAGATGCGTTGGAGACGTATCAAACACCAGAAGCCAGCAGGATTACTTCAGCCTATGCCGATACCCGAATGGAAGTGGGATAAGCTTGGCATGGATTTCATCACCGGATTACCCAGGACACGATCAGGTTACGATTCCATCTGGGTTGTAGTTGATCGCTTGACCAAAGTGGCTCACTTTATCCCTGTGAAAACCACTTATACGAGCCCGAAATTGGCCAAGATATATATGACCAGGATCGTATGTTTGCATGGAGTTCCGAGGACCATCATATCAGATAGAGGAACATAGTTTATCTTGAAGTTTTGGAATCATTTGCACCAGACTTTGGGTACCAGGCTAGAGTTCAGTACAGCCTTTCATCCGTAGACAGATGGACGGACCGAGAGAGTCAATCAGATTCTAGAGGACATGTTGAGAGCTTGTGCGCTAGATTATGGATCCAGTTGGGATGATAATTTACCTTACCCAGAGTTCTCATACAACAATAGTTACCAGGCTAGTTTGAAGATGGCCCCTTTCGAAGTTCTGTATGGAAGGAGGTGCAGGACACCGTTGATGTGGGATGAAGTTGGATACCGTCAGTTGTTCGAACCAGATTTAATCAAAGAGTCTGAAGAGAAGGTTAAGTTGATTCGTGATAGACTGAAGGTAGCTCAGTCCAGGTAGAAGAGTTATGCTTTTTTTGACCAAGAACAGTAGGAAAGGCTCCTACTGTGTTAATATATTAATAAAAAAAGGGGGGCACTGTACAAAGGAGTATTTACATGGTGTGTGTCTTAGCCACTTTGTGGCAGGAGACAGGAAAAGCTAGCTTAGAGTACTATGAAAGAGTCTTTACAAAGCTAAGTATCGAAGGCGTATGTGCCTCTTTAACCCTGTGTTGAAGTAGCTCAAAGTCCCTCTTGAATCTATCTAGCCAGGACTGAAAGGAGGGAGGTATAGCTCTGAAATGTTTATTGTTCCTCTCCTTCCAGATACTCCAGGCCGTCACGATGAATTTTTCAAGGAACAAAGGTGACGGGTGGGCAATTTTTTGGTCTTGAATGGCTTGCAGACGACCGGGGAAAGGCTCCCAGTGGATATCAAGCTTGTCCCAGCATTGTTTGCTGAAGGAACAGGTGAAGATCATATGTTCAACAGTTTCCTCGATGTTTTGGTCACAGAGTAGGCAGTTGTGGTCGTCCCCAATGTTGTAGTGCCTTCTCTTAAGCATATTGCGCGTGTTGACGCAAGGAGGTAGCCTATGAAATCGGAGACAAAGCATATCTTCATGTGTAACCACCTCGAGGAGTTAAACAATTTGGAGTGAAGGGAGAGTTGGCCCCAAGGTTTGTAGGACCATACCGAGTTTTGGAATGTATGGGAGAAGTGGCCTACAAGTTGGAGTTACCCGAAGGATTGTCAGGGGTTCATGATGTGTTTCATGTTTCCCAGTTGAATAAGTGCCCATGCAAAGATGGCCGATATTCCTCTAAGAGATATAATGCCCCTGGAAGCAATTCAGTTGGAGAGTGACCTAACCTACGAGGAGAAACCCGTCAAGATTCTCGAGTTTGCCAGCCAAGTTACATGCAGCTAGGTCATCAAGTTTTGAAAAGTTTAGTGGAGCCACCATACCGAGGAAGAAGCCACCTGGGAGCGAGAAGAGGACCTTGATACGTCTCCAACGTATCTATAATTTTTTATTGCTCCATGCTATATTATCTACTGTTTTGGACTATATTGGGCTTTATTTTTCCACTTTTATATTATTTTTGGGACTAACCTATTAATCGGAGGCCCAGCCCAGAATTGTTGTTTTTTGCCTATTTCGATTGTTCCGAGAAATGAATATCAAACGGAGTCCAAACGGAATGAAACCTTCTGAACGTGATTTTCTCATCGATAAGACCAGGAGACTTGGACCCTCCGTCAAGAAAGCCACGAGGCGGTCACGAGGGTGGAGGGTGCGCCCCTAGGGCGCGCCGCCTCGTGGGCCCCTCAAGCTCCACCGACATACTCCTTCCTCCTATATATACCTCACGCACTTCAAACGATCGACACGGAGCCAAAACCTAATTCCACCGCCGCAACTTTCTCAGATCCACGAGATCCCATCTTGGGGCTCGTCTGTTCACGGAGAGGGCCATCATCACGGAGAGCTTCTACATCATCACCATAGCCCTTCGATGAAGTGTGAGTAGTTTACCTCGGACCTTCGGGTCCATAGTTAGTAGCTAGATGGCTTCTTCTCTCTTTGGATCTCAATACAATGTTCTCCCTCTCTCGTGGAGATCTATTCGATGTAATCTTCTTTTTGCGGTGTGTTTGTTGAGACCGATGAATTGTGGGTTTATGATCAAGTCTATCTATGAACAATATTTGAATCTTCTCTGAATTCTTTTATGTATGATTGGTTATCTTTGCAAGTCTCTTGAATTATCGCTTTGGTTTGGCCTACTAGATTGGTTTTTTTGCAATGGGAGAAGTGCTTAGCTTTGGGTTCAATCTTATGTGTCCTTTCCCAAAGGATGTAAGGGCAACAAGGCATGTATTGTATTGTTGCCATCGAGGATAACAAGATCGGGTTTTTATCATATTGCATGAAACTATCCTCTACATCATGTCATCTTGCTTAAGGCGTTACTGCTTTTTAACTTAATACTCTAGATGCATGCAGGATAGCGGTCGATGAGTGGAGTAATAGTAGTAGATGCAGGCAGGAGTCGGTCTACTTGTCTCGGACGTGATGCCTATATACATGATCATGCCTAGATATTCTCATAACTATGCTCAATTCTGTCAATTGCTCAACAGTAATTTGTTCACCCATCGTAGAATACTTATGCTCTTGAGAGAAGCCACTAGTGAAACCTATGGCCCCCGGGTCTATTCTCATCATATCAATATCCATCACTTTATTATTGCTTTGCTTTTTTACTTTGCCTTTTACTTTTCACTTTGCATCTCTATAACAAAAATACCAAAAATATTATCTATCATCTCTATCAGATCTCACTCCCGTAAGTGACCATGAAGGGATTGACATCCCCTAATCGTGTTGGTTGCGTTGAGCTATTGTTTTGTGTATGTACGAGGGACTCGCGCGTAGCCTCCTACTGGATTGATACCTTGGTTCTCAAGAACCGAGGGAAATACTTTCGCTACTTTGCTGCATCATCCTCTCCTCTTCGGGGAAATCCAACGCAGTGCTCAAGAGGTAGCAAGAAGAATTTCTGGCGCCGTTGTCGGGAGTCTGCAAGAAAAGTCAACATACCAAGTACCCATCACAATCCCTATCTCTCGCATTACATTAGTTGCCATTTGCCTCTCGTTTTCCTCTCCCCCACTTCACCCTTGCCGTTTTATTCGCCCTCTCTTCTCCGTTTGCCTTTTTCTCGCTTGCCTTTTGTTTGCTCGTGTGTTGGATTGCTTGTTTGTCGCGATGGCTCAAGATAATACCAAATTGTGTGACTTCATCAATACCAACAATAATGATTTCCTTAGCACTCTGATTGCTCCTCTTACCAATACTGAATCTTGTGAAATCAATACTCCTTTGTTGAATCTTGTTATGAAAGATCAATTCGCCGGCCTTCCTAGTGAAGATGCCACTACTCATCTGAATAGCTTCGTTGATTTATGTGATATGCAAAAGAAGAAAGATGTCGATAAATATATTGTTAAATTGAAGCTATTTCCTTTTTCGCTTAGAGATCATGCTAAATCTTGGTTTTCATCTTTGCCTAAAAATAGTATTGATTCTTGGAACAAGTGCAAAGATGCTTTTATCTCTAAGTATTTTCCTCCCGCTAAGATCATCTCTCTTAGAAACAACATTATGAATTTTAAGCAACTTGATAATGAACATGTTGCACAAGCTTGGGAGAGAATGAAATTAATGATACGTAATTGCCCTACTCATGGTTTGAATTTGTGGATGATTATACAAAAAAATTATGCCGGATTGAATTGTGCTTCTAGAAATCTTTTAGATTCGGCCGCGGGAGGCACTTTTATGGATATCACTTTAGGAGATGTTACTAAACTCCTAGATAATATTATGGTTAATTATTCTCAATGGCACTTCGAAAGATCCACTAATAAAAAGTGCATGCGATAGAAGAAATTAATTTTTTGAGTGGAAAGATGGATGAACTTATGAAATTATTTGCTACTAAGAGTGTTTCTTATGATCCTAATGATATGCCTTTGTCTACTTTTATTGAGAATAATAATGAATCTATGGATGTGAATTTTGTTGGTAGGAATAATTTTGGTAACAACGCCAGATAGAGGGAATTTTAATCCTAGGCCTTATCCTAGTAATCCTTCTAATAATTATGGAAATTCCTACAACAACTCTTATGGAAATTTTAATAAGATGCCCTCTGAATTTGAGAATAGTGTTAAAGAGTTTATGAATTCACAAAAGAATTTTAATGCTTTGCTTGAAGAGAAATTGCTTAAAGTTGATGAATTGGCTACGAACATTGATAGAATTTCTCTTGATGTTGATTCTATAAAACTGATCTACTCCTCCTAAGCATGATATCAATGAGTCTCTCAAAGCCATGAGAACTTCCATTGATGAGTGCAAGGAAAAAACCGCTAGGACGCGTGCTATGAAAGATGCCTTTATTAAAGCGTGTTCTTCCAATTCCTATGAAAATCAAGATGAAGATCTAAAAGTTATTGATGTGTCTCCTATTAAATCTTTGTTTTGCAATATGAATCTTGATGAAACTGAATACGATCTTCCTTTACCTAGAAGGCGTTCCAAAAATTCGGAGTATTTAGATCTTGATGATGAAATTGATAAAAGTGGGATTGAAAGAAATAAAACCCTAGATGTTGCTAAACCCACTATATTGGATTTCAAGGAATTTAATTATGGAAGTTGCTCTTTAATTGATTGTATTTCCTTGTTGCAATCCATGCTAAATTCTCCTCATGCTTATAGTCAAAATAAAGCCTTTACCGAACATATCGTTGATGCCTTGATGCAATCTTATGAAGGAAAACTTGAGTTGAAAGTTTCTATCCCTAGAAAACTTTATGATGAGTGGGAACCAACTATTAAAATTAAGAGTAAGGATCATGAGTTTTATGCTTTATGTGACTTGGGTGGTAGTGTCTCCACTATCCCCAAAACTTTGTGTGATTTGCTAGATTTCCGTGATTTTGATGATTGCTCTCTAAACTTGCATCTTGCGGATTCCACTATTAAGAAACCTATGGGAAGAATTAATGATGTTATTATTGTTGCAAATAGGAATTATGTGCCCGTAGATTTTATCGTTCTTGATATAGATTGCAATCCTTCTTGCCCTATTATTCTCGGTAGACCTTTCCTTAGAACGGTTGGTGCAATTATTGATACGAAGGAAAGGAATATTAGATTTCAATTTCCATTAAAGAAGGGCATGTAACACTTCCCTATAAAGAAAATAAAATTACCATATGAATCTATCATGAGAGCCACTTATGGATTGCCTACCAAAAGATGGCAATACCTAGATATATCCTTGCTTTTATGCCTAGGTAGGGGCGTTAAACGATAGCGCTTGTTGGGAGGCAACCCAATTTTATTTTTAGTTTTTGTTTTGTTTTTGTTTTTGTTTAGGAATAAATAATCCATCTACCTTCTATTTAGATGTGGTTTTATGTTTTAATTAGTGTTTGTGCCAAGTTAAACCTATAGGATCTTCTTGGATGATAGTTATTTGATCTTGCTGTAATTTCCAGAAACTTTCTGTTCACGAAAACAATTATTAAAAATCACCAGAACGTGATAAAATAGTTATTCCAATTGCTGCTGATCAATAAACAAATTTCCTAGGTCTTCCTATTTTGGCTGAATTTTTGGAGTTCCAGAAATTTGCGTTAGTTACAGATTACTACAGACTGTTCTGTTTTTGACAGATTCTGTTTTTCGTGTGTTGTTTGCTTATTTTAATGAATCTATGGCTAGTAAAATAGTTTATAATCCATAGAGAAGTTGGAATACAGTAGTTTTAACACCAATATAAATAAATAATGAGTTCATTAAATTACCTTGAAGTGGTCTTTTTTTTTCTTTCGCTAACGGAGCTCACGAGATTTCTGTTGAGTTTTGTGTTGTGAAGTTTTCAAGTTTTGGGTGAAATCTTTTGATGGATTATGGAACAAGGAGTGGCAAGAGCCTAAGCTTGGGGATGCCCATGGCACCCCAAGATAATCCAAGGACACCAAAAAGTCAAAGCTTGGGGATGCCCCGGAAGACATCCCCTCTTTCGTCTACTTCCATCGGTAATTTTACTTGGAGCTATATTTTTATTCACCACATGATATGTGTTTTTGCTTGGAGCGTCTTGTATTATTTGTGTCTTTGTTTGTTAGTGTGACACAATCATCCTTATTGTACACACCTTTTGAGAGAGCCATACATAATTTGGAATTTGATAGAATACTCTATGTGCTTCACTTACATCTTTTGAGCTTTATAGTTTTGCTCTATGTGCTTCACTTATATCTTTTGAGCTTTATAGTTTTGCTCTAATGCTTCACTTATATCTTTTAGAGCACGGTGGTGGATTTGTTTTATAGAAACTATTGATCTCTCATGCTTCACTTAGATTATTTTGAGAGTCTTTAATAGCATGGTAATTTGCTTAATAATAATATGCTTGGTATTCAAGATTTGTAAAACTTTCTTTTGAGTGCGTTGAATACTAAGAAAAGATTGATGCTTGATAATTGTTTTGAGATATGAAGATGGTGATATTAGAGTCATGCTAGTTGAGTAGTTGTGAATTTGAGAAATACTTGTGTTAAAGTTTGTGATTCCCGTAGCATGCACGTATGGTGAACCGTTATGTGATGAAGTCGAGCATGATTTATTTATTTATTGTCTTCCTTATGAGTGGCAATGGGGACGAGCGATGGTCTTTTCCTACCAATCTATCCCCCTAGGAGCATGCTGTAATACTTTGCTTTGATAACTTCTAGATTTTTGCAATAAGTATATGAGTTCTTTATGACTAATGTCGAGTCCATGGATTATCGCATTTTCCTTCCTTCCACCATTGCTAGCCTCTCTAATACCGCCAGACCTTTCGCCGGTATCATACACCCACCATATAACTTCCTCAAAACAGCCACCATACCTACCTATCATGGCATTTCCATAGCCACTCCGAGATATATTGCCATGCAACTTTCCACTATTCCGTTTATTATGACACGCACCATCATTGTCATATTGCTAGCATGCTCATGTAGCGGACATCGTATTTGTGTCAAAGCCACCATTCATAACTCTTTCATACATGTCACTCTTGCTTCATTGCATATCCTGGTACACCGCCGGAGGCATTCATATAGAGTCATATTTTGTTCTAAGTATTGAGTTGTAATTGTTGAGTTGTAAGAAAGATAAAAAGTGTGATGATCATCATTTTTAGAGAATTGTCCCAAGTGAGGAAAGGATGATGGAGACTATGTTTCCCCCAAAAGTCGGGATGAGACTCCGGACGAAAAAAAAGAGGCCATAAAAAAAGAAAAAGAAAAGGCCCAAATAAAAAAATGAGAGAAAAAGAGAGAAGGGACAATGTTACTATCCTTTTACCACACTTGTGCTTCAAAGTAGCACCATGATCTTCATGATAGAGAGTCTCTCATTTTGTCACTTTCATATACAAGTGGGAATTTTTCATTATAGAACTTGGCTTGTATATTCCAATGATGGGCTTCCTCAAAATGCCCTAGGTCTTCGTGAGCAAGCGAGTTGGATGCACACCCACTTAGTTTCTTTTTGAGCTTTCATACACTTATAGCTCTAGTGCATCCGCTGCATGGCAATCCCTACTCACTCACATTGATATCTATTGATGGGCATCTCCATAGCCCGTTGATACGCCTAGTTGATGTGAGACTATCTTCCCCTCTTTTTGTCTTCTCCACAGCCACCATTCTATTCCACCTATAGTGCTATATCCATGGCTCACGCTCATGTATTGCGTGAAGATCAAAAAAGTTTTGAAAATGTCAAAACTATGAAACAATTGCTTGGCTTGTCATCGGGGTTGTGCATGATTTAAATACTTTGTGTGGTGAAGATAAAGCATAGCCAAACTATATGATTTTGTAGGGATAACTTTCTTTGGCCATGTTATTTTGAGAAGACATACTTGCTTTGTTAGTATGCTTGAAGTATTATTATTTTTATGTCAACATGAACTTTTGTCTTGAATCTTCGGATCTGAATATTCATACCACGATTAAGAAGATTTACATTGAAATTATGCCAAGTAGCACTCCGCATCAAAATTCTCTTTTTATCATTTACCTACTCGAGGACGAGCAGGAAGTAAGCTTGGGGATGCCTGATACGTATCCAACGTATCTATAATTTTTTATTGCTCCATGCTATATTATCTACTGTTTTGGACTATATTGGGCTTTATTTTCCACTTTTATATTATTTTTCGGACTAACCTATTAATCGGAGGCCCAGCCCAGAATTGTTGTTTTTTGCCTATTCCGGTGTTTCGGAGAAACAGAATATCAAACGGAGTCCAAACGGAATGAAACCTTCGGGAACGTGATTTTCTCATCAGATAAGACCCAGGAGACTTGGACCCTCCGTCAAGAAAGCCACGAGGCGGTCACGAGGGTGGAGGTTGCGCCCCCCCCTAGGGCGCGCCCCCTGCCTCGTGGCCCCCTCGAAGCTCCACCGACATACTCCTTCCTCCTATATATACCTACGCATTCAAACGATCGACACGGAGCCAAAACCTAATTCCACCGCCGCAACTTTCTGTATCCACGAGATCCCATCTTGGGGCCTGTTCCGGAGCTCCGCCGGAGAGGGCCATCATCACGGAGAGCTTCTACATCATCACCGTAGCCCCTCCAATGAAGTGTGAGTAGTTTACCTCAGACCTTCGGGTCCATAGTTAGTAGTTAGATGGCTTCTTCTCTCTTTTTGGATCTCAATACAATGTTCTCCCCCTCTCTCGTGGAGATCTATTCGATGTAATCTTATTTTTGCGGTGTGTTTGTTGAGACCGATGAATTGTGGGTTTATGATCAAGTCTATCTATGAACAATATTTGAATCTTCTCTGAATTCTTTTATGTATGATTGGTTATCTTTGCAAGTCTCTTCGAATTATCAGTTTGATTTGGCCTACTAGATTTGTTTTTCTTGCAATGAGAGAAGTGCTTAGCTTTGGGTTCAATCTTGCGGTGTCCTTTCCTAGTGACAGAAGGGGCAACAAGGCACGTATTGTATTGTTGCCATCGAGGATAACAAGATGGGGTTTTTATCATATTGCAAGAAACTATCCCTCTACATCATGTCATCTTGCTTAAGGCGTCACTGCTTTTTAACTTAATACTCTAGATGCATCTTTGGATAGCGGTCGATGAGTGGAGTAATAGTAGTAGATGCAAAGTGTGAGTCGGTCTACTTGTCTCGGACGTGATGCCTATATACATGATCATGCCTAGATATTCTCATAACTATGCTCAATTCTATCAATTGCTCAACAGTAATTTGTTCACCCATCATAGAATACTTATGCTCTTGAGAGAAGCCACTAGTGAAACCTATGGCCCCCGGGTCTATTCTCATCATATCAATCTCCATCACTTTATTATTGCTTTGCTTTTTACTTTGCCTTTTACTTTTCACTTTGCATCTCTATACCAAAAATACCAAAAATATTATCTATCATCTCTATCAGATCTCACTCCCGTAAGTGACCGTGAAGGGATTGACAACCCCTAATCGTGTTGGTTCCATTGAGCTATTGTTTTGTGTAGGTACGAGGGACTCGCGCGTAGCCTCCTACTGGATTGATACCTTGGTTCTCAAAAACCGAGGGAAATACTTACGCTACTTTGTTGCATCATCCTCTCCTCTTCGGGGAAATCCAACGCAGTGCTCAAGAGGTAGCAGACCTACGGAAAGACCACCCACACCTATTTGCTAGCCAACCCGAATCTCGACGGCAAGATTCATCTTAAGGGGGGTAGGTTTGTAACATCCCAATTTTCAATTTGGATGTTAATCACTAGGTCATCATATGCATTCCATGATTTTGCATTTTAAATTAGTTTTATTTGGACATTTTGATCCTAGAGACCTTAAGCAACTCAAGGACCATTTGAGAGAGTTGGAGGTTTTCATAAAATTCCATTTTTTAATTTTCAAAATTGGTAAATTTGACCAAGGTAATTTTTATTTGCAATTATTTTTCCAATTATTTCAAAATAAATAAAATAATGAGAGAAGATAATATGACTTCTTCAAAATAGAGGAAATAATGGAAATTTAATTTTGAATAAAAATATTTATTTTTATTTGAATTTTATTTGAGATTTTTTTCGAGTAAATTAGGAAAAAATGCATTTTAGCCCAGAAAAATGTTCATGTGTCCTAAATATTAGGAGAGGACCGTGAAAATTATTTTTGGGATTTTAGGATTTTTTTACTTATTTTATTTTGAATTTTTCCATTTCGGCAATTTTTTCAAAAAATAAAATAAAACTAAATCTTGATCGACTAGGCCGAAGCCCAGCCGGCCCACGCGCGCCGGCTCCTTCCCTGAGCCATGGCCTAGGCGAACTCGTCGGAGTCCGGCGCCGCCACGCCGCCTGAGCCCCACCGCCTGCCCTCCTCACCAAGCCGCCACAGCCAGCATCTCGTCAGCACTTGCTGCTGGCCGCCATATCAAGACGCCTTGCCTGACCTCCCGATGCGGGAGCCGTCACGCCTCACCACCGTAGTTGCCACCGCCACGATCCCGATCCGTCACGGTTTTCGTGAAACCACCAAATCGGTAAAAAACGATCCAATTCTTTAGTTTTTTTCGGTTTTTCTTTTAAATCGGTTTTATTTTTAGGGTTCGCTAAATAGCAAACATTCACCCGATTTTCTCTGTTAATGAACGAATTCGTTCATTAGCCTCTGTTAGCGGTCGTTCGTCCGATAGATTTTTCTTTTTTCTGTTTATTTTCGGCCAGGGACCTATCCGTGAATAGTTTCCTTACACATTAGTCCCTGATCTTCAAACTCTCACTACTTTTTGCTCGTTTATCCAAATCTAGTGAAACCAACGCCAAAATCTTCTTCTTGTTCCACTCTTTTCAGAAACAACTTGAATATGATTTTGAAAATTTTAAATTTGGTTTCAAGCAGATTTGTTTTTGAACTTCTTTTGATTGTAGTTTGAGTTTCTTATCTCCGATTTGATTGATTCTTTTTGCAAATCGAAGCTCTTCACTTGTACTTTCTATTTAGATCTTTACTTTTGGTTTTACCTTTGCATCTTATGCTTGAGTGCTTATGTATGGTATTGTTTGTTTACGATAGAGTTTCCGGAGTGCGAGGCTTGCTACTACGAATCTCTAGGGTTTTCCGATCGTCAGCAAGGCAAGTAACACTTTGATCATATCCCTTTATTGCCCAGTTTTTATGCATTAGTTTCAACCCTCAAACATTGCATGAGTAGGATGTGATAACATGTGGGTATTTGGGAAGTAGTTGATGAGGTTCGAACCTATTGTCTTTTATCAAACCCCGGGTATCATATGTTATGCTTATACTACTTTGCTACGCTCGTAGACGTGTATTGGTATGTGAGACTCATGCAAGATGTGAGAGATTTTAACTAAGGAAACTTAAGGTGGCTACTTTAATACACATCTAGGTGGATTGGTTGTGGGCACCTGGAGCAATCCAGTGTTGTCCTAGGATATCCCGGAGTACCTGTGTGATCATCCTATGGAATGCCACCCAGGCTCAAAGGGATCATAATACTATTCATGCTAGAAACTTCCGTGTGCAGCCACAAGCCATTATGGGCTCTGGCATAGTTGAGTATGTTGTGTGACCTCTTTCATTCGTATGCTAGCAGATGTAGGGGAAGTAGGTGGTACTGTCTACCCAGAGTAAAGAGTTAATGCTTCGGAAAGACTGTGTCTCGGTCATCCGTTTCTCAAACATCATGTAGTGCGAGAAATCCAACGGAGGAAATCGAGTCTTGTGGGGAAAAGTGCGCAAACCTCTACAGAGTGTACAAACTAATCATGGTTAGCCGTGTCCCCGGTTATGGACATTCTGAGTATCTGGTTCTTGAATTATTGATTTGATCTCATCACTTTAATTAATAAACTTGTTGGGTTGTTCATGTTAATTTGGGATTGAGTTGGAGGAACCTTCTCAATATTTCAACAAACTTTGTAGTTAAATAAAATATATTCCTTTGTTGTTGGGAAAAATTTGCTTTATGAAAATGATAACCGCCTCCACCAGCCATATATGCATGTAGTGGTAGTTGTTATTTGTTCATTGCTCTATAGTGTTGTCTTGCCAGCATATTCCATGTGCTGACCTACACGGCTGCAACGTATTATGTTGCAAAATTTCCAAACGAGGAGTAAGGTGCGCTAGGTCGTTGTCGTGCACTCAGTATTGCCGTGGAGTTGGATGGACTCATTTATCTTTGATGCTTCCATAGTTACCTTATTTAGATGGCCTTCAACGATATTATTGTAATAAGTACTCTATTTGAGACCTCATGATGTAATAAGTGTGTGATTGATCTCTGTTATAAATCCTCAAGTGCTGTATGTGTAAGCAAAACCAATCCAGGGATGACAGTTAAGCACAGAGACTTAACCGTCTGAGGTCTGGTCGCTACAGCTGTCAGGTCTGACCACCATCAACACCATCTTGAGGCACACTCTATTGCCCAGGTCAGGAGATTATAGAATGATCCGTGGTCACTCCATCAACTTGCTCCATATATTTTATGTGCCCCAAAAGTTCAAAGTGATGACTTTGATTGTTTAAACAATGAAGAGGACTGCAGCTGATCAGAAGAGATCATGTGGATATGCCCCTCATATACAGATGTTGATCAACTCTAAGATGCGAACATGGACATATCTTCTAGACAAAGAGCATCTTCCCCTGAGGCCAGAATTTGAGGACAATGAGATTGTCATGGATGCATCTCATCCAACTAGTGCAGAAGCTTAGGAGAAGAGAGAGAGAGAGAGAGAGAGAGAGAGAGAGAGAGAGCAAAGGCTGCAAAAGCAGCAAAGGCAGCCAGTGCACCAGATGCTTCAACTGTGATGCTCAAGACCAACCAAGAGCAACTCAGCTATTTGCTTGAGGCTAGTGTGAGGATTGAGAAGGGCTTGGCCATCCTAACTCAAAATCAAGAGAGTCTTGAGAGGATCAACGAGACTAAATTCCATGATCTAGATGTGAAGGTCATAGAGATCCAGACCACTGTGGAGAAGCTCGAGGAAGAAGTTGAGGACAGGAATGACAGACCTACCATAGACACTTTTCAGCGAGTGCCAAGGGCACAAACGTGTTCAGCAGTGCCAGTTGTTAGTGACACCAGGACTACACTTTCAGCACCTGCAGCAACTGCCACTATTGCACGTCCAGTTTCAACTGCTCCAACCACAGACCTATGCCGAAGCTTTTGCAGATGCCCTCCTCTCCAGGCCATCTACGCACACCAGAGCAACCAGCCAGAAGACCACTTCATGAGCTCCTGGAGATCGTGCCTAGAGTGCCGCATAGCACTATGCGTTTTCAAGCTTTTTGGTAACTTGTTGCCAAAGGAGGAGAAAGTGTAAAGGTCATTAGGCTTCGAGAGAGTGTGTTTGTTTTGCCTTTTGTTGCCTCTCTTGCTACTTTGATCATTTGCTTGTTTGATTCATGCTACAATATTTGTGTTATGTGTGTGAGATACTCTTGTGATCATGTGTTTGATCATACTATGCTTTAATGTTTGCTTGCATGATGATATCTATGATATTTGTGTTTGATCAATCATGTTTACCCTTGGTGATGAGTGCATGTTATTTAACTCTTATCATTTTGAGCACTCCACCAAGATGCATGTGACATGAAAGAGTGACCCATGATCCTAATCGATTGCGCATTTGCATTCAAAAGCAAATCTTAAATAGTGCACTAATTTAGGGGGAGCTCTTGCTTATCACATACTTCTCAAAGCAACGATGTATTTGATTCATATTATCATTTGTCGAAGCTTTGATCTATATGTTGTCATCAATTATCAAAAAGGGGGAGATTGAAAGTGCAACTAATCCCCGGGTGGTTTTGATAATTCATGACGACATATAGCTCATTGAACTAATATCCATTCAAGTTAAATATTTCAGAAAATTAAATGATTGGCATGGCATGGACTTGAGATGTGGACCCCTCAAAATGCTAAGGACAAGATTGGCAAAAGCTCAAGACTCTTCATTTCTATTTTAGTGATCCAAGGTCACATTGAGTCCATAGGAAAGCCAATATTATTAAAAGGGGATGAGGTGTTGCTTAATGGTCTACTTGCTCAAAGTGCTTAGTGATATTGCTCCAAAATCCTTAGCCACTTTCTCATTTCCACATATGTCCAAAACCCAAAGTCAAACTCGGCCCCATCAATTTGATCTATCTGGTGCCACTGAGTTCAGTTGACATAGCCACTGCCAGAAACCCTAGACAATTTGGTCTCACCTATATGGATCTCGGTCTCACCGAGATGGCCTTGCAAACTCTCTGTTGCCTATTGTAATTATTTCGGTCTCACCAAAATGTGTAATCGGTCCCATCGAGTTTGCTTGACCAACTCTTTGTTTGCCCTTTGCTGAAATTGGTCTCACCGAGTTCATGCAATCGGTCTCATGAGATGAGGTTTTGCCGTAGCCCTAGCACATCGGTCCCACTGAGTTGATCATGTCGGTCCCATCGAGATTCCTAACATTCACATTTTGAACTAAATCGGTCTCACCGAGTTCTTCTATTCGTCTGACCGAGTTGGGTCAAATGTGTGTAACAGTTGGATTTTGTGTGGAGGCTATATATACCCCTCCACCCCCATCTCCATTTGTGAGAAAGCCATCAGAATGTGACTACACTTCCACTACTCAATTTCTGAGAGAGAACCACCTACTCATGTGTTGAGACCATGACATTCCAATCCAACCACAAGAATCTTGATCTCTAGCCTTCCCCAAGTTGCTTTCCACTCAAATCATCTTTCCACCATAGCCAAGTCTGTGAGAGAGAGTTGAGTGTTGGGGATACTATCATTTGAAGCACAAGAGCAAGGAGTTCATCATCAACACACCATTGATAACCCACAAGTATAGGGGATCGCAACAGTTTTTGAGGGTAGAGTATTCAACCCAAATTTATTGATTCGACACAAGGGGAGCCAAAGAATATTCTCAAGTATTAGCAACTGAGTTGTCAATTAAACCACACCTAAAAGACTTAATATCTGCAGCAAAGTATTTAGTAGCAAAGTAGTATGGAAGTAATGGTAACGGTGGCAAAAGTAACAGTACCAGTTTTGTAGCAATCGTAATTGTGGCAACGGAAAAGTAACGAAGCAAAGATCAATATGTGAAAAGCTCTTAGGCAATGGATCAATGATAGATAATTATGTCGGATGGCATTCATCATGCAATAGTTATAAACTAGGGTGACACATAGCTAGCTCCAATTCATCAATATAATGTAGGCATGTATTCCGAATATAGTCATACGTGCTTATGGAAAAGAACTTGCATGACATCTTTTGTCCTACCCTCCCGTGGCAGCGGGGTCCTAATGGAAACTAAGGGATATTAAGGCCTCCTTTTAATAGAGAACCAGACCAAAGCATTAGCACTTAGTGAATACATGAACTCCTCAAAGTACGGTCATCACCGGGAAGTTTCTCGACTATTGTCACTCCGGGGTTGCTGGATCATAACATGTAGTAGGTGATACGTCTCCAACGTATCTATAATTTTTTATTGTTCCATGCTATTATATTATCTATTTTGATGCTTTATATGCATTATTATGATATTTTATATTATTTTTGGGACTAACCTATTAACCTAGTGCCCAGTGCCTGTTTCATTTTTTCCTTGTTTTAAAGTTTCGTAGCCAAACGGAATGAAACTTTTGCGATGATTTTTCTTGGAACAGAAGACATCCAGAGGACTTGGAGTACACGTTAGGGAAGCTACGAGGCACCCACAAGGACAGAAGGCGCGCCCAGGAGGGTAGGTGCGCCCCCACCCTTGTGGGCCCCTCGTGACTACCTATTTCTTCCGCCTATATTTATTCTCAAATATTCCAAAACCAATCAGGAGAGCCATGAAAACACTTTTCCACAGCCGCAACCTTCTGTACCCGTGAGATCCCATCTAGGGGCCTTTTTGGCGTCCTGCCGGAGGGGGATTCGATCATGGAGGGCTTCTACATCAACACCATTGCTTGTCCGATGAAGCGCGAGTAGTTTACCTTAGACCTACGGGTCCATAGCTAGTAGCTAGATGTTCTTGCAGATCTATCCAATGTAATACTCTTTTGCGATGTGTTTGCCGAGATCCGATGAATTGTGGATTTATGATCAGCTTATCTATGAATATTATTCGAATCTTCTCTGAATTATTATATGCATGATTTGATATCTTTGCAAGTCTCTTCGAACTATCGATATGGTTTGGACAACTAGATTGGTTTTTCTTGCAATGGGAGAAGTGCTTAGCTTTGGCTTCAATCTTACGGTGCTTGATCCTAGTGACAGAAGGGGAACCGACACGTATTGTATTGTTGCCATCGAGGATAACAAGATGGGGTTTTCATCATATTGATTGAGTTTATCCCGCTACATCATGTCATCTTACTTAATGTGTTACTCTGTTCTATGAACTTAATACTCTAGATGCGGGCAGGAGTCGGTTGATGCGTGGAGTAATAGTAGTAGATGCAGGCAGGAGTCGGTTGATGCGTGGAGTAATAGTAGTAGATGCAGGCAGGATTCAGTCTACTTGATACAGACATGATGCCTATATTCATGATCATTGCCTTAGATATTGTCATCACTTTGCGCTTTTCTATCAATTGCTCGGCAGTAATTTGTTCACCCACCGTAATATTTTCTATCTTGAGAGAAGCCTCTAGTGAAACCTATGGCCCCCGGGTCTATTTTACATCATATAAGTTTCCGATCTACAATTTTAGTTTCCGATTTACTTCTTTTGAAATCTTTTACTTTCTGTTCCATAAACCAAAATTATTACTTTACCGTTTATCCATCTCTATCATATGTCACTTTGCAAATAACCGTGAAGGGATTGACAACCCCTTATCGCGTTGGGTGCAAGTTGGTGTTTGTTTGTGCAGGTATTCGGTGACTTGCGCGTTGTCTCCTACTGGATTGATACCTTGGTTCTCAAAAGTGAGGGAAATACTTACTCTACATTGCCGCATCACCCTTTCCTCTTCAAGAGAAAAACCAACGCAAGCTCAAGAAGTAGCAGTAGGTGACTATAAATTTCAAGATAGGATCAAGAACACAAATATATTCATGAAAACATAATAGGTTCAGATATGAAATCATGCACTCGGGCCCTAGTAACAAGCATTAAGCAAAGCAAAGTCCTAGCAACATCAATCTTAGAACACAGTGGATACTAGGGATCAAACCCTAACAAAACTAACTCGATTACATGATAAATCTCATCCAACCCATCACCGTCCAGCAAGCCTATGATGGAATTACTCACGCACGACGGTGAGCATCATGAAATTGGTGATGGAGGATGGTTGATGACGATGACGGAGACAATTTCCCCTCTCTGGAGGCCAAAACGGACTCCAGATCTGCCCTCCCGAGGAAGAACGGGAGGTGGCGGCGGCTCCGTATCGTAAAATGCTCTGATTGTTTTCTCCCCGAACGTGAATATATGGCATTGGAGTTGAGGTTGGTGGAGCTTCATAGGACCCACAAGACACGGGGGCGCGCCCAGGGGGTAGGGCGCGCCCCCCACCCTTGTGGACAAGTGGTGGTTGATTCTTTCGCCAATATTTTTTATTTATTACAAAAATATTCTCCATGAAGTTTCAGGTCATTCCGAGAACTTTTATTTCTGCACAAAAATAACACCATGGCAATTCTGCTGAGAAAAACGTCAGTCCGGGTTAGTTCCATTTAAATCATGCAAATTAGAGTCCAAAACAAGGGCAAAAGAGTTTGGAAAAGTAGATACGACGGAGACGTATCAACTCCCCCAAGCTTAACCCATTGCTTGTCCTCAAGCAATTCAGTTGACAAACTGAAAGTGATAAAGAAAAACTTTTACAAACTCTGTTTGATCTTGATCTTGCAAATATGTAAAGTCAGCATTCAAGTTTTCAGCAAAGATTATGAACTAACCATATTCACAATAACATTTAGGTCTCACATTTACTCATATCAATGGCATAATCAACTAGCGAGCAATAATAATAAATCTCGAATGACAACACTTTTTCAAAATAAACAACGAATAGATCTCCACAAGAGAGGGGGAGAACACTATATTGAGATCCAAAAAGAGAGAGGAAGCCATCTAGCTAATAACTATGGACCCGAAGGTCTGAGGTAAACTACTCACACTTCATCGGAGAGGCTATGGTGTTGATGTAGAAGCCTTCCGTGATGGATGCCCTCCTCGTGAGCTCTGAACAGGCCCCAAGATGGGATCTCGTGGGCATGTAAGGTTGCGGCTGTGGAATTAGGTTTTGCCCGTGTCGATCGCTTGGGTGCGTGAGGTATATATAGGAGGAAGAAGTACGTCGGTGGAGCAGCAGGGGGCCCACGAGGGTGGAGGGCGCGCCCCCCTACCTCGTGGCCTCCTCCTTTGTTTCTTGACGTAGGGTCCAAGTCTCCTGGATCTTGTTTGTTCCAAAAATCACGTTCCCGAAGGTTTCATTCCGTTTGGACTCTGTTTGATATTCTTTTTCTGCGAAACTCTGAAATAGGCAAAAAACATCAATTCTGGGCTGGGCCTCCGGTTAATAGGTTAGTCCCAAAAATAATATAAAAGTGAATAATAAAGCCCAATAATGTCCAAAACAGTAGATAATATAGCATGGAGCAATCAAAAATTATAGATACGTTGGAGATGTATCAAGCATCCCCAAGCTTAATTCCTTCTCGTCCTCGAGTAGGTAAATGATAAAAACAGATTTTTTTATGTGGAGTGCTACTAGGCATAATTTCAATGTAATTCTTCTTAATTCTGGTCTGAATATTCTGATCCGAAAGATTCAAGATAAAAGTTCATATTGACATAAAAATAATAATACTTCAAGCATACTAACTAAGCAATTATGTCCTCTCAATATAACATGGCCAAAGAAAGTTCATCCCTACAAAATCATATAGTTTAGTCATGCTCCATTTTCGTCACACAAGAATGCTCTCATCATGCACAACCCGATGACAAGCCAAGCAATTGTTTCATACTTTAGTAATCTCAAACCTATAAACTTTCACGCAATATATGAGCGCGAGCCATGGACATAGCACTATGGGTGGAATAGAATATGATGATGGGGGTTATGTGGAGAAGACAAAAAGGAGAAAGTCTCACATCAACGAGGCTAACCAATGAGCTATGGAGATGCCCATCGATTGATGTTAATGCAAGGAGTAGGGATTGCCATGCAACGGATGCACTAGAGCTATAAATGTATGAAAGCTCAACAAAAGAAACTAAGTGGGTGTGCATCCAACTTGCTTGCTCACGAAGACCTAGGGCACTTGAGGAGGCCCATTGTTGGAATATACAAGCCAAGTTCTATAATGAAAAATTCCCACTAGTATATGAAAGTGACAAAACGAGAGACTCTCTATCATGAAGATTATGGTGCTACTTTGAAGAACAAGTGTGGTAAAGGATAGTAACATTGTCCCTTCTCTCTTTCTCTCTCTTTTTTTGGGCCTTCTCTTTTTTTATGGTCTTTCTCTTTTTTTTATTCCTCACTTGGGACAATGCTCTAGAAAATGATGATCATCACACTTATATTTATTTACAACTCAATGTTTACAACTCGATACTAGAACAAAGTATGACTCTATATGAATGCCTCCGGCGGTGTACCGGGATATGAAATGAACCAAGAGTGACATTGTAGCGACCCGTCCTCAGATGGTCAAGTCTCTGTGTTCCAGTGTCATCCCTGGATCAGTAATGCTGACACACACAGTACTCGAAGGATTTATAACAGAGTAGCAATCACACACTTATTACATCCAATGTCTCCAAAAGAGAACTTATTACAATAATATGGCTTAAGGCCATCTAATGCGATAACAGCGGAAGGCTTGGAAGATAAAGTGAGTCCATTAACTCCAACGGCATAGCTGAGCTGCACGGCAACAACCTAATGAACCTTACTCCTCGTCTGAAAAGTCTGCAACATAATACGTTGCAGCCCGAGAACGGGTCAGCACATGGAATATGCTGGCAATATAACACAATAGAGCAGGAACAGAATAATGCTATCACTACATGCATATTTGGCTGGTGGAAAGCTCTATGGTTATGGTTTTGCGAAAAGCCAATTTTTCCCTACAACAAAGGAATATATTTTTATTTAACTATCATGGTGGTTGAAACATTGAGAAGGTATAACCCCAACTCAATCCCAATTAAAGTAGTTAACAACCCAACAATATTACTTAAGAGTGATGAGATACATGTGATAACTCAAGTACTAGATACTCAAAATTGTCCATAACCGGGGACACGGCTAACCATGATTAGATTGTACACTCGGCAGAGGTTTGCGCACTTTTCCCCACAAGACTCGATCGCCTCCATTGATTTCTCGCACTACATGGTGTTTGAGAAACGGATGACCGAGACATAGTCTTTCAGAAACATTAACTCTCTACTTCGGGTAGACCATACCAAACCTACAAAACCCACTACCTGCTGATCTACCTCTTCAAGAGCTTCACGTAACTTACTCAACTATGCTAGAGCCCATAGTAGCTTGTGGCTGCACACGGAAGTTTCTAGCATGACTAATCTCAGTTCCCTTTGAGCCTGGGTGGCGGTCCATAGGAAGATCACACGGGTACCCCGGGATTTCCAAAAATAAAACAGACAACACTGGGTTCCCCAGGTGCCTCAATCCACCCAGATGTGTATTAAAGTTGCCACCTTAGGTTGAACCATTAATTAACAATCTCACATCTGTCATGGATTCACTCAAACCCAAACCACGTTACGAGCATAGCATAGCAATATAAGCAACACGTAGAAGTAACTCCTAAGGGTTTGATAGTAACAGGGCAATAGGTTCTACCTCAACTACTACTTCCCAACCCACAAGTTAATGACATACTAACCATGCAATGTTTGAGGATTGAGCTAATGCATAAAAACTGGGTATGAAAAGAGTATGATCAAAGTGTTACTTGCCTTGCTGACGATCCATGAATCCTAGAGACTCGTAGTAACACGCTTCGCACTCCGGGAATTCTATCGCAAGCAAACAATACATACAAAAGCAACAAGCAAAGATGCACAAGCAAAACTCAACTAAAAGAGGATGACCAGAAATTTCAACTTAAGAACTCCGGTTCGCAAAAAGAATCAAACGAAACGGAACAACGAAACTCAAACGGCGAAAGAAACAAGATCCGTTTACTAATCTGAACTAAGGTCAAATTTTTCAGTATCAAAATCTTGTTTAAGTTGTTTAAGCGGAAAGAGGGTCTCGAGACGAAGATCTGGGCCCTTGAATCGCCTGATTCCGACTAACGAGGGAAAAGATAAACAGAAACTAAGATCGGATCAGAAATCGCGGAATAAATCCGAGAAAAAGAAAACCGACGAACAGACTAACGAACGTTCGTTATCTGGATCTAAACAAAGAACGCATTTGTTAAAACGAACGAACGAGAGAACGCTCGCTAAATAAATAAACCGGAGAAAACCGATTTATTTAGAAAAAAACGACAACTAGGGTTTTCTAAAAAAACGAACGGTTTTTTTCTCAGAAAACCGGGGCGGCGGGGCGGCTACCTCGGCTTGGCGGCGGCGGGGTTCGGGGGCGGCGGGGGCTAGGGGCGGTGGCTCGGGGCGGCGACGAGGCTCGGCGGCGACGGCGGGGCTCGTGCTCGGGCTCGGACTCCGGTGGGGTTCAGGGCGGCGGTGGCGGGTGGTGGTGGTGTGTGGCGGCGGGGCGGCGGGGTATTTAAGAGAGGGGGGACGACGACTTGGAGGAGGGGACAAGGCGCGACGGAGGCGGAGTCCGGCTCGGACTCCGACCAGTCGGCGGCGGCGGCGGCTTCAAGGCTGGGAGGCGGTGGGCCGACCTGCCACTGGGCCTTAGGCTCATCGGCTGGGAACTTTTTAAATAATTCCATGACGTAAAATAAATCCTATAAAATAAAATAAAAATCTAAAATGCCAAAATAAATTTTCACCGTCTAAATAAAATATTTAGAATGAGATGAATATTTTCTTGGCCCTAAAATGCAATTTTGAAAACGTGCAATTTTTCTAATGCAAATAAAATTCAAATAAAAATCAAATAAAATCCAACAAATGATTTTAACATTTTTCCTCCAATATTTCAATTGTTTTGGAGAAGTCCTATTATCTCCTCTCATTTGTTTTTAATATGAAATATTTTTCCAGAGAGAAAATAATTAAAATAAAAAATCCTCGTTTTCGCTATTTGATAAAAATCAAATATGAAAACCGGAAAATCCCCAACTCTCTCCGAGGGTCCTTGAGTTGCTTAGGATTTCGAGGATTTCGGAACAAAGATGCAATAAAATATGCTATGCAAGAATGACCTATGTATAACATTCCAAATTGAAAATTTGGGATGTTACAAACCTACCCCCCTTAAGATGAATCTCGTCCTCGAGATTCGAGTTGGCTAGAAAATAGGTGCGGGTGGTCCTTGCGAATATCATCCTGTCGTTCCCAGGTGGCTTCCTCCTCGGTATGGTGGCTCCACTGAACTTTGCAAAACTTGATAACCTTGCTGCGAGTGACTCGGCTGGCAAAGTCAAGAATCTTTACTGGCTTCTCCTCATAAGTCAAATTACTGTCCAACTGAATTGCCTCCAGGGGCTATCTCTTAATGGTATATCGGCCATCTCAGCACGACACTTCTTCAACTGTGAGACGTGGAACACATCGTGAACTCCTGACAATCCTTCAGGTAACTCCAGCTTGTAGGCAACTTCTCCCATCTGTTCCAAAACACAGTACGGTCCTACGATTCTCGGAGCTAATTTTCCCTTAACTCCAAAACATTTCACTCCTCGCAAGGGCAATACTCGCAGATATGCTCTGTCTCCAATTTCATAAGTTACCTCCTTGTGTTTTGTGTCTGCATGACTCTTCTGCCTGGACTGAGCAATCTTCAATCTGTCACGGATCAGTTTAACCTTCTCCTCCGACTCTTTGATCAAATCTGGTCCAAACAACCGACGGTCTCCTACCTCATCCCACATCGTGGGTGTTCTACATCTGCGTCCATACTGAGCTTGAACGGTGCCATCTTCAAACTGGCTCGGTAGCTATTGTTGTATGAGAACTCTGCATAAGGCAAATTTTCGTCCCAACTAGATCCATAATCTAGCGCATGTGCTCTCAACATGTCCTCCGTAATCTGGTTGACTCTCTCTGTCCATGGCCCATCCGTCTGCGGGTGAAATGTCAGTCGAACTCCAATCTCGTACCTGTGGTCCGTGTAACTGATGCCAAAACTTTGAAGTAAACTATGTTCCTCTATCTGATACGATGGTCCTTCGAACTCCATGCAAACATACGATCCTGGACATATATATCTTGGCCAACTTTGCACTTGTATAAGTTGTTTTCACTGGGATGAAATGAGCCACTTTGGTCAAGCGATCCACTACTACCCATATTGAGTCATATCCTGCTTTGGTCCTGGGCAATCCGGTGATAAAGTCCATGCCAAGTTTATCCCACTTCCATTCGGGTATCGGCATAGGCTGTAATAGTCCTGCTGGCTTCTGATGCTCGCCTTCACTCTCGACATACATCACATACAGCTACATACTCGGCAATATCCTTCTTCATACCAGTCCACCAGAAACGTTCTTTCAAATCCAAATACATCTTGGTGTTTCCGGGGTGTATCGAGTATGGTGAGTCATGAGCCTCCTGAAATATTAACTTCCTGATCTCTGGGTTATTAGGCACATAAACTCGATCCTCAAACCATAAGGTATCGTGCTCATCCTCGCGAAAACCTTTGGCCTTTCCTTTGCTCATATTCTCCTTTATCTCATCAATCTCTTTGTCTTTCTTCTGAGCTTCTCGAATCTTGTCCAACAATGTAGACTGAACTTCCATTGTTGCAATGAAACCTCTTGGAACAATCTCCAATCGAAGTTCCATGATATCTTCAGCTAACTCCTTCAGCAATCCCTTACTTTAAAGGATATTGGCATAACTCTTCCGGCTCAAAGCGTGCCTTACGACATTGGCCTTTCCCGGATGATAGTGTAGCTTCATATCGTAATCCTTTATAAGTTCCAATCATCTCGTCATCTAAGGTTCAACTCCTTCGTGTGAAAATGTACTTCAAACTCTTATGATCCGTGTACACATCACAACGGTTTCCAATAAGATAATGTCTCCAAGTCTTCAATGCATGCACTACCTGCTAGCTCCAAATCATGCGTGGCATAGTTCAACTCATGGGGCTTCAGTTGTCATGAGGCATCTGAAACAACCTTTCCGTCTGCATAAGCACACATCCAAGTCCCAAGCGTGAGGCGTCACAATACACTTGAAACTCCTTATGTATATCTGGCAATGTTAGCACTGGGGCTGTAGTCAAACGTTTCTTCAACTCCTGAAAACTTGCCTAGCAATCCTCTGTCAATTTAAACTTAGTATCCTTCTTCAGCAATTCGGTCATTGGCTTAGCAATCTTGGAAAAATTCTCAATGAATCTCCGATAATATCCTGCGAGTCCAAGGAAACTGCGGATCTCGCCAACTGAAGTGGGTGCCAACCATTCAAAGGATCGATCGAACCTTCATCGGGGTCCACTGCTATACCTTCTCCTGATATAACATGCCCAAGAAATCCAACTTCCTTCAACCAAAACTCGCACTTGCTGAACTTAGCGTATAACTGGTGTTCCCTGAGTTTCTCGAGAACTAAACGCAAGTGCTCCTTGTGCTCCTCTTCGTTCTTCGAGTATACCATAATATCATCAATAAACACCACAACAAACTTGTCCAAATACTCCATGAACACCTTGTTCATCATACTCATGAAATAGGCAGGGGCGTTAGTTAGTCCAAACGACATGACCGTATACTCGTATAATCCGTACCGCGTGGTGAACGCTGTCTTTGGTATATCCTTCTCTCGGATCTTCAATTGATGATATCCCGATCGTAGATCAATCTTCGAAAACTCCTTAGCTCCTTGCAACTGATCAAACAGATCATTGATCATCGGTAGTGGATACTTGTTCTTTATCGTTACTTCATTCAAGGCTCGGTAATCAACGACCATCCTCAGGGATTTATCCTTCTTCTCGACCAAAAGTACTGGAGCTCCCCAAGGTGATGAACTCCTTCGAATATAACCTTTCTCCAACAACTCCTTGATCTGTTTCTTAATTTCCTCCAGATCATTTGCGGGCATCCGATAGGGTCTCTTGGATATTGGCCCTGTACCTGGCAATAGCTCTATCAAAAACTCGATGTCTCGATCCGGTGGCATGCCTGGTAACTCCTCTGGGAAAACATCCGGGTAATCCTTTACTACCGGTACTTCCTCCTGAACAACTCCCGTGTGGGCTTTCACTTGGATCCTCCTAGGCACATGCCTAGATACATACTTAATCCTTTTTACCTCCGGGGTGGTAAGATAAATTGATTAGCTAGCACAGTCAATGCTTCCTCCATACTTTGACATCCAGTCCATACCTAATATCACATCCAATCCCTGCGACTCCAAGATAATTAGGTCAGACGGAAAAACGTGTGTGCCAATGGTTAGGGGTATCTGGTTGCACCATCGGCTAGCCATGTACTCTGCTCCAAAGAGCTCACTAAAGAGGGGTCCTAAGGGTTTGGGTTGGTAGCTTAAACTTATCCACAAATCCCTTGATATGTATGAATGCGATGCACCAAAGATCGAAAAGAACAAGTGTAGCGGCCCGACCTCGACGGCGGTCAAGTCTACGTGGTATTTGTGCCATCCTCGGATCGGTATCTTTGGCACACACGATTACATCAATGTATATATCAAAGTGCAATCACATGTATAAATAACGTAAAACTGATATATACCTCATATGTCTCTGGAAACAACAACGGGTGTGGAGTCCCATCAACGCCATCGGCAGGTTGAGTGTAGACCGTAACCTCAGATCGTAACTCTTACTGTCGAGGAAATATCTGCAACATGATACGTTGCAGCCGTAGGTCAAGACATTGAATGTACCGCAAGATCACAATAAGAGAAAACAGATGATAAACTATACTATATGCGATGGCTTTGTGGCTCAGATTCGAGTTTTGTTTGCGTAAAAGCTGGTTTTATTTTCCCTACATCAAAGGAATAAATGAAGTCTGTACTATAGAGTTTTCTATCATGACATGGTTCCGCCAACCGATGTCTCATAGCCCAAATTCATCATAAGTTGCCCACAATTAAGTTATCATCCGGTGTTGAGAGTTCCGAGATAGATCCATGTCCAGAGGCTCAAATTGTCCGTAATCGGGACACGGCTAATCGATTAGGTTATAACCCTCTGCAGAGGTTTGTACACTTTACCCGCAAGATTCGATCCCTCTTTTACGCTCTCGCACTTCGTGGTGTTTGAGAACAAGACGATCAAACATGGTCTTCGAAGAGTTCCTCGACCACCGTCTGTACTCATCCCATCCTACCGTAGTTCTACATCTGCTAGTACCGTCCCCAGCCAGAGTCACCACTAAGGTCAACCAAGCCAGAGCCCATAATGACTTGCGGTTGCATGTAAGCTTCCGGCATGAAGTATTCTTCCGTCTCTTTGAGTCTGGGTGAAGCTTTCCGCAAGATGTAATGGCGCTTCTCCATGCATCCCGCCAACCACTGGGTTCTCCAGGTGCCCACAACCGCCCTTCACCCAAAGAGTGTGTATTGAATTCTTGTCTCGAGTCTTGAAGTCTTGAGGCCTTGAAGATGCAGTCCTTGCAGATGCCATCATGGAGTTGTCGTCATTGACGAGAGTCCTCCTTTCTCACACCACTCCCGAACACTCATACCAAACCCCGTCTACTATAGCGTAGCCTTTAAATAAAACGTCCCGGCTTGGTAACAGGGTGATGGGTTCCTACCTCATGCATACTACTCAACTACAAGGATTCAATAACACTATCGAGGTGTGGTTGCAAGGATGCCACTAAATGCAATAAAACATAGGTATGAAAGCAATGGTCAAAGTGAACTTGCTCGGTAATACTTGATGAAGATAACAACGCTGTCGGAAAATGACTTGGTAGAACTAATCGTCACTCCGCTGAAAATCTATATAGTCAAACATAGCAGTCACCTACGCAAACATCCTAGCAACCAATTTTAGCACTCGACATAACAATCAAAACAGCAAGGAAAATAGATAATAAAACTCAAACAAAATCAAAAGAAACTTCAAATAAAACTACAAAGAAAAACTACTAACGAAGATCTATGACTTTGCTACAAACATCTAATATAGTTTTGCCGTAAGTAAAAACTTAACAACAATTAAAATACTAAACTAATAAATTAACAGAAAATAAAATGTAAAATAACTAATTTAACAGAAAGTATTTTTTTCCATAAAATTTTATTTGCAAAAAGAAACAAATAAAAGCTTTTATAAAACTCTAACTATGACCTATAGAAGGTTTCATACAAAACTAAGGAAAATAATTTTTTTTAAAGTAAAAATAAATTTTCTCCTGTTGTCTAACAGAAACACAACTAATTTTGTCAAAAGTGACAAATAGAAATAATTTAAAACTAATAAAAACAATAAATAAAAAGCTAAAACAGAACTAATATTAAAACAGTACTGTTTTGCTAAAAACCTAATTTAAATTAACCTGAAAATAAAATACTAAATACTACTGGATAAACAAAGGTCCTAGAGACCAGGAGCAAAAAGAATTAATTAAAAACCTATTTTTAAACTCCCGGAATAAGCAAAACAAGCTTTAATTCAAATCTGATCTAACTCAATTTTTATAAATCCAAAAATAGACAAATAATATATTTTTGGAAACTACAAGAAAATTGTGATCTAACGCAAAAAGAATCAGCATCATTGGACTTCTAGATCAAAAGTTATAAGCTAAACAAGAACGGAACTAAATCTGTTATGGAAATAAATCTGAAAAACGAGAACAGAGTTACTCAGACGTGAGGCAGAGATGGCAGGAAGGAGACGGCGATGTGGAGGGCTGCTCGAGGGGGCAAGGTCGGCCGAGGTGGGGGTGGCGGAGGAGGGCTCGGCGCTGGGGAGGTTCCAGGAGAGCTCTGGTGAGCGCTTTCTAGGTAGGAAAAGGAGGACGTGGCGAGAAGGCTACGGTGGAGGGGCCGTGGTGATGGGAAAAATGGAACGAGGACAGGGAGGCGGATTTATAGGCGGTCTCGGGAGGCGTTGGGATGGAAAGACGAGGGAGATCGGAAAGGTGGAGATTCCTGTCTCCATGGATATGGAAAGCTTCAGAACGTGAGAGGAAACAGAGGAAGGAGATGATCTCTTGTTGGGCTAGAATAGGAAAGTGCTTAATGGGCCAGCAGGTTTTTCCTAATAAAACGATTCCATTCCTATTTTTAAAATTAGGAAACTAAAACAATAAAAAGGAAATCAAATCAATTCGGAATAAAGAGTTTTTATATACTAAAATTATCAGAAAAATAAAATGTAGATGATGAGCATTATTCCACGGCCAAAATAAAAACTTAAAAAATATGTTTTTCAGAAAATCCCTAAAGTCTTTATTTCTTTTTGCAAATAATTTTTAAATTAAAACTTTGGTTTTTCTTGGCTCAAATATTTTCAAAAATGCCCCTGATTTTGGAGGGTCATTTTCCTCCGCTCTTTCTTGCTTGCAAGAATTTATTTTTCGGGTATTTCTCGGGAAGAAAAATAGAGAAGCAAGTGCAAATATTTGAAAGAATTAAATTGCAAAACTCCGCTCAAATTCTTTATAGTTGAAGAAGTCATGTCATCTTCTCTCATTGATTTTAATAGGATGAATTTGAATTTACGGAGAAGGGAAAGTCATTTTATTCCCTCTCATTCAAAAGTTTTTGAAAAGGTTCAAATTTCACTCAAGTTTAATTCACTCAAGCAAACAAACAAACAATTCAATTAATTATATTAACATTCCAAAATTTAGGATGTTACAACAAGAGCGGTAAATGACTTAACCAAAAACTTACCTATCACCGCGTCCGGCTGCTCTTCAACTTCCTCCATGTTAACGTGGTTCACTTGTCCTTTGTTGAATGGATTGGGCTTCTTCCTGGCTCCCATTTCCGCTTTCCATTCCTTCCTTCAGGCAATAATTGGCATAGTGCCCTGTCTTCCCGCACTTAAAGCAAGTAACTTGACTTAGGTCCCTTTTGGCGGTGTAGCTGGGTTGGAGCGGTTCTGATTGTTATTAACTCCGTTCCCATTTCCATTCTTAGCACCATTGTGGTTATGCGATCCTCCTCCAGTGTGGTTGTGACCTCCATGATTATGAACAAGTCCTCCCGAGTTCGGGGTTAAGCGAGGCTTTTGCTGAGCTCCTGAGTTATACTTCCCTTGTCCATACTTCCTCTTACGGATCTCAATTTGCTGCTGCTTTCCTTCAATCATAAGGGCCTTGTCTACCAACTCCTGGTAGTTGTTGAAAGTTGCCACCATCAACTGCATGCTCATCTCATCATCCAGCCCTTCCATAAACTTCTCCTGCTTCGCGACATCTGTGGCCACATCATCAGGGCATATCGTGATAACTTGCTAAAATCATCCACGTACTGAGCTACAGTACGGTTCCCCTGGCGTAAGTTGCGAAACTCGCGCTTCTTCATCTGCATGGGTCCAGTTGAGACATGGGCCGTGCGAAAAGCTTGCTGTAAATGGTCCCAAGTGACATTGGCTATAGGAAAAGTAGCCGTGTAATTCTCCCACCATGCGGCTGCTAGTCCATCCAATTGATGTGCGGCAAAGCGCACCTTCTCAGCATCTGTGCATCCTGCGGTGGTTAACTCCCTTCCAATACGGAGTAGCCAATCATCAAGAACTATTGGCTCGGTGCTCGGAAAACACCGGCGGCTGTAACCTCAGGAAACGGGCTAAATAGTCCACTGGCAGCGGGTTATTGTTGTTGTTGTTGCCCTGATTCTGAACTAGCAATTGCATCAAGGCATTCTGCTGCTGGATCAACTGGGTGAGCTCCGGTGGGAAAGCAAAACCGGTGTCACGTCTCGGAGGCATCTGATGGGTTTAGATGGAATAGATTAGAATAGAAGAAAGGTCTAATGAGAAAACACTACCCATATGCATATGAGGCAAACACAATCATTTCAATCAATCAATCAAGCAAGGGCATACAACGGTCTAGGACTATCGCAAAAGTGCTCAACTACTATTAGATACATGGGGGAAAATACTACTAATATATGGTGGTCATCTAAAAATTTTGATCGGTGGAAGACTCCATGATATCCGCTCCAGCTTCGTCTTCATAGTCATCATCACTTGGATCGGAATCGGTGTCGTCGATGATGATGTAGTTGTCCGGGCAAGTGGGGTCGTCGTCTACTTCTTCCGGTATTGGTCCTCCCATGAATATTCCGATCTTCTTAACCAGGTCATCGTTCTTCTCCAGTAGTGTCTTGATTTCCTCCTCATATCCGACGCGTGTAAACTTGAGTTCTTACTCTAGCTCGATGATCCTGGTCTTCGCCTTCTTCAACTCCATCATGTCTGTGCACATCTGGTTCTCCTGACGTCGAATGTGCGGTTTAGCTCCTGGATGAAAGCTGCAATGGATCTATCCTTCCTGGTGCTGATTACTTCCCATTGCTCGTCTCGGCGCCCACATATTTGATAGATGGTGTCCTTAAGCTCCCTGTTGTAGACTTCTCCAATGCGTCCCATGGTAATGTGGGCTGCCATGCTCTTGCCTAGACTCTGTGTGGGTGCTTGAAAGAAAATACTATGGGTTTAGAAGTTGGCGAGAACGTCCTTCCTGGAACTTGTACTTGAATCATCCAGCGCTCCTCTTCTTGTAAGGTGGCATTGCACGTCCCGGTGAAGCTTGGTATTCCAATATTCAAGTATCTAGTGACTTCCTTCAAGTGGCGTCCAAAAGGTGTGTCTTCATCCGGTTGTGCAAACTTGTTCTTCATCTCCGTCATCCTAAAGAGTAGAAAAATGGAGAGGAGTCAGAAATGAGTAGAGAAGAGTAACCTATGGTCTATCTTAGTGGTCGTGTTGTACACTCAATGCGTGCTCTGATACCATCTTGTAGCGACCCGACCTCAGATGGTCAAGTCTCTGTGTTCCAGTGTCATCCCTGGATCAGTAATGCTGACACACACAGTACTCGAAGGATTTATAACAAAGTAGCAATCACACACTTATTTCATCGAATGTCTCCAAAAGAGAACTTATTACAATAATATGGCTTAAGGCCATCTAATGCTATAACAATGGAAGGCTTGGAAGATAAAGTGAGTCCATCAACTCCAACGGCATAGCTGAGCTGCACGACAACGACCTAACGAACCTTACTCCTCGTCTGAAAAGTCTGCAACATAATACGTTGTAGCCCGAGAACGGGCCAGCACATGGAATATGCTGGCAATATAACACAATAGAGCAGAATGTAATAATGCTATCACTACATGCATATTTGGCTGGTGGAAAGCTCTATGGTTATGGTTTTGCAAAAAGCCAATTTTCCTACAACAAAGGAATATATTTTTATTTAACTATCATGGTGGTTGAAACATTGACAAGGTATAACCCCAACTCAATCCCAATTAAAGTAGTTAACAACCCAACAATATTACTTAAGAGTGATGAGATACATGTGATAACTCAAGTACTAGATACTCAAGATTGTCCATAACCGGGGACACGGCTAACCATGATTAGATTGTACACTCTGTAGAGGTTTGCGCACTTTTCCCCACAAAACTCGATCGCCTCCGTTGATTTCTCGCACTACATGGTGTTTGAGAAACGGATGACCGAGACATAGTCTTTCGTAAACATTAACTCTCTACTCCGGTAGACCATACCAAACCTACAAAACCCACTACCTTCTGATCTACCTCTTCAAGAGCTTCACGTAACTTACTCAACTATGCTAGAGCCCATAGTAGCTTGTGGCTGCACACGGAAGTTTCTAGCATGAATAATCTCAGTTCCCTTTGAGACTGGGTGGCGGTCCATAGGAAGATCACACGGGTACCCCGGGATTTCCAAAAAAATAAAACAGACAACACTGGGTTCCCCAGGTGCCTCAATCCACCCAGATGTGTATTAAAGTTGCCACCTTAGGTTGAACCATTAATTAACAATCTCACATCTGTCATGGATTCACTCAAACCCAAACCACGTCTACGAGCATAGCATAGCAATATAAGCAACACGTAGAAGTAACTCCTAAGGGTTTGATAGTAACAGGGCAATAGGTTCTACCTCAACTACTACATCCCAACCCACAAGTTAATGACATACTAACCATGCAATGTTTGAGGATTGAGATAATGCATAAAAACTAGGTATGAAAAGAGTATGATCAAAGTGTTACTTGCCTTGCTGACGATCCGCGAATCCTAGAGACTCGTAGTAACACGCTTCGCACTCCGGGAATTCTATTGCAAGCAAACAATACATACATAAGCAACAAGCAAAGATGCACAAGCAAACCTCGACTAAAAGAGGCTGACCAGAAATTTCAACTTAAGAACTCCGGTTCGCAAGAAGAATCAAACCAAACGGAACAACGAAACTCAAAAGGCGAAAGAAACAAGATCCATTTACTAATCTGAACTAAGGTCAAATTTTTCAGTAGCAAAATCTTGTTTAAGTTGTTTAAGCGGAAAGAGGGTCTCAAACGAAGATCTGGGCGCTTGAATCGCCTGATTCCGACTAATGAGCGAAAAGATAAACAGAAACTAAGATCGGATCAGAAATCGCGATCAGAAAAATCACGGAATAAATCGAGAAAAGAAAACCGATTTAATGCATCAAAGAACGTTCGTTATCTGGATCTAAACAAAGAACACGTTCGTTAAAACGAACGAACGAGCGAACGCTCGCTAAATAAATAAATCGGAGAAAACCGATCTATTTAGAAAAAAACAAAAACTAGGGTTTTCTAAAAAAACCGAACGATTTTTTCTCAGAAAACCGGGGCGGCGAGGCGGCTACCTCGGCTTAGCTCGGGCTCGGGCGGGGTTCTGTGGGCGGCGGCTCGGGCGGCGACGAGGCTCGGCCATGGCGGCGGGCTCGGGCTCGGGCCGGTGGGGTTCTGGCCGGCGGGTGGTGGTGGTATGTGGCGGGGTATTTAAGAGAGGGGGCGACGACTTGGAGGAGGGGGCAAGGCGCGGAGGTGGAGTCCGCCCTGACCGATCCGAGTCGGCGGCAAGGCCACATACTGAGAGGCGGCGGCGGGTCGGCCGGCTCATTGGGCCTTAGGCCCCGCGAGGAACTTTTTTTTTTTAATAATTCACCGATGTAAAATAAATCCTATAAAATAAAATAAAAATCTAAAAATGTCAAAACAAATTTTCACCGTCTAAATAAAATATTTAGAACGAGATGAATATTTTCTTGGCCCTAAAATGCAATTTTGAAAACGTGCAATTTTTCTAATGCAAATAAAAATCAAATCAAATCCAACAAATGATTTTAACATTTTTCCTCCAATATTTCAATTGTTTTGGAGAAGTCATATTATGTCCTTTCATTTATTTTTAATATGAAATATTTTTCCAGAGAGAAAAATAATTAAAATAAAAAATCCTCGTTTTCGCTATTTGATAGAAATCAAATATGAAAACCGGAAAATCCCCAACTCTCTCCAAGGGTCCTTGAGTTGCTTAGGATTTCGAGGATTGCGGAACGAAGATGCAATAAAATATGCTATGCAAGAATGACCTATGTATAACATTCCAAATTGAAAATTTGGGATGTTACAGACATGTATGATAGAATTATGAACGGTGGCTTTGCCACAAATACTATGTCAACTACATGATCATGCTAAGCAATATGACAATGATGAACGTGTCATGATAAACGGAATGGTGGAAAGTTGCATGTCAATATATCTCGGAATGGCTATGGAAATGCCATAATAGGTAGGTATGGTGGCTGTTTTGAGGAAGATATAAGGAGGTTTATGTGTGAAAGAGCGTATCATATCACGGGGTTTGGATGCACCGGCCAAGTTTGCACCAACTCTCAATGTGAGAAAGGGCAATGCACGGTACCAAAGAGGCTAGCAATGATGGAAGGGTGAGAGTGCGTATAATCCATGGACTCAACATTAGTCATAAAGAACTCACATACTTCTTGCAAAAATCTACAAGTCATCAAAAACCAAACACTACGCCAAGATGCTCCTAGGGGAATAGATTGGTAGGAAAAGACCATCGCTTCCCCCGACCGCCACTCATAAGGAGGACAATCAAAGAACACCTCATGTTTCAAAATTGTTACATAACGTTTACCATACGTGCATGCTACGGGACTTGCAAACTTCAACACAAGCATTTCTCAAATTCACAATTACTCAACTAGGACGACTTTGATATTATTACCTCCACATCTCAAAACAATCATCAAGCATCAAACTTCTCTTAGTATTCAAAACACTCATAAGAAAGTTTTTTACTAATCTTGAATACCCAGCATATTAGGATTATTTAAGCAAATTACCATGCTATTTAAGACTCTCAAAATAATCTAAGTGAAGCATGAGAGATCAATAGTTTCTATAAAACAAATCCACCACCGTGCTCTAAAAGATATAAGTGAAGTACAAAAGCAAAACTATATAACTCAAAAGATATATGTGAAGCACATAGAGTGTTCTAATAATTTCCAAATCATGTATGGCTCTTTCAAAATGTGTGTACAGCAAGGATGATTGTGGTAAACTAAAAAGCAAAGACTCAAATCATACAAGACGCTCCAAGCAAAACACATATCATGTGATGAATAAAAATAGCTCCAAGTAAAGTTACCGATGGAAGTAGACGACAGAGGGGATGCCTTCCGGGGCATCCCCAAGCTTTGGCTTTTTGGTGTCATTAAATTATCTTGGGGGTGCCATGGGCATCCCCAAGCTTAGGCTATTGCCACTCCTTGTTCCATAATCCATCAAATCTTTCACCCAAAACTTGAAAACTTCACAACACAAAACTTAACAGAAAATCTCGTGAGCTCCGTTAGCGAAAGAAATCAAAAGATTACTTCAAGGTACTGTAATGAACTCATTATTTATTTATATTGATGTTAAACCTACTGTATTCCAACTTCTCTCTGGTTTATAAACTATTTTACTAGCCATAGATTCATCAAAATAAGCAATCAACACACGAAAAACAGAATCTGTCAAAAACAGAACAGTCTGTAATAATCTGTAACTAATGCAAACTTCTGGAACTCCAAAAAATCAGCCAAAATAGGAAGACCTAGACAATTTGTTTATTGATCAGAAGCAATTGGAATCAGTATTTTATCAGTTCTGGTGATTTTTAACAATTATTTTCGTGAACAGAAAGTTTCTGGAAATTTCTGCAAGATCAAATAACTATCATCCAAGAAGATCCTATAGGTTTAACTTGGCACAAACACTAATTAAAACATAAAAACACATCTAACCAGAGACTAGAACAAATATTTATTCCTAAACAGAATCAAAAGCAAAAAAAACTAAAAATAAAATTGGGTTGCCTACCAACAAGCGCTATCGTTTAACGCCCCTAGCTAGGCATAAAAGCAAGGATAGATCTAGGTATTGCCATCTTTGGGTGATGCAGCAAAGTAGCGTAAGTATTTCCCTCAGTTTTTGAGAACCAAGGTATCAATCCAGTAGGAGGCTACGCGCGAGTCCCTCGCACCTACACAAAACAAATAAATCCTCGCAACCAACGCGATAAGGGGTTGTCAATCCCTTCACGGTCACTTACTTAGAGTGAGATCTGATAGATATGATAGGATAATATTTTTGGTATTTTTGTGATAAAGATGCAAAGAAAAATAAAATCAAAGTAAAAAAGCAAAGGAAATAACTAAGTGTTGGAAGATTAATATGATGAAAATAGACCCGGGGGCCATAGGTTTCACTAGTGGCTTCTCTCAAGAGCATAAGTATTTTACGGTGGGTGAACGAATTACTGTTGAGAAATTGACAGAATTGAGCATAGTTATGAGAATATCTAGGTATGATCATGTATATAGGCATCACGTCCGAGACAAGTAGACCGACTCTTGCCTGCATCTACTACTATTACTCCACTCATCGATCGCTATCCAAAGATGCATCTAGAGTATTAAGTTCATGAAAACAGAGTAACGTCTTAAGCAAGATGACATGATGTAGAGGGATAAATTCATGCAAAATGATAAAAACCCCATCTTGTTATCCTCGATGGCAACAATACAATACGTGCCTTGCTGCCCCTCATCACATCGGGAAAGGACACCGCAAGATTGAACCCAAAGCTAAGCACTTCTCCCATTGCAAGAAAGATCAATCTAGTAGGCCAAACCAAACCGATAATTCGAAGAGACTTGCAAAGATAACCAATCATACATAAAAGAATTCAGAGAAGATTCAAATATTGTTCATAGATAAACTTGATCATAAACCCACAATTCATCGGTCTCAACAAACACACCGCAAAAGAAGATTACATCAAATAAATCTCCACGAGAGAGGGGGAGAACATTGTATTGAGATCCAAAAAGAGAGAGGAAGCCATCTAGCTAATAACTATGGACCCGGAGGTCTGAGGTAAACTACTCACACTTCATCAAAGAGGCTATGGTGTTGATGTATAAGCCTTCCGTGATGGATGCCCCTCCCATGGAGCTCCTAATGAGCCCCAAGATGGGATCTCGTGGGTATTTGTAGGTTGCGGCGGTGGAATTTGGTTTTTGGGTCCGTGATCGATCGCTTGGGGGTAATGAGGTATACATAGGAGGAAGAAGTACGTCGATGGAGCAACAGGGGGCCCACGAGGGTGGAGGGCGCGCCCTGGGGGGTAGGCGCGCCCCCCTACCTCGTGGCCTCCTCCTTTGTTCCTTGACGTAGGGTCCAATTCTCCTAGATCTTGTTCGTTCGAAAAATCACGTTCCCGAAGGTTTCATTCCGTTTGGACTCCGTTTGATATTCTTTTTCTGCGAAACTCTAAAATAGGCAAAAAACAGCAATTCTGGGTTGGGCCTCCGGTTAATAGATTAGTCCCAAAAATAATATAAAAGTGAATAATAAAGCCCAATAATGTCCAAAACATTAGATAATATAGCATGGAGCAATCAAAAATTATAGATACGTTGGAGACGTATCACTAGACATTGTAATACATAATAAAATATATCCAGTCATACTCAATATAAATTAATAACAATGCATACAAATGACAGTGGTGCTCTCTAACTGGTGCTTTTTATAAGAGGATGATGACTCAGCAATAAAAGTAATTAGATAGGCCCTTCACAGAGGGAAGCAGGGATTTGCAGAGGTGCCAGAGCTCGACTTTTTGAAACAGAGATTAATAATATTTTGAGTGGTATGCTTTCATTGTCAACATAACAACCGAGAGATCTCGGTATCTTCCATACTAGATACATTATAGGCGGTTCCCAAACAGAATGGTAAAGTTTATACCCCCCCACCACTAGCAAACACATTCCACGGCTGGTCCGAAACAAAGGGTACCGTCCAACTAACAACAATCCTAGAGGGGTTTTGTTTGCAATTATATTGTGATTTGATTTGAGCATGGGACTGGGCATCCCGGTTACCAGCCATTATCTCATGAATGATGAGCGGAGTCCACTCATCGTGAGAATAACCCACTTAGCATGGAAGATATTGATGGCCCTAGTTGCTACATGAGCGATTCGAGCATACAAAACATATTATCATTTGAAGGTTTAGAGTTTGGCACATGCAAATTTACTTGGAACGGCAGGTAAATACCGCATATGGGTAGGTATGGTGGACTCATATGGAACAACTTTGGGTTTATTGAAGTGGATGCACAAGCAGTATTCTCGCTTAGTACAAGTGAAAGCTAGAAAAAGACTGGGGAGCGACCAACTAGAGAGTGACAACAGTCATAAACATGCATTGAAATTAACCAACATTGAGTGCAAGCATGAGTAGGATATGAATCACCATGAACATAAATATCATGGAGGCTATGTTGATTTTGTTTCAACTACATGCGTGAACATGTGCCAAGTCAAGCCACTCGAATCATTCAAAGGAGGATACCATCCTATCATACTACTTCACAACCATTTTAAAAGCATGTTGGCACGCAAGGTAAACCATTATAAACTCCTAGCTAATTAAGCATGGCATGAATAACTATAATCTCTAATTGTCATTGCAAACAGGTTTCATTCATAATGGGATGAATCAAGAACGATGAACTAATCATATTTACAAAAACAAGATAGGTCGAGTTCATACCAGCATCTCCTCATCTCAATCACTTCATCATATATCGTCATTATTGCCTTTCACTTGCACGACCGAATGGTGTGGATAATAATAATAGTGCACATGCATTGGACTAAGCTGGAATCTGCAAACATCTATTCAAAGGAGAAGACAAGGTAATATGGGCTCTTTGTTAGATCAGCAATAATGCCTATGAGAGCCACTCAACATTTTCATCGTGGTCTTCTCCTCTCGACCCCCAAAGAAAAGAAAAGAATATCAAAGAAACACACTGAAATGTTTTGGAGTTTTTGTTTTTTCTGAAGAAGGTAAAACTAGAACGAGAAAAACTATTTACATGGGAAAGCTCCCAACAAGCAAAATAAGAATGAGAAATCTTTTTGGGTTTTCTTTTAATACTACAACTAAATAAACATGGAAAGGAAATAAGCTACAACTAATTTTTTGGGTTTTTCTTAAGGTTTTTCAAACACACAAGAAGAAAGCGGGAAAAAGAAAATAAACTAACATGGATAATACAATGAAAAAGTATGAACACCGACAACTGAAATGAGTGTGTGAACATGAATGTAATGTCCGTGAGAAATACGTAGCCCCCAAGCTTTGGCTTTTGTCCTAAGTTGGTCTACACCCATGGATCAAAGTAGCCCTCTCTGGTGTACCGAGGAGGATCCTGGGGGTTCCACTAGTTAGCGAGCTCCTGCAGCTCCCACTGATAAACAGGGTCCTGATATGGATCAGGTGATGGCTCTGGCTCAGGAACTGGGGATCGCGTCCCCTCCCAGTATGCATGAATGTCCGTGGGCAAGATGAAGTACCTGCCTGAAGGAATATCAAACAAGGAAGGTGCAGGCAAGGTAATAATCTGACATGTCTTTTCGCTAAATACCAGGTTATAAATGACTCTCTTTTCCTTATCATAGCGAATAAAATCATGTGCTACCATACTGTTATAGTCTAAGTATGAAGTGGGTAGTAGCATCTCCTCTTTTTCATCGTGCCTAATGGGTATCTCGAAGCGTCTAGCAAGAAGGGAAGCAAAGATACCTCCGAAAATAGGACCCTTCGTACGGTTTAGAATCAACCATCTAGCAACCATAGCGCCTAAACTAAAAGTTTTATCATGAAGTAAAGCATGGCGCAAAATAGCAAGGTCAGGAGCACTAAGACCTCCACTGTCCCCGCGACCAATTAAACATCTCCCAGCAAATAATGAGTAGTAGCACAGAACAGGAAAATGTAAACTAGATACTCTCGCTTCTGACACCTTTCTCCTTTCCCCTACGGTAACTTCATTAATAAAATCTTCCACATCTCTAGGACGTGACTCATCGACGCTGCCCTCATAAGGTAATTTACAAACCTCAAAAAAGTCATAAAGCATCATCTCCTTATGCTCATCATATAAGTGAAACTCTACCGTGGGTGGTGATCTCCTAGCATGAAAATGAAAATTTTGCACGAAAGTATTTGTGAGTAGGAGGTACTGATAACATTGGTCATGGAGGAAGCCGGTGATGCCCGCATTCTCTGCCAAATAATTGAAATCCTCATAAATTTTGGCCGCCTCCAAGAATGCATCACATGGCCGAACCTCCGCGGTGCGAGGAAGGTTGTACTTGGGCTTTTCCTTCTCTTCATTTTCTTTTTCCTTCGAACCCCGGCTCGAGGAGCCTCTCAACAATCTCATCATCATTTTCTTCCTTTGAAATTTTTAGTAACTTGAAATAAAAGTGAACCAAACTCAACAAGATTGATAGCAACTACTCCTACAAGCGTCTAGAGGCTCAATCATGCACGGAAACAACTTTGGAACATATAAATTTGACATGCAAGCTCAAGAATAAGGTCACCACAACAGAAAAAATTTGCAATAAATAAAGCACTAGGACAAAAACTAATTGGACCAATGGAGGGGTCACATACCGAAGAACAATCCCCCAAAACAGTTTTGCAAATGGAGCTTTGCACAAGGAGATTGAAAATGGCAACAAGATGAGCAAGAACACAGGTTTGAGCTACGGGATGATTTTTTATGGAGGAAGACGGAGTGGATGGGTGCTGGAATAAGTGAAGGGGACCCATGTGGGACCCACAAGGCAGGGGCGCGCCCATGGGGTAGGGCGCGCCCTCCACCCTTGTGGTCCACTTGTGCATCCCCCTGGTGTGTTCCTAGTGCCAGAAATTCTCAAATATTCCATTAAAAAATCATACTAAATTTTCAGGGCATTTGGAGAACTTTTATTTATTTTAGAGACATTTTTTATTGCATGGATAATTCATAAAATAGATAGAAGATACTATTTTGCGTTATTTATCCTAAATAGCAGAAAGTAAAAAGTGGGTACAAAAAGTTGTGATTTCTAAATTCATCCATCTCATGCCCATCAAAAGGAATCCATTAACAAGGTTGATCAAGTCTTATTAACAAACTTCTTCCGAATGACATGAAACCGGAGAACTTTCGAATAACACTAGGTTACCTCAACGGGGATATGCATGTCCCCAACAATAGAATATCATATTTCTTTTTGACAGTAGGAAGAGGGAATTCAGAACCCCCAATAGTAATAGTTGAAATTTTTCCAATAGAATTGATACTATGAACTTGAGGTTGTTTCTTCGGAAAGTGTACCATATGCTCATTACCATTACATGAAAAGTGGCATTGCACTTGTTGCAATCAATAACAGCCCCTGCAGTATTCAAAAAGGGTCTACCAAGGATGATCGACATACTGTTGTCCTTGGGAATATCAAGAATAACAAAGTTAGTTAAGATAGTAATGTCTGCAACCACAACAGGCACATCCTCACAAATACCGTTGGGTATAGCAGTTGATTTATCAGCCATTTGCAAAGAAATTTCAGTAGGTGTCAACTTATTCAATTCAAGTCTACGATATAAAGAGTAAGTCATAACACTAACACCAGCTCCAAGATCACATAAAGCAGTTTTAACATAGTTTCTTTTAATGGAGCATGGTATAGTTGGTACTCCTGGATCTCCAAGTTTCTTTGGTATTCCACCCTTACAAGTGTAATTAGCAAGCATGGTGGAAATTTCAGCTTCCGGTATCTTCCTTTTATTTGTAACAATATCTTTCATATACTTAGCATAAGGAGGCATTTTAAGCATATCACCAAACGACACATAAAATGATAGGTCTAATCATTTCAAAGAAAGCGCTCAAAATCCTCACCATCCTTTTTCTTGGATGGTTTAGGAGGAAAGGGCATGGGTTTCTGAACCCATGGTTCTCTTTCTTTACCATGTTTCCTAGCAATGAAGTCTCTCTTATCATAACATTGATTCTTTCATTGTGGGTTATCAAGATCAACAACAGGTTCTATCTCTACATCATTATCATTACCAAGTTGAGCATCAACATGAACATCATCATTAACATTATCACTAGGTTCATGTTCATCACCAGATTGTGTCTCAGCATCATAAATAGAAATATCATTGGGATTCTCAGGTGTGTCTACAACAGGTTCACTAGAAGCATGCAAAGTCCTATCAGTTTTCTTTTTCTTTTTCTTTTTATTATTAGGACTAGGTGCATCAGCAATGATTCTCTGAAAATCCTGCTCAAGTCTCTTAGGATAGCCTTCAGGATACAAAGGTTCATGGGTCATCTTACCACCTCTAGTCATAACCCTAATAGGATTATCATTATTCTTACTATTCAACTCATTAAGCAAATCATCTTGTGCCTTAAGTACTTGTTCTACTTGAGTTGTAACCATGGAAGCATGCTTACTAATAAGCTTAAGATCATTAACAGTTCTACTCATATAATCACCCAAGTACTCAAGCATGTGAGCATTACGTTTCAATTGTCTTCTAACATAAGCATTGAAGTTTTCTTGTTTAACAATAAAATTATCAAACTCATCCAAGCATTGACTAGAAGATTATTATGAGGAATATCACCTTCATCAAATCTATAAAGAGAGTTTACCTATACTACCTGTGTCGGGTTATCAAGACCATGTATTTCTTCAATAGGCGGTAAATTCTTAACATCTTCACCTTTAATATCTTTTTCTTTCATAGATTTCTTTGCCTCTTGCATATCTTCAGGACTGAGAAATAGAATACCGCTTTTCTTCGGAGTTGGCTTAGGAGTTGGTCCAGGAAGTGTCCAATCATTATCAGTACTCAATATATTATTCAATAACAATTCAGCTTGCTCAATAGTTCTTTCCCTGAAAACACAACCAGCACAACTATCCAGGTGGTCTCTGGAAGCATCGGTTAGTCCATTATAAAAGATAACAAGTATTTCATTTTTCTTGAGAGGATGATCAGGCAAAGCATTAAGTAATTGGAGAAGCCTCCCCCAAGCTTATGGCAGACTCCATTCTTCAAATTGCACAAAGTTAAATATTTCCTTTAAAGCAGCTTGTTTCTTATGAACTGGGAAATATTTTTCAGACAAGTAGTAAATCATATCCTGGGGACTACGCACACAACCAGGAGCAAGAGAATTAAACCATAACTTAGCATCACCCTTTAATGAGAAAGGAAACAACTTAAGAATATAGTAATAGCTATTTTTTCCCTCATGAGCAAATAGGGTGGCTATATCATTTAATTTAGTAAGATGAGCCACAACGGTTTCAGGTTCATAACCATAGAAAGGATCAGATTCAACCAAAGTAATTAAATCAGGATCGACAGAGAATTCATAATCCTTATCAGTAACAAAGATAGGTGAAGTAGCAAACTTAGGATCATATTGCATTATAGCATTCAAAGACTTTTCTTTTAGCCTAACTAACAGTTTCTTAAGATCATCTCTATCATTACAAGCAAAAAAGTCTCTAGCAGTTTCTTCATCCATAATATAACCCTCAGGTACAACAGGCAATTCATATCTAGGGGGAGAGTCATAGTCTTCAGTTTCAATAATATCATCAGTTTCAGTAATTTCATTCTCTCTAACCCTAGCAAGTTGTTCATCAAGAAATTCACCTAGTGGCACAGTATTATCAAGAAGAGAAGTAGTTTCATCATAAGCATCATGCATAGCAGAAGTGACATCATCAATAACATGCGACATATCAAAATCAATAGCAGGTGTAGGTGTCGCAAGTTTACTCAAAACAGAAGGTGAATCAAGTGCAGAGCTAGATGGCAGTTCCTTACCTCCCCTCGTAGTTGAGGGAAAAATCTTGGTTCTTTGATCCTTCAGATTCTTCATAGTGATCAACAGATATGAATCCCAAGTGACTCAGGGAGTAGAGCTATGCTCCCCGGCAATGGTGCCAGAAAAAGGTCTTGATAACCCACAAGTATATGGGATCACAACAGTTTTTGAGTGTAGAGTATTCAACCCAAATTTACTGATTCGACACAAGGGGAGACAAAGAATATTCTCAAGTATTAGCAGTTGAGTTGTCAATTCAACCACACCTAAAATACTTAATATCTGCAGCAAAATATTTAGTAGCAAAGTAGTATGGAAGTAACGATAACAGTGGCAAAAGTAACAATAGCAGTTTTGTAGCAATCATAACAGTGGCAACAGAAAAGTAAGGAAGCAAAGATCAATATGTGAAAAGCTCGTAGGCAATGGATCAATGATGGATAATTATGTCGGATGGCATTCATCATGCAATAGTTATAACCTAGGGTGACACAGAACTAGCACCAATTCATCAATATAATGTAGGCATGTATTCCAAATATAGTCATACATGCTTATGGAAAAGAACTTGCATGACATCTTTTGTCCTACCCTCCCGTGGCAGCGGGGTCCTAATGGAAACTAAGGGATATTAAGGCCTACTTTTAATAGAGAACTGGACTAAAGCATTAGCATTCAGTGAATACATTAACTCCTCAAACTACGGTCATCACCAGGAAGTGCCCCGACTATTGTCACTCCGGGGTTCCTGGATCATAAGACGTAGTAGGTGACTATAAATTGCAAGGTAGGATCAAGAACACAAATATATTCATGAAAACATAATAGGTTCAGATCTTAAATCATGGCACTCGGGCCCTAGTGACAAGCATTAAGCATAGCAAAGTCATAGCAACATCAATCTTAGAACATAGTGGATACTAGGGATCAAGCCCTAACAAAACTAACTTGATTACATGATAAATCTCATCCAACCCATCACCGTCCAGCAAGCCTATGATGGAATTACTCACGCACGGTGGTGTGCATCATGAAATTGGTGATGGAGGATGGTTGATGATGACGATGGCGACAATTTCCCCTCTCTGGAGCCCAAAATGGACTCCAGATATGCCCTCCCGAGGATGAACATGAGGTGGCGGCGGCTCTGTATCGTAAAACGCGATGAATCCTTCTCTGATTTTTTTCTCCCCGAATGTGAATATATGGAGTTGGAGTTGAGGTCGGTGGAGCTTCGTGGGACCCACAGGACAAGTGGTGCACCCAGGGGGTAGGGCGCGCCCCCACCCTTGTGGACAGGTGGTGGGTCCCCTATGGTTGATTCTTTAGCCAATATTTTTTATTTATTCCAAAAATATTCTCCATGAAGTTTCAGGTCATTCCGAGAACTTTTATTTCTGCACAAAAATAACACCATGGCAATTCTGCTGAAAACAGCGCCAGTCCGGGTTAATTCCATTCAAATCATGCAAATTAGAGTCCAAAACAAGGGCAAAAGAGTTTGGAAAAGTAGATACGATGGAGACGTATCAACCATCTATTACCTTTTGGAGAGTGGTGTCTCCTAGATTGGCTAGGTGTCACCTGGGAGCCTCTGACAAGTTTGTGGAGTTGAACCAAGGAGTTTGTAAGGGCAAGGAGATCGCCTACTTTGTGAAGATCTTCCCAAGTGAGGCAAGTCCTTCGTGGGTGATGGCCATGGTGGGATATACAACGTTGCTTCTTCATGGACCCTTCGTGGGTGGAGCCCTCCATGGACTCGCACAACCGTTACCCTTCGTGGGTTGAAGTCGCCATCAACTTGGATGTATGGTAGCACCACCTATCGGAACCACGCCAAAAATCTCCGTGTCTACATTGCGTTTGCCTTCTCCAAACTCTTCCCTTTACCTTCATATGCAATGTTTTACTTTCCACTGCTACACTCTTAGAATTGCATGTGTAGGTTGATTGCTTGACTTGTGCTAAGTTGCTAAAATCTACCAACACTTTAAATTGGGAAAAGGCTAAATTTTTATTTGGTCAAGTAGTCTAATCACCCCCCCCCCTCTAGACCTACTTTCGATCCTACACAAAACAACACTAATAGGCGGGAAATCGAAGGGTCGACTTTAAATGGTCAACGGAGAAGGGTCAAACATAGCATCCGGTCGTCTGACAACTTCCTCTTCATTTTGGCCATAGGTGATAACCATCACTGACCGTTCAAAATATGACTAGTTTGTGATAACCATCTCGCCAAGACCAAAAGTCAATATCACAGACGCCAAAGACATGGCCTGTTAGTGTAGATGCACATCACTGACGTGTGGCTAGTGACCGGTTAGTGATGAGCGCTCAGTAGTGTGTTGAACTATAGTAGTGGCCTGCAACTACAGCACACGAGCATCCATTGCTCGGGTTTAGTAATGTGAAGGCTCGCACACATACGAGATCATGCAGAACCACCACACGTCTCGCTCAGGCTTACCACCCACCATATACCGAGCGAGGTGGAGAAATCAGCAAAAAAATCTCGCTCTCACTTCTACAATGACTTTTTACGTCATGGAAGGCCAAAAGAACGTTAAGCAGGTGGACCGCCAGCCCACCTAGGATAAAAAAATCCATTTTCTATCAAACTTTTTGTCAAAGAAGTAGGTGTCCAACACATTAATCATAATACATGTTTTCTTCACTATTATTGCCATGGAAGTGTCACTTCCATGAAATATTTTTTTTGTTTGGGACAAAATTTCATGGTTGTATCTTTTTCTTGTAGTGATGAATCTAAGTGAAGCTATTCTCTCCCAGATCTCCTCTCTCTTCTTCAGATTTGGAGTTCTCCTCTTTGGTGGCGTCTGGTTGCCTCTGATTGTTGATGCCCCTTCACAAAAGTTTTTGGATTGATAAGGGGGGGAGGCATTGGCGGCAAGTATGACCGCTGGTACGAGCGCTCACACTCATACCAGAAGTTGTGGCCTCCTCTGGTGCGCCACATGGTGATATGCCCAAAAGACAAATTTTTCCTAACATTTGGGCATTGATTGGTTTCGTTCCAAAAGTATATAGTCCTGCACATCAAGTAGGAAACACAAGCTTCCTTCATTTCGAAGGATTAATGTTAATGAAATAGCGCGTACCAAGAAAAAACCTTTGGAAAACCAAAAAATACCCACGTGAAAGTGTCAAAATATTGAGCCATCACTACCCAAGCTTAAGAGCGTCTCAAACAGAGCCGCTATACCCGCCCGACCCACAAAATAGCCGCCGATATATGGTACCGGGCCGAAAAATAGCCCGAATAGGCACCGTATATCGGCCAGCCAGTAAAAAATTTAGGGTGAGCTGTAATAATCGCCCTTCAGCCGCCAAATCTTGCATTTTTCTCCTCAATTTGCCGCTCACCCTATCCCACCCATGATTTGGCGGGAGGGAAACTACCCGTCTTCCGTGACGCCCGCCCGCGTTGCCGTCGCCGCAATTCCCTCCACTCCCATGTCATGTCCAATCGCCTACGGACCCGTTGTAGGGCCCGGCCCGTGCTTTCCAACCACCAGTGGCCCAATCTGGGCCTCCTCGTCCTCCCATCGCCGTTAGGGCCGCGGTGCCCACATCCATGCATCTTCCTTCGGCTGCCGGCGGGAAATGGAAGCGACAAGGCAACCACGTCATCCATGGTGCCGTAGTGGCTACCACACAAGCTTCCACCCTGCACCATCGGAGACACTTCGCCCCCCCCCCCCCCCCAATCCCTCCGCCGACCGCCTCCTTCATCCCTCTAGCGGCCGTGCAAGGATGCAGGCGAAGGGCCCCAAGAAGAAGGCAGCAATATAGCAAGGTCGGGCCCGTCCTCCAACCCTCCGGCTATCATTGAGCTTGTCGATCCCATCGATTCCACCGGGCACCCGCAACATGCTCAATGAAACGCCGGAGAGGTAAAAAATATTTTTGCTCCGGCCAAATTTGACTGAGCTCTACAATGGATTCTTAGTGCTCCGATCACCCGATTTTGTAGCTATCATGTTGATCCAACACATAACAAATTGTTTGAGGAGAACACTATGGACTCGAGTGCACCACTTCATGATTTTGAACCCATAATGCAACCACAAGCCGAGACCTATCTGGAGATGGAGGAGAGGGATGACGATGATTATGAAGTGGAAGAGCTTAATGAGGAGGAGTTTGAAGATGCTAGCCAAAACAATTTTGGGAGAAGGACTGGAAACTACACCGAAGTGGAAGACTCTTGCTTGATTCAAGCATGGGAGAGTGTGTCTCTCGTTGCGGTGACTGGCAAGATTCAAATGGCAAGAAGCATTGGCAACACATTGAAGACAAAAATCACAAGATTGTGCCGGTTCCCTCAGGTCGTTCCTTGAAATCACTTTAAGGCCGATGGATAATTATCAAGAAAACATGGAGCCGTTGGAGTGGTTGCTTGACCCAAGTGAGAAATGCCCCTCCTAGTGGATCCACCATTGATGACTACATGAGTAGTTTTCTTCCTATCTCATAATTCATGCTTTTGTTGGTTACTAATTTATCTCACCGTTGCATCTTTTCCAATGACTTGTAGGATCACATCACCAATTAATTGTTCAAGCAAAGCCCGAGTTTCATGGGTAGGTCATTCACACTTGGACATTGGTGGCTCTTGCTCAAGGATAGTGAGAAGTGTAAGTTGAGGGACAAGGAAACTCCTCCAAAGAAAGGCTCACTTGTTAACTTGGAGGACGATGAAGATAGTGATGATGCACCAAAAGGAGGAAGGAACAAGGGCAAGCCGGATGGAAATAGGAAGGAGAAGGAGAGGATGAAGTGGTCGGTCGAGGCTATTTCTTTGAGGGACCAAATTGGCGATATGGTGAAGCTCAAAGAAACTTCGTTGGCCAAGCATTTGGCAACAAAGATTGAATTAGCCAAGAAGAAAGACAAGCACAAAGAGGAGAAGTGGGCGAGGAGGTGTGACTTCAAGGAGCGCAAGATCATTCTAGAGGAGCAAAGAAGGAGAGAAGAGAAGTCCCTGAGAAAGACCAGTTCATGATGATGAACATGGAGGGCATGGATGTGATGAAAAGAGAATTTTAGTAGATGAGAAGGATGGAAATCATGTGCCGGAGGAGGTTGGAGCTTCAAATCTTATGGCCGATGGTGGTGGTTTTGCTTTCAGCAATGGTGGGTTTGGTGGTGGGTTTGGAGGTGGTGGTGGTGGTTTCGAAGGTGGTGATGGTGGCGGCAAAGGTTTTGGAGGAGTGTTTGCACTGACAATGGTGCTGGGGTGTTGGGCTTGCAGGTGGTGGTGGTCTTGTGTTTGGAGGTGGAGGTGGTGGTGGTATTGGGTTTGGAGGTGGAGGTGGTGGTGGTATTGGGTTTGGAGGTGGAGGTGGTGGTGGTGGTGATGCTTCGGCCAATGGTGGTGAAGATGCTTCGGCCAACGATGATGATGGTGTTGATGTTTCAGCCATCTCAAATGATGATCAAGATGGTGCTCGTGCTATGGCCAGTGGTGGGGAGGGGAGGGGACGATCTTGGCAACGGTGATCATGCTTGATTTGATCATTCCGGGATGTACTTTGATCATGTTTCATTGCCGTGGTGGGCGCACGACAGATGCCACTGGGTGGCTAAAGAGAGGGATAGGCAAGAGGCCACCGGTGGTCTCCAGAGGCAGGGCTGGTACGAGCGAGCGTGAGACGCAAGACGTACCCAGGTTCGGGGCTCTCCGGAGAGATAACACCCCTAGTCCTGCCGAGTGTGGTTTATATGAGGTGGATACAAGCTTACTCCTTGAGTTGTTTTGGGGAAGAAGGAAGACAGGCCAGTGCATAGGATGTTCCTCTTCTGATGCGGAGCATCCTACAAACATCACCATGTCAAGAGTCCATTTGGCAAGTGACACGTGCCACATCTACTTCATACATACAAAGGCGAATCATCTCCTTTACAGGTGTCCACTTGTACATCTCGAGGATGGTATACTACTTGACCCCTCTCTCGTGTGCCTACATAGGTGTGAGCGGACCTACACATTCATCGAGAAGGAGTCCAAGAAGAAGAGAACATCTACACCATCCAATAAGGAAGCCTGGAAGCGGAGACGGAAGCGCCAAGGAGAAGGCAGCAGCTCCCAGGCGACCCCGTGCGCACGGGCATGTACCGTGCCCACAGGACCCCCGTGTCCACGGGCCTCAAGGACCCCGTGCGCACGGGCTCATGCGTCGGGTCTCTGGATACCCCGTGCGCACGGGCTCCACTTACCCCGTGCACACGGGTCCCCCTGTGCGTGGCTGATTGGGCTTGGCCCTTGTATCCCCATCTCGTCCCTACTTACCCCTTCATCCCTTGGACCTATATATACTCCTTCATCTCCTCCATTTAGGGGATAGCTAAGAATAGACACAAATCATAGAGCTTAGCTCATGTACCTCCCCTTGTGGGATTCCTCTTGACAGAGAAGGCTCCATTGGAGTACAAGACCTCCATTGGAGAAGATCCCTAGGGATGCAAGCCCCCCCCCCCCTTTTGGGGAAGGACCTACCTAGATCATCAAGCCCTCATCTCCTTCATAGGATTTGGGATGAACACTACCATGTATCTTGTTTCCCTTTCATTGTTCATGTACCTTGTGGATCTTGTGTGTTGGTTGGTCTAGTGGATGTGTGATTGGACTTGTTCTTGAGTGTTCCTCTTGTTTTCCCTCCTTGTGTTCATCTTGTTCTTGGGGATTCCCCCTCCAACACGTGAAAGATCTCTCCATAGGGTTCCACCCTACAACATCTTGGTATCATGAGCCATGGTTTCTCACGAAATTGGAGCCCCCTTCGTGTTTTCTAGCCTTGTTTTGTGTGATTTCGTCCTAAATTCAAAAATTCCCCACCAAAAATAGCCCCAATTTTTTTTTGTGATTTGTTGGTTTGATGAGGTTTTGTTGGATTTGATCCATGGATTTGCTTGATTTCAAGTGGATCTAGCTTTCCTCCACCTTCCCCTACCTTCCATCCTTCGATTTTGACCCCAATTTCGAGATTACCCACGGATCCGGAGCAGTTCGTCCACTCACAGAGCACCCCGTGCACACGGGCCATCGGGACCCCGTGCACACACGGGCTGACAGACTCTGCGGCGTGACCCTTCCAAAGGCGCTTCGGCCGCCGCCCCTTCAACCTCCCACCCCCCCATACCACCCCCATACCCCCAGCTAAACCCCAGCAACGAGATCCATCCATTTGGAGCCCAGATCGGGAAGAAATCCGCCAAACCCGTGTGTCCCAGGTGACCCCGTGCCCTCTGTGTGTGTACCGTGCGCATGGCACCCCATGCCCACGGGCCCTAGACCCCGTGCACACGGCCCCCCTACAGCAGTCACGTGCACTTCACCATTTCGGCCATAACTTCCACATCCGGAGACCGATTTTCACGTTCTTTAGCTCGTTGAGTAGCTATTGACATCCACCATCCATCTAGATAGGTTCCATCACCATTTGACTCCATAAAAGTTTTGACATTTTGGCTTCTTTAACTAGGCCTTCCACCATATCATCCGCAAAACCCACCATAGCCTTCCGCAACCTAACCCATTTTGCTCCATTTAGCATTTGTTGTTGTTTGAGTGGTGACTTGAGTCTCCTAAGGTGTTTCAGCTAGTTAGGGATGGTTGCTTCTTCATCAACCACCACCACCACTTCCGCATTGCCATCTCCGCTACCACCATCTGACATTTTTCCTTGAGATTTTGAGTTTGCGGTTTTTACCGTTTCCTAAGGTGTTTCGGCTACTTAGGGACGGGTCTACATCATCTTGGTATCTACATCAAGAACACCGCCACGAGGTCATCTTTGACATCGACCACTACACCATTTTGACAACCTAACCGTAAGCAAGAACGGTAACCTCTATATCATCTTGGTATCGTGGTATCCCTTCATTGTACATTCTTGCCATTACATTGTTAACCCCTTAGCCCATTTTGCGTCACTTGCCTATCGAGACTAGCCTTTGAGTATTGCCGGCAACGTTACTTGTGCACATTAGTGATCCGTACCTTCCATTGCATACATACCATATCATATTGGTATCATCTCGGTATCATCATATCATCCCTTGTGTCACAAGATTGTTCCCGCATATACACAATTGCTATCTTGGTTTGTGATTTTCGCATAAGTGGCCATATAAAAAAAGAGAGAATAAGCTTTTAAGCAAAAAGGAAAAGAGAGCAAAGAGCTTGTAAGCAAGAGCCATAGCATTGCCACATTGCATACCATACTACCATATTGATCATCTTGGATCATCTTGAGAAACACCGGGAACCATACATACATAGTATACTTGGGATAGAAGTTTATCCATTTTGCATCTTATAGGTCGTGCACAAGTGTCGTATCCGCCTATTGAGCAATCGTGCTAGCGTCTCTCTTGAGTTGTGCAACACGAGCGTTTTCCGTGGATTCCACATTTTGTGCTCATTCCTTGGTTGCACGACCCCATTTATCTATCCGTGTGTGCGTTTCTGTGTGCCATTCATTGCTATTGGTCTACTTGTTTCACTTGCGAATTTGTGAATCTTTTCCAACATTATTGACTCTTGTAACATTTTGCATCAAATTTTTGTGCCACTATCCTCACCAAGCTACTCCATAAGCTTTACTTGATAGGTGTGAGTGAACAAGTCCGGTACCAATTCCACTATTCTTTCATCTCACATTGAGTGAAACAGGATACATCCTCAACTTTGGGAAAAGGTAACTTGGTATTGTTTATCTCATTTCCTACTCACCTCTACTCGAGTCTTGTGATGGATAGGCAAGGCATTTCATCTCCGGTCTTCCACGACAACGACAGCGAGAACAACTACATCACCAAAACTTCCATCTTTGGACTACAACGAGCAATGCAAGGCATTGAGCGACTCGCCATCGACATTTGCCAAAACGAAGCAAGGATAAGGGACTACCTCAACACCAAGTTGGCCGAACAAAGGGATCAAGTACGAAACATGGTGGCCAACTACAAGTCGTCTTCCCCTTCGTCATCTTCAAGGCGGCAACACTCAAGGGGCCAATCTTCGGAAGTCATCGAGCTCAAGCACTAGATGCTCGCGATGTGTACACCTACAAGTCCCAAAAAGCTCTACATCAAGCTACAGCCAAACTTCATGAGCACAAGAGAAGACCGCGAGACAAGCACCACCAAGACGGAGCTACGACCACTTCAGCATCTTCGCCAAGTGTCATCAAGGCATCTTCGCCTTCGGATGTACGACATCTTCGCCTACTTCCCACGAGTACGCCTACTACGACATCATCAAGTACAAGGCGATCATCTATGAGCGAGGGCGACACTTCCATCTTCGGAAGCCGCTCAAGGAAGATGATCGAGCGTGGGATTTTCCCTTTGGTCATGGAGGAGAGCGATGATGTGACATCTTCGGCCTTCATCCACGGCGACGACGACGAGATGGTTGAGCATGGGATGTTCCCTTCGACCATGACGACGTATGATGACTTGAGTGACTTGTGCCACCATATGGAGAGTGAGAGTGACTTCACCACTAGCCCCATATATGATGAGTTGCCACAATTCCCATGTGAGGAGAGCCACAACCCCCACCACTTGAGTGAGATGAGTGACTCCACCATATGTGACATTGAGTGCACCTACCTTGAGGGAGGGAGTGAGCCACCACCACATAGAGAGAGTGAGGAAGTTGATAGGGCACGTGAGGCCATTTGCATTTCTAACAACTTGACCTCTACCTCTATTGTGTCTTCTCATTTGGTGCTAGGTCCCATATATGATGACGCGCCGATTCGCGACGACTTCGTCCTTCCTTTGGACAAGACGATGGCCATGGTGGACTATGATGCACCCCCCACATGGTTCCATCATGATGAAGATGACCACGATTTGGTCTTTCCCACCTCGCCTATACCACTTGAGTGGCATGAGAAAGGTAACATAGGTGAAGGTGATGCTCTAGTCCCACTAGTGGACATTCTTGACATCGATTGCTTGCATGATGTTGATCCACCTATTCCCATGCTTCATGCTAGTATGATTTCTCCATGCGATGATTTACCCATTTATGATGAGTTTGATTGTAGCGACCCGACCTCAGACGGTCAAGCCTCTGTGTTACTGTGCCATCCCTGGATCAGTATGCTGGCACACACAGTACATCAATGTATATATCAAAGTGCAATCACATGCATAAATAACGTAAAACTGATATATACCTCATAATACTCAGCGGAAACAATCAAACGGGTGTGGAGTCCCATCAACGCCATCGGCATGTTGAGTGTAGACCGTAACCTCAGTATCGTAACTCTTACTCGTCGAGGAAATATCTCGCAACATGATACGTTGCAGCCGTGTAGGTCAAGACATTGAATGTACCGGCAAGATCACAACATGAGAAAACAGATGGTAAAACTATACTATATGCAATTTGGCTTTGTGGCTCAGATTCGAGTTTTGTTTGCATAAAAGCTGATTTTATTTTACCTACATCAAAAGAATAGAATAAAGTCTGTACTATGGAGTTTCCTGTCATGACATGGTTCCGCCAACCGATGTCTCATAGCCCAAAATCATCATAAGTTGCCCACAATTAAGTTATCAATCCGGTGTTGAGAGTTCCGAGATAGATCCAAGTCCAGATGCTCAAATTGTCCGTGAATCGGGACACGGCTAATCGATTAGGTTATAACCCTCTGCAGAGGTTTGTACACTTTACCCGCAAGATTCGATCCCTCTCTTTACGTTCTCGCACTTCGTGGTGTTTGAGAACAAGATGACCAAACATGGTCTTCCAAAGAGTTCCTCCGACCAACGTCCGTACTCAACCCATCCTACCGTAGTTCTACATCCGCTAGTACCGTCCCCACCAGAGTCACAACTAAGGTCAACCAAGCGAGCCCATAATGACTTGCGGTTGCAGGTAAGCTTCCGGGCATGAAGTATTCTTCCGTCTCTTTGAGTCCGGGTGAAGCTTTCCGCAAGATGTCATGGCGCTTCTCCATGCATCCCGCCAACCACCGGTTTCTCCAGGGTGCCCACAACCATCCTTCACCCAAGAGTGTGTATTGAATTCTTGTCTCGAGTCTTGAAGTCTTGAGGCCTTGAAGATGCAGTCCTTGCAGATTCCATCATGGAGTTGTCGTCATTGACGTAGAGCCTCCATTCTCACACCACTCCCGAGCACTCATACCAACCTCGTCTACTATAGCGTAGCATTTAAAATAAATAACGTCCCGGGCTTGGTAACAGGGTGATGGGTTCCTACCTCATGCATACTACTCAACTACAAGGATTCAATATCACTACTGGAGGGATTGTTGCGAAGATGACACTAGATGCAATAAAATACATAGGTATGAAAAACATGATCAAAGTGAACTTGCCTGATATTACTTGATGAAGATAATAACGCTCTCAGAATAAAGACTTGGTAGAACTATTCGTCACTCCGTTGAAAATCTATATAGTCAAACATAGCATTCACATAAGCAAACATCCTAGCAAACAATTTTAGCACTCGAAATAACAATCAAAACAGCAAGGAAAATCGATAATAAAACTCAAACAAAATCAAAAGAAACTTCAAATAAAACTACAAAGAAAAACTACTAACGAAGATCTATGACTTTGCTACAAACATCTAATATAGTTTTGCCGTAAGTAAAAACTTAACAACAATTAAAATACTAAACTAATAAATTAACAGAAAATAAAATGTAAAATAACTAATTTAACAGAAAGTATTTTTTCATAAAATTTTATTTGCAAAAAGAAACAAATAAAAAGCTTTTATAAAACTCTAACTATGACCTATAGAAGGTTTCATACAAAACTAAGGAAAATAAATTTTTAAAATAAAATAAATTTACTCCTGTTGTCTAACAGAAACACAACTAATTTTGTCAAAAGTGACAAAAAGAAATACTTTAAAACTAATAAAAACAATAAAGAAAAAGCTAAAACAGAACTAATACTAAAACAGTACTGTTTTGCTAAAAACCTAATTTAAATTAACCTAGAAATAAAATACTAAATACTACTGGATAAACAAAGGTCCTAGAGACCAGGAGCAAAAAGAATTAATTAAAACCTATTTTTAAACTCCCGGAATAAGCAAAACAAGCTTTAATTCAAATCTGATCTAACTCAATTTTTATAAAGCTAAACATAGACAAATTATATATTTTGGAAACTACAAGAAAATTGTGATCTAACGCAAAAAAGAATCAGCATCATTGGACTTCTAGATCAAAAGTTATAAGCTAAACAAAAACGGAACTAAATCTGTTACGGAAATAAATCTGAAAACGAAAACGGAGTTACCTGTACGTGAGGCAGAGATGGCAGGAAAGAGACGGCGATGTGGAGGGCTGCTCCGGCGAGGGGGCGAGGTCGCCGGCGAGGGTGGGGGTGGCGACGGAGGGGGTCGGCGCGTGGGGAGGTGGCGCTGGGCGATGGGGAGGTTCCAGGAGAGCTCTGGTGAGCGTTCTAGGCAGGAAAAGGAGGACGGTGGCGAGGAGGCTACGGGCAGGGAGGGGGCGTGGTGATGGGAAAAATGGAACGAGAAGAGGGATGGGGTTTTATAGGCGGTCTCGGGAGGAGCTGGGATGGAAAGACGAGGGAGATCGGGAAGGTGGAGATTCCTGTCTCCATGGATATGGAAAGCTTCTGTAACGTGAGAGGAAACAGAGGAAGGAGATGATCTCTTGTTGGGCTAGAATAGGAAAGTGCTTAATGGGCCAGCAGGTTTTTCCTAATAAAACGATTCCATTCCTATTTTTAAAATTAGGAAACTAAAACAATAAAAAGGAAATCAAATCAATTCGGAATAAAGAGTTTTTATATACTAAAATTATCAGAAAAATAAAATGTAGATGATGAGCATTATTCCACGGCCAAAATAAAAACTAAAAAAAATGTTTTTCAGAAAATCCCTAAAGGCTTTATTTCTTTTTGCAAATAATTTTTTAATTAAAACTTTGGTTTTTCTTGGCTCTAATATTTTCAAAATGCCCTGATTTTGGAGGGTCATTTTCCTCCGCTCTTTCTTGCTTGCAAGAATTTATTTTCGGGTATTTCTCGGGAAGAAAAATAGAGAAGCAAGTGCAAATATTTGAAAGAATTAAATTGCAAAACTCCGTTCAAATTCTTTATAGTTGAAGAAGTCATGTCATCTTCTCTCATTGATTTTAATAGGATGAATTTGAATTTACTGGAGAAGGGGAAAGTCATTTTATTCCCTCTCATTCAAAAGTTTTTTTTTGAAAAGGTTCAAATTTCACTCAAGTTTAATTCACTCAAGCAAACAAACAAACAATTCAATTAATTATATTAACATTCCAAAATTTGGGATGTTACATTGATGATTGCCATGAGGAGTCTATTAGTTGTGATGCCATGTTACATAGGATTTCTTGTGATAATTCTCTTGGTCACATCATGTTTGACAATCCTCTTGACTTGTCATATGCTATGCATGAGATACACCATATGTCATATTTGCAATCTCTTCATGGTGACTATGCATATGCCATTACGTTTAACTCAATTTGCACATATGGCATAGATGATAAGCCCATGGTTATTGGCATTTGTTTTTCTTGTGATGATATTGATATGCTTCCTTTGCATTATTTATCTCATATGCCATGCCATGACCACCTAGCTTCGGATATGCAGATGTTGTCCATTTTCTCCATATGATGTTACCGATATTGCTCATGAGGAGACCCCCATAGTTTCCTCATACATTTTAGGAGATTTTGATCCATCCCATCCATTGCATGATCCCAATACTTGTGTGCACCATATGCTCCCCATGAATAAGAATGCTATTGATGTGCCATATAATTGCATACTTGATTTTTGTCCTCATCATGTCATACATAACAACTATTCTTTCATGATGGATGACATGTTCTTATACCATGCATCAAATTTGTTCGAGCATTGCATATCTTGTGCTAACTCACACATGCACATACACATCATGATGGATGATGTGTACATTTACCATGCACGCACGTTCTTTCGTTTGTGTCTCTTTTGTGTAGGTACCCATGAATACTTGTCAACCTCACAATCCCATGAGTTGACAAAACGAGCTCTAGAGAGCAATGATGATTTGGGATACCATGGAGTTTCATTCCCACCACTCCCTTCGCACAAAGACTTCGCGCATCTCTTCTACATGGCCCTCACATGGTTATGGGTTATTGTCCATGATTCTAGTACTTTTATGTGTATTTGCAAGCTTGGTGGAGATATCACTTGTTATTGCCATGTTTGCTATGTGCCCCATGCCTATGATGATACTATGATCTTGCTTTGTGTTCGTGCTTGCGATATGTCATGTGCATTGTCTATGGCCACTATTTGCAACCATGACATGATTAACTTGATTGCCTCCATGTTGAACAATTGCTCTTTACTTCGTGTTGAGTGCCATGATATCTTCACTACACCCTATGCACATTATGCTTGGATTGTCTTGCACTTGCCCCATATGTTTAGACATATCATTATATTTGGTGTTGTGAATGATTCCTATGCATACCATAGACCATTTGTTGAGCGCTTTATGCATTCTTGCTATGATCTTGAGGTAGATGCTTGTTCACTTGTCACACATATTAGCATCTTTACCTCCCATTTGCATACTTGTTTCCATGATGTCCTTGATAGTGCTCACCTTATATGCTTAAATGCCATGCCACACTTCTTTGTCAAACCATATGTTATGCTTGATGACAACACTTGTTGGGTGAATCACCTCTTGAATGCTTGGTTTTGCTCCTACGCCAACCTCTTGAATGCGGAATAGAATGGTGGTTGTGGAGAAGACAAAAAGAGGGGAAGATAGTCTCACATCAACTAGGCGTATCAACGGGCTATGGAGATGCCCATCAATAGATATTAATGTGAGTGAGTAGGGATTGTCATGCAACGGATGCACTAGAGCTATAAGTATATGAAAGCTCAACAAAAGAAACTAAGTGGGTGTGCATCCAACTTGCTTGCTCACGAAGACCTAGGGCATTTTGAGGAAGCCCATCATTGGAATATACAAGCCAAGTTCTATAATGAAAAATTCCCACCAGTATATGAAAGTGACAAAATGAGAGACTCTCTATCATGAAGATCATGGTGCTACTTTGAAGCACAAGTGTGGTAAAAGGATAGTAACATTGTCCCTTCTCTCGTTTTTCTCTCATTTTTTTTATTTGGGCCTTTTCTTTTTTTTGGTATGGCCTCTTTTTTTCTTTTTTTTTCTTTTTCGTCCGGAGTCTCATCCCGACTTGTGGGGGAATCATAGTCTCCATCATCCTTTTCTCACTTGGGACAATGCTCTAAAAATGATGATCATCGCACTTTTTTATTTTTCTTACAACTCGATACTTAAAACAAAATATGGCACTATGTGAATGCCTCCGGCGGTGTATCGGGATATGCAATGAATCAAGAGTGACATGTGTGAAAGAATTATGAACGGTGGCTTTGCCACAAATACGATGTCCTACATGATCATGCTAGCAATATAACAATGGTGGAGCGTGTCATAATAAACGGAACGGTGGAAAGTTGCATGGCAATATATCTCGGAATGGCTATGGAAATGCCATGATAGGTAGGTATGGTGGCTGTTTTGAGGAAGGTATATGGTGGGTGTATGATATCTGCGAAAGGTGCGCGGTATTAGAGAGGCTAGCAATGGTGGAAGGAAGGAAAAATGTGTATTATCCATGGACTCAACATTAGTCATAAAGAACTCATATACTTATTGCAAAAATCTAGAAGTTATCAAAGCAAAGTATTACGCGCATGCTCCTAGGGGGATAGATTGGTAGGAAAAGACCATGTCCCCGACCGCCACTCATAAGGAAGACAATCAATAAATAAATCATGCTCCGACTTCATCACATAATGGTTCACCATACGTGCATGCTACGGGAATCACAAACTTTAACACAAGTATTTCTCAAATTCACAACTACTCTACTAGCATGACTCTAATATCACCATCTTCATATCTCAAAACAATTATCAAGCATCAACCTTTTCTTAGTATTCAACACACTCAAAATAAAGTTTTACAAATCTTGAATACCAAGCATATTATTATTAAGCAAATTACCATGCTATTAAAGACTCTCAAAATAATCTAAGTGAAGCATGAGCAAAACTATATAGCTCAAAAGATATAAGTGAAGCACAAAGAGTATTCTATCAAATTCCAATTCATGTATGGCTCTCTCAAAATGTGTGTACAGCAAGGATCATTGTGGCACACTAACAAACAAAGACACAAATAATACAAGACGCTCCAAGCAAAACACATATCATGTGGTGAATAAAAATATAGCTCCAAGTAAAATTACCGATGGAAGTGGATGAAAGAGGGGATGCCTTCCGGGGCATCCCCAAGCTTTGACTTTTTGGTGTCCTTGGATTATCTTGGGGGTGCCATGGGCATCCCCAAGCTTAGGCTCTTGCCACTCCTTGTTCCATAATCCATCAAAAGAATTTTCCCAAAACTTGAAAACTTCACAACACAAAACTCAACAGAAAAACTCGTGAGTCTGCTAGCGAAAGAAAACAAAAGACCACTTCAAGGTACTGTAATCAACTCATTATTTATTTATATTGGTGTTAAACCTACTGTATTCCAACTTCTCTATGGATTATAAACTATTTTACTAGCCATAGATTCATCAAAATAAGCAAACAACACACGAAAAACAGAATCTGCCAAAAACAGAACAGTCTGTAGTAATCTGTAACTAACACAAACTTATGGAAATCCAAAACTTCAGCCAAAATAGAAAGACCTAGGAAATTTGTTTATTGATCAGCAGCAATTGGAATCACTATTTTATCACTTTCTGGTGATTTTTAATAATTGTTTTCGTGAACCGAAAGTTTTTGGTTATTACAGCAAGGTTAAATAACTATCATCCAAGAAGTTCCTATAGGTTTAACTTGGCACAAACACTAATTAAAACATAAAACCACATCTAAACAGAAGGTAGATGGATTATTTATTCCTAAACAGAAACAAAAACAAAAAACTAAAAATAAAATTGGGTTGTCTTCCAACAAGCGCTATCGTTTAACGCCCTTAGCTAGGTATAAAAGCAAGGATAGATCTAGGTATTGCCATCTTTGGTAGTAGGAAAGAAAACAGCAAATTTCCTTTCTATGGCATTTATCCTTCTATTTTGAGAAAGCACATTGCCATTAATAGAGGAAGTAAGATTAAGCACGTTACGGAAATTTGCATCTAAACTAGATTTCATCTCTTTGATAATTTCGTTTTGATAAAAGCATAAGAGGGTGGTAGATTCAACCTTATCATTCATGGGGTGCCCAAATATAGTTTTCATTCTTTTATAGGTATCTATAGCATCCCCTTCAAGAAAACCCTCTTCAAAAATAGAATCTAGCACTTGCTTAAAAGAAGCGGGTAATCCAACATAGAAAATTTTTAAGTAAACCTCAATTTGATATTATGGTACATAGCTAGCCCTAATCCTCAATAACGTATCCCAAGCATCTTTTAAAGACTCGTCAAATAAATAACGAAAAATTTCAGAGTCATTGGTAACCCCGGTGGGTCTTTCCATAGCATCATTATTTATGAGCTTAGAGAGGATAGAGGGGTCATCCAAGGTACTAGGACCTTGGAAAGGACCCTTCATTCTTTTGGATTCAACCATGGTAACGGGCATTGTTCAAGAATTCACCCGATTAATCAGTTAATGGGCCAGTTAATCGCTACTCATAGCATGGCCGAATCGAATAACACATATTCGTCGCGTTAACTTGTCGGAGACGATTAAATGGCTAGCTAGGACCGATTAATCAGTTGTCACACCGATTAATCCCTACTGGCCCATTAACAGGTGGGCAAACAAAGCCCAAAATTTTGGCCCATAACCCCTTCCGGGCCCATGCTGCTCCTTAATAGATAATAGGATTAATAGTTTTACCTCCTCTCTATGCTTTTCATATGTGTATGGCAGCATATTTTGGTATACTACATAGCTGGGAGCATGAGAGTATGGTATAATACATTAAAAAAATCAAGATATATGTTGGCAAGTTTCTATTCAATCTACCGATTATTGGTCGACTGATTAATCCAGTTAATCGGCCGATTCACCGATTAATCGCTACTCCTAAACTGACCGAGCAGCTACCAGTTAACGATTTCTTGAACATTGGTAACGGGAAGACGATAAGAAGGCAAACGGAAAAGATAGGGCGAATAAAACGGCAAAGGTGAAGTGGGGGAGAGGAAAACGAGAGGCAAATGGCAACTAATGTAATGCGAGAGATAGAGATTGTGATGGGTACTTAGTATGTTGACTTTTGCGCAGACTTCAAGAACGGCGCCCGTAAATTCTTCTTGCTACCTCTTGAGCATTGCGTTGGATTTCCCGAAGAGGAGAGGATGATGCAAAGAAAGTAGCGTAAGTATTTCCCCGCTTTTTGAGAACCAATGTATCAATCCAAGAGGAGGCTACGCTCGAGTCCCTCGTACCTACACAAAAACAATAGCTCCTCGCAACCAACGCGATTAGGGGTTGTCAATCCCTTCACGATCACTTACGAGAGTGAGATCTGATAGAGATGATAGATAATATTTTTGGTATTTTTGGTATAGAGATGCAAAGTGAAAAGTAAAAGGCAAAGTAAAAAAGCAAAGAAAATATGGAGTGATGGAGATTGATATGATGAGAATAGACCCGGGGGCCATAGATTTCACTAGTGGCTTCTCTCAAGAGCATAAGTATTCTACGGTGGGTGAACAAATTATCTTGTTGAGCAATCGATGTAATCGAGCATAGTTATGAGAATATCTAGGTATGATCATGTATATAGGCATCACGTCCGAGACAAGTAGACCGACTCACACTGCGTCTACTACTATTACTCCACTCATCAACCGCTATCCAAAGATGCATCTAGAGTATTAAGTTAAAACAGAGTAACGCCTTAAGCAAGATGACATGATGTAGAGGGATAGTTTCATGCAATATGATAAAAACCCCATCTTGTTATCCTCGATGGCAACAATACAATACGTGCCTTCTTTGCCTTATACATCCTTTGGGAAAGGACACCACAATATTGAACCCAAAGCTAAGCACTTCTCCCAATGCAAGAAAAACCAATCTAGTAGGCCAAACCAAACTGATAATTCGAAGAGACTTGCATAGATAACCAATCATACATAAAAGAATTCAGAGAAGATTCAAATATTCTTCATAGATAGACTTGATCATAAACCCACAATTCATTGGTCTCAACAAACACAACGCAAAAAGAAGATTGCATCGAATAGATCTCCACAAGAGAGGGGGAGAACATTGTATTGAGATCCAAAAAGAGAGAAGAAGCCATCTAGCTACTAACTATGGACCCGAAGGTCTAAGGAAAACTACTCACACTTCATCGGAGAGGCTATGATGATGTAGAAGCCCTCCGTGATGACGGCCCTCTCAAGTGAGCTCGGAGCAGTGCCCCAAGATGGGATCTCGTGGATACGTAAAGTTGCGGCGGTGGAATTAGGTTTTGGCTCCTGCTCGACTGCTTGGGGTAATGAGGTATATATAGGAGGAAGGAGTACGAGGTGGAGCTCGAGGAGCCCACGAGGTAGGGGGCGCCTAGGGCGCCCCACCCTCGTGACCGCCTCTTTGTTCCTTGGAGTAGGGTCAAGTCTCTGGATTACGCTTGGTGAGAAAATCACGTTCCGAAGGTTTCATTCCGCTTGGACTCCGTTTGATATTCTGCTTTCTCGAAACCTTTGAAATAGGCAAAAACAAAGAAATTTGGCCGGGCCTCCGATTAATAGGTTAGTCCCAAAAATAATATAAAAGTGGAAAATAAAGCCCAATATAGTCCAAAACAGTAGATAATATAGCATGGAGCAATCAAAAATTATAGATACGTTGGAGACGTATCAGTGAGCGTGTGGTCTTCTACAGCCACTTCAAGCGTGGGCTCGGTCTCCCCGCGAGCGCCCTCTTTTGTGCCTTCCTTTCTTTCTTCAGGTTGCAGTCGCACCATCTGGGTGCGAACGCCATGCTGCAGCTCTCTGGTTTCGTCACCCTCTGCAAGGGTTACTTGGGGGTGGAGCCAGATGTGGAGCTCTGGAGCCGCCTCTTCTTCCTCAAGAAATAGGGGCCGGAGGCCGGGGCTATGTCCAACTGTGGGGCCATCGTCGTCTCGGTTCGACCGAACGGGGTCTTCCCCAAGATGCCCATCGAGGATTCTGCCAAGAAGTGACAGAATACCTTCTTCTACGTGGGCAACGTCGGCGGAGGAGCCGACGCCATCAACTTGCCCCCGTTCATCAATGAGCAACCGCTCGCTGATACGTCCATTTTGCATCATGCTTTTATATCAATATTTATTGCATTATGGGTTGTTACTTCACATTATGTCACAATACTTATGGCTATTCTCTCTTATTTTACAAGGTTTACATAAGGAGGGAGAATGCCGGTACCGAATTCAGAATTTGGAAAAGGAGCAAATATTAGAGACCTATTCTGCACAACTCCAAAAGTCCTGAAACTCCACGGAATATCTTATATTAAATAATAAAAAATCCTCGCCAAAGATGAAGGCCAGGGGGCCCACACCCTGTCCACGAGGGTGGGGCCCCCCCTAGGGCGCGCCCCCCTACCTCGTCGGCCCCCTGGTGGCTCTCCGATGACCATCTTCTCCTATATGAAGTCATTCGTCAAGAAAAAACAAGAAGCAACCTTTCGGGACGAAACTCCGCCGCCACGAGGCGGAACCTTGGCAGAACCAATCTAGGGCTCCGACAGAGCTGTTCTGCCGGGGACACTTCCCTCCGGGAGGGGGAAACCATCGCCATCGTTATCACCAACGCTCCTCTCATCGGGAGAGGGCAATCTCCATCAACATCTTCACCAGCACCATCTCATCTCCAAACCCTAGTTTATCTCTTGTATCCAATTCTTGTCTCCAAGTCCGGGATTGGTGCTAGTAGGTTGCTAGTAGTGTTGATTACTCCTTGTAGTTGATGCTAGTTGGTTTATTTGGTGGAAGATCATATGTTCAGATCCTTTACGCATATTATTACCCCTCCGATTATGAACATGAATATGCTTTGTGAGTAGTTACGTTTGTTCCCGAGGACACGGGAGAAGTCTTGCTATTAGTAGTCATGTGAATTTGGTATTCGCTCGATATTTTGATGAGATGTATGTTGTCTAGCCTCTAGTGGTGTTATGTGAACGTCGACTACATAACACTTCACCATTATTTGGGCCTAGAGGAAGGCATTGGGGAGTAATAAGTAGATGATGGGTTGCTAGAGTGACAGAAGCTTAAACCCTAGTTGATGCGTTGCTTCGTAAGGGGCTGATTTGGATCCATATGTTTCATGCTATGTTAGGTTTACCTTAATACTTTTGTTGTAGTTGCGGATGCTTGCAATAGAGGTTAATCATAAGTGGGATGCTTGTTCAAGTAAGAACAACACCCAAGCACCGGTCCACCCACATATCAAATTATAAGAGTACCGAACGCGAATCATATGAACGTGATGAAAACTAGCTTGACGACATTCCCGTGTGTCCTCGGGAGCGCTTTTCCTATTATAAGAGTTTGTCCAGGCTTGTCATTTGCTACAAAAAGGATTGGGCCACCTTGCTGCACTTTATTTACTTTTGTTACTTGTTGCTTGTTACAATTTATCTTATCACAAAACTATCTGTTACCACTTATTTCAAGATTTGCAGAGAATACCTTGCTGAAAACCGCTTATCATTTCCTTCTGCTCCTCGTTGGGTTCGACACTCTTACTTATCGAAAGGACTACAATAGATCCCCTATACTTGTGGGTCATCACTCGCCAAGATGAACTAGGGCCACACGCCCGAGAAACCGTCGCAGGGGATGCAAAATCTGTGCAGCCGGATCAGGGAGATGACGACGTGGGAGGGGCTCAAGGGGACGGATCTTGTCGCCGCCTTCATCGCCCGCTCGGTGCTGCCGGTGCAATGTCGGGCGCACATTATCGGCGAGATGGGTGACCGTCGTGATCCCACCCGGATGTTCTTTGGGAGGTTGCTGCCGAAGCAGGTTGCCGACGGGTGAATGCCTTCTCCAAGGCCGGGTTGGCCCCTGACTGGCGCTTCGGGAAAGCGCCCTACAACACAGAGTACCCGGCGCCGGCGGTGAGTCCTTGGTCCTCATTTTTTTGCAATGTCTCAACTCTTCCTCCATCCTGATGCGACAAGGGAGGTACTGCTGAACGCAATCTGGCAAACACGTGACGGGACAAGGACGCAGGTACTGGCTGTCGAGCAAGCCCGCCCGAAGGGGGCGGAGTCTTTTGCCGAGAACCCGGAGACGGCCGATGCTGAAGTCGACGAGACGCGCCGCGCAGGTAAGTCTCTGCAACCAGACCTCTTGCGAGACTGGTTGGACGACGACGTGGAGATTTTAATGCCCGCTGATGGTGCAACACCATCGAGGGGAAGGGACGTCACCGTCGACCCCCCAAGACGACCGAGGAAGACGGCCAACGTCGGGTCATCCCTCGCGCAAGCTGCGGCAAGCCAGCCGCACGGGTAGGATGACGCGGCGCCGAAGCCGGCCGCGAAGCGCGCGGCAAGACGACCACCAAGAGGGCACGCCAGGTCGTCTCAGCGCCGCCAACGAGGCAGGCCATCCCGACGGCGACCGGGTAAGTTTCCTTCACTGATATCTGCCAACTGCTTGGCTGCATCTTTCTTATATTTTCTTCGCATGGCTCAGGACGCCCCTCGACCTGGCGTTGGCAGCCACGGACGTCGCGTTCGGAGGTGGCTTTTCGTTCCGGACGTCCCGGAGCAGCGCCATCAACCGGGAGGAGCACGTGCCCGAGGAAGACCTCGGCCTGGATCCGGCTGACACAGAGCGCATGGCTTGGCGGGCCCGGAACAAGGCCAAGGAGGAGAGGAGGCGGGCCGCTGGGGAGCCGGCATGGCCGGAGATGTCGGAGGGTAGGGAGCCGGCGGAGACGACCGTCGAGCTGCCGACAGAGGAGGGGCGCGACCTAGAGCCAGCCGCTGACGATTCAGAGGTGGAGGAGATAGTCGTAGACACTCCACCCCAGGACAATCTGGCGAGCGGGCGGAGCAAGGGCACATCAGGAGGAGCGCCGGAGGGGACGCCGGTCAGAGCACTGGAGACGACGCCAGCTGCAGAGGAGCCAGCGGGAAGCGAGCACGCCTTGGTTGTCCCGCCACCAAGGGTTGTCATGAACCCGGAGCAGGCGCCGGGAAGCGGCCCGGTCGCCGGGTCGCAAAGAAGCCCGGTGGTCCAATGAGCCCTCTTCGAGCACAGGCAAGAGGAGGCGGCAATGGATGCCGCGCGCCACCATCTTTGTGGGCACGCAGACCGGATTCAGGCCTTCGCCCAGAGTGAGTTGGAGCGGGCGCGGGAGCTGGAGCGCTTCGTACTCGTAAGTATTTTTTATTGTCTTTCCAGCTTGTTAGTGGGGGCGCACTAGCGCATCCAGTGGGTGTAACCCAGAGATTCGGGCCAACTACAAAGTAGTTGGGTCGAATCTTAAAAAATGTCTTTGCGGTTTGTGCTTATCCTTGCTTTCCTGCAGCACCTGGACGGCCTCCGAGTCGGTGTTCATAACTGGCTTCTGGAGAAGCACCGCCAGGTCATGGCGCAGCTTGCCGCCAATGAGGAGGCGCTCATTGGCACCGGAGCAATCGGGTCAATAGGTTAGTCCCAAAAAATGATATAAAGTTGCTATAAAATGATCGTAAAACATCCAAGAATGATAAAATAACAACATGAATACTTCATAAATTATAGATATGTTGGAGACGTATCAACGCGCAACCCAACGCGGGAGTCGTCTAAAGCCGTCCTGCTTTATCTTTATCGTATTTTGTTAAGCGACAAGCCCACCCACCCACTGTGGTGAGGGGTGAATGTAATGAACTCTGGCCGTGGGCCCTTATTTCTGAAATGCAAATATTTTCGCAAGTGTTTGCGCTTTTGTTCTTTGTTCTTAAGCTTTTTCCTTGCTTGCTCCTTCTTTGGGCCTCCCCCCCCCCCATGAGTCGAACAGCCGTGTTCTGGTCTATGACAAGGAGTTCGACCTTGGGAAAGAGCACGCGGTACTTAGGCCTTTCGAACGTTGAGCACGAGCGAAACATCCACTGGGCCGGCTAGCGCGCAGCCGGTCGTGCGGCAACTTAGTGTGGTGAGGCCGGATTGACCGATTCGGCAAATCCAACTTAGCGTTTCTCGGCGTGCCGGCTCTTTGGCCCATGGTTCTTGCCGGCCAGCATCCGAAGCCGGACTGCGGCTTAGGGCGAAGTCGAGGGCCTCGGTGGCTCGGACACGCCGGGATGTACTAAGGGGGAGGCGGGTTGCGGTCAAGCCAGCTAGCCCCGAAGCCCTCGAGCCGGCCCGGCGGTGGAGGGCAGAAAATTACAAGCATGTGCGGGACACAATAATTTGATAGGAAAAGTTAGCCCCCTAGTGTCGTTCGGGGGGTCCTATTGTCTTTCATTGAACTTCAAAAGGTAGCGATACATACGTGCATACAACTAACTACAAAACAGGCGGAGGAGTTATGCATTCCAAGGCCGGCTTGTTTCTTCGCCGGTGATGTCTCTCTTGTGCTTGTTCGGCTTGCGTGCGTCGATGAGGTAGTAGGCGTTGCGGTCACACAGGGCTTTGCTGACGATGAAGGGGCCCTCCCATGGGGAGGCCAACTTGTGCTGGCCGGAGGACGAGATCTCCTTCGCGGAATGCAAGGGGCTTGATTTTCTTGCTGTGGTAGTGCCTCAGATTTTGCCGGTAGATGGCCGATCGGCTAAGGGCCAATAGGCGTGCTTCTTCGAGTAGGTCGACGTTGTCTTCATGGATTTCTTTGGCTTGAGCTTCTGTGTACATTGTGACTCATGGTGAGTTGAACTCGATGTCGGCCGGGATGACGGCTTCGGCTCCGTAAACGAGGAAGAACGGGGCGAACCCGGTCGACCGGTTTGGGGTCGTCCGGAGACTCCAGAGGACGGTCGGCAGCACATCAAGCCAGTTGTGAGCGGATAAGGGGCTCGACGAGCCATGGCTTGATGCCGGATAAGATGAGACCATTGGCCCGCTCGAACTAGCCATTGGATTGAGGGAGCGACGGAGTCCAAGTCAAGCCGGATGCCGGAGATGGAGCAGTATTGTGCCAGAGCGCCCTTGGAGAAGTTGGTGCCGTTATTCATGATGATGTTGTGCGGGACGCCATAGCAAACCACGAGCTGGCGTGAAGTTGGCGTCCTTTGATGGCTAGAACGAGCTGGCGTGAAGTTGGTGTCCTTGGTCGGCCGCAAGACCAAATGCTTTCGCCGGCTAGTGCGGCATCCGGCCGAGCCGGCACCGCCTCGGCTATGACACGATTCGCCAACTTTGCGTGGGCTTGGGCGCATTCCAGGGACTTTCTATAGTTGCCGACGATATTGATGAGGCCCTTGGGTCCCGGCATCTTCATCTTCAGGTAGGCGTAGTGGGGGACCGCCATGAACTTGGCGAAGCGCAGCCGGTCCAAAGAACGTGCGGTACGTGGCCGGACAGGTCCACCACCTTGAACAAGATAGGCTCGCGCCAGAAATGATCGCTCGTGCCGAAGAGGACGTCAAGCCGGATCTGGCCGATGGGGAAGCAGGAGAGACCCGGCACGATGTCGTGGAACACCGTCCGGGATATCTCTAGGTGTTTGGCCTCGATGCCGAGCTTGGTCATGGTATCGCGGTAGAGGATGTTGATGTTGTTGCCGCCATCAATGAGAACTCGCGAGAACTTGCAAGTGCGCTTGGCAGCGACGATGGTGGGGTCGAGGACGAGGGCGTAGCCACCCCGGTTTGGCATGAGGGCCAGGTGATCCTCCCGGGTCTAGCTGATTGGAAGCTCCGACCAGTGCATGTATTACGGCACGTCCGGGATGACGGTGTTCACCTCTCGCCGAGTAGGCTGCTTACGCTCGCCGTCACCAACGCTGGTGAAGACGGCGTAGCTCACGTTCTGGTTGGGGTAGACTTCGTCGCACATTGTGCCGTTTGCTGGGGGCGGGGGCGGAGGCGGCTGCCCCGCACCCGTAGCCGAAGCCATATGTAGCGGGATGTCGCCCCTCATGATACGCTTGGTGATGGCGCATCGCCGTTGCAGTGTGCCGGATGGCCTTTGCGTCATTGTGGTGCTTGCGAGGCGTTGAGCATCTTCTCGAAGCTCATGGCGAGTTGCCATGCCGTCTTGCTCGCTTCACGGACGCTTGCCGGTTTCGCCGCGGCGCTTATCGGCGGCCGCGACGAGGCGGTTGTCGAAGTGGTCTGCCGATCGGCCTTGCGCTTGTTGTTCATTGGTGGTCGCTTCGCCCGGCCATGGCGGTGGTGCCGATAACGCTTTTGCCGCTTCGGCCTAACGCTACTTGGATCTTCATGGCGGAGTCGGCCATAGCTTACTTGTCCGTGACCATGAGCGACTATGGTAGTCGGCTCGAGCGAGGAGCTTGTGCTTGAGGAGGTGCCATCCCTAATCGCCACAAAGTACTAGATAACTTGGACTTCATGGACCCTCTCGCGGTTGTTCCGGAGCTCGGTCCAGCGTGCAAGGTACTCGCGTCCGGTTTCGCTTGGCCCTTGCACGCACATGGCGAGCTGACTGGGACGGCCGGGATGCTTGTAGGTGCCGGTGAAGTTGCGGACAAAGGCTTGCCCAAAGTCAACCCACGAGTTGACGCTGCCGGCTGGCAGGCTGTTCAGCCATGTCAGGGCTGAGCCCTGGAGCATGAGCGAGGCATAGCGTCTGACAAGCCGCCGATTGCCGCCCGCGATGCCGATGGCGGTGGTCCCGTTGTACTTGGGGGTGTCACGAAGCAGCGTGAACCCTTTGGTGAAGGGCTCGTCCTGGATGCGCGGGCCGAAGCAAGCCGGACCGATCGCGTTCTCTTCCTCTAGCTCGGAGGAGAGGGCGAGCTGCTCGATGCGATGACGGGCGTCGGTGTCGTCGATGGCGGCAGCCCGTACGGCTTGCGACCAGCCGTGGGAGCTGGGTCACCGAATCGACGGCCACGTGGATTGGAGGAGGTCTTGCACGCCGATCTTCTGGAGTCGGCTCGTTGCCCAAGTCATCTCCCACCGCCAGGGCGCGGTTGAGCCGGGTCCGGGTACTGCCGGAATGAGCTTCGCTGGGGGGCGGAGAGGACGCCGTGTTCAGCTGGTCGGGGTCCTTGGTGCGGCGCGACTCGGACGTCGTGGGATGGTCGAGGCGGTCTTGCTGCATGTTCGCAACGCCGAGTAGCTCGCGCATGCGCTGCAGACGCTCCTATAGCTCCTCGCCCCGCAGGTTCTCCAGGCCTACTACGGCCGCCTCTGCGGCACACATGTTCTTAGCGAAGTGTCGTGACGAAGCGGAGATCGCGCCAAAGGCGTTGCCGATAAGCGGCGCCGCACGGTGCACCGCGGCAACCATTTGGGCTCGGCGGGCCGGCGTGGCCGTCTGACATCGCGCTCCCGCTAGACGGACTCCAACCGATGATGTGTAGAAGCAAGCGTCTCGGTCTCGTCCAGCAGGCGCTTGTGCTCCTCCTCGAGCTAGGCCCGAGCCTGGGCGGTGTTGGTGGCGTTGATGTCGGCGGCGATGGGAACGCTGAGGTTCTGCATCATGGCGTGCAGCGGGTCGGCCGTGTTGGCGCGCTCCGCTGCGGCCTTGGCGGCAGTGGCCTTCTTCGTGGCGCTGGACGAAGTGGAGCCGGAGTCGGTGGCGAGCACCTCTACCCGGATGTAGAGATCCGCCACGTCGGCGGAGATGTCGTCGTTGAGGGGGATAGGCGAGTCGGTGATGTTGAGCACCCCGTTAGGGTACTCATCAAGGGCGCGCAGCGCGCCAAAGGGAGCGTTAGAAGAAGCAGCGAAAACGGCCAGCGCCGCGCCGGGCGCAGGGACCAGGTCGTGCATGCTGAGCTCGCCGAAGTTGATGATGGGCCCCGTCTACAACGTGTATCCGGCCAGCACCTCAAGCTGTCCCATGATGGGCGTCAACTGTCGTGGTGGGAGCACGTCAGATGCCACGAGGTGGCTAAAGAGAGGGATAGGCAAGAGGCCACCGGTGGGCTCCAGAGGCGAGGTTGGTACGAAAGCGGCGTGAGACGCATAAGACGACTGTGTTCGGGGCTCTCCGGAGAGATAATGCCCCTAGTCCTGCCGAGTGTGGTTTATATGAGGTGGATACAAGCTTGCTCCTTGAGCTGTTTTGTGGAAGAAGGAAGACAGGCTAGTGCATAGGTTGTTCCTCTTCCGTGTGCGTGTGAGAGTGTACTGCTAGTGGCCGCGTGTGCCCTCTCCTTCATGGAGGCCTCCCGGGGGTCTTATAGGCCGCCCCCAGGGTTACCATGGTAAAGATACATAGGCGGGGGCAGGTGTCATTTGTCTTGGAGCCGTAATGGCCGTTCGCCGTCCATCGAGTGCGGTCGTCTGGGCCCGCCAGAACCTCAGACTGTCTGGCATCAGAGGGCACGCCGGGTGGTTGTCATGCGACGACGCGCTTGCTGCTCTGTGGTTGCGCTTGAGAAGCCGCCTCCAGCGGCTTATCAAGACGATACCAGATCCGCAAGGGCAAAGAAGGGGCGACCGTAGCCATGCTGGTTTATCGATGAAGGTTTGACTTGGGGGAGCCGGACGGCATGCGTGAGCCGGCTTTGGCCGGGTTGTAGGACCCGACCGGGTTGCGATGGGAAGCCGGCCAGGTGCAAGCCGGATTAAGCGGCGTCGCCAGCTCTAATGTTTTTGAAATGGATCCGGATTCCGTTGCCTGCTCGGGGTCCATCCCCCGACATTCATTTTTGTTGATTGCGTATTCATAGGGATACACTTGATACCTCTTGATATTGCGCATGATTTTGTATGTGAATCATTGCGGCATGCTTATTTTTTATGAATTTTGTGCTCAATTTGGGGTCTATATCATGTCATTACTTGCCCCCAAAAACATTTGCTGTACCGCAAAATTTGCAGCATGGGTTTTACATACCACTTTTTACAGGTCGAAGATATAGCGACTCTGCTAGAGATGCTCTAAAGTGTTGCTCATCCTTGACCAACTAGGAAATAAAAAGAACGTCCCCTCAAAAAAAAAAGAACGGAAGGGAGATTAACAGAGGGAAACACTTTCCCTCTATCGTCTGATACTAGCTATATCCGCGCGGCGCCACGCCGCGCCCGGTCTATACTTAGTGTTTATAGGTGGCATCTTTGTTGTCACATTGAATTTTAAATCAAAGTATGAAGCTATGAGAATAATGTTGTATTCTAAAAAAAGAAGTAATGCATAGAAGCAAACTGAAAAACATAAATTTATTGTCACCATACGTGATGCATCCTAGATAACAGACTCTATGTAAAGTTTGCATCGGTCAAACAATATAAATTGATGAAACTCTGCTCTCTCTCTCTCTCCATCTCGAATTGCATCAATGTATGTTTTAAAATGATTACTACCACTCACAAAAACACATGTTTTACATACTGGGTCTCAAATTCATCAACACTGAACATACAAGTGCACAGACAAGTGCTCTACAGGTTTGTACAAACTGCAGAAATTCATTGCCATTGAACACACAAGTACTACAAAACATACAAAGTCATTGGCACTAAACATCTAATTCCCCGTTGTACTCCCTTGTTCACCAAGGGCTGATTAATCTGCATCACATGCTCTGCTAGACTGATAGCCTATAATAATTTTCAGTTTTTATAGAGAATGTGCTGTTTTATTATTATTAAAATTGTGCTACTGTCATGGTGAAACAGATTGCGTAGATGGTTGATTTGTCATTGTGAAAAAGATTGTATAAACATATTTCACTATATTTGTCCATCATTCTCCTCAAACATGGATCACTGATATGGTTTTATTTGTTTAGATCGAGGGTTTGGCAAAAAACATTAGAAGATGATAACTCGGCCAGCTTACACCAAGTCAGACACTGAAACGGTACGTTCCGGTTCCACCACAAACCTAGGAACTAACCATTACTCCAAATTTGTGGAGCATCTCATCCTTTGTAGCAATCTGGTATCAACACATGGGACTGGCGTCATATAAGAAAGCCAACATGATAAGGTCACAGGATTACCCGTCAGGAAGAAGGCAGAGATTTTTTTTTTGTTACTCTTCGTGCTTCTTTGCAACTTCCTTCCTCTGTTACCGGATCAAAGTAAGGCGATCTGCAGTTACCAAAAGGATAGGAAGATCATGATTGTTTAGTTATCAAGCAACCTCATACATTTTCGCAGTACAATAAAAAATAAAATGATTACTTATAGGAAAATGCATTATTTTCTGTTTTTTACTACTTCAGGGAGGACAAACAATATAACGTGACATCAGATCAGCAAATTCCTTGAATCTGACATGCTTATATCATTTCATAATATGGCCTTGCCCTCGAGAATCCAAGATGGAAGAATGGTAGGCCATTTCTTCTAGTTAATTATAATATAGACAGATAGTATATAATATAAGCTTGCACACAAGACTCAAATGGGAACATGATAACCGTTTCTTCTAGCTAGTTGTTCCATTACAAAAATATAATGGAAAATATAATCATGATCTATACACAGTGCAAGGTACATGTGCAGAACAAACTATAGAACGGAGACAATAGTCTTTCCCAGCCTGTTCTGTCTTCCCTTCCTCCTGAAGTCTCGTATGTCTTTCCATCTAAAGCCTCAAGCTCCTCGCTCAAAGAGCAAAAGAAATGTAATAAAAAATCATGGACAATTACAATACTGCATCGGTAATGTATTCATATGGGGCCTTGCAAATAGGTGTAAATTCAGAAACATATGTCTTGTTTATCTTTTCATCGTCTTTTCTGGCAAGAACTTGGTGGATTATAGATTATCAATATAATGTAAAAAAACATAAAGACAATATATTTGACATAAGAACACGACAAAGGGGGAAATTTCCTTGTCCAACAAGGCCTATAGAATTGTCATTAAAAAGAATGATAATTGTCCAGCAAACCTATTGAGTACTCCCTCCGTCCGGAAATACTTGTCATTGAAATGGATGTATCTAGATGTATTTTAATTCTAGATACATCCATTTTCATCCATTTTGATGACAAGTATTTTCGGACGGAGGGAGTAGTAGATAATCCTATTGTCAGCTCATTCACATACGAATTTCACATACAGTAGTCGGATATAGAGTTCTCTTTGTTAATAAATTAGGCCATATTTGCAGGCATTAAACATCTTATAGTCCAGTCTAATGCCAATTCAAAATTGACACTGTGTCTGCGCAATATTGTAGAGTAGAAGGCCAGCATGATATGCACGTCTAGCATCCTGTACATCTAAAATACAATGAAGCTTGTACAGAGTGCTGCCTAAATACAGTCTGATCTAGGTACAAAACTGAAGCAACTTAGAATATCAGGGAGTTAAATCACCAAATCTATTTACCCATATATCTAACAAAAGAATTATCAACATCGGTCCAATCTGGAGCAAGTTTATAAACTGGAGGATCATCAAATCTTCTCAAAAATAAAAATGATGCTTTGCTAACTTGATGAAAAAAAGATAGGGCAGCTCAGTGTTACATATCACTAACCATAAATGCCATAGAGCAGGAATCTTGTTCATATGAATTGAATTTATATTTAGTAATTTATGGCCCCTATAAGAGATGACTACACACCAGAGGAAAACAAATTATCTTAGTTCTAGGCTCACAGAGTAGTATTTTTATAATAAACAGACAATATCTAGCAGCAAACTCCAATGAGATCGACCGCTGACATATTGTCAGTAAAAATATCTAACCGCTGAAAGGAACATGATAAAGAGTATTTGAAGAGATGGACAAAGGAACATACTTGAAACATCTTTTTTTTTAGCCTTGACATTTTGATTCTCAGCGTAACTCCAAACCTGTTAGAACATAAGATTTGTCTATGCTCTCAGCTGTGACAATTATCTATTTTGTCACAAACTCTTCAGCAAAACAACAACAATCAATTGTGAGTAAAAAACTAGCAATCTGATTCATTCACATAAAATGAAATAAGTCTTCAGGGAACCAAATATCTAGAACGATGTAGCACACCGTAAGTCAAGTCAATTTCTTTATGCAACTACATAATCAGCAAGGTCTATTCTGCGATCTTCACCGGCAAATTTCCTGATCTGCTACCAAATCTTCATCTAAATTAATAAATTACTCTGAAAGTTCCGATTCGATTTGTTCGCCGCTCGACATGGATCAGAATTAATAAATTACTAATGTGGGAGGGGGCGGGGGGAATCGTGTGTGCTTACCGTTGAACCGCAGCTCGCTGGGCTGGATCTTAACGACGCCCTGTCACACGGCCATCAGGTGCCCGCGCGCGATGCTCCATTCCAAGGCCAAGTCACTCTGAAAGTTCCTCTCAGGCTCCAGCCGCCGCCGGTGGAAGAACTCGATCGAGATGTCGGGGCCGCTATGGGAAGAGTTGCGGTAGACGTGGCAATCTTCCTCGATGGTCGGGGCGTGGAAGAGGACGCCGGCGGACGGGACAACGCTGCGCCGCCGCTCCAGCACTGCCGCGTCGGTCGCCCTTCCTGTACGCCATCTCCGATGGCTTCCTTGCAACCAGCTCGGCCATGGGGAGAGGAGATTGTAAGCACGAACTAGGATCTCTCGATTATAGTTGCTGGAATTGCTCGAATCTCAGCTAGTTTATGAGGATTCGACGAGAGGAGAGAGAGGGGAAGATTACAGCTGTTCCTTCTAGCCAGCTATCCTATCCATTCCTCGGCCGAAGCCGCCAGCCACCCGTTACAGAGAGGGGAAGGAAATACATATAGTGCGCCTATCGGGTCCATTCTGGGCCACGCAGCCTTGGAGGGGCCTGCGTCCTCCTCATGGACCGGGCCTGCTCCGTTCCGGCCTGGTTCTCTTGTAGCTCTTCAGTTCTTGTCGCTCCTTCTTCCTCAGCGCTGCTGACAATCCCCCCTCGAGAGGAAACGGCTTGCTCCCAAGCCGGAGCGCGCGGGAACTGCTGCTTCAACACATCTTGATCTTCCTGTGTCGCCAACGATGCCGGGAGTGACTCCATTGACCGGGACTTACGTTCTGAGTCTTGTTACCACGCGAAATCACCGACGGTCCAGAAGCCAGCAGTACTGCGGTGAGATGTTGTCGAAGGTAGCACTGGTAATACCTGTTGGTCTGGTTTAACATGGCGCTTGAGTAAGGAAACATGAAAACCGGATGCACTCTGCAATTGTCCGTGCTTGCCGACTTATGCGCCGCCCATACCGACTCGAGCCAAGATTGCAAAAGGCCCAAAATATTTGAAGGCAAGCTTGTGATTCGCCCTCGGAGCAATGGATGACTGAATGTACGGTTGCATTTTGAGAAACACTTTATCTCCCACCTCAAAGTGTCTCTCTGTTCGATGTTTATCAGCCTGAACCTTCATCTTATTTAGCGTCTGAGTCAATCTTTGTGGTGATTCCATGATGACATGCCTATCACGCAGCCACTGGTGGGCATCTGAATTGCTTATAGTATCTGCAGGAGAGAGACCAAAGTAGCGGGGAGGGTGCCCATATACCAGTTCAAACGGAGTTACGCACGTCGATGAATGCCGGTTGTGTTATACCATGACTCACAAAGAGGAAGCCGGTGAACCAACGCCGCGGATGTGCAATCGATGAAGCATCCGAGATAGCCTTCGACTTGTTGATTTACACGTTCCGTTTGCCCGTCGGTTTATGGGTGTTGACGAGCTCATACGCAATTGAATCCTCGTTACATTGCACCTCCTTCGAGAATGTCTTGGTGAAAACAGGGTCACGATCGAAACCGGGGACACAGGAAGACCATGAAGACAATACACACGGTCCGAAATGACTCAAAGCTGTTCTTTGCCGTATAAGGATGCTTGAGGGCTATGAAATGATCATACTTAGTCAATTTGTCGATAACCACTAGAATGCAAGCGTGATTATGCGAACCGGCAAACCCTCGATGAAATCCATTGTCATCATTTCCCATAGTTGTGCGGTATTGGCAATGGTTGTAACGAACTGGTAGGGTACTCTGTCGAGTTTAGCGAGTGGCAAACCGGCATTGTTGCAACACCTCTTTGACCATTTGCTTCATTTTCTTCCACTGGAACAATTGAGAGATCCCGCGATAAGTGACAGGAAAACCTGAATGACCCCCAACTGAACTAGCGTGCAAACTGTCGATGATTTTACGTTGCAGTTGTTCATTTGATTTAATCCAGATCCGTTTCTTGAAACGAAGAAGCCCTCCTTGCAGTGTATAATTAGGAACAACTGTTGGGTCCACTGCTAACTTTTGCGCGATCGCTGTAGCATGAGGGTCTGAAGTATAGCTATCCAAAATTTCCTGCACCCAGTGGTTGAATTGTCGACAAGGCATAACGGTCTCGACACATGAGGGCGTCTGGACAATGCATCGGCGACCTTGTTCTCAATTCCTTTTCAGTAAATGATCTTGTAATCCAACCCAAACAGCTTAGTGAGTGCTTTTTGTTGCCAAGCGGTATGCAAGCGTTGTTACATTAAACTGACTAAAGCCTTTTGGTCCGTGATGATCTGAAACTCTTTAAAATTGCAGGTATGATCGCCATTGTTCTACCGCCAAAGATAATGGCCAAGAATTCTTTTTCATATCTTGTGATGTTTGATTCTTGGGACCCAGAGCCCTGCTAACAAAGGCTACAGGATGTCCATCTTGTGACAACACAGCACCAATCCCACTGTCACTAGCATCTGTCTCAATAGTAAAGGGTTTATGAAAATTAGGGAGAGCCAAAACAGGAGCAGTGACTAACGCTTGTTTCAATGTTTGGAAGGTTGTGTCCTCTACACTGGTCCAAACGAACACAACACCCTTTCTCAGTAAGTTAGTCAATGGCTTGGCAATAATTCCAAAGTGGCGAATGAACTTCCTGTAATACCCAGCCAGCCCTAGGAAACTTCTGACCTCCTTGACAGATTCTGGTTGTGGCCATTGTTCAATAGTGCTTATCTTTTCAGGATTAGTGGAGACCCCATCCTTGCTGATGATATGTCCCAAGTATAGCAATTTCTGAGAAGCAGATTCACACTTGGAGAGTTTCACATACCATTTGTCCCTCCTCAAAACCTGCAATACTCTTCTGACATGTTCTATATGTTGTTGCAAGGTCTTGCTGAAAACAAGGATGTCATCAAAGAAAGCTATCACAAATTCTCTGAGCATATCAGGTTCTTCAGACAAGGACACATTTATGGCTCCTTGGAAAGTGTTTGGAGCTCCTGTCAGACCAAAACCCACCACTAAAAATTCAAAATGCCCATGATGGGTTTGAAATGTTGTTTTATACTCTTCACCAGGAGCTAGCCTGATTTGATGGTAACCAGCCCTGAGATCTAACTTTGTAAACCACTGTGCACCATATAATTCATCCAGAAGTTCATCTATCACAGGCATAGGGTAGTTTCCTTTGATTGTAAGAGCATTGAGATGTTTGTAATCCACCACTAATCTCCATGTATGGTCCTTCTTCTTGACCAAGAGGATTGGTGAGGAGAAGGGATTACTCCTTCTAATCACACGAGTCCAGCATTTCTGGATTTGCTTCTCCACTTCATCCTTTAATTACGGTGCTAGCCTATATGGCTGTGTGAAAATGGCCTAGCACCTGGAATAAGAGGAATATAGTGATCACAGGCTCTCTCTGGTGGTAACCCAGTTGGAATAGCAAAAACATCCTTGTACTCCTCCAATAAATCCTGAATTTCTGGCAACACCGTTTGTGCATTATCATCAGTGACTACCGATAATTCTATAATAGTGTAAGCAAATTCCACAGGTGTAGCTCCTTGAATGGTTACTGTTTTTCCATGCAAGGGAAAAGACATCCATTGTTGTTCCCAATCCACAGTCATTGGACTGTGTTTAGCCAACCAATCCATCCCCAAAATTCCATCATAGCAGCTAAGGGGTAAAATTTTGAGATCGTGTTCAAACTGTACACCTTGCACTGACCATTTGCGCTTGGGCATAAAACTGGAACAGCTCATTATTTCTCCATTTGCTACTCTGACCTTCATCGCTGAACACTTCTGCACTCCTGTCAATATGTTCGCTGTAGTAGTATCCACAAAGGAGTGGGTACTGCCAGAATCCACCAGGAAGGTTTTCTGCTGTCCATTGAGTATGACAACTAATTGGAAGGCCTTACTACGAGCTGTTCTTCCTTCAGCTGCCTCAGAAATGGCCATTAAATTGACCTCTTCATCTTCATCCGAACCAAACTCCTCTGAAGATGTACACTGAAAAAATTCTACCATCTCTTGCACCACATGAAGTGACACAGACTGCTTGCATTGATGGTCACGACTTCATTTCTCTCCACACATAAAACACAGCCCCTTAGCCTTACGGTAAGATCTCAAAGCTTCCCATTTATCCTCGCCCAATTTCTGCTTCTGTACATCTGCCACATTCCTTCTATCTTCCGTGGATTTGCTCGCAGTTGGTTTAGCAGTCGATGCAGACTATGGGTAGTGTTGTCGTCTAACGATCCGATCTTTGTTGAGAAGATGAACTGGTTAGGGACTCGTGTATGAGGCCAACTCATAAGTTGCGTCCAAATCTGCATTCTTTGAAGTGCAACCATCACCTGATCAAGAAGATAAGCCATCGATGAATCTGTTGACATAGTGCACCGATTCGTGCATCGCTTCATATGCGCGACTAGTCATAGAGCTCGGCAAATTGCTCCACATATTCCTCCACCGAACCCGTTTGGGAAATCTTGTGAAATTTGCGTACCAACGCTTTGGTGTTGGTTTCGTCCGAATCTGCCTTTGTAACAACCTCGCAGAATTCCTCCCATGATGCGTTTGGTGCCCGACGTTGAACTGATTCCAACCACCGAGCTGCAGGGTCCCTCGAACAAGGTGGACGTAAGCCCGAACCCAGAGTTGCCGCGGCGTGCCACTCATACTGAAATAATCTTCACATCTTGTTTGCTAGAGTCTCGGATTGGAGCCGTCGAAACGGGGCAGATCAATGCGAGGAGCAAAACCGTAGGAATCAGAATTTTCCCGTTGCAATTCCGCTAATCTCGAACTGAATGCAGAGTTCTGATCTGATCTCGTACCTCTAGCTGGTGGCGGAACGTAGGGAACGTGGTCCTTTCCCTTGACCGACGGAATCCTGCGGCTCCCTTCCGGTGGTGCGTCGTCGTTGCCGGCCGCGCCCTGCTCTGTCGGCGGAGGTCGCCCCGGTTGGGACGAAATCGAGGGTGTCGGCGGTCGTTCCAAACCGGCGCGGAGTTCGTCCATGTCGACGCCGATCGACATCTTGAGGTCGTCGATGCGTGCCGTCAGATCGCCCACGATGGAGCGCATCGACTTGGCCGATTCTTCATCTTGTCGCTTGAAACGAGCGTCGAGGGACTCCGCCAGGTCGGCCTTGAGGAATTCGTACATCACCTTCGTCGCCGGCGATATGCTCTCCATCGCTTCACGGCGGCGCCGCGCCGCGAATCTCGTCGCGTGTGGGTGGTGGGGTGGGTCTGGTGGCGCCAGGATCTAAGGCTCTGATGCCAATTGTAAGCACGAACTAGGATCTCTCGATTATAGTTGCTGGAATTGCTCGAATCTCAGCTAGTTCATGAGGATTCGACGAGAGGCGAGAGAGGGGGGAGATTACAGTTGTTCCTTCTAGCCAGCTATCCTATCCATTCCTCGGCCGAAGCCGCCAGCCACCCGTTACAGAGAGGGGAAGGAAATACATATAGTGCGCCTATCGGGTCCATTCTGGGCCACGCAGCCTTGGAGGGGCCTGCGTCCTCCTCTTGGGCCGGGCCTGCTCCGTTCCGGCCTGGTTCTCCTGTAGCTCTTCAGTTCTTGTCGCTCCTTCTTCCTCAGCGCTGCTGACAGAGATGCAGAGAGGGGCTGCGCCAGGAGGGGAGACAGGAGCTCGATGGTGTGGTGGGGTGGGCCGGGAGGAGGCGAGATAGGAATTGTCAGCAAGGAGAAGAGACACTTTTTATAGTTACTAGTAAGCATGCACGTGTAATGCACATCTGAAACAAAATGAGTTCACATGGTATAATATTAATAAAAAAAATTACATAAAAATTCGGATGGCTAAAAAATGCTATCATATCACTCAAATTGTATTTTAAAAAAGCGTGACATATTTGTGATCCGACACACACGTACCATAATCTATAGTAAAAACATCTATTGTAAATTTAGTTTTTATTTTAGTGATTTTTTACCGAGCCATTTAAATGTGTCTAATGCCCAATGATATGAGCGAGCGTGTAACACATGATCCAGAAACATGTCTCTGCATAAAATTAACGGTCACATAATAATTGTATTATAATTGTTACAAAAAATATATTTTAAGAACCAGAACTAAGCATGTCTTGAAGGTCCATCTTTTGAAGCAATGAAGGTCCATCTGTAAATGCGATCTATGATGCTTCATTCAATGGATGGGATATTGTTTTGAGCTTCATTCTCTTCATAATTTAGAATATGCACCAAAAATTGCTTCCTCAGTTGAAAACCATCCTACATATGCATTATACAACATTGTTATAACAAGTTGCATGTACAATGTGTATACAAATAAGCATGGTGTAAATACTCACCTTGGGCATGGGAAAATATAGTTTTCCATCGCACAATGAGTGCATGAAATTGAAAACCAAATAACCCAACAGGGTACTACATGTATGCAATAAAGATATAATATGCTCTGAATGAATCAATAAAAATTGTAATGTATTAAAAAGATTCATATCAGTGTGAGTTTGTTGGAGCAACATGAACTATGCATTTCCATTTAGAAATATCGTCCTTGAATGCAGGGTTTGCACTTTCAAGGGCAATGTTTAGGTTGCCGATCACGGTTTTAAGTACATTCTCCCCAAGTAGGTATTGGTATTGGATCAAAAACTGAGACACGTTTTTTATTTTGATCCAAAACAAACAATAAAAATTGTCCAAACATACACCAAGGCAACAAAATATGCACAATGCGATAGTTTATAAATAATATATGAATATTAATTAAGACCAAATAAAGCACTGCCATAAATGAAAATCTAAAATCTTATCATATCACATTGTGAGATATGATAGTCATTGCTCTCAGGCCAGCTACGGAACAATCGTTTCAATATAACAATGTCCATATTTTCACAATGACTTGAGTTTCGTGCATAGTGAAACATCGCCTAAAATAAGAATAAGAAAACATTAGTGCAATGAGAAAACAAATTAATACGTAATTATAGTAAATTACACAAAAGTTTTTATCCATATAGTGAGATGGAATGTCTCTGAGAAGCTGACATTCCTTATGAATCCCTATGAAATATTCCATCCGTTTTTAAATATAAGTCATTAGAAAGTTGAATATAGACTATATACGGATGAATATAGAGCGTATTTTAGAGTGATGTGGTCCATATTAGAATCTCTAAAAACTTGTACTCAGTATTTAGGAACATACAGAGTATAATGGATTTTTATTAAAAGACTTTTTTTTGTTTGGACAATGCCACACTCACTCACCATCATAATACGTAGTATAGTGATAAACAAAATCAGTCAACCTTCCACCGCCCTCACACTTCTCTCTTCCCCATTCTTCCTGGCTCCCTCATCCACAACGCGATCCCCATCCATGGCCGGAGCTATCTGGTGGCAGCCCTCCCTTCGTCAAGAACGCCCGGACGCAGAGCCCCTGCTCTGCCCGCCTCCCTTCACCAAGACCGGCTGGCCTTGTCACAGCCTCCTCCGCCTCGCCCTTCTTCTTCCTATCCGGTGACGCCGGGGCCTGCCTCCTCCTGGCGACGCCTGGGCGCTCGAGCTCGGCATGCTTGGCGGCCGGGCCCTCCCTCGTCTTGGCCTTTTCGCCTTGGCCTTGTGAGCCCCTCCTCTGCCCCGCCCCTTCTTCCTATCCGATGACGCCGGGGCCTGCCTCCTCCTGGCGATGCCGGGGCGCTCGAGCTCGGCATGCTCGCCGGCGATGCCGGGGCCCTCCCTCGTACTGATGCACTCGCCGCGTCACGAAATTCCCTTCCCCCCCCCCCCCCCGCTCGGGACGCCATCAAGGTCCAATTCCATCTCTTGTTCTCCCCTCGATCCGGATGCTCTGCTCTCCGACCCCGTTCGGTAACCCTTAATGGTTCAGATACCCTGAGGGAGAAGGAGGTGCCGAAAGGGGATGGGAGCAACAAGTTTGAATCGAAAGAGGTATACTCATCTGTCTGGAGACTGCTCTTTATACAGAAATATCGAGTTCAGCTTGTTGGAACGTTTCTTCGATTTTGTGTCTTCTTTCCTTTACCATTTTGTACAGAGAAAGTTTATACCATTTTCTCAAGAAATATAATTATTGTGTCCTTTCTCTTGCCAGTTTATTGTATCATCAGTGGCCGTCTTTGGGCCGGGAGGGGTCAGCGAAGTACTTTTAGTTATGAGTTTGTTAAACCGGCGGAATCTAATATTCCTAAGATTGAAGGATGTAACATCGCAAATGTTGTACTACAGCTGAAAACTCTTGGCATTGATGTGTAACCATCAACGTGAGTTTCGTACTTTTGTTTTCTCATTATTCTTGGTCATGAGTAATAGGAAAATTTGCATTGAGAAGACAGATGCTAGTAATTACAGCCATCATCAAGTTGCAATATTTCAGGTGTGCTGCTGTGCTTTATATTTACAAATAAATAAATCACACAAATAGGAGACACAAATATGCATAGTCGGAGGTCACATCGACATCCTTCTTCTTTCATGCTTATTATATAGTGTGATCCGATCAAAACCTGGAATTTTTTAAAAAAAGATAAGTGCTAGGTCCAGAATTAGTTATATAGACAGAAAAGCAAAGGTGCAAAGAAAACACGAACGATCGCACGAACCTCACCCCTCTAAAACATCAGTGTACACAATGTTTTTGGTGATTGTTCTCTCAGGCCCCACGCTTTCCTTTGATTCATCTTTTGTTTGGCAACTCCTTTGATTTATCTCAGGACGCATGCTTTTATTTTTGCTTTTTTTTACCCCACACATACATAATTAATGGAGTTATTTTCGTAATACATGTTTGTGCAGAAATATAGGGCTCGGCTCATCAGAACGTTTATTCGATTTTTTGTGTGCTTTCTCTTATATCTTTTTTATTATATCTGAAAGTGTATCATTCTCTCTGAAATATATATCTTGTATCCTATGTCTTGCAGTTAGTTTAATGTGCCCTCGGTGGCCATGTTGGACAGGAGGGCAGGGAAGTGTTTTCGGTTGTTTCAAGACTCGAGTTTGATAAAATGGCAGAATCCACTATTCATGAGATTAAACCATGTAACCTTGCAAATATTGTACTACAACTCAAGGCTCTTGGGACTGGTGACATCATAGGTTTCCATTTTATGAAGAAACCATCAAGGTGAGTTTCGTACTTATGTTTTATTATTATTACTGCTCATGTGTGGTAAGAAAAATTGATAGCTTTCGTGGCCCTTTATCTCTTTTTGTTCATTGTTGGTTACGCTGTCTTCAGTTTTGTGTGTGCACATTACAATTTTATCAATGGCTGTTAGTGTTAGGGACTGAGAATACTTTTTACTCCATGATGAAATTGGCACTTCTTGATAGTTTCAATTTAGTTAGTACATGTGCGCTTGGCAATGAAACCAGTTATATTTAAGACCGAGGTCATAAGCACATATGTACTTCAGAGAAAAACAGCCATCATAAATTTGCAATATTTCATTATTTCTGTCAATGATCCCAGCAGCTTAAATTTTGCTGGTAGTACAATCTTATGTTCTGGAATTGAAGGGATAAATTGAAATTTCTACGTTCCCAAATGAATGGTGTAAGTAATCAGAACAAGAATGGAATAACAAGTGTGACACATTTAAAGTCTGCACTTTTTCATTTCGAGACAGTTGATATGTCAATGGTTTTTAAAAATAAATCACACTAATAAACGACTCTGACATAGAGTTAGAGGTCACATCGGCATCATTCTTGTTTAGCACCCTATTATGTAGCGCGATGTGATCAAAACCTGCAACCAATTGGGCCATGTAGATGAAGAATAGATCAGTATACCGTATTATAACTGGGCCATGTAGGATGAAGTTCATCTTCATTACCTTGTGATACAGCCAGCTGTGTTTGTGCCCCACTGTTCTCGGCAGAGGCAATTTTCTTCTGTTTGTAAATCTCACGTCGTCTCTTATTAATCTCATCCTTATTTTGTGCATACCGCTCTCTATCCCTCTTTTTACTTCTTTAGGGTCTGCAATCAATGGCACAATTCAGCGGTTGAGCTACAAAAACTGAAATTGGGTGCTTGTGTAATGCTCATAACCCAAGGATTGAGTGTTGCTTATATCCTGGAACGGGGTGCGCGTCCCATTGGGATTGGTCGGGGCTATACGAAGTCCTTGAACCCTGTGAATGTCAAGAAGGTTATCACACAATTGTAACGGAAGGAATAGTATTAGCACAACGCTGACAGAGTGCAGTTTTATGTTCAACTCCATCCCACTGTTCGCCATCAAAAAGCTTTCTTATGGTGCCTCAGCAACCAATTGAATTCATTTTGCACTTGATATACCGCAATAATGCATCGGAGGTAGTAGGTTGTATCTTGTATATCTCAGTGCAGACTTTATTTGTGTTCACATGAATTGGGCTGAGCATTGAGCGATCCATATGCAGCTTCGTGAGTCATTTAGGTGAAGTCGGTCCAATGCTCATCGAGGATCATGTTAGCATATGGTCATGCCATAAGTCACCAGTTCCTACATTTTCCTTCTAGAATTGCTATTGTTTTTCATAAATTCAATGAAAGCAATTGATGGATGACATGAACAGGTTGACAAATGAGCATGCATCTACGGAGCAGAGCAGAGGCGTCTTCTAGCCTAACGAAGTCTTGGCGGCAGCTGCGTGTAAAACCCTTACCAACTTCAGATCAGAGAAGAGCATGCACCTGTGCCGGCGAAGAGCTCGTCATCGCCGCTATGGGAGGGCGCCTAGGCGGCTGCACCTGTGTTGGCGAAGAGCTCATCGTCGCGGCCGTCGTCGGTGACTCGGCGAGCTCGTCGTCGCGGCGGTCGTCGGGTGCCTCGGCGGCTGTGCAGGGAAGCAACGGCACATGTAAGCTGGACGGCGGATTGATTCCCTGGATATACTAGAAGAACGCCCGTGCGTTGCAACGGGGCCATGTTAACTTAAAGAGTTCAATATTACGACATTGGCGACCTTTTTTACCATCAAATCCTCACACACACACTCCCTCCCTCTTCCTCACTCTCTCTCCCCCTCTCCCTCTCTCTAACACACACACATATCCATCTTATTGGGTACGGGACCATAATCCATCTATTTCACACACACACGCTAGTGCATAACAATATGGATTATGTGTATTATATTTGCTACCAGAACTGAGGGAATTAATTTCATGTAAATCGGCCAGCCACAGCTCCAAGAATACGCGGAGGAGGTAGCCTGGGTCAGCGTCGGCGCCGTCCGGCGCGGGCCACGGGCTCACTTCCAAGTGCATGTGCAATGCACGTCTTCACAAATATTACAACCAGATGTGAGAAATTACATACTAACACGATGTTGCAATCAATTTGTAATTAAAGAAGCCAAAAATCTTTTTTCTTAAAACAGAATTCCTTATGCTGGAGGTAACGCCCCGGATTCGATGCGCCAGGTGTCTGCCAGTTATTTGCCGTCATTGCCATGTCATGTGCTTGCGTGTTGCACTTTGCCATGTCATCATCTGCATTTCATATCATGTCATCATGTGCATCTCATCTTGCATACGTGTTCGTTTCATGCATCCGAGCATTTTCCCCGTTGTCCGTTTTGCAATCCGGCACTCCTATGTCTTTCGGCGCCCCCTTTTACCTCTTTTCGTGTGCGGGTGTTAAACGGTCTCGGAATGGACCGAGGTTTGTCAAGCGGCCTTGGTATAGCAACGGTAGACCGCCTGTCAAGTTTCGGGTCATTTGGAGGTCGTTTGATACCCCATCGGTTAACCGGGTAATCGCAAAGCCTCTTTCTCTTTGCAGCCCAACACCCTTCCAAACTGGCCCAAAACCCATCTAACTCCTCTCCATGCTGTCGGTCGTTCGATCACGATCGCGTGGTAAAAATCGCACCTCATTTGGACTCTCCTAGCTCCCTCTACCTATAAATAAGTCCTCCCCTCCATTTTTCGCGGATGAATCCCCCCGAAACCCTAGCCTTTCCCTCTCCGCCGCCGGACGTGTCCGCCCCGGCCGGACACGTCCAGCCAGCCACGTCGCCCGACCAATGGGCGCGCGCCACGTCACCCTGCCGCCGCTCTCCTCCACTCCGCCGCCGCCACGTGGCGCCCCACGCCGCCGCGGCCGGGCCGGATCGGGCCCTCGGCCCGTCTCCCCCGCCGTCGGCCCGTGCGCCGCCACCTACCAGCCGCGCCGCCGTTCGCCGCCCGTCCGCGGCCGCCTCCCCGCCGGTGGCGGCGCCCCTCGCCGCCCGCCGCGACCTCCGATCGCGCTGGCAGCCGCCGCCGCCGGCCCGCCTCGGCCCCTCGTCGAACTGCCGCCCGCCCGCCGCCCGGGCGATCGCCGCCGCCCTCCACCGCCAGCTCCGCGGCGTCCGCGCCTCGCCGCCCTCGCCGTCTCCTCCGCTCGTGAGCCAGGCTTCGCCGAGCCGTCTCGGCGTCGCCGGAGCCGGGGTGGATGAGATCCACCCGGACCCCGAACCAAACGCGGCGCCCCGCTCCCGGATCTCCTCATCCCGCACCACCTCGTCCCGCGTTGACCCTTCTCCCGGGGTGAGAAACCCACCAAGTCCCCGAGTCTGCTAATATTTTTATGCATTTTCATCGTGCCATAACTCTTTGCATACTGATCCGTTTCGTTCGTGTAATATGTCATATTGTTCGCCTCGACGAGTACAACATTTCATCTCATTGCATCATTTACATTTGAGTTCATCTTGATGCCAGAAATGTTGTTAGAAAAGGGCTATGTGATGTTAGTTTATATTTCTTAACAGAACATGCACTTTTGTCATTTTTGCCATGATTGATGTGTGCACCCTATGAACTTGAGTCCTACATGTGTTTTGTCATATGCCATGCCATCTTTACAGGGGTGTATGCCATGTATTTTTGTGATCTCTATGGTGACTAGCACAAGCATGCAAACTAGGCTTCATGATGTTGCTGATTTCAGCCCTGTTCTGCTGATATTTTTATGCCATGTTAACTTGATGCTACCGAGAGATCCATGCTTATTTTGAGATACTTCAGTAAGGATGTTTTGAACATATGGTTATTCGCTATCCATCAATGCCCTTGTTTGCAATTATGGAGTGCCATAGCTTGAGTCAATCAAGCTCTACTTTTGCTATAAATGTTTCCTGGCAGGTTGTTTACATGTTATTCAATTTTGCCAAGGTTGTTGTAGTTGATCCGTGTATGCTATGATGTTGTTCTTGCCATGTATAGCTTTTATGCCATGTCTTCTTGCTGTTGGTTGCCTTGCCATGCCATGTATTGCTCTGTGGTGAGTGGTTCAAGCTCACCAACATGCCTACTTATTGTTGTTCCTGCCATGTATGAATCTGTAATATAACTTGCCATGTTTACATGGGCGCCATCATATTTTCTGATCCTTTTTGGCTTATGGTAAGTAAGGGACTTTTGTTCTATGCATTTAGTAGTATTATGCCATGCCTTTGTTTGCCATGTTAAGTTCCTGTAGCATGTTGTTTGATAGCTCTAAACATTGCAACCTGATGTTATTTCTGCTAAAGTCTGAAACTGTTATTATTTGCAATCTTGCCATGTGTGTTTGAGCATGTTCTAGTGATTTCTGGAGATAGCTCAGTGTTCATGTTTTGTCATGCTTTACCTGTACATCATGCCCGTGCCTTTTGTTATTATGTTAAGGTGCTGTAGCATGTTGTTTTGATGCTTGCAATATGCCTAGTTGCTGTTTTGGACATCTTGTCCTTTAAACTTGTATAGAGTGTATGTGTTGAACCGTTGCTCCGTTTTGAGTGCGCTCTATATGAAACTTGCTTGTTTTTGCATGTAGTTTCATATTATCATGTTGCATCCTTGTTTTGAGGTGTTTGCTTGATGTTTGGGTGCATTTTGCATCAATGCCATGTTTAACTTGTTTTGCTCATATCTTCTAGGCCGTAGCTCCGAATCTAATGAACTTTATATGTAACTTGACTAGAATTTCGTGTAGATCATCGTGGTGCATCTTAACTTGCTGTTTAACAACTTTAACATAAGGTTTATTAAGATCTGGACCAATTTCGAAATTTGCATATGAGGACTTACCGGAATTGTTATATGTTGTTTCCGGCCTCAGTTAAACTTACCTTGGTGTGTTGCTCTTGTTTGCATCATCTCTTGCCATGAGTAGCTTCATGTAGCTTTGTCATGCATCATGCTTGTTGTGCATCATGTCTTGTTCATGTGTGGTGTGTTTATTATGTTGTGTGCTTCTTCTTGTTAGTTCCTGTTTCGTTGCGATCGTGAGGATTCGTTCGTCTACGCTTGGTTCGGCTTCATCCGTTCGTCTTCTTCATGGATTCGTTCTTCTTCCTTGCGGGATTTTAGGCAAGATGACCGCTACCCTGGATCTCACTGCTATCATTGCTATGCTAGTTGCTTCGTTCTTTCGCTATGCTGCGCTACCTATCACTTCTTTGCTCAAGCCTACCAAATTGCCATGTCGACCTCTAACCCTTGTTACCCTTCCTAGCAAACCATTGTTTGGCTATGATACCGCTTTGCTCAGCCCCTCTTATAGCGTTGTTAGTTGCAGGTGAAGATGAAGTTTGTTCCTTGTTGGAACATGGAGATGTTGTTCCTTGTTGGAACATGTTTACTTGTTGGGATATCACAATATCTATTGTTTAATTAATGTATTTATATACTTGGTAAAGGGTGCACTCTTTGGGCGGGAATTTGCCATCACCGACTCTTTGCCATCTGCCGGTGATGGCAAAGAACCTCTTGCCATCTGTTTTTATAAGCAGATGGCAAAGAAGCTGACAGATGGCAAAGAACATGGTTGCCATCACCAATTCTTTGCCATCTGCTAGTGGATGGAAAATAATCTTTGCCATCTGCCCGTGAGATGGCAAAGAGGTGGGTAGGGTCGATCTTTTAGCGGCTGTCAACCCACCTCTTTGCCATACGCGCCAGATGGCAAGAATCTTTCCATCTGTTGGCAGATGGCAAAGAAGTGGGTGGAGCCCAATGGGTAACGGCGTTATAACGGCCAAGAGCTCCACCTCTTTGCCATCTGCCCGTGGATGGCAAAGGCCCATATCTTTGCCATCGGCCCGGTAATTTGGCAGGATGGCAAAGAGGTCGAACTATATCCCCCCTTTTCTAAAAAAATTCCCCTCCCTCTCTCCCGGCCCGGCCCCTCCCTCTCTCTCTCTCTCTTCGGCCCGGCCCCCACCTCTCTCTCTCTCCCACCTCACCCTCCCCGCACCCTTGGCGCCCAATGGACGACCACAACACCGCCCGCCCGCCCTTCCCGCCTCACGCTCCCGGCCCCTCCGGCCCCTCCCGGCCCCTCCCGCCCCTCCCGCCTCCCTCCCGCCCTCCCGCCCCTCCCGCCCTCCCGGCCCTCCCGGCCTCCTCCGCCTCCCGGCCACCTTGGCGTGCCCAGCCCGCCCTCCCGGCCACCCAGGCGCTCCCAGCCCCTCCCGCCCCTCCCGGCCCCTCCGGCCCCTCCCGCGCCTTCCCGCCTCCCGCCCCTCCCGGCCCCTCCCGCCCCTTCCCGCCTCCCGCCTCCCGGCCATCACAGGCGTGCCCATGGCCCGCCCCTCCACCGAGCCAGGCCACGGCGCCGCCCCCTTCTCCTTTCTGGTATTTTGTCAAATCATGCATTCTTGATTTTTATAATTTGCAGTTGGTCTATAAGATGTTCTTGATTCTAGTACTTTGGAAACTCATGTCAAGAAATAGTATGCTTGTCATTGTCAGGAAATTTTATAGCTTCCTATGATAACAAAATAAACTAAGCTTCTAGGATAAAAGGCGTTAGGAGCTGCAATGTATTATGTTTTGAAATCATGAATATCAAGATATGCACGTTCAGGGAAATTTTAGTAAGTAAAAACAAAGCGTCGGGCAAGGTATGAGCATGAACAATTTTATCAAACAGAAAATTAGAATAAACAGCCACAACACAAACTCTCCGTTTAAAATTTCGATTTGTATGTTTTGTTCCAGCTTTGCATGAAGTGGCAGGCCTTGCTTTACGAGGAAGAGACCTCCTGCTGCCTCATGAAGATTGTTGTTTTCATAAACTATGTATACATTGTCGTTGGTATAAAAAACTGTAGTATCGGAATACTAAGGGTGCGTTTGAGTCGTTTGGATCAAAAAAATACTGCAGTTCAACAAACCGTGGTATCTCTAAAACTGTGGTATTTTTGTTGTATATAAAAGAGACCACGACCTCTTTTTCTAAAACCGAGAAAGCGCTGGCTGGTTGGTCTCTCTTGTGTCTAACTTCTGGCCATCAACGGATGTGATGCATAAATCGATAGCTAGCCCATCGATATGTGCGGCTAGAAAGCGGGGCGTGCATTACCACGAGCTGAAAACGTCGACCTTGATTGTATGTGTTAACTACCTTGGTCTTTGATTGATTACAAGAGATAACTCTACTACAGATCTTAGCAGCTAGGAGAACATGCTCCTGCAAGGCTGAATGCATATGGTGGCTATTAGTACAAGCTGATCGCTGAGTGTAGCTGAATATGCATGCAGCAACGTAATCAATGCAAACCGAAAGAAAAGCGAGAAAAACTGCCACTTGCCAAACACCTTGGCAGTTTTACCAAAACTGAGAAAAACTATGCTTTTTAGAAACTGAAGTATTTATTGCCCATGTATTGTAATACTTAGGTTTTGGAATACCATGGTTTTGAGAAAACATTGTTGCCAAACTAGGCCTAAGGTTTTATAAAAACATTACTTCCAAACGGAGCCTAATTTTTTGAGCCAGACACTTCAAAGTATTTAATACCTAAGTTTTTCTTAAAAACCACAATATTTAATACCAAAGTTTTTCTTAAATACCATAATTTTTCTCTGTTTTAAAAAAAGAACCCCAGACCTCTTTTAAAAAAACTGAGCACGCTAGAAAAACAACTCCATGCACAATCCTCTATTTATTTGTCAGGAAATGTGAATGATACCGAATTGGATAACAATCAAGTACTAAATAGGCACTCCCTATTTATTTGTGAATTATGAGTTAGGTCATATATTTTCCAATTTTGTTATGAAAAACATCATATATATTTGCGTTGATCGGGTGGATTTAAATGTGCAGTTGTTTCATCATTTGTGAGGGTGCAGTGTTCAACAACCTCCCGTCGTTCGACGAGCTCCGCCCCTGCGTTCGTGGGTGAGCACAAATGACATCTCCTCCTCTCCCCTTCATTTGCTCTGTTAGGTCTTCGTGCCGATGAAACTTGCTAGCTATAGGTGTATTCAATCATCGATGTCGTGACCACTATCGTCTCCCGTTCGAAAGGTTACATCTATAAATATGCATTCATTTGCATATTTATAACCGTAATTCTTCGAATTGTCCAACGTTATCCATGGACAGCCCGAGTATGTGTAGATTGGGTTCGGTTTCCCATATGCTCTGCTCGGATCGATGCGAAATTTCGTCGATGCCTCTCTGTTGTTCTCCGGGTACATCCTCTCTCGCTTATTGCCGAGGCGTGTATCAGAGAACAGCGTGGGAGGTGTCAAATTTTGTGTCGGATCCGGAGCAGTATGGGAAAACGAACCCAATCTATACATACCCGGTGGGATTAGGACCTATCTTTACCTATTAGCGTCTAGGTTGCATGGACGTAATAAACCGAGAAACTTTATTAAGCGATGAATATGGTTTGCTAAGTTATGTGTGTATTTCTTGTGTGTCCAGTAGCTAGGCAAGATGAGTGATCGATGCGTGGATGTACACGGTCACCCTAGTCGAAAGACATGACCCACGAATGGATGACAAAAACCAAGGGGTTTATCGAGCCGCATTTGCAAATGGAATGAAAACAACCTGGTGCCCCTGTTTGAAAAGCGATAACGATCGTAAGATGTCAGCGTTTGAAATGATCAAACACCTGCGAAGTGGGGTTTTACGCCCGGTTATCTGATGTGGACATTTCATGGTGAGTCTGCCCAACGCGTTCAGGCCGAGGAGGGCTGTCGCCGCACCGACGAGCATGGTACCGGGATGGAAGACATGGTGCAAGACTTTGATGATGCTCGGGATTCGGACGATGAGATGGAGGAATCTACAAAGGCCTTCAATGATATGTTGGAGTCTTGAGCGTCCTCTCCATGAGCACACCGAGCTTTGTCGACTAGATGCCATCGCACAAGTAATGGCTCAAGGCTCAATTCAACTTGGGCAGAGAATGCTATGACGCGATAGTGACACTATTTGGGCGCTTTCTACCCAAAGGCCATATAATGCACGCAAACCTGTACCGGTCGGACAAAATCCTCCGTGTACTTAAGATGCCCTATGAGAAGATAGATGCTGTGGAGAATGGATGTGCCTTATTTAGGCTCCAAGATGCGGACTTGAACTATTGTCCCATTTGCAAGTCTTCCGGTATGTTGAGGTAGACAACGGTATGGGTGAGAAGAGTCGGACCAAAATCCCCATTAACGTTCTTGGTATATGCCAATCATACCAAGACTTCAACGTCTATTCATGGTCGAAGAGACGGCGGCAGACGGATGACATGGCACAAATTGGGCAAAAGAACCGAACGGGATGCGAGATGGGAATCGATGATGGTACACACATCGGATGGTGCTGCATGGAAACACTTCGATGCATTGCATGATGAAAAAGCGGCAGATCCAAGGAATCCTCGAGTAGCCGTCGGCAAGATGGGTTCAATGTGTTTGGTATGATGGCAGCCCAATGTCTGATTGTTGGCCTGTATTTGTCATTCCTCAATCTCCCCGGACAGATTATGCAAAGGAAGAACATTTTCACGGCGTTGATAATTCCGGGGCCCAACTATCCGGGAAGAATATGAATGTGTACATGCAGCCGCTTAAGGATGAACTGCAAGAAGCTTGGGATAATGGGATCAAGACATACGACGCCGCTACAAAAAAACTTCCCTAATGCGTGTGTGGTACATGTACTCGATGCATGACTTGCGGCGTATGCGCTATTCGTTGGCTGGTGTGTGCATGGAAGGTTCCCGTGCCCCACATGCAAGGCAGCTCTTGAGTTTCGTCGGCTGCAGGCGGGTGGCAAGTTTTCTTGCTTCGACATGCATAGACAGTTCCTGGATCCTCACCATAAGTTCAGAAAAGACAAGAAGAACTTCATCAAAGGTAGAGATGTCAAAACTCTGCACCACCTGCATTGTGAATATGAGACCACTGGATCAGTTAAACACTCTCGAGCGGATCCAGGCGTCCAGGGTATTTCAAGGGATATAATACGGAACACGCCTGGACCCACAAGATATGTTTGTGGGATCTGCCGTACTTCAAAGACCTCCTTTGGCCACACAACATCGACGTGATGCACACTGAAAAGAATGTCGGCGAGGCCCTCTTTGGTACATTGTTCGGCATCGAGGGAAAGCGAAGGATAATCCTAAGGCTAGAGTCGATCAGAGGCTCTATGTGATGAACCGCTACAAAACATGAAACAACCAAAAGGAAAGAAGAACTGGGCGAAGCCAAAGGCATGGTTCAATCTTGGAAGGCGGTTATGAGGGAAATACTCCTGTGGGTGAAAAAGGAGTTGATGTTCCCGATGGGTATGCATCGAATCTAAAGAGGGAGCGAGCCTTGAAAAATTGAAAATATTTGGTCTCAAGAGTCATGATTGGCACATATGGCTTGAGCGGGTAATGCCGGTGATGTTGCGTGGCTTTATCCACGAGGATGAATGGATAGTATCGGGCAGAGCTGAGCTATTTCTTCCGTGTTCTATGTGCGAAAGAATTATCGCTTTGGCTTGCTAGAAGAAATGGAAGAGTTGGCGCGGAGTTGATCGCAAGTTGGAGAAGATCTTTCCACCGGCTTCTTTAATCCAATGCAGCATTTGATTTTGCATCTCCCGACCGAGGCACGATTGGGGGCCCGTGCAGAATCGTTGGTGCTCACATAGCTGAGAGGATGCAGAAGACGCCGAGCAAAATGTAAAAATAAACGTCGAATTGAAGCATCGATGGCGAGGCATTCATTACCGAGGAGGCGGCAAACTTCGTGATAAAGACACTACAAAGCCAAAAATTGTCATTTGCATAATCCGAAGCCTCGGTACAATGTTGGCGACCCTAAAAGGTGGATCAACCTCGGCCTATTCAAAGGGAAGCTCGCACCAGCCGGTGCTTATACTCCCTTATTGTTGGATAACGACGAATGGCGGACCATTACGTTGTATATCTTGAACAATCTAATGGCGCGGCCGTACATCGAGTAAGTTCTCGGTACATTGTTTCGCAACCTCTACTTCATTTGAACTGCTCTTATTCCTGGATATTTGATACACGATACGCCGCCAAATTCTCGTATGGAGTGGTTATCCAAAAGGATTTCGTCGAAGAGTATGAGCTTACGGCAATGCATGGAGGCGGCTATCCTGGTTTCATCTCTTGGTTCAAACAAGCGGTAATTTCCATTAGACCATTTCATTTCTTCTTCTAATTTACGGCTAATGCAACAATCCTTTCGTATTAAACTTGTAGGCTAGTTCAGAGTCTATGGACGCTGAATTGAGACAAGTCGCTAATGGTTTTGACTATAAGGTCCATTCATTTGACAAATACGACATCAACGGGTATCGCTTCCGTACCTATGGCAAAGAGCTATCTATGGCCAATCGAAAGTCTACAAATTGTTGTGTCTACGCTATCGTGAAGGAGATACCGAGTATTATGGAAGAGTTGAAGCAATTTATGGACTTCTATTCTATGGTGCAAACCCACGAACGTCGTAGTCTTCAAATGTCATTGGTTCCAGCCGAAAGAGACTAGAAGGACTCATGAACATCTAGGGCTAGTCGAAATCAAACAAAGCACCCATTTGGATGTTCGATGTCTATATTACGGCTCAACAGGCAACCCAAGTTTTCTATCTACCGTGGGCACGCCAAAGTGATCCAAATCTCGAAGGTTGGGATGTCGTTTATGAAGTGCCGCCACGTGTTAGACCACCTCCCCCCAATGAAGAGGATTATGAACCTCACGTTAATCCAGACACATATGAAGGAGAATTGTTCCAAGAAACACGTCTTTCCAAAAAACGTTTCAAGAACCGCTCACCTCATAACATTCAAGTAGACAGTGGCAGTGAATCCGAGCTGGCGAGGAACAAGAAGAGCCGGAACAAGAAGAGGTTACTGCTGCGGATGACCTGTCAATGCTTGACCGATTACATGCAGGAGGCCTTCCGGATGTTGATGATGATGATGAGCACGTCATTCTTGATAGTGATGAGGATGATGCATTTATTGACCCGAAGCATATCTGAGACGATGATGATGCATTTATTAATGATGACGATGAAGATTAATATTATAGTTCATGTCGGGTATTCCATTATTATTATATACATATATATTATTAATTAGTTCAAGTTTTAACCTAGCTAGCTCTAAAATGAGCTATACTTAGCATTTATTCCTCCAAAATGAATTTGTATGCTTAGCTAGCTCAAAAATGACATAACAACCTTAATTAGCTCAAAAATGACTTTAACCTAGGATAGCTCTAAAATGAGCTATATATATATAGCATTTATTCCTCTAAAATGAATTTATATACATATTATTATTAATGTCAGGTATTCATTTTTTTATGTTGTACTAATTTCGTTTACTCTTTGTCATTCCAGGTGTTGACAGATGGTGGGCGCGGGTCGAGAGCGCTCCGGGGCTCCTACCTCGGCGCGTGGTGTGAGGGGTAGTTCCATTCCCCCCATAGCCTCCGGGAGAGCGCTAGATCTCAGTTTGCAGAGTCCAGTGACTGTCGCTTCTTCTTCGGCCGGGAGAGGTCGAGGGGTAAGAAGGAGAAGGCTGCTAGAGGTGGGCGTGGCGTCGGGAGAGGTAGGAAGGCTGCTCGCCTTCCTCGCCGCCACCAGTGAGTCACCCGACCACGAGGGCTGCTCTGCGAGATCGAGCCATCTGAGGTGGACCCGTCTATGGCAGACGCCAGCGCCACGGCCGACGAGCCTCGGGCCGATGTGAGCCTCGGGCCAGCCGGGCCTCGGGCTGCAGTCTCGCCCCACGAGACTCCGGAGCTCGGTGGGTCACGCTGAGTTGGAGCCTCGGGCTGCCGAGTCTTCGCCCACGAGACTCGGAGCTCAGCCTGGGTCACGCTGAGTCGGAGTCGAGTGCACATGGTTGTGTTCAGGTGGAGACAATAGTCCTGATAGCTATAGCGAGGGTGAGTGGGTTGAGGCGCCAAAGTCTACGGCGTGGTCGTACAAAGCTCCGCCCACCCCGGCGACCCCACCAGAGGTGGTTGATTGCGCCTAACGGGAGAAGTAAGTGCATTTACTCTTTTTTAACCTTTTGCCTTGACCTTTCTTGAATATCTAATGCGTTGGCCTTGTCATACTAAAGTTCTTGGACACACGAAGATGGTGTCCATGAGCCCAACAACTTGTCCTTGGTGTGATTTGTCGCCATGCTTCCCGGGGTGGGTCACGTTGCCCGGTGAGGGCCGGGTTCGAGCTAGGAATGACACAGGAGCACTACTTGGCTGCCCCGGCCCCGCCGAAGCATAGGGTCGGCGATGTCGAGTGCGACACGGTGGCCGACATTGTGATCGCCACGTTTTGGGTAATTTCTCCTTTGCCATTTATGTTGTGTTTTCTTCTTTGATTGCATACCTTCTACATGTGTTTTCTTGTTTGATTGCAGACCTTCTAATCCGTGTTTTCTTGTTTGATTGCAGACCTTCTACTGTGTGTCTTGAGGACAGGAGGAGGCGGCTCGGGTTATCGACGCCGAGTGCAGGCGCCTACTTGGAAACTTTCGACGAGGCTCGGACACAGTGCTGTTCGAGACTACTTAGCCTGACCGGGTATTAGGAGGAGAAAAGAGAAGTGCCGGACAAGTATCTGAGTAAGGAGAAGTACATGAAGGTAATTACCTATTCTTAAGGCCTTGTACTTAGTTTCCTTGATTTGATTCAGAGGCGTGGCGCTCAAATTTCTCTTGCTTAACTTAGGTGCCTCCGAGATGGTGTGCGGACAAGATGGACTGCTTTGGGAGGTGTTGGTGGATGAGTGGTGCTCTCCCCAATGGCGCGTCGCCCACAACATAGCAAAGGAGAAGCGTTTCAAAATGAAAGGTGTGCCACACCATCTAGGCAGCGTCGACCTACATGGAGTGCAGGAAAAAGCTGGGTATGTGTGGTTTGCTTCATGATTCATGCAAATTCATTCTTTGTGCTAGCTTGAGTCCTTAACTAATACTCTGTTCCTCTCTTTTAGTCAAAACACAACAAGGCTCCAGTTCCAGAGCTGTTCGACCTCTATGGCATGTCCAATATTGCACCGCATAAGAAGGCCAAGGCATTCTCTCGAGTCCGACCTCGAAAATGCAAATAACTTCAAAGAACGAGGCCTCGCACCACAAGATGGTGCGATGCGTTAGCGAGGAAGGCGAGGAAAGGGCGGACTTTAACCCGAGCCGGCCTCTTGATCCAGAGCTGGTGATGATATCTGGTGGCGGGAGGTCCCATGGCTCGTTAGCCATTGGTAATGGACTGATACGTTGTAGTAGCACTCTCCCGCAGATCAAGAAGCGCGAGACCAGCTCGATCACGAGATACCGCGTCGTTTACGACCAGTGGAAATCGAATTCCAGGTTTGTTAATTATACGGACTCAGTAGCCTTTCCTCCATTACATTGTGTTTGCGGTCGTCGATGATTACAATGCTAACGAGTGGTGTTGCAGGCTGCTATTGAGGCAGAGAGAGTGAAGACCCAGGCTGCTTTTGAGGAGAGGGACCGGCAGTTGGCGGAGAGGGACCGGCAAAGGCGGAGAGGGACAGGAGAATGAGGAGAGGACGGCTAGGCTGTTGGAGGAGGAGAGGAACCGGAGCGACTTGGCTAACCGGGCCATGTACGAGCTCTTCGTGGTAAGTTTCTTACGCATATTAGCTAAATCATGCACGCAATGTTCCTTTCATTAGTAACTAATATGACTGACTCGTCAAAACCAAATGTGCAGTCCATGTGCGAGAAGAACGGCTGACCCCTCCGCCTGTGCGGTCATTGCTCGGCGGGCACGGTGAGTTTCATTTGAGCGGTCATTAGTTACTAGTCTTCACATTTGAGTTGCATCATGCTAACGATACATTGGAAATAATCTTTGGTGCAGCGTAACTCCCGACAAGCATCGACCGATCCTTCTCCAAATGCGCCCTTTGGCGCTTGACGGTCCCTACACCTACACTTACACCTACACCTCCGTGATGACGGTAAGTGTCCCAAGTGTTTTGCTTAATAGAGTTTTGTTGTGATGCCATGTTGTATATATCTAGACATATCGTGCATAATGTGTGTATGTTTGAAATGCATTGTATGTGTGGGATTCGACACCTAGTCGTGTGCCTTTGGTAGCCTTCCATATAGGGAAATGCCTCCTAGTGCTTCCATCGAGCCATGGTAGTTCGCCATCGCTCCAGAACACATGGATTGACGGCATGTGTCCTTCTTTGCTCCTGTGTCTGTCCCTCACGGGAAATGTCACGCGGTGTATCACCAAGTCCTTGTAGCTTGCTACGACTTGGTTGCACTCGCTGATGACCGACACGTTCATTGCTGGGTCATGTATGCCTGTCCCTGTACGTTTGTGCCACCTTGGTTCTATGACTAGTCATGTCGGCCCGGGTTCTCTGCGAAGTGTTTTGCTTAATAGAGTTTTGTTGTGATGCCATGTTGTATATATCTAGACATATCGTGCATAATGTGTGTATGTTTGAAATGCATTGTATGTGTGGGATTCGACACCTAGTCGTGTGCCTTTGGTAGCCTTCCATATAGGAAATGCCTCCTAGTGCTTCCATCGAGCCATGGTAGTTCGCCATCGCTCCGGAACACATGGATTGACCGGCATGTGTCCTTCTTTGCTCTCGTGTACGTCCCTCACGGAAATGTCACGGTGTATCACCGAAGTCCTTGTAGCTTGCTACGACTTGGTTGCACTCACGATGACCGACACGTGCATTCTTTGGGTCATGTATGCTGTCTCACATGCGTTTGTGCCACCTTGGTTCTATGACTAGTCATGTCGGCCGGGTTCTACGCCATATGGATACTAGCGACATAATCATATACTTAGCATTTTTCCTCCAAAATGACTCAATATGCTTACCTAGCTCAAAAATGACTTAATATGCTTAGCTAGCATAAAAATGACCTATACTTAGCATTTTTCCTCCAAAATGACTTAATATGCTTAGCTAGTTCTAAAATGATATAGTATGCTTAAGAAATGACATATTTTAGGTCCTAAATGACTTCATATGCTTAGGTAGCTCCAAAATGACATAATAACCTTACTTAGCTTCAAAATGACCTATTCAACCTAGGCTAGCTCTAAAATGAACTATACTTAGCATTTTTTCCTCCAAAATGACTTAATATGCTTAGCTAGTTCAAAATTTACATTATTAGCTTTATTAGCTCCAATATGACCTATTTAACCTAGTATAGCTCTAATATGACGTTTTCTTAGCATTGTTTCCTTCAAAATAACTTAATATGCTTAGCTAGCATAAAATGACCTATTTAACCTAGGATAGCTCTAAAATGACCTATACTTAGCATCTTTTCCTCAAAAAGACTTAATATGCTTAGCTAGCTCTAAAATGATATAGTATGCTTAAGAAATGACATATTTTAGGTCCTAAATGACTTCATATGCGTAGGTAGCTCCAAAATGACATAATAACCTTACTTAGCTTCAAAATGACCTATTCAACCTAGGCTAGCTCTAAAATGAACTATACTTAGCATTTTTCCTCCAAAATGACTTAATATGCTTAGCTAGTTCAAAATTACATAATAAGCTTAATTAGCTCCAAAATGACCTATTTAACCTAGGATAGCTCTAAAATGACCTATACTTAGCATTGTTTCCTTCAAAATAACTTAATATGCTTAGCTAGCTTCAAAATGACCTATTTAACCTAGGATAGCTCTAAAATGACCTATACTTAGCATTTTTCTTCAAAAAAGACTTAATATGCTTAGCTAGCTCTAAAATGATATAGTATGCTTAAGAAATGACATATTTTAGGTCCTAAATGACTTCATATGCGTAGGTAGCTCCAAAATGACATAATAACCTTACTTAGCTTCAAAATGACCTATTCAACCTAGGCTAGCTCTAAAATGAACTATACTTAGCATTTTTCCTCCAAAATGACTTAATATGCTTAGCTAGTTCAAAATTACATAATAAGCTTAATTAGCTCCAAAATGACCTATTTAACCTAGGATAGCTCTAAAATGACCTATACTTAGCATTGCTTCCTTCAAAATAACTTAATATGCTTAGCTAGCTTCAAAATGACCTATTTAACCTAGGATAGCTCTAAAATGACCTATACTTAGCATCTTTTCCTCAAAAAAGACTTAATATGCTTAGCTAGCTCTAAAATGATATAGTATGCTTAAGAAATGACATATTTTAGGTCCTAAATGACTTCATATGCGTAGGTAGCTCCAAAATGACATAATAACCTTACTTAGCTTCAAAATGACCTATTCAACCTAGGCTAGCTCTAAAATGAACTATACTTAGCATTTTTCCTCCAAAATGACTTAATATGCTTAGCTAGTTCAAAATTACATAATAAGCAATTAGCTCCAAAATGACCTATTTAACCTAGGATAGCTCTAAAATGACCTATACTTAGCATTGTTTCCTTCAAAATAACTTAATATGCTTAGCTAGCTTCAAAATGACCTATTTAACCTAGGATAGCTCTAAAATGACCTATACTTAGCATTTTTCTTCAAAAAAGACTTAATATGCTTAGCTAGCTCTAAAATGATATAGTATGCTTAAGAAATGACATATTTTAGGTCCTAAATGACTTCATATCGTAGGTAGCTCCAAAATGACATAATAACCTTTACTTAGCTTCAAAATGACCTATTCAACCTAGGCTAGCTCTAAAATGAACTATACTTAGCATTTTTCCTCCAAAATGACTTAATATGCTTAGCTAGTTCAAAATGACATAATAAGCTTAATTAGCTCCAAAATGACCTATTTAACCTAGGATAGCTCTAAAATGACCTATACTTAGCATCTTTTCCTCAAAAAAGACTTAATATGCTTAGCTAGCTCTAAAATGATATAGTATGCTTAAGAAATGACATATTTTAGGTCCTAAATGACTTCATATGCGTAGGTAGCTCCAAAATGACATAATAACCTTACTTAGCTTCAAAATGACCTATTCAACCTAGGGTAGCTCTAAAATGACCTATACTTAGCATTTTTTCCTCCAAAATGACTTAATATGCTTAGCTAGTTCAAAATTACATAATAAGCTTAATTAGCTCCAAAATGACCTATTTAACCTAGGATAGCTCTAAAATGACCTATACTTAGCATTGTTTCCTTCAAAATAACTTAATATGCTTAGCTAGCTTCAAAACGACCTATTTAACCTAGGATAGCTCTAAAATGACCTATACTTAGCATTTTTCTTCAAAAAGACTTAATATGCTTAGCTAGCTCTAAAATGATATAGTATGCTTAAGAAATGACATATTTTAGGTCCTAAATGACTTCATATGCGTAGGTAGCTCCAAAATGACATAATAACCTTACTTAGCTTCAAAATGACCTATTCAACCTAGGCTAGCTCTAAAATGAACTATACTTAGCATTTTTCCTCCAAAATGACTTAATATGCTTAGCTAGTTCAAAATTACATAATAAGCTTAATTAGCTCCAAAATGACCTATTTAACCTAGGATAGCTCTAAAATGACCTCTACTTAGCATTGTTTCCTTCAAAATAACTTGATATGCTTAACTAGCATAAAATGACCTATTTAACCTAGGATAGCTCTAAAATGACCTATACTTAGCATCTTTTCCTCAAAAAGACTTAATATGCTTAGCTAGCTCTAAAATGATATAGTATGCTTAAGAAATGACATATTTTAGGTCCTAAATGACTTCATATGCGTAGGTAGCTCCAAAATGACATAATAACCTTACTTAGCTTCAAAATGACCTATTCAACCTAGGCTAGCTCTAAAATGAACTATACTTAGCATTTTTCCTCCAAAATGACTTAATATGCTTAGCTAGTTCAAAATTACATAATAAGCTTAATTAGCTCCAAAATGACCTATTTAACCTAGGATAGCTCTAAAATGACCTATACTTAGCATTGTTTCCTTCAAAATAACTTAATATGCTTAGCTAGCTTCAAAATGACCTATTTAACCTAGGATAGCTCTAAAATGACCTATACTTAGCATCTTTTCTTCAAAAAAGACTTAATATGCTTAGCTAGCTCTAAAATGATATAGTATGCTTAAGAAATGACATATTTTAGGTCCTAAATGACTTCATATGCGTAGGTAGCTCCAAAATGACATAATAACCTTACTTAGCTTCAAAATGACCTATTCAACCTAGGCTAGCTCTAAAATGAACTATACTTAGCATTTTTCCTCCAAAATGACTTAATATGCTTAGCTAGTTCAAAAATTACATAATAAGCTTAATTAGCTCCAAAATGACCTATTTAACCTAGGATAGCTCTAAAATGACCTATACTTAGCATTGTTTCCTTCAAAATGACTTAATATGCTTAGCTAGCTTCAAAATGACCTATTTAACCTAGGATAGCTCTAAAATGACCTATACTTAGCATCTTTTCTTCAAAAAGACTTAATATGCTTAGCTAGCTCTAAAATGATATAGTATGCTTAAGAAATGACATATTTTAGGTCCTAAATGACTTCATATGCGTAGGTAGCTCCAAAATGACATAATAACCTTACTTAGCTTCAAAATGACCTATTCAACCTAGGCTAGCTCTAAAATGAACTATACTTAGCATTTTTCCTCCAAAATGACTTAATATGCTTAGCTAGTTCAAAAATTACATAATAAGCTTAATTAGCTCCAAAATGACCTATTTAACCTAGGATAGCTCTAAAATGACCTATACTTAGCATTGTTTCCTTCAAAATGACTTAATATGCTTAGCTAGTTTCAAAATGACTTCGTGTGCTTGCATAATCTTTGTTTGCAACAGTGTGTGCTTCACCTATATATATTACTGTGAATAAGGTATAGGGTCACTCATACAAAAGAGAGAGGGCCTTAGTACATATAAGCAAGGAGAAATATGACTATAGATTGGCAGAATAAGATCGGGCATAAGATGCCCGGTAGTGTGTCGTTATAGTATGCTCAAAAATGACATAATAACCATACTTAGCTCCAAAATGACCTATTTTACAGATATAAGTTGCATCATAATAATCTTCACATTTTAGTTGCATCATAATAATCTTCTTCTTCTAACTTTCTTCTTTCCCATTTCTGATTTGCTTAAGATCATGGAAGCTTGGGTTGATGGAGTGCTTGTATTTAGTTTTTGTTTTGACCTTGTGAAACTTGCTACCTATGGATGAAACTGTAATATTGATGAAACTATGTATTTGTATGCGGATGAAACTTGCTACTATTGGTAACATGTGTTGGATACATATGTGTTCATGACTATTGGTAATATGTGTTGAATATGCTATATTGGTCATATAAATATATTTGTGTTTGATTTACGTGAAAATGAATTGATATAAGAAAAACAAAATTAAATGGGGCAATATAGTCACTTTGCCATCTGGCGGCAGATGGCAAATAGCTTTGCCATCACCGGTGGCAGATGGCAAAGAGCACTGCGACCTTGCCATCTGGCGATGGCAAAGAGCTGCGACCTTTGCCATCTCTGGCCGGTCGATGGCAAAGAGCTAAACCTTTGCCATCTGCTAGTCGATGGCAAAGACCTGCAACCTTTGCCATCGGTGGTCGATGGCAAAGAGTCATGACCTTGCCATCTATTGGTGATGGCAAAGTATGCCGTTAACCTCGACGGAGCTAACCCGTTAAGAGGCTTTGCCATCTGCTAGCGGATGGCAAAGCCTGAGCTCTTGCCATCACCGGCAGATGGCAAAGCCACATGATCTTTGCCATCAGCCAGCAGATGGCAAAGAAGCCTTTACCGGCAGGGTTTCGGACGACCTATTTGCCATCTGCTGGCTGATGGCAAAGCCTTTGCCATCCGCCGAACATGCCTTTGCCATCTGCCATGGCAGATGGCAAAGTGCCAGATTCCAGTAGTGGTGGAAGGCTCGGCCTTATGCCTGGTGTTTTGTTCCACTCTTGCCGCCCTAGTTTCCGTCATATCGGTATTATGTTCCCGGATTTTGCGTCCCTAACGCGGTCGGGTGATTTATGGGACCCCCTTGACGGTTTGCTTTGAATAAGACTCCTTGACAAGGCCCAACATTGGTTTTACCATTTGCCTCACCCAGCCCTTTTTCCCTTGGGTTCTGGGAGCCCAAGGGTCATCTTTATTTTAGCCCCGGGCGATTGCTTCTCTAAGTGCTGGCTTTGAACCGAGTAGATCATGGGCCCCTCGGGAAACTCGAGGTTTGGTTTTACTCGTAGGATGTCTCATCCGGTGTTGCCACGAGAGCGAGATATGTGCAGCTCCTATCGGGATTGTCGGCGATCGGGCGGCTTTTTGGTCTTGTTTTATTGCCGTCGAAATGTCTTGTAGCCGGGATTCCGAGATCGATCGGGTCTTCCGGGAGAAGGAATATCCTTCGTTGATCGCGAGAGCTTATCATGGGCTAAGTTGGGACACCCTGCAGGGTATAAACTTTCGAGAGCCGTGCAGCGGTTATGTGGCAGATGGGAATTTGTTAATATCCGGTTGTAGTAAACTTGAAGCAAACTCTTCTAAAATACACCAACCGTGTAATGCGAACCGTGAGTGTCTCTTTTCGGGTTGATCGAGAGGAGAACACGGTTTCTTGGGTTATGTTTGGCGTAAGTAGGAGTTCGGATCACTTCTTGATCATTACTAGTTGGCGACCGTTCCTTTGTTTCTCTTCTCGCTCTCATTTGCGTATGTTAGCCACCATATATGCTTAGTCGCTGCGCAACCTCACCACTTTACCCCTTCCTTCCCCATTAAGCTTTGCTAGTCTTGATATCCATGGTAATGGGATTCTTTGAGTCCTCGTGACTCACAGATTACTACACCACCCGATTGCAGGTGCAGGTTATGCGATGATCATGACGTGAGAGCGATGTTTGCTTGTATTGGAGTTCTTCTTCCGCTTCTTCTTGATCGGGGATAGGTTCTGTGTCGGCACTGGGCTAGGTGGTGGATGTCGTTTGAGCTTGTTTATGTTCCATCCGTAGTCGGATGTTGATCTCTTGTATATGATGTTGATGTATTCTTGTGACATTGTATGTCTTGGATGTATCCCCACTATTATGTAATGTTGATGTAATGATATCCACCTTGCAAAAGCGTTTCAATATGTGGGTCTATCCTTGGTGGGACCGTCGAGTTCCTTTTGGATAGGGCCGCATATTGGGCGTGACACTGGAGTTTAAACAAACCCCATAATATCCCTACTTATCACCTAATTAAGCAGATGCATGGCTTATGAAGCGGATAAGAAATCATGTTAACTTGGAACTAAAATTTCAACAAAAGAGTGAGGAATAAACCTTTTTATCATTGCTCTGAAGTCTGAACCTCCCCCTATTTGTTAGTGAAATGTGAGTATGCTTGGAAGATAATAATTTCTTATGCAACATATGCTTTTACATCCGAAAGAGCTACAAAATATGTTGACCTACCTATGTGCACTTCCTAAATCAAGCGGATAAAATTATTTCTATCGGCAATATAAAATATTAAACATTAGAAAGAAAGGGACAATGTCCACTAACCATGCAAATATTACGACCATGGGATATTTAGGTGGCGTATATGGAAAATCAAAGCTAAAAATGACTCGATGAGTTAGGGATACATCAATAAATATTGTAAAAAGTGATAAAACAAATCTGCGACAACTTCGCGACCCCACGAACTCGTATTCGCAATGAGCAAGTTAGTGAGGCCACCACGGTAGGCTAGCACCAAGGCACAAGGGCAACAACCGCCTTCCCATCCAACCCATCGATTCTGCTGGTGCTACTTTCATCCTAAGCCCATGAGTACCGTTAGTGTGTTGCCACGTACGGAGAAACTATAAAATGAAATTTTCATCCAAATCATGAAAAATGTTAATGTTCCTCTCCTCTCCCATCCCTCATGTGAACATACCCAATTCGTGGTTGGCTCGCTACATTCGGTAGTAGCTCGATGTGCACCGCCCTCGCTCTTGATTAGTTGCCGCGGTACCACGCATCTATGCCAACAAGCTGGGAAACAAATGCAAATGTTACACCGAGTCAAAATCAACCATCCCACAATCGTAACAATAGAAAAGATAATAACCGAAATTTAACGGAAGAACTATCGCTTGGCTCCCAGATCCATCTCGATAGCCCTTGATCCGGTCTGAGCTTTTCCTAGCCGCCTCAACATCACGTCATTACCAAACATGTAGTGGATGCCTAGTGGGACAAGGATTAAGAAATAACATGAGGTAAAAAATGCGATGGCTGTCAATTCCATAAGACGATACAAGTAATTTGACAAAACAGATCGAGAGCATCTTGTATAATCTCAAAAAAGCAACTAAAAATATGAGAAATGAAGTGATGAAAATCAACACCTGCTCTCATTTATGCTCGCTTTTGTAATGGGAGGCAAGGAATGGGGATACCGGGAGAAGAAAGGATCACATGGACGGCAAGCCTCCACCACCGGCAAGTGGGGTTGCTTCACATCCAATCTCCACGGCCGCCGCCTCCATGGGGACGAACTCTCATGTTCACAACCGGGCTCCCAATCAGCCGCTGCCTTGCCGACCTTGACGACGAAGTAGTCCCTCCCTTCGATCCCATTCGCAACGGAGGCAACACCCATCCCGGTAGACGGGTCCGCGGTGAGATCCCTTGGATTGTGGTCGCGCCTCCCCAAACCTCACCAAGGGACACATGAGAGGCGCCGTTGCCATGGTCGAGCTTGGATGGGGAAAGGAGGCGACATAGCAGCAACGGGCGCCTTCGACGGGATTGGTGGCGACGCGGCGGGCGAAGCGAGCGGAGGACGGCGGCGAGAGAGAGTAGGAGGTGGTGGCGGCAGTCCATCGGCCGCCGTGGCGTGAGAGGAGGATGGGGATGGGGCGCGATCTGGGCGTATGGAGCGATCGAGAGGAGGAAGCAGCGGCTGGGTTTTTCCATCATGCGGGGTTTGGGGAGGTCAAACGAGAGGTTTTTTTTTCGTGCGGGAGGCGAGCAACAGCGAGGCGGATGTAGGGAGGCGGACGCGGTCGGTTGGCGGTGAAAAGGAAAGCTACGCAAAATCACATCAATATAAGAAAATATCCCATCAATACTTGATTGATTGCGATTTATTTTTTATATGGTAACTAATCTGATCATCAATACTTGATTGATTGCGATTTATTTTTTATATGGTAACTAATCTAATGGGTTTATGTGGATGGTGAAGTGAAAAGGAAAGCTACGCATTTTTTTAGGCAGTAGAGATGATTGATGATAAGAAAGGGAAAATCACATCAATATAAGGAAATATCCCATCAATACTTGATTGATTGCGATTTATTGATTATACTGTAACTAATCTGATCATCAATACTTGATTGATTGCGATTTATTTTTATATGGTAACTAATCTGATGGGTTTATGTGGGTGGTGAAGCGAAAAGGAAAGCTACGCATTTTTAGGCAGTAGAGGCGATTGATGATAAAAGGAAATCACATCAATATAAGGAAATATCCCATCAATACTTGATTGATTGCGATTTATTTTTTATATGGTAACTAATCTGATCATCAATACTTGATTGCTTGCGATTTTTTTATGGTAACTAATCTGATGGGTTTATGTGAGTGGTGAAGCGAAAAGATAGGTGGGAGGGAGACGAAATAAAACCAGCGAAATAAAACCAACGAAAGTGATGAGGCGAAATAAAAACCGGCGGAAAATAACCGGCGGACTATTAAATAGATTTTTTGGTTCGTCTCTCTTGGTGCGACGGGATGTTAGGGCCTGGAGTGCGTGGGGCGGCGGGGACTCAGCTTGAGGGTTTTTTTGGTTCTATGCGGCTTAGCGTGAGACGGGAGGTTGGGCGTGTGCGGGACTCGATCGTGGGGTTTTCCTTGATTTTTCGCGGCTGAGAGGGAGGTGGGAGGAAGTACCAAAGAAGTACTAAAAAAGACCAGGTGAGGTGGGACGAAAATAAAACCTGGAACGCGACCTACCAACTGAGACATAGGAGTAGAGATTTCCGATAAGTTAGCACATTTGTTTCCGTATATGGCTCCCCGTGTAAATTGGATGTGGGCTGTTTCCTTTGTGCGGGCGTGGGCGTTGGCAGAGTTTTGTCATACAGAAAATCGCTAAACGCACTTCGTTTGTGGGTTGGTGTAATCGTGACGGCTAGATCTAATAAAGCGATTTGATTGTGAGGCTCCAATTAATCGGGAATGTTATGTGTAGATTAGGCTGGTGTGTTTAGCGTTGAATATGTTCTCTTGTTTAATAGTAGTAGAGAAGAGAAGTAGAGATATACGACGGTGTGGCGGTGGCGGTGGCGCTGGATTGGACGGGATCCTTCTAGCAAGAGCTCGAGAGAGACAAATCTAGACCAATCAACTGTCAAACGTGGACCAACTATCGCACGTGAAAGGATGTGTATCTCGTGCCAAAATCGCTCGGTTCACACAAAAACGCACACGCCCAGGTCCCCCGGTAAATAAGGTGGCAGCACCCCACTGGTCCGGTTTTCACTGATTGAAAAAATAAAAAAAACCAGGTAAAAGAAACCTGGCTAGGTTTATCTCTACTACTATTAAACAATCCAACATAAACTTTCTTAAGTGCACCCCGCAATTACCCCTGCAGACCGGAGGACTCATTCACCACCGCAGGATTGGTCCCACGAATCTGCATCTAACAGCCATCATTCATCTAATAGAATTACGGTGTGGACTTGGCAATTTACAATGACTGACCGTGCTCCACCATCCCACAAGCCTTCCCTCCAACTACCGGTCCCGCGTCCCACAACAATCACGCAAATCGAATCACAGACTAAAGGAAGGAATTGATTCCCCTCGCCCAATCTCCCAGGAGCCTCCCTGTCTTCGTCACCATCACACCAACATCATCTTCTCCCGCACGACGACCTCGCGCCACTCCACCGCCCAGCCGCCTCCCTGCAGGATCAACGTAGCGGGCGCCCAGGAGGCTGCCCTGTTCCCTCGCAGCGTGGCAGAAGTCCGCCAGATCTCCAGTGCCCAGGAGCCCGCCCTGCACCCGCGCGACCGCCCCCACCCCCGCCCTGCATGGCCCCTGAACCAGTTGTAATTCTTCCCTACACTCAAGATTACAATTTTCAGAACAGTTATACTCCATTGCCTATCTTTATAGAACAGATCAAACATTACATGTCTTGCAAGTGCACACCATTCTACCATACCTAGGGCATAGGAAAGATACATCACACCAGTCTACAGCAGAATGATTCGATTTACATCTCTAATTACTGATTTCTATGTGGAAAATGGTTAGTGTTTCGGCTATTGCAATCTTCTAACTGACTGAAACATGCAACCTGCTGTACAACTCTGTTGGCACAGAATATATCGACAAAAAGGATAGTGTAGTATTTTTACACAGACAGAACAAATATTGCTTATCTCCTGCCAGTCAGTAATAGAAAACTTGCTTCTGATGTTGATGTTCATGATTATATGCACAATATACATGCTTCTAATAATTTGATGACATGAATATTCACATGAAGGCGGCGGTATGTCGTTTACCAATCGTGCGGGGCCGCGCACCCCATTTCAAGATATAAGAAACAACCAAACATTGGATAACTATCAGCAACCACTTCCTACTCTGTTCTACTGTTTCTGCTGTTACTTGTGTTCTGACTTGCGCTATGTATTATACAGACCCAAGCACCCAATTTCAGGATACAAGCAACAACCAATCATTGCGTGACTATCATCGACCAGATCCTACTTTCTGCTACTGTTTTTGCTCTTGCTTGTGTGCTAACTTGCATTACTTATTTATACAGACCCTAAAGAATTAAAGAGGCAGAGGAACAAAGAGTATTATGCACGCAATAGAGATGGTATTCTTAAAAGACGTCGTGAAGCCCGTGAAAAGAAATAGGCAGAAACAACGCTACTTAGTGATGAGCAAAATGTAGCACATACACCCCTGGCCATGACCCAAGGTTAAAATGCCCTTGTACTGCATGCTTATGTATTATCCATATACTCCCTCCGTTCCTAAATCTAAGTCTTTGTAGAGATTTCACTATGGAGTACATACGGAGCAAAATGAGTGAACGTAAACTCTAAATGCATCTATATACATCCGTATGTGGTCCATAGTGTAATCTCTACAAAGACTTATATTTAGGAACGGAGGGAGTACTACATTATATGCTAAAGTATCGCTATAATGTATCTTATATTAGACCCTAGGGAGCTGGCTGAAATTACTCACCTTGATGATGTCAGACTCACATTCTGCAAACAACCTTTATTATCTTACTATGCTTCTCTTGATCCTTTTTCCACTTTGAAATCAGATTACGGTCTGCATAACCCTGGTAGAAATGATCATACAGCTCCTTTGATATATCCTTCCTTCTTCTATAGAAAAGATCATTATACGTAATATGTAACGGCTTCTTGGATGAGAAATGCGGAAAATTGGCCAGAGTGTGCAGCACTTTTTCTTCCCGTCATGTGTATCGTTTTCAAGCTGTGTGTGCAGATCATGTTAGTACTCATCTTGTAGCATGAAATATCAATGGACATCTGAAAAGGTCACAGCGATAGATGGCATGCTTAATGACATGCATACCTTCTCTAATTTTGCCATCCAGCTCACGGATTATGGGTTCAATAAGCACCCACCCTTCAGTATATTCGACACAGTTTGTCTTATCTTAGGCATACTATCACAAGGGGTGTCCTAAGGCAGGCTTGGAATGCACAAACCTGAGAAACAATAGATTAATGGGAAAGCTTCAATAGCGTACACTCATGCCACCAAACTCATCCATATAATTATGCAAAACAAATACAAAAGCAAGGCATCGACAAGGTGAATTAAGGATTATCGAATGCTTCGGTAGTGCATACTGAGGAGACCAAGATGCAGGTAAATCGTTATATGACAATGTGGAATTGTTAGTGGAAATATGAAACATGTTGACATTTTGTGGAAGCCAAACAACTAGAGGGACCCACACATAGCAGCGCACCACACATATCAGGCAAGATGTAAACGGAGGTTTGTTATTCATGTAAAGGAAAAGGGCATGGCTTGAGATTTATTACCGCATAAGGGAGACTGTTGCTGCCGAAGAACAGGGGCAGGGAGGCACTGTTGAGCTACCGGGCAGGTTGGGTCGTCGCCTCCTACACCCATATGCACGTGAGGCGGTGGATAACCGGGCAAGTTCAACTGGATCTGGCCGGAGCAGGCGATGGAGAGTGGAGACCTCTTGGTGCAGCCACTGGTGACGGCTGCAACCACCACACGCCCCTCCGGCACCTGGGCAGGGTAGGGCGCAGCGCAGCCGCGTAGGTCGGTGGAAGCCGCGAACGAGCGGAGGCTCCAATCGCCGGACGAGCGAGACAGAGAGGAAGGCGCCGGGCACGGCGATTCCGACGCGCAATTGCCACGCCCGCCGATCTGGTGGAGACGAGTCCTCGACCGATTCGACGAGGAGGGGCTGAGAAGAGCGGGGGAGTGCGAAACCTGAGAGGAAGAGAGTGAGCTGTGATGAATGGGTGAGACGGTGAAGGATAAGGGGTGGGGAAGGTAGGTGACGAGGCGAGGAAAGATTTTTTTTTCATAGGCAAAACGAGTTGAGCAGAACATCACTAGGCCGGGCGTTTCCAATTCTTTTGTTCTTTTTTATAATATTTTTTTAGTTGGCTTTCTTAGCTTATTTGGTCAAATAATAATAAGTGTAGATATAGCGCCTTGTCTCAGAAAAATGTATAGATATAGCATCAGACTTTGTCTAATTTATTTTGTTTATTGATAAACCATTTCGTCATTTGTTTTATATTTAGCGTTAGACGTGTACGGTTTGGCGATATATAGGGTTTAAAAAATGTTCATTCATGATAATTTTGATAGTTCTATAAAATCATTAGGATTAATATTGATATTTGTTATTGAGCATATCAAATTTTCGTAAACATGCAGATCCTCTTGTGGTCTCTGTTGCTTAGCCATTATTTTTTAAATATTTATAATTAATTATAATGCATTTATGTGATAGTGAAATTTTATGTGAATACATGTGTGTGGATCGTGTGTTACACGCGCTCTCACATCACTAGGCATGAAACACATTAAATGGCTCAATAAAAAAACTCATGAAATAAAAAATAACATTCAAAGTATGTATTTTATTATAGATTATGATACATGCAACGCACGTAATGTCTAATTCATCAGACTGGTCGAGAACCGTTGATTAATTCGCCATCCAAGGCCTGATACCTTCTCCTTCTGCCCACAAATCCAGCCTAGGCCCACGTCAACCCATTAATCTCTACTGGCCGAGGCAGAATTTTCGCATGGCTTCCTGCACCCACCCACGCTAGTCCGGTGCGGCACAAAACACATATTTGACCTGATGACGAAAAGAATTTACAATCTGAACTCCTTTCGAAAAAATTTCACCGAGCTGACCGTCTCGAGTGGCGCCTGACAGAAAGGCGCCACACTATCTCTTAGCGCCTGGAGCTTAGGCGCTACACGCCGGTCCAGCGTGGCAGCCCGGGCCCCACTCCTGGTTGTGCAGCGCCTAGCTGAAAGGAGTTGCACAGTGTAGTGCAGCGCCTAACCGAAAGGAGTTGCACTACCTTATATTAAACCTGTTGTAACTTTTAATCCGTGCATCCGATGAAAACGTGCCTTATATGAAAGTTGTACATTTTTCCGTGTTCTACGCAATGGTGGCATCTTCATATATGTTAGGATCAATTTGCTTGATGAAAACCCTGTTGCAAAAGTGCATCATAATATAACCGATGAATCTGTTAAAATTTACAAACTTGGCATGATGATAGCCATTCACCTATAGCTTTTACGCGTTTTCAACCTACATGAGTTTTGCACTGCATAATGTGTACTTTCATGCCATGTCTATGCTTCCCATGTTAATCATCCTTAACATGTTCATTTCTTGGATCTAAGTGACTAACATGATATAAGTGAACTTACATTACAGAATGTTACATTTTGTAAGATCCATAGTAATTAATCCTGACATCATATGAATATGATCTAACTATGAAAGTTGGAAAATTTTATGTCTACCTTAAGTCTATGTCATTTTCATACCCACTAAATATTTGCATCACTATGTTTTGAGACACTAAAGTACCTAAGGCAATGTTACGCCAGATTGACACGTTAATTTCACCAAGACCTTTGGATGTCACCAAGCCACGACCCTCTTTGATAAAATGCAAAGTTCTGCCACTTGGGTTCAACTTGTCAACCGCTTTTGTGCGGCCGCCCACTTCTCGACAATCTTTGTTGATTGTCGACCACCGGGAGCAAAGATATCGGTCGGAGCGGTCAATTCCACTCTTGTTGTGTAGATCAAAGTGCTCCTTCATCTTGTTCCAATAAGCATGTCTACTTTCATCACCTCCAACAGATGGACCCTTCGACCCTTGCAACCAAGTATTGCATAGTAAGACGTCTTCTTCGTTGGTGTAGTTGCCTCCTCTTCCTTTCGGTGCGTCGACAATGCCCTCACCATCCTCGTCCACCTCGAACTCATGGTCATCGAAATGCATGTCATTGATTTGAGACCAATGCGAGTTGTTGGAGCCAACACCCATAGTTGACATATATGCCTCATCGTTGAAGCTACAAAGTATATACAATGAAGCAAATAAGCTATCTATATGTGTGCATTCAAAAATAACAACAACAAAAAGTTGGCGAATTTTATACTTTTGGGGCATTTCCTCAAACACCTTGTCTTGGCGTCGACCGCCCGGCTCAACAAATGAGCTCGTCGGCGGTTCGGTAGCCGCCTCACCCGTCGGACACCCTGCATGCTTCTTCCTCGTCTGCCTAAAAGAGCCGGAGGCGTCCTCCGCCTTGTTCTTCTTCGCGGATGCCTTTCTCTTTTTCTGCGTGGCCGCATTTGGTAGCTTCAAGAGGGGTCACGTGGCTTCATGGCGGGTTAGATCATATTCATATGATGTCAGGATTAATTACTATGGATCTTACAAAATGTAACATTCTGTAACAAAAGTTCACTTATATCATGTTAGTCACTTAGATCCAAGAAATGAACATGTTAATGATGATTAACATGGCAAGCATAGGCATGGCGTGAAAGTACACATTATGCAGTGCAAAACTCATGTAGGTTGAAAACACGTAAGAGCTATAGGTGAATGGCTATCATCATGCCAAGTTTGTAAATTTTAACAGATTACATCGGTTATATTATGATGCACTTTTACAACAGGGTTTTCATCAAGCAAATTGATCCTAACATAGATGAAGATGCCACCATTGCGTAGAACACGGAAAAATATACAACCTTCATATAAGGCACGTTTTCATCGGATGCACGGATTAGAAGTTACAACAGTTTTAATATAAGGTAGTGCAACTCCTTTCGGTTAGGCGCTGCACTACACCTGCAACTCCTTTCAGCTAGGCGCTGCACAACCAGGAGTGGGGCGGGCTGCCACGCTGACCGGCGTGTAGCGCCTAAGCTCGGCGCTACATTAAGATAGTGTGGCGCCTTTCTGTCGGGCGCCACTCGAAACGGTCAGCTCGGTGAAATTTTTTCGAAAGGAGTTCAGATTGTGAATTCTTTTCGTCCTCAGGTCAAATATGTGTTTTTTGCCGTCCGGTGCCTGCATCTTACTAGTAGTTGCCCATGGCCCCTCCCCCTTGATCTGCGCCCTCTAATCCAATCACCGGCGGCAGTCCCCATCACAATAAGCGGCGGCGTGCGGGGCAGCTGTGGGCGCAGATCACATCTCGGCAGCGGCGACCCGTTTCGTCATCTCAGCGGTAGCAGGTACGTACAGATCTACAAAGTCACAGCCTCAACTTGTTGATGGGCTCTTTTGATTTCTTTCAATCTCGAAGCACATGCTCTGAAATTTAGCTATAATACCTGAACAATTGGAAACAAATATGCAGTGCAAATATGACCTAATTAAAGTGTATTTTATACCAGTTAATTGACATATGTGTTTATTCCATCATTTTTGTCATAATCTTATTTGATGAAAGCTCACAAAATACACAATTGATAAAAATTTGTTTGGATATAACAAAATTTCTGCACCTGGCTATCAACGGCAAGCATGCTATGTTGCATTTTCCAATATTAGGTGCTTCCAGTCGAATTTATGTGCCTCCAGTATACGTCTCGCTTATGTAGTGATAGCAAAAATTTATTGCTTCAGAGCATCCATGCTTCTTATGTGCATATGGTTCTTCCATGCTTCTGATGTACAGATGGAACTTCATCTATTGGCATGCTTCTTATAGGCGTATAGATGTAAAGATTATTGTCTCAGAGCACGCATGCTTGATGCTCCTAGGGACGGGCAGTGGCTTGCCTTGAGGTGCAGGGCCTTTCCAGGCGAAGGTCACCGGATCTAGCAGGCGATGCTCTGGTGTCGTGCTGGCTGACGGGGAGATATGACCTTCAGGATATGGGTAGCGTTGGCATGCGTACAAGTCACGGCGATAAGCAGCCAAAGTCGACAACGGCAGTTTATGGCAAAACGTCCTGTTGGTGACCTCCGGCGTTTGGAGAACCTCTCTCGGGACTCAGGACCCTAGTGCTGCTTGCTTCCCATTTTTTCCTAACACATGGAAATAGCAAGCGAGATAGCTGCATCACATAGCTTCACATAAGCCAATAGGTAGCAAGTTGGAAGCTACCAAATGCGCGGTCCGCTGTTTCAAAAAACCCAAACCCGCGGTGACTAGCGATTTAACCGTTTTTCTGACGGCCTTGGCCCATCTCTGCCCACGCGTACACGGCGCTCAGCCACGACGCGGCAGTTCACGGCCGTTAGCCGACCGCCCGGTCGGAAGTGGGGTAAATATACCCGCTCCGCTTGCCGGGATCACACACTCGGCCACTCTCTCGTTGCTCGCTCACTCCTCTGCTCTCACTCCCTGCTCAAGATGACAGGCTCGCCGCCGCTGCCGTCTTCGAGGCCGGTGGCCGTCGACCTCCTTGCCGCAATGCCTTCCTGGAACGACGAGGAAACCAGCTCGGAGGAGGAGTGCGAGGCTGTCAGCATGGACATGGGACTTATGGTAAGTTCTTTACCACCTACGGTTAGGGTTAGGGTTAGGTGCTAGTAGCTTAGGCTACAGCCATGGATGTTGCTTAGTGTAGTGTTGTTGTTGTGTATGTGATACTGTTCTTGATTAGTGATCAGGGTGCGGTTTGATTGTAGGATTTAGGTAACCTAGGGTTCATCTACATGCAGTGTTAGGGTTCATGCTGATTTGGGGATTTAATGAACAGTGCAAGTTGATTACGGTATTGAGTGCAGATTGAAACCAGTTTTTGTTGGTTATTATGGTTGCAGGAGGAACCAGACACTCTGTGGAGCCCCTTTTACGTGGCCAACTTGAGCTTGCTTCATCCCAAGTGCATTCTGCACCAACCGAGGCCTATTAAGCGTGTTGCTTTTGAAGGGCCTGTAGGGGAGGCGTTTCTATGGCTGCCCAGTCCAAAGTTAGATGCCAATTAAGTTTTCTGCTATGGATTTTCGGTGATGTTTGATATGATGCAGCAGTTTGTTTGACATGGAGACACATATGTATTTTTGCCACTTTGGAAACTTACTAATGGCATTGTAATAACTTTTCACATTTACAAATGCAGGAAAATGGTGTGAATTGTGGTGTTGCAGAGTGGGTTGATGGGCCTTGGCCAACTGTTCTTCAGAGATGTTTGTGCAAGCTATGGGAGATGTTCCATGAGCGTAACTTTGGAAGGGTACAGGACAAGGAGAAGTTTGAGCAGGAGTTGGCGGGCTTAAGAGTGAACATGAAAGGGAGTTGGCCAAGTCGAGGACTGAAAATGACAAGCTTTGCATTGAGTACACCAAGCTTGTTGATGATGTATCCAAGATGTTTGATTGGCGGGATGGTAGGGTGGACAAGAATCAAGTGGAGGAGGAAGAACTTGAGCAGTAGTAGAAGGAGCTAGAGGAGCCAGCCATGTTGGAGGTGCAGATGGAAAAGCTCAAACTTGCAAAAGAGCAGAGGTGCATTTTGCAGAGCCAAGCTGATATCATCAAGAACACTAGGAAGGCTATGAAGGATGTTGAAGTTGACAGAGATGTTCTTAAGAAGGAGAAGGCAAAGCTTGAGCTTGTTGTTGCTGAGCTGCTGAATGAAGTGAGGCAATGTTATTACAAACCAAATCAAACAGTATCAAGCACTTGCAGTTCAACAACTTCAGCTAGTTGCCACTTGCATAAAAGTAATCTTTCAGCCTATTAGATGGCTTCCTGACCCTTTTTGACCCATCATGCACATCACTTGTAGCAGCTCTATTGGCAGCACTGTCTAGGAGCAATGAAAGATCCAAAGGCCGACTCTATTGGCGATGGCTGACCTGGTGTTCTTTCCGGAGAAGACCTTGATGACCTGGTGTTCTTTCTTTGGAGAAGACCTTGATCCATTGCCGTGAATAGTTGTGTTCTTCTTCTTGGCAGGTGCTACTATCATTGCAGAAGATGTGTTGGTCCTGCTCTTCTTGAGAGGTGGTGGTCTTTGTTGATGTAGCTGGTGCTGCCCTCTTCCTTGACCTAGAAGCTGTATGTGTTGACTCATTTGTTACTTGGAGGAGGAGTTGGTGCGGTGCAGAGGCGTGGTACCCTTGGTGGCCTTTGTGCAGTTGCAGCCATTGAAGATCCAGCCTCAGAGTAGTTTGTTCTATTTTCCTACACAACAATATTAGTTAGAACTATATCTTTCAAAAAAAAACAATATTAGTTAGAACTATTTTCCTACAAATGAAATGAATGTAACAATGCAATGCAATGTAAGTAACCATGGAATCAATGGACATACCTGATGCTTGTTCAGCCTCATTTGGAACTTAGGTTTCAAAGGGACACCACAATTGTTGATCCTGTGCCCTTGCATCTTGCAGTTGTTGCATGTGACTGTACCAATCCTAGAAGTGTCCTTTTTAGCTGGCACCTCAAACAGGCCTTTCCTCCTGGCAGTTTGTTTCTTACCTTTCTTTTCTCTAAAAGCAGGGGGAGAAATATCATGCCCATTTGTATGAGGCCAATGGTCAGGACCTGGCACAGGAATATTATGTGCTTATATGTTTCACAATACATGGGTTTCTTGAAGAAAGCAGAAACATAGTCTTTAGGGTGTATCTTCAATTTCTGCATTGCAGCAATGGCATGACTGCATGGGATAGTTGTCATGTCCCACCTCCTACGATCCATGTGTCTCATTGTTCAAATTAACACAATATGTGTTTTCAGAGCTACTTGTGACCTGCCATATCCTCGGCCCCGCCATGTATGCTTCACAATATTTAGCCCACTTCTTCCCTCTTCTAAAATCTCTGAATAAGTAGGTGTGATTTCCCATCCGCATCCCTCTGTCTTCTCTCCGATCTTACGAAACTTAATCATTAGCTTTGTTCTTATGCCCTCTAACATAGTCCTGATTGGCTTGTTCCTAACATCCAATATCATTCTATTGAAAACCTCACTAAGGTTGTTTACTACTGTGTCGGGTTTTGCACAAGTTGTCCATTTTATACCTAGCCCGGTATGGTCCAGTATCCGGGACAACCACTTCCAAGCTTCTAAACTTTCTTTTTCAAATTCTCCATGCCTAAATCATGTCCATGTTTGGTAAAGGAATAGGCAGCCTGATCTAAATGTTTCTTAAGTTCCTCTCCTCTCAAAACCAGCAGACCGAAAATTGGCATAAATATGTCTAAGACAAAACCTTTGTGGAGAGTCGGGAATACATCATCTATTGCATTCAACAATCCCTGTTCAATATAAGGTAATCTTAAGTGTTACTCATCTCTTGAATAACATTTTACTCATTGCAAATGTAAAGGCAAATGTAAAGACTAGGTTCAGAACAATACCTTCTGCCTGTCAGACATAATTGTGTATTTGCCAAACTTATTGCCAGTTCCAATGACTGTTCTCAGCTGTGTGAGAAACCATGTCCAACTGTCTGTCTCTTCCTTGTCAACAACACCAAAAGCTATTGGGAAGATGTTATTGTTGCCATCCCTCCCTGTAGCTGCCAATATCTGCTGACCAGTGCTAAGCTTGATGAAGCAACCATCCGGACCTGCTAACATGATAACATGAGTGCCTAAGTACATTAATGTTTAAAAAACATATAAATTTCTAAATACTTATCTATAAATGGCCTGCATCCATTCAGAAAACCCTCCTTGCATGCAAACAAGCAGTAAAACATATAGTGAAACCTTGGGGTAGGAGCTGGGTTAAGTGGGTCCTCATGTGTTGTTACTATGTGTAACGCCCCGGACACACCCGCCGGTGGTCGTTACTCCTGGCGGGATCTAGACTGACCCCACAGATCAATACTAGTCTTTTCTGCGCACTTTGTCCTCACTCGTGCGCACCCGGGAGCAACTTCGGTCGGTCACCCATCCACGAAACTACTCCAAGCTGAGCACGCTTAACTTTGGAGTTACGTCCAAATGGGATCCCAAAAGAAGGAATTCCTTATTGATATGAGTAGTCTATCATCCCTAATAAGCCGTGCTATTACATACACCCCCACTCGGAGGAACCGACGTCCTCGTCGGGCCACGTGAACGTTCCCTCTTGGCACAACCGTCTGCATGCATCCAGTCCGGTACATGTGCCATGCCGCGTGCCATGACGGGTCACAAACGCGTCATGAACAACATGATCACAAGACCGTCTCGCAAACATCTGTGTAACTGCGAGGGTCGGCTCTGATACCAACTTGTAACGCCCCGGACACACCCGCCGGTGGTCGTTACTCCTGGCGGGATCTAGACTGGCCCCATAGATCAATACTAGTCTTTTCTGCGCACTTTGTCCTCACTCGTGCGCACCCGGGAGCAACTTCCCGGTCGGTCACCCATCCTGAAACTACTCCAAGCTGAGCACACTTAACTTTGGAGTTCTGTCCAAATGGGATCCCGGAAAAGAAGGAATTCCTTATTGATATGAGTAGTCTATCATCCCTAATAAGCCAGGCTATTTCATTTGAGCTCATCTTGATGCCCGAAATGCTGTTGGAAGAGTGCTATGTGATGTTAGTTTCTGATTCTTATCAGAACATGCACTTTTGTCATTTTTGCCATGATTGATGTGTGCACCCTATGAACTTGAGTCCTACATGTGTTTTGTAATATGCCATGCCATCTTTCCAGGGGTATATTCCATGTATTTTTGTGATCTATGTGGTGACTAGCACAAGCATGCAAACTAGCTGTCTTGATGTTGCTGATTTCAGCCCTGTTTTGCTGATATTTTATGCCATGTTAACTTGATGCTCTGAGAGAGATCCATGCATATTTTGAGATACTTCAGTAAGGATGTTTTGTTAAACATGTCTTGCTCTATCCATCCATGCCCTTGTTTGCAATTATGGAGTGCCATAGCTTGAGTCAATCGAGCTCTACTTTTGCTTCAAAATGTTCCTGGCAGATTGTTTACATGTTATTCAATTTTGCCAAGGTTGTTGTAGTTGGTCCTTGCATGCTATGATGTTGTTCTTGCCATGTATATCTTCTATGCCATGTCTTCTTGCTGTTGGTTGCCTTGCCATGCCATGTGTTGCTCTGTGGTGAGTGGTTCAAGCTCACCAACATGCCTACTTGTTGTTGTTTCTTCCATGTATGAATCTGTAATATAACTTGCCATGTTTACATGGGTGCCATCATATTTTCTGATCCTTTTTGGCCTATGGCCAGTAAGGGGCTTTTGTTCTATGCTTTGAGTATATTCATGCCATGCCTTTGTTTTCCATGATAAGTTCCTGTAACATGTTGTTTGATAGCTCTAAACCTTGCAACCTGATGTTATTTTCTGCAAAGTCTGAAACTGTTATTATTTGCAATCTTGCCCTGTCATTTTGAGCATGTTCTAGTTGTTTCTGGAGATAGCTCAGTGTTCATGTTTTGTAATGCTTTACCTGTACATCATGACCATGCCTTTTGTTATTATATTGAGGTCCTGTAGAATGTTGTTTTGGTGCTTGCAATATGCCTACTTGCTGTTTTGGACAGATTGTTGCTATAACTTGTATAGAGTGTATGTGTTGAACCGTTGCTCCGTTTTGAGTGTGCTCTATATGAAACTTGCTTGATTTTGCATGTAGTTTCATATTATCATGTTGCATCCTTGTTTTGAGGTGTTTGCTTGATGTTTGTGTGCATTTTGCATCAATGTCATGCTTATCTTGTTTTGCTCATATCTTCTAGCCCGTAGCTCCGAATCTATTGAACTTTATATGTAACTTGACTAGAATTTCGTGTAGATCATCGTGGTGCATCTTAAATTGCTGTTTAACAACTTGAACATAAAGTTATTCAGATCTGGACCTATTTCGAAATTTGCATATGAGGACTTACCGGAATTGTTATATGTTGTTTCCGGCCTCATTTAAACTTGCTTTGATGTGTTGCTCTTGTTTGCATCATCTTTTGCCATGAGTAGACTCATCTAGATTTGTCATGCACCATGCTTGGTTGTGCATCATGCCTTGTTCATGTGTGGTGTGTTTACTATGTTGTGTGCTTCTTCTTGTTAGTTCCTGTTTCGTTGCGATCGTGAGGATTCGTTCGTCTACGCTTGGTTAAATCTTCATCCATTCGTCTTCTTCATGGACTCGTTCTTCTTCCTTGCGGGATTTCAGGCAAGATGACCGCTACCTTGGATCACACTACTATCATTGCTATGCTAGTTGCTTCGTTCTATCGCTGTGCTGCGCTACCTATTACCTGTTTATCAAGCCTCCCAAATTGCCATGTCATCCTCTAACCTTTGACACCCTTCCTAGCAAACCGTTGTTTGGCTATGTTACCGCTTTGCTCAGCCCCTCTTATAGCGTTGTTAGTTGCAGGTGAAGATGAAGTTTGTTCCTTGTTGGAACATGGAGATGTTGTTCCTTGTTGGAACATGTTTACTTGTTGGGATATCACAATATATCTTATTTAATTAATGCATCTATATACTTGGTAAAGGGTGGAAGGCTCGGCCTTATGCACGGTGTTTTGTTCCACTCTTGCCGCCCTAGTTTCCGTCATATCGGTATTATGTTCCCGGATTTTGCGTCCCTAACGCGGTCGGGTGATTTATGGGACCCCCTTGACAGTTCGCTTTGAATAAGACTTTTCCGGCAAGGCCCAACATTGGTTTTACCATTTGCTTCACCACCACCTATTTTTCCCTTGGGAGTCGCTCTCTCGAGGGTCATCTTTATTTAGCCCCCCCCGGACCAGTGCTTCTCTAAGTGCTGGCCCGAACCGAGCCGCCTGCGGGGCCACCTTGGGGCAACTTGAGGATTGGTTTTACTCGTAGCTTTGTCTCATCCGGTGTTGCCACGAGAACGAGATATGTGCAGCTCCTATCGGGATTGTCGGTAGCATCGGCGGTCTTCTGGTCTTGTTTTATTGCTGTGAAATGTCTTGTAGCCGGGATTCCGAGACTGATCGGGTCTTCCCGGGAGAAGGAATATCCTTCGTTGATCGCGAGAGCTTATCATGGGCTGTTGGGACACCCTGCAGGTATAAACTTTCGAGAGCCGTGCCCGCGTTATGTGGCAGATGGGAATTTGTTAATGTCGGTTGTAGAAAACCCGAAGTTGATCTTAATTAAAATACACCAACCGTGTGCGTAACCGTGAGTGTCTCTTTTCGGGTTGATCGAGAGGAGAACACGGTTTCGGGTTATGTCTCGACGTAAGTAGGAGTTCAGGATCACTTCTTGATCATTACTAGTTGACGCACCGTTCCTTTGTTTCTCTTCTCGCTCTCATTTGCGTATGTTAGCCACCATATATGCTTAGTCGCTGCTGCAACCTCACCACTTTATCCCTTCCTTTCCTTTAAGCTTTGCTAGTCTTGATACCCATGGTAATGGGATTGCCGAGTCCTCGTGGCTCCTGACATTACTACACCACCACCAGTGTGTACAGGTTATGCGATGATCATGACGCGAGAGCGATGCTTGCTTGCGTTGAGTTCTTCTTCCGCTTCTTCTTTGATCGGGGATAGGTTCTGTGCGGCAGACTGGGCTAGCAGGTGGTGGATGTCGTTTGAGCTTGTTTATGTTTCATCCGTAGTCGGATGTTGATCTTGTTTATGATGTTGATGTATTCGGTGGCATTTGTGCCTTATGTATGTATCCCCATCTATTATGTAATGTTGATGTAATGATATCCACCTTGCAAAAGCGTCTCAATATGCGGGTCTATCCTTGGTGGGACCGCTGAGTTCCTTTTGGATAGGGTCGCATATTGGGCGTGACAAGTTGGTATCGAGCCTCGACCGACCCTAGGAGCCCCTTGATTGATCGTGTAGTTTGGCCGTTGTTGAGTCTAGAAGAAAACTGTTTTGAGTCTAGTTATATCGAGAGTAGGAATTCTTTTTACTCCTCCGCCTTCGTCGCTTCTGGTGAGAAATCTTGGCGTAGGTGTTTTGAATTACTCCTCTTCCCCTTCAAATTTTTCTTTAGGATCACGTGATTGGCTTTTCGATCGTTGGCCCTCAGCTCTTTTTATCCGGTGCATTTCTCGTCATGGTGATTCGACCCTCTTTGTTTTGCAAGTTCAATCCTCAGTTCTTCCTCCGACGCGTCGTTGTTTTTCTTTGTCCGAAGTTGTCCTTGTTTTTTCCCACCGCCCTCCCTTCTTCCTCTCGGAACCGGAGTCCGTAATCGAGTATCCATCCTACTCATGCGAAGTCTTTGCTTTCTTTCCTCAATGATTTCAACTGGTGTTTTCTCTTCAAGATATTCTCCGTTTTTCCCCTTCCAAGTTGTCTTTGTTTTCCCGCCCTCCCACCCTAATTTTCCCAGAGTCTGAGTCTTTATTCGAGCAATCAATTTCATTCGTGCGGAACCTCTTCAGTCTTTCGTAAATTATCTCAACCGGTGAATTCTCATCTCGTTCATCATTCGTCATCTCTTTTCTTCTCCGGTGGACTCAATTCAAGTTTTTCGGATTAATCATATTCTTTTCCTTCGAAGTGTTCTCTTTGCTCGTTCGCCTCTCGCTAGTTTATCCTTCCGGAATTCAAGACGTCTCAGGAGAATCGTCTATGTTCCAATTAATTCGAGGCTGTCACCTCATTCAAATATTTCATTTGTTCCGGTGCATCATCTATCTGTTCATCAATCCTTTCCAACGGTGTTTTTCTTTTAGTGGGCCCTAACCCACAGGTCTTTTCCCAGGATCTTACTCGACTCTTCTAATTTCCCGGAGCTATTCTCAAATCATTTTGAAGTTTGACTTAAGTATGATTTTCACCAGTCAGATGCTTTTCCAAGATCTCGTTCAAATTCTTTCATTGTTGGCTCAACCTCTTCGCTTTCATTCTACAGGGGTATCTCAACAATTTTGGTGGTGTTTCTCGTCATCATTTGAAGATCGAAGTAGAGTTTCTCTTAAATCTTGTCCGTTCTCCCCCGGAGATTCATGGTGCTAGCTCGATGTTATCCTATCTAGTTGTCTCCAGTTGTGCAATTCTTTTCATCCATCCGGAGTATTTTAGGTGTTGCTTTCCCTCTCGATCATCCGGAGGCCATCTTTTCGGAAGATTTCTGCGTTCCAAGTTTTTCAAAGTCGTTCTCCAATTATTCCATATTCGTTCCCCTTTGTTCGTCCCAATATTCTTCCGGTGCTTCGTTCAAGTATTCTTCTATCAGTTCGTGATCTCTTTGTTCTCTTGCTTTTTAATTCCCTCAAGTATCTTCGTGCTTCTCTAATTCTTCCCGGTGATTCATTCTCTTTCATCAGTCATTTCCAAATTCTTACGATTGGTTCGTTCAAGATTCTTTTCCTTGTTTATCATATTAATCCATTCGTTCTTTTCAAACCTACCGGTGGTTCATGAAGACCTTCTCAAGTCTGCAATATGTCACTTCTTAATCCTTTTCAAGAAGAATAAGTAGTATGCAAAATCCATTGCTTGTCATCAATTTAACTTGATGAAGGATAAGCATACAATAAATCTTATTCTTATTTCATTAAAGTGATTAATCTTTTTCTTCGGAGTTTGTTCTTGAGGAATAAATTCTAGTTCTAAGCGTTATCATCTTTTTTTTTCCGGAGTTCCAATTTTCTCTCGACCATCTCGTCGAAACCTCCATCTAAATCATCGCAATGCTCATCTTATTCTTTCATCCTTCAATTTTATCTCATCATCCTTTTGTTACCGGAGTCCTTCATGGTGGTTCTTCATGATTTAATTCATTCTTCAAGAGTTCAGCAAGATTCTTGTTGGTGGAGTTCAAGTATCCTTCTTCTTGCGTTTCAAGTGCAATTAACTCTCCGTATTATTTTGAAGTGGAGTTTTGTATTTCTTTGTTCTTCTCAGATATTCAAATCCACTCAGTCCTTCCTTCTAAGTTCTTTCCATTCCATTCTTTTAATTCTTCCGGAGGTATTGAGTTGTTTATCTCGTCAAGTTTCATCCCATCTTGTGAAGTTCTTGTTCTATTCTTTCCATGTTTTCAACCGGTGTGCTGCCTAAATCGTTTTAGTCTTATCCGTTTTTTTCTCTCATTCTAACCACTCCGGTTAGAACGAGTTGTTTCATAGCCTATCTGATTCTGTGAGCTTCCAATTCTCGTCATTCTCGTCGTTCCTCTCTTCTTCTCGAGTGCTCTCGATTCTTTGCGTCTTCTATTGCGTTTCTTGTTTCGCCTATTCCCTTTTTCCCTTCCGTCTCGGTCCTAAGATCTCGGGACGAGATCTCTTGTTAGTGGAGGAGTGTTGTAACGCCCCGGATTCGATGCGCCAGGTGTCCGCCAGTTATTCGCCGTGTTTGCCATGTCATTTGCTTGCGTGTTGCACTTTGCCATGTCATCATCTGCATTTCATATCATGTCATCATGTGCATCGCTTTTGCATACGTGTTCGTCTCATGCATCCGAGCATTTTCCCCGTTGTCCGTTTTGCAATCCGGCACTCCTATGTCTCCCGGCGCCCCATTTTACCTCTTTTCATGTGCGGGTGTCAAACGTTCTCGGAATGCCCCGAGGTTTGTCAAGCGGCCTTGGTATAGCACTGGTAGACCGTCTGTCAAGTTTCGTGCCATTTGGAGGTCGTTTGGTACTCCAACAGTTAACCGGTAACCGCAAAAGCCTCTTTGTGTGCAGCCCAACACCCCTTTCAAAGTGGCCCAAAACCCACCAAACTCCCTCCATGCTCTCGGTCGTTCGATCACGATCGCGTGGCGAAAACCGCACCTCATTTGGAGTCTCCTAGCTCCCTCTACCTATAAATATGTGTGCACCCCGGATTTTCGCATCCAACCCTAGCCCGCTCGCGCACACGGACATTTCGTCCCGCCGTCCGAACATGTCCAGCCCCGCCACCACGTCGCTCCGACGAATAGGAGGACGCCAAGTCAGCGCCGCCGCCTCACTCCTCCACTCACGCGCCGCCTCGGCGCCTTCTCTCTCCTCCAGCGCCGCGCCGCCCGCCGGGCCATCATGCCCGCCCAGGCCGCCCGGCCAGCCGCCGCCGCGCCATGATTCGCGCCGCCAGGCTTCGCCGGCTGCGCCTCAGCGCCTCCGCCCTCCGGCGACCCTCGCGCCGCCATGGCCTCTCGCGGCGCCTCCCGCCCGCAAGACCGTCCCGCCGCGCCATGGGCTCGGCGCCGCCATGCCCGGTCGCCGCCCGCTTCGCCCGGCAGGTCGGGAGGGGCCCGACCCGCGCTGCCGCTTGCCGCCGGGCGCCCGCTCCGGCGAGCTTCGCCTCGCCTCTCCGGCCTCCGCCATCCCGGATCCGCGATCCCCATCAACTCCGGCCACCATCACATCCATCTCCGACGTGCCTCGTAAACCGTGCGAATCTGGATCCAAGGTTGACCCCGAGATTTTGCCTAAGTCCCCGAAATTATTGCATTTTTGTTGCATTTTCTTCATGCCATAACTCTGTCATTGTTGCTCCGTTTTGTGTGTATAATATGTCAAAATGTTCGACTCAATGAGTAGATCATTCCATATCATTGCAACATTTTCATTTGAGCTTATCTTGATGCCCGAAATGCTGTTGGAAGAGTGCTATGTGATGTTAGTTTCTGATTCTTATCAGAACATGCACTTTTGTCATTTTTGCCATGATTGATGTGTGCACCCTATGAACTTGAGTCCTACATGTGTTTTGTAATATGCCATGCCATCTTTCCAGGGGTATATTCATGTATCTTTGTGATCTATGTGGTGACTAGCACAAGCATGCAAACTAGGTGTCTTGATGTTGCTGATTTCAGCCCTGTTTTGCTGATATTTTATGCCATGTTAACTTGATGCTACAGAGAGATCCATGCATATTTTGAGATACTTCAGTAAGGATGTTTTGTTAAACATGTCTTGCTCTATCCATCCATGCCCTTGTTTGCAATTATGGAGTGCCATCGATTGAGTCAATCGAGCTCTACTTTTGCTTCAAAATGTGCCTGGCAGATTGTTTACATGTTATTCAATTTTGCCAAGGTTGTTGTAGTTGGTCCTTGCATGCTATGATGTTGTTCTTGCCATTTATAGCTTCTATGCCATGTCTTCTTGCTTTTGGTTGCCTTGCCATGCCATGTGTTGCTCTGTGGTGAGTGGTTCAAGCTCACCAACATGCCTACTTGTTGTTGTTTCTTCCATGTATGAATCTGTAATATAACTTGCCATGTTTACATGGGTGCCATCATATTTTCTGATCCTTTTTGGCCTATGGTCAGTAAGCGTCTTTTGTTCTATGCTTTGAGTAGATTCATGCCATGCCTTTGTTTTCCATGATAAGTTCCTGTAACATGTTGTTTGATAGCTCTAAACCTTGCAACCTGATCTTATTTTCTGCAAAGTCTGAAACTGTTATTATTTGCAATCTTGCCCTGTCATTTTGAGCATGTTCTAGTTGTTTCTGGAGATAGCTCAGTGTTCATGTTTTGTAATGCTTTACCTGTACATCATGCCCATGCCTTTTGTTATTATGTTGAGGTCCTGTAGAATGTTGTTTTGGTGCTTGCAATATGCCTACTTGCTATTTTGGACAGATTGTTGCTATAACTTGTATAGTGTATGTGTTGAACCGTTGCTCCGTTTTGAGTGTGCTCTATATGAAACTTGCTTGATTTTGCATGTAGTTTCATATTATCATGTTGCATCCTTGTTTTGAGGTGTTTGCTTGATGTTTGTGTGCATTTTGCATCAATGCCATGCTTATCTTGTTTTGCTCATATCTTCTAGCAGTAGCTCGAATCTAATGAACTTTATATGTAACTTGACTAGAATTTCGTGTAGATCATCGTGGTGCATCTTAAATTGCTGTTTAACAACTTGAACATAAAGTTATTCAGATCTGGACCTATTTCGAAATTTGCATATGAGGACTTACCGGAATTGTTATATGTTGTTTCCGGCCTCATTTAAACTTGCTTTGATGTGTTGCTCTGGTTTGCATCATCTTTTTCCATGAGTAGCCTCATCTAGATTTGTCATGCATCATGCTTGGTTGTGCATCATGCCTTGTTCATGTGTGGTGTGTTTACTATGTTGTGTGCTTCTTCTTGTTAGTTCGTGTTTCGTTGCGATCGTGAGGATTCGTTCGTCTACGCTTGGTTCGGCTTCATCCATTCGTCTTCTTCATGGACTCGTTCTTCTTCCTTGCGGGATTTCAGGCAAGATGACCGCTACCCTGGATCTCACTACTATCATTGCTATGCTAGTTGCTTCGTTCTATCGCTGTGCTGCGCTACCTATTACCTGTTTATCAAGCCTCTAACCTTTGACACCCTTCCTATCAAACCGTTGTTTGGCTATGTTACCGCTTTGCTCAGCCCCTCTTATAGCGTTGTTAGTTGCAGGTGAAGATGAAGTTTGTTCCTTGTTAGAACATGGAGATGTTGTTCCTTGTTGGAACATGTTTACTTGTTGGGATATCACAATATATCTTATTTAATTAATGCATCTATATACTTGGTAAAGGGTGGAAGGCTCGGCCTTATGCCTGGTGTTTTGTTCCACTCTTGCCGCCCTAGTTTCCGTCATATCGGTATTATGTTCCCGGATTTTGCGTCCCTAACGCGGTCGGGTGATTTATGGGACCCCCTTGACTTTTCCGGCAAGGCCCAACATTGGTTTTACCATTTGCTTCACCACCACCTATTTTTCCCTTGGGAGTCGCTCTCTCGAGGGTCATCTTTATTTAGCCCCCCCCCCCCGGACCAGTGCTTCTCTAAGTGCTAGCCCGAACCGAGCCGCCTGCGGGGCCACCTTGGGGCAACTTGAGGATTGGTTTTACTCGTAGCCTGTCTTATCCGGTGTTGCCCTGAGAACGAGATATGTGCAGCTCCTATCGGGATTGTCGGCGCATCGGGCGGTCTTGCTGGTCTTGTTTTATTGATGTCGAAATGTCTTGTAGCCGGGATTCCGAGACTGGTCGGGTCTTCCCGGGGAGAAAGAATATCCTTCGTTGATCGCGACAGCTTATCATGGGCTAAGTTGGGACACCCCTGCAGGGTTTGAACTTTCGAAAGCCGTGCCCGCGGTTATGTGGCAGATGGGAATTTGTTAATGTCCGGTTGTAGAAAACCCGAAGTTGATCTTAATTAAAATACACCAACCGTGTGCGTAACCGTGAGTGTCTCTTTTCGGGGTTGATCGAGAGGATAACACGGTTTCTGGGTTATGTCTGACGTAAGTAGGAGTTCAGGATCACTTCTTGATCATTACTAGTTGACGACCGTTCCTTTGTTTCCCACCACTTTATCCCTTCCTTTCACTTCTCGCTCTCATTTGCGTATGTTAGCCACCATATATGCTTAGTCGCTGCTGCAACCTCACCACTTTATCCCTTCCTTTCCCTTTAAGCTTTGCTAGTCTTAATACCCATGGTAATGGGATTGCTGAGTCCTCGTGGCTCACAGATTACTACACCACCGATTGCAGGTACAGGTTATGCGATGATCATGACGCGAGAGCGATGCTTGCTTGTTGAGTTCTTCTTCCGCTTCTTCTTCGATCGTGGGATAGGTTCCAGGTGTCGGCCTGGGCTAGCAGTGGTGGATGTCGTTTGAGCTTTTGTTTATGTTTCATCCGTAGTCGGATGTTGATCTTGTTTATGATGTTGATGTATTCTGGTGGCATTTGTGCCTTATGTATGTATCCCCATCTATTATGTAATGTTGATGTAATGATATCCACCTTGCAAAAGTGTCTCAATATGCGGGTCTATCCTTGGTGGGACCGTCGAGTTCCTTTTGGATAGGGTCGCATATTGGGCGTGACACTATGCACCTACTACCAGGGTTAGTATCTAGCACACACTGCAAGTAGTCTCTTATTCTGTGATACTGGAGTTTGTGATCTCCTTGCACAACCTCAACTGCTTGCTTCCTTGCCCTATATGCCAAGCTTTTAGGCACATGCACACCAAAATTCTTCTTTGTGTATGACATAGTTGTGTCAACACCAGCTTGTGGTTGGATCATTTGTATCCTCACAAACCTTAGCAACCCAATTGACTGTCACCTTTGTGTTCTCTCCACTTGCTCCACAAGTGTGATCCAGGTTCATCTTCTTGATCTTTGAAAGTTGCCTCATGAGCTATCTTGGAGGCAACTATGTAAACCGACATCCATGTTTTCTCTCAGAGCACCAAGCAATAACCCTAGTTGGTTCATTTCTGTGATACTCAAAATTCCTAAGAGTCCCCACATGAAAATTTCTAAGTGCTTCTACTGAACTCAACTACATTTTCAAAGCACAAATGCATTGCAAACTGCTCATGTGCATCAGCCTTGATGGATCATACCATATCCTCTCCTTCTTCTCGCTTCTTCCTACTCTTCCTTCCAGATGGCAGCCTTGGTGCATCATCTTCATCACTTATGCCAAAATCACCGGAAAGCAGTACTCATCGCCTTCGAGGACATAATCTTCAAACTTGATGTGCTCGGGCTCACTGCGAGAATTTCTAGTTGGGCCATGTTTTCTAACCGGCTTAAGCTTTTGGCTGCATTTGTAGTTCTGATGCAGTGATCACTTATGCCAGGATCCTCTATTTGTTCATCTTCGTAAACAACTGGTTCTTCCTCCCAAAACTCGGAAGGTTACGAGTTTGCTGCATGTAAGTGCTCTGCAGATGCTCGATGCAGTCTCATCTTCACCCCTACACCAAGCTTTGTAAGAAATTTTCTCCCTCTGTAATCACCCCTAAAGAACTCAAAATCAAGATGATTTGTCATCTTCAACTTCATCTTCTTCCTCTGGTACATCTTCTTCTTCCTCATCCGCCGCTTCTTCTACATCTTCTTCTTCCACAACTTTTTTCCCCTTGTTAAAATTGCTGCTTTGCTTTGTGTGTTTATGTAGGGATCATCGAGGTGGTACGTAACACCTTCTTGTGAAACTCTGAAAACAACAGGTTCACCAACATGATCAATGGGGATCTGTTCCTCATCTGCCGGGCTTGGATCAAGAGCTTTTCCGACACCGATGTTCAAGACCTTATTATCAACAAATAAGTCAAGCATTTCCTCTAATGCCTCCTCACTATCCAGGGCCTCCACACCCTCCACCCCTTTCCCTCTTCCTTTACATAAGTTAGAAATGCATCCATTCCATAGCCCTCCAACTCAACCAATGCTAATATGGTCGGATAAGCGATATCCGAGGACACCGAATATTTTTTCTCCATATTATCTATTCCTTGAAAATGTAGCCTCAAGTCCCAACTCGCATCATCTAAGTTGTAGGATTAAATTGACCCACAAATACTGAGAGCACTTTCTTCTTATTTGAACTAAAGCACCTGTAAACATTTAGCAGTGCTTACCTCACTCCACCAAAGGACGACGCCCAATGGTGGCCGCTTTCGGATCAACGTGGATGCGCTTCGCCATCGCCACAGCCGCGTGGACTTCCGGATCTGAGCTCGCCGGATCCACATGAGTCATGGGCGGTGATGGCTGCCGCGATCACGGCCGGGAAGCTCGAGCTGCCTAGCCATTTGTCCACCTCTGAGGGTCCACCGCCCTCCTCTCCAGTGCCGCCTTGGCTCAATCGCTCGCCGCCGACGAGATTTGGTTGCGCCGCCGCCATCGCCCACTAGGTCACTGCGGGGGAGAGGAGGGGAGTGAGAAAGCAAGAAACCCGACAACCTACTTTGGTTCCGACCGGACCGCGTCGGCTAACGGCCGTGAACTCCCGCGCCGTGAGCGTCGTGGGTAATGGTGCAGATGGGCCCAGCCGAAAAGCAGTTAAATCGCTAGTCACCGCGGGTTTGGGTTTTTTGAAACAGCGGACCGCGCGTTTGGTAGCTTTCTGAGAAAATTAAAAAACTGGTAGTTTTTTGGAACCCTAACTTGTAAACTGGTAGCTTTATGCTATTTACTCTCATTATTGAGGTCCTTGAACAAAACCGTCTCTCTCGCAGGTCGATCCTCCGGCCATCTCCCCTTGCTCATGTGAGAGACCCCTAGCGGCAGCCGAGCTTCGTCTTCTAACGCCAACATTTCAAAGCCTCACCCCCGCGAACACTCCGTTCCCGCGGTCGTTGTTCCACCGGTGCACGCGCCCACCTCGAAAGTACTTCTTCTCTCGTCCTCGTCCTCGAACTCGCCCTCTCTAGGGGACTAGCTCGAGGCAGAGATCTACCCGGAATTTGAATTGATTTAGTTGTTGATAACGAACCATAAATTGCCTGGGGTTTTTTCCCGAGTATTTTTTCCTCGTCTCTCGTTTTCTCGTATCAAAACTTCTCCCTCCAATCCATCCACTTTCTGGGATTTGCTTGGTGCGAGTGGGGTACTGGGGCTGAACAGAGATTTAAAGGGAACGTGAGAGGGTAATATTTAAACTTATTTTCGACTTGTGGGTCCCACAAACACCACTTACTGGTGGGTCTTGCGTCGATTAGGAGTTGATTATCAGAAACGACAGCCGCGTCAGTTTCACGGATTCAGCACTGCCCCTGCGAATTACTCCCATACGGCTTCACAAACTTGGAAGTTGTACAGTACAATAGTTCCTTTTTTTAGGGTCAGTACAGTAGTTCCTGGTTCATCTATACCTACTATTAAAGGGAATAGGTATTCTTGGTTTGGTTTAGTCCTTTCCATTTGGTTTACACACGCTAAGCGATCTGGGCTAGGTACTTGTATGTTATGTTGATGGGCCTTTTATGGGCTTTCATAGAGAGACCCCGAAAAATAATTGGGTCAAAATAAATAAACATTGTGGGAATTGAACACAAGACCTCCTGTCTAGCTCTTCGATGTAACAACCAAAGACTTATGCACCTTTCATATTTACTAATCCCAACTCACTCTAAATATACGACTGGCAGTTATTATGTTTAGAGCGAGCTAATTAAGGAAATGAGCTAATAAAGGAAGGATTGTGGGATTAAATATAATATTTAAACGGATGTGGCTAATTAAAGAAAGGATTATGGGTAAACCAGTGGAAAAACTATTAGAAATATTGTGGTCTTAATAAATTCTACATGAAGGATCTAAGGTAAAAAGGAAGGATAATTAAAAGGAAGGATCTATAGGCTTCAATGTGCTGGGACTACTAAATTACTCTCTCCGTTCCTAAATATTTGTCTTTCTAGATATTTGAACAAGTGACTATATACAGAGTAAAATGAGTGAATCGACACTCTAAAATATGTCTATATACATCCATATGTGGTAGTCCATTTAAAATATCTAGAGAGAAATATTTAGAAACAAAAGGAGTAGAAAAGGAAGGATTTGATTCCCGACTAAAACGGGTGAGGACGTCATGGTAATTAATCATAGGATATATACTTAAATACCATTAAAAAAGATTGTACTTAAATCGCATCGTTGGGAGATTATGCTCCGCAAAGAAAATATGAACACGGCTAAATTGCAACGTATTTTTTTATATTCATTTTGTAGAAGGATGTTGCGTTGCCACTTGTTCTTCATAGTGAATCCGATGCCGTGGGACGTTATGCTTGCGCAAAACATCAATTTTTCCCATTGCAACGCACGGGCATATGTGCTAGTATATTATAATGGAGAAGAGAAGAACTGGATAGGGTTTTATTATAATTTGTCCCGTTTGTTATGTTTCTATTTCTAGTCTTAGGACTTCCCATGATATGATGGATAAAGTAGCATAATTTCTCCATTCTATGTCGCTCGTCCGTTTCCATTCCTCACGGCACGGCACGTTCAGGTCGTACCAGTTTTCCATCGCATAGCCACCGTGCGCTCTTTGGATCATCCCCACGCGGTGACCCCGATCCAGGCGAGAAGCGGCAGTCCGCGATCTTGTTGTCGCTCCTGCCGCCAAGGTTCCGGTCGGTCAGCGATCTTGCAGCCCTACGTCGCTGCGCATCCAATCCAGCGTGCCGGCCGACCTGTCAGACGTCGCCGGGAACTTCGGCAAAGGCGTGGAACGGCTCCGGCCTCTTCCCTAGCCCTGCGGCCAGATCGCCATCCGTGTTCGTCTCCCCACAGCCCCGTTTCTCTTTGGTTCTTGATTGATCTATGTTGACTTCAACTCTGAGTAATGGAAGATTGGAAAACACCAAAATTTGTTCTTTCTTTCTGGAATTAATCAATCCCAGTTCAGTTACTGCTCTGCATTTTCTTGTTTTGGGATTCAGATAAATCGTTACTCACAAGAACTGCTGCTCTACACCGTCACGTCGGATACCCTCGCTTTAGTCAGCGCCGGCGACCTTCCCGCCCACTAAAGGTAGGTGCATACATGTTGTGTAGGAGATGATGGCAGCAAAGTTTTAGCTACAAGAGGTTTCGTGATAGGAAACTATTGCGCTTGTGGTCCTGTTATCAAGTAATCACAGGTTAATAGTATTTTATTCTCGTAACTAAGCATGTTTTTGTGGTAGGATGATGCAAACAGTCCTGATTGTGTGGGCATATGCATATGATACGTGTACATAATAAATGAACTGCCCTTGCCATCAATCTAATCTACAACTTTTGTATCATGCGCTGTTAGGTACTCCTATTTTGCGGTAGTACTATTAATTTTCTGCAAGTATTCCATTCTCTGTAACTAGGCATGCTCAAGTCTTTAGTAATACTACTTCTAATTGGTTGATACTCCCTCCGTCCGAAAATACTTGTCATCAAAATGAATAAAAGGGGATGTATCTAGATGTATTTTAGTTCTAGATACACCCCTTTTTGTCCATTTTGATGACAAGTTTTTTCGGACGGAGGGAGTACTTTGTTGCTGGTGACAAATACACAATCATGAACTTATGAAGATGCTGTTCTGGAGTTAGATACAAAATACTCGACTTCTGCCTTGCATGGTGAGTGTTTAATCTGAAATGTTAGATACAATTGTTTTGCATGCTTCCAGTCATTTGCTAGTTTGTGATACAATTGTGTATTTGCTGATGTAAGGTCAAAAGGAGAAAATTCTGTTAAATTGACAATGACTCAAACATGCCCTTTTCAAAGTGTGGCTATTTATTTTGTTAGGTACTCAAGTTAATATGTTCAATTTCCCAGCTTACAACGAATTCTGCTAGTGATTACAGTTTACTTACCATGAAGCCTGACCAGTGCATCAATATCCTTCATATCATAAATTATTTAATCATGCTTTCTACAAATTTTAGTGCTCAAAGATAATAACACTGGACCGTGAAAGTGAGTAGAGAGCAAATGAAATCTTGTCATCGTAACGTGATACTTCATATGAACTTCCTTTAATGCTGTTTGCTTTTCTTAGGGAACCGGATCTATCTTTCGCTTTAAAATATCTACTCCTATTGATTTTTATCGAATGGAACTTAATAGAGTTGGACTTCAGGGATTTACAAGGTTGCAAGTGTCTTTTATTCTAGCAAAGTTGCTCCCTCATTTATTTAGGAAAATGTTACTAATACTTTTGACCAAAAGAAGTAGGACTAATGTTTGCTCACATGGTCTGTGATTGTGGGCGTCCATGATGGACGTTGCGGTGCAGGGACTTGTTTCAACGGCGGCATTTTGAGGTCATGTACATATGAAGATTGGAAATACTGTTGGTGATGTGGAACGGATCTGAATGGGATGTGTTTGGGATCATACCAGGTTTCCACCGCTATCTGCCTATGGCGAATGCCTAATCTTACGGTTATATGAGCAACATTGTTTTGATGAACTAGGCCGTGTGGTTTTCCATCCCTGTAGCTTGATTGCATTCTTCAAATGTGGCAAAGTAACGAGTTACATTTTTTTTATTTGTGGGTTTGTGTGTGTGTATTGGGGGTTGTATTGCTCGCCTTGCGGTTTAAAGAAATTTAGACAGGCGCATGATCTTGTTGGGCGTTGTATTGCCGGGGCTCCTGAAGATTGATAAAGTTGGGGCTGCTATGCCATTGCCTCCTTATATATTTTGCTGGTGCATAATACAATGAGATCACAATTGTGCTATGCAAAGAATAATGTTTGGTGGGTAAGTACAGTTCATCATAGATTCGATCCCTATTCTTGAAGAAAAACATTCCAAAAAATGGTCAACTTGTCTTGAACCGAGGACCACAAGGTAGAAGTGCAGATTGTTGCCAGTGCGATATAAGGTGGTTTCTGGTAGCGAGCTATCTACACGTCCACTTTGGCAACCATCTTGCATTCATGAACGAAACATAGTGTAAAGGACAAGTTTGTCTAGAAGTTTAAAGAGAAAAACACCAGCAAAGTATTTCACTTCAAAAGAATGATGGAACTCAACAAATAACGTAAATTAATCCGATGATACGAAAGATAGATAAAAATTCCAACCTCTTGGAGAACAAAATCGTAAAGTAAATGTCATTAAGGATACCCTTTGTCCCGACATGAGTGAAAACATACAGAAGACAAAAACTCACAGCCTACTATCTTAGCCGTTTAGGCCCACAAGTATCGCTCTTAGTCGTCTAGTCCGACAAGTACCGATGTTACTAGTTTGGGCTAACTAGTACCAATCATCGTCGTCCGGGTCCACACATACCGATCTTAGTCGTTCGGGCGCACAAGTACCGCTCTTAGTTATTCAAGCCCACAAATATCATCTTAGTCGTCCAGACCCAGAAGTACTGGTCTTACTAGTTCATTTTTAGTACTATTGATCTTAGTCGTTCGGCCCCACAAGTATTGATCTTAGCTGTACAGACCCACAAGTATCGATATTACTCGTTCGTTCTTACTACTATTGATCTTAGTCGTTTGGGCACACAAGTATCAATATTTGTTGTCCGGACCCACAAGTACCGGCCTTACTTGTTCGGTCTCGCCACTATCTTAATCGTTCGGGCCCACAAGTACCGATCTTAGTCATTCAGGCCCACAAATATTGATCTTAGTCGGCTGGACCCACAAGCCTACAAGAACCGGCATTGGTCCTTCTAGACCCACAAGCACCGATCTTATATTAGTCGCCCGGACGAGCCGTAGTGGTAGTATTGTGTCAAGACACACTGAAGTGCTAGTCGAGGCACTAGTAGAAAACAGGGCTTTGGTTCAGGCCTGGCTAGCCCATTAGTCCAATGGTATAAGCCTAAGAACGAGGACCCTCAGGTGTCTTATGTCAACGATAGGCAGAAAGATGATCTTTGGACAACGCTGAAGACAAATTTCACCCTACCGCCAGAGAAGGATCCGGAGAAGGCAGCTACAAAGCCATTAGTCAAGGCTCATGCTCTTAAGAAGATGGCAGATCTATTCAGGGGGTGGAAAAATGAGTTGAAAACAACGTTTGTCGACAAAGACAAGACTCCAGAATTCACCGTCCGATTTGAGAAGATAAGAGATCACTGGGACGCATTTGTGGCCCACAAGACATCGGAGAAGAGTAAGAAGATGTTGGCGACAAACAAGAAAACTGCTGCAAAGAAGGATCTTCACCATCGCACGGGGTCAGGTGGCTACCTCAAAGCCCGGCCGTTGTGGGACAAGGCTGAGAATGACCTGCTTGATAAAGGGGTGGAACCAGAGACATTGCACTGGCCAGACCGTTCAAGGACTTGGTTCTTCGGGGTTGGGGAACCTTGGAACCTAAAACAGGGAAGTGCGTTTGGACGAACGACCAACTTGACATACCCGTCAAGAAGCTTCAGCAGTATATCGACGCAGCGCAGCAAGGGACGTTCGTTCCCGACAGAGAGAACGACGAGCTCACACTGGCCCTCGGGAATCCTGAGCACCCTGGACGGACACGAGGCATGCCAGGCTCCGTTTCGTGGAAGGCTGGGTTTCTCGAGGCAGGCGGTTACAAAACCCGGGAGAGGAGGAAAGTGGAGCAGACCGAACTGCAGAAGCTGCATGCAAGGGTACAAGCGCTAGAGGAAAAGGACAGCTGATACGTCCATTTTGCATCATGCTTTTATATCGATATTTATCGCATTATGGGCTGTTATTTCACGTTATGTCATAATACTTATGGCTATTCTCTCTTATTTTACAAGGTTTACATGAAGAGGGAGAATGCCGGTACCGGAATTGGGCTGGAAAAGGAGCAAATATTGGAGACCTATTACATGCAACTCCAAAAGTCCTGAAACTCCACGGAAAGTCTTAAAATAGATAAAGAAAAATCATCGCCAAAGATGAAGGCCAGGGGGCCCACACCCTGCTCACGAGGGTGGGGGGCGCGCCCTACCCCCTGGGCGCGCCCCCTACCTCGTGGGCCCCCTGGTGGCTCTCTTATGCCCATCTTCACCTAAGTCTTTCGATGAGAAAAAAATCAGAGGCAACCTTTCGGGACGAGACTCCGCCGCCACAAGGCGGAACCTTGGCGGAACCAATCTAGGGCTCCGGCAGAGCTGTTCTGCCGGGGACACTTCCCTTCGGGAGGGGGAAATCATCGTCATCATCATCACCAACGCTCATCTCATCGGGAGAGGGCAATCTCCATCAACATCTTCACCAGCACCATCTCATCTCCAAACCCTAGTTCATCTCTTGTATCCAATTCTTGTCCCCAAGTCCGTGGTGCTAGTAGGTTGCTAGTAGTGTTGATTACTCCTTGTAGTTGATGCTAGTTGGTTTACTTGGTGGAAGATCATATGTTCAGATCCTTTATGCATATTATTACCCCTCTGATTATGAACATGAATATGCTTTGTGAGTAGTTACGTTTGTTCCTGAGGACAAGGGAGAAGTCTAGCTATTAGTAGTCATGTGAATTTGGTATTCGTTCGATATTTTGATGAGATGTATGTTGTCTAACCTCTAGTGGTGTTATGTGAACGTCGACTACATAACACTTCACCATTATTTGGGCCTAGTGGAAGGCATTGGGAAGTAATAAGTAGATGATGGGTTGCTAGAGTGATGAAGCTTAAACCCTAGTTTATGCTTCGTAAGGGGCTGATTTGGATCCATATGTTTCATGCTATGGTTAGGTTTACCTTAATACTTTTGTTGTAGTTGCGGATGCTTGCAATAGAGGTTGATCATAAGTGGGATGTTTGTTCAAGTAAGAACAGCACCCAAGCACCGGTCCACCCACATATCAAATTATCAAAGTACCGAACGCGAATCATATGAACGTGATGAAAACTAGCTTGATGATATTCCCATGTGTCCTCGGGAGCGCTTTTGCTATTATAAGAGTTTGTTCCGGCTTGTCCTTTGCTAGAAAAAGGATTGGGCCACCTTGCTGCACCTTATTTACTTTTGTTACTTGTTGCTCGTTACAATTTACCTTATCACAAAACTATCTGTTACCACTTATTTCAAAGATTTGCAGAGAATACCTTGCGAAAACAGCTTATCATTTCCTTCTGCTCCTCGTTGGGTTTGACACTCTTACTTATCGAAAGGACTACGATAGATCCCCTATACTTGTGGGTCATCAAGACTCTTTTCTTGTTGCTCGTTACAATTTACCTTATCACAAAACTATCTGTTACCACTTATTTCAGTACTTGCAGAGAATACCTTGCTGAAAACCGCTTATCATTTCCTTCTGCTCCTCGTTGGGTTTGACACTCTTACTTATCGAAAGGACTACGATAGATCCCCTATACTTGTGGGTCATCACGACTCTTTTCTGGCGCCGTTGCCGGGGAGCGTAGCGCCTTTGGTAGGTGGAATTTGGTAAGGAAAAATTTATATAGTGTGCTAAAATTTTACATCACTTGTTACTATGGAAAGTAATTCTGAGGGGCTTGTTCGGGTATCTTCACCCGTTCAAGAGAGCGAAGAGTTGCTCCTCAACCTACTCAACCTACTGAACCTATTGAAAATGAAACTCCTTTTGAATTTCCTTCGGTATGATGGAAAAACTGCTAGCTAATCCTTTTACAGAGATGGAACAAAGCACTGATGAGCACTTAATATATGTGGATGAAATTTGTGGATTATTTAAGCTTGCAGGTGTACCCGATGATGTTTTTAAGAAGAAGGCTTTCCCTTTATCTTTGAAGGAAGACGCATTGACATGGTATAGGCTATGTGATACGAGATCATGGAACTATAAAAGATTGAAATTGGAATTTCATCAAAAGTATTACCCTATGCATCTTGTTCATCGTGATCGCAATTATATATATAATTTTGGCCTCGGAAGGAGAAAGCATCGCTCAAGCTTGGGGAGGCTTAAATCAATGTTATATTCATGCCCCAATCATGAGCTCTCAAAAGTGACAATTCTTGAATTTTTTGCTCGGCTTCGATAACAATCGCACCATGCTCGATACTTCTTGTGCTGGCTCTTTTATGATGAAGACTATTGAATTCAAATGAAATTTATTGGATAGAATTAAACACAACTCTGAAGATTGGGACCTCGACGAAGGTAAGGAGTCGGGTATGACGCCTAAGTTTGATTGTGTTAAATCTTTTATGGATACCGATATTTTCCGTAAGTTTAGCACTAAATATGGTCTTGACTCTGAGATAGTAGCTTCTTTATGTGAATCTTTTGCTACTTATGTTGATCTCCCTAAAGAGAAGTGGTTTAAATATCATCCTCCCATAGAAGTAAAAGTAGCTGCACCTATTAAAGTTGAAGAAAAGACTGTCACTTATAATGATCCTATTATTCCTATCTCTTATGTTGAGAAACCACCTTTCCCTGTTAGAGTAAAGGATCATGCTAAAGCTTCAACTGTTGTTCGTAAAAGCAATATTAGAACTTATACACCTCCTGAGCAAGTCAAAGTAGAACCTAATATTGCTATTGTTAAAGATCTCTTGTCTGATAATATTGATGGGCATGTTATTCAATTCTGTGGTGAAACTGCTAGAATTGCTAAACCGAATGCTAAAGATAAACATAGACCTATGGTAGGCGTGCCTGTTATTTCTGTTAAAATAGGAGATCATTGTTATCATGGCTTATGTGATATGGATGCTAGTGCTAGTGCAATACCCATTGATTTATATAGAGAAATAATGCATGACATTGCACCTATTGAGTTAGAAGAAATTGATGTCACAATTAAGCTTGCCAATAGAGATACTATATCTCCAATAGGAATTGTTATAGATGTTGAAGTCTTGTGTGGAAAAACCAAATATCCCGCTGATTTTCTTGTTCTTGGTTCTCCACAAGATAGCTTTTGTCCCATTATTTTTGGTAGACCCTTCTTGAATACTGTTAATGCTACGATAGACTGCAAAAAGAATGTTGTTACTATTGGCTTGGATGATATGGTTCATGAGTTTAATTTCTCTAAATTTAGTAAACAACATCGTGAGGAAGAATTGCCTAGTAAAGATGAAATTATTGGTCTTGCTTTTATTGCTGTGCCTCCTAGTGATCCTTTGGAACACTATTTGCTAGACCATGAAAATGAGATGTTCATGAATGAAAGAGGGGAAATAGATGAAGTATTCTTTAAGCAGGAACCTATTCTGCAACACAATTTACCTGTTGAAATCCTAGGGGATCCTCCTCCACCCAAGGGTGATCCCGTGTTTGAGCTTAAACCGTTGCCTGATAATCTTAAATATGCTTATCTTGATGAAAAGAAAATATATCCTATTATTATTAGTGCTACACTTTCAGATAATGAAGAAGAAAGATTACTGAAAACTATGAAAAAGCACCGTGCCGCTATTGGATATACTCTGGATGATCTTAAGGGCATCAGTCCCACACTATGTCAACATAAAATAAATTTGGAAGCTGATGCCAAACCAGTTCGTGATCCTCAACGACGTTTGAATCCTAAAATGAAAGAAGTGGTAAGAAAGGAAATACTCAAGCTTCTGGAGGCTGGTATAATTTATCCGTTGTCGATAGTCGGTGGGTAAGTCCTGTCCATTGTGTCCCTAAGAAGGAGGTATTACTGTTGTCCCTAATGATAAAGATGAATTGATTCCGTAAAGAATTATCACAGGTTATAGGATGGTAATTGATTTCGCATAAATTAAATAAAGCCACTAAGAAAGATCATTACCTCTTACCTTTTATTGATCAAATGCTAGAAAGATTATGCAAACATACACATTATTGCTTTCTAGATGGTTATTCGGTTTCTCTCAAATACCGTGGTCGGCTAAAGATCAATCAAAGACTACTTTTATATGCCCTTTTGGTACTTTTGCTTATAGACGTATGCCTTTTGGTTTATGTAATGCACCTGCTACCTTTCAAACATGCATGATGGCTATATTCTCTGACTTTTGTGAAAAGATTTGTGAGGTTTTCATGGACGACTTTTCCGTCTATGGTTCCTCTTTTGACGATTGCTTGAACAATCCTGATCGAGTTTTGCAGAGATGTGAAGAAACTAATCTTGTCTTGAATTGGGATAAGTGCCACTTTATGGTTAATGAAGGTATTGTCTTGGGGCACAAAGTTTCTGAAAGAGGTATTGAACTTGATAAAGCCAAGGTTGACGCTATTGAAAAGATGCCATGTTCCAAGGACATCAAAGGTATAAGAAGTTTCCTTGGTCACGCCGGATTTTATAGGAGGTTCATTAAGGACTTCTCAAAAATCTCTCGTCCTCTGACTAATTTATTACAAAGATATGTACCATTTGTCTTTGATGATGATTGTGTAGAAGCATTTGAAATACTTAAGAAATCATTAGTCTCTGCACGTGTTGTTCAGCCATCTGATTGGAATTTACCCTTTGAAATTATGTGTGATGCTAGTGATTATGCTGTAGGTGCTGTTCTAGGGCAAAGAGTTGACAAGAAATTGAATGTTATCCATTATGCTAGTAAGACTCTAGACAATGCTCAAAGAAATTATGCTACTACGGAAAAGGAACTCTTAGCAGTTGTATTTGCTTGTGATAAATTCAGACCCTATATTGTTGACTCTAAAGTAACTATTCACACAGATCATGCTGCTATTAAATATCTTATGAAAAAGAAAGATGCAAAACCTAGACTTATTAGATGGGTTCTCCTGCTGCAAGAATTTGATTTACATATTGTTGATAGAAAAGGAGCTGAGAACCCCGTTGCAGACAACTTTTCTAGGTTAGAGAATGTTCTTGATGACCCACTACCTATTGATGATAGCTTTCCTGATGAACAATTAAATGTCATAAGCACTTCTCGTAGCACTCCATGGTATGCTGATTATGCTAATTATATTTTTGCTAAGTTTATACCACCTAGCTTCACATACCAACAAAAGAAAAAGTTTTTCTATGACTTGCGACATTACTCTTGGGATGACCCACATCTTTATAAAGAAGGGGTAGATGGTGTTATTAGACGTTGTGTACCTGAGCATGAACAGGAACAGACCCTACGCAAGTGTCACTCCGAGGCTTATGGAGGGCACCACGCAGGAGATAGAACTGCACATAAGGTACTACAATCCGGTTTTTATTGGCCTACTCTCTTCAAGGATGCCAGTAAGTTTGTTTTGTCTTGCGATGAATGTCAAAGAATTAGTAATATTAGTAGACGTCAAGAAATGCCTATGAATTATTCACTTGTTATCGAACCATTTAATGTTTGGGGCTTTGATTATATGGGACCTTTTCCTGCCTCTAATGGATATACTCATATTTTAGTTGCTGTTGATTACGTTACTAAGTGGGTAGAAGCTATTCCAACTAGTAGTGCTGATCATAACACTTCTATTAAAATGCTTAAGGAAGTCATTTTTCCGAGGTTTGGAGTCCCTAGATATTTGATGACCGATGGTGGTTCACACTTTATTCATGGTGCTTTCCGTAAGATGCTTGCTAAATATGACGTTAATCATAGAATTGCATCTCTTTATCACCCGCAGTCTAGTGGTCAAGTAGAATTGAGCAATAGAGAGCTCAAATTAATTCTGCAAAAGACTGTTAATAGGTCTAGGAAGAATTGGTCCAAGAAACTTGATGATGCATTATGGGCCTATAGAACGCATATAAGAATCCTATGGGTATGTCTCCGTATAAAATGCTTTATGGAAAAGCATGTCACTTACCTCTCGAACTAGAACATAAGGCATATTGGGCTATTAAAGAGCTCAACTATGATTTCAAACTTGCCGGTGAGAAGAGGTTATTTGATATTAGCTCACTTGATGAATGGAGAACACAAGCCTATGAAAATGCCAAGTTGTTTAAAGAAAAAGTTAAAAGATGGCATGACAAAAGGATACAAAAGCATGAGTTTAAGGTAGGTGATTATGTATTGCTATACAACTCTCGTTTAAGATTTTTTGCAGGAAAACTTCTCTCTAAATGGGAAGGTCCCTACGTTATAGAGGAGGTCTATCGTTCCGGTGCCATAAAAATCAACAACTTCGCAGGCACAAATCCAAAGGTGGTAAACGGTCAAAGGATCAAACACTATATCTTCGGGAGGGGGAAATCATAGTCATCATCATCACCAACGCTCCTCTCATCGGGAGAGGGCAATCTCCATCAACATCTTCACCAGCACCATCTCATCTCCAAACCCTAGTTCATCTCTTGTATCCAATTCTTGTCTCCAAGTCCGGGATTGGTGCTAGTAGGTTGCTAGTAGTGTTGATTACTCCTTGTAGTTGATGCTAGTTGGTTTACTTGGTGGAAGATCATATGTTCAGATCCTTTATGCATATTATTACCCCTATGATTATGAACATGAATATGCTTTGTGAGTAGTTACGTTTGTTCACGAGGACAAGGGAGAAGTCTTGCTATTAGTAGTCATGTGAATTTGGTATTCGCTTGATATTTTGATGAGATGTATGTTGTCTAACCTCTAGTGGTGTTATGTGAACATCGACTACATAACACTTCACCATTATTTGGGCCTAGAGGAAGGCATTGGGAAGTAATAAGTAGATGATGGTTTGCTAGAGTGTGTAAGCTTAAACCCTAGTTTATGCGTTGGTTCGTAAGGGGCTGATTTGGATCCATATGTTTCATGCTATGGTTAGGTTTACCTTAATACTTTTGTTGTAGTTGCAGATGCTTGCAATAGAGGTTAATCATAAGTGGGATGTTTGTTCAAGTAAGAACAACACCCAAGCACCGGTCCACCCACATATCAAATTATCAAAGTACCGAACGCGAATCATATGAACGTGATGAAAACTAGCTTGATGATATTCCCATGTGTCCTCGGGAGCGCTTTTCCTATTATAAGAGTTTGTTCCGGCTTGTCCTTTGCTACAAAAAGGATTGGGCCACCTTGCTGCACCTTATTTACTTTTGTTACTTGTTGCTCGTTACAATTTACCTTATCACAAAACTATCTGTTACCACTTATTTCAGTACTTGCAGAGAATACCTTGCCGAAAACCGCTTATCATTTCCTTCTGCTCCTCGTTGGGTTCGACACTCTTACTTATCGAAAGGACTACGATAGATCCCCTATACTTGTGCCTGCCGGAGCTACACCAGAAGCTACCCCGCCATCTCAGCGGAGAAGCAGCGTGGTTTCCACCGAGCTCCTTCAGCAGCCTGACTTCACGGCTCCCAACTACCCCGTGGATGCTATCACGGAGGCTCAAGATTGCCACCTTTAGTGCAATGGGGGCACCTCAAAGTCAAGGCGGTTGTCGGCTCTGTTGCACCTCCTCAACCCGGCGCAACTTTTCACTGCCTTTCGATTCCACAAGGCTATGCTGTTCTGATGGTCAATTAAATAATGAAGGGATTTGAGGAGCTCGAGCTTGACCACCCTACCGGTGAAGGGGAGACTCAGCTGGGTCTTGCTCTGAAGACTCCATGTCTATGGCAGAAGGAGCTCATCAAGCTTCCGAACTAGACGCCTCCGCCTCCTCCTCCTCCTCCGGCGAGTCAGGGCACACCGCCTCCTCCTCCGGTGAGTGATCAGGGCACTCCGCCTCCTTCTCCCGCGCGTGGCGGCACTCTGCCTCCTTCTCCGCCTGCGCCGGCGTGTCCGAGCAGCCCGCCTCCTCCTCCGCCTCGTCAGCAAGGACGGAAGAGAGCCGACGCCGCTCCGGCTGCTCCGGCGCGTCGTAGCACTCCGCCTCCTTCTTCTCCGCCTCGTAAGCAACGAAAGAAGACAGCCGTAGCCGCTCCGGCTGCTCCGGCGTCTAGCAGTACAGCCAGAGGCGGGAGGCAATACAAATTCGGTCCATCTCTCAAGCCTCTAAAGAAGTTACCATACGAGATGACCGAGGAGGAAAACGCGAAGATCTGTAAAGCCCACGTGAAGGACTTTTTTGCAAAGAAAATTCCACCTCCGGAGGAGAAGATAGATGCGGTGAAATTGAAGCGCACTTTGGATGCCCTGAAGCGACCAACACTGCCTCCGCCGAATGGCAACCATGTCCGGGCTCTTAAAAAGGCAGCGCAAGAAGCACGCAAGTCGGGAACTACTTCAACTGACAAAAGGTTATAAGAACGAAGAAGTGGGAAAAAAAATTCCCCAGCTCGGCGAACAGGCGTACCAATCATGCCCCCCCTGAAGGTGTCTAGCGATATCGTCGCAAATCTGCCGGGGATGCTGCCCCCAATCCTGGTGATTACCTGCCCGACTCTGCACTTTTTGATACAATGGAGGTGGACGAACACAAATACCGGAACGGGAAGCCTCTCGTCAAACCTGGTCACTTGCTACTGTCTGTAAGTACTACTTCTGTAATTAAGTCTCTATATATAGCTCAACTATTTCATTGCAAGTATATATAATTATCCTCGCTATTGAAAGGACATGCGGTGCCCCCGTGTGTGGTTTTGGTAATTGATGACATTCTCTATGGACTAATGGTTGCCTTGAGTTTATTTGAAGGTTTTGTCCATAGGCTTTTCTTGGAGTACATGTGTTGGTTTCAAGGAGAGTTTTGTGTCGACCAAGGTGCTATTCAAGGAATTATCCAAAGATTGGTCATGTTGCGGAGTGCAAGTTCAAGTGATGCATAACGAAGAGATCAAGTGCTTGAAGCTTTCCGTCCATTGTGGTGACAATGGACTTGTGAAGATGAGCGAAGAGTGGCTCACCCATAGTGGAGTATGGGGAGCAATCAACTAGTCTTCATCGAGCCAACGCAATCAAGAAAGGTGGTCCAACTTGAGGGAGTCAAGATCGTCATCATCTAGCTCAAGTGGACTTTGTGCAAGGCAAAGGTTTGCCCTTGATAGGTTTTCTATTTTACCGGTCTCATGGTAGTTGTGGGAGACCGGGTTATAGGATCGATTGCCGTACTATCAAGGGGGGCTCTCGATGAGTTGCTTGATCGTATCGTTCGTAGAGAGCTCAAACCATTGCATCCTTGCATCATCCTTATTGGTTCTTGTTTGGTTCTTCTCCTTGCGAGTTTTGGAGCTTATGGTCATTTTTATGACAAGCTCGAGTTCATCGAAAACGGAGTTCACATGCATCTTCTATGATGTTTTCGATGTTGGAGGATATGTCGTTTCTTCTCTGTTGGAGGTTTCACTCCTTTGTTTGTTAGGTTTCACTCCTTTGTTTGTTAGGCATACCTTCTATGATGCACAAGAACCTAGTTCCGTCTAGTTCTAGCTGTTGTTGCTAGATGTCCTTTTCTTTTGTTTATTTTAGTGTAATTTATCTTGATTCTTTCTTTTGTTTGTTTTTCTTGTTTTGTTGTAGAAGCGCAAGAGGTCTTCTGATTTTCCTGTAGCAAATACACTGGCAAGTTGCTCTGCACTGTTATTGGTGGCTTGTCTCCTAGGCTAGTCCGTGTTCTTCAGAGTTACAGGGCAGATTGCCTTCTCAAATTTGTGAGGACAGAGGTGCCTCTTAGGTTTGTCAAATGGTTAGCGTCCAAATTCGATGTTCTTGCTTCAGAGATTCAGATTAGGAAGAAGTTTATTCCGATTTCCAAATATGTCATCCATGACATCTTAGATCTTCCTGTTGATGGTGAGCCTATTGTGTCCAATGCTGATGCTGGGCGTGAGTTTATCTTGTCCCATTTCAATGTGACTAGCATCCCACCAGTTTCTTTCTTCTGCAATGAACTCAAATCTGAAGAATTGCCCGATGAAGACATTTTCATCTGCTTCATGTGTAATTCCTTGTCCACTTTCTTGTGTCCAAATTCAAGCCTTTTTCCTAGTCCCAAATATCTCCAACTTATGTTAATTGGTCTTACATAGTAATTCGTAGCGGGTTTACACAGTAATTTACAAAGTACTTGACACAGTAATCTTAGCACTTCCTTACTGTTGGTTACTGTTCATTTTTGTTGGCTTGTTCATAAGTGTAATTCTTACAGTATAATTCTTGGTACATTTACAGTGAAATTCTAGGTGGATTTACATTGTAATTCTAGGTCGATTTTACAGTGTATATCTAGGTAGAATTACAGTGTAATTCCTACTATATTTACACTGTAATTCTTGGTCGATTTTACAGTGTAAATCTAGGTAGAATTACAGTGTAATTCTAAGTGGATTTACACTGTAATTCCTACTATATTTACACTGTAATTCTAGGTCGATTTTACAGTGTAAATCTAGGTAGAATTACAGTGAAATTCTAGGTGGATTTACACTGTAATTCCTACTGTGTTTACACTGTAATTCCTATGGATTTTCAGTGTTTTTCTTAGTGGATTTGAACTGAAATGCTTAGTTTAGTAGATTTTACAGTGGATTCAAACTCGATTTATGGTGTTTTTAGTGGATTTACAGCGGTATTTATAGTGTAAATCTTAGTGATACGGGACGCCTCGGAAACGATCTTTCACGGTGCCAAAGAACTCACAAGGAGCAGCAACAAACTCACTCGAAACTTGTTTCAACAAACTTTGTTTCTCTCAAGTGGCAAGAAGAAGAGGAAACACTCTCAGATAAATTGCAGCGGATAACTAGCTTGGTTTACAAGGATGCAACCCAAACCATGAATCTTGTGAACCTATGAAGAATCACAAGAGGGAACCACAAGGATCCTATATGAATTGAGGACAGGCCCTCCAATCCACACACACGAGCTAACACTCAACAATACTAGTGCTCACAGCACAACACAACCTCACCGGCTGTCTACAAACATAAACTCAGAAATCTCATCCCCCTTCACATGGAATAGCTGGGGAATATTATACTAGAAGCACCCACTAGTTAGGTGTGAAAACAACTTAAAATGAAGGGTAAATTCGTGAGCCCCAAGCTGCAGCAGGAGCAAACTTGTTGAGCCTCGCGCTGTAATAAATTCCTGGACAGCTTGCATGGAAACTTGCACAACTTTTGATTCAAGACCTCAAATGATGCACCGTTTTTTTGAATGAAAGCTGACTTCAAAGACCATCTTTTCCAGCCTCTATAAAGTGCTAGAGACTTCCAGAATTAATTAGGTTTAGGTGGGAAGTTGCAGCTGGAAATCTGATATGTCATTTCTCCCAAAATAGGCACCGGAAGCTTCCCAACTAAGATAATGGTTTTGCCCTTGTCTTCCTTTGGATGCTCTAATGGTTCAACATTTGTGCTAGCATTAACCTCACTCTTGGATGCCTTGGTCATGATCTGGTCCACATCATCCTCCCTCCCTTCAAACAAAACCGTCCTCGGTTTTGAGATATTCTTTTTGGGCTTCTTCACTTGTGGGAATTGCTCAACCTTGAGTACTTGATCCACCATAGGTTCCAAGACATGGTTCACTCCTTGATGCATGAAAGAATACTTGTTAGACCTCCCATGGTGAGTAGTATCATGATCAAACTGCCACGGTCTTCCCAAAAGAAGATGACAAGCTTGCATTGGCACCACATCACATACCACTTTGTCCACATAACTTCCCACTAAAAATTGCACCCTAGCACGATGCGTAATCTTCAGCTTACCAACACCATTCAGCCACTTCACATAATATGGCTGGGGCTGCCTCCATGTTGATATCCCAAGAGCATGCACAAGATCACTACTAATGATGTTGTTGTAGCTGCCTCCATCGATGACCACCTTGAAGTTTTTGTCATTGATCTTGCAAATGGATTGGAACACATTTTGTCGCTGGCCCTTCTCAACAATAGGAGCATCATCATGAGCCACTTTGCGAACCATGAGATTAACACCATCTCCTCCATCTGAACTCAGAGGTGCTCCGGTCTCAAAAGTACAATAATTAGCATCTTTCTTCTCAGATTCAGATTTGTCACTTGAGTCATCGGTGACATATCCATCATTTGTGAGTAAAACCTTCTTGATTAGGACAATCCTTCTTGAAGTGACCTCTACCCTTGCCTGTATGGCATTGAATATTACTAATGCGAGTGGCAGGAGTATTGGAAGATTCAACCTTTGATGCATTAGCTTCTTTTGTAGTCATCTTGTTGTGTGAGCGAAAATCTGCAGCAACACTTCCGTCTACTTCTCGCTGAACTAAACCTCTCCAAGTGCTTGATGTATAGGTTTGGCTGCGATTTTGGCGACGCTTCAGCTGCTGCTCTACACGAATAGCTTGATGCACAAGTTCTTGCAAATCTTGATATGTAACCATCTCTATCCTTTCTTGCACATCTTCATTCAGTCCATGAAAGAATCTTGACATTGTGGCCTCCTCTGGCTCATTCACCGCTGTCCTAATCATCAAAATCTCCATCTCTTTATAGTACTCATCAACACTAGAATTACCTTGGCACAACTGTTGGAGTCGATTGTACAAGGTTCTTGTGAAATGTTCAGGAACAAACCGTCTCATAACAGGTTTTTAATTTGCACCCATGTCTCCGGACGACCTCCAGCACGACACAATTGGTTCCACCAAATCAAAGCATATCCAGTAAACTCAATGGATGCATATCGTACCTTCTTCTCCTCCGTATAGCGGTGGCTGTAAAAAATCTGATCCACACGCATCTCCCACTCCAAATAATCATTGGGCTCGGTTTTCCCGTTGAACGATGGTATGGTAAGTTTGAATTTACCAATCCCGTCATCTTCATGGTCACGATGAGCACGCCCATGACCACTTCCTCACATGGCAAAGCCTTCTTGGCCTTCTCATGACGATCATGATGAACACGTCGTGGTCGAGGCTCGTAGTAGTTTCGAGCATCATCGGAGTGGTCGGTCCAATGCTCTCCATGGTGGTCCTGCTGTATGGGGAGTTGTCGATGTCGACCCCGTGCAGCAAACCCATCTCGTGGTGGCGACGGTGGCGCCCAAGTAGCACCTCGCTGGTCGTAGCGAGCACGCCGAGGTGGTGCAGCATAGTAGCTATGAGCATCACCCGAGTAGACATGGTTGTGCTCTCCATGCCCCTCCTCAAGGTGGCGTTGGCCCTGCTGTTCTGGGATTTGTCGATGTCGACCCCGTGCAACAAGCCTATCTCGACGGAGTTCCTCAGTGAGGGAGTCGATTCTCCAGCCAAGGTTGCTCTCCACGGCCGATATGCGCCTCTCCACCTTGTTCAACACATACTCTCATGTATCCTCCAATGCCAACACATAGGCGGGCTGCAAGCTTGGATCGTACACGGGAAGTGGCAGCTCCTCCTCCACGAGGCGCCTACCTCCATGCACACCATCAACACTGCTGGATCTCCTCGAACCCATGGAAGCTTCTCAAGAACAAAATCAACAAGAGAGAAAATAGCACCGCGAACAACCTAAAGCTCTGATACCAAGATGATACGGGACGCCTCGGAAACGATCTTTCACGGTGCCAAAGAACTCACAAGGAGCAGCAACAAACTCACTCGAAACTTGTTTCAACAAACTTTGTTTCTCTCAAGTGGCAAGAACAAGAGGAAACACTCTCAGATAAATTGCAACGGGTAACTAGCTTGGTTTACAAGGATGCAAACCAAACCATGAATCTTGTGAACCTATGAAGAATCACAAGAGGGAACCACAAGGATCCTATATGAATTGAGGACAGGCCCTCCAATCCACACACACGAGCTAACACTCAACAATACTAGTGCTCACAGCACAACACAACCTCACCGGCTGTCTACAAACATAAACTCAGAAATCTCATCCCCCTTCACATGGAACAGCTGGGGAGTATTTATACTAGAAGCACCCACTAGTTAGGTGTGAAAACAACTCAAAATCAAGGGTAAATTCGTGAGCCCCAAGCTGCAGCAGGAGCAAACTTGTTGAGCCTCGCGCTGTAATAAATTCCTGGACAGCTTGCATGGAAACTTGCACAACTTTTGACTCAAGACCTCAAATGATGCACCGTTTTTTTTTTTGAATGAAAGCTGACTTCAAAGACCATCTTTTCCAGCCTCTATAAAGTGCTAGAGACTTCCAGAATTAATTAGGTTTAGGTGGGAAGTTGCAGCTGGAAATCTGATGTGTCATTTCTCCCAAAATAGGCACTGGAAGCTTCCCAACTAAGATAATGGTTTTGCCCTTGTCTTCCTTTGGCTGCTCTAATGGTTCAGCATTTGTGCTAGCATTAACTTCACTCTTGAATGCCTTGGTCATGATCTGGTCCACATCACTTAGTGTAATTTTAGTTGATTTTATAGTGTAATTTTAGTGTTTTTGTCATTTTAATTTTAATTGTGTGTGGTTAGTTTTAGACTATAGATGGGAAAGTTTTGCCTTGTAACCTGGGTTCTTTTTCTCCTTTCTCGCTGCTTTGCCTGTGTGGGTTGAAAAGAGTTGGGGTGTGGACCCGATAACATCTTGATGCGGGTCCGTTTATAGCTGGACAAAAAGGAACATACAAAGAAAAGGGGAAACGGACAGGGACACTTGTCATCCTCTAATTGGCGAAAAAATATGACTGAAAGCCAATTTGTTTTCATCTGGATGTAAAGTAGACAGTCCCAAAATATAATATCTACATCTAGATATTTTGTTTGTTTGCGATATTAGATTACTATACAAAGTTATACAATGGATCGTGAGACAACAGATCGGTCATTTATACATGAGTTGGTGGCCCCACGCTCATAACTAATCAAAATTTGTATGCTGGATCAGTCTGCGAAATTAACTGAGCTCATGATATCTAAAAGTTTCAAAAGTACACCGGGCACATGAAATTAGATCACAAAGGGAGTAAAAGTTTGGATCGAAACCGCAAGATGGCTGCTTCGTCATGTGTACTGAGCCAACTGTTTCTTGCGGATGATACCGGTAAGTGCATAAAGCAAAGCTCATATCACGGGCAGGCTGATTGTTTGTGCGTTATGTTAAATCGGTATGCGATATGTTACACACCATGTTCTTTATACATGTATAATATCACCACTGGAATAAGCGTTTAGATCAAGAGCCACCTGACCGTCCGACTTTACTAAGCCTGTGGGTTGTTTAAACATGGCATTAGACCATTGAACGGAATTGAAGTTTAGATCGTGGATCAACTAATCAGTTGTATGTAAATTAGATATGTTTAGAATTACGGTTCAAATACCCAATGATCATACTCCCTCCGTACCAAAATAAGTGTCTCAACTTTGTACTAACTTTAGTACAAAGTTATACTAAGGTTGAGACACTTGTTTTGAGAGGGAGGGAGTATTTGTTAAATACCCCTAATTAAATCTGTGAGAAAGTTTATTTTTTTAGACACAAAGCTTGTGTATCTTTTCATTGATAGAAGAATAGAGAATGAGTACAAAGCGAGGGTACAACGCATGCACAAACGCAAGATGGCGTGAACACGGTGTCCAGAGCAGAGAGACAAGGGTTGCTTGGCCCGAACAAGCACACAACACAGCTAAACTCCCTAACATGAGAAGCAATCCGAACCAACATGACATCCCACATCCACAAGTCCATCACCCTGGACGCCGCAAGCACAAAAGATGACGCCTTCAAGAAGGATAACAACGCTGTTGTGCCATCGCCGTCCGGTCCAAAGAATCAGACCTAGGGTTTCCCTTGGTGCTCGAAGAGGGGCGTAGAGAGGCTATAGAAACGCCTCCAAGGAGGGGATGACACTTTCTAATGTTGCTGCTACCAGCACTGGCAAGCCGAGCAAGGATTTCTCCTGGCCTAGGTCTGAGCAAACCCTAGCCACATATCAGAAATCAGGAGTCGAAGTCAAGTGTAGGTCGAAGCCCAACACATGAAGGGGAGTCACACCGGACATGCGAGCCTTGACATGACAGGAGGCGGGGCAACGAGGTTGCCGGGGTTTGGGGGGTGACGGGGGCCGATGCAGGGGACGCGACGACGAGCGGCGACGCTAGCAAGGCAGTAACTAGAGGGGAGCAACTCCGGACCATCGGGGCCGAGGCCGTTAGTGACCGGCAAGCCATAAAGGTTGGAGGAGACGTAGCCTCTAGAGCGCCGTGGCCGGCGCGGCGCCGGAACACACACCAACAACCATGGACCCAGGAAATGCAGGTCCAAGGTCGTCGGGTTTGGAGCCGCACCGCCAATAGTCCCACCACAAGGCACAAGCGCCCGCCGAACGCCAGACCCGACGCGCCGCAAGGGAGAGCCGCCGCTGAGGAGGCACCACCAGAGACACATCAAAAGCCACAACCGTTGGAGCCATGGCCATGGATCGGGGGAAGAACGGCAGACGCCGTAGCGTCACCAAGAGCGGGCAAACCGGCCGAGGAGCTCCGCCACCAACCACCCGGGATCCAGCCCAGTAGGACTAAGGAACACCGGTGAGTGGAAGGACTTCGCTGGGATCCTGCCGTCAGATCTAACGCGGGGCTTGGGGGAGGAAGGGCCTCGCCGGTAGGCGCAGGCAGCACTGGTGGCCAAGTGGAGCGAGCAAGGGGCAGTGAAGCAGATGGACGGAGGAGGCGCACCGGTGCTAGCTTGTAGCGCCCCGGGACTAGCACTATGCAGATCTAGCCAAGTCTGCTAGCCTCCGCATAGAATCAATCCCAAGATAAAACTTCACACGATTAACACGTCGTAGCGAGCCCGCCATGTGGAAGATATGGTATCACAACACAGTCTACAAATATTCCGCATACAACAACAATAATACATATACAGTACCTCATACAATCAGGGTCTTACGACCAAAATCACACATACAACAAAAACTAATAAGTAAGAATAAAGATTGCCTTAAGAAGGCTGAAATAAAAACGAATACGTCCATAACCCTGTCAAGACCGCTGTCTAAAGGGCAACCAAGCTAACGTTGTCCATCACCATACCTGTAAGCTGCATAGATACCCGTTGTGGCAAGGGTGAGTACTTTGGGTACTCAACAAGTCTCATCACGAAAGGTACTAGAACTAACAATACTTATAGGTGTGGTAGTGGTAAGTGGCGAGGTTGCGGCAAGCGACTAAGAAATATACTACACTAACGTCTATTAGATTCGGGATGACAAAGCATACGTGAAAGGGGTCGTAAACTAGTCATCTATTCACCTGCCTAAGCATTCATAACACTACCTTGTCCTCTCCTTTGGAAAGGATCCCCTCGAAAAAGAGACAATCAAGGCGCACACATGTTGGCAAATTTTAGTTAAGTCAATTAAGGTTATTTATGGACTAGCATCATGTTCCAAGTCGTCTATAACCTGGACACGGATTTTTGAAAAGATTTAACTCTGCAGGGGTGCTCCAACTTCCCACTATAGGTATCGCACACAAGATCCTACCCAACCGGCGAACCAAAAGGTTAGTCGCGACAACACCCTCTAACTAACCACAAACAAATCCAAGCGGCCACCCTGTGAGTCGACACCCGAATCGAGGGCCGGATGTATCTCTGAAATGGACTCTACCATCAGAGTGAGGTCGGAAGTGACAGTGGCTGAGTCTCAGGTTGCCATCCCTAGCTCCCTAATTGCGGACCAATAAGGAGCTCCGCCCCAGTGGCCCAAGTTATTTAGAAAAATTCACAGGGCTCGGAACCCCGACAAAGAAAACGCAAGGTTGTAAATGAAAAACCGGTTCGGGCCACCTAGATATGTTTGAAGCTAGTTAAGTAAGTCAATGGGAGCCCCATAGAACTCCACATCGGCTGGGGCGCTAAACATGGAATATAACAATCAGAACTCAGTACTTAGGGCGATTCAAATGGAACAAAACAACAAGGCATAAGGCCCAACCTTCCACCGTTCGTCTGATGCACTACCATATCATCATATCATATAAATCATATAACTTTAACATAATAGCATGACATCCCAGATAACAGTAACCAAGGTAACCACATGGCAGTAGACGGGCTCTGCAAACCCTATGCATGATACTAAGCAAGGGTTGAGCAAGCGGTAACATAGACATCACAAGGTTTGCTTTTGCTAGGAGGTGGAAGTCATGGTTGTATAGTGGCAACAACATAGGTTAAAGTATCTGGAAGGTAATGAGACAAAATGATAGCATCACAAATGTAGCAAGCAAAGCTAGTAATAGTATCAAGGGTAATGATCATCCTTGTCTGAATGCCCCTCGGCCTGGTGAGAAGGCGGATTCCCTAAAGTGACCTTGCTCGAAGCTCACATCATCTCCGAGTCCTATCCGCGGAAGTAAACTATCTATCTAATCAATTTAAACGAGGTACACAATTTATGCATAGCATTTCCTAAAATATCCCATGACAATTAATTAGTTACTTAAGGTTTTTCCCTGAACATCATTTTGAAGTGGTTAACAGGAGAAGATAATGGCATGGTTGCATTCTACACATTTTATGGTCCAAAACCATATATAAAGTTTTGTGATCCGAGTTATGGTTAATTATTTATAGCATTATCAAGGTTATGCATTTTTCTGTAATTTATTAATGGTGCAGAATATACTAAACAACACATGGGCCTAAACAGGCACTACTGGGCCGCAGGACTAAGCGTGAGATAATATGCAGGGCTCTTGGGCGACAAAAAAGCAGCAGACGCTATTGGGCCACAGCCCAACAGGGAAGAGAGAGGGCGCCGGGGGAGGTGCTCACCTCATGGGCTTTGCGGCCCATGTCGGTGATGCGGCCCAAGGGGCTCACACAACTACCATCGGCCGGCACCGAAGCCAAACTGTGTATGGACAACACAATCACGCACCGAACAACTGCACTCACCTTTCAGAACAAATACCATTCCAACAACGACCCAACATGATATACGAATGACAAAAAAACCACCAGAACATAATTAAAACCCAAGCTAATGTAGATAAAACCAAAATGAAACAACCGACCACAGTAACCTGCTAGAGAAAAAAAAGTGTTAATTACATCAGTGAAGAATGGTGTGGCAAAGCGCGCGTTAGCCTCTAGTGAACATGTATATTCTATGGGATTTTCTAAACTATTTGCAACAATAACATATATTAGTGCTCAATCTGTAGCTAGCCTTTTTGATAGGCTCGTAGAGAACGACGTACTCATTTCTTTCTTCATCAATCGTGGCGTGCATGTTGATTGTGTATTAAGAATCATGGAACAAATTGTAATGGGCTTCAAATAGGGCCATGTTAGGCCTGCTTTTAACTTGACCTGAAAGCTGTAGGTAGTGTAAATCTAAGTGATTAAAACTTGCACAATTAGATGTGCTCACATGATCGACGGTCAGATGCTTTGCCTTTTTGTATGATCTTTTTGTGTGTCTATCCTTTTTTTCTGCGTAATCTGTCATATACTTTTAGTTTATAAAAGATGTATTGTGAAAAATATGGAGTGCTTCAGTGAGTTAACTCTAAAATATAACCTTTGTACAGTTTAGCAGCAGAAAGTGCAGGCATCTTTCCTTCTCAATGCTACAAAGTAACATGAACTTGGTGTATGAAAACACTCAAGTAACTAATCTTACGTAAATCTCATCGATTCATTCTGTAGTAAAATAATCTGGAAACTGAGGTAACCAACTGGGTTTCTGAATCCTGGCGTAGATTTCACTCGATAAATATGAGCCATTAACCTTCCTTTCGCCATTTTTTATATTTCTTATCTGTTTTACTGCATTGTAAGTAAATGGCCACCTTATGAGCATTCCTACAGGATACTGACAGAAAGGCAAACTTGCAACCGCCGGTGCAAGTCGGTGATGAAGGGAAAACTGGGCAGCCAAATACAACTGATGAACCTTTAGGAGATTCTTGTTCATTTTCAGTAGCAGGTGATGATAGTAAAAAGGTCTCCCGTGAATACATTGAACTAGTAAGATCCAAAGATGTCTAGATTCTCTGTAATTTTTGTGGGGACAATGCTGGTAACTGCAGCTTCGGCTATTAGTAAATAACTAAACATTTTGTGCTGTTGCAGGTCCAGAATTTAATAGAACGATGCCTACAATTATATATAAATAGAGGAGAAGTTAAGAATAAATGCCTTCTTAGCAAGTGGCTGTGGAAGCTCTCATCGAAGAATGATGCTATGTGGGCTCAAATCCTTCGCTGCAAGTACCTCCAGACAAAAACTTTGTCCCAGGTTATAGTCAGGCCGACCGATTCGCCCTTCTGGAAAGGCCTGATGAAAATTAAACATGCCTTGTTTAATAGGACGAAGTTTGTTATTGGAAACGGCACGAGTACATGTTTCTGGGAGGATACTTGGCTCGGCGAGACACCCTTGGCCATCCAATACCCGTCTTTGTACCGCATTGTTCAACGACGTGAGGTGTTCGTCGCATCGGTCTTTCAATCTACCCCCCTTAATATTCAGTTCCGACGAACGCTAGCGGGCAATCGTTGGGAAGAATGGCTCCGTCTAGTTAGGAGACTGATGGAAGTCCAGCTTTCACAACAACCCGATGAATTACGCTGGAAATTGACTAAGTCTGGAGTATTCACGGTTAAATCAATGTATATTGATGTTATTAATTCAAACTCCATTCCTACGTCCAAGCATGTTTGGGATGTCAAAGTTCCTTTGAAAATAAAAGTGTTTATGTGGTTTGTCCATAAACAAGTTATTTTAACTAAGGACAACTTGATAAAGCGTAATTGGACAGGACCTACTAGGTGTAGTTTCTGCGATCGGGATGAGACTATCAAACACCTCTTTTTTGATTGCCCGTTGGCCAAGGTACTTTGGCAGATGGTCCACGTTGCTTTTATTATCAATCCACCGAATTCTGTTAATGCGTTATTTGGGACATGGTTTAATGGGATTGAGCCTGACTTAGCGAGACATATTCGGGTTGGAGTTTGTGCTTTGCTGTGGACTATCTGGACTTGCAGAAATGATTTGGTTTTAACAGAATATCATGTATACATTTTTTGCAGGTCATATTCGAACTACGGCACTGATCCGTTCGTGGTCGCTACTCACCTGCACGGAGGCCGTGGAGCATTTGGTTCTTGGGTCTTTCCTCTGGGTGATGGTAGCTCTGGATATCTTCAACCGGTTTGGATGTCGGTCATGTAATAGGATAGGCATTTAGTATCCCTATCTAGTTTTAGCCGGCCGGTTGTGGCGTCTTTTCTTGGCTAGTTGGTGTTTCTAGACCTTTTTGGCTCTGTGTGAGTTTTCTGTGCTTTTTTATTACTTTTGGAGACCTTTGGAACCATGTTGGCATTACTTTATTTGGTTAATAAGATGGCCGTATGCATCTTTCTGATGCAGAGGCCGGGGAATCCCCCTTTTCCAAAAAAGAGAGGAGAAGTTGTTAGGACTGTTTCTACTCGAGCAAGGATAGAACCTGGTTTTACTACATTAGGTAAGGTTTTCATGTTAAGTTTGTCCTGCAACTCATTTGGCAGCAATGCCCATTTCTCTTGTACTTATCACACATGGAAGTACTTGTTATCAGATAATCTTCTTGTAGAGTTTTAGATGTTCACTTTTAGTTGCCTAGGAACATGAAGGTTTCTAAGATGAGAGCCCTGTCCTGGATACATTATAGTTGTTTGTACATCAGCCATTACTATTTTGATGTAGTGACTAAATTGAGTACTAATATTATTCAAAATACGTCTGAAGAGAACATTTACTACTAGATGTGTACTTAAGTTAAGATAAAAACCTATTGTGATCCTGTAGTTCTGTACATCTGTATTTTTGGAAATGGAGGTATACCCCCGGCCTCTGCATCATGATGATGCATGCGGCCCTCTTATTAAAATGAATACTAATCTGTTTTATTCAACATTCTTTCTAGAAAATTTTAGAGCATTTGTTTTGGGGATTTCATAACTCCATCACGCCAACTGGAATTTGAAGGAAAACTGCTATCTCATATGTTTAGTATATGATGCATATTTTGATTTTTGCCTTATCTTTTGAGATGTTTTGATAGCTCAGCATTTAGATGCATCTGTTATAGCACTAAAGCCTTCCTCCACTTTTATCCTTCAGTATGGAAGAAGCTTGAAGAAGAGAATTCTGAGTTTTTTCAGGCTTATTACATAAGGTTGAAATTGAAAAAACAGATCAACTTGTTTAATCATTTATTGGAACACCAATCCAATTTGATGAAGTGCCCAGTACCCCAGCAGGTTCCACTGGCTCCAACACAGAATGGAATGAGTCCTATGCCTGGTAATGTCTATCCTCATATCGTACCCTAACTAAATTAGGTAATGAGGTTTGTTATCTGCCAAAGCTGTGATGTAATATGCAGGATTTACTTTTGTCAGTTATTATTAAAATCCCTATATAATTGATTTGAACCTCATTTGTAATTATGCAATTACAAACTTATATATACGATAATAGAGCATCTCCAGCAGATTATTGTGAGCCAATTTTTTCTCCTTCCCGATCTCTCTCATGGCGCGAGGTGGGGAGGCACGCGCCGGCGGTGGGGGCGGTGACAATGGCGACAGCATGGTGGGTGGCAGAGGAGAGACGCGTGCCGGCGGCGACGGCGGGATTTAATGGTTACCCGGTGAAGTGGCGCTTTTAGGGTGGGTTGCTACTCCTCTATATAGGATGTGTTGGGGTGTTTCTTTGGTGATCACCAAAAAAAGTTTGGGGAAAGGGGATCTGCTGGAGCATGTTTTTTTGGTTCAACTCACCCTATACCAGAATTTTTTTGGGGTGGGGGGAGGGGATCTGCTGGAGATGTTCTAATACATTCTTTTTGGATTTTATTCATGGCTTTGTTATTAATAAATCCTTTGATTCAGTGTTCGTGTTGTTTATACTAATAATGTAATGTCGCATGTTCGTTGACCTGTTGATGGTCCATGTCACTTGCACAAAAACTCGATGGTTGCTATATCCTTTGTTAGGTTGTTACCTGAAAGACCAATACCTCCCTTACGCTATCTGCTTACTATCGATGGCAGTCAGCTAACAAAAGGATACAAACAAATACTCCCTCTGTAAACAAATATAAGATGTTTTAGTGATCTAAATCGACTTATATTTGTTTACAGCGGAAGTACATGTTTCTGGCAAACCACTATTTACTGATAAATTTTGGTAATTATAAGTTAAGTCCAGTCGTCACCTTTAACATACAACACATAGGTTTGGTCCTGTTTTCCCGGAAGTTTCTAGTTGTAGATGCTGATAAACAATTCTATATACCTTACCTAATAATAAAGGATGGTGCGTTTATCTGATTTTTTGGTTCACCCTAAAGTTGATAGTAATTACCCACCATGCCACCCATAAGTCACAAAAATACCCCTTTGTTTTTTTGTAGGTCGTTTCGTTGCACGCAGCTTTTCGCCTCAAAAAAGAAATGACTGAATAAGGGCTCAAACCATGGTTGCGTTGAAGGAGCCCGCATGCACGAATCAAGTCATCTAAGCCAACCTTGCTAGAGAAATAAAGGAAGGTGTCTTTTTATTGGTTAAGCGAGTTTTCTCAAAAAAACGTACATGGCTGATTGGCTCTAACTTAAGCGGGATTTGAAAAATATATATTCCAGAAATAGGTTGGGCAAAGTTGATCTTAAAGAAGAGAACGTGACCAGTGACAACCTGCGGGGTATTCAATCAAATAATGCTTTGATTCGTGTGGCAACACCTGCCCATTTAGTATTGGGCCATTCAATCAAATAATGCTTCAATTCATGTGGCAACGCCTGCCCATTTAGTATTGAGCCATCGTCCCATGGAGGACGTGTATGAGGTGTGTGTGTGGGGCGCAGCTTGGCCTCACGTCTTCAATAACAATCATGTCAAGCAGTCGGCACCCGTCACCAACATGCTCCAATCCTAGGCGCCGCCTCACAAATGCCTGCCCTGCTTAACCAGTTGTCGCCCGTCACCAACGCACGAGGAGGACTCTATCGGAATCAAAATCAAAATCAAAAGTCCCTGTAGTGTCCGGCATAAATTGTTTTTCAGATTTTTGAGGACTTATTTTTTCCCGTTGCAACGCACGGGCTCTTTTGCTAGTATGACTTAAACCAGTTGAAGGGGCTACCTTGAATCCTTGATTCTAATAGCACTTCTTTCATTTGGTGTTACTTTCCTCCATGCATGTGCTAATGATGCTCCTGGCAGTAATGCTAATACTTTCTTGTTATCTCACGACAGACAGTTTTAAGTTTTCTCTTTTGACAATGAAATGTCATTCTATCTCTGATATTTTGTCAGTTGATACTTAGATTTGTTTCATTTTTTACAGGTCTGCTTTTTTTGTGAAGTTCTTTTCGTTTTTTCTTATGCGACTCTTCCTGTCATCGGCGCAGTTAACAATTTGCCTATAGGCAGGGTAAAAAAAACAATTTTCCTATAGGATATCCAGTACTTCGCAACCTGGAATACCTGCTCCTGGTCAGCCTCATGTTAATGCAATGGCTTGTGGTCCACCAGGCTACCATATAGCAAATGGGATGCCTTATCATCCGATTCGCATGGGCTCAGCAAATGGGTAAGCATCTTCATTGCCTGGTTTCCATTTGCTTATCTATCTTTTTTGCAGTTTATTTCCTGCGAACCACATTATGATACTTTGGAAAGTGAAACAAATGTTTTTGTCCTGTACATATCATTATCTTGTCAATTTTGAGACTTACATGGAATTATCTGCTTAATCGGTTAATCCATCTAGTAATTACCGTTTCTCTTTTTATTTACTGGTTAATCCTCCAATACAGGGTTCCATAAAGAACAAAGCATAAAAAAGTCTGGAACAACTTGTTGAATACTATTTTAGCTTTTCCCAAGAAAAATGTGAACTTTAACATAACCAATTAATTTTTCCTTCTTTTGGTCCATTTTCATTAGAGTTGTACAACCATGATTGTTCTTAGGATGGTGTACAAATCTACCAGGCTGCTACAATTAGATTTCTTTTCTCAGCACATTCATTATTCATTTAACGTTTGCGTTGTCTTGCTAAAGCATAATGGACAATGAATTACCTGAAGCTGCACATGCTGCAACAGTCTTTGGTACTGTGTCATCTGAGATTGCTATGAATCCATCATCCACATGTCGACCAACCATCTCGCTTTCACTCCATTGAGTTATCAGAGATGGATGTGGATGCATCAGCAGTAGATACCACCATTGGAGCTGATGTGGCGAATGGAAGGCCTCTGCAAATAGGACTAGATAGCGGTGATGGTTCTTCCTTAGGGCAGCAGATCTGGGATTTCAGCCTTTCTGATTTATCTGCAGATTTGACAAATTTGGGAGGTAATGTTCTATCTTGGGCGATCTTACCATTTGTTGTCACGCATATTGATACCGCAAGTTAGAAACATTGCTTCATTAGATTGGAAGTCATGGTATATATGGTGATATATTCGTTTTGTAGCCTATCTCTTGTTTAATTGAGGAAATTAGTATGATAATTTATAGTGGATAGAGATAATTGTGGAATATATGTTCAAATCCTACTAGCAGCAAAGCAAGAATCAGAAATATAGCTGCTATTATTTTATTGCAAAAAAAAGAGATAAGGACAGCATGCCATACAGTTTTAGTAAAAATGTGCTATTATCCTTAACTTTTTTTCTTGGAATTGACTTCCATAACATGTTGGTCTTTCCACTTTTTGGGTGATCAGAGCACAGACTAAAATGGCAAGCACGTTTCCTGGTGTAACTATATTCCATTCTAAATTTCAGCTAACTCATCTGCCTCAGATCATGGATTTGGTCCAGTTATTTTTATCATTTTGTAAAGGCTGTTCTCTTGACTTTCAGACCTGGCAGCTCTTTTTTTCGAAAAGGGGCGCTTTATTACTTAAAAGGTTTAAGCATTACACCCAGCCTCTGCATAATTAAGATGCACACAGCCACACAAAGTCCTCTGCAAGAACGAAAAATAGATAGGCGGAATACAAAGATAGAGTTTGTATAACGCCTAAAGCGGAGGTGGGCCAATCCTATGATCATGTTGCCACCCATGTTGGATAAAAGTATCCCTCGCCGTATCCTCCAATCGTGTACACACCTCCGTAAATAGGTCTCGATTCTCCATGCATTGTAGAGAGGACCATAAACGAAGAGTCCCGGTACATCTGTAGATAACCTGCATTAGAGAAGTACTTTTATCGTTAAAAACCTTATCATTTCTACATAGCCAAAGCGACCAAATAACGGCTAGCGCTCCCACCCTAAGAAGATTTCTAAACCTGTGATCAATCCCATGTAACCAGTTGCCAAATACATTGGCAACACTACAAGGAGGATACAAGCCAGAAACCATCTGGATGGCTGACCATATAGACCAAGCCAATTTGCATTGGAAGAATAAATGTCTTATTGTCTCATCATGATGACAAAAAACACATCGCAGACTTCCATGCCAATTCCCCTTGATAAGGTTATCTTTAGTAAGATTGACTCTGCGACGAAGATACCATGCAAATATTTTATTCTTAAGAGGTATCTTCATCTTCCAGATCTTCTTATTATTATCAACTGGAACATCAGACTGGATTAACGCTCTATACATAGACTCCATTGAGAATTTTCCATTCTCATGTAGGTTCCATAGAAATACATCAGACCCATGTGATAATGGCACTGTGGGCAACCGTTGAAGCAGGATGTACCACAATTGGAGTCTAGGTCCAATTAAATCTCTTCTGAACGTCACGGCGGAAATGATTCCATTACAGTGGCAATAGTATCACCCTTGTGATGCACAATGTTGTATGGAGCCGGATATTGTTCCCGGAGTGTGGCATTTCCTAGCCACTTGTCCTCCCAGAATCTAATTTCGAGCCATCCTTAATCGAGAAGGATCCATAGGAGAAGAAATATTTCTTCGTAGCCATTAGACCCGCCCAAAAGTGAGAATCCCCAGGCTTCTAGTATACTTGGGATACTGCCTTGGAGCCCACATATTTCCTCCTTAGGAGGGTTTGCCATACACCATTTTCGGTCAGTAATTTGAACAACCATTTGTCGAGGAGGGCCCTATTCTTAACCTCAAGGTCATGAATGCTCAACCCGCCTTGGTGTAACACCCCCAATGTCATGCTACAATAATCACCTGTTAATGGTGCCATGTCATCATGTTACTGTTGCTAATCTTCACTTGATCCAAATCACCATTCAAATTCAAATCAAATCTAAAGTCAAAAATTCTTATTTGTCAGACATGAAATGTAAAATGTTCATCTTGTGGCAAATAATCATTTGTTAATATTGGTGGTGGACCAACATTTTCGCAAGGTGTTTAAATGGCCTAAACCATTTAAAGAGTGTCTAAAACAATAGATTAAATGGCTTTTTAATTTATAAAAATGCTACCTTTTTCAAAAAGCCTCACAATCTTTTTGTGGCAATGCAAAATAATTCTTTGGAATAGTTTTAGCCAATGGCATAATTTTGCAAAGTCATTAGTGGCTAAAAGAAAAGGCAAAAGCTGCTGGAAAAGAAAAAAAACAATAAGAAAAAGAAAAGGAAAGAAGAAGGGGTGGAAAAGCCCCTGGCCTCCCCTTGGGCTTCGGCCCATCCCAGCAGGCCGGCCCACCTACCTTTACCCGGTCATGTTCCCCTCCCCATGTTCAATCGACCGAGAGCGCGCGCCCGCGCGTCGCCGCCTGACCAGCTTGCCGTCCCCGTCGTCGAGACGATTAGGTCGCCGCCCCGGACGCCTCGAGCCCTCCCCCTCACCTACCGCCACATCCACTCCCCCTGGACTCCTCGCCATTTCCCCCTTCTCTCTTCCTCGCTCGCTCACTCCCCTCTCTCTGACTCGAGCGCGCCCGTTGCCATCCTCCGTCGTCCCCGCGGCCACCGGAGCCGTCTCGTCCTCCTGACCTGTCCAACAGCACCGTCGACGTCTTCTCCCTCTTCCCCGGCCTCGCGTCCGAGCCGGAGGCCACTACATTGCCCGGATCGAGCCGGCGACCACCGTGGATCGCCGGAGCTCCTCCGCTCCGTCCGTCGCCGACTCCGCCGACCCGCTGCGCTCCTAAACATCCAAGGGCCACCGTGAGCCACACCGTAAGCCGCCGCATCGAACCCCTCTCTTTCTCCTCTTTCCACGCGCTCGCAGTCGTTGTTCTTCTTCATGGCCGAACCGCCGCCGCGCGTGCTCGTCACCGGCGTGCCTCCGATGACCAAATGGTCACGGGTGTGCGCCCAGCAGCTTCACCTCGCCGCGTAGAACCTGCCCAGCCTATTCTTTTGCTCCATAGCATGCTGTTTCGCCGTCTCCTTCACCCACCCGTACGCGCCGCCGCCTCCACTCGTCGTCAGCGCCGTTTCTGGCAGCTCCAGCTCCGGCCGGCCTCACTACGGGACGCGGCGGGCTCTCCCCATTCAAACGCGCCCGCCCGCGCCCGTGTAGACCCCCTGTAGACGAATCTCGACGAGGCCGAGTGCCCTCCGCCGCATTTTTGTGCTCGCCGGCGTTCAGCCGCCGGCCGGTAGCACACTGGGCCACCCACAGGTCCTTGCCGGTGGGGCCTGCCTCGCTGACGATTGACCTGGTCAATCAGTCTTTGACTAGGCAGGCCCCACCATCGACGCAAGGGCCACACCGCTTAATCCTCTAATTAAATGTTTTAGTAATTAAAACTAATTAGTTTAGCTAATTAGTCTATGACAGGTGGGGCCTTCCTGCTAAATAACTCTGTTTAGTTAGTTTTAAACTTCTGTTAGTCCACTGTCTATGACAGGTGGGACCCACTGGTCAGTTTGACCTGGTCAGCCGTACTATTGACTGCTGATGTCACAATGATGTCATGCTGACGTAGTAATTCCTTTCTGTTAATTTAATTAATTCCAGAAAGTGTTTAAATCTTTAGAAATTCATAGAAAATAAACCGTAGCTCGGATGAAAATGATTTCTATATGAAAGTTTCTCAGAAAAATCCAAAGAATCCGAATATGCGGTCTGTTCATCTCTCACATGCCCCTAGCATGCTGAACATGGAACTTTACCCCTCCGGTCATCTGTCTGACACAGTTCCGGAACCGGGAAAACATTCCCGGTTGACTTCCCCTTCACAGGTATCGTGTAGCACCGCGTTAGAACACGTCTAGCTTTGCCTGTTGTCCTGTTATGCACTTGCTTGCTATGTATTTACTGTCCCCCCCCTCTTCTCTTCGGTAGACCCCGTGACGATGTTGATGCCCCTGTGATCGACTACGTCATTGATGACCCCTCCTTCTCGTCTGAGCAACTAGGCAAGCCCCCCTTTGATCATCCCGATATCGCTCATTCCATTCTCTCATGCTTGCATTAGATTTTTTCTACTGTTATTGTTTGCTCCTATTCTGATGCATAGCCTGCTTCTGTAACCTGCTTATTGTTACCTTACCTGCTCATCCTAAACTGCTTAGTATAGGTTGGTTAGTGATCCATCAGTGACCCCCACCTTGTCCTTGTTGCCCCTGCTTCATCATCGAAGACCCGATCAACAGGATCGAAGACCAGGCCCCGGCACTGCACATCACTTTCCCCTTAGTTGCTCGACACTACTGGGTTACTATCGAGTGCCAAGGGTGAGACCTTATCAGCACTTCTGATGTTAACCCTATAGTGTAGCTATTCGGTCGTGGTCATCGAGGGTGATTCCGCCTTAACCACTTCCGATACAACTCTGTCGTGCAACCCCTCAAGTGTGAACCTCGAGGGTGGATCCTCTTACGTTCACCTTGATGATTACATTGAGTCGAATCCGTAAAGGGTGATTCCTCAGGTTTTCCCCTTGGTGTTAGACACACGGTTACTATGGTTACTATGACTTTACACTGAACCCTGTTACTAAAGATGGGTCGGCCCTAAGGGGTACCTGATGAAGTCATGTACCTGGGGTAGGGTCATAGACCTGCCCAAAGGTACCCTCCACAAGGACACTCGCAAGAGAAGCAGCCTTCCAGTCGACCTGGTAGGTTTCCACTCGACAGATTCAAAGACACTCGACCATGAAGACCCACTCGACCACCAGAGTCCAAGAGCCACTCGGTGCCCAAAGCGATCTGTAGTTAAATAGTCTTTATGACCTTAATGACACTTTATGTAAGGCGTTACGATGAACGCCTAGCTTTAACGCACCTTAAACCCTCTACTACGTGGGCTGTTGGGGTCTGGCGCACTCTATATAAGCCACCCTCCACGTAGAAGGGTTCGCACCCCTATAACACATACGCATATAATCCAGTCGACCGCCTCCGGCTCCGAGATGTAGGGCTATTACTTCCTCGAGAAGGGCCTGAACTTCGTAAATCCCTTGCGTATACAACTACTCCATAGCTAGGATCTTGCCTCTCCATACCTACCCCCATTCTCTTGTCGGACTTAGAACCACGACGGTTGGCGCCCACCGTGGGGCGGTGTTCTAGCGATTTGTTGGAGAAGTTGGGATTCTTTCGATCTCCTACACCATGGTTTCCGGTGGAGTTACATTTGGACGGCCACGAGATCCGTCTCGGTGCGCTCACGTTAAATCACCGACGACTCCGGCTTAACCGGGAGGCTCCACTCGACGTGGATGCGCTCCCGTCTGCGAGCGACGCACTTTCGCGCGTGTGTCCGCGGCGTCCTCCTGCGGCAACCGTTGACCCAGTATGGGTCGGCTCCTGCACCGTCTTCACTCCCAGTCTCCCGCCGGCGCAAGCGTTCCGAGTGAGGCATGCGGTGGCCCGCCAGTCGGCCATCCCCCAAGTCGCGGCAATCGAGCCCGACGAATCTCTCTACGGCCTGTTCGGTGGCTCCGAGAGGCTGCGTCGAATGCGATAGCGATGACCCGGCGAGAGGTTACGATGGTCGATGGTCCACGCGGTCCCCACAGATTCACCCGCACCAACGGAGGTGGCGGTGGAAGCGATCCGGAGCAAGCCCACGAAGAGTACCTGCCGAGCCCCTCACTTCGCTCCGGAGGGAGGAGCTTCGCCCGTCGGAACATGGATACACTTCATACTCCTATCGTTGGAGAAACCCACGAGGCTCGCGCCTTGGAGGATGCTTGGCGCTTAGCCAGCTTTGGCCGGCGACTTTTCGACTGGAGAATCTTCAGCGAGTACTCGACGAGCGTACGCGACCAAGGGTTCCAGAATCCAGTCGACGTCATCTCTTTCAACCGCCAACTCAGGTATATCGAACTCCGGTTCAGAATTTAGCAGCTGCCGCCCGTATAGCAGAGTCAATTCAGACTTCCCAGTCGGAGGCGGGTAGAGGTTTGGCAAAGAAATCGAGGATTTGCTCCGGGCGGCGGAGATCAAAACTCAGTTGTATCGATCGGCGGAACAGGGTTCACAACCGATCCGTCGCTGCGAATTCAGTCGATCGGCCCATAGTCGAGATCGCCCCAAGGCGTGAGGAACGTGGGGGCGGCGTGATGATCAATACAAGGGTCATGGCGGTATGAGCACCGATTCGATCGCAACGATCGACGTCGCGTGCACACTCCTCCCCAAGGGGTGGATCATACGCTCCTCGGCAGCGGGGCAACGACGCCAACAGTCTTTGGGCGAAGAGTTCCGGTCGACCCTGGAACTAGGCTTTGATGCGAGATCTATTATCGTTCAAGGTTTGGTCGACAGCAGAGCTCACCGAGACGGCCATGATAGAGATGTTCCTTCCAAAGCAGCAGAGTTCATGTCTCGTGACCGAGTGTTTCAAGAGAGCCATCGAGCCGCGGTGATTCCTCCTAACTTCAGGTTGGAGACCTGAGTCGATAAGTTCCTTTGGCGAATCCAAGCCTGACACTTGGCTTGAAGATTACCGAGTGGCGGTTCAGATCGACGGTGGCAACGATGAGGTAGCCATGAAGCATTTGCCTCTTATGTTGGAGGGTTCAACCAGGGCGTGGTTGAATCAATTAGCACCCAGCAGTATTTACACTTGGGAAGATCTTGCCCGAGTGTTTGTCAGGACATTTGAAGGAACTTGCAAACGACCAACAGGTTTGACGGAGTTGCAGTCGTGTGTGCAAAAGTCGAGTGAAACTTTGGGAGATTATATCCAGAGGTGGATCACTTTGCACCACACGATCGAGAATGTATCGATCACCAGCGATCTGTGCCTTCAAGGAAGGTGTCAAGAACAGAGAATTGAGTTTGAAATTTGGTCGAACCGGAGATATGACCCTGAGTCGGATGATGAAGATTGCCACCAAGTATGCAAATGGTGAAGAAGAGGATCGGCTCCGGAGTGGTAAATACAAATTGGCCGCCAATGAGGCCGGCAGAGGAAATTCGGTCGGAGCGAAGCGCAAAGTCGAGCGGCCCGCTCCGGAGAGGCCTTGGCGTAACCCAGGAAAGTTCAAGGGGAAACCCAAGGGTCCTTGGAATCCAAAGAAGGTGAAAGACCAGGATGGAAACGACGTGTTGGATTTGCCATGTCATATTCATACGAAGAAAGATGAAGAGGGTAAACTCATTTACCCGAAACATACTACTCGACAGTGTCGGCTCTTGATTCAGCAGTTCCAAGGGAAACAACTCAAGGATAAGGATAAGGAAGCATAAAGTTGAGGACAAAGATAGCGGTGATGGTGGATATCCTCGTGTCAATTCCACTTTGATGATTTTCTTGTCGACGCCGAAAGCAAAAGTCGATTGAAGGTTATCAATCGGGAAGTGAACTTGGTTGCTCTGCGACTCCCAATTATCTGAAATGGTCCTGCACCGCCATCACATTCGACCGGTCGATCACCCGACGCATATTGCCACCCTCGGGAGGCAAGCGTTGAGTGGTCGACCCAGTTGTTGAAGGCACTCGATCGACCAAAGTCACGATGGATGGTGGTAGTGGCTTGAACATATTATCTGTGGAGATGTTGAAAGGGATGGGCATTCCGATGTCCGGACTTCGATTACCAAAGAACATGAGCTTCCACGGAGTCATTCACGGAAACAAGGCTTGAGTCACTCGGTCAAATTGCTCTTGATGTAGTTTTTGGTGATTCAAAGCATTTCCGGAAAGAAAAGTTGATCTTTGAGGTCGTGGATTTCCAGAGCGCTTATCACGCTATTCTGGGGAGACCAGCTTATGCACGTTTCATGGCCCGACCATGTTACGTGTATCTTAAGCGAAGATGCTCGGTCCCAAGGGCGTGATCACCGCCACGGGAAATCGGAAGAAGGCAGAAGAGTGCTTCGAAGGCTCTCGGATCGCCGATGCTCGGTTAGCGATGGTAGTGCTACAAGAGTATCGAAAACTGCAGATCCGGAGTGATTTGTTGCGAGCTAAGAAGCCCTTCTGAGTCGACATTTGATCATTGGCGAGACGAAACAGGTTCACATTCACCCGATCGATCCCAATGCTGCTCCGACCAACATCTCAACAACACTCGACTCAAAATAGGAAGAAGCGCTCATCCAGTTCCTCCGTGAGAACTGGGACATCTTTGCATGGAAAGCCTGCTGACATGCCGGGTGTTCCCAGGGGACTGGCTGAGCATCGCCTAAGAGTCGACCCAAAATTCAAAACGGTTAAAGAGTATCTTCGGCGGTCCGCCGTCCAGAAGAGAAAGGCCATTGGCGAGGAGGTGGCTCGGCTCTTAGCAGCAGAGTTCATCCGAGAGATCTACCACTCCGAGTGGCTCGCCAATGTCGTCATGGTCCCCAAGAAGGACAAGTCGTTGCGCATGTGCATCGATTTCAAGCATATCAATCGGGCCTGCCCAAAAGATCATTTCCCTCTTCTCGCATCGACCAAATAGTCGACTCAACTGCGGGATGCGAGAGGTTGTCTTTTTTAGACGCCTATTCCGGGTACCATCAGATCCGTCTGTATGGACCCGATGAGATTAAAACAGCGTTCATCACTCCATTCGGGTGCTTCGTTATGTCACCATGCCATTCGGTCTCAAGAATGCGGAGTCACATTCATGAGGATGATTGAAGTGTTTGCTCACTCAAATCACCGGAATGTGGAAGCGTACATGGATGATATAGTGGTCAAGTCACGAAGAGGTTCCGACCTGTTGACCGACCTTGCTGAAACATTTGCCAATCTCGGGAGGTATGATATCAAGCTTAACCCATCAAAGTGTACATTTGGAGTTCTGGTGGAAAGTTACTCGGTTTCCTCGCTTTTGAGCGAGGAATCGATGCTAACCTGAAAAGGTTGGCACCATACTCCGAATGAAGCGCCTGTGCGTGTGCACGATGTCCGAAACTTCTTTGGATGCTTGGCCGCGTCGATTCATCTCTCGCCTCGGTGAAAAGGCATTGCCTCTTTACCGACTGATGAAGAAGTCAGACAAGTTCGAGTGGACTCTAGAAGCTGATGCAGCGTTTGCAGAGCTCAAAACTCTGCTCTCCACCCAGCCGGTGCTTGCTGCTCCAATCAGCAAAGAGCCTTTGCTTCTTTACATTGCAGCCACTAGACAAGTCGTCGAGACCGTGCATTTACGGTCGGCGGAAGAAGAAGGAAAAGCCTTCAAAGTTCAACGCCCAGTTTATTATCTTTCTGAAGTATTGACCCCATCAAAGCAAAGATACCCTCACTATCAGAAGCTTGTTTATGGGATCTATATGACCACGAAGAAGGTTGCTCATTATTTCTCTGATCATTCCATTACAGTCGTCAGCGACGCCCCTTTGTCAGAAATTCTTCATAACAGAGATGCAACTGGTCGAGTGGCAAAATGGGCGATTGAACTCCTTCCCCTTGATATCAAATTCGAGGCAAAGAAAGCCATCAAGTCCCAAGCAATAGCAGATTTCCTCGCCGAGTGGACTGAGCAATGACTTCCGACTCAAGTTCACTCGAAACACCGGACTATGTTTTTCGACGGTTCCAAGATCTTTGAACGGTTCTGGTGCGGGGTTGTATTGGTTTCCCCCCGAGGAGATAGGCTCAAATATGTTCTCCAGATTCACTTTGATTCTTCCAACAACGAAGCAGAATATGAAGCTCTCCCGTATGGGTTGCGCATGGCCATTTCACTCGGCGTCTGTCGCCTTATGGTCTATGGCGACTCGGATCTGGTTGTTAATCAAGTGATGAAGGAGTGGGATGTCAAAAGCCCAGCTATGACAGGTTATTGTAATGCAGGTGAGAAAATTTGGAGAAGAAATTCGAGGATTAGGGCTTCATCATATACCCGGTGAAAAAATCAAGCTGCGGATGATTTGGCGAAGATAGGGTCCAAGAGGGAAGCCATTCCCAGTAATGTATTTTTGGAGCACATTCATGCACCATCAGTGCAGGAGGATCCTTTCACAGAAGAAGCCCCGCAGCAAAAGAGTGCCAATGATCCGACTGTAGTTGAGGTCCCAGCCGTGGTCGACCTAATTATGGAAGTTGTGGCCATCACTCCCGACTGGACGGTGCCGTACATCGCATATATCCTAAGGAAAGAGCTCCCAGAGAATGAAGAAGAGGCTCGACAGATCGTCCGACGATCCAAGGCCTTCTGATGATCAAGGGACAGTTGTTCGGAGAAAGTGTGACCGAGTCGGCCGAAGTGTATCACGCCAGAAGAAGGTCAGATAATTCTTGAGGATATCCACTCGGGGGCCTGTGGCCATCATGCGTCCTCTCGGACCATTGTGGCTAAAGCATACCGAGCGGGATTTTACTGGCCTAAAGCAAATGAAATGGCAAAAGAAATAGTTGACAAGTGTGAAGGATGTCAGTTCTATTCCAACATGTCGCACAAGCCAACCTCAGCCTTGAAGACCATTCCACTTGTTTGGCGCTTCGCTGTTTGGGGATTGGACATGATTGGACCATTGAGAACTGGCAGAAGCGGCTTCACTCATTTGCTAGTAGGAGTCGACAAGTTCACCAAGTGGATCGAAGCCAAGCCCATCAAGAACCTCGATGCATGCCTCGCTATCGGTTTTATCGGAGAGTTGATATTCAGATATGGAGTTCCGCATGACATCATCACCGACAATGGGTCAAACTTTGATAATGACAAGTTCAAAGCCTTCGCGCCTCTCAAGGCACGCTGGTCGACTATGCTTGATGGCTCACCCCGGTCGAATGGACAAGCGTAACGTGCAAACGGCCTCATTCTCAAAGGGCTAAAACCACGGTGATGCGTGATCTCAAGCACGCAGGGGAGCTTGGGTCGACGAACTTCCATCAGTTCTCCGGGGATTGAGGACCACTCCTAATCGGTCGATTGGGAGAACTCCTTTCTTCTGGTCTATGGAGCTGAAGCAATTCTGCCGAGTGACCTGCTTCACAATGCGCCTCGAGTCGAGCTATACTCTGAAGAAGAAGCGGAACAAGCCCGACAAGATGCAGTCAACCTCTTGGAAGAGGAGAGAGAAATGGCCCTGATCCGCTCGACTATCTATCAGCAAGACTTGCGTCGATTCCATGCCAGAAATGTGAAGAGTCGAGCCTTCCAAGAGGGGGATTTGTTCCTCCGAGTGGATCAACAGAAACCACACAAGCTCGCCCCCACTTGGGAAGGTCCCTTCATCGTCACAAGAGTCCTCCACAACGGAGCATATCATCTCTACAACGTTGATCGCCAGATCGACGAGCCTCGAGCTTGAACGCAGAGCTGCTCCGCCCTTTTACACTTAAAACTCACTTTCGGTTGAGATGTAATAAAAATACTTTTTAGTTCGTTTATCTAAGACAAGAATGTTATAATCTTCCGGTGATTGTTATTGCTTTTTGTTGAAATTTCCCCGCAGGTGGCTTAGTTGCGAATCCGATTCGCCTAAGTTTGTAAAAAAAATCCTTTCTGAGTGCGAGCCAGTCTCTCACTCGGGGGCTTAGCTGCGAATCCGTTTCGCCTAAGTATTCAAAATCCTACCGAGTGGCGAGCCAGCCTCCCACTCGAGGGCTTAGCTGCAGTCCAAGTACTCGCCTAAGTATTCAAAATCCTACCGAGTGGCGAGCCAGCCTCCCACTCGGGTGCTTAGCTGCAGTCCAAGTACTCGCCTAAGTATTCAAAATCCTACCGAGTGGCGAGCCAGCCTCCCACTCGGGGCTTAGCTGCAGTCCAAGTACTCGCCTAAGTATTCAAAATCCTACCGAGTGGCGAGCCAGCCTCCCACTCGGAGGCTTAGCTGCAGTCCAAGTACTCGCCTAAGTATTCAAAATCCTACCGAGTGGTGAGCCAGCCTCCCACTCGGGGGGCTTACAACAGCCCAAGGATTCGCCTTAACATCCAAAATAATAAAAATCCTACCGAGTGGAGAGCAAACCTCCCACTCGGGGGCTTAGCTGCAGCCCAGTGCTCGCCTAAGTAATAGAAATCCTACCAAGTGGAGAGCAAACCTCCCACACGGGGCTTAGCTGCAGCCAGTGCTCGCCTAAGTAATAGAAATCCCACCGAGTGGAGAGCAAACCTCCCACTCGGGGCTTAGCTGCAGCCAGTGCTCGCCTAAGTAATAGAAATCCCACCGAGTGGCGAGCAAACCTCCCACTCGGGGCTTAGCTGCAAGACGTGCTCTCCTAAGTAATAGAAATCCTACCGAGTGGAGAGCAAACCTCCCCCTCGGGGGCTTAGCTGCAGCCCAGTGCTCGCCTAAGTAATAGAAATCCTATCGAGTGGAGAGCAAACCTCCCACTCGGGGGCTTAAACAAAGACCTGGCCTTCGCCTAAGTATTAAAAATCCTACCGAGTGGAGAGCAAACCCCCACTCGGAGGCTTAGCTGCAGCCTAGTGCTCGCCTGAGTAAGGAATTCATCCCAATCCGCAAGGACGACGAGGTGCGAGTCGACTGTTACCTCCTTGTTCAGGGCTTCGCCACAAGTACGACGTGCGGTTCATCCCTATCCGCAAGGACGACAAGGTGCAGGTCGACTGTTGCCTCCTCCTTCTGAGCTTCGCCACAAGTACAACGTGCGGTTCATCCCAATCCGCAAGGACGATAAGGTCAGTCGCAGTCTGTGTTCCATCTCCACCTGCAGGATAAATGAAGCACAAGTCGACTGGAATTTCAATAGAATATCTTCCGAATGAGGAATAAAAGTTCTCTCGAAGGCAAACAAAGCATGTTAAAGGATAAATCAAGTTCGGATAAACGTTCCATGGATCCAAAGGTGCTCAGGCGTTAAGCCTGTTAAAGTTTATCGGTTACAAAAACCACTCGGCATTCCGACGCAAATTTAAGGTGGGACTTAGAAGTTTTTTACTCCTCCGGCGGAGGACTGGAAGGTGCAACAAACTGGTCGAGGTCGATCCCGTCGGCAATACGGGTAGCAGCGGCGATGAAAGTCTCCATGAAAGATCTGAAGTCGTACTTCCTGGTATTGGAAACCTTGAGAGAAGCCAGCTTGTCCTCTTGCGCTTCTTTGCAGTGGACACGAACTAGGGATAGAGCAACATCAGCACCACACCTGGCAGAAGACTTTTTCCATTCTTGCACTCGACTTGGAATCTCATTCGATCGAGTCATCGTGATTCAAGGTCATTTTGAAGATTACATTACGGCGGAGAGTCGAGTCGATCCGCGACAATCGCAACCTTGATCGAGCAAGATAATCCACCACGCTAGCAACGCGAGACTCCAGTCGGAGCACATTCATAGCGGCTTCGTCCTTCACAGGAGAGTTGATGGGGTCCAAACTGGTTTCCACTCGACTGGTTTCTTCTTCAAAGTTTTGGCAGAATTCTGAAAACACAGCTCAGACTCAAAATAACGATCATGTGATGAGCCAGCAATAGCAAGACAGTCGGGTAAAAGAGATTACCTTCAAGCATGAGAAACAACTTTTTGGCGAGCCCTCCAAGATAAATCTCCAGGTCATTTCGCTTCCCCGCCAGTTGACCAGCCTTGTCAGTCAGAACATTCTTGTCGTTCTTCAGTCGACTAACTTCCTTGTTAGCCACGTCAAGAGCGGCTTTCAGCTTGGCATTTTCATCTTCAAGTTTGTCGACTGAGGCAAGCTTCTCTTCAGCGAGCTTGGTTTTCTCCAAAGCCGCCTTATGTGCCTCTGCAAGGTCAAGGTCCTTCTTCTTCAAAGTCTCTTCGGTTTATCTACAAAGCAGCAATGAGGACAGAGTTGAGAATGAACAGAAAAACAAAGGCAGTCGTCAAAAGTTCTCACCAGCCATACCTTTTGCTTCATCCCTTGCCTTCTGCAAATTCTCCTGAGCAAGCTTCAAATCGAGGTTGAGTTGGATCTGCTTGTTCTCTAACTCAGTATAGCGAGCCACAAGCTCGCAAGATTTCTACAAAGAGTCAACCAACGAAAGACATCAAAGATAGATCACTTCCGAGTGATTAAGGAAAAATAGTAGCATTTACGAGACTACGATCGAATCAAAACATTCGACAAGAGTCTCGGAGACTACACCCAGCCGGGTGCACTCAGCGATGCCCCCACCGGTTTACCAATTTGGTTCGACCAATTCGACCAAAAGAGGCAAAAAGGTCATGATTCTAAAACCATGGCTAATTGTCGGTGATCACCGCGGTAAAAAAAAAAGCTCTTTAGACTATAGTCGATTTGCCGCGATCGACCATAGTCTCGAGGACTACACCGGTGGGTGCACTTAGCGTGCCCCCACCGGTTTTACGGTTCCATTCGACTTGGTCCGTCTAGGTCGAGTGAAGAAGATCACAACATAAAGACTATAGCCGACTGCACGCAGTCGACCATAGTCTCGGGGACTACACCCAGTGGGTGCACTCAGCATGCCCCCACAAAAGTTCAATCGACACACACACCCAGTGGGTGTACAGATATGGAAATCTCGGAAGGAAGCGATTTGGGTAGCATATCCTAACAAAGCAAGCAACGACTGACTTACTTGGACATTGCTCTGGAGAGCTGAACTAGCATCATAGGCCGCCTGACTAGCCTCTCGGACCGCTTTCACCTGCTCCATCATGATCCCTGCCTGGCGTATGGCCTCCTTAGCAGCGCTCACTTGGTCTTCCGGGACGTGGTGTGTAGCAAAGAGGGATGGTGGATCAGTAGTCGACGAAGTGGGTCGGGCACTTGTCAGCGGTACAGCGAAAGACACAGAAGCCCGAGTGGGGTGGCCTCCCTCGGAAATCAGTGTCTCAGGAATCGCCGCGACTGGAGCAGCCTTGCCAGCAGGCACTTTCTTGTTCTTCCTCTTCCTCAATGGCGCTTCCTCGTCATCATCGGGGAGATCAATGACGTGAGGCGGAACTACAAGAAAGATTCAGAAGTAAACATGGAAGTCCAGTCGACTAAAAGCGAAACCTCAGAGATCTTACCAAGGTTGGAGGTGGCAGCATCCTCCATTTCATGATCTTCATGCTTGGTTGAAGTCTCGGAGGTAGCGGCGCTGTAGATTTCAAGAATCGGCTGATCAGTCATCAAGTCGACCAAAAGTTCACTCATGTTGAATAAAGGAAATACAAGGTTACATTGATTACCCGGAGATGGTGGGGATGACCATTCGCATCTTGGGCAGGGCCTTCGCCGGCTTTGACGACGTTGCTCAAGGTTGCTTCGGCGGTTTCTCAGTCGGCGCAGGGGAAGTTGTCCTAGGTCGCTTCGTCGACTGCCCAATGGGCACAACAGCTTTTCCGCGCCCAGCCGCCGGGTCATGCGTCAACTTGGACCTTCCCTCCGAGCGAGGAGGATCGACGTCTTCCTCCTCTTCCTCCTCCTCCTCCTCTTCATCAGAGCTATTATCCTCCTCGTCCTCCTCGCCGTTGGACTCCCATTCCTCAGGACTTTCACCTCCACTTCCTTCTTCTTCTCCGACTGTTTCCTACGCCCCGTTGGGCATCGAGTACATCTCAGTGGTGACCTAGAAGACAACAAAATAAAGAAAAAATCAGTCGACAAATTGGCATCAAAACAGAATGAATGCAGCAGAATCACAGTCGGAGATAAGTGGTTATACCTTGTCTGGTACGTAACTCTGGTCGAGTGGTGGAATCCTCCTAGCTCCGCGAGGGTTGTCTTTGTTTCCTGTGATGGCAGTCATCCACTTCTCCAGCGTGGCGTCATCAACCTCCTCTGGATGGACTCGAGTGGTATCATCCGTGCAGTACATCCACATCGGATGACCTCGGTATTGGAGTGGCTGAATACGCCGTCGGAGGGAAACCTCCAGGAGATCCATGCCGGTCACCCCGTCGCGAATAAGGTGGACTACACGCTCCATCAGCAACTTCACTTGGGCCTTCTCCTCTGGTAACACCTTCAGGGAAGACGGCTTGTTCACTCGACTCATGGAGAAAGGAGGGAGCCCAGTCGACTGCCCCGGCGTCGGCTGGTCTTGGCAGTAAAACCAGGTCGACTGCCACCCTCTAACCGAGTCAGGGAGAGTCATAGCTGGAAAGGCGCTCTTCCCCCTCATCTGGACCCCGAGTCCCCCACACATCTGGATTACTTGGGTCCTCTCGTCATTCGGGTTCGTTTTCTTCACCGTCTGAGAGCGACAGGTGAATATGTGCTTGAAGAGACCCCAGTGCGGTCGACAACCCAAGAAATTCTCGCATAGCAAAATGAAAGCAGCAAGATAGACAATGGAGTTTGGAGTGAAATGATGGAGTTGCGCTCCAAAAAAGTTCAAAAACCCCCGGAAAAAAGGATTTGGCGGCAGAGAAAACCCCGATCTACGTGGGTGGCGGGAGGACACACTCACCCTCTTCAGCTGCGGTTGCCACTCCGTGCGGAAGCCTCGCCGACCCATGGGGATCAGTCCTTCATTGGCGGATCGGCGATCCTTCTCGGTGATGGTCGAGCGGATCCAGTCTCCTTGGACCCAGCCCTGCGGCAGCTTGGACCCTTGAAGAGGAGCCGCCTACGGGGCGCTCTCCCTTGGCCTTCGCCGCCGCCTTCTTCACCCGTTCGAGGTTGCGGTCTTCTCCTTCACCATGGTCGCATGCGAGGTAAGTACCGAGCCGTGCCGGGCATTTAAGAGCGCGGGCGAGAAGGTTTGGAGGCGGAGAGAGGAGAAGTGCGAGGTCGCACTGCTCAAAATGCCCCCGTCCAACGCTTTATATGGAGCCGCTTGAGTGGCTGACCGGTAGGCCTAGGCAATCCGTCACAATCCATAGCAGTAGCGCCGCGATACGTGGCGAAAAAGGCGGCATGAAGATCGAGGCGTCATCGTCTTATCCCATCCGAGTGACGCGGTTTTGTCCGCTTCACGCGCTTCCCAAAATTCGGATCCCGCGAAATCCGCTAACCGCAGAGCAACTCGTCAGATAACAGATTTCCTCCGATCCGTCGCTCGGAAATCCTCAGGTTCACGGAGTTCACTCGACAAACGTGAAGAATGGATCAAGGCGATCGAAAGAGAAGTTGATGCCATCACTAAAAGGTCGTTGATCGAGTAAGACGCACTCATAACACGAAGAACAGGTCGAGAAAGATTATCAACTCCTTCCTCACTCAAACCTCGATCCATTCGGGAGCTAATGATGAAGTCATGTACAGGGTAGGGTCATAGACCTGCCCAAAGGTACCCTCCACAAGGACACTCGCAAGAGAAGCAGCCTTCGGTCGACTGGTAGGTTTCCACTCGGCAGATTCAAAGACACTTTCGACCATGAAGACCCACTCGACCACCAGGAGTCCAAGAGCCACTCGGTGCCCCAAAGCGGTGCAGTAGTTAAATAGTCTTTATGACCTTAATGACACTTTATGTAAGGCGTTACCAAGAACGCCTAGCTTTAACGCACCTTAAACCCTCTACTACGTGGGCTGGCTGGGGTCTGGCGCACTCTATATAAACCACCCCCTCCACGGTAGAAGGGTTCACACCTCGTAACACATACGCATATAATCCGATCGACCGCCTCCGGGCTCAGGGGCGTGGGGCTATTACTTCCTCCGAGAAGGGCCTGAACTCGTAAATCCCTTGCGTATACAACTACTCCATAGCTAGGATCTTGCCTCTCCATACCTACCCCACATTCTACTGTCAGACTTAGAACCACGACAGTACCCGCACGAGCATATTTGCGAGTGATGAGGAGTCGGGTTGACCTGGAGGGTGCCTGCGAGATAATTACGAGGCGTGGCCGGGCAATCTTAGCCCTTGTCGCAAGTCCTCGAGACGGGGCGACGGGGTCACATCTCTCGTGAGCCTCTGCTTGTTACCGCGTGTTCCTAATCCACTACGATTTGGATATTTGAACCAAGGGGCCTCTGGCCTGATAGCACTAACCATCACGTGGGCATAGTATGGGCGTTCTGCATCGTATGCATCAGCCGAAGCTTAATAAACATCAACAAGCGAGCGGCGGCGCGGGTTGGACTGCGTAAGCTTTTGTCTTTTGAAGGAGGTAGCTAGGGTACGCTCACCGGCCGTGCTATAGCGTGCAAGAGTTCGAGGCGATGGCCCATGACCCCTGAGGGCATAGGATTAGTCCGGCGTCTTGACCTCTCTATTAAGCCTAGGTCGAGGTTGCGATGTATTGTTTGGCGAGGCCGGGCATGACCGAGAAAGTGTGTCCGGCCGGAGTTAATCGAGCGTGGTGGGTAAGTTGGTGCACCCCTGCAGGGAAGAAAACATCTATCGATAGCCTGTCCTACGGTAACGGACACTTGGACTTGTATCCCGATCGAAACAACTAGAACTGGATACTTGAGATGAGACATGGATAGTATGGCTCTGGGATTGCTTTCTCACAGGGAGTCGAGAAAGGATCTTTGGCCGAGGTTGATAACACTTTTACTACTTTACTTTATGCTACTCTACTCCCTCCTGTTGCTGCAAGATGGTGGTTTCCGGAAGATGCTAGTCGTTGATAGGCTAGGCTTTCCCCTTCTCTTCTGGCATTCTATAGTCCAGTCCACAGATACAACCCTTTTCATTGATACCAATGCATATGTAGTGTAGATCCTTGCTTGCGAGTACTTTGGATGAGGACTCACGGTTGCTTTCCTCCCCTTTTCCCACCTCTTTCCATTCTTCTCGGATGCGGCAACCAGATGGTGGAGTCCAGGAGCCAGACGACACCACAGACGACTACTGCTACCCCGAGGGTGCCTACTACTACATGAAGACCGCCGATGACCAGGAGTAGTTAGGAGGCTCCTAGGCAGGAGGCCTTGCCTTTTCTATCGTTGTTGTTTTTGTGCTAGCCTTCTTAAGGCAAACTTGAATAACTTATGTCTGTACTCAGATATTGTTGCTTCCGCTGACTCTTGAGTATTCGAGCTTATGTATTCGAGCCCTCGAGGCCCCTGGCTTGTAATATAAAGCTTGTATTATTTTAATTTGTCTCTAGAGTTGTGTTGTTATATCTTCCCGTGAGTCCTTGATCTTGATCATACACATTTGCGTGTATGATTAGTGTACGATTGAATCGAGGGCGTCACACTTGGTCTTTGGGACGACAAACCACACTCCATTTAGCCAGTCGATATTTCTTTCGCTCGCTATCTCCTTGCCAAAAGAATCTTGATCAGAAATAATCCAATCTATGTAAAACTCCTTTTGGCAACTGGAACAAGAAAATCATATATAGTACCATATTACTTAGTACTGAGTTTATGAGGACCAATCTTCCACCCAGAGACAACAGTTTACCTTTCCAACTGCTAAGTCTTTTTTGCAGCCTCTCCTGGACATGTTTCCATTCAGCATTTGTGAGTCTCCGATAATGTATCGGTATCCCCAAATATGTGACCGGAAACTGGCCCAACCCACATCCGAACAATTCAGCGTACAGGTGGGCCTCGTCTTGAGCCTCGCCAAAACAAAACAATTCAATTTTATGAAAGTTGATCTTGAGACGGAGAGTTGCTCGAATCTTTGATAAAATTAATTTCAGATTTCTCGCTTTCTCGAGGTCATGATCCATGAAGAGAATCGTATCGTCGGCATATTGAAGTATAGAGAGACCACCATCAACTAGATGACTTACTACTCCATCAATTTGGCCATCAACCTTGGCACGCTCAATCATGACCGCTAGCATATCCGCCACTATATTGAATAGCATGGGCGATACCGAGTCACCTTGTCGCAATCCCTTCTTTGTTTGGAAATAGTGTCCAACGTCATCATTGACCTTAATGGCAACACTACCTCCAGAAACGAAGCTATGGATCATAGCACACCACTCTGTAGAAAATCCTTTCATTCTGAGAGTCTGTTGAAGAAATGGCCATTTGACTTTGTCATACGCTTTTTCGAAGTCTATTTTGAGTACCACCCCATTCAACTTTTTCTGATGTAATTCATGGACTGTTTAATGAAGGATAACAACTCCATCTAGGATGTTTCTTCCTTGCATAAAAGCAGTTTGTGAAGGACGAATCACATGTTCAACAACCAAATTTAGCCTAATAGTCGCAACCTTCGTGAATATTTTAAAACTAACATTAAGGAGGCAAATAGGTCTATATTGTTGTATCCTTTCAGCCTCATTAACCTTAGGTAATAAAATAATCTCACCGAAGTTTAAGCGAAACAATTCCAGATGGCCAGCATGTAAGTCGCTAAACAGAAGTAGGAGATCCGACTTGATGACTTCCCAGAAGTTCTGATAGAACTCAGCGGGAAAACCATCTGGACCCGGGGCTTTGTTGTGCTCCATTAGGAAAACCGCCTTTCTAACTTCCTCCTCGGAGTATGGGGCTATTAGAAGGCCGTTTTCCTCATCAGAGACCTAGGGGATGGCATCCGTTCGGGACTCATCCATTCAGAAGTTACCTTCCTCCGGGGCTCCGAACAAATTTTTATAATAATTAGTAATATAAGATTTAAGTTGCTCATGTCCCTCAATCGTGCCCTCATCCTGTTGTACGGAATGAATAATTTTCTTCTGGTGTCTGCCATTGGCGACTCCATGGAATAATCTAGTATTCGAATCACCTTTCAGGATAAATTGAGAGTTACTATGTTGGTACCATTTGAATTCCTCCTCACGCAGTATGCTAGCTATCTGTGCATTCGAATGACTCTTGATCTTGATTTCATGCTCAGATAGAGGTCTAACCTCTGCCAAAGCTTCTAATTCATCAATGATAGACGAAAGACGAAGCTTCTCCTTTTTGAGGATACCCGCAGTGTGCCTAGCCCAACCACTAAGGAACTTACGTAATGCACGCATTTTGTTGTTCCATTTGTGTATTGGGGTAAGCCCGGCAACCGGTTTATCCCACACCTTCTTGACCATGTCATGGAATCCATCCCGATGCAACCAACCAAGTTCAAACTTGAACTTGCGTCTGTGCTGCGGTCGTGGCAATCCAGTAGTTAAAAGGATGGGTGTGTGGTCTGAGATAGCCTCTATACGAGGTAGAGCACGTACAAAAACCATAGGGAATCTGGATTCCCAGTCGATATCAATTAATACGTGATCTAGTTTCTCATATGTCGGTTCTGGAAGACTGTTCGCCCAAGTGAACTATCTTCCAATCATGGAGACCTCTCACAAATCTAGACTGTCTATGACAGCGTTGAAAAGGAAAGGCCAATGATTATCAAACCTACCTCGGCTTTTCTCATTTGGAAATCGTAGAAAATTAAAATCCCCACCGATAAGAATGGGGTAAGGATTCTCCTTCGCCAGATTAACTAGTTCACGGAGAAAATCAGCCTTGAACTCATCCTGGGCTGCTCCATACACAGCAACGTGGGTCCATGTGAAGTTGTCGGCTTTGTTCCGGATATGGAGTTTAATGTGAAACTCACCATCCGAACTAGCCAACACATCCATAGTCCCCGTGTTTACGCCAAGTAAAATGCCCCCAGAACGACCTCGAGGTGGTCGAGAAATAGAAGTATAGTCTATCCTGCCAGAAAGACGGTTAAGAAGACTTACTAAAAAATCACGTCTCCCCGTTTCAGATAAAGCCAAAAATTCTAAATTGTGTTCCCTATTACATTCTGGAATGAATAGATGTTTAGCCAAGTCACCAAGATCTCTGTTATTAAAGAACATGCCATTCATGAGGAAACAATAGGAGATTTAGAAAATTTCGCCTTCTTAGAGGACTTACGACATTTTTTCGAACGGTTCGACTTGGATTTACGACCGGAAGCTGTAAGCTCAAGCAATGAGCTAAGCCCGGGTTCCTCCAAGCCCACGTCCGATATCTCCCCTACTACATGAGCGAGTAGATGACCATCTGCGGTGGCATGCAGCTCCTCCTCGTCTAGATGTGAGATAAAAGATTTGCTAGAAACTCGTGGAGTAACCATCAATCGGTCATATTCCAAATGTTACAAAGCATTTGTCGAAACAGAAATATCATTCTCATTATTTCCTAGACTAACACCCACATTATTCAACTTAGAAACGATGGATGTATTAGAAAAAGATAAAATGATTTGAGTGATGACGAAGTACTTTGGTTGTCGAGGTTCTGCGCCGCTTTACGCCGCATAGCCTTGTCCAAAGAGTCCACGTCAGTGTCCATCCTTCCATCGTCGGCCACCGCATGATGGCCACTTCAGCGTGTAGGTTTCATCCTTGGTGAAGGGTGTCGCGCAAGCACTGCCGCCGGAGGAGGGGATGAGGGTGTAGTAGCAACCCCCTCCCCGGCAGTCTCGGCCGCCGTAACACGCGGTGGCACTTCCGAAGATGGCCTGACTGGAGGAGTGTGCATGGATGAGGCAGACACGTCCGGCTCCGCCTGAGATTGAGGAGCGGCCGCAGACAGAGACCGTAGGGCAGCCGCAGGTGCAGCTATGCACGGCTGCACACTTGGGGGTAGCCCTTCACGTCCAGGTTCACTACATGCATGCATGTGTAGCTCCACTTCCCCACTACATGCATGCATGGGTATCTCCACATGAGCTGCATGCCAATCGGCCTCAACCGTAGCCACAGGATGCCGGCACCCCGCATGCATTGTACCACCGGCAGCCTGCACCGGCTCGGGAACAGCTGGCTTAGACGCCGTCGTCCGCGTCGATGACGGAGGCTGTGACGCCACCTTAGCAGCTGGTTGTAGGTGTACTGCAGAAGAGTCCAGGCACCCCGCCGAGCCACCGGTGACTTGCTCCGACAGGAGGGCAGCGAACTGTGACGATGCCGGCCGAGAATGCGACAACGGCTACGATGCAACCACAGCCTGCAGTGTAGAAGGCGAGGACAACTCCTGTCGGTGAACCCGAGGGGATCTTTCGAGACATCCAGGTAACGTGGAGTTGACTCTAAGATCCGCGGCAAGCTCCATGCCTCTCGGTGTCTGCGGCGCAGAGTTAAACGGAGTGACTGCCAACAACACAGGACCACCTCCCGTCGCACCACGAGCTACAAATGGCAACTCCCGTCGTTGAAGTTGAGTTACATTAGTGTTATTCGTCGGGGCAGAACTAGACGACGGATGGTTGGATGGGTTTCCGGTCTTAAAATGGGAGAGGTTTTCATGCATACGATCATTTTAGTATGAGTACCAAGATAAACATGGTCCTCAGAATTTTTTTAAGTGAGTATCAAGATATTTCTTGATGAGTGGTTCCACCACACACCAAGCTCGATCCTCAATAAATGAGGGAAAACCCCTATGCATCACTTGTCAATTCTAAGAATTGAACTCGGGTCATTAGGCTGCACAACTGCATACCCAACCACTGAGCCAAGGCTCTCTTTACCTGGCAGCAGCTCTTGAGAACTATGCAGGCAACCCATTCCTGACTTCGGATTCTGATATCTTACTTGATTCCATGGAGCATGATGACATAGGTGATTTTGAGTGCTTCTGTAACATCCCAAATTTTCGATTTGGAATGTTATACATAGAGCATCATTGCATATCATATTTTTCATTGCATTTTCTTTGCATTTTGCTTGATCCTAGAAAATTCTACACAACTCAAGGACCCTCAGAGAGAGTTGGGGAATTTCATTATTTTCATATTTGAGTTTTCTCAAATTTTGAAAATAGGATCATTTGATTTAATTATTTTATCTTCAATTATTTCTACTACCAAAATATGAGAGAGGGAATAAAATGACTTTCCCAAAATAAAGAAATAATGAAGATTTAATAATAAAATCAAATAAGATTTTATTTTGGAGTTTTTCGCCTTTTTATTTGAATTTAGGAAAATGCGCGTTTTTCAAAATTGCATTTAGGCCCCAAATAAATGTTCATTAAATCCGGCTTGATTTTAGAAGCCGGGGAAAATTTATTTCGGGATTTTTGGAGTCCGTTTAGTACTTCTTTTGTTTTTTTTTCGAGCGTAATTATTTAAAAAAAAGTGAACCGCCTTACGGGCCGTACCCGAGCGGGACACCGCTCGGGGGCGCTATATAAATAGCCACCCCCGGCCGCCTCGCCCCAGCGCCCGCCGCCACCGCCCGGCCAGTCATCCGGCCCAAGTCGCCGCCGCCCACTCCGCCCGCGCCCCAAACCCTAACCCTAACCCGCCGCCGCCGCCGCCGAGGTTCGCCGCCGCCTCGTTTTACGTGCCGGTTTTTTTATATAAAAACAGAGCGGTTTTTATTGCGATTTTTTTCGGTTTTTTTTAGTTTTTGTTTTTTTAGTTTTCGGTTTTTTTCCGGTTTAGGTTAATTAGCGGACGTTCGTCCGTTAGTTCGTTTTAACGAACGAGTTCGTCAGATTAGTTTAGTTAACGAACGCCCGTTCGTTAACCCGTTCGTCGTTTTTCGTTTGCTCGGATTTAATCCGCGATTTTTCTGATCGCGATTCCAGATCCGATTTTCGTTTTAGTATAACTTTTCGCTCGTTTATCGGAATCAGGCGATTCAAGCGCCTGGAGTTTCGTCTCGAAACCCTCTTTCCGAATAATCTACTTAAACAAGTTTTTGCTTCTGTAAAATTTGACTTAGATCCATATTACTAAAACGAAGCTGTTTTCTTCCGCCGTTTGACTTTCGTTGTTTCGTTTGATTTGATTCTTTTTGCAAACCGGAGTTCTTAAGTTGAACTATCTGGTTAGATCTATTCGAGTTTTACCTGTGCATTAGATGAGTACTTATTGTATGCTTGTTTGTTTGTCTGCGATAGAATACCCGAGTCGCGCTTTGTTACTTGAGTCTCTAGGTTACGCGGATCATCGACAAGGCAAGTAACACTTTGATCATATCTCTTCTCATACCCAGTTTTTATGCATTAGATCTATCCTCAAACACTTGCATGATTAGGATCTAATTAAATTGTGGGATGGGAAGTAGATTGAGGTAGTACCTATTACTGCTTTTATTATAAACCTTTGGGAGTTACTTCTACGTTTGCTTATTATGCTATGCTATGCTAGTAGACGTGGATTGGGTGAGTGTATTCCATGACAGATGTGAGATTGTTATTTAATGGTTTATTTAAGGTGGCAACTTAAACACACATCTGGGTGGATTGAGGCACATGGTTTCTATCGGGACTTGCTGTATTTCTTCGGACCGCCACCTAGGCTCAAAGGGATCATGAAATTATTCAAACTAGAAACTTCCGTGTGCAGCCACAAGCCATTATGGGCTCTGGCATAGTTGATTAAGTTGTGCGAACTCTTACGGGTAGACTAGCGAGATGTAGGGGAAAGTAGGTGTGCGGTCTACCCACAAGTAAGGTGCTAGTGCTTCTGAAAGACTATGTCTCGGTCATCCGTTTCTCAAACACCATGTAGTGCGAGAAACCAAACGGAGACGATCGAGTCTTGTGGGAAAAGTGCGCAAACCTCTGCAGAGTGTATAAACTAATCATGATTAGCCGTGTCCCCGGTTATGGACATCTTGAGTATCTAGTACCTGGATATCATGTGAATCTCATCATGTTACTTCTAAATTAATATTGTTGGGTTTTGTTAATGAGTACTTTTAATTGGGATTGAGAATGCTGTCAACCATTCTCAATGTTTCACAACCACCATGATAGTTAAATAAATTTATTCCTTTGCAGTAGGGAAAAATTGGCTTTATGCAAAAACTGTAATCATAGAGCTTTCCACCAGCCATATATGCATGTAGTTTAGGCTTATTCTTTCATTATTCTCTATGTGTTACATTGCCAGCATATTCCATGTGCTGACCCGTTTTCGGGCTGCAACGTTTCATGTTGCAGACTTTTCAGACGACGAGTAAGGTGCATAGGTCGTGGTTCTATACTCAGTGATGCCGTTGGAGTTGATGGACTCACTTATTCTTCCAAGCCTTCCTCTGTTATCGTATTAGATGGCCTTAAGCCATATTTATTTTGTTAAGTTCTCTCTTGAGACATTCGCTTGTAAGAAGTGTGTGATTGCTACTCTGTTATAAATCCTCCGAGTCTTGTGTGGTGTCGACATTCTTGATCCAGGGATGACACTAAACACGAGATCGACTGTTTGAGGTCCGGTCGCTACAAAGATGGTATCGAGCACAGTGATCAGAGGACACGACCATTAAGTTAAAGCCCTAGATCACTACTCTCTCTTCTCATTTCGACTCCTCATCTTTTCTACTCTTTTAGGATGGAGGCGAGGATCAAGTTCACCCAGCCGGATGAGGATACACCCTTTGGACGACACTTGAAGGAAGTCACTAAGTACCTTAACATCGGATTACCAAGCTTCACCGGGACCTACAATTCCACTTTACCTGAAGAGGAGCGCTGGAAGATTCAAGCTCAAGTTCCCGGAAGGACGTTTGCGCCAATCATGGAGCCCATTGAGTGTGTTTACAATGCACCAACCTGGAGTCTGGGAAAGAGCATGGCAGCTCACATAACCATGGGACGCGTTGGAGAAGTTTATAAAGAAGACCTCAAGGACACTATCTACCAGATTTGCGGACGCCGAGATGAACAATGGGAGATAGTTGGCACTAAGAAGGATAGATCCATTGCAGCTTTCATCCAGGAGTTAAACCAGCACATTCGGACGCCGGAGAACCGGATGTCTTGTGCAGACATGATGGAGTTGAAGACAGCGAAAGCCAAGATTATCGAACTAGAAGGAGAAATCAAGGCCACTCGCAAGGACTACATGGAGGAGATTGTAGCTCTAGTGGGACAAAATGGCGATCTTAAGGAGAAGATTGAAGAACTCATGGGAAATGCGGCACCGGAGGAGAAGATGAAGATAGCACTGTCCACGAACTACATCATCATCGCATTTACACCGATTCCGATCCTAGTGATGATGATTACGAAGATGAAGCTGGAGCAGATATCATGGAGTCTTCATCAGAGCAGTTTTTCTAGTTGACCACCATAACAGTAGTAGATTACCCCCATGTTATATTAGTTTTAGTTTCAGCACTTTGTAACGATAGTTAGACCGTTGTAAGCCCTTGTTTGAATTGATTGGAGTGGTATTGTGTGATTTGTCTCATGTGCATATGGGTAGTGTTTCTCTCTAGACCTCATTCTATTCTAAATTCTCGTCTGTTCTTTAAAACCCTCAGATGCCTCCGAGACGCGACCCTGGATTTGTTTTCCCGCCAGAGATCACCCAGTTGATTCAGCAGCAGAATGCCTTGATTCAAACATTGGTACAGAACCAAGGCAACAACAACAACAACAACCCACCGCCACCACCACCTGTTGACCATCTGACCCGTTTCTTAAGGCTAAATCCGCCGGTGTTTTCCAGTAGCACCGAGCCGATTGTTGCAGATGATTGGCTCCGTAAGATAGGGAGGGAGTTAACCACTACAGGATGTACAGATGGAGAAAGGGTGAAGTTTGCCGCACATCAGCTTGAAGGACCCGCAAAGACATGGTGGGAGAATTTTCTGACCACTTACCTCAGTAGACACTATCACATGGGATCAGTTTCAGCAAGCTTTCCGTACTGCCCATGTTTCAGCAGGAGCTATGGCCATGAAGAAGCGTGAGTTTCGCAACTTACGCCAAGGAGGAGACAGTTAACAAGATGTAGATGATTTGAAGAAGCTAGCATGTTATGCCCCGGATAGCGTTACTCTGAGGCAGCGGCTAAGCGGGGAGAAGTTTCTAGAAGGACTGAATGATGAGCTGAGCATGCAGTTGATGGTAGCCACCTTCAATAACTACCAGGAGTTAGTAGACCGTGCTCTTATGATTGAAAGGAAGCAACAGCAGATTGACAATCGCAAGAGGAAGTATGGACAGGGGAAGAATAACTCTGGAGCTCAGCAGAAACTTCGCTTTACCCCGAAGCCAGGAGGACAATTTCAGCATACCCATGGAGGAGGTAGCTCGCACAACCATAATGGCACCAAGAATGGGAACGAGAATGGAGGAAGCAATGGACAGAACCGCACCAACCCGTCAACACCATCCAAGGTAGACCTGAGCCACATCACTTGCTTTAAATGCCGCAAGACTGGGCATTATGCAAATGATTGTCCAGAAGGCCAGAATGGAAATGGCAATGGAAGCTCAGGAAAGAAGCCGAATCCTTTCAACAAAGGACAAGTGAACCACGTTACCGTGGAGGAGGTTGAAGCTCAGCCAGATGCAGTAATAGGTAAGTTTTTGGTTAAGTCATTTACTGCAGTTGTTCTTTTTGATACTGGTGCATCGCATTCATTCATACCAAGGGGATTTGCGGATAAGTTTAGCTACCCATTAAAACTCTTAAGACACCCATGTTAGTAAGCTCACCGGGAGCGGATTATATGGCAAGTCAATGATGTTTTCAAGTGCCATTAAGTATAGGGAGGCATGTTTTCCCAACGGATTTAATCATATTGGAATCCCAAGGTTTGGATGTAATTCTTGGTATGGATTGGTTGTCGATGTATGGAGGAAACATCGATTGCGCCAGTAAGACAATTTTGCTTACCACCCCAGAAGAAAGGAGAATCAAGTATGTATCACGGCATGAGCTGAGGAGAGCACATATAAATTCCTTATCAGGAGTTGTGCAGGAGGAAGTACCAGTGGTAAGGGATTACGGGACGTGTTTAGGAAGAGTTGCACTGGCATGCCACCGGATAGAGACATTGAGTTTCGATTGAACTCTTGCCGAACCTTTGGGCCGATATCTAAGAGACCATATAGGATGCCAGCCCAAGATTTGGAGGAAATTAAGAAGCGATTAAGGAGTTCTTTGGATAAAGGTTTTATTCGCCCAAGTTCTTCGCCTTGGGGATCACCGATTACTTCTAGTGGAGAAGAAGGATGGATCATTAAGAATGGTTGTTGATCATCGTGGATTGAATGAAGTGACCATTAAGAACAAATACCCGTTCTTAGATGATCAATGACTTGTTTGACCAGATTGCAAGGAGCTAAGGTGTTTTCAAAGATCGATTTGCGATCGTGGTACCATCGATTGAAGATTCGAGAGAAGGATATACCTAAGATGGCTTTTACCACCAGTGCACGGGCTGTATGAGTACACCGTTATGTCATTTGGTCCGACTAACGATTCGCCTATGTTATGAACATGATGAACAAAGTGTTTATGGAGTTTTTGGATAAGTTCGTCCGTGGTGTTCATTGATGATATTTTGGTTTACTCGAAGAATGAAGAGGAACATAAGGAGCATTTGCGTTTGGTACTCGAGAAGCTCGAGAGAACATCAGTTATATGCCAAGTTCAGCAAGTGTGAGTTTTGGTTGAAGGAAGTTGGATTTCTTGGACATGTTATATCCGGAGAAGGTATAGCAGTAGACCCCACTAAAGTTGTCACTGTAACAAACTGGGAAGCGCCAACAACAGTTGGAGAGATCCGGAGTTTCCTTGGACTAGCAGGATACTATCGGAGATTCATTGAGAATTTCTCAAGGATTGCGAAAACTATGATGTAATTGTTGAAGAAGGATACCAAGTTCATTTGGACCGAGGAGTGTGAAGCTAGTTTCCAAGAGTTGAAGAAACGTTTGGTTACCTCACGGTGTTAATTCTGCCAGATCAGACCAAGGATTATGAGGTGTATTGCGACGCTTCATGTAGAGGACTTGGAGCAGTACTTATGCAGGAGGGAAGAGTTGTTTCGTATGCTTCACGACAGCTTAAGCCTCATGAGCTAAATTATGCCATGCATGATTTGGAGTTAGCAGCCGTAGTGCATGCGTTGAAGACATGGAGACATTTCCTCATTGGAAATCATTGTGAGGTGTATACGGATCACAAGAGTTTGAAGTACATCTTCACACGTATGAGCTAAATCTCGGACATAGGAGATGGTTGGAGCTCATCAAAGATTATGATATGAGATTGCATTACCACCGGAAAGGCTAACGTTGTAGCAGCACGCTTTGAGCCGCAAGAGTCACGTCAACATATTAATGACGGAGAAATACCAAAGGAGTTAGCCGAGGATCTTCGAGAGCTATGTTTGGAAATAGTTCCAGAGGCTATGTAGCGACAATGGAGATTGATCAACTTTGATGGACAAGATCAGGGAAGCTCAGAAGACTGACAAAGAGATTGCCTCCATAAAGGAGAAAATGATCGAAGGAAAGGCAAAGGGATTTCGTGAGGATGAGCACGATACCCTATGGTTTGAGGACCGTGTTTATGTGCCCAATGACCCGGAGATCAGGAAGTTGATTCTACAAGAGGCACATGATTCACCATATTCGATTCACCGAAATACCAAGATGTATTTGGATTTGAAGAATACTTTACGGTGGACCGGAATGAAGAAGGATATTGCAGAGTACGTAGCGATTTGTGATGTATGTCGAGGAAGGTGAAGGCGAGAACATCGTAAGCCCGGCGAGGATTATTACAGCCATTGCCTATACCGAATGGAAGTGGGATAAACTAGGTATGGATTTCATCACGGGATTGCCCGAGGACTCGTTCAGCTATGACTCGATTTGGGTTATAGTCGATCATTTGTGAAGGTAGCTCATTTCATTCCAAAGAAAGACTACCTACAGCAGTGCCAAATTGGCTAAGATATACATGACTAGGATTGTATGCTTGCATGGAGTTCCGAGGAGTATCGTATCAGATAGAGGAACCCAATTTACCTCAAAGTTCTGGAAGCAGTTGCACGAAACTTTGGGAACCAGGCTGGAGTTTAGCCCAGCTTTCCATCCATAGACAGATGGACAAACCGAGAGAGTCAACCAGATTTTGGAGGATATGCTTAGAGCTTGTGCTTTGGATTATGGATCAAGTTGGGATGACAACTTGCCGTATGCGGAGTTTTCTTATAACAACAGTTACCAAACCAGTCTGAAGATGGCACCTTTCGAAGCCTTGTACGGAAGGAGGTGCAGGACCCCGTTGTTGTGGGATGAAGTTGGAGACCGCCAGTTGTTTTGACCAGATTTTATTAAGGAGTCTGAACAGAAAGTAAAGTTGATTCGCGATAGGCTCAAGGTAGCCTACCAAGACAGAAGAGTTATGCGGACTCAAAAGCGCAAGGAGACAGAATCTGAAGTCGGAGGCGAGTTTATCTTGAGTATCGCCGCTTGAGGAGTTAAGCATTCGGAGTTAAGGGAAAGTTAGCACCTCGATTTGTAGGACCATATCGTGTTTTGGAACGCATGGGAGAAGTTGCGTACAAGTTGGAATTACCCGAAGGATTGTCAGGAGTTCATGATGTGTTTCATGTTTCACAGTTGAAGAAGTGTCAGGCAGAGATGGCTGATATACCCTTTGAGAGATCTTGTGCCATTGGAAGCGATTCGGTTGAATGATGATTTGACCTATGAGGAGAAACCGGTTAAGATTACGAGTATGCGGTGAGTCACCCCCAAAGAAGGTCATTAAGTTTTGCAAAGTTGATTGGAGCCACCACACCGAGGATGAAGCCACACGGGAGTGAGAGGAAGATTTGCTTAAAGACCACCCTCACCTATTTTCTAGTTAACCCGAATCTCGAGGGCTAGATTCATCTTAAGGGGTAGGTTTGTAACATCCCAAATTTTCAATTTGGAATGTTATACATAGAGCATCATTGCATATCATATTTTTCATTGCATTTTCTTTGCATTTTGCTCGATCCTAGAAAATTCTACACAACTCAAGGACCCTCGGAGAGAGTTGGGAATTTCGTTATTTTCATATTTGAGTTTTCTCAAATTTTGAAAATAGGATCATTTGATTTAATTATTTTATCTTCAATTATTTCTACTACCAAAATATGAGAGAGGGAATAAAATGACTTTCCCAAAATAAAGAAATAATGAAGATTTAATAATAAAATCAAATAAGATTTTATTTTGGAGTTTTCGCCTTTTTATTTGAATTTAGGAAAAATGCGCGTTTTTCAAAATTGCATTTAGGCCCCAAATAAATGTTCATTAAATCCGGTTTGATTTTAGAAGCCGGGGAAAATTTATTTCAAGATTTTTGGAGTCCGTTTAGTACTTCTTTTGTTTTTTTCCGAGCGTAATTATTAAAAAAAAAGTGAACCGCCTTACGGGCCGTACCCGAGAGGGACACCTCTTGGGGGCGCTATATAAATAGCCACCCCCGGCCGCCCCCTGGCCCCAGCCCGCGCCCCACCGCCACACTCCGGCCGGCCACGCCCAAGTCGCCGCCGCCCCGGCCCACTCCGCGCTCGCGCCCCCAAACCCTAACCCTAACCCGCCGCCGCCGCCGAGGTTCGCCGCTGCCTCGTTTTACGTGCCGGTTTTCTTTATATAAAAACCGAGCGGTTTTTTTATATAAAAACGGAGCGTTTTTTATTGCGGTTTTTTTTCGTTTTTTTAGTTTTCGTTTTTTTAGTTTTCGGTTTTTTCGGTTTAGGTTAATTAGCGAACGTTCGTCCGTTAGTTCGTTTTAACGAACGAGTTCGTCAGATTAGTTTAGTTAACGAACGCCCGTTCGTTAACCCGTTCGTCGTTTTTCTTTTTCTCGGATTTAATCCGCGATTTTTCTGATCGCGATTCCAGATCCGATTTTCGTTTTAGTATAACTTTTCGCTCGTTTATCGGAATCAGGCGATTCAAGCGCCTGGAGTTTCGTCTCGAAACCCTCTTTCCGATTTATCTACTTAAACAAGTTTTTGCTTCTGTAAAATTTGACTTATATCCATATTACTAAAACGAAGCTGTTTTCTTCCGCCGTTTGACTTTCGTTGTTTCGTTTGATTTGATTCTTTTTGCAAACCGGAGTTCTTAAGTTGAACTATCTGGTTAGATCTATTCGAGTTTTACCTATGCATTAGATGAGTACTTATTGTATGCTTGTTTGTTTGTCTGCGATAGAATAGGAGTGCGCTACTTTGTTACTTCGAGTCTCTAGGTTACGCGGATCATCAGCAAGGCAAGTAACACTTTGATCATATCTCTTCTCATACCCAGTTTTTATGCATTAGATCTATCCTCAAACACTTGCATGATTAGGATCTAATTAAATTGTGGGATGGGAAGTAGATTGAGGTAGTACCTATTACCTGTTTTATTATAAACCTTTGGGAGTTACTTCTACGTTTGCTTATTATGCTATGCTATGCTAGTAGACGTGGATTGGGTGAGTGTATTCCATGACAGATGTGAGATTGTTATTTAATGGTTTATTTAAGGTGGCAACTTAAACACACATCTGGGTGGATTGAGGCACATGGTTTCTATCAGGACTTGCCTGTATTTCTTCGGACCGCCACCTAGGCTCAAAGGGATCATGAAATTATTCAAACTAGAAACTTCCGTGTGCAGCCACAAGCCATTATGGGCTCTGGCATAGTTGATTAAGTTGTGCGAACTCTTACGGGTAGACTAGCGGATGTAGGGGAAAGTAGGTGTACCGGTCTACCCACAAGTAAGGTGCTAGTGCTTCTGAAAGACTATGTCTCGGTCATCCGTTTCTCAAACACCATGTAGTGCGAGAAACCAAACGGAGACGATCGAGTCTTGTGAGAAAAGTGCGCAAACCTCTGCAGAGTGTATAAACTAATCATGATTAGCCGTGTCCCTGGTTATGGACATCTTGAGTACCTAGTACCTGGATATCATGTGAATCTCATCATGTTACTTCTAAATTAATATTGTTGGGTTTTGTTAATGAGTACTTTTAATTGGGATTGAGAATGTCATCAACCATTCTCAATGTTTCACAACCACCATGATAGTTAAATAAATTTATTCCTTTGCAGTAGGGAAAAATTGGCTTTATGCAAAAACTGTAATCATAGAGCTTTCCACCAGCCATATATGCATATAGTTTAGGCTTATTCTTTCATTATTCTCTATGTGTTACATTGCCAGCATATTCCATGTGCTGACCTATTTTCGGGCTGCAACGTTTCATGTTGCAGACTTTTCAGACGACGAGTAAGGTGTATAGGTCGTGGTTCTATACTCAGTGATGCCGTTGGAGTTGATGGACTCACTTATTCTTCCAAGCCTTCCGCTGTTATCGTTATTAGATGGCCTTAAGCCATATTTATTTTGTTAAGTTCTCTCTTGAGACATTCGATTGTAATAAGTGTGTGATTGCTACTCTGTTATAAATCCTCCGAGTACTGTGTGGTGTCAGCATTACTGATCCAGGGATGACACTTAGCACAGAGATCAGACTGTTTGAGGTCTGGTCGCTACAGCTTCTTTATAATGTCTACTGGGACTTTAATTTTGAAAATTTGTATCCATTCGTTTGCATGTTGATTGCTTGCAGTTGAGTACTTTGCCGGCGTGGTTGATGGACCTTCTCAATCAGATGAAGAGAAATAATGGTAGATGCGCAGGCAAAGCCTGAATACTTGAACTGGGGCAGGCTGATAAGGTCTTATAAGGTCTTATAGGTTTTATAGGGCCGGTTTGAGGGGATGCAGGCCAAAAAACCCCAGATGCACATAGTTTAGTTGCCTGCATTCCCCTAGTTGCATGAGACAACCATTTTCAACCCGGCGTTTGGTTGCCCGCGTTGCATTAGGCGCACATATGACATGGTGTTTGGTTGCAGCCTGCATAAGGTGGTGTCACCACTTCTAACTAGTGGCGAGCTTATCACACAGAATCTGAACATGTTGCGCCATTTACTTAAACAAATGACAGTTCATCCTAACTACTATCAAATGACAGTTCAAATTATTAAGAGCCATTGGCTAAATAGGGGATAGTTCATCGGTGCTACCAGATCTTCCTCTTCCTCTCTTCTTCGGCTTCTCTGCTTTCGAATGCTGCTGCTGCTTCTTGTTCTTCTTCCATCTTGTTCAAATCCTGCACTGACCTTTGTTAAGCCACATCACCTCTGCCCACTCCAACCTTTTGTTCTTCCAAGCGTCATTGTCAAATGCCTCCATACCATGGCCGGAGCTAACAACATCGTCAGGCTCGACATCTTCCTCCTCAGGCACGTGTTCATCAAAGCCCCACTGGAGGATCCAGTTATGCATAATGCAACAAGCAAGAACTAGCTTAACCTGAGTGGAGTATGGGTGGAATGGCTTCGATCCAGGATCTTAAACCTATTCTTGAGCTCCAAATGCCCTCTCAGCTTGATTACTCTAAGGCTGGGGTGTGCGAGATTAAACAGCTCCTGTGCAGTCCTAGGATAGTTCCTACCAGAGAACTCGTTGAGATGGTACCTTGTTTTCCCGAAGGGTGGAAGAATACCCGGCCGACATGTATAGCCAGCATCTCCAAGGTAGAACTTGCCGTCGGGGATGTTGATCCCATCAGGTCGACTCATGTTGTCAGTGAGAATGTTAGCATCATGCTACCGACCCCTCCCACCAGCCAAAGACACATATGTGAACGTCAGATCAAAGTCAACAGCAAAAAGCACATTCTCGCTTGTGTAGTGCTTACTCCCCCTGTATGCTGCAGACTGTGACCTAGGAACTCTGGCTGTGACATGAGTAGCATCTATTGCCCCAATGCAATCCTGAAAATGGCATCACAAGCCTGTGTTAGTGCTCAACTTGAACAATACAAGCATATCAAGCCATGAAAAGTGTATATTGTCAATGCTCACCTTGAAGTATGGATACCATCTTGGGCTTCCGCGAATCATGGGTGGAGTTTGGCCAGATGGTCTCCTGATCATCTCTCCTCTAAGCTCCCCAATAGCATAAAGCACCTACTTGAAGTACCTAGAGATGGTCTCCATTGATCTCCTGAACGTGTTGTGAATGACCCTGAACCTCTGGTTATGGCCAACAACATGGAGGAACATGGCCACTTGCTCTTCGACACTGGTGTTGATGCTATCTTGTAACAGCCCCCTGCTCCTAAAGGTCTCGACAAGCCTGGCAAATGGTGCTCTTTTCATTCTAAGCATCCATAGAGCCTCGACGTCATTGCAGTTGTAGATGTAGTTCATATTTTGGATCCTCTCCTGTTCCCGGGGAAACAATGGACCATAGCGGATCAAAGGTCTCCCAGCACAACGAACAGCTCTACGGTGCATGAACATGACCCATGCACGAATCACGCTAATAAGTCGCTTTGCACGGATTATCGGCCTCATCCATGCGTCCATAACCTAGCCGACATCGACGGCGGTTCATTCAAAGGGGAAATCGATCCTACACCTAGCTTAACGGCCTAACCACCGAGCTAACAAAGGGGAGGGTGCTGCTTACGGCATCGGAGACGAGGGGCGGCGTGAAACCATGGCATGGACTAGGTCGACCAGACGTTGGCCAACAACAAGGGGAGCACCAGATCCGCCGCAAACGCCACCGCCTCTTCCGCCGCCGCCGCCGCTGCATATAGCGCAGATCTGAAATCGCAGCCGCCACCGATGGCGAGGCAGTAGGGAAGAAACGGGGCAGTGGCTATGGGTGAGCGAGTGAAAGGGGGGGTGAGGCTAATTTGGCGCCGGGACGGCGCACCAGATTTCCATCTCCCGCCATCCCCCCTCGCCCTCGCCTCGCTCCCGCCCGTGCGACCTCGCGCCCTTTTCGGCTGGCTCATGAAACTGCCGATCCGAGCGTTTCCAGCGAGCCAGGCTTTGGGCTGCTTTAAGAAGCGTGTGATGCAGGCCCAACAGGAAAACCAGGCAACCAAACAGGCCTCACCCTTCCCGCGCGGGCCTGGTTGGGCTCGATGCGGGCAACCAAACACGCCCATAGTGTTTTTGAAGCTGTGATAGTGTATGAAATCCAACTTTATATTGGCTTAAATGTTCCAAACTGTCTTCATGAGGTCTATAGAATTTTGTAGTTACCGACCTCAATTTTTCAGTAAATGTTGGAAAATTAGGCAAGTTCATGATTAATTCCAGTAAATAATTCATGACTAGAATAGATACTAGCATGCAAGGATCTTGCAAACTAGAGGAACAACAGAACATGCAAAACAGCAGCGTACACGAAACAACAGCTGTAGAGATAGACATGAACAGATGATGTTGGACGTACTGTTTGTTAGCTATTGTGGGTGCAACGGTGTTGATGACGATGTTGGCGACGATCTGCTGCTGACAGCAATGAAGGCGACGATGAGTAGCACCGCCTGTCTTGGACGGAAGACGACCATGATGACGAATTTGAGTAGTCGCGCGAAGCGCTTCCCAAAAACCTAATTCGTCCTCTCCCAGTACAGGATCTCAAGGACGAACAGTTCCGGAGACCTGCTCTCCCACGCGCCGATGCACGCCGGCGTTTGGGATGAAGTAGACTACGACAGCGATGCAAGTTGTGAGATGAGGCAAAACCCTATGTGTTTTTTGGTGTGTCTTTGGCCGCAGCCGGTAGCTGTATATATATTAGGACCAGAGGCGGTATTGTGTCGCGATCACAATCCCAAACCGACTTGTTTTCTAATTCGTATACTTACCGGACGAGAAATCATAAACTTGTCTGCCAAAAAATAAAACGGCAAAAGGAAGCTACGTCACTGCAAGGAGAAGGACCATTCACGCGCATGTCGCACGTACGCCTCGCCTCGCCACAGCCAGGCGAGGCGAGCGAGCACGCGCACGTGGTCTTCCCTTTCTCTTCCCACACACCACTTAGAGTGTTGGAGAGAACCCACTATATAAAGAGGTCCAACTCTTCTTTAACTTCCGGGGTGGGACTAAACTTTAGCACAACCACTTGTCATTTTACACATGGGCCACTATTTGAGATTTTAGAAATTGCTACGGGCCTAGCCCATTAATTCTAACAGTAAACAGTGAGGCACCATTTTTTTGCACACCCGATCTTTTAAGGTCTTGAAATAATGGAATTTACACCTGTGTTGCTAAAAAAATTCTGAATGCACTTTATAGTACATGATTTCTTTTTATTTGGCCTGCTGCAAAATATATAAATTACACTTTTTTAATCAAGAAAACGCAATAAGCTTTGCGCCCTGATTTTTGTGAGTGTGTGGTGGTGGGGTGGGGGGTGAGCTTTGCGCCCTGATTTTTTTTGACACATTCTTGCCAAGCTTTATGAAATCATCATAATGTTTACATGTATGAAAAGAAGATCACCAGGTTGCCTAAGCCAAACATGATGATCGAACCCCAATGTTAAAGCATGCTTTGCGCCCTGATTGATAGAAAAATAGTAAAGCTACATATAAGCCTGTAAATGGGCCACATTAGGAGCACGTGGGAGCAACTAACCAACTGTTATCTCTAAAAAAAACGGTTACCCCTTGAAGGATCCTGCAAGTGTCATTTCTTTTTGCCTGGAAGTGTGCCAAGTAGTCATCGCCATTTGTCGCGTGCTGGCTGCTCCCTTTAGATTTTCTTATGTACGTGTTTTTGGGTTTTAGATGATTTTTTAGGGTTTTCCCTCAAATTTCTAGGTTTTGAAGAATTTTTTTATTTTGCAAAGCGCAACTGTGGTTCTGAAAGAAATTGCTTCCACGAAAAACACATCCATATATTTTTGTTTGTGAAAACACATATTTGCTTCCACGAGAAATGCATTATCAGGGTGTGTTCAACGCAGGCGCTTAGGGCATCTCCAACGCCGACTCTCAAACCGCCCGCATCCGTCCGGACCGCGTTGTCCAAATAGCATAAGCCATCCAATGAGGGCCTGTATCGGTCCGCGGGGTGGTCTGGCCGTACTTTCTCCCGCAAAACGGAGACAAATTTGGGGGGCTTTGCGGGCGTCCGGAAACCACCCATGCCAGCTTCTGACCATACTGGCCCACCCAAACCCTTCCTCGCACGCCCGCACGCGTTCCTACCTGGCGCCAGTTGCCCGCATTCGTGCCATTGTAGAGCCCGCCGCTCCACATTGAAGATGGTTCAAGACGGACACGACCTCTCACTTCCTCCATCATTGAAGCGGCGCGCCGGCCGAGGGCGCCGTCCACTGCACGCCTGACTGAACACGCCTCCTCTCCACATTCAAACACTCCATTAAAACCGCGTGTAAGCCGAGAAACCTACTCTGACTACACGTCTGTTCACGAGCGGGCTAGCATTAAACACAACGTCGGGTAAGCTCCTCCCGTCCGCCGTCTATTTAAAGGAGGCCAGACGCCGGGCAAGAATCACACCACTCCAGTGCTGCTCATCTCCTCCTTCCACCATTTTCTTCACCCTTTCGATGGCATTCGACAATCGGGAAGAGCAATTCTCCGGCATAACAATGGTATTAAACTGAGGCAAAGGTGTCCCGTCTTTCGATGAGATGTTGGTTTTCGCTTTGGAGGAAGTCGACTTTGACGATCCGACTACGAACGTGCGAGGACGTCGCGCCTTAGCAATCGCTAAACCAACTCCGAGAGGTTATTGACCACGCCAGAGCACGATCAACCTGACCACGAGGGTCTGTTTCCTGCGAGCAAACGAAGAACAAGCAAGAAACTGAGATTGCAATCTGGATATTGCGAATATAAGATGAAAGCTTTATTGATCAAGGTGGGGTTCTGTGACGCCTTTGTCTGGTCGTTGAACACAAACGAAGTACGCGAAGTTGCAGCTATGGCGAACTTTTAATCAAAAAAACCCAAAGTCTAAACGGTGCCCTAAGGGCTGTATATATGGAGGAAGAGGGGGAAGTTCGTGGCCCTTGGTGGAGGGGTCCGAAATCAACCCTATCTCTTGTTTCCCCACACATACGGACTCTAAAAATAGCCTATACTTGTGTATTTCGAAATTACAAGGGCCTGGCCCAATAATAAGGTGACGTTGACACCTAGAATAGCCTCGGGACGAAATTTATGAAGTAGCATCTTGTATATTTCGTCCAAGGCTTCATGCACCCATTATGGTGGCTTCAAAGTCCTGAAATCATCACTTGTAACTCCGTTCTTGTTCCCCTTGCATGGCATAATCTCCATGCTTGTTCTTGCTCCAATGTTCATCCTTCTCCAAGCTAGGCCCTTCATTTGTAAGCAAAACAAATGTATCCAATTTAGGCGACATCATATTCTCATGAACATTAGAATCATTACCAAGAAACGAAAGTACACGATAATTTAATTGGCGTCTTGCGAGCTCTAGTAATTGGTCCAAAGATATGTAGCGGTAGGGGCTGTTGGTGTAACAATGGTATTGATGTCCTCATCATCCTCCCTTCTTGAAATGAGGTTAGTCCTCGACGGAAGCTCATCTTCCTCACCCAAATAAGGCTTCAAATCTACAATGTTAAATGTGGGACTAACCCCAAAATCTGCAGGCAGCTCAAGTTTATATGCATTATCAGGTTTTTTCTCCAACACCTGAAAGGGACCATCAAGACGTGGCATTAGCTTTGATTTGCACAAATCAGAAATCTATCCTTACGCAAATGTAACCAAACAAGATCTCCGGTGCAAACACAACATGTTTTCTACCCTTATCTCCAAAGCAAGTTTATATTTAGCATTCATACGCTCAATGTTTTCCTTAGTTAACTCATGCATTTTTAAAATCAATTCAGCACGTTGTTTAGCATCAAAATTAACCTTCTCCGAAGATGGAAGAGGCAACAAATCAATAGGTGCACGAGGTAGGAAACCATACACAACTTCAAAAGGGCACATCTTAGTAGTAGAATGCAATGAACGATTATAAGCAAATTCAATATGAGGCAAGCATTCCTCCCACATTTTCTTATTATTCTTCAAAACAGCCCTAAGCATAGTAGACAATGTTCTATTGACTACTTCAGTTTGTCCATCGGTTTGGGGGTGACAAGTAGTACTAAAAAGCAGTTTAGTCCCCAACTTAGCCCATAAACATCTCCAAAAGTGGCTAAGAAATTTAGTATCACGATCTGAAACAATAGTATTTGGCACACCATGCAAGCGAATAATTTCATGAAAGAACAAATCAGCAACATTAACAAAGATCATCGCTTTTATGACATGGTATAAAGTGTGCCATTTTCGAGAATCTATCCATGACAACAAATATGGTATCCCTCCCCTTCTTTGTTCTAGGTAAACCTAAAACAAAGTCCATAGATATATCCTCCCAAGGAACACTAGGTACAGGCAAAGGCATATATAAACCATGAGGATTGAGTGGTGACTTAGCTTTTTGACATGTAGTGCAGCGAGCAATAAAACGCTCAACATCCCGTCTCATCTTTGGCCAAAAGAAATGTGTAGCAAGTACATCCTCCATCTTCTTCACGCCAAAGTGTCCCATTAGTCCTCCTCCATGCGCCTCCTGCAACAACAAAAGACGAACGGAGCTAGCTGGAATGCATAGCTTGTTAGCACGAAACACAAATCCATCATTAACGCATTTAACTTGTTCCACGTTCTTCCTTCTTTACAATTTTGCAATACATCTTTAAAATCAGCATCATGCACATATTGATCTTTGATGGTCTCCAAACCAAATATTTTGAAGTCAAGTTGTGAAAGCATAGTATAGCGATGAGACAATGCATCAGCAATAACATTTTCTTTACCCTTCTTGTGTTTAATGACATAAGGGAAAGTCTCAATGAATTCAACCCATTTAGCATGTCTACGATTGAGTTTAGCTTGACTTTTAATATGTTTCAAAGATTCATGATCAGAATGTATAACAAATTCTTTGGGCCATAAATAATGTTGCCATGTTTCTAAAGTCCGAACAAGAGCATATAATTCTTTATCATAAGTAGAATAATTCAGACTAGGCCCACTCAATTTTTCGTAAAAGTATGCAACAGGTTTGCCATCTTGTAATAACACACCTCCTAATCCAATTCCACTAGCATCACATTCAAGCTCAAAAGTCTTATTAAAATCAGGAAGTTGGAGTAAAGGAGCATGTGTCAACTTATCTTTTAATACCGTGAAGGCTTCTTCCGTGTGGTACCCCAAACAAAAGGCACATCCTTCTTTGTAAGCTCGTTGAGAGGTGCAGCAATGGTGCTGAAATCTCTCACAAAACGCCTATAGAATCCAGCGAGGCCAAGAAAACTCCTCACTTGTGTGACCGTTTTGGGCTGCGGCCAACTCTCAATAACAGGTCTTGGCTTTGTCAACTTCAATTCCCTGTGGAGTAACAACATAGCCAAGAAAAGATACTCGATCGGTGCAAAAGGTGCACTTCCCAAGGTTACCAAACAAACGTGCATCACGTAGAGCAATAAAAACAACACGTAAATGTTCCAAATGTTCCTCTAAAGATCTGCTATAAATCAATATGTCATCAAAGTAAACTACCACAAATCGTCCAATGAAAGCACGTAAAACTTCGTTCATTAATCTCATGAAAGTACTAGGTGCATTAGTTAACCCAAAAGGCATGACTAACCACTCATATAATCCAAACTTAGTTTTAAATGCTGTTTTCCATTCATCTCCCAATTTCATACGAATTTGATGGTATCCACTACGCAAATCAACTTTGGAGAATATTGTAGAGCCACTCAATTCATCAAGCATATCATCTAGCCTAGGAATAGGATGACGATAACGAATAGTAATATTATTAATGCCTCTACAATCAACACACATATGTGATGTACCATCCTTTTTCGGCACTAGAATAATAGGAACAACACAAGGACTAAGGGATTCGCGTATATAACCTTTGTCGAGCAGCTCCTGTACTTGACGCATAATCTCCTTCGTCTCCTCCGGATTGGTATGCGGTATGGTGCACGGTTGGGTAATGATGCACCAGGAATTAAGTCATCGGATGCTCAATCCCTCGAATGGGAGGTAATCCCGGTGGCACGTCTTGTGGAAAGACGTCAGCGAACTCCTGCAAAATGTTAGTGACAGCAGGAGGCAAAGAGGAAGGCACGTCCTCGAATGAAAATAATGCCTCTTTGCACACAAAAGCATAGCAAACAGAATTGCTAAAATCTAGCTCATCAATATCAGATTTAGTGGCAAGTAAACATGCACTTTTCAATTTAATTTCAGAAACAACACTAGATGGTTTACTATTAGGCTTCATTTGTTGCTCAAATTCTTTTGCCACAATCTGATTTTCGCTCTTATTTTTCCTCCTGTTTTGCTTTATTAGCTCTATTAATATTATCTTTCAAAATGGAATCAGGAGTCATAGGAAGCAAAGTAATATTTTTATCCTTATGAACAAGAGTATACTGATTGTTTCTACCATGGTGTACAGAATTTTATAAAATTTCCATGGTCTACCAAGTAATAAGGAACATACTTGCATAGGTACCACATCACAATCAACATAATCAGCATATGTAGAGATACTAAAATGCACACGAACAGTAAGTGTTACCTTAACCTTGCCGCTGTTGTTGAACCATTGGATGTAGTAAGGATGTGGATGTGGTCTTGTGGTGAGAGATAACTTCTCCACCATCTCCATGCTAGCCAAGTTGTTGCAGCTCCCTCCGTCTATGATGACGCTTGAATAGAACGTTCCTTCACAACTCCCTTTGTATGGAACAAATTATGCCTCTGATTTTGCTCAGCTTGTGTAACCTGCACACTCAAAACACGTTGAGCAACTAAACATTCATACCTATCATCATCTTCAGCAGCCATGTATTGCGTCTCGTGATCAGAATCATCTCCACCGTGTTCTTCATGTGTAATAAGAGCCAAAGTCTCTTCATCATAGTCACTAGCGGACTCATACCCACCATCCTCGTGAGCAATCATCACACGCTGAGATTGGCATTCTCTCAAGAAAATGTCCTCTTCCCTTACAACGACGACAAATAATATCACTTGTGTGCCCTGTTGACGCCATGGAAGAAGAAGAGCTCTGTGTAGGCCCAGTGAGGTGTGCTCTTGGCGAGATAGTGGTGGTTGTGCCTGCTTTCTTGTATCACGGTTGGAGGTGGCAGCCGGCGGAGGTGCTGGTGTAGTAGAACGTGTGGAAGTAGATGATGCACGTGGTGTCCATGATGAAGATCGACATGCGAGAAAAGTTAGTCCGCGCCAATGCACATCGATCCTGCACTTCACGCTCAGCTTTACAAGCAAGATGGAATAATCGAGTGATATTATTATAATCCTTGTAGTCTAGAATGGTCTGAATCTCTCTATTTAATCCACCGGAAAACATGCAAGCATAGCTTCATTCTCCTCAACAATACCACATCTAATCAAGCCAGTTTGTAATTCCTGATAATATTCTTCTACCGATTTTTTTCCTTGTCTTAAGCGCTGCAATTTTTTGAAGTAATTCACGTTGATAATATGGTGGAACCCAACGAGTACGCATAGCAGTTTTCAAAGCAGCCCAAGTAACTGGAACAGGATATAATCGACAATGTTCAGACCACCAAACACATGCAAAGCTAGTGAAAGCACAAACAGCAGCAGGAACACGTCTCTCCTCTGGATATTGTAAACATGTAAATCGTTGTTCAGTTTCTAACTCCCAAGTAAGATATATATTAGAACATATCTACCCTCAAATGGTGGAATATTCAATTTCAGTTTAGGGAGATGGTCATGATCTCGCACTGAGGGTGAGCCCTAACATTGCCATTATTTGCATGTGGGCGACACGGTGGTTGTGGTGCTGGTGGTTGCACGTAGTTACGATGTTGATCAACCTCATCCTCGTAATCTCCCACATAATCATACTCCTCCACATCGCCAGCAGGAGCCACGAAGTATCAACAAAGAAGACCAGCAGCTTGGCCAGTCAAGAGGGACACGGCTCGCTCGGCGGAGGGCTGTTTCGCGACGTGGAGGTAGTCGTTGTTGTTGTTGTAGAAGTGCGTCAGGTGCAGCCGGTGGTGGTGGTGGAAGACACGCGAGCAATTCATTAAATTTGTTATCGAGCTTTGTTTCGAACGCCTTCTCAATGCCATCTATCTTCTCCATGGCCTCATCAAATCTATTTAGCACATCTTCCACCTGTCCACTCATCATTTGCTGAAACTTATCATGTAACTCTTTGTTTGTCATGTTCTCCCGGTCAGTCTCGTCGGCTTGTGATCCTGCCATGGTTAGCAGCAATAGAAACACACAAGAATATGATTCTACAGACTACTAGGAAGTTGTGGTGGTGGTGGTGTCACAAATCCGTCAAGAAAATCTCAAAGTCTTACCAGTTCTTACCCAAAGAAGAAAGCGGTGATCGGCAACCGTTGTAGTCAAAAACTCTCAAAAGCTTGGATAGAGCGATTGCCGGGGAGAGTCAAGCATACGATGTAGATGTATGTGGAGCTGGGAAGGCTTATAATATGGTAGCAAAAGGGTCAGCAATAATCAATTTAGAGATGCAAAGTTGAATAAACGCTCAACGACGGTCTTGTCTTTGGTCCTAGGCTAGACCGTGCTAGAGACGTGAGCCTAGAACACTAACAAAATCACGGCGCTGCACGTAAACAAGGGAAAAGCACACTCTGGAATTTTTTTTTCGACTGCCCGGACCCAAAAACTGGAAACGGGTCAAAAAAAACTTTCTATAACGGCGACTGTCTCAATACGCTTAGAAACACCTAAAAATAGGATAGCCAGAAATTTTTTTGACAAGTGCGTTTTCGGAAAATTTTGGGCCTAAACGGATTTTTTTTTTCCGAAACCTACTCCGGCAAGGAAACACGAATCGGAAACTAGATGGATCTCGAAAACAAACCTAATATGCAAGGAACTCGGATTGGTGGTGGATATATGGTGGTGGTATATGGCAGCAGTGGTGGTAGCGGTGGTAGTATATGGATATGGATCGGTGGTGGTATATGGACACGGATTGGTGGTGGTATATGGATACGGATTCGGAGCGGTGATGGTAGGTGGCAGGGGCGATGATGATGGTGCGAATGGCGTGACAACTTATGACCGAACTCGAAACTCTAAAAGACTAGACGCTAAGACCGGCAACTAGACACGGCGATGCAACCGCAAATTCAACAAAGCAAAACCCTAAAAAGATTATGCAAAGGCTCAGATTGGTTCGGATATGATGAACTAACCCTAATTTTTATGTGGATTTTTCGTGGACTATAGGTATGAAGAACAGAATCGATCTAAACTACGGAAAAATGTAAAATCTCACCGAGCAACGGAAATCGATACCACTTGATAGAGGCAAAGGTGTCCGTCTTTCAATGAGATGTTGGTTTCGCTTTGGAGGAAGTCGACTTTGGCGATCCGACTCTGAGCGTCTTGCGAGGGCGTCGGCGCCTTGTAATCGCTAAACCAACTCCGAGAGGTTATTGACCATGCGAGCACGATCAACGACCACGAGTGCATTTCCTGCGAGCAAACAAAGAAAAAGCAAGAAACTGAGATTGCAATCTGGATATTGCGAATAGAAGATGAAAGCTTCATTGATCAAGGTGGGGTTACTGGCGCCTTTATGCAGTCGTTGAACACAAGCGAAATGCAGCGAAGTTGCAGCTATGGCGAACTTTTAATCTAAACAAAAACACAAAGTCTAAGCGGTGCCCTAAGGGCTGTATATATGGAGGAAGAGGGGAATTTCGTGGCCCTTGGTGGAGGGTCGAAATCAACCCCTATCTCTTGTTCCCCACACATACGGACTCTAAAATAGCCTATACTTGTGTATTTCGAAATTACAAGGGCCTGGCCCAATAATAAGGTATAACACCTAGAATAGCCTCGGGACAAAATTTATGAAGTAGCATCTTGTATATTTCGTCCAAGGCTTCATGCACCCATTATGGTGGCTTCAAAGTCCTGAAATCATCACTTGTAACTCCGTTCTTGTTCCCCTTGCATGGCATCATCTCCATGCTTGTTCTTGCTCAATGTCCATCCTTCTCCAAGCTAGGCCCTTCATTTGTAAGCAAAACAAATGTATCCAATTTAAGCAGCATCATATTCTCATGAACATTAGAATCATTACCAAGAAACGAAAGTACCTGATAATTTAATTGGCGTGCGCGAGCTCTAGTAATTGGTCCAGTATATGTAGCAGTAGGGGCTGTGGGTGTAACAATGGTAGTGTAACAATGGTAGTAATTGGTCCAGTATATGTAGCAGTAGGGCCTGGCCCAATTACTAGAGCTCGCGCACACCAATTAAATTATCAGGTACTTTCGTTTCTTGGTAATGATTCTAATGTTCATGAGAATATGATGCTGCCTAAATTGGATACATTTGTTTTGCTTACAAATGAAGGGCCTAGCTTGGAGAAGGATGGACATTGGAGCAAGAACAAGCATGGAGATTATGCCATGCGCAAGGGGAACAAGAACGGAGTTACAAGTGATGATTTCAGGATTTGAAGCCACCATAATGGTGCATGAAGCCTTGGACGAAATATACAAGATGCTACTTCATAAATTTCGTCCCGAGGCTATTCTAGGTGTCACACACCTTATTATTGGGCCAGCCTTTGTAATTTTGAAATACACAAGTATAGGCTATTTTTAGAGTCCGTATGTGTGGGAAACAAGAGATAGGGTTGATTTCGGACCTCACCAAGGGCCACGAAATTCTCTTCCTCCATATATACAGCCCTTAGGGCACCGCTTAGACTTTGGGTTTTGTTTAGATTAAAAGTTCGCCATAGCTGCAACTTCAAGATACTTCGCTTTGTGTTCAACGACCGCACAAAGGCGCCATGTAACCCCACCTTGATCAATAAAGCTTTCATCTTATATTCGCAATATCCAGATTGCAATCTCAGCTTGCTTGTTCTTCGTTTGCTCGCAGGAAATGCACCCTCGTGGTCGGTTGATCGTGTTCGGCGTGGTCAATAACCTCTCGGAGTTGGTTTAGCGATTGCTAAGGCACGACGTCCTCGCACGTTCGTAGTCGGATCGTCAAAGTCGACTTCCTCCAAAGCGAAAACCAACATCTCATCGAAAGACGGGACACCTTTGCCTCTATCAAGAAAGTCGGCTGGGTGGCCCGTCGAGCCCGCCGGATACGAGCGAGGCAGCTCACTGCTCTACCTCCCCTGCTTAGCTCGACGGAGCAAGTTGCCGCCCCAAGCCGGCGTGAGGTTCAACAAATCGCTCCTCCAAGTCAGCTCGCGGAGGAGTGCGAGTTGCTCCAGGTCGGCACGGTGGGGAGCACGGCGGCACGGGCATCGTCGCTACCGTGGACTATGCCACGTCGTACCACGCCTCCTGTGCCTGCGACCGCTCCATCTATCGTCAACGCGCGTGTAACTGTGCCCTGCCGACAAAGAAAGAAGCCGACTGCATAGAGATTGACGAGTCGGTGGCGGGCGCGTCAGCGTCCGCTACCAACATCGAGGGAAAGTAGAACACGGGAGGTCGTCGTCGCCTGGGTGGAAGGCCATCGCTGGTGCGTCGCCAGCTTGCACAGCCGGTGACTTGCTCGATCCTTCTATGCAAACTATCAACGACCCCCGCCTGGGCTCCACGGAAGCAGAGGCGCCCCTTCCCCTCCGGCTGAAGCACCCACTTTGCCACTCCGATGAGAGGCAGTCAGACATAGGAAGATACGGGGGAAGAATATACCTCCAGGGCTCCCGGCAGTCCGGTGAGCAGGCTGTTGGACATGGGAAAGACAAAGGGATCCGCCGCGGCCGGCCGTACACTAGTGTAGTGTATCCGTGTCGTGGGAATGGAGCTCCGTGCGACTGTATGTGCACATAGTTTTATCTTTTTAGTTAAAATATGTCCAAAATGTAACATTTTTGTCCAGTTTGAATGAAATCTGGCATGTTTATATGAAATCTGGTCATGTTTGCATGAATTTCATCCGGTTTGTTGAAAAGGTGTTTGAAATGTATGGGGGGCAACCCACAAATTTCCTCCGGCGTCCATCCATGAACAGGGGGGACCAGTACGTGGACACAGATGCGGGAGGTCGTCATCCAATGCTCCCCGCATACATCCGGTCTCCCTCATTTATTTAAGTCCGCACGATCAAATAGCCGCATACATAGAGTACTGACGTTCAAATAGCCACATGCAACACTAGTTCAAATTTAAAAAAGTTCAAATATTACACCCCAACATTGTTGTCCCCTTTAACCGCCCACAGATGCTCAATCAGATCTTCCTTCAGCTGCTCGTTAGTTGTTCAATACTGAACTTGTTGATGCATTTGAATAAACTCTTCAAATGTGGCCGAATTCTAGTCTAGAAGTTCGATCGAATCACTCATGCTCTCAAATTATAGAGCTGCGATAGCATCCTCACCCTCATCCTCGACGATCATGTTGTGCATGATCACACAACATGTCATCACCTCCTACAAGGTCTCCGAATCCCATTGTTTAGCAGGTCCACGAACAACTACAAAACAGGCCTGCAGAACTCCAAATGCCCTCTCAACATCCTTTCTAGTTGCTTCTTGTCATTGGGCAAAGTGAGCTTTTTCTAGTCAACTGGGTTAGAGATGGTGCTGACAAAGCTAGCCCACGGAGGATAGATACCGTCAACCAGATAGTAGACCATGTTGTACTCATGTTCATGAAAGTGTAGTAGCAAGGAGGAGCTTTTCCTTCAGTCAACCTTGCAAACAATGGTGATGGTTGCAGCACAATGATGTCATTATGAGACCCGGGCATGCCAAAAAAGCATGCAAAATCCAAAGATCATGTGATGCAACTGCTTCAAGAATGATGGTGGGCTTCTTAACATGACCCTGATATGGCCCTTGTAAAGCTTTCGGGCAGTTCTTTCATTTCCAATGCATGCAGTTAAGAGATCCAAGTAAACCTGGGCATGCTCTTGCTTCTGAGATTGCCACGAGCCTCTCGGTGTCTGCCGTAGTTGGTTCTCTCAGGTACTGAGGTCCGAACACCTCGATCATGGCAATTGCAAACCTGACCATGGCATCTCCGCATGTGCTCTCAAACACCCGTAGTTACTCGTCCCATGAATCAGCGACCGTGCCATATGCAAGAACCCGTAGTGCGGTCGTGCACTTCTGATAACCAGAGAAGCCAATCGTTCCCATGGAGTCCTTGTTCGAGACGACACAATCATCATAGGACTGAATGCCATGTTACAAAAGATCGAAGATAATTTCAGCATCCGAAAACGCCGGCAAAAATGGTCAGTGAAGACTGCATTGGGGGCGAAGTAGTCGGCCATCAGTGTCAAATGGTCACGCCGTGTTGCGGTTGAGCACTCGATGACCCTTGATCAAGCCCTTGAAATTAAGAACATGCTCCTCCACACACTCCGCGTCTTCAAGGAGCGCCTGCATCATCACTTTTTCATCCGAGTACCCCTCGTCGGACGACTCAACATAGTGCTCGTATATGTACTCCAAATCAGAATCCATTACTGGAAAGAAGAAGGGAAAACTTTTTTAGCTTCGGCAATTCATCGAACAGTTGCCGAGCATGGTGAGTATAGTAGTAGCGGATGGTACCTGGCGTGGCGGTCGGAGGAGAGGGGTTGAACGATGTCGGAGCAAAAGCGAGGTGGAGCCCGGCTAGAATGTTGGAGGTGATGGAGACGTAGAGTTCTGGGAGGGGTATGGCGTGGTGGCCGGGGTGGTGGAGCGACGACGAAGGCAAGAGATAAATAAGGAAGGAGTGTAAATGGGGAGGGCGGAGGCGCAGGGTCCGGGAAGGGCTTTGGGTGGGCCGGGGTGTCGGAGTCCTACATGTCTACTGTTCGGACTCCCGCAAAGCTCCCCCACGTCTGTCTCTAGTTTGCGGGAGAAAGTACGTCCAGACCACCCTGCTGACTGATACATGCCCATGTTGGATGGCTTCCACGGTCCGGACAGTGCGCTCCGGACATATGCGGGCGATATGCTGGTCCACCTTGGAGATGCCCTTAAAGCATCTACACTCGGGCGCCCTAAACCCGCCTCAAATGCCCGGGCGGACGGCCCGTTCGCTGCCCGGTCGCAAAAATTCAAACCAGACGGGCTCCTTAAACGGGCCTCAAACAGCCGGGCTAACCGACACCCATCATATCCAGCCCAAATATGGGGTGATATGGGGGCAGCCGGGTCCACGTCGGACCCAACAACCCTACCCCACCGCAAATTGTACCAAATCCACCAACCCTTCATCCTCCTTGCGCTGCCCGCGCCCGAGCCCGCGCAAGAAGCTAGAAATTAAGAGGGAGAAGACCGAGTTGGATAAGTAAGAGGTGGCGATCAAATGGGAGCTCAAGAAAGCCAAGACATATGGAGAGATTGAATTTGAGAAGGAGAGGATACAACTCGCATGGGACACAGAGGATGCGGAGATCATGTTGGTAGACACAATCCTCTTGAATGACCATGCAAAGAAGTGGCTTGCGGCGAAGGAGATCAACGAGCGTAGGGAGTCCGAGGCGACGAGGGTGGCTGCGTCGACAGCGGACCATGCGGCAAAGATGCAAGCGGAGCATGCGGCCCGGATGCAGGCAGAGCAGGTGACATGGATGGCGTCCAGCCAGTGATCCGGCCAGCCAACGAGGCACCCGTCATGCTCGGACATTTGTTTCATTTCGGCATGTTCAGATTGTTGAATTATGATTTGCTTTGGTTTGTTTTGAACTATTGAATTCGGACAATTTATATCGTATGATCGACGTGCATGGATTGCATGGATTGCATGGATTTGAGGCTCTGCATTTAAGGTGTCTGGATGTGCAGCAACCCATATGAGGGGCCGCCGGACGCTGTCCGTGGACGCGCCTGGATGCGTCCACGGGAGTATAGGTGGCCGGATTTGCCAAATCCGGCTGTAGATGCTCTAAGTTAGGCAACATTTTTATCTTCCAACCAACTAGTTTAGGGATGGATCCTTGGAGAAGGGGGTGGTTGAACGGGAAATCAGTTTGATTATGAACTCAATGTAACAGTCAGCGGACAACCTAGTGATACTTCTAAGAAAATATTTAGAAAATAACGAATCATCGATATGTTAGTAAGCTCGAGAACAATCTTACTTTTTAGGACAAGATAATATGATCAAAAGAGTAAGAGATTGACACAACTCTAATTCATTGATCAAAAGTACATCAGAAATATAGACTAGGTAGGACAATCAATTTTAGAATGGTAATTCAATAACCAATATATTAAAAATGAACAGGGTTACGAGGAGTATATGGATTGATTTCACACGTCGCCGCTCTAATGCAATTTTGATCGTGAGGTGACGATCCGAAACACAAGATGCAACTTGCAGCATCCCACGCCGAACCTGAATACACAGTTTGGACCACGGTAAGGCGTGGACAAATCGACAGTCCACCGGCAAGGCGTCACAGAGGAACAGAGGTTGGCTGGTCTGGCGCGGCGCGGCGGCCCTCGGCGGACGGGGACACGCGGCGAGCGGCGCGACGTGGGCCTTCCGCTCCCGCGCGGCCGGCGGCCTCCTGTCAAGGCAGACAAGCGAGGATATCATAGAAAAACGAAGGATTTACTCCCTCCGTTTCTAAACATGAGTCTTCGTAGAAATTTAACTATGAACCACATATGTACTCCCTCCGTCTCGAAAAACATGTCGCAGGCTCAGTTTATTTGTAATTTTGCTAAAAAGCCCTCGCAGATTTAAAACCATCTCAAAAAAGTCCCTCCATCCCTGTCTTCTTCCTCCGCCTTCCTCCGCCGTCGGCGGGGCGGCGCCGCCAGCTGCGCGATTTGCCGCCCAGGAAGTCCTCCGCCGCCCGTCGCCACGTACCGCGCCCGCCTCAAGCTCCAGCGCGTCCTCCTTGAGCTCCCGCGGATCCTCCTCGAGCTCCTGCGCGTGCGCCGCCGCATTTCCTCCCGGCCGTGATCCCCTTCGGGCGTCGCCGGAAACTAGACCAGGAGCTCACGTGCTTCCTCCTCGATCTCCCGCTCGAGCCCCTGCTGCTCCTTCTCCCCTGCCCGCGCGCCCGTGCGGCTGCTTCTCCCCGCCGCCGGTGGAGCTCGTCTGCCCCTGCTGCTCGTCTTCCCCGCCACGGTGGAGCTCATTCGCCCTGCTGCTGCTCGTCTTCCCTGCTGCTGCTCGTCTGCCCGACGCTGCCCGTCTGGCGGGCCGTCGCCGCCGCTGCTTCCTCGACGCTGCTCCATCCCGCCCGATCGAGGTGATTTCTCCTTGCACAAGAAACAAATCGATTCGATTAAGGTCGAGCAAAGTGATTCCTATTTTTACCTAATTGACCTGACATCGCACTTGGCACGATAACATCTGTGTAAACTGGAAATTCTAGCTTGGACTGAAACTTGAACAACTGAATTTATGCATTTCAACTAGCAAATGTGAGATAAGAGTGAACATTTATTCTCAACTAGCAAATGTCAGATAAATCAAATTACTAATTAGCTTTAGTGATTGATCTAGCAGGATGAGTCAGTGATTAAAATCATCCATGAATGAATTAGTTAGAGCGCCGGCAGTACTTGGTGTACTACTGCTGCTGTCTAGTAGAGTACTCCTTTCATGAAAGAGGTAGATAAATGGAGTACTCCTTTTCAAGTAATTTTGTCATTTGTTTCATGATGTGGCAAGTAATTTTGTCATTGTTTTAGACTGCAATCAAGTCTTTTTTCATTGTTTCAAAATGCTTCAGCCTGCTAGATTCAAGGTCTGCTGAAACTGAAAAAGGAACAGAACCACACTTGAAAAATTACTCCCCAATGCAAAGCAAAGCAAAATAGTTTTCCTTTTTTATTGGACACATGATTACTGGACACATCATTGGCAATTAATGACCTATTAGATCATCTCCATTTTTATTTTTATTGGTCTTTTAACAGTTTTAGTAGCACACCATGACACTACTTGCACAAAACAGGGCTCACGAAAAGTAAAACTATGATCAACATCAAACTACTCCTTGACAAGCGTGATCACTACTTAACATGATCATATTCTAGTACATCAAACTGACCATTTTGTAATATTATTACGAGAGATTAAAAGTAGATGGTCATTCCTTAAAGAAACATGACACACCAAAATAATTACATTCTCATTATGTAACTGAAACTTGAGTTTAAGTCATTTTTATAATCATGTCACCATGTTTTTGTTCTTGAAACATGTGTTGTGCTCTCAAACAAACCTGAACACTTGAAACTTGTGAATTCTGTCTATTTCTTCGTAAATTAATTCACTCCCTTTCTCTATCTGCTCTGCAGTACTCATATTTTAGTGACCAAAATTTTATCAAAGACCCACTTAGAGTTTCTCAGATATGCCACCAAGCAATTTCCTGTTGTTAAATTCACTTTGAAAATTCAGCTACTTTATTGAAACTAAATTCAGTTAACTCCTTACAAAGAAATTCAGTTAACTCCTTACATAAGAAATTCAGTTAACTCCTTACAGTAAATTCAATTGACAATATATACACATACGTAAAAGTAACTTCCCGTTGGAAGTCAAGAGAAGCAAGCAAGCAAGAAAGGAACATGACATGGTCAAAATTCAGTTAAGATACATACGGTAAAATCCAATTGTATGACGGAGTTGAAATCCAATTCTTTACGAAATGACAGGAGTTGGAAGTTTCATAAGAAATGAAATTGTGTTACAAAGGCTCCTGTCATAACATTTCTTGGTCAGTAGTTCACATTTTTGTAATGGTTGCAAGGCTCCTGTCATTCTACTCATTTTTTGTGTGTATATCCTTGTTATGGTACCATGATGTACTCATCTTTTGTCATTGCTAGCAGGAGTATGGATTTGAAGATGATGCCTCAAGAGGAAGACGATGAAGGTATTAATTTGAATTGGATCCCTGAACAGGAGGAACCTCAAGTGGCAGAGAATGGAACTGTGGATTTGAACTTGATGCCTCAAGAGGAAGACGATGAAGCTATGAATTGGATGCCTCCAGAAGATGAAGGGAAAGAGGACGAAGCTCAAGAGGAAGAGGATGAAGTTATGAATTGGATACTTCCAGAGAAGAGAAGAGAATTGTCAGATAAGGAGAGGCATGGTGTTTACTTCGCTTTCGGTAATCGAGCTCGAGAGATGGGTGCATTCAACCAGATGACAAGCTGCTAGTCTCAAACCTGTTGGACATAAGTGTACGATCTGTTGAAAGAATCTGGGAAAAAGCCAAAAAGCAAATTGCCGATGGCAAAGAAGTAGATGTCTCAAGCAAGAAGCTGGGAAGATCTGGCCGAAAGAGAAAGGAGCTGGATCTAGAGAGGACCTCAACAATCCCACTAAATAAAAGAAGGACAATTCGATCTCTGGCACGATCTTTAGGTGTGGCCCGATCGACCCTACATAAGAGGTTCCATTGAATGAGCTCAACCGCATCACAAGCACCGTGAAGCCTCACCTCAAGCTAGAGAACAAGCTTGCGAGATTGAAATTTTGTATGTCCATGGTCGATGAAAATTCAATCTCAACTTCTCGGGCTATGTTTAAACCAATGACGAATATGGTTCACATTGATGAGAAGTGGTTTGACATGACGAGAGTGAAGAATAGTTACTATGTACTTCCGGAGAACTCGAGCCAAGCGCACCGTGTCAAACACTCACGGCATTGGGAAGGTGATGTTCCTAACATTTGTTGCCAAGCCTCGATATAACAATGAGGGGGAGCTAACATTTGATGGGAAGATTGGCATTTGGGCATTAAATCGAAGAGACTGAGGCGAAGCGGACAAATCAAAACAGAACAAAGGGAACAAAACTGAAGACATCAGTGAAAGTAACTATGCCTGAGTCCAGAGATTATCTAATCAATAAGGTTATACCGGCAATTCAGGATAAGTGGCCTTACGATGACGAGGTAGCAACAATATTCATCCAACAGGATAATGCAAAGCCCCATGTCCTTCCCAATGATGTAGCTTTTAGAAGCTGTGGAACAAACTGATCTTGACATCCGATTGCTACAACAGCCCCCAAATAGCCCTGAGTTAAATTGTTTGGACCTCTGCTTCCATACCTCTCTCCGCCTCTAACCGATTGCAGGTCACCTATAAACATCCGTGAACTGCAGTGGTGTGGAAGAGGAATTGAGAACTACGATCCCGACAAGTTGCATGTAAGCTTTATCACATTAGAAGCGATTATGTTTGAAGTTATGAAAGACAAAGGAGGAAATCAATATAAGTTGCCCCACTTGCACAAGGATCGCTTTCAAATGCGGAATGGAAATAACGGTGTATATTACGACGGTCGGGTAGTTGTTGATACTAGGGCCATTATAGAAGAAATGGAAATTGCAATAGGAAAAGAAAATGAAAGGAAAGAATTGGCTAGAGAAGGGAAAAGAAAGAAAAGTGAAGGGAAGGAAAGGGAAGAAGTGGCGGAGAAAGAATGTAGTCAAGAGGGGCAAAGAGGCCCTTATGTCATGTAGTCAGGTGCTCCTTGTGTATGTCTTGTGTAATCTTGTGTCAAGAGGGTACAAAGATGACCTTATGTCATGCCCTTGTGTATGCCTTGTCTAATCCTTGTATATCAACTCCTTGTTGGAATTTATTGGAATTATCTGGGTTATTTGGATTAATTGAATTATCTGGGTTATTTGGATTTATTTAAATTATTTGAATTGATTTGGATTAATTCTAGTTATTTGAATTAATTTGGGTTAGTGGACTGAAATTTTTGCTTCACAACTACAGCAACTAATGAGGCAACTTATATCATCAGTAGATGATATGGTATGATTTTATCTTCTACTGCAATTGCAATCTAGCTTTAGTAAAAAAGCAAGAGTCCCTTGTATGGAGTTAACTGAAGACTCAACATGTTCTAAAGTTTTGAAATAAGAGGTCCATTTAGCATGGAACAAATAAAAGGACAGTGGCTAATTAGCTATCAGTATATATTTCCTAGCTTCTTAATTAGCTATCAAGATATAAGTACAGCCTTATACATCTCCCTTCATGATCTAAACATATACAGCCTTGGGTAGTTTAATTTCTCAAAGCTGTAGTCTCTTGATTAATTACCTGGTGGGTATAGTGAAGAGGAGCAAATTGATCAGCTGTATACTAACTGAAAGGTTAATTAAGCTAGGTAGAAAGAAACCCATTGAAGTCTGTTGGAATGCGGTTTTGTTTTTGTATGCTAAACCTGTAGTACACTGTACACATGGAGTATGCTAGACCTGTTGGAGTTTAGTGTGGCATATACTCCTGTTGGAGTACTAGTGAGTCCGTTTGGTCAAGCATATATCTATAAGTTTAGTGTGGCATATACGAGCTGCAATGTCTGTCTCTACAGGTCTAGAAGTTGATGTCTGTCTCTACAACTGATGATCAATCCATCTTGAAAATCTAACAACAACTGGCGTCTGTCTCTATAGAGATTAGTTGATGTCTGTCTCTACAACAAGCTGCAACCTTGAACCCCTAACCAGTCATGGACTCATCACTCATGGTCAAGCATACTGAATGGTTTTTGATTCACTTCACTTTGCACTAGGTACCCATCCCGGCTTTCTTGATTAACATAAAGCTTATTTGCACAGGTTTGTGACAGAAAATGGCCACACTAAACCATCCAATTAGTAATAATACGCCACAGCTAGCTAAGGATTTAATATTATGAACAAGACAGGAGTTCAATTTACCCGAGGAAATTTGAGAGCTATCCTTATCGCTTCCTCGGCATCTGCGAGGCGCCTTACACCTGCACAATTGCGACCAAACCATCACTCATCGAGTAAATCCATTTACACCGCCGTAACTTCGAGGCTAGCTAGTTCTCCGTGCAAATTCAACAAGGAGGAGCAGACCTGCCTCCGTAGGCAGATGCAGCCCACCTTTACAACACATTCTCTGTCGGTACAAGATGGAGTACTTGGCGGCCAAACACATTCTCTGTCAAGACAAGATGCAGTCCATGGCGATGCTCTGCGGCACAAACAAGTCGAGAGCTGCAGTTTTGTCCATGGCGTTTTGGGGAGAGAGGAACCGGACCAAGCACACACGGACCTCGTTGAAGAGGGCCTCGCCCGCCTGGCGTCCCATGGCGGCAGCGGCCTCGGCCTTCTCCGCGCCGCAACTAGTCAAGCCAGATAGAAATGGACAAGAAGAGGCTGCGGTGTGGCGAGCCCGCATGACGAGGCGGGGCGAGGAGGCCCGCAAGCTCTTGGCGTTGACCGATTGGAGGATCTCGCCCTCGCCGCGGCGTCGGCGGCACCGTCGTCGCCGACGGCGAGGACGACACCCGGCTGCTCGTCGGCCTTTAGGTTGTTGTTGGTGGTGGGATCCGGCGCCTACGGGCTCTCCGACGGCGGTTCCGATGCAGCCGAAGCAGAGCGCGGCGGTAGCTGTGGGTTGGACTAACATGGGATCTAAATCAAGGATTTTTTTGAGAAAGGGGGAGCTTGGGGAGGCAGGCGAGCGGTAGCTGGCCCGGAGTAGGAGGCGGCTGCGGTGGGAGAGCGGGGAAGCGAGGCTGGCGGGAGAGCGGGGAGAAGGGAGGCTGCGGCGTGAGGCGACAAGCAGCGATGGCGGAGAGCAAGCGCGCTGCTTCTGTCGGAGGAGGAGAACGAGGAGCGCAGATTTGGTCGGGAAAAACAAGAGGGTTTTTTTATAAAAATGCCGGCACGACATGTTTTTCGGGACGGAGGGAGTATGTATGTAGATGCAATTTAGAATGTAGATTCATTTCTTTTATTCTATGTAGTTCATAATAAAATCCTTACAAAGACTTATACTCCTGTTTTTGTAAGGAATTCATTTTTAGTACTTTTTTCGTTTCTAAATACTCCATATGTGGTCAGGAAATATCCTGTCCTTTGAAGGAAGTGGTCATCCATGATGAGAGATCCGAGCGCGGCAAGGTGACGGGGTTTTCTTGCGATATTTATATAAGTTGCCACGCATGCGTACGGGATATTTCCGTTTTGTCAGTTGGGGCCTGCCATGCGTACATGTTCGTTCGGTCCGTGCATGTATGAATTAGTAGTGGTATATATATTCCAGAACATATATGTATGACACAATCTGCCGTGTAAAGCATGGGTTGTTGATCCAGAAGATAGGCTCAAACACGTCCTCCGTTTCCTACTCGTAATTATCTCGTCTTCCTGCGCGGTGAGATTCTAATCTGGCAGCCCTTTCTTTTTCTTTTTTGATTTGAGAATATAAGATGAATCTAGCCGCCAAGATGAGATGCATAGCGATCCAGATGCACCTACGGCCCTGCAAAATCATGTCGATTAACCCTGTCATGATTGAGACCCATTAATTCGATTTGCAGGATATCGCTACAGTGCACTGTATCCTACCGAGACAGCTAACCGTCAGACCCCATTGTGTTGTGGTGTCATCGCACTCATACCCCGCTGATACACGCACCACCTCTCCCCCATGCCTATATAAAGAGAGACCACACCCTTCGTCTCCCTTCCATGTCAACCTAACTGCCTTCTCCATTCCTCCTCTGTTTCTTGGACACAAACTGACTGACACCATCTAGTTTGGCTCTCTGTGCTTCCTCTGCTTTGTAACCATGGTGGTTCTTGCCAAGGGCGAGCTGGAGCAGATCGCGCTCCCGGCCGTGCACAAGACGGCGCCGCCGCTGGCCGACGTGCCGGAGGTCGACCTTGCCGTGGCGGGTCGCGGCTCTGAGGGACGGGCGGCCGCCGCGCGCGCTGTGGCGGCGGCGTGCGAGGAGCACGGGTTCTTCAAGTTGACGGGCCACGGCGTGCTGGCAGAGCTCCTGGCGCGCGTCGAGAACGCCGCTGCCGCCTTCTTCGCGCTCTCGCAGCGGGACAAGGAGGCGGCCATGTCGGCCGCGACGCGGGGCAGTCCGTTCGGCTACGCAAGCAAGCGGATAGGCAACAACGGCGACCTCGGGTGGGTCGAGTATCTCCTGCTCGGTGTCACCGCGGCGACCGGCGGGCCATTGTCCGTGCCCGAAGGGGTGGTGCCGTCGGCGTCGCTCTGCTCTTTCCGGTGAGTGCACCCTTGAATTGAATTGATAATTACTCCAGCTTGCAGCGTGCACGTACCAGGAAGATCTTTTTATCTACGACACGTTATTGTAGTGATGATTAACCACGTAGTACTAATTAAAGGGAAATCGATTAATACGCGTTAGCAGATTGTTGGTAAAAGAGCATTTCCAAGAGCCTCTAAAGAAACGGCTTTTGTTGGTACTCCTAGTATATAAAAGAAAAGAAAGAGAAAAGGAAGGCGAGCGAGCAGTATCATGGACTGGTCCCCGTTGCCTTAATACAGGCTCAATAAAACATGTGTCTGGCCAAACAAAGACTTACAGGTCATTACGCCGAGATTGTCTGACCAAACAAAGACTACAGGTCATTCTGCAAGCTGGAATGTAGCCACTCCCCATCTCTCCTCACCTTTTGCCTTTTCGTCCCATGGACCTCACCTCCCTCTGTTTCTCTCATAAGATAGATCTACTTCAACTCATGAACACAAGGCGGCTGGCTGGCTGGCTAGTGAATAGATGCGTCGCAAATAGCACGTGCATGAACACAGTAGAGAATCTGCATTTCTAGCTCTGCCAACTACTGCACTAATAATATTATATACTAGTGCAGTAGTATCACGGTGCCATTACCGGTTACGTGCGTACGTGTCAACTTTGCTAAGCAGCTCATCAGTCGCTCGCTTACTCACTGTTCTTATCCAACTTCTCTCTCTTTATTTTTTTCTTCCAGAAACGTTTTATTCTGCAGAAAGGTGCTGAAAAAGTGGAAATGATATAAAACTTTGAGCTGGCTTGCCGGCCGGGCACTGTTGGAAGCTTTGTTTTCGCGTTGCTCCATCGACCGAGTCTTTCTTTTCTTTTCTTCTCTTTTTTGCCGTCTTGCGTGCACGTGCACGTGTGCAGCCCCGGTTTCGTGGCCTACGTCGAGTTGGCCTCGAATAATGACCCCTTTCCCGCCATCTTCATCGACAATCCTTTTTCCCGTGTCCACTACTATCGCTCGAACGGCATGGCATGGCATGGCACCCAAACGTCCAGAAGAAGTGCCAGCGACATCTGTTATAATAATGTTGGGCTACAAGTTAATTACAATGTGACGCCGTATGCAAAACGTTTATGTTATACAAAACGTGTTATACTATATATATCCAGCTTGTAGCAAAATTAATTAAATCCTGTCTTTGGAGCAAAGGTCAAATCATGTTGCACTGAGTCACAGATGCTGACACTAGTTGATTTTTTTTTCTTGTGTCTGCAGCGACCTTCTGAACGAGTACACGGTGGCCGTGAGGAGGATGACCTGCCAGGTGCTAGAGCTGATGGCGGAGGGCCTGGGCATGGACGACAGGGACGCGTTCACGAGGCTGGTCCTGCACAAGGAAAGCGACTCGATGCTGCGGGTGAACCACTACCCGCCGCGCCCCGAGCTGAAGCTCCTGCAGCAGCAGCAGCAGCAGCACGGCGGTGGCGGCAGGGTCACCGGGTTCGGCGAGCACACCGACCCCCAGATCATCTCCGTGCTCCGCTCCAACGCCACCTCCGGCCTCGAGATCGCGCTGCGCGACGGCGCCTGGGTCTCTGTGCCGCCGGACCACACCTCCTTCTTCGTCAACGTTGGCGACGCCTTGCAGGTACTACACCATAATTCTTAGCTCCCTCCCTGTGTTTGGGTCCACGCCATATTTCTCAGCATTGCTAGTATTTTTTAGGTATAGAGTAATAAAATAAAAAATTGCTTAGCACGATGTTCAGCTGTCCATTGGGATGGGACGGGGCCGTGCTACTGTAGTGGATCGTGTGGGTGTCAAAGTGTCATTTCTCCATTTCCACATGGAAATCCCGGCCTTACAGGGAACCATGATGTCCATGCCTAGTCAGTTTTGTCGAACAGGGGAATCTGAAAGCCATTATTCAATACCATATCATGTAAAGCATACAGCTAGCAACCCTACACGATTAATTCTCACTACAGATAATAGTACAATGATGGTGGCGGCACGGAGAGTTGACACCGGTAATTGTACGGACACACGGCAAGCTTGCCTACACGTGAAATCTCAGCACACATAGTACAATGATGACCATGATGATGGCGGCACATAGAGTTGACACTGCCAATTGTGAAGCCGTTTTCTGGATTGGGCGGGCTCCAAATACCCCTCACAAACGTCAAATATAGAGCCTTGCGGATTCGTTTCGGAACGCTCTTTCAAAATTGTGATCAAGAGCGGGATGACAACTCTGCTAGAGTGGCCTTTTTCGGACGATCCAGAAGATGTGGTTTCTCTGCTGGAGTTGCTCTAGGGTATACAAACTTTGAGAAGAAGAAAAAAAAAGACCATAGATGGCAAAGCCTTTTGTTTCGTTCTCATGTGTAAATTCCAGCTAGCTGTTCCATATGCCTCGTTTGTTCGATGATTCGTTTCGTTTTCTGATGATACGAGTAAACGTACGCGCAGGTACTGACGAACGGGAGGTTCCGGAGCGTGAGGCACCGGGTGATGGTGAACAGCGTCCGGCCGCGGGTGTCGGTGATCTTCTTCGGCGGCCCGCCGCCGCGGGAGACGCTGGCGCCGGTGCCGCAGCTCGTCGGGGAAGGCGGGCGCAGCCGGTACAGGGAGTTCACATGGCGGGAGTACAAGGCCTCGGCGTACGGGACCAAGCTGGCGGCGAACAGGCTCTGCCACTTCGAGACCACCAGCTAGCATTCTACTAGCTAGCATGCGATTGCTTTGGCCTTTTGGTTTTCGTGAGGTGTGTGAAACATTATGTGCGCGGCGACAGGTTTTTTTTGCTAGTGTGTTCCTAGTGGCCGATACATATGCGCAGTAAGTTTTTTGTGTTGATATATGCTGCAAAGCGTTCTGTAGGTCCCGTTCGAGTTGGAGGCATCAAGTGAAGTATAATGAAACGGTTCTGGATGTATGTGTTTGGTTGGTTGAATATACCCAAGGTGGAATGTGTCATAGTTATTTTTCTGACAGCACGTATGTGGTATGTGGTGTTAGAGAGGTGATGGTAGCTAGCTTGTATAGATCGATCGATCTCTCTCACGAGTAGCAATACATAATTACACAATGGAGGAGAGGAACAGAGAAAGCTTGCAACACGGGGGGAGGGGGGGGGGGGGAGGTAGGAGAAAGGAGCCGCCGCCGGTTATCCACTGGATGCCGTCCTTGTTGCCTGCTTCCGGGTACTTGTAGGTTGTAGCCGAGTGGTGTGCATAGGCAAGCCCGGCCCATGAGCTGTCAAAGGGGAAAGCCCAGGTACGAGTATGAGCCATGGGAGGTCCCTAACATCCCTCCCTTCTTGAAATGCGGCTTGCCCCCAAGCCGCTATCACGAAGGATTCGCCAGGATCCCATGGTGCTTGAAGATCCTTGATCATGCCGGAATTCTCATGGTAGTTGTCGCGGTAGCAGCCATGGTTGAGGTGGACTTGAACGAGCTCGGAGAAGCTGTCGGGCTTGAGATAGTAGTAGTCGTGGCCGACGGAGACCCGGTTGAAGTAGGTGTTGTGGTTGATGACCTTGGCGGGAAGGCGACGGAGAAGTAGCCATCGTAGACGAAGCCGAAGTAGTGCCCGTAGCCGACGCAGCCTTGCGCGAAGATGTCGACGAAGGCAATGACAGCCCTCCCTTCTTGAAAAGGATCTTGCTTGTAGCATGTAAGGGATGTCGTACCACTCGTGGCCGGCGCTCTCTTGCTGATTACTAACACCAGTACAATCTTTGGCGGTTGAAGGTCGGAAGTGGTCATGGTGATGGTGATGCTCCTGAGATCCACTAACTTGTGCACTTCATCGGCAGGGTAATCGACCCAAAGAACAACCGAAGCATTGGCAAGATCACATGAGCAGTACCATGGTGGACACCCCTCAATTGTAGCTTGTATGTCTTCATGCTGCGCAGCATCCACATCGAGTTCGAGGGAATGACAATCGCTGCTCACCAAACCGAGTAATAGAGTTGTCCGACTTGTGGTAAGCATGAGTGAGGGTAGAACAACGAGCGTCTTTGTAGTATGTGCACCAATAGCTCGAATGCACTCTCAATCACAAAGATGTTCTACTGGCGAGCAAGTGGGCGTGTAACTGCACCTGAATTCAGATATGCAATGCACTTCTCCAACTCAATCAGTATCAACAAACTTCCCTCCAGTTGGATCCCAAAGCATGGACAATTTTTTCTCTTAAGTTCTTTGCACTCCACTGTATTAGGTTGTACTGCCCTATGAAGATGCATCAATGACTCACCGAATGTAGACAACATAGACAAACGACACTCAATCCCAGTCCCAGAAGTTGATATGTGCAAACTAAAACCTGAATACTTATATCCATGTGCTAGCTCGGCCTGTGTACAATTTCTTTGAACTTCTCAAAATGGGAAGAATCATACGATGCAAGTAACCAGTGATATCACCGAGCTGAGTATGGTAGTGCAGCAGAACATCCATCACGGATCCCAAATTCGCCAATAAAGACATATCTTATGGTACTCGGAAACAACCATCCTCTAGGCCAAAACCGACTGTTGGCAACAAGTGGTTTTCCAGTGGACCAAGTTGATTATCACATAATGCATGCTTGAAAGAGTTGCATCCCGAGGTCAATAGACTTGGACACTTGCATGCCTTGTATTAACCCGTCGTGCAACATCATCATTGATTGATTGCCAAAGAGAAGCTGTCTGAGAATACATAAATTGCGGCAGATGGCCTTGGCGACTTCGGTGAACATTATGCGGACTGAACCTGAACCTCGACTGTACATCTTGAGCATGCAATTCATAGGAGGACTGCACATCAACGATAACTAATTGCCGTTCTCTAGTATCCAAGTTCAAATCATCCTTAAAAGGCATAATCAGTTGGCTCCGAACAATAATATCTCTTGGCACCATGATGATCCGACAAACAGCCTTCTCAAGATTACATGGTGCCATAAGCTCATTTCCGTCAGCAAGATCCATCCAAAACGATGGCCACGGTGTCGGCCGTAGCCTCATGTAAGTGCCAAGCGATGACTGCCTCACGCGGAAAGTTGCTGGCTGCAGTCCCACTGCTGTCACCTCTATTTTCAGCATCTACGCAGTCTTAAGGGTGGATTGAGAAGTATTGAGATCTTGCAAGAAAAGAATGCACCCTGTAGCAAGACAAGAGTGACGTTGTTTGGAAGTGATGGTAAGCTTGACATGCTTAGTAAAATATGAATTATCACTGTCATGCTTCAAGGACCACAAATGCAAGAGCTGGTTGGTGAGTATCCCTCCGAAGCGTCCATTGAAATTGTCTTGCCGCAGCCATGGTTTGTACCTAAAATCCTCGCGATTTGCAAACACCGCCGAGTTAATCTGGAACTCCACGGTTGCTCCTGTAAATCCTCTTGACACCAAAAGCGGCAATGCTTGACATGCCCATAATTAGCATTTGTGTTCTCAGAATGGAGTGGCCATGCGACTCCCCATAGGAATTTGTTTGAGCACTTAGGGGAAACAGACGGAGTGATGAATTCCCTCCTCTTCCGTCGTTGCTCAGTGGAAACCCAGAAACTAAGCTGCTCAAAATGCTCTGGTCGTCGCTCAATGGATGAGTGAGTTGAAAATTCCCAGAAGGCCATGGTTGCAACTGCACTGAAGTAACAATTGGAGTTTGCAAGTCAGTATGAATCCTCCTTGGCTGGTGATCAGATGGCCACCATACACAGCCAGAGTGACTAGTGAAATATCCGCAAACAATGCACGGAACAAAACAATGTCATCCTCTGTAGACTGCACTTGAACAGGGGGCGACCACTGTTGCGGCTCAATTCCTTTCCGCGATGGTGGCAGTAGCAAGCCTATGCACTCACCCACGAGATGAACGCCATGTGGGCAATGCTCTTTGCGTGCAGTTGGCTGTACCGGATCGTCACTATGGACTATGTAATCTGCCGAACACATGGTCAGCGTTGGTGCAGAGAAGTCACTGGGGATGATGAGGACGACGCCATGGTTCGCCTTGCTCATCACTTGCATGGAGGTGTTAACAGACAGGGCATCGAGCTCCTACACGTCGGCATTGGGGTCGATGTCGGTGGTGGTCGTCACGGAAGAAACGACCTCAGCACTAGAGGCCGTTGCCTGCCCCGAAGTGAGTTGCTCGACTGCTTGGTGGATGGGCTTGACCGTGGGCTCGAGGTGAACAGCGGTGGCGGCATCATGGACCTCGTCGACCCTATTGCTAGTGTCGACCTGGGTCGAGCACTCCGTCGAATAGGTGACCGGCACCATCGCGATGCAGACTGGGGCTGCATCATGGGCGACCATGGGGATCTCCTGGGCCTTGGTGGTGGAGCAGGAGACGTCGGGGATGGGCGCCGACGCGTCGGTCGTGCTCTCCGGCGAAGTGGTCGGCGGTGATGGATTGTGGACGATGGCAGGCGTACTGGTGGCCGCAATGACGACATGGACGCCCACTTTCTCGGCGAGGGACCTGATGGCGTTGGTGTAGGCGTCGAGCCGCTCGAGATACTCCTGGATGGAAGGATCCATGGCTTTCTCTCAAATGGTGGTGGTGAAAAAAAATGGAGGCAGAAATTTGGGGGTGGAAGGGTGGTGGCTGGCTCTGATACCAGATGTTAGAGAGGTGATGGTAGCTAGCTTATATAGATCGATCTCTCTCACGAGTAGCAATACATAGTAGTGATTACAGAGGAATACACAATGGAGGAGAGGAACAGAGGAAGCTTGCAACACGGGGGGGGGGGGGGGGAAGAAGGTAGGAGAAAGGAGCCGCCGCCGGTTCGTCCGTGATCCACTGGATTCCGTCCTTGTTGCCTGCTTCCGGGTACTTGTAGGTTGTAGCCGAGTGGTGTGCATAGGCAAGCCCGGCCCATGAGCTGTCAAAGGGGAAAGCCCAGGTACGAGTATGGGCCAGGGGAGGTCCCTAACATGTGGTGTGTATGGAGATGTGTAGATGCCACCGAAATGTAAATGGATGTACACATAAGGTATCATATAGGTTCGACGCTCTATGCTGGAGGTTTTTTTAGGAGAAACATGGTTTATTTTATTGCTCAACTAAAACTTTTACAGGAATTACTATGCATATATCAAAAGGGTGTAAAAGCCACACGTGGCGCCCCTCATCTAAATGTAAAGCATGTCTAGCTATGTGATGTGCATCCATATTGGTCAGACGGCCTTCATGGACATAAGAACATAATTAAAAATCTTCAGCGGTCTCATTAATCTCCTTCACCACAAGAGCGATGATCCCCAGAGTACTTGTGTTGATGTCGCTGACAACATTGTTGCAGTCCGAGGCCACACGTGGATGTTGAATCACCAAATCTTTTGCTAGTGTTAATCCTTCTCTGCATACCAGAGCTTCAAGTATATTCAGATAAGTCAATCCATGGAATTTTAGCGCTGAGGAACCAAGGTAAGTTACATGTTCGTTTCGGCAGACTGCACTGACAGCCCCAACTTGCGCATTCTTGCATAGAGCGACATCTACATTTAGTTTGCAACATTCATATGGAGGAGGAATCCACGTTCGAACCTGCGAACCTGCTGGATTGATGTCGGTCGTTGAACCCGGGTTGCCTGTATAGGCGAGGACAGCTCCAAATCCTTCAAAAACCTGTTGATAAATAAGTGAGTAGACAAAGGACTTTGGTGTTCTCCTTCATGGATTAGCTTGCGCCGCACTGACCATATTGCCCATAATGTGACAGTGAGTTTCATAAAATCTGCATGTGAGAGCGAGTCCTTCATCACGAAGAGCCAGCTCTGTGCATTAGATTCGGATGTTGCTAGCATGTGTTCCAGCAGCTCTTGGCCGGAAAGCGCCCATACGCACCGCACCATAGTGCAGTGGAGCAGCGAATGCATCCAGGAATCTTCATCTCCGCAGATTGCACATCTAGAATTAGACGACATGTTGCGGTGACATAGCAAATCTAAGGTTGGTAGCGAGCATTGAGCCATCCTCCATAGGAAAATTTTAAGCTTCGAAGGGACCAAAGTCTTCCACAACTTGGTCCAGCTGCCTTGAACTGTTGAAACGGTCGAGAATCGTGTAAGGCCTAGGCCCATGTTACCCTCTTACTTGTCCTTCCTCTCAATACAGAATCTGTGTTCAGCCAACACTCTGTCTTGCACGATATTTGAAGATATCACACCGAACGAACCCTAGTTTCCGTTCGTCGCCGCCACCTACGGAGTCGTCATTGGCGAGGCGTCATTCATACCAGCAACATCCTCAACTTTGGTTCTTCCCATTTTCGTCGTCACCTCATGGGAGATGCTCTCCCGTAGCCCCCGTGTGTCTTCCATGTCGTCCAGTGGTTGTGAAAGTGCAACTATCCCTAGGTGGTTTTGGTAATTCATAACAACATATAGCTCATTGAGCTAATGCTATTCCAAGACAAATATTTTAGGAAAGCTCAATGAATGGCATGGCATGGATGATGAAAGTGGATCCCTTAAAATATTAAGGACAAAGTATTGGCTCAAGCTCAAAAGCTCAAGACTCTACATTTTACATTTTAGTGATCCAAGATCACATTGAGTCTATAGGAAAAGCCAATACTATCAAGGAGGGATGAGGTGTTGCTTAATGATCCTATTGCTTCATGTGCTTAGTGATATGCTCCAAAAACGCTCAACTACTTTCTCACATCCACATATGACCTAAACCTAAATTCAAAATCGGTCCTACCGATTCTTTCTATCCGGCGCCACCGAGTTCAAATGTCATAGCCACTGCCACAAACCCTAGGCAAATCGGTTTCACTGATAGGGATCTCGGTCTCACCGAGACGGGATTGTAATCTCTCTGTTTCCCTTCCTAACGTTTCGGTCTAACCGAAGTGAGCGATCGGTCCCACCGAGATTGCAATGTAAACTCTTTGTTTCCCTTTCGTAGCACTTCGGTCTCACCGAAAAGAGCTTAATCGGTCCCACCGAAGTTTACTCCGACCAACTCTCTGGTTAGCTAATTACCAAAATCGGTCTCACCGAATTTGTGTAATAGGTCTCACCGAAATTACGTTATGCCCTAACCTAACCATATCGGTCCTACCGAGTTGCATGTCGGTCCCACCGAAAACCCTAACGGTCACTAGGTTTACTGAATCGGTCCGACCGAGTTTGTTGATTCGGTCCCACCGAGTTTGGGAAATTGTGTGTAACGGTTAGATTTTGTGTGGAGGCTATATATACCCCTCCACCTCCTCGTCATTCGTGGAGAGAGCCATCAGAACAAACCTACACTTCCAACTTGCCGGGTTCGAGAGAGAACCACCTACTCATGTGTTGAGGCCAAGATATTCCATTCCTACCACATTAATCTTGATCTCTAGCCTTCCCCAAGTTGCTTTCCACTCAAATCTTCTTTCCACCAAATCCAAATCCTGTGAGAGAGAGTTGAGTGTTGGGGAGACTATCATTTGAAGCACAAGAGCAAGGAGTTCATCATCAACACACCATTTGTTACTTCTTGGAGAGTGGTGTCTCCTAGATTGTCTAGGTGTCACTTGGGAGCCTCCGACAAGATTGTGGAGTTGAACCAAGGAGTTTGTAAGGGCAAGGAGATCGCCTACTTCGTGAAGATCTACCGCTAGTGAGGCAAGTCCTTCGTGGGCGAGAACCATGGTGGGATAGACAAGGTTGCTTCTTCGTGGACCCTTTGTGGGTGGAGCCCTCCATGGACTCGCGCAACCGTTACCCTTCGTGGGTTGAAGTCTCCATCAACGTGGATGCACGATAGAACCACCTATCGGAACCACGACAAAAACATCCGTGTCTCCAATTGTGTTTGAATCCTCCAAACCCTTCCCTTTACGTTCTTTCAAGTTGCATGCTTTAAATTACGCTGCTCATATACTCTTTGCAGGCTTGCTTGAATTGTGTGAAGATTGCTTGACTTGTGCAAAGATAGCTAAAATCTGCCAAAGTCTAAAATTGGGAAAAGGTTAAGTTTTTAATTGGTCAAGTAGTCTAATCACCCCCCCTCTAGACATACTTCAAGGTCCTACAGGTTGGCTTTTTATGCCATCGTATCTGTTCCAGCAAGCCAGTGTGTCATCTCCGCCAAGATGTGCCCTTTGTGTCGGAGGTTTGCTTCTCTATCAAGCTGATGTTGCTCTGTGCGTCCTGGGGATCTTGCTCCCCCATCAGTTGGTCCACTTTATCCCTTGATGTGTTGTGCTCCAGCGGCCGTGACCATGGTGAGTTCACTCCCCTTAATCACCGTTGTGATAACCGGAATGGGGAAGCACAATGGTGGCATGAGTGTACGTGTAAGTGCATCTAGTTCCCCTTAGTGATTTTGGTGTATTGAAGACTTATAGGTTAAGAGACTAATGTGTTTATGAGTGTACACAGGTCTATAAGTCTATGAGGAGTTTGATATTTACAGAGAAAGTCGACCCCTAAAATGAAGTTCTTCGACTGAAGACTTTGGATTTCTGAAGACTTTCTGAAGACTTTGAAAGTGAAGAAATTGGTGTGACCTTGAAGACTTGGTATTCATTCGAGGAACATGAAGCGTGAAGACTTTTGTTTTCGTAGTTTCATTTTCCCTTTCTTGAGTCATAGGAAACCTTTGTCTCGTTAAAGGGGTCGAGGAAATACTAAGGAAAAATTTCCATGTGATGCTCAACTCAAAATCCTACACCTACCAATCCCTTGAGTGAAGCCATTGGAAATCTCATACTGATTCAAGAAATTTCTTCAAAGGATGTGAGACGAAGTTCTTACAGTCACGAGGAATTTGTTCTGACTGAGGACTTAGGAATTCGCTAGTGTGGATTGCCTACACAGTGAGGAACATGATAGCCCTAAGGAATTTGAGCCTCAAATTTCTGACCGTTGCTGTGCTATGCGCCAGCTGTCCCAAAACATCTACCCACCTAACGGTCATATCATTGAAGGGCATTTATGTCTTATAATGTCGAGCTGCTCCCTAGGCTATAAATAGCTGCCCCCTACCACCACTAGCTGGTTGGCTGCTCGAGAGCCCGACACTTGTCATTTGAGAGCATCCCATCCTCCGAGGACTTTGAGCGAAAATCATAGAGTGAGGAAAACCCAAACCCAAACACCTACAAACCCAAAGTGATTGAGCATCATCAAGAGATTGATCCTGCGTGGATCCGATGCTTGTTACCTTTGAAGACTGTGCTTCTTCCAGACGGTTAGGCGTCATGGTCTAGAGCATCCAAGAGGAATTTTGGATCGTAGTGACCGAAGTTTGTGAAGGTTCGGATGTCACGAAGACTTACCACGAGTGATTGGGCGAGGTCTGTGACCTTAGCTCAAGGAGAATCTGATGAGGACTGTGTGTCCTCGAGGTTTAAATACCTAGCCGCTCCAACGGATGTACAAGCGAGACAGTAGTTGGAACTGGTCTACCAAATCATTGTCTTCACCAAGCTTATCGGTTCTATTTCCTCAACTCTTTCATTTCCTCATTACAGTTGTTGTGTGCTTGTTCATATCTGTTTGAAGAGTTTGACTGAAGACATTCTCAATTTCCTCAGTTCAATTTCTTCAGTCAGTTTGTCTTCATCATATGCTATCCTGTGTTTACATTTTCTGTACTCAGTGCTTGTCTTCATTTCATCATGATGACCATGCTTGTGTTCTGCTATGCTTACTTTTGAGTACTTATTCCGCTGCAAGTAGTTCTTCGCTAAGGAATTTCCTCACCCGCAAATTCCTCAGTGAAGAATTCATAAAAATCGCCTATTCACCCCCTCTAGTCGATATAACGCACTTTCAATTGGTATCAGAGCAAGGTACTCCCTTATTCTGTGTGATTTTGGTTTAACCGCCTGGAGTTTTAGTTATGTCGACCATAGGAATGAAGACTGTGTCATGCCCCATCTTTGACGGTCACGATTAGCCCAAGTGGAAGGCCATGATGAAGAAGCGCCTCATGGCGATGAACAACGAGCTGTGGACCGTCACTGAAATTGGTCTGACTGATCTGTGCAAGATGGCGGAAGCCGATGACATTGGCAAGTACACTCTTCTCAACCTCACGGTGAAGGACGTCATCTGCTCCTGTCTGTCACAAAATCAGTTCAGGAACATCATGCATCTCGATCATGCGAAGCTTATCTGGGACTGTCTGTGACGCCCGGGTAATTAAGCTATAATAATTCTTTGCTAATGATGCCATGTCACGTCGGCTACTGTTGATAAACTCGCGTTAGTTCAAAACGATTCAAATTCAATTTTTAATTAAAGGCAAACAACAAAAGTTTTCAAACATTAAAACTAAAATGTTCTAAATGTGACGAATAATTCATGAGTAATAATGGTGGAGAAACCAACATTTCTTATAATATTTAAATTCACTAAAATAACCAAAGCTTAGGGCAAAACAATTAATTTAATGCGTTTTATAAAGTTATAATAATATAACTAAATTAGTAGTGTGCCAAAATAATTATGGCAGTGGCCAAATTAGTAATACTAATTTAGGTGCTAACTTGGTATTTTATAAAACTAAAATAATAGAAACTTTAAACAAAAACAGTAAAGAAATAAAAGAAAAATAGAAAAGGAAAAGCAAATCAAGAGAAAACAAAAAGAAGGGAATAGAGGAACCCCCTGCCCACCTGGGCCTCAGCCCAGTCGGCCGGCCCAACCCCACTTGCCTACTAACCCCCCGAGGCCGAAACCCTAGCACCACCCGGTCCACTTTACCCCTCCCCCGCACGATCTCCACCACTCTCCCCCACTCGCTCGGTTCCCCTCCCCCAATATGGATCAGGAGGCGCACGCCGCTCGCCCCCGACACCATTGCCGGACCGCACCGCCTCACACCGGCGCTCCACCGCCACACCAGTGCTGCCCCGTCCTCACCTCCTCCCGACTGGCGTCCAGCGCTAGGCGCCCCCACCCCGTCGCCGCTCGACGCCGCTGCCATCGGATCGCCCGCTACCTTACCGCCGTTCTGCCATCCCCAACGCCCCAGGACCGCCTCGTCGTCGCCATTCGCCGGAACCGCATCCTCGACCTCCCCCTCGACGGTTTCCGTCAACCCTCGCCGCCCGTACCCCTGCATCGGGGGTGAGCTCCTCCCCCTCGCTACTTTCCTTGCCCGCACACGACGCCCGTGCATGGCCACGCGCCCGCGCGGTCCTCGTTGCGGTCACCATTCCCGTGGCTCCAGCGTGCGCCTATTTCAGCCCGTCCCGTGCGAACCTCTCCGCCATGCACTCTGTGATGTGCCGCCCAGCCGCTGGCAGCGCCGCCCTGCGATGCCGTCGGCCCGCCACAATGCTACCGCCGCCTCGGCGGCGATCGGCGCCCACTCCCTCACCCCCTAACCTGGCCTTGCCTCCGTCCCGTGTACGGCCTCGCCCCGGCTCGCCGTCGCTGCCCCCGCCCGCTTGCTCTCGGTCGCCTTGCCGGCTGCGTCCGCCGAGCCTCCTCCTGTGCTGTCGTGCACCCGGGCACACCCGCCCTAGTGGTCGGCTGTGGCCACTGACCCAGGGGCCAGCCCCTATTTAGTTTAGTTAATAAACTGCATTAGGAATAATGTTGTGTACCAATGACAGATGGGGCCCCAGTTAAGGTTAAAATGTTAAAACTATCAGAGGCTATGATAGGACCCATTGTTAGATTAAAATAAATATAAAAAATTAAAATACCTAGGTCAATGACAAGTGGACCCCCTAGCACTATTCATCAGTGGACCAGTAATTGTTGACTGGGTCAACTGGGCCCTCTGGCCCCACATGTCTTGCACATGCAAACAATGTTGGGTAGACTAATGTGTACCCGTAGCATTTAGCTAGTTAATTTTCGAATTAATAATAACTCCAGGAATTTTCTAAAACTTTGGAAATTAATATAAAATAATCCGAAACTCGGATGGAAAAACCTTGTACATGAAAGTTGCTCAGAACGACGAGACGAATCCGGATACGCCGCCCGTTCGTCCTCCACGCGTCCCTAGCATAGCAAATCTGCAACCTTCCCCCTCCGGTTCATCTGTCCGAAAACATGAAACACCGGGGATACTTTCCCGGATGTTTCCCCCCTTCGCCGGTATCACCTATCCCCGTGTTAGATCACCCTTGGCACCGCGTATTACCATGTTATGCTTTGTGATGCTTTGATTGCTCTATTATTTATTGTGTTCCCCTCTGTTACTTCTTTTCGGTAGACCCAGAGACCGCTGCCGGTACCCCTGTGATCGACTACATCGATGACGAACCCTTCTTGCCAGAGCAACTAGGCAAGCCCCCCCCCCCTTGATCACCAGATATCACCTATTCTTCTCTATACTGCTTGCATTAGAGTAGTGTAGCATGTTACTACTTTCCGTTAATCCTATTCCGATGCATAGCCTGTCCTTGCTACTATTGTTGTTACCTTTACCTGCAATCCTACCTGCTTAGCATAGGATGCTAGTATTCCATCTGTGGCCCTACATTTTTGTCCGTCTGCCTTGCTATACTATCAGGCCGTGATCACTCGTGAGGTGATCACGGGTATATACTATATACTTTATACAGGATACATGTGGTGACTAAAGTCGGGTCGGCTCGTGGAGCACCCGCGAGTGATTCACGGATTGGGGGCTGAAAGGACCTTTGTCCCGACGACCCTCTGGGTGAATCTTTGTGGCGGAGCGACAGGGTAGGTTGAGACCACCTAGGAGAGAGGTGGGCCTGGCCCTGGTCGGCGTCTGGGGTTACTTCATAATAACATGCTTAACGAGATCTTGGTATTTGATCTGAGTTGGGTCGTTGACCTTATACGCACTAACCGCCACGTGGGACAAGATATGGGCAACCGGCGTCGTGGTATCAGCCGAAGCATTTCGTGACGTCAGTGACTGAGTGGTGCACGCCAGATTGGACTGGAACGCCTGCTAGGGTAGGTCTGCTTCCGGCCGCCCTCGCAATGTGCAGGTGTGCAATGGGCGATGGGCCCAGACCCCTGCGCCATAGGATTTAGACCGGCGTGCTGACCTCTCTATTGTGCCTAGGTGGGGCTACGACGTGTTGATCTTCGAGGCGGGCATGACCCAGAAAGTGTGTCCGCCAAAGGGGATCGGCGTGTCGGGTAATGTGGTGCACCCCTGCAGTGAAGTTTATCTACTCGAATAGCCGTGATCTTGGTAACAGACGACTTGGAGTTGTACCTTGACCTTATGACAACTAGAACCGGATACTTAATAAAACACACCCTTCCAAGTGCGAGATACAACCCGGTGTTCGCTCTCTAACAGTATGACGAGGAGGGATCGCGGGTAGGATTATGCTATGCGATGCTACTTGGTGAACTTACCATCTACTCTCTCCTACATGCTGCAATATGGAGGTGGCCAGAAGCATAGTCTTCGACAGGATTAGCTATCCCCCTCTTATTCTAGCATTCTACAGTTCAGTCCACCAATATGGCCCTTTACACATATACCCATGCATATGTAGTGTAGCTCCTTGCTTGCGAGTACTTTGGATGAGAACTCAGGGTTGCTTTTCTTCCTCTTTCCCCCTTTCCCTTCTACCTGGTTGTCGCAACCAGGATGTCGGAGCTCAGAGCAGACGCCACCGTCGACGATGACTCCTACTACATCGGAGGTGCCTACTACTACGTGCAGCCCGCTGACGAGGACCAGGAGTAGTTAGGAGGATCCCAGGCAGGAGGCCTGCACCTCTTTCGATCTGTACCCAAGTTTGTGCTAGCCTTCTTAAGGCAAACTTGTTTAACTTATGTCTGTACTCAGATATTGTTGCTTCCGCTGACCTGTCTATGATCGAGCACTTGTATTCGAGCCCTCGAGGCCCCTGGCTTGTAATATGATGCTTGTATGACTTATTTTATTTTAGAGTTGTGTTGTGATATCTTCCCGTGAGTCCCTGATCTTGATCGTACACGTTTCCGTGTATGATTAGTGTACGATTGAATCGGGGGCGTCACAAGTTGGTATCAGAGCTGACTGCCTGTAGGAATCCCCCTTCCAAACTCCTTGGCCGAAGTTGAGTCTAGTCATTGAAAAAGTTCTTACTAACATGGCTGTGCGGCTTACGGGCCCACGTCGCCATTGGGGGGTATTAGGATCCTTTATTTCTCATCTATACTCTGGGACTCTGATCTCTCTTCTATTCGGGTTTAAATGAATTTACTAACTCTAACATTAGGATCTCGTGATCACATCCACCCGGAGAGCCCCTTCAGTCCAGATGATTGCCGGCTGCACTAGAAGATTCCGAAGTTACTCTCCGATGTTTCGTCGATACTTTGTGCCATCGCTTTTGCAATTCCATTCCATTGATAAACCCCAATGGATAACCAAGTACACTTGCCATTCTTACAATCATTCCCCGTTGATCTTGTTATTACAAGATAACCCGAAAATCTCTCTAATGTTCTGAGAATACTTGGTGCCTACTGCCTTGCAGTTCTTTGCCACATGAATACCCCTACGGATAATTCTCGCACTTACCGAGTATCCACTCATCCCTAGTTGATTCATGTATGTCACCAATCTTTGAAATACCATTCGATCTTCCGAAAATCCTCAGCAGCCTATTGCTCTTGAAATTCTTGTTTGCTTACATTATGGTTAATCCCATAAGTCTAGTAATCTTATTAGCATCCTTTGTCACTATCATCTTGAGTCAATCGATTCAATATGCTACGGATGCTTGCAATCCTCAGGATTTATCCTTCCGGCTCAGACATCGTTTTAAACATGAGCTGGTTCTCGACCAATCAGATTGCCATCGATTGTACCCCTAAGTCTACGCAACTTATCCATCCTTAATCAGAGCGTTTGCTTCTGATCCCTTGATCGGAAATCATAATTCTTTTGCATTTGAGCTTTCTATAGTCTGATCTCCTTGCATTGTTTTTTTCTCTGGTTGAGTACTGATGCTCACATCAGATCCCTTGAGTCCCACCGGATCCTTTGTTGGATTTTATCCGATAGCGTCCTTCATATTCAATCACTTTGGAAGTTCTTTCTCCGTTGGTAAATCCTATCCTCTGATTGACCAACCATGCTCTGCTTTTGAGCTTGTGTTAATTACTCCTGAAGTTTGTGGTATATGTTCCTAGGAGATCCTGATGGGTTGAACCTATGCCTTTTCTAATCTGTGTGAACCCAGAAACTACTACGGGTCATACTCTACTATTGTAATGTCAGATAAAACTTCAACACTACAACTTCGTCGAAGGCGAGAAGTGAATGAAAGGTTATGCATTAGAGAAGTGGGAGTCGACCTTGAACTTTGTGTTCATGCCCATGGACATGATGTAGATCCTATCATGGAAACTTCTTGTAATGATAACTATTTCCTTGATAAATATCATATGTACCTATGATTTTGTCCTTTGCAATCATGATTCCGACCGTGATTGTTCTTCTTTGATCCCATTCCCAGACAAGTTAAAAGTACTTGCCTTTTGCAGATCATTGCGTCTGCTCAACCTCTATTTTGATCTACCTTCGAGTATTACCCCCTGGTATCTCGAGGATATCAACCCATTACACTACATCTTATGAATTTCTGATGAAGTAGTAACTTTCCCCGTCATGGTCACTCCACTGGTTCTAGGTTGTCGTCAACCGAGAACATTGATTTGTGAATCAAGTCAACACTGTGATTCAGTACTTCCAGTACTTTGTTGTTGAGAAGTTTAATACTCCCTCACGTCATTCTGAGCCTGATCGGCTACATCATTATCGCGCTAATTTTAACTGTGCTACCTGGTCCTTCTTTCCGGAGCACTATTTTTGACGAAGAGCTAAGCTTACATGATTTCCTTGTCTTATCGTTCCACCTCGAACAACAAGCTTGATTCCGAGTTGGTGTTGTATCCGTAGACCCAATAATATTTCACTGCATCAGTCCTTTTTCTTGATGCGGTCGTTGTTCGATTGCTTCTTCGTAGAGCCTCTCGATAAAATGTGTCGTGATCATCATCAACATTTTGACTTCTTCCTAGATATCAATCGAATTCATGATGAGAAATACCACCCTTGCCCTTGATGAATTGTGTTATCATCAATCATTTTATTGCCTTCCATTCAACACAAAATTGTTCGTGTTTTGTGTTATACCTTGAGTTCCTTGCTATCCAGCATTTGTTCTTCTTTACCTTTAAGTATTATCATCTTTTATGACAAGCATGTTGTGAGAGTTTCACCACCTCTTAAGAATTCTTGATACAAGTGATACTTCTTGCCATCTCCGTTCATTCCTTGGTCCCTGTGTTGTTTCTAGCCAAAAAAAAACGATAAGTGAACTATGATGTGCGAAGTTAAAACTTCTAGCAACCCTATTGCTTTGAAGTTAATGGTCGATAGTTCATTCTTTGACTATTGGTTATTGAATCACCATTCTAACATTGATCATGCTACCTAACCCCATATTTCGGGTGCACCTTTCAACCAATGTTTAATTGTGTATGTTTTCCTCGAGCATACATCATTATACCATTTGATCTGACAAATGTTATCTCCTTGTTCACTTAATTGTGGAAATCCATCTTTTGGAAATCTCGATGAATTGTCGCTGAGTTCATCAGCCACCTCCTCATCCTCTCCTTCGTTTAATGATGAACTCATGATTCGGAACTTGCTTCCATAGTTTATTTCCCGAGAATCTTGCAACTCCATCACGTCAAATTGAGTTGCACCCTTCCTTCTCAGGCATCATGAGTCTGAGGTATCCTGACACCAATCAGATCCAAATCTCGGGTCAGATATGATGGTTTGAACATATTTCCAAGAGTTTTAACATTGGTCTTTATATAACCCAGTAAGGTGATGTCATGCCTAGCACACCTGGCTGGGGGACCCATTGTTATAATACCCCCTCTTTTCAGCAAGGTTAGCCATTCTTCCATGAGGAAATTGTAAGACTTATCTTACAAGTTGTTCCTGATGGATCCTTTGTGTATCAAGAGTCTGACCTTTGCTTGAAAACCATGTCAATGCTATCTCGAAGCTTGTCACTGGTACTCCGATTTTTAATAAGGGCATTTGAAGCACAAAGCTACATTTTCTTTATCAATTATCCAAACACCGTCGTATGGGTAATGTCATGAAATTTCTCTCCCCTTTCCTAAAGGGTTTTCTATGTTATATCCCGTCATGGATAACATGCTCTGCTTGCCCTTGGGAAGGATATACCCCTGAAATATGTGTTTAAACACATTTTCCTTTCCATTGTTCTGTTTAATCTGTTGATCAAATTTCCTTTACATTGGTTTGTTTAACATTTCAGGTGATCTATATGATCTAAGCAGTAATATTCTTCTGCTTACGTAAACGCCTAGGTGTACAATCGTGTCGGTAAGACCCTGTTACTATTGTTGATGATATTCCGGTAACCACCGATGGACGAGAACTTTGCCTATTGGTCCGCCTCATTCAACGAGCAGGAAAATGGTTCTCTTCGTCCCTCGCCCTTGGTATCGATGTTTTTGCCGACATAACTGACAGGCTACCCTCTGACTAGCCTTGCTTACATGGTCGTGCAAGATGTCAGCGCCCTTTCTACTTCAACGCACATGGTGGGCCCATAACCCACAAGCTCCACGGGATCGAAACCTGACTCTCCTGTACACCCCTGTTGCCAAAGTTGTTCCTCGCGCTTGACTTCGTAGGTAATTCACGGGGTCACCTTCGTTGTAACCTACTTTGGAATCAGACACAATACTTATTCCCATTGATTTGAACCCCTTTCATGCCTCGTTTCAGGCACCAAAAGATTGCCTGCCCGCTCGAAACTTCTCATGATACCTTCTTACCTTGCTCTCGATATTTTCTAAGGTTTCAATTCGAGAGTTACTTTCCGCCACCTTCCCTAATATTATCTACCAGATAAGCAGCCTTGTAGAGGTCTAACCTTGTGAAGCTACCCCTTATCCTTTTCGTAAGTACGATGAAGATCCTGAAGGAAGGACGACAACTTCATCATGATGACCCGAAGCAGAGGAATGAAGACATCAATGTAATGGATCGACCTCTTCGAGAAGAGCCACTAAGACGGAGAAGAATTGTTAGAATTTCCTAGCCAAATCTTTCCCCCTTAATACACCTCTTAAATCTCTGGACGAGATTTCTTGTAGTGGAGGAGAATTGTGACGCCCGGCTAATTAAGCTATAGTAATTCTTTGCTAATAATGCCACGTCACGTCGGTTACTGTTGATAAACTCGCGCTAGTTCAAAACGATCCAAATTCAATTTTTAATTAAAGGCAAACAACAAAAGTTTTCAAATATTAAAACTAAAATGTTCTAAATGTGACGAAAAATTCACGAGTAATAATGGTGGAGAAACCAACATTTCTTATAATATTTAAATTCACTAAAATAACCAAAGCTTAGGGCAAAACAATTAATTTAATGCCTTTTATAAAGTTATAATAATATAACTAAATTAGTAGTGTGCCAAAATAATTATGGCAGTGGCCTAATTAGTAATACTAATTTAGGTGCTAACTTGGTATTTTATGAAACTAAAATAATAGAAACTTTAAATGAAAACAGTAAAGAAACAAAAGAAAAATAGAAAAGGAAAAGCAAATCAAGAGAAAACAAAAAGAAGGGAATAGAGGAACCCCCCTGCCCACCTGGGCCTCAGCCCAGTAGGCCGGCCCAACCCCACTTGCCTACTAACCCCCCGAGGCTGAAACCCTAGCACCACCCGGTCCACTTTACCGCTTCCCCGCACGATCTCCACCACTCTCCCCCACTCGCTCGGTTCCCCTCCCCCGATCTGGATCAGGAGGCGCATGCCGCTCGCCCCGACACCATTGCCGGACCGCCCTGCCTCACACAGGCGCTCCACCGCCACACCAGCGCTGCCCCTTCCTCACCTCCTCCCGACTGGCACCCAGCGCTCGGCGCCCCCACCCCGTCGCCGCTCGACGCCGCCGCCATCGGATCGCCCGCTACCTCACCGCCGTGCTGCCATCCCCAACGCCCCAGGACCGCCTCGTCGTCGCCATTCGCCGGAACCGCGTCCTCGACCTCCCCCTCGACGGACTCCGTCAACCCTCGCCGCCCGTACCCCTCCATCGGGGGTGAGCTCCTCCCCCTCGCTGCTTTCCTTGCCCGCACACGTTGCCCGTGCATGGCCACGCGCCCGCGCGGTCCTCGCCGCGGTCACCATTCCCCTGGCTCCAGCGTGCGCGCACCGCACCAGCCGTCCCCGTGCCGAACCTCTCCGCCATGCACTCCTGTGATGTGCCCGCCCTGCACGCGGCCGGCCGCCTGCGTGATCGTCGGCCCGCCCTCTGCTACCGCCGCCTCGCTCGCAGTCGGCGCCCCGCTCCCTCACCCCCTAACCTGGCCTTGCCTCCGTCCTGTGTACGGCCTCGCCCCGGCTCGTCGTAGCTGCCCGCACCCGCTTGCTCTCGGTCGCCTCACCGGCTGCGTCCGCCGAGCCTCCTCCTGTGCTTTCATGCGCCTGGGCACACCCGCCCTAGTGGTCGGCTATGGCCACTGACCTAGGGGCCAGCCCCTATTTAGTTTAGTTAATAAACTGCATTATGAATAATGCTTTGTACCAATGACAGATGGGGCCCCAGTTAAAGTTAAAATGTTAAAACTATCAGGGGCTATGATGGGACCCATTGTTAGATTAAAATAAATAGAACAAATTAAAATACCTAGGTCAATGACAAGTGGACTGATACATCTCCATCGTATCTACTTTTCCAAACACTTTGGCCCTTGTTTTGGACTCTAACTTGCATGATTTGAATGGAACTAACCCGGACTGACACTATTTTCAGCAGAATTGCCATGGTGTTATTTATGTGCAGAAACACAAGTTCTCCGAATGACCTGAAACTCCACAGAATGTCTAGTTAAAAATAATAAAAAATCCTTGCCAAAGATGAAGACCAGGGGGCCCACACCCTATCCCCGAGGGTGGGGGGCGCCCCCCTAGGGCGCGCCCCCTACCGCGTGGGCCCCCTAAGGCTCCTCCGGCGCCAACTCCAACACTATATATTTGCTTTCGGAGAGAAAAAAATCAAGGAGAAGAAATCATCACGTTTTACGATACGGAGCCGCCGCCAAGCCCTAAACCCTCTCGAGAGGGCTGATCTGGAGTCCGTTCGGGGCTCCGGAGAGGGGGATTCGTCGCCATCGTCATCATCAACCATCCTCCATCACCAATTTCATGATGCTCACCGCCGTGCGTGAGTAATTCCATCATAGGCTTGCTGTACGGTGATGGGTTGGATGATACTTATCATGTAATCAAGTTAGTTTTGTTAAGGTTTGATCCCTAGTATCCACTATGTTCTGAGATTGATGTTGCTATGACTTTGCTATGCTTAATGCTTGTCACTAGGGCCCGAGTGCCATGATTTCAGATCTGAACCTATTATGTTTTCATGAATATATGTAAGTTCTTGATCCTATCTTGCAAGTCTATAGTCACCTGCTATGTGTTATGATCCGCAACCCCAAGTGACAATAATCGGGACCACTCCGGTGATGACCATAGTTTGAGGAGTCCATGTATTCACTATGTGCTAATGCTTTGTTCGGTTCTCTATTAAAAGGAGGCCTTAATATCCCTTAGTTTCCATTAGGACCCCGCTGCCATGGGAGGATAGGACAAAAGATGTCATGCAAGTTCTTTTCCATAAGCACGTATGACTATATTCGGAATACATGCCTACATTACATTGATGAATTGGAGCTAGTTCTATGTCACCCTATGTTATGACTGTTACATGATGAACTGCATCCGGCATAATTATCCATCACCGATCCAATGCCTACGAGCTTTTCCTATATTGGTTTTCGCTTATTTACTTTTCTGTTGCTACTGTTACAATCACTACAAAATACCAAAAATATTACTTTTGCTTCCGTTATCTTTTGTTACCGTTACCACTACTATCATATTACTTTGCTACTAAATACTTTGCTGCAGATATTTAGTTATCCAGGTGTGGATGAATTGACAACTCAGTTGCTAATACTTGAGAATATTCTTTGGCTCCCCTTGTGTCGAATCAATAAATTTGGGTTGAATACTCTACCCTCAAAAGCTGTTGCGATCCCCTACACTTGTGGGTTATCAAGACTAATTTAAGGCGCCGTTGCCGGGAGCATAGCTCTATTCTTTGAGTCACTTGGGATTTATATCTGTTGGTCACTATGAAGAACTTGAAATACGCTTAAGACAACAATTTATCCCTCAACTACGAGGGAGGTAAGGAAGCGCCATCTAGTTTACGCACTTGATTCACCTTCTGTTTTGAGTAAGCTTACGACACCTAAACCTGCTTACGCTATTAGATTACGATATGTCGCATGTTATTGATGATGCCACTACGCTATGCATGATACTTATGATGAAACTACTTCTATGCTTGATACTACTGTGCCCCTTAGTGAATTTCTTGATGAACAAATTGCTAGGGCTAGAGAGAAAGAAATTATTGAAAATGATTATAATGATGAAAGTAATGAAGAAAATAGGCCTGTTATTCCTGAGGGTTATGTTTTTGATATGGAAGCTTCTGCAGCTATTTTAGCTTGCAAGGATAGATCTGAGCTCAAGAGGTTATTAGTTGAATGGAATAAGCAATCTCTTAGAGATATAATGAGGCCTGACCCTGCTTTTGCTACTTCACCTATTTGTGTTGCCGATAAGGATTATGAATTCTCTGTTGATCCTAATATAATTACTTTGGTTGAATCTGATCCTTTTCATGGCTATGAATCTGAAATTGTTGTGGCACATCTTACTAAATTAAATTATATAGCCACCCTGTTCACTAATGATGAGAGATGTCGCTACATTTATATCCTTAAAATATTTCCGTTCTCATTAAAGGGTGATGCTAAGATATGGTTTAATTCTCTTGATCCTGGTTGTGTGCGTAGCCCCCAGGATATGATTTATTACTTCTCTGCTAAATATTTCCCTGCTCATAAGAAACAAACTGCTTTAAAGGAAATATACAACTTTGTTCAAATTAAAGAAGAGAGTCTCCCACAAGCTTGGGGGAGGCTTCTCAAGTTACTTAATGCTTTGCTGATCATCCTCTTAAGAAAAATAAAATACTTGATATCTTTTATAATGGACTAACCGATGCTTCCAGAGATTACGGATAGTTGTGCTGGTTCTGTTTTCAGGAAAAGAACACGGATGAAGCTGCAATTCTATTGAATAATATGTTGACAAATGAAAATAATTGGGCACCTCTGAGCCAGCTCCTGCTCCAATTACTGAGCCTATTCCTAAACCAACTCCAAAGAAGAGAGGTGTTCTATTTCTCAGTCCTGAAGATATGCAAGAGGCAAAGAAATCTATGAAAGAAAAAGGTATTAAAGCTGAAGATGTTAAGAATTTACCTCCTATTGAAGAAATACATGGTCTTAATTTACCGCCTTTTGAAGAAACTTATGATCTTAATCCATTACCTATTGAAGAACCTCATGGTCTTGATAACCCGATACAGGTAGTATAGGTAAATTCTCTCTATAGATATGATAGAGCTGAAATCCCTCCTACTAAAATTGCTAGTCAGTGCTTGGATGAGTTCGATAATTTTATGTTTAAGCAAGAAGACTTCAATGCTTATTTTGGTAGACAATTGAAATACAATTCCGATATGATTAAACACTTGGGTGATTATATGGCTAATGTTAGAGGTGGACTTAAACTTGTTAGCAAACATGCTTCTATGGTTACCACTCAAGTAGAACAAGTACTTAAAGCTCAAAATGATTTGCTCAATGAAATGAATAGTAAGAAAAATGATTGTGCTGTTAGAGTGGCTACTAGAACTGGTAGAATGACTCAGGAACCTTTGTATCCCGAAGGCCACCCTAAGAGAATTGAGCAAGATTCTCAGAGAAATAATATTGATGCACCTAGTTCTTCTAAAAGGAAGAAAAAGAAAAATGATAGGACTTTGCAAACTTCTAGTGAACCTATTGCTGAACCACCTGACAATCCAAATGATATATCTATGTCTGATGCTGAAACACAATCTGGTAATGAACACAAACCTAGTGAAAATGTTAATGATGATGTGCATGATGATGCTCAACCTATTAATGATAATGATGTAGAAGTTGAACCTGCTATTGATCTTGATAATCCACAATCAGAGAATCAACGTTATGATAAGAGAGACTTTGTTGCTAGGAAACATGGTAAAGAAAGAGAACCATGGGTTCAGAAACCCATGCCTTTTCCTCCCAAACCATCCAAGAAAAAGGATGATGAGAATTTTGAGAGCTTTGCTGAAATGATTAGACCTATCTTTTTGCGTATGCGATTAACTGATATGCTCAAAATGAATCCTTATGCTAAGTATATGAAGGATATTGTCAGAAATAAAAGAAAGATACTGGAAGCTGAAATTTCCACCATGCTTGCTAATTATACTTTTAAGGGTGGAATACCAAAGAAACTTGGAGATCCAGGAGTACCTACTATACCATGCTCCATTAAAAGAAACTATGTTAAAACTGCTTTATGTGATCTTGGAGCCGGTGTTAGTGTTATGCCTCTCTCTTTATATCGTAGACTTGACTTGAATAAGTTGACACCTAATGAAATATCTTTGCAAATGGATGATAAATCAACTGCTGCTATACCTGCCGGTATTTGTGAGGATGTGCCTGTTGTGGTTGCAAACGCGTTACTATTTTAATGGACTTTGTTATTCTTGATATTCCCGAGGACGATAGTATGTCTATTATTCTTGGAAGACCTTTTCTGAATACTGCAGGGGCTGTTATTGATTGCAATAAAGGCAATGTCACTTTTCATGTTAATGGTAATGAGCATACGGTACACTTTCCGAGGAAACAACCTCAAGTTCATAGTATCAACTCTATTGGAAAATTTTCATCGATTATATTTGGAGGTTTTGAATTTCCTCTTCCCTCTTGTCAAGAAGAAATATGATATACTTATTATAGGGGATGTGCATATCCCGTTGAGGTAACTATAGTGTTATTCGAAATTTCTCCGGTTCCATGTAAATCGGAATGAGTTTGTTAACAAGACCTGATCAACCTTGTTAGTGGATTCCTTTTGATGAGCATGAGATGGATGAAACTAGAAGGCACAACCTTCTGTACCCTCTTTCTACTTTCTGTTATTTAGTTGAAATAAAGTAAAAACAATATTTTTCTGTCTGTTTTCTGATTTACCTGTGCAATATAAAAATACCCCGAAAATAAAAGTTCTCCAAATGCCCTGAAAATTAAATATGATTTTTTCTAGAATATTTGAGGAATTATGGAACTGAAAACACAGCGGGGGGAGCTGCCACCTGGCCACGAGGGTGGAGGGCGCGCCCCCCTGCCTCGTGGGCCCACGGTGGCCCTCCTCCACTTATTCCTGCACCCATCCTCTTCTTCTTCCTCCCACAAACACGAATATCCAGCTCAAGAACGAGTTCTAGCTCACTTTGCTGTGATTTTCGATCTCCTTGCTCAAAGCACCTCTCACAAAACTGCTTGGGGAGATTGTTCCTTGGTATGTGACTCCTCCATTGGTCCAATTAGTTTTTGTTCTAGTGCTTTATTCATTGCAAATTTGTGCTGCCTAGGTGACCATGTTCTTGAGCTTGCATGTCAAATTTATATGGTTCCAAGTAGTTCTAATGCTTGATATAGGCTCTAGGCACTTGTAGGAGTAGTTGCTATCAATTTTGTTGAGCTTGGTTCACTTTCGTTTGAAGCTACTAAAAATTTCAGAATATTTCAGAAAATTATGAAGAGACTTTTGAGGGGCTCATCGAGCCGAAGCTCGAAGGAAAAAGCAAAATGAAGAAGCACAGAGGCCCAAATTTAATTTGCCTCGTACCGCGGAGGTCCGGCCGTGTGAATGGCCCTCCGATGTTTTCTTGAGAGCAGCCGGGATTTATGAAGATATCTATTCATTGGCTGAGAATGCTGGCCTCACCGACTTCCTCCGTGACCAACGTCATTAGTATCTCTTACTCACTAATACTTTTGCGCAAAACTTCTACTATTTTCCTAAGGAATCACCTCCTTCAGTAGAGTTTCATTTATATGATGTTGTTAAGAAGATGCCATTAGCTGAATTTTGCAAGGTTTGCAAAATACCCTTTGAGGGTACCTTAGGTGAACCACACCGTAAATATGGGGAAGAATTTATTGACACCATCACTGTGGGAGAAACCAGGAAGGTTTCCGATGCAAGAATCACTAGCATACATTTTCCTGTTTTACGCTACTTTGCCTTATTTGCTAGCCGTTGCTTGATTGGTCGTGGAAACTATGGAAACCTTAGTGTTCCTGACATTATAATTTTGTTCCATGGTTTATACCGCGATAACACTGTTAGTATGGGCGGAATTATTGCTAAACGGTTAAGTTTGAACCGTACTAAGGGCCCTATCTTTGGAGGTATTTATGCTTCATGCCTAGCTGCACATTTTAACATACCTATTAGGCTCTATGAGAAAGAAGAAAAATTGCTGCCTAGTGCTTATTTAGATTATAAGAGTATGCTAGCGCATGACTTTATTGTTAAGGGCAGGGAAGGGGAGCTTAAATATAAATTGTACTTTAATAAACATCACTGTGGGTGTCAAAACCGGCGGATCTCGGGTAGGGGGTCCCGAACTATGCGTCTAGGCGGATGGTAACAGGAGACAAGGGACACGATGTTTTTACCCAGGTTCGGGCCCTCTCGATGGAGGTAAAACCCTACTCCTACTTGATTAATATTGATGATATGGGTAGTACAAGAGTAGATCTACCACGAGATCAAAGAGGCTAAACCCTAGAAGCTAGCCTATGGTATGATTGTTGTTAGTCCCACGGACTAAAACCCTCCGGTTTATATAGACAGGAGAGGGCTAGGGTTACACAGTCGGTTACAATGGGAGGAGATCTACATATCCGTATCGCCAAGCTTGCCTTCCACGCCAAGGAAAGTCCCATCCGGACACGGGACGAAGTCTTCAATCTTGTATCTTCATAGTCCAGAGTCCGGCCAAGGTTATAGTCCGCTATCCGGACACCCCTAATCTAGGACTCCTCGGTAGCCCAGAACCAGGCTTCAATGACAGCCGAGTCCGGCGCTTGATTGTCTTCGGCATTGCAAGGCAGGTTCTTCTCCAAATTCCATGTACCTGTTGAATAGTGTCCGGCTCCTCGTGAATATTGCGCTCCTTGGCTTCCGCGCCCAATAATGGCCATCTTCCACGTGTCAAACGAATGCGAAAAGCTAGGGTGTTTTACATTTACCCCCCTAGCTGCACAAATGAGCTGTCTATTAAATAGACGAGGTTTTAGATCCGAATCACACCACCTTCCCTTCGCGAGCTTTCATCAGAGCACACCGACAGAGATCCATTCCATTATGGCCGGTCGTCGTAGCTCCTCCTCTCGCCCTCCCAGTCCTCAACCTGGAGATTGGAAGAGATGTTCCATCCCGCACAGCGAGCTAGTGGTGCTCCAAGCCAAGGGATTCCTTCCCCCAGCCTACATGGTCCCGGTTCGAGCGGACTTGCCACCTATAATGGCGGAGAGCAAGCGGAGAGCGTCCCTAATCCTCAAAAGGAGAACGGGTATGCCTTATCCCTTATTTGATAAGAGGGCTCGGATTTCCAATTCATCCGTTTCTCCGGGGCTCTTTGAGTTCTATGGCCTCGGCTGCACAACCCACGCCTGACCTCCATAATGCATATCGCGGGGTTCGTAGCCCTTTGCGAGCTGTTTTTGAGCTGCGAGGCTCATTTCATCTTTGTGGAAGAAGCGGTTACGCCTCGTGCCCCGTTCTCAGGAGGGGTCGATATATCAAGTGGGCGGAGCCGAACTATGGCGCATCGCCGGGACCGGATATCTATCCGGAACCCCAAAGAAGGTGTCCGAAGACTGGCCTTCAGAATGGTTTTATATAGAAGATGTCCCCCTGCCGGACCCTGTTCGGATCGGCCTCCCTGAGTTTGATAATGGTCCTTTGAAGAAGCGCCTAAGCTGGCATCCACGGAGCCCTCAGAAGGAAGATGACAAGGACGTCCTTTACCTGATGAGCCAGATAAGGTTGTTAGCTCATTCCGGACTGACCATGATCGAGGTCATGGCCACATGCATTATGCGGGGGGGGGGGGGGTGCAGCCGCTTCAGTATAGAGGCCACCCCATGTGGGATTTCAACGGGAGGATGATGCCACCCGCTGCGGCCGTAAGGGGCCGGAATCAGATGCCGCTCTGACGAAGATCTTGTCCGCATTATACAAGGGAGAAGAGATTCTCCGCGTCAATCCACAGGGCGGATTTTCTATGTACAATCCTTCAAGCTGGGTAAGCGGACACTTCTACTCGCCCATCCGTTTCATATTCCCATAGTTAAGTATCTCATCTTGTGATTTTGACGCAGGAACTGCGCCAGGCCGTAAAGGATATAAACAACCCTGCTCCACAACCCGAGGATCCGGAACGGTCCCTCGATCCGGCCTCCCAAGAGGATCCGGATATATCCGTGGAGCTGATCGATGGGGTATTTTACCAACTGAGCATCGACAATGCCTTGGTGGCTATTACAACCGATTATCCCGGACTGCTCCCTGCCTCACAGGTAACCGAGACCGAAGTCCCAATACTTTGAAGATGATCCGCCCGTGCTTATTTTTGATCACCGTATACCAATGGTGTTTCGTAGGGGAGGATCTCGAGGAGGAATGCCGAGCCTGCGGCGACTAGCCAACAAGGGACCACGAGGGCGGGCAGGCTAAAGAGGCACGTAGTCCTGGCCGAGGCACCGGCGCAGTAGTAAGGCGCGCCGCCTTATTCCAAGGTATTATTCTTGTGATGCATACTAACGCCCGTGCTCTTTTCAGGAAAAAGACGGCTCGCCGGACTATATCCGGAGAGATTGCCAATCGCGCCTCCACCAGCCAGGCTCCAAAGCCAGGTCCAGAAGCAGAGGCGAACACGAGGCGTGCGTCGGACGCTCCTTCGACAGAGGATGCGGACAGACTGTCCGCCACCAATTCCGAGGTGGAGAGTGCCATGAATCACAGGCGCTGCCGGACGGTTCTTCGCAACGCTTGTTTCTCCCAAGAGGCATTGGATGCCTTCAATTCGGGAGATGCGTACCTCCGTGCCGCTCAAAATGGTCTAGCCAGAGCCATGGAGCAGTATGTGAAAGACATACGGGTGAGAAAATTTGATGGTTATATATGTCAATAGCCCCCGAGACTTGAAACAGTTAGAATAACTGATTTAAGGATCATTTGTTATGTAGGATCTTACAGATAAGAATACCCAACTGTCCCAGGAGCTGGAAGAGTGCAAAGCCCAACTTGAGGCTGCACTAGCCGCGGCACGGGAGGCCAAGGAGACCCCCTCTGGTAATATATGCTTTGAAAGATAAGTATGTTGTGAAGTGCGGCGTGTGTGCAAATCTGACAATAACATTGCATATGGCGCCGGAGTAGATCCGGACAAGCCACAACTCTTGCGCCGGTTAAAGGCAGGCGAGAGCGTGCTTACGAAGGTGAGGCAGGAGAAGAATAATCTCCAAGATGCCAACACCCAGCTGGGCGAGGAACTACAGGATGTTCGTGCCCAGCTGTCGGACTCCATGAAGGAGAATCGGCCGCTTCGACGCGACATTTTTAGTAAGTGCTTGAATGAACTTCGAAAAAGAGTTCGGCGAGGAAGTCGATTGACAGAGTTATGTCTGTAGGTATGCTAACAGGTCAGCCTGCAGAGGAAATGCCAGTTCTCTGGGTGACCTTCTTCCCGAGCTCTCACAACTGCACGAACGAGTTCGGCAGGTGATGCAAGGCATCGCCTAGGCCTTGTGGCCATCCGTCTCCATGCCCGAAGGCCTTGGAGAGCTTGCAGAGAAGCTGATGGGAGCGCGGCGGCGCTTCCGATTATGGAAGATATCGGCCTGCCGTCAAGGCGCCAGGGAGGCCTGGGCCATGGTGAAGACGCGGTACACGAAGGCTGACCCAAACCACATGGCCGAGGTCGGACCTGTGGGGCCTGATGGGAAAGAGATCCCTGTGAGCTTAGTGTACGGCCAGGTAGAGTTGGCCGCCAAATATTCCCAGCAGGACTATAAACTAGACAGCTTGTTGGATGGTATTGAAGAGGAATATACACAGTCAGGTTGACTATGTAATTTAAGATGACATGTAAAATGCCTTCTAGCCGGATTGTAGATCGTTTGTCATGGCGGACCTTTTCGCTTCAACCTCGGGACCCGACAGTCCGGAGTGTGTCCAAATACCCTCTCGGTTATGTAAGAACCGGGGCATGCGTGGAGACCAGGCATAGGGGTCATTAGTGCTTGAAATGCATAAGTGCCCAACTAGTTATGTTATATTACATGGTTAGTAAGAAACATCTTCCAGGAAGAATAGTTCCGTTAAGGGTTCCTTTCCCTGTGAGGCATGCCCTAAAGTGCATGTCCGGACTGCGAAAAAAGCAGAAAAGCATTTGGAGGCAGATAAATAAACGAGTGAGAAATCATCTTTAGTTCACCGACCGAATATTCCCTTAAGAACGCTAGCTTTCGGCTTCACCCAGTCTGAGGTACACATCCGGCTGACCCGGCAGTAACAATTGCAGAGGTGCTCCCTTTACCGCCTAGCCGAACAATCGGGAACGTAGGGGTAAGCACAGGAGCCAGGCAACCCAGCTTGGCCAAAGTTAAGTCATATAGATGCATATAATGGTGAATAAAAGGTACATGCAGATGTGTGACACATGTGTTGGGCATGAAGCCCGTAAAAATAAGCTTCTGTTAAAGAATCCCCCAGGTATAATGAGCGCGGATAGCGCGTCAGTTGTGTGCGAACAAGGCGCGAACGAGCCCTTAAAGGCTGTAAGAGAAAGGGAGGGAGAAGGAGAGAAATATAAGACAGCTAATGTGTAAAAAATAGGCGGAGGAAGGAGACGAACACAGAGTCCGGCGCTAGGCGTAGAATCTTCGGAGACGGGCTGCGTTCCATGGGTTTGGCTCGAGTCGGTTATCCGATGCATCTCGCAGACGGTACGCTCCACCAGTCATGACTTGGTCAATAATAAAGGGACCTTCCCATTTGGGCTTGAGTTTGTCCTTTTTCTTGTCCGTGAGCGTAGAACTAACTTCGCCAACATTGTAAGTTTTGGCCCGTACTTCTACTGCTTTGGTATCTTGAGCTGCTTTGTTGATAGAATGCGGAATGGGCTTTTGCCACGTCACACTCCTCCTCCAAGGCATCAAACTGTCGTGCCGATCGAGTTCGGCTTCTCTTTCTTCGTGCATGCGCTTTGAGGTGAGTCATGAATTATGTCGCGAGGCAGAACCGCCTCTGCGCCGTATACCATAAAGAATGGTGTGTATCCGTTGGTGCGATTCGGCGTGGTCCGCAGCCCCAGTACGGAGTCGAGCTCCTCTACCGGTCGTGTTAGATTCCTTGAGGGACCGCACTAATCTGGGTTTGATGCCGCTCATGATTAGACCATTTGCTCGCTCGACTTAACCGTTAGTTTGTGGGTGATAGACTGACGCATAGTCGAGCTTGATGCTCATGTTTTTGCACCAGAGTTTGACCTCATCGGCCGTAAAGTTCGTGCTGTTATCAGTGATGATCTTTGTGGGGACGCCGTAACGGTGTCACGACCCACGATATGAAGTCTATCACCGGTCCGGATTCGCCGTCTTAACGAGCTTGGCCTCTATCCATTTGGTGAATTTATCCACCATGACGGTAGGTATTTTTGCTTGTGGGTTCCTCCTTTAAGGGGTCCAACCATGTCAAGCCCCCAGACCGCGAAGGGCCAGGTGATGGGTATAGTTTGGAGGGCGGTGAGTGGCATATGGCTTTGGTTAGCAAAGAGCTGGCAACCGACGCATCATTGGACTAAGTCCTGAGCATCTGCCCGGGCCGTCGGCCAATAAAATCTCAGACGGAAGGCCTTGCTTACAAGGGCCGGGCTGCGGCGTGGTGCCTGCCGAGTCCGGCATGAATTTCAGCCAGAAGATTCCGCCCTTCCTCTTCGGAGATACACCTTTGAAGGACTCCGGTGGTGCTTTTCTTATAAAGCTCTCCCTCATGGACTTTATAGGCTTTATATCGCCGCACTATGCAGCGTGCCTCGTTTTGGTGTTCGGGAAGTTCCTGCCTGGTTAGGTAGGCTAGGAATGGATTACATCCCGCAGGGCAATGACGCCATTATTACGTGGGCTGAAGGTGTTACTTCATTGGCGAGCCTCTGTTGTGTCGAGAATGTTCGATTGTCGGGCGGTGCGGTTGGGTCCGGGCTGTTATTTCCGGATTCCTTCCCATAATATGGATGGCTTGAACAGCCTCTCCAAGAAGATGTTGGGGGGACGGCATCGCGCTTTGCGCCAATGCGTGCCAAGACGTCTGCTGCCTGATTGTTTTCCCGAGCTATATGGTGAAATTCGAGTCCCGCGAACCGAGCTGACATTTTTAGGACGGCGTTGCGATAAGCTGCTATTTTCGGATCCTTGGCATCAAAGTCTCCATTTATTTGGGATATCGCGAGGTTCGAATCCCCGCGCACCTCTAGGCGTAGAATGCCCATGGAGACTGCCATCCGGAGACCATGTAGAAGGGCCTCATATTCGGCTGCATTGTTGGAGTCCGTATACATTATCTGGAGTACGTATTGAACTGTATCTCCTGTTGGGGACGTCAGAACGACGCCAGCCCCCAGACCAGCCAACATTTTGGAGCCGTCGAAGTGCATGATACAGTTGGAATATGTGCCGTACCCTTTAGGGAGTTCGGCTTCAGAACATTCGGCGACGAAGTCGGCCAAAACTTGCGACTTAATAGCTCGCCGTGGCTTATAGGTTATGTCGAACGGGAGGAGCTCAATGGCCCATTTGGCAATCCGGCCCGTCGCGTCGCGATTGTTTATAATATCGTTAAGAGGTACTTCAGAGGCTACTGTTATCAAACACTCTTGAAAGTAGTGTCGCAGCTTCCGAGATGCCATAAATACCGCGTACGCTATCTTTTGATAATGCAGGTACCGCGACTTGCATGGAGTGAGGACAGTGGACACGTAGTAAACTGGCTTTTGGAGGAGGAATTTGTGTCCGTTCGTTTCTCGTTCGACGACGAGCACTGCGCTTACAACTTGATGAGTTGCCGTGATGTATAATAGCATTGGTTCGCCGACGTTAGGCGCGGCCAGGACCGGGTTTGTTGCCAGTATGGATTTTATTTCTTCGAGTCCGGCCGTGGCGGCATCCGTCCACTCGAAGTGTTCGGTGCGCCGGAGGAGGCAATAAAGGGGTAATGCCTTTTCTCCCAAGCGGGAGATAAAGCGGCTTAGAGCCGCCATGCATCCGGTCAATTTTTGTATTTGTTTGAGGTCCTTTGGGATATCCAATTGTGACAGAGCTCGGATCTTGGCTGGGTTTGGTTCACTTCCTCTACGGATACAATGAAGCCCAAGAGCTTTTCCGGTACCGAAAAACGCATTTTTTCGGGTTAAGCTTGATGTCATATGTTCGGAGGTTGTCGAATGTGAGCCTCAAGTCGTCTACTAGAGTTTCGACATGCTTGGTTTTGACGACCACATCATCTACGTATGCCTCCTTTGTTTTGCCGATCTGGTTTGCGGACATATACGAATCATGCTTGTTGATATGTTGCGCGGCGTTTTGAGCTGAAGGGCATTGTGTTAAAGCGAGAATGGGCCGTATGGGGTGATGAATGCTTTGTTGCGGCTTGATGCAGCTCTGCCATCTTAATTTGATGGTAGCCGGAGTATCGTCGAGGAAACACAATGAATCGTGTCCTGCGGTAGCGTCGATAATTTGATCGATGTGGGGAGGGAAGGGATCCTTTGGGCAAGCCTTGTTGAGGTCCTTGAAATCGGCGCATAGGCGCCAGTGATTTGTCCTTCTTTGGTACCATCACCAGGTTTGCTAGCCAGTCCGGATGTTTTATATCTCTGAATCCGGCCTCCAGTAGTTTGGCTAGCTCCTCTCCCATGGCTTGTCTCTTAGGTTCAGAGAAATGCCGAAGAGCCTGCTTGACTGGCTTGAATCCTTTTAGGATGTTTTGGCTGTGCTCGGCCAGCCGGCGTGGGATTCCTAACATGTCTGAAGGGTGCCAGGCAAAAATGTCCCAATTTTCGCGTAGGAATTCTCGTAGTGTAGCGTCTACATCAGGGTTTAATTGCGCCCCGATGGAGGCCGTTTTGTAGGGTCCGTTGGATGGACTTGGAATTTGACTATTTCGTCCGCCGGTTTAAAGGAGGTGGACTTGGATCTTTTATCGAGTATCACGTCGTCCCTGTTCACCGTGGAGCGCAGCGAAGTCAGTTCCTCGGCCGCTAGGGCTTCGGATAGTGCCTCAAGGGCCAATGCGGCTGTCTTATTTTCGGCGCGGAGTGCTATGTCTGCGTCACTAGCAAGAGTGATGATTCCGTTGGGACCGGGCATTTTGAGCTTCATGTACCCGTAATGGGGTATAGCTTGAAAAATTGTAAATGCCTCTCGCCCTAATAGAGCGTGGTATCCGCTGCTGAACGGGGCCACTTGGGCGTGACCTCCTCGGACTGTAATTATCCGGCGTGCGAAACACCACATCGGTGTGATTTTTCCTGTATAGCACGCTTCCCAACCGGGATTATTCCTCTAAAGGTTGTCTTTGCTTCGCTCAATGCGGCTCGATCTATTTCCATTTTCGAAGAGTTTCCTCGTAAATGAGGTTCAATCCGCTGCCACCGTCCGTGAGTACCTTGGTAAGGCGGCAAATCCTCTTGGACTCGGGACCAATGCGGCTGGTGCTCAGCTGTTCGGAATTAAGGTTCATCACTGGCATTAAAGGTAATAGCCCTGTCACTCCATGGGTTTGTTATTGCTACTTGGTAGACTTCGGCAAGGCTGCGGAGTGTTCGTTTCCGCATATTATTTGATGCTAAAGTCTCGAAGACTGTTAATACCGTACTGGTATCCTTGGGCTGGTGCTCTGTGGATTCTGGAGTTAGAAGCTCTTCGCCACTTCTGGCCACCTACCGGAGTATCCAACATGCTCTAAGGCTATGAGTTGGTGTTGCACCCTCTGTACTATGAATTTTACAAGGTCCATTGAGCCATCCCTCCAGTGCGGTTCCATGCCCTATAGAGAGTTTTTGCTTTTTGGTGTTTAACCTAGGTGCCTGGCGATAATGCACCCTTTTATTTCGGCGGGTCGTATTGAGGGCGGATTGTCCCAAAATTTTATTTCGGTTTTCAGGCGCTTTCCATCGCCTGATACTTTCGTACTATGGACGCCAAGTCAGCGAAGCGTGTAATTTCACGGCGACTTATGGCGTTGAGGATTCCGTTGTTCGTGCAATTATTGCAGAAGAATGAAATTGCATCCTCCTCGCGGCAGTCCTTTATCCTGTTCATGACCAGGAGGAATCTGGCCTAGTAATGGTGTACTGTTTCTGCGGGCTCTTGCCGAATTTGGGATAGATCGCTTAGGTTTTGGTGGGCGGGTGAAATTAAATCCGGAACATCACCCAATCTGAGACTCAGGGGCCAAGGAGTTTCCGAACTCGGAAGCATGGGTTCTTGGATGTTGTCCAATGAATCTGGCCCGCTGCCTGACTTTAGGTTCAGGGCTTGAGTGACGTCCTCCCCTCCGCGGGTATCCGGCTTGGAGGGATCGGGAATCCGGACATAACTAGTCCTTAAGATAGATGAACGCTTGCCGCATTGTTCCTCCACCATTGCAACGTGATGGGTGACCTGGGGAGAGTTAATCTCTCTCGGATCGGGTTTAGGCCCAATCTGATCGTAGTCTGTAGCGACTCCCAGGGCGGCGATGTGATCCAAGAGCTCATTTAAGGAAGAGAGCTCCATCGGATTTAACTGCTCGGCGAGTTCCGAGTTGACGTGAAGATTGCTTTTGATGGCCCGAGAAGTCATCGTCGGCGCGGCGGCCGAACAGGCGGTCATAAGAAAACCGCCTAGCCGGAGAGTTTGGCCAATAGCCAAAGCTCCTTAAAGCAACAGTTCCGTCTTTAAAGACGGGATGAGGCATCTTTCCTGATGGTGACGGCACAGCGGAACTCTCAATGAAAGCACCAATGTCGGTGTCAAAACCGGCGGATCTCGGGTAGGGGGTCCCGAACTGTGCATCTAGGCGGATGGTAACATGAGACAAGGGACACGATGTTTTTACCTAGGTTCGGGCCCTCTCGATGGAGGTAAAACCCTATTCCTGCTTGATTAATATTGATGATATGGCTAGTACAAGAGTAGATCTACCACGAGATCAAAGAGGCTAAACCCTAGAAGCTAGCCTATGATATGATTGTTGTTCGTCCTACGGACTAAAACCCTCCGGTTTACATAGACACCGGAGAGGGCTAGGGTTACACAGAGTTGGTTACAATGGGAGGAGATCTACATATCCGTATCGCCAAGCTTGCCTTCCACGCCAAGGAAAGTCCCATCCGGACACGGGACGAAGTCTTCAATCTTGTATCTTCATAGTCCAGGAGTCCGGCCAAAGGTTATAGTCCGGCTATCCGGACACCCCCTAATCCAGGACTCCCTTAGTAGCCCCCGAACCGCCTTATTTGCTAGCCGTTGCTTGATTGGTCGCGGAAACTATGGAAACCTTAGTGTTCCTGACATTATAATTTTTTTCCATGGTTTATACCGCGATAAGACTGTTAGTATGGGCGGAATTATTGCTAAACGATTAAGTTTGAACCGTACTAAGAGCCCTATCTTTGGAGGTATTTATGCTTCAGGCCTAGATGCACATTTTAACATACCTATTAGGCTCTATGAGAAAGAAGAAAAATTGCTGCCTAGTGCTTATTTAGATTATAAGAGTATGCTAGCGCATGACTTTATTGTTAAGGGCAGGGAAGGGGAGCTTAAATATAAATTGTACTTTAATAAACAACACTGTCGGTGTCAAAACCGGTGGATCTCGGGTAGGGGTCCCGAACTGTGCGTCTAGGCGGATGGTAACAGGAGACAAGGGACACGATGTTTTTACCCAGGTTCGGGCCCTCGCGATGGAGGTAAAACCCTACTCCTGCTTGATTAATATTGATGATATGGGTAGTACAAGAGTAGATCTGCCACGAGATCAAAGAGGCTAAACCCTAGAAGCTAGCCTATGGTATGATTGTTGTTCGTCCTATGGACTAAAACCCTCCGGTTTATATAGACACCGGAGAGGGCTAGGGTTACACAGAGTTGGTTACAATGGGAGGAGATCTACATATCCGTATCGCCAAGCTTGCCTTCCACGCCAAGGAAAGTTCCATCCGGACTCGGGACGAAGTTTTCTATCTTGTATCTTCATAGTCCAGGAGTCCGGCCAAAGGTTATAGTCCGGCTATCCGGACACCCCCTAATCCAGGACTCCCTCAATCACCCTGAGACTATTACCTTGCCTGCTGCTTCCTTGTTTAATTTGTCTGAAGGTCCTTATCTCGTTCCGTGGGCGGCCGTTCAAGCCTACTGGAACCCTACACCAGCCCCGGAGCCGGAACAACAATATGAGTCTCCACGACAGTCTGTTTATTCTTGGGATCCGGAGATGGCTGCCGACCCGATGGCGGTCGAGTCCTCTTCGTTCTTGACGACCCCAGCTACACCTACGGGTATCCGCCAGCCATCCACGGCAATGAACCAACTTAGGCCAACAGCCTAAGCTTGGGGGAGTACGTATTTCTCACCGACATTACATTTATGTTTACACAAACTCATTGCTAGATGTCGGTGCTCATACTTTTTCACTGTAATATCCATGCTAGTTTATTTTCTTTTTCTTGCTTTCTTCTTGTGTGTTTGTTAAACCTTAAGAAAAACCAAAAAAATAGTAGTAGTTTTTAGTTAGTTTACTTTTCTTGCTATAGTAGTAATGATTAAAAAGAAAACTCAAAAAGATTTGCCGCTCTTCTTTTGCTTGTTGGGAGCTTTCCCGTGTAAATAGTTTTATTTCTTTTCTTTTCTTTAGGGGTCGATAGGAGAAGACCATAATTAAATTGTTGAAGTGGCTCTTATATGCATTATTGTCGATTTAACCAAGAGCCCATATTGCCTTGTCTTCTCCTGTTTATTGAATCTTTGGCAGATTCGGCTTAGTCCAATGCAGGTACACTCTTATTATTATTCACATCGTTCGGTCGTGCAAGTGAAAGGCAATTATGATGATATATGATGGATTGACTGAGATGAGAAAAGCTGGTATGAACTCGACCTCTCTTGTTTTTGTGAATATGATGAGTTCATCGTTCTTGATTCAGCTTATTATGAATAAACATGTTTGCAATGACAATTAGAGATCATAGTTGCTTGTGCCATGCTTGATTAGCTATGAGTTATAATGGTTTACCTTGCATGCCAACATGCTATTAAAATGGTTATGATGTGGTATAGTAGGGTGGTATCCTCCTTTGAATGATTTAAGTGACTTGACTTGGCACATGTTCACACATGTAGTTGAAACAAATCAACATAGCCTTCACGATGTTTATGTTCATGGTGGATTATATCCTACTCATGCTTGCATCCAATGCTTATTAATTTTAATGCATGTTCATGACTGTTGTCGCTCTCTAGTTGGTCGCTTCCCAGTTTTTTGCTAGCCTTTATTTGTACTAAGCGGGAATACTGCTTGTGCATCCAATTCCTTAAACCCCAAAGTTATTCCATATGAGTCCACTATACCTTCCTATATGCGGTATCTACCTACCGTTCCAAGTAAATTTGTATGTGCCAAACTCTAAACCTTCAAATAAACATTCTGTTTTGTATGCTCAAATAGATCATGTATCAACTAGGGATGCCCTTATCTTCCATGTTAGGCGGGTTATTCTCAAGAGGAGTGGACTCCGCTCCTAACTCACGAGAAAATGGCTGGTCACCGGGATGCCCAGTCCCATGCTTTATGCAAACTAAATCAAAATTAATTGCAAACAAAACTCCCCCTGGGACTGTTGCTAGTTGGAGACACTCGTTATTTCGAGCAAGTCATGGATTGATGCTTGTTGGTGGAGGGGGAGTATAAACTTTACCATTCTGTTTGGGAACCGCCTATAATGTGTGTAGCATGGAAGATATCGCCATCTCTTAGTTGCTATGTTGACAATGAAAGTATCCCGCTCAAAATATTATTTATCTCTATTTCAAAACTGAGCTCTGCACCTCTATAAATCCCTGCTTCCCTCAGCGAAGGGCCTATCTATTTACTTTATGTTGAGTCATCACCCTCTTATTAAAAAGCACTAGCTGGAGAGCACAGCTGTCATTTGCATTCATTATTGTTAATTTATATTGGGTATGACTATGATTGGATCTCTTTTACCATGAATTACAATGTCTAGTCAGTCCTTGATCTTTAAAGGTGCTCTGCATTTATGTTTTGCGGTCTCAGAAAGGGCTAGCGAGATACCATCTTGTTATATCATATTATGATTGTTTTGAGAAAGTGTTGTCATCCGAGATTTATTATTATGACTCGCTAGTTCATTATGCTATTGATATGAGTAAACATGAGACCTAGGAGTTATTGCAAATGTGGTTAGTTTTAATCTTTGCTGAAAACTTGAATGCTGGCTTTACATATTTGCAACAACAAGAGCAAACAGAGTTTGTAAAAGTTTTTCTTTATCACTTTCAGTTTATCAACTGAATTGCTTGAGGACAAGCAAAGGTTTAAGCTTGGGGAGTTGATACGTCTCCGTCGTATCTACTTTTCCAAACACTTTTGCCCTTGTTTTGGACTCTAACTTGCATGATTTGAATGGAACTAACCCGGACTGACACTGTTTTCAGCAGAATTGCCATGGTGTTATTTATGTGCAGAAACAAAAGTTCTCGGAATGACCTGAAACTCCACGTATCGTCTAGTTAAAAATAATAAAAAATCCTCGCCAAAGATGAAGACCAGGGGGCCCACACCCTGTCCACGAGGGTGGGGGGCGCCCCCTAGGGCGCGCCCCCTACCTCGTGGGCCCCCTGAGGCTCCTCCAACGCCAACTCCAACTCTATATATTTGCTCTCGGAGAGAAAAAAATCAAGGAGAAGAAATCATCACGTTTTACGATACGGAGCCGTCGCCAAGCCCTAAAACCTCTCGGGAGGGCTGATCTGGAGTCCGTTCGGGGCTCCGGAGAGGGGGATTCATCGCCGTCGTCATCATCAACCATCCTCCATCTCCAATTTCATGATGCTCACCGCCGTGCGGATGAGATTTATCATGTAATCGAGTTAGTTTTGTTAGGGTTTGATCCCTAGTATCCACTATGTTCTGAGATTAATGTTGCTATGACTTTGCTATGCTTAATGCTTGTCACTAGGGCCCGAGTGCCATGATTTCCGATCTGAACCTATTATGTTTTCATGAATATATGTGAGTTCTTGATCCTATCTTGCAAGTCTATAGTCACCTGCTATGTGTTATGATCCGGCAACCCCGAAGTGACAATAATCGGGACCACTCTCGGTGATGATCATAGTTTGAGGAGTCCATGTATTCACTCTGTGCTAATGCTTTGTTCCAGTTCTCTATTAAAAGGAGGCCTTAATATCCCTTAGTTTCCATTAGGACCCCGCTGCCACGGGAGGGTAGGACAAAAGATGTCATGCAAGTTCTTTTCCATAAGCACGTATGACTATATTCGGAATACATGCCTACATTACATTGTTGAATTGGAGCTAGTTCGATGTCACCCTATGTTATGACTGTTACATGATGAACCGCATCCGACATTATTATCCATCACCGATCCAATGCCTACGAGCTTTTCCTATATTGGTTTTCGCTTATTTCCTTTTCTGTTGCTACTGTTACAATCACTACAAAATACCAAAAATGTTACTTTTGCTTCCGTTATCTTTTGTTACCGTTACCACTACTATCATATTACTTTGCTACTAAATACTTCGCTGCAGATATTAAGTTATCCAGGTGCGGCTGAATTGATAACTCAGTTGCTAATACTTGAGAATACTCTTTGGCTCCCCTTGTGTCGAATCAATAAATTTGGGTTGAATACTCTACCCTCGAAAGCTGTTGCGATCCCCTACACTTGTGGGTTATCATGGACCCCCCTAGCACTGTTCATCAGTGGACCAGTCAATGTTGACTGGGTCAACTGGGCCCTCTGGCCCCACATGTCCTGCACATGCAAACAGTGCTGGGTAGACTAATGTGTACCCATTGCATTTAGCTAGTTAATTTTCGAATTAATAATAACTCCAAGAATTGTCTAAAAGTTTGGAAATTAATATAAAATAATCCGAAACTCGGATGGAAAAACCTTGTACATGAAAGTTGCTCAGAACGACGAGACGAATCCGGATACGCGGCCCGTTCGTCCGCCACGCGTCCCTAGCATAGCAAACCAGCAACCTTCCCCCTCCGGTTCATCTGTCCGAAAACACGAGACACCGGGGATACTTTACGAGATGTTTCCCCCCTTCGCCGGTATCACATATGCCCACGTTAGATCACTCTTGGCACCACATATTGCCATGTTATGCTTTGTGATGCTTTGATTGCTCTGTTATTTATTGTGTTCCCCTCCGTTACTTCTTTCCGATAGACCCCGAGACTGTTGTCGGTACCCCTGTGATCGACTACATCGACGATGAACCCTTCTTGCCAGAGCAACCAGGCAAGCCCCCCCTTCATCACCAGATATCGCCTATTCTTCTCTATACTGCTTGCATTGGAGTAGTGTAGCATGTTACTGCTTTCCGTTAATCCTATTCTGATGCATAGCCTGTCCTTGCTACTATTGTTGTTACCTTTACGTGCAAGCCTACCTGCTTAGCATAGGATGCTAGTTCCATCTGTGGCCCTACATTTTTGTCCGTCTGCCTTGCTATACTATCGGGTCGTGATCACTCGGGAGGTGATCATGGGTATACACTATATACTTTATACAAGATACATGTGGTGACTAAAGTCGGGTCGGCTCGTGGAGCACCCATGAGTGATTCACGGATTGGGGGCTGAAAGGACCTTTGTCCCGACGGCCCTCTGGGTGAATCTTTGTGGCAGAGCGACAGGGCAGGTTGAGACCACCTAGGAGAGAGGTGGGCACAGCCTGGTTGGCGTCATGATTACTTCATAATAACACGCTTAACGAGATCTTGGTATTTGATCTGAGTTGGGTCGTTGACCTTATACGCAATAACCGCCACGTGGGACAAGATATGGGCAACCGGCATCGCGGTATCAGCCGAAGCATTTCGTGATGTCATTGACTGAGCAGTGCGCGCCGGATTGGACTGGAACGCCTGCTAGGCTAGGTCTGCTTCCGGCCGCCCTCGCAACGTGCAGGTGTGCAATGGGCGATGGGCCCAGACCCCTGCGCCATAGGATTTAGACCGGCGTGCTGACCTCTCTGTTGTGCCTAGGTGGGGCTACGACGTGTTGATCTTCCGAGGCCGGGCATGACCCAGGAAAGTGTGTCCGGCCAAAGGGGATCGAGCGTGTCGGGTAATGTGGTGCACCCCTGCAGGGAAGTTTATCTATTCGAATAGCCGTGATTTTCGGTAACAGGACGACTTGGAGTTGTACCTTGACCTTATGACAACTAGAACCAGGTACTTAATAAAACACACCCTTCCAAGTGCCAGATACAACTCGGTGATCGCTCTCTAATAGGGTGACGAGGAGGGGATCACCGGTAGGATTATGCTATGCGATGCTACTTGGTGAACTTACCATCTACTCTCTCCTACATGCTGCAAGATGGAGGTGGCCAGAAGCGTAGTCTTCGATAGGCTTAGCTATCCCCCTCTTATTCTGCCATTCTGCAGTTCAGTCCACCGATATGGCCCTTTACACATATAACCATGCATATGTAGTGTAGCTCCTTGCTTGCAAGTACATTGGATGAGTACTCACGGTTGCTTTTCTTCCTCTTTTCCCCCTTTCCCTTCTACCTGTTTGTCGCAACCAGATGCCGGAGCCCAGGAGCCAGACGCCACCGTCGACGACGACTCCTAGTACACCAGAGGTGCCTACTACTACGTGCAGCCCGCTGACGACGACCAGGAGTAGTTAGGAGGATCCCAGGCAGGAGGCCTGTTCCTCTTTCGATCTTTATCCCAGTTTGTGCTAGCCTTCTTAAGGCAAACTTGTTTAACTTATGTCTGTACTCAGATATTGTTGCTTCCGCTGACTCGTCTATGATCAAACACTTGTATTCGAGCCCTCGAGGCCCCTGGCTTGTAATATGATGCTTGTATGACTTATTTTATTTTAGAGTTGTGTTGTGATATCTTCCCGTGAGTCCCTGATCTTGATCGTACACGTTTGCGTGTATGATAAGTGTACGATTGAATCGGGGGCGTCACACCGTCTCTCTGAGGTCTATGAAGGTCATCGAACCCGTCATGATCCTTGGTTTGAGGACTTCAAGGAATCTCTCAAAGCGATGACATTCGAACCAGAATCATCATCTTCTACATCATGCCTTATGGCAAAAGATGCTAAGGTAACTGAATGCTATCTATCTGAATCCAGTGATGATGAATCTCATGATGAATTTGGACCCAACTATGTCAAACTTGCTTCCCTTGCCACTAAACAACAAAGAGCTTTGGAAAAAGTTCAATACATGCTAAATAAGAGTGATGATATGTTGGGTGAAGAAATGGATCAGTCGAAAGCTTTGGCTGAGAGTCTTCAGAGACTTCAGACTAGGTTTGACAACCTTCAAGGTCATCATAACACTCTCTAATCTAATCATGAGAAGCTTTCTTATGAATTTCTTTAGAGAAAGCTAGATCTTGAGAAGCTAAGAGTGAGTTATGAAGATCTTCAGAAGGAGCGCGATTCATTACTTGCTCAACAAATCAGCGCTTCTTAGGAAGAATTTGTTCCTCCATGTTTGAAATGCATCGAACATGAATCTGCTAATTCTTCACCTGAATGTTCAAATGCTTCTAATGCTACAAATTCTTCAACTGTCTCTGCTATCACTAATTCCTCATCTGAGGACATTGCTAGTATCACTGATGATGCAGGGCTGAAGGAATTGTACATGACAGGCATGTACAAAAGCCTCAAAGGGCATCAGACTCTTTGTGATGTGCTTAAAAATAAGATCCTCAATGGGAACCCTAGGAAAGAGGGTATTGCCTTTGAGAGGAAACTCAATGCTGATGGTACATATTGGAAGCCTGAGCAGTATCCCAAAACCTCATGGGTTGCTGCAAAGGGACCTCCAGTTGATCCATCTAATCTATCTGGCTTTACATGTGAATATCCTCATTCTTCTGATGAGTCATTTGACTCCAACTATAAACTGTTCAAAAATCAGAATAGTGAAGTATTTGCTAGATATGTTGGCACAAACTGCAGGAACGGTCCCCCTATGAAGAAAATCTGGGTTCCCAAAAGTTTCCTTGAAAGTCTTCAGGTGAATGTCCTCATGACACCACCTGTGAAGAATAGGAACCCCAGGTCAAATTCTTCATATGGACCAAATTCTTCATATGGATCCAAGTCCTCATACGGACCAAATTCTTCACGTGGATCAAATTCCTCAAAAGGATCAAAGTCCTCATATGAATATCATCGTGCTAACAACTCTGTTTCGCAGGGAAGAGCTAAGGGCTATGAATATGAGCATTATTCTTCTAACCATTATGTTCATAAGTCCTCGAAGAATTTCTCTGCTTATTCATATGCTTATCCTAGCTCCTCTTATGTGAAACGAAATGGACTGGCTTCTATGCCACCTTTCTCGTATGGAGCTCGCAGAGTGATGAACTCTTTGCCATCCCTTCAGATGTGGGTGGTGAAGAAAAAGAACTAATCTCTTTTGCAGGGCCAGGTCTCCAAACGTGCGTAAACGTCTGAAGAATTTGCTGGAGACCTGTGAGTGCCTGATAGGACGCAGGGTAATCATGAAGAAATGAACTTTCATTTCTCACGTCCTCATACTGCTCTATCTGTTCTATTGCTTGATGAAATTGATCTGATGAATTGATGTCATATTCTTCACTGATGAAGTATATGAGTTCGTAAGCTGCACTAATTCATCTGCAGGATGATCAACCCAAAGCCGCTGAGTGGGTCCTCGATAGTGGATGTACAAATCACATGACTGGTGACAAGAATCTATTGATGGATGCTCCCTTATCTGCATCGCATCTGAATCATATCATCTTCGCTGACAAAGGCAAAAGTCAGGTATTGGGTCTAGGTAAGGTTGTGATCTCGAAGGATCGACACATGGACAAAGTCATGCTTGTCGAGTCCTTAGGATACAACCTCATGTCTGTCTCAATGCTTTGTGATCTCGATATGGTTATTGTCTTTGGCTAGTATCATTGTGTTGTGATCATGGAAGCTGACAATTCCAAAGTCTTCGAAGGCTTTAGGAGAGGAGACTTGTATATTGTTGATTTCTCTACAGGACCACAACCAGCCGTGTGCCTACTTGCAAAAGCTTTAGAAGGCTGGCTATGGCATCGACGACTTGGTCATGCAGGTATGAGGAATTTGCACACGCTTGCGAAGAAGAAGCACGTCATTGGCATTGAGAATTTCAAATTCCTCAAGGATCACTTACGCGGAGCCTGTGAAGCTGGAAAGATGACCAAGGCCAAGCATCCAGCAATGACTATCATGACTACTACTCGACCATTTGAATTGCTTCACATGGATCTCTTCGGTCCTAACCATTATTCTGCAGTTTCAAATGATGCATCTCAATATGGCTTTGTTATTGTTGGTGATTACTCTCGATACACATGGGTACACATTGTTACTTACAAACATGAAGTGCAGGAAGTCTTCAAATGATTTTCCTCAAGGGCTTCAACCAACTTTGATGTGAAGATCAAGCACATCAGAAGTGACAATGGAACCGAGTTCAAGAATTCTGGTCTTGATGACTATCTTGATGAACTTGGTATTACTCATGAGTTATCTGCTCCTTATACTCCTCAGCAGAATGGCGTCGTGGAGCGCAAGAACAGGACTCTTGCTGAGATGGCTCGCACTATGCTTGATGAATACAAAACGCCTCATCATTTTTGGATTGATGCAATTGATACTGCGTGCCACATCATCAACAGAGTATATCTTCACAAATTCTTCAAGAAGACTGCCTATGAACTCCTCACTGACAAGAAACCAAATGTGAGTTATTTCAAAGTCTTCGGTGCTAAATTTTGGATTAGAGATCCTGATCACAACTCAAAATTTGCACCGAAAGCACATGAAGGTTTTATGCTTGGTTACGGAAAGGACTCGCACACCTACAGAGTCTTCAACAACGTTCTTCACAAGGTTGTTGAAACTGTAGATGTGCGTTTCGGTGAAACTAATGGCTCGGAAAGAGAGCACCTAAGTTCTGTGATAGATGAACCAGCACTTGAGGAATCTATCAAGCTCAAGGCTACTGAGGATGTCATTCCGACCGAAGAATCTGCTGAATAATTCATCCCAGAACATGAAGAACGTCGAGCTAATGCACTGTAACGCCCCGGATTCGATGCGCCAGGTGTCTGCCAGTTATTCGCCGTCGTTGCCATGTCATTTGCTTGCGTGTTGCATTTTTGTCATGTCATCATGTGCATTTCATTTTGCATATGTGTTCGTCTCATGCATCCGAGCATTTTCCCCGTTGTCCGTTTTCCAATCCGGCAATCCTATGTCACCCGGCGCCCCCTCTTGTCTCTTTTCGTGTGCGGGTGTTAAATGGTCTCGGAATGGACCGAGGTTTGTCAAGCGGCCTTGGTATAGCACCGTTAGACCGCTTTATCAAGTTTCGTGTCATTCAGAGGTCGTTTGATACTCCAACGGTTAACCGGGTAACCGTAAAAGTTCCTTCTCTTTGCAGCCCAACACCCCTCTAAAGTGGCCCAAAACCCATCTAACTCCCCTCCATGCTCTCCGTCGTTCGATCATGATCGTGTGAGCGAAAATCGCACCTCATTTGGACTCTTCTAGCTTCCTCTACCTATAAATATGTGCCCCTCCCGGATTTTTCGCGCAGATGAAACCCTAACCTCCTCCTCCCTCCGCGTCGCCGGACATGTCCGCCAGTGGGGCCCATCCATCGCATGACCTCCACGTCGCCGGAGCCAATCGACGCCGCCACCTCAGCGTCGCCGCGCGCCTAATCCCGAGCGCCATGTCACCTTCTCTCTCTCCTCCCGCAGCCATGCCCGCCCATCCGCCGCGCCGCCATGGACGCCACAGACGCCTGGCCGCGCGCCTCGCCCCGCCGCCCGGGCGTCGCCGCTGCGTCGCCCGGCCCCGCCGTCTCCGCTGCCGCCTCGGCCCTCCGCCGCTTGATGCCGCCCGCCGCCTCACCGTCCTCCGCATGAGCCGCGCCCGTCCGCCGTCCTCGCCCGCCGCCCGGTTCCGGCCGCCGGCCCCGTCTCCGGCCAGATCCGGTCGTGGGTCGACCGGATCCGGCGCCCCCTCGCCGGCGCGGCCCGTCCCCGGCCGTCTTCCCCAGCCACGGCCATCCTCGTAACCCGCGCCGGATCTGGATCCCGCAGGTTGACTTCCCCCCCTCGTTTTTCGCCTAAGTCCTCAGTTTTCTGCATTATGTTAGCATGTTCATCGCATCATATCTCCTTGCATACTGCTCCGATTTTGGCGTGTAATATGTCAAATTGTTCGCCTCGACGAGTAATTCACTTCATCCCATTGCATCATGTTCATTTGAGCTCATATTGATGCCTGAATCTTCATTGCAAGAGTGCTATATGATTTTACTCTGCTGAAACTGTTATAACTTGATTATTTGTCATTTTTGTTGCATTTGATGTGTGCATCCTTTCAGCATGAGCTCTACATGCGTTTTGATCTATGCCATTCCATCTTTCCAGGTGTGCTTTCCATGTATTTTTGTGAGTTATGTAGTGAGTGCATCAAGCTTGTTAAGTAGGGTACTTGCTGTTGCTGTTTTGCATGTCTGAATCTGCTATATCATGATGGTACGTTAACCTGCTTCTACAAGTCATTCTATGCATGATCTGGAGATGTTCACTAAGAATGTTTTGTCATACATGTCATGCTCTATCCATCAATGTCCCTGGTTGCATTTGTAGCCTGCCGCAACTTGTTGTAATCTTGCTCCAAAGATGCTAAATAATGTTGCTGTCAGCCTGTTAACTTTAAGTTCAGTTTTACCATGAGCTTTGCTAGTGATCCCTGCACCCTATGAACTTGATCTTCCCATTATTAGCTTCATAAACATGTCTTCTTACTGTTGGTTGCCTTTCCATGCCATTTATTGCTCTGTGGTGAGTGGTTCAAGCTCACCAACATGCCTACTTATTGTTGTTCCTGCCATGTTTGAATCTGTCATATAACTTGCCATGTTTACATGGGTGCCATCATATTTTCCGTGCCCTTTTGGCTCATGGTAAGTAAAGGACTTTTGTTATATGCAATTATTAGATTCATTCCATGCCTTTTTTTGCCATGATAAGTTCCTGTAACATATTGTTTGATAGCTCTAAACATTGCAACCTGATGTTATTTCCTGATAAGTCTGAAACTGTTATTATTTGCAATCTTGCCATGTGTGTTTGAGCATGTTCTTGTGATTTCTGGAGTTAGCTCAGTGTTAATGTTTTGTTGTTATTTACGTTTACATCATGCCCATGCCTTTTGTTTTTACGTTGAGGTGCTGTAGCATAGTGTTTTGATACTTGCAAGATGCCTAGTTGCTGTTTTGTACAGCTTGTCCTTTAAACTTGTATAGGGTGTATGTGTTGCACCGTTGCTCCGTTTTGAGTGTGCTCTATATGAAACTTGCTTGATTTTGCATGTAGTTTCATATTATCATGTTGCATCCTTGTTTTGAGGTGTTTTCTTGATGTTTGGATGCATTTTGTATCAATGCCATGCTTATCTTGTTTTGCTCATATCTTCTAGGCCGTAGCTCCGAATCTAATGAACTTTATACGTAACTTGACTAGAATTTCGTGTAGATCCTCGTGGTGCATCTTAACTTGCTATTTAACAACTTGATAATAAGGTTTATTCAGATCTGGACCAATTTCGAAATTTGCATATGAGGGCTTACCGGAATTGCTCTATGTTGTTTCCGGACTTGCTTGATTTTGATAATAAGGTTTTGCTCATATCGTGTCTTGTTGTGTTGCTCTTGTATGCATCATCTCTTGCCATGAGTAGTTTCATGTAGCATTGCCATGCATCATACTTGTTTGAGTATCATGCCTTGTTCATGTGTGGTGTGTTTACTTTGTTGTGTGCTTCTTCTCGATAGTTCCTGCTTGCTATGCGATCGTGAGGATTCGTTCGTCTACGCTTGGTTCGGCTTCATCCGTTCGTCTTCTTCATGGACTCATTCTTCTTCCTTGCGGGATTTCAGGCAAGATGACCGTCACCTTGGATCTCATTACTGTCATTGCTATGCTAGTTGCTTCGTTCTTTCGCTATGCTGCGCTACCTATCACTTGATGCTCAAGCCTCCCAAATTGCCATGAACCTCTAACCTTTGTCACCCTTCCTAGCAAACCGTTGTTTGACTATGTTACCGCTTTTGCTCAGCCCCTCTTATAGTGTTGCTAGTTGCAGGTGAAGATGAAGATTGCTCCATGTTGGATTATGTTTATGTTGGGATATCACAATATCTCTTATATTATTAATGCATCTATATACTTGGTAAAGGGTGGAAGGCTCGGCCTTATGCCTGGTGTTTTGTTCCACTCTTGCCGCCTAGTTTCCGTCATATCGGTATTATGTTCCCGGATTTTGCGTCCCTAACGCGGGTCGGGTGATTTATGGGACCCCCTTGACAGTTCGCTTTGAATAAGACTCCTCCAGCAAGGCCCAACCTTGGTTTTACCATTTGCCTCACCACCACCTACCTTTCCCTTGGGAGTAATTAACCCATGGGTCATCTTTATTTAGCCCCCCCCCCCCCCCCCGGGCCAATGCTTGTCTAAGTGTTGGCCCGAACCGGCCTTTCTGGGCCACCATGGGAAACTTCGAGGTCTGGTTTTACTCAGAGCTGTGTGTCATCCGGTGTTGCCACGAGAACGAGATATGTGCAGCTCCTATCGGGATTGTCGGCGCATCGGGCGGTCTTGCTGGTCTTGTTTTATTCTTTGTCGAAATGTCTTGTAGCCGGATTCCGAGATCGATCGGGTCTTCAGGGAGAAGGAATATCCTTCGTTGATCGCGAGAGCTTATCATGGGCTAAGTTGGGACACCCTGCAGGGTATAAACTTTCGAGAGCCGTGCTCATGATTATGTGGCAGATGGGAATTTGTTAATATCCGGTTGTAGTAAACTTGAAGTAAACTCTTCTAAAATACACCAACCCTGTGCGTAACCGTGAGTGTCTCTTTTCGGGGTGGATCGAGAGGAGAACACGGTTTCCGGGTTATGTTTGACGTAAGTAGGAGTTCAGGATCACTTCTTGATCATTACTAGTTGACGACCGCTTGCTTTGCTTCTCTTCTCGCTCTCATTTGCGTAAGTTAGCCGCCATACTCTACTTAGTCGCTGCTGCAACCTCACCACTTTACCCCTTCCTTTCCCATTAAGCTTTGCTAGTCTTGATACCCATGGTAATGGGATTGCTTTGAGTCCTCGTGGCTCATGATTACTACAACAACAGTTGCAGTGTACAGGTTTTGCGATGATCATGACGCGAGAGCGATGTTTACTTGTTTTGGAGTTCTTTTTCTGCTTCTTCGATCAGGGGATAGGTTCCAGGTCGGCAGCCTGGGCTAGCAGGGTGGATGTCGTCTGAGTTTCTCTTTATGTTTCATCCGTAGCCGGATGTTGATCTTGTATATGATGTATTGTGGTATTCATGTGACATTGTATGTATTGGATGTATCCCCACTATTATGTAATGTTGATGTAATGATATCCACCTTGCAAAAGCGTCTTCAAGATGCGCTTCTATCCTTGGTGGGACCTTCGAGTTCCTTTAGGATAGGGTCGCATCTTGGGCGTGACAAGTTGGTATCAGAGCCTCGATAGACCTTAGGAGCCCCCTTCATTGATCGTGTAGTTTTGCCGTTGTTGAGTCTAGAAGAAAACTGTTTTCAGAGTCTAGTTATATCGGAGAGTAGGAATTCTTTTTACTCCTCAGCCCCTTCGTCGCTCTGGTCAGGAATCTTGACGTAGGTGTTTTGAACTACTCCTCTTCCCCTTCAAATTTTTCTTAGGATCATGTGGTTAGTTTTTCGTTCGTTGGGTCTCAGCTCTTTTGATCCGATGCATTTCTCATCAAGTTGACTCGAGCCTCTTCATCGTTGTCAAGTCCAATCCTCAGTTGTTTTCTTTTCCCACCCGCCCACCCTTCTTCTTCTCAGAACCGGAGTTCATAATCGAGTATCCATCCTACTCGTGCGAAGTTTTGCTCTCTCTCCTCAATGATTTCAACCGGTGTTGTCTCTTTAAGATATTCGTCGGTTTCCCCTTCCAAGTTGCTTTTGTTTTCCCGCCCTCCCACCCTTTTTCTTCCCGGAGTTTGAGTCTGTTTCGACCATCAATTTCATTCGTACGGAGTCTCTTCAGTCTTCCCTCAATTATTTCAACCGGTGAATTCTTGTCTTGTTCATCATTGTTCATCCCTTTATTTTCCGGTGCACTCAATTCAAGTTTTTTGGTGTTGATCATATTCTTTCCTTGGATCAAGTGTTCTCCTTGCTCGTTCGCCTCTCGCTAGCTTATCCTTCCGGAGTGTTCAAGACATCTCAGGAGATTCGTCTGTGTTCCAATTAATTCGAGGGTGTCACCTCAGTCAAATATTTCAGTTCTTCCGGTGCATCATCTATCTGTTCAACATCCCTTTCAAACGGTGTTTTCTTTTAGTGGGCCCTAACCCACAGGTCTTTTCCCAGGATCTTACCTGACTCTTTTAATTTCCCCGGAGCTATTCCCAATTCTTTTCATGTGTGACGTAAGAATGAATTTCATCAGTCACATGCCTTCTCCAAGATCGCTTTCAAATTCTTTTCATTGTTGGCTCAACCTATTCGCTTTTCATTCTCCCGGAGTATCTCAGTAATTTTGGTGGTGTTTCTCGTCATCATTTGAAGATTGAAGAAGAGTTTTCCTCTAAATCTTGCCCGTTCTCTCGAAGATTCGTGGTTCTAGCTTCATATCATCCTCTCGAATTATTCCATTTGTCAGATATCCTTTTTTCTTAACCATCCGGAGTATGACAGAAGTTGTTTTTTCCATTTCTTTTCACCGAAGGCCATCTTTCCAGCTATCGTTCTCTACTTTTCCCGGCGCTTCGTTCAAGTGCTCTTTAATCAGCTTGTTATCTCTTCATTCTTTTGTATCTAAATCCCCTCTAGCATATTGGTTCTTCTAATTCTTCCCGGTGATTCATTCTCTTTCATCAGTCATTTTTTCTAATTCTTTCGATGGTTCGTTGAAGATTCCTTTTCCGCTCTTATCATATCAATTTCATTCGTCCTTTCCAGTCCTACCGGTGGTTCATGAAGACTTCTCAAGTTTGCGACATGTCACTTCTCAATCCTTTTCAAGAAGAATAAGTAGTATGCAAAATCCATTTCTTGTCATCAACTTAATTTGATGAAGGATAAGCATACAATAAATCTTATTCTTATTTCCTCGAAGTAAGTAATCCCTTCCTTCGGAGTTTGTTCGTAATGAATAAATTCTAGTTCCAAGTGTTTTAATCTTTTCTTTTCCGGAGTTCAAATTTACTCGACCATCTCGTCGAAACCTCCGTCTAAGTCATCGCAAGGCTCATCTTATTCTTTCATCCTTTATTCTATCTCATCATCCTTTTGTTACCGGAGTTCTTCATGGTGGTTCTTCAAGATTTAATTCATTTTTCAAGAGTTCATCAAGTACCATTCCATCCTCTCAAGTTCATGTTCTAATCCTTCCATTTTCAGCAGGAGTGCTGCCTAAATCCTTTCAGTCTTATTTGTTTCTTATCTCGTTCTAACCGGAGTGGTTTCATAGTCTATCTAATTCCGTGAGCTTTCTATTCTCGTCATTCTCGTCGGTTCTCTCTTATTCTCGTGTGCTCTCGATTCTTTGCTTCTTCTCTTGAGTTCTTGTTTCACCACTTCCTCTTTCTCTTCCGTCTCAGTCCTAAGATCTCGGGACGAGATCTCTTGTTAGTGGAGGAGTGTTGTAACGCCCCGGATTCGATGCGCCAGGTGTCTGCCAGTTATTCGCCGTCGTTGCCATGTCATTTGCTTGTGTGTTGCATTTTTGTCATGTCATCATGTGCATTTCATTTTGCATACGTGTTTGTCTCATGCATCCGAGCATTTTCCCCGTTGTCCGTTTTCCAATCCGGCACTCCTATGTCACCTGGCGCCCCTCTTGTCTCTTTTCGTGTGCGGGTGTTAAATGGTCTCGGAATGGACCGAGGTTTGTCAAGCGGCCTTGGTATAGCACCGTTAGACCGCCTGTCAAGTTTCGTGTCATTCAGAGGTCGTTTGATACTCCAACGGTTAACCGGGTAACCGTAAAAGTTCCTTCTCTTTGCAGCCCAACACCCCTCTAAAGTGGCCCAAAACCCATCTAATTCCCCTCCATGCTCTCGGTTGTTCGATCACGATCGTGTGGGCGAAAACCGCACCTCATTTGGACTCTCCTAGCTCCCTCTACCTATAAATATGTGCCCCTCCCGGATTTTTCGCGCAGATGAAACCCTAACCTCCTCCTCCTCCGCGTCACGGACATGTCCGCCACGGACGCGTCCATCCTCAAGAGCCTCCACGTCGCGGAGCCAATCGACGCCGCCAACTCAGCATCGCCGCCGCGCCCAATCCCCGAGCGCCACGTCACCTTCTCTCTCTCCTCACTTGGCGGCCAGCGAGCCCGCCCGCCCATCCATGCCGCCGCCGCCGCACGGGACTCCGCGCGCCTCCGCGCCAGCCGGGCAGTCGCCGCCCGCCGTCGCCCGCCGCCTCCGCCCGCCGCCTCGGTGCCGCCCGCCGCCTCAACGCCGTCCTCTCGCTGGGCACGCCAGTCCCTGCCGTCCTCGCGCCGGTTCCCCTCGGCCGCCGGCAGATCCGTCGTGGGTCGACCGGATCAGCGCCCCGGCGCAGCCGTCCCGGCCCGTCATCCCCAGCCACGGCCATCCTCGTAATCCAGCGGATTGGATCCCGCGGGTTGACTCCCTCCCTCGTTTTTCAAGTCCCAAGTTTTCTGCATTATGTTAGCATGTTCATCGCATCATATCTCCTTTCATACTGCTCCATTTTTGGCGTGTAATAGGTCAAATTGTTTGTCTCGACGAGTACTTCATTTCATTACATTGCATCATGTTCATTTGAGCCCATATTGATGCCTGAATCTTCGTTGCAAGAGTGCTATATGATGTTACTCTGCTAAAACTGTTATAACTTGATAATTTGTCATTTTTGTTGCATTTGATGTGTACATCGTATGAATATGAGCTCTACATGTGTTTTGATCTATGCCATGCCATATTTACAGGGGTGCTTGCCATGTATTTTTGTGAGTTATGTAGTGAGTGCATCAAGCTTGTTAAGTAGGGTACTTGCTGTTGCTGTTTTGCATGTCTGAATCTGCTATATCATGATGCTATGTTAACCTGCTTATAAAAGTCATTCTATGCATGATCTGGAGATGTTCACTAAGGATGTTTTGTCATACATGTCATGATCTATCCATCCATGCCCCTGGTTGCATTTGTAGCCTAACGTAACTTGTTGTAATCTTGCTCCAAATTTGCTAAATAATGTTGCTGTCAGCCTGTTAACTTTAAGTTCAGTTTTGCCATGAGCTTTGCTAGTGATCCATGCACCCTATGAACTTGATCTTGCCATTCTTAGCTTCATAAACATGTCTTCTTACTGTTGGTTGCATTGACATGCCATGTATTGCTCTGTGGTGAGTGGTTCAAGCTCACCAACATGCCTACTTATTGTTGTTCCTGCCATGTTTGAATCTGTCATATAACTTGCCATGTTTACATGGGAGCCATCATATTTTCTGTGCCCTTTTGGCTCATGGTCAGTAAATAACTTTTGTTCTATGCAATTAGTAGATTTATTCCATGCCTTTGTTTGTCATGATAAGTTCCTGTAACATGTTGTTTGATAGCTCTAAACTTTGCAACCTGATGTTATTTCCTGATAAGTCTGAAACTGTTATTATCTGCGATCTTGCCATGTGTGTTTGAGCATGTTCTAGTGATTTCTGGAGTTAGCTCAGTGTTCATGTTTTGTTGTGCTTTACCTGTACATCATGCCCAGGCCTTTTGATTTTACGTTGAGGTGCTTTAGCATAGTGTTTGGATGCTTGCAAGATGCCTAGTTGCTGTTTTGGACAACTTGTCCTTTAAACTTGTATATGGTGTATGTGTTGCACCGTTGCTCCGTTTTGAGTGTGCTCTATATGAAACTTGCTTGATTTTGCATGTAGTTTCATATTATCATGTTGCATCCTTGTTTTGAGGTGTTTGCTTGATGTTTGGATGCATTTTGTATCAATGCCATGCTTATCTTGTTTTGCTCATATCTTCTAGGCCGTAGCTCCGAATCTAATGAAATTTATACGTAACTTGACTAGAATTTCGTGTAGATCATCGTGGTGCATCTTAACTTGCTGTTTAACAAATTGAACATAAGGTTTATTCAGATCTGGACCAATTTCGAAATTTGCATATGAGGGCTTACCGGAATTGCTCTATGTTGTTTCCAGCCTCATTTAAACTTGTCTTGTTGTGTTGCTCTTGTATGCATCATCTCTTGCCATGAGTAGTTTCATGTAGCATTTCCATGCATCATACTTATTTGAGTATCATGCCTTGTTCATGTGTGGTGTGTCTTCTTCTCGATAGTTCCCGTTTCGTTGCGATCGTGAGGATTCGTTCGTCTACGCTTGGTTCGGCTTCATCCGTTCGTCTTCTTCATGGACTCGTTCTTCTTCCTTGCGGGATTTCAGGCAAGATGACCATCACCTTGGATCTCATTACTATCATTGCTATGCTAGTTGCTTCGTTCTGTCGCTATGCTGCGCTACCTATCACTTGATGCTCAAGCCTCCCAAATTGCCATGAACCTCTAACCTTTGTCAACCTTCCTAGCAAACCGTTGTTTGGCTATGTTACCGCTTTTGCTCAGCCCCTCTTATAGTGTTGCTAGTTGCAGGTGAAGATGAAGATTGCTCCATGTTGGATTATGTTTATGTTGGGATATCACAATATCTCTTATATTATTAATGCATCTATATACTTGGTAAAGGGTGGAAGGCTCGCCCTATGCACAGTGTTTTGTTCCACTCTTGCCGCCCTAGTTTCCGTCATATCGGTATTATGTTCCCGGATTTTGCGTCCCTAACGCGGTCGGGTGATTTATGGGACCCCTTGACAGTTCGCTTTGAATAAGACTCCTCCAAAGAAGGCCCAACCTTGGTTTTACCATTTGCCTCACCACCACCTACCTTTCCCTTGGGAGTAATTAACCCAAGGGTCATCTTTATTTAGCCCCCGGCCAATGCTTGTCTAAGTGTTGGCCTTAACCGAGCCATCTTGGGCCACCGCTGGGAAACTTCGAGGCCTGGTTTTACTCAGAGCTGTGTGTCATCCGGTGTTGCCACGAGAACGAGATATGTGCAGCTCCTATCGGGATTGTCGAGCGATCGGGCGGTCTTGCTGGTCTTGTTTTATTCTTGTCGAAATGTCTTGTAGCCGGATTCCGAGACTGATCGGGTCTTCCCGGGAGAAGGAATATCCTTCGTTGATTGCGAGAGCTTATCATGGGCTAAGTTGGGACACCCTGCAGGTATAAACTTTCGAGAGCCGTGCATGGTTATGTGGCAGATGGGAATTTGTTAATATCCGGTTGTAGTAAACTTGAAGTAAACTCTTCTAAAATACACCAACCGGTATGCGTAACCATGAGTGTCTCTTTTCGGGTTGATCGAGAGGAGAACACGGTTTCTGGGTTATGTCTTACGTAAGTAGGAGTTCAGGATCACTTCTTGATCATTACTAGTTGACGACCGCTTGCTTTGCTTCTCTTCTCGCTCTCATTTGCGTAAGTTAGCCGCCATACTCTACTTAGTCGCTGCTGCAACCTCACCACTTTACCCCTTCCTTTCCCATTAAGCTTTGCTAGTCTTGATACCCATGGTAATGGGATTGCTGAGTCCTCGTGGCTCACAGTTTACTACAACAACAGTTGCAGGTACAAGTTTTGCGATGATCATGACGCGAGAGCGATGTTTACTTGTTTTGGAGTTCTTCTTCTGCTTCTTCGATCAAGGGATAGGTTCCAGGTCGGCAGCCTGGGCTAGCAGGGTGGATGTCGTCTGAGTTTCTCTTTATGTTTCATCCGTAGCCGTATGTTGATCTTGTATATGATGTATTGTGGTATTCATGTGACATTGTATGTATTGGATGTATCCCCACTATTATGTAATGTTGATGTAATGATATCCACCTTGCAAAAGCGTCTTCAAGATGCGCTTCTATCCTTGGTGGGACCTTCGAGTTCCTTTAGGATAGGGTCGCATCTTGGGCGTGACATGCACCTGAAGAAAATACAGAAGAAAATGATGCTGAAGAAAATGCTGATCAAATTCCTCAACGACAACCAGCTCATCCTCGCGTTGCAAAAGAAGTGCAAGTTGAAAAGATCATCAATGACACTAAAGCACCAGGTCCTCTCACACGCTCAAGAGCTTCACATTTATCTAACGTTTGTGGACACTATGCTTTTGTCTCTATCACAGAGCCCACTAAGGTAGATGAAGAATTTCTGGAGCCTGAGTGGATTCAGGCCATGCAAGAAGAATTACATCAGTTCGAGCTCAACAACGTCTGGGAACTGGTCAAACGTCCAGATCCTCGCAAGCGCAATATAATTGGCACAAAGTGGATCTACCGCAACAAGCAAGATGAAAATGACCTTGTGGTGAGGAATAAGGCAAGGCTTGTAGCTCAAGGCTACACACAGGTTGAAGGAATTGATTTCGATGAAATTTTTGCACCTGTTGCTAGACTTGAGGCTATTCACATATTACTTGCTTATGCTAACTGTTGGGGATATTACCACTGGGCATAAACCGGCTAGGAGAGGCCGGGTTAACTCCATTGATAGTTCATTATACCTGAAGCCCATGAAGACATACGATGACGCTGAATGAAGGCCCGGGACCCAGAGCCGGTTTAAGGCCCGTAGACATAAACTGAGATTGGCAATGTAACTTGTAATATAAGGTAGAAAGAATAGAGACCGAGCTGGACACGTTTATGAGCCGGCCTCGGAACTTTGTAAACTGACGGGCGTCAACCCATGTATATAAGGGACGACCGGCCAAGTGATTCAGACAACACACAACAACTCGAGACTCGTGCAAAGCGTATTCGGCTCCTCGGTCATCGAAACCCCATCAATTCCATCACAACTAGACGTAGGCTTTTACCTTCATCGTAAGGGGCCGAACTAGTATAAAACTCTCTTGCGTCCCTTGTCCGCTTTAACCCCTTTAAGCTAACCCGTAGCGATGGCTCCACGACTAAGTCCTTCCATGAGGAGATCTGCCGTGACAAAACCACGATAGTTGGCGCCCACCGTGGGGCTATCGCACGATGGTTTCAAGTTCTTGGAGGGCAACTTCGAAGGACTCAAGGGTTACGCTGTGGGCCGGATGACCAAGAGTCGTCGCGGAAAGCTCTACATCGACGATGCAGGCTGGGGCCCCGAGGCCGGCTCAATCGAGTACGGGTACCGGGTCCCCTTTGGTGGCATACACGTTTTCATTGGCAAGATCGGCGAACCGGGCCCTGAGCCGGACATCTGCACCGACCTCGTCGAAACGGCTCAGCGTGCGAGATCTGCCCGGGTCAAGCCTATCATGAAGCGTGCCTTCATGGGAGTCATCCATGAGAGGAATACGAGGACAGATCGGAATCTGGTGGTGAGACCGTCGTTTATTCCGGCGACAAGTCATTGACCGGAGAGACCGAGTCATTATATCAGCTACAAGATGGCCGGATTGGGGGCTGCTCCAATGGCGACAGTATTCCGGACCCCTCTGATCTGCCAAACCGGGTTGCAATCTTCATGGTCGGTACGCAGCCGGTGCTCCACTCTTCGACCGCAGTAGCAATGATTTCTGGATCAGCAGCGGCGATGGCAGCCTGGGCAGGAGATCCTGTGCGACCACCGGCTCAGGTTTTATTTGATTTATTTGATGCGTTGGCAACGCTGATGGCGGAGTTCAACTCGGCGGATCAGGATGCACACAATGCGGAAATCGCGAAAGTGAAGGATCAGATTACTGAGGCCAAAGCCGACTTGGCAGCTGAAGATACCAGGGTGGCCGCAGAGCGGGCCGCTTTGGATGCACAGGCTTACCGGCTTATGCTGGATCAGAATGCGTCGCACGAAGTCCTGAAAAAGAGACACCGATCTCGCCTGCCTCCGGTTTATGATGCTAGGAACCTCTTTAATACCCCAAGAGCAGGGACCAGTAATCCGCCGGTAGCAAACTGGCCGGAGGCATCGGGAGCAGGGGGGCCGGTTCAGCCCCGTTTGACGGATCTGCCTCGTCAGAACAACATTGTGATGCAGCCTCTCCCAACGCCACCGGGTCATTATTCTACTCCGATGGACAATCTTGTCGCTGCCGCTTCACGGTTGGCGGCCATCCCGATCGAAGGTGATTCTCCAGCGGCGGTTGAGACGCGTCGGGTTAAGGAGCTTCTTCAAACGGCTTTGGTTCAGCAGGAGGCTTATTCATATAGTCGCGATCAGATTCATTCAACTCCTCGTCCAAGCCGGAGTTACAGCAGGCGTATGGATGAACCAGCGGTGTCAAGCAATGCGCGGAACCGTGATCTGCCCCGTGGCAATAACCCGGCGGGTGATGCTCAGGAGGTGGTGGACCGGGCTCGGGCACGCAGAGAGGCCGAGTTAGCGGCGCAGCATGAAACCCGTCAGCTTACTCCGGTCCGTCCAACCACATCGGTGGAACCAGGGGTTACTTCTAGTTCTTTGGGAGTGCAGTGTCTCGTCCCAGCACTACGCAATGTGCGCCTGCCAAAGGATTTCAAGGGCCCGCGCAAGGTGCCAAATTACACCGCCGATTTATCTCCAGAGACATGGGTTGAAAGCTATGAGATGGCCATGGAGATGCTAGATGTGGATGATGCGGCGTGTGCGAAGTACTTCACCATGATGCTAGAAGGGACGGCCAAGATTGGTTAAAGAGTCTACCGCTAACTCTATCAGATCATGGGCCGAGTTGAGAGCCCGGTTTATCCAGAATTTTAAGGATACATGCAAGCAGCCTATGTCGATTGTGGACCTAGCTGCCTGTGTCCAGGAGGAAGGAGAGTCAACAACCCGGTGGGTGCGCCGGGTCTCAGAAATTTTGCATTCATCGGACCGCATCAACGCTGATACTGCAGTTCTAACATTGGAAGGCAATTAGCGGTTTGAACCCCTGAAGTTGAAGTTGGGACGGCTCAAACGTCATTGTAATGATATGGGAACCCTCATGGCTGCGCTGGTGAAGTATGCCTATTCTGATAGTACCAAGGATCCCGAATCTGACGATGATAAGACAGGGAAGGGAAAAAGGAGCGGCAACGCCAAGGGGCAGCAACACCACCCGGCTGGTCATGGAAACGGTGGCAAGCGTAAAGTGGACCACAGCTTAGACTTCATGGCTAATACCAGCATGCAGGACAAGGGCCAACGATGTAAGGGTAAACCGCCCCAGCGCGGTGGAGCACCGAGCCCTAACCCGGACCGCCTGTCTTACCTGTTGAACCAGCCGTGCCCAAAACATGGGACGAAGGAGATTCCGTCCACACATCTCTGGAAAGATTGCTACATCATGCAAGAGTTCAAAAATTCTAATTCTTTCCGGTATGATAATGGGCCGGGTGGCGGTTCGGGCCACGGATCTCATGGGCCGGGTTATGGTGGAGGAAATTCCGGTTCAGGCTTCCATGGTAATCAGGGTGGACATAACAATCAAGGTAATCAGGGCAACCAAGGTGGCTACAATCATCGTGGCAATCAGCAAAGAAGAAGCAGCAATGGTTATCGAGCAACCCAAGCAGTTAAATAGTGGGCAATATCATGTCTTCACCACTAGCTTAGACAAGCGTGACCAAAAGCTTCATAAGAGGGCAGTGAACTCCGTTGAACCGGCGGTGCCCCGTTATTTGCGTTGGTCTGAGCAGCCAATCATATGGAGTAGAGAAGATCATCCACCCCGGGTTGACAATCCGGGTCATCTGGCATTGGTGGTGGCACCTCAGGTGGGAGGTTATAAGTTCACCAAGGTACTCATGGATGGAGGGAGCAGTATCAATATCCTTTATTATGAAACTTTCCGTCGCATGGGATTAATAGATAAAAATCTTAAACCGTCCAATACGGTGTTCCATGGTGTGGTGCCTGGTAAATCGGCGTATCCTGTTGGTAAGATAGCTCTGGAGGTGGCTTTCAGAGATGAGCATGACTCGAGATCAGAAACTTTGACCTTTGAAGTGGTGAAAATCAGAAGTCCGTATCACGCCCTGTTTGGATGACCGGCTTATGCTAAATTTATGGCACGACCTTGCTATGTCTATCTGCAGCTCATGATGCCGGGTCACAAGGGAACTATAACCGTCCATGGGAGCCGCAAGATTGCTGTGGAGTGTGAAGAAGGTGATGCGGCTTATGCTGAGTCGGTTTGTGCAACAAAAGAGTTGAAGTTTTATAAAGAAAATGTTGATCCGGCCGATATTACTTCATTGAAAAAGCCAACCACGGAGCATGATCCGGCCCTGAAATTTAAATCGGCTGATGAGACTAAGCTTGTTGACTTCGTGCCTAGCGATTCGTCCAAGCAATTTAGCATCAGCGCTAACTTGGATCCAAAATAGGAAAGCGCGCTCATCGAGTTCATCCGTGAGAATCGGGACATCTTTGCGTGGAAGCTTTCTGACATGCCAGATGTACCGAGAGAACTCGCTGAGCACACTCTTAATGTTGATCCTAAGTATAAACCGGTCAAGCAGTTTCTCCGCCGGTTCAATAAGGAAAGACGCAAGGCTATTGGAGAAGAAGTAGCCAGGCTCTTGGCGGCTGGATTTATCGTTAAGGTATTTCATCCTGAGTGGTTGGCTAATCCGGTGCTGGTTCTTAAGAAGAACAGCACTTGGCGTATGTGTGTGGATTACACAGATCTTAACAAGGCTTGTCCAGCAGATCCGTTTTCCCTCCCCCGTATTGATCAAATCATTGATGCTACGACGGGTTGTGAGCGTTTGAGTTTTTTGGATGCATATTCTGTTTATCATCAGATCAAGATGGCAGTTAAGGACCAGGAGAAAACGGCCGTCATAACTCCTTTTGGAGCCTTCTGCTATGTATCCATGCCCTTTGGGCTCAAGAGTGCCCAGGCAACTTATCAACGGTGTGTGCAAAATTGTCTTCATAAACAAATCGGCCGTAATGTTCATGCCTATGTGGATGATATTGTGGTGAGATCAAGGGAGAAGGAGACATTGATTGATAACTTGAGGGAAACCTTTGATAACCCGCAGGTTTACTGTTGGGGAACGTAGTAATTTCAAAAAAATTCCTACGCACACGCAAGATCATGGTGATGCGTAGCAACGAGAGGGGAGAGTGTTGTCCACGTACCCTCGTAGACCGAAAGCGGAAGCGTTAGCACAACGCGATTGATGTAGTCATACGTCTTCACAATCCGACCGATCAAGTACCGAACGTACGACACCTCCGAGTTAAGCACACGTTCAGCCCGATGACGTCCCTCGAACTCTGATCCAGCCGAGTGTTGAGGGAGAGTTTCGTCAGCACGACGGCGTGGTGACGATGTTGATGTTCTACCGATGCAGGGCTTCCCATAAGCACTGCTACAGTATTATCGAGGTGGACTATGGTGGAGGGGGGCACCGGACACGGCTAAAAGATCAAACGATCAATTGTTGTGTCTTTGGGGTGCCCCCCTGTCCCCGTATATAAAGGAGCAAGGGGGAGGCCGGCCGGCCCTCTATGGCGCGCCCCCAAGAGGGGAATCCTACTAGGGCTCCAAGTCCTATTAGGTTTCCACCAAAAGGAGAGAGGGAAGGAAGGAGAGGGAGAGGGAGAAGGAAGGGCGCCGCCTCTCCTAGTCCAATTCGGACCAGAGGGGAGGGCGCGTGATACGCCTCCAACGTATCTATAATTTTGATTGCTCCATGCTATATTATCTACTGTTTTGGGCAATATTGGGCTTTATTTTCCACTTTTATATTATTTTTGGGACTAACCTATTAACCAGAGGCCCAACCCAGATTTGCTGTTTTATGCCTATTTTAGTATTTCGAGGAAAAGGAATATCAAACAGAGTCAAAACGGAACGAAATCAACTGGAGAAGTTATTTTTGGAAGGAAAGCCACCCGATGGACTTGGAGTGCACGTCAGGAAAGAAGGGAGGTGCTCACGAGGGTGGGGGGCGCTCCCACCCCCCTCGGGCGCGCTCCCCTGCCTCGTGGCCCCCCCTTCGGTCCACCGACGTACTCCTTTCACCCATATATACCTATGTATCATAAAACTTCTAGAACAGAAGATAGATCGGGAGTTCCGCTGCCGCAAGCCTCTGTAGCCACCAAAAACCTCTCGGGAGCCCGTTCCGGCACCCTGCCGGAGGGGGGGGGGGAACCCTCACCGATGGCCATCTTGATCATCCCGACGCTCTCCATGACGAGGAGGGAGTAGTTCACCGTCGGGGCTGAGGGTATGTACCAGTAGCTATGTGTTTGACCTCTCTCTATCGTGTTCTTGATTTGGCACGATCTTGATGTATCGCGAGCTTTGCTATTATAGTCGGATCTTATGTTTCTTCTCCCCCTCTACTCTCTTATAATGAATTGAGTTTTCCCCTTGAAGTAATCTTATCGGATTGAGTCTTTAAAGATTTGAGAACACTTGATGTATGTCTTGCCGTGCGTATCTGTGGTGACAACGGGATATCACGTGCCACTTGATATATGTTTTGGTGATCAACTCGCGGGTTCCACCCATGAACCTATGCATAGGGGTTGGCACATGTTTTCGTCGTGATTCTCCGGTAGAAACTTTGGGACACTCTTTGAGGTTCTATGTGTTGGTTGAATAGATGAATCTGAGATTGTGTGATGCATATCGTATAATCATACCCACGGAACTTGCGGTGACATTGGAGTATCTAGGTGACATTAGAGTTTTGGTTGATTTGTGTCTTAAGGTGTTATTCTAGTACGAACTCTAGGGCTGTTTGTGACACTTATAGGAATAGCCCAACGGATTGATTGGAAAGAATAAATTTGAGGTGGTTTCGTACCCTACTATAATCTCTTCGTTTGTTCTCCACTATTAGTGACTTTGGAGTGACTCTTTGTTGCATGTTGAGGGATAGTTATATGATCCAATTATGTTATTATTGTTGAGATAACTTGCACTAGTGAAAATATGAACCATAGGCTTTGTTTCCTATCATTGCAATACCGTTTACGCTCATGTTTATCACTTGTTACCTTGCTGTTTTTATTATTTCAGATTATAAATACCTTTATCTACTATCCATATTGCACTTGTATCACCATCTCTTCATTAACTAGTGCACCTATACAATTTACCATTGTATTGGGTGTGTTGGGGACACAAGAGACTCTTTGTTATTTGGTTGCAGGGTTGTTTGAGAGAGACCATCTTAATCCTACGCCTCCCACGGATTGATAAACCTTGGGTCATCCACTTGAGGGAAATTTGCTACTGTCATACAAACCTGTGCACTTGCAGGCCCAACAACGTCTACAAGAAGAAGGTTGTGTAGTAGACATCAAGCTCTTTTCTGGCGCTGCTGTCGGGAGGCTAGGTAAGTGAAGGTATATCTTTAGATCTTGCAATCGAATCTTTTTGTTTCTTGTTTTAGCACTAGTCTAGTTTATAAAACAAAACTACAAAAAAATGGAATTGAGTTTGTCTCATACGCTTCATCTTTTTAATATCTTTCGTGAGTATGATGGAAAGGATAATTGTGCTCAAGTGCTAAAAGAAGAAATATCTAAATTGTTTGGCACTAAATATTTGAATGATGAGCATGATTGCAATGTTGTTAGTACGAACTCTTTGAATATCCATGATGCTAATGATATGCAAAGCCACAAGCTAGGGGAAGCTATGTTTGATGAAGATGATATTTTTTGTCCCCCGAGCTTTGATGAGCAAATTTACTATGATGAAAGCATGCCTTCTATCTATGATGATTATTGTGATGACACGTATGCTATATAGAATAATGATAACCATGAAACTTGTCATCTTGATCTTAATTTTCAATCACATGATAGTTATTTTGTTGAGTTTGCGCCCACCATTATTCATGAGAAGAAATTTGCTTATGTGGAGAGTAGTATATTTTCTATGCTTGTAGATCATGAAAAGAATGCTTTAGGTGCTGGTTATATTGTTGAATTCATTCATGATGCTACTGAAAGTTATTATGAGGGAGGAATGTATGCTTGTAGGAATTGCAATAATATCAAGTTTCCTCTCTATGTGCTTAAAATCTTGAAGTTATGCTTGTTTTAACTTCCTATGCAAGATGATTCTTGTTCCCATAAGTTGTTTGCTCACAAAATCCCTATGCATAGGAAGTGGGTTAGACTTAAATGTGCTAGTTATATTCTTCATGATGCTCTCTTTATGTTTCAATTCTTATCTTTTATGTGAGCATCATTGAAATCATCATGCCTAGCTAGGGGCGTTAAACGATAGCGCTTGTTGGGAGGCAACCCAATTTTATTTTAGTTTCTTGCCTTTTGGTTCTGTTTAGGAATAAATATTCCATCTAGCTTCTGGTTAGATGTGTTTTCATGTTTTAATTAGTGTTTGTGCCAAGTAGAACCTTTGGGAAGACTTGGGTAAAGTCTTTATGATCATGCTGTAAAAAACAGAAACTTTAGCGCTCACGAGATTAGCTAGAACTTTTTACTGGAGAGTGCTATTTAGTTGATTCTTTTTAAGATGATTACTAGACAAATTCCTCAGGTCCACCAATTTATTTTAGAATTTTTGGAGTTCCAGAAGTTTGCGTTAGTTACAGATTACTACAGACTGTTCTGTTTTTGACAGATTCTGTTTTCATTGTGTTGTTTGCTTATTTTGATGAATCTATGGCTAGTAAAATAGTTTATAAACCATAGAGAAGTTGGAATACAGTAGGTCTGAAATCAATATACATAAATAATGAGTTCATTACAGTACCTTGAAGTGGTGTTTTGTTTTCTTTCGCTAACGGAGCTTACGAGTTTTCTGTTAAGTTTTGTGTTGTGAAGTTTTCAAGTTTTGGGTAAAGATTCGATGGACTATGGAATAAGGAGTGGCAAGAGCCTAAGCTTGGGGATGCCCAAGGCACCCCAAGGTAATATTCAAGGATAACCAAGCGTCTAAGCTTGGGGATGCCCGGAAGGCATCCCCTCTTTCGTCTTCGTTCATCGGTAACTTTACTTGGAGCTATATTTTTATTCACCACATGATATGTGTTTTGCTTGGAGCGTCATGTCATTTTATGTTGTTTGAATAAAGTATCAAGATCTGAAATTCTTAAATGTTAGAGAGTCTTCACATAGTTGCGTAATTATCCGACTACTCATGGAGCTTCACTTATATCTTTCGGAGTAGTTTGTCATTTGCTCTAGTGCTTCATTTATATCTTTTAGAGCACGGTGGTGGATTTGTTTTATAGAAACTATTGATCTATCATGCTTCACTTAGATTATTTTGAGAGTCTTAAATAGCATGGTAATTTGCTTAAATAATCCTAATATGCTAAGCATATAGGATTTGTAAGAATTCTTATGAGTGTGTTGAATACTAAGAAAAGTTTGATGCTTGATAATTGTTTTGAGATATGAAGATGGTGATATTAGAGTCATGCTAGTTGAGTAGTTGTGAATTTGAGAAATACTTGTGTTAAAGTTTGTGATTCCGTAGCATGCACGTATGGTGAACCGTTATGTGATGAAGTCGGAGCATGATTTATTTATTGATTGTCTTTCTTATGAGTGGCGGTCGGGGACGAGCGATGGTCTTTTCCTACCAATATATCCCCCTAGGAGCATGCGCGTAATACTTTGCTTTGATAAGTTGTAGATTTTTGCAATAAGTATATGAGTTCTTCATGACTAATGTTGAGTCCATGGATTATACGCACTTTCCCCATCCTTCCACCATTGCTAGCCTCTCTAATACCGCAAGACCTTTCACGGTATCATACACCCACCATATCCTTCCTCAAAACAGCCACCATACCTACCTATCATGGCATTTCCATAGCCATTTCGAGATATATTGCCATGCAACTTTCCACCGTTCTGTTTATTATGACACGCTCCATCATTGTCATATTGCTAGCATGATCATGTAGTTGACATCGTATTTGTGGCAAAGCCACCATTCATAATTCTTTCATACATGTCACTCATGAGTCATTGCACATCCCGGTACATCACGGAGGCATTCATATAGAGTAATATTTTGTTCTAAGTATCGAGTTGTAATTGTTGAGTTGTAAGAAAAATAAAAGTGTGATGATCATCATTATTAGAGCATTGTCCCAGTGAGGAAAGGATGATGGAGACTATGATTCCCCCACAAGTTGGGATGAGACTCCAGACGAAAAAAATAAAAAAAATAAAAAAAATTAAAAAAAAAGAGGCCATAAAAAAAGAGAAAATGCCCAAATAAAAAAGAATAAAAAAAGAGAGAAAAAGAGAGAAGGGACAATGTTACTATCCTTTTACCACACTTGTGCTTCAAAGTAGCACCATGATCTTCATGATAGAGAGTCTCTCATTTTGTCACTTTCATATACTAGTGGGAATTTTACATTATAGAACTTGGCTTGTATATTCCAATGATGGGCTTCCTAAAAATGCCCTAGGTCTTCGTGAGCAAGCGAGTTGGATGCACACCCACTTAGTTTCTTTCGTTGAGCTTTCATATACTTATAGCTCTAGTGCATCCGTTGCATGGCAATCCCTACTCACTCACATTGATATCTATCGATGGGCATCTCCATAGCCCGTTGATACGCCTAGTTGATGTGAGACTATCTTCCCTCTTTTTGTCTTCTCCACAACCACCATTCTATTCCACATATAGTGCTATATCCATGGCTCACGCTCATGTATTGCGTGAAGATTGAAAAAGTTTTGATACTGTCAAAAGTATGAAACAGTTGCTTGGCTTGTCATCGGGGTTGTGCATGATTTAAATATTTTGTGTTGTGAAGATAGAGCATAGCCACACTATATGATTTTGTAGGGATAACTTTCTTTGGCCATGTTATTTTGAGAAGACATAATTGCTTTGTTAGTATGCTTGAAGTTTTATTATTTTTATGTCATTATGAACTTTTGTCTCGAATCTTATGGATCTGAATATTCATACCACAATTAATAAGATTTACATTGAAATTATGCCAAGTAGCACTCCGCATCAAAAATTATCTTTTTTATCATTTACCTACTCGAGGACGAGCAGGAATTAAGCTTGGGGATGCTTGATACGTCTCCAACGTATCTATAATTTTTGATTGCTCCATGCTATATTATCTACTGTTTTGGGCAATATTGGGCTTTATTTTTCACTTTTATATTATTTTTGGGACTAACCTATTAACCGTAGGCCCAGCCCAGATTTGTTGTTTTATGCCTATTTCAGTATTTCGAGGAAAAGGAATATCAAACGGAGTCAAAACGGAACGAAATCAACTGGAGAAGTTATTTTTGGAAGGAAAGCCACCCGATGGACTTGGAGTGCATGTCAGGAAAGAAGGGAGGTGCTCACAAGGGTGGGGGGCGCGCCCCCCTGCCTCGTGGCCCCCCCTTCGGTCCACCGACGTACTCCTTTCACCCATATATACCTACGTATCGCAAAACTTCCAGAACAGAAGATAGATCGGGAGTTCCGCCTCCGCAAGCCTCTGTAGCCACCAAAAACCTCTCGGGAGCCCGTTCCGACACCCTGCCGGAGGGGGGGAACCCTCACCGGTGGCCATCTTCATCATCCCGGCGCCCTCCATGACGAGGAGGGAGTAGTTCACCCTCGGGGCTGAGGGTATGTACCAGTAGCTATGTGTTTGACCTCTCTCTCTCATGTTCTTGATTTGGCACGATCTTGATGTATCGCGAGCTTTGCTATTATAGTCGGATCTTATGTTTCTTCTCCCCCTCTACTCTCTTGTACTGAATTGAGTTTTCCCCTTGAAGTAATCTTATCGGATTGAGTCTTTAAAGATCTGAGAAAAGTTGATGTATGTCTTGTCGTGCGTATCTGTGGTGACAATGGGATATCACGTGCCACTTGATGTATGTTTTGGTGATCAACTTGCGGGTTCCACCCATGAACCTATGCATAGGGGTTGGCACACGTTTTCATCGTGATTCTCTGGTAGAAACTTTGGGACACTCTTTGAGGTTCTATGTGTTGGTTGAATAGATGAATCTGAGATTGTGTGATGCATATCATATAATCATACCCACGGATACTTGCTGTGACATTGGAGTATCTAGGTGACATTATGGTTTTGGTTGATTTTTGTCTTAAGGTGTTATTCTAGTACGAACTCTAGGGCTGTTTGTGACACTTATAGGAATAGCCCAACGGATTGATTGGAAAGAATAACTTTGAGGTGGTTTCGTACCCTACCATAATCTCTTCGTTTGTTCTCCACTATTAGTGACTTTGGAGTGACTCTTTGTTGCATGTTGAGGGATAGTTATATGATCCAATTATGTTATTATTGTTGAGATAACTTGCACTAGTGAAAGTATGAACCCTAGGCTTTGTTTCCTATCATTGCAATACCGTTTACGCTCACGTTTATCACTTGTTACCTTGCTGTTTTTATTATTTCATATTACAAATACCTTTATCTACTATCCATATTGCACTTGTATCACCATCTCTTCGCAGAACTAGTGCACCTATACAATTTACCATTGTATTGGGTGTGTTGGGGACACAAGAGACTCTTTGTTATTTGGTTGCAGGGTTGTTTGAGAGAGACCATGTTCATCTTACACCTCCCACGGATTGATAAACCTTAGGTCATCCACTTGAGGGAAATTTGCTACTGTCCTACAAACCTGTGCACTTGCAGGACCAACAACGTCTACAAGAAGAAGGTTGTGTAGTAGACATCAGCGCGCGGCCTGCCCTAGGCCGCCCCTCTCTTTCTCCACTAAGGCCCATCGAGGCCCATTAGTTCCCCCGGGGGTCCGATAACCCTCCCAAGACCGTTTTATCCAAACTTCTCCGAACACTTCCGGTGTCCGAATGTAGTCGTCCAATATAACAATATTCATGTATTGACCATTTCGAGACTCCTCGTCATGTCCGTGATCACATCCGGGACTCCGAACAACCTTCGGTACATCAAAACACATAAACTCATAATAAAACTGTCATTGTAACGTTAAGCGTGCGGACCCTACGGGTTCGAGAACTATGTAGACATGACCGAGACACGTCTCCGGTCAATAACCAATCACAGAACCTGGATGCTCATATTGGATCCCACATATTCTAAGAAGATCTTTATCGGTCAGACCACATAACAACATACGTTGTTCCCTTTGTCATCGGTATGTTACTTGCTCGAGATTCGATCGTCGGTATCTTAATACCTAGTTCAATCTCGTTACCAGCAAGTCTGTTTACTCGTTCCGTAATACATTATCCCGCAGCTAACTCATTAGTTGCAATGCTTGCAAGGCTTAAGTGATGTGCATTACCGAGAGGGCCCAGAGATACCTCTCCAACAATCGGAGTGACAAATACTAATCTCGAAATACGCCAACCCAACAAGTACCTTCGGAGACACCAGAGAGCACCTTTATAATCACCCGATTACGTTGTGACGTTTGGTAGCACACAAAGTGTTCCTCCGGTAAACGGGAGTTGCATAATCTCATAGTTATAGGAACATTTATAAGTCATGAAGAAAGCAATAGCAACATACTAAACGATCGTGTGCTAAGCTAACGGAATGGGTCATATCAATCACATCATTCTCCTAATGATGTGACCCCGTTAATCAAATGACAACCCATGTCAATGGCTAGGAAACTTAACCATCTTTGATCAACGAGCTAGTCAAGTAGAGGCATACTAGTGACACTCTGTTTGTCTATGTATTCACACATGTATTATGTTTTCGGTTAATACAATTCTAACATGAATAATAAACATTTATCATGATATAAGGAAATAAATAATAATTGCCTCTAGGGCATATTTCCTTCAGTTTCCCACTTGCACTAGAGTCAATAATCTAGATTACACTGTAATGATTCTAACACCCATGGAGCCTTGGTGCTGATCATGTTTTGCTCGTGGAAGAGGCTTAGTCAACGGGTCTACAACATTCAGATCTGTTTGTATCTTGCAAATTTCTATGTCTCCCACCTGGACTAAATCCCGGATGGAATTGAAGCGTCTCTTGATGTGCTTGGTTCTCTTGTGAAATCTGGATTCCTTCGCCAAGGCAATTGCTCCAAAGATTATCACAAAAGATTTTCATTGGACCCGATGCACTAGGTATGACACCTAGATCGGATATGAACTCCTTCATCCAGACTCCTTCATTTGCTGCTTTCGAAGCAGCTATGTACTCCGCTTCACATGTAGATCCCGCCACGACGCTTTGTTTAGAACTGCACCAACTAACAACTCCACCGTTCAATGTAAACACGTATCCGGTTTGCGATTTAGAATTGTCCGGATCAGTGTCAAAGCTTGCATCAACGTAACCATTTATGATGAGCTCTTTGTCACCTCCATAAACGAGAAACATATCCTTAGTACTTTTCAGGTATTTCAGGATGTTCTTGACCGCTGTCCAGTGATCCACTCCTGGATTACTTTGGTACCTCCCTGCTAGACTTATAGCAAGGCACACATCAGGTCTGGTACACAACATTGCATAGATGATAGAGCCTATGGCTGAAGCATAGGGAACATCTTTCATTTTCTCTCTATTTTCTGCAGTGGTCGGACATTGAGTCTTACTCCACTTCACACCTTGTAACACAGGCAAGAACCCTTTCTTTGCTTGATCCATTTTGAACTTCTTCAAAACTTTGTCAAGGTATGTGCTCTGTGAAAGTCCAATTAAGCGTCTTGATCTACCTCTATAGATCTTAATGCCCAATATGTAAGCAGCTTCACCGAGGTCTTTCATTGAAAAACTCTTATTCAAGTATCCCTTTATGCTATCCAGAAATTCTATATCATTTCCAATCAACAATATGCCATCCACATATAATATTAGAAATGCTACAGAGCTCCCCACTCACTTTCTTGTAAATACAGGCTTCTCCAAAAGTCTCAGATAAAACCAAATGCTTTGATCACACTATCAAAGCGTTTATTCCAACTCCGAGAGGCTTGCACCAGTCCATAAATGGATCACTGGAGCTTGCACACTTTGTTAGATCCCTTTGGATCGACAAAACCTTCCGGTTGCATCATATACAACTCTTCTTCCAGAAACCCATTCAGGAATGCAGTTTTGACATCCATCTGCCAAATTTCATAATCATAAAATGCGGCAATCGCTAACATGATTCGGACAGACTTAAGGATCGCTACGGGTGAGAAGGTCTCATCGTAGTCAATCCCTTGAACTTGTCGAAAACCTTTCGCAACAAGTCGAGCTTTGTACATGTGAATATTACCGCTGCCGGTCTTCTTCTGGAAGATCCATTTATTCTCAATTGCTTGCCGATCATTGGGCAAGTCAACCAAAGTCCACACTTTGTTCTCATACATGGATCCCATCTCAGATTTCATGGCCTCAAGCCACTTTGCGGAATCTGGGCTCACCGTCGCTTCTTCATAGTTCGTAGGTTCATCATGGTCTAGTAACATGACTTCCAGAACAGGATTACCGTACCACTCTGGTGCGGATCTTACTCTGGTTGATCTACGAGGTTCAGTAATAACTTGATCTCAAGTTCCATGATCATCATCATTAACTTCCTCACTAATTGGTGTAGGCGCCACAGAACAGATTTCGTGATGAGCTACTTTCCAATAAGGGAGCAGTATGATTACCTCATCAAGTTCTACTTTCCTCCCACTCACTTCTTTCAAGAGAAACTCCTTCTCTAGAAAGGATCCATTCTTAGCAACAAATGTCTTGCCTTCGGATCTGTGATAGAAGGTGTACCCATGATCTCCTTTGGGTATCCTATGAAGACACATTTCTCTGATTTGGGTTCGAGCTTATCAGGTTGAAGCTTTTTCACATAAGCATCGCAGCCCCAAACTTTCAGAAACGACAACTTTGGTTTCTTGCCAAACCACAGTTCATAAGGCATCGTCTCAACAGATTTTGATGGTGCCCTATTTAACGTGAATGCGGCCGTCTCTAAAGCATAACCCCAAAACAATAGCGGTAAATCAGTAAGAGACATCATAGATCTCACCATATCTAGTAAAGTACAATTACGACGTTCGGACACACCATTACGCTGTGGTGTTCCGGTATGGAGTTGCGAAAACTATTCCGCATTGTTTCAAATGTTGACCAAACTCAGAACTCAAATATTCTCCTCCACGATCAGATCGTAGAAACTTTATTTTCTTGTTACGATGATTTTCAACTTCACTCTGAAATTCTTTGAACTTTTCAAATGTTTCAGACTTATGCTTCATTAAGTAGATATACCCATATCTGCTTAAATCATCTGTGAAGGTGAGAAAATAACGATATCCGCCACGAGCCTCAACATTCATCGGACCACATACATCTGTATGTATGATTTCCAACAAATCTGTTGCTCTCTCCATAGTTCCGGAGAACGGCGTTTTAGTCATCTTGCCCATGAGGCACGGTTCACAAGTACCAAGTGATTCATAATCAAGTGGTTCCAAAATTCCATCAAAATGGAGTTTCTTCATGCGATTTATACCGATATGACCTAAACGGCGGTGCCACAAATAAGTTGCACTATCATTATCAACTCTGCATCTTTTGGCTTCAACATTATGAATATGTGTATCACTACTATCGAGATTCATCAAAAATAGACCATTCTTCAAGGGTGCATGACCATAAAAGATATTACTCATATAAATAGAACAACCATTATTCTCTCGATTTAAATGAATAACCGTCTCGCATCAAACAAGATCCAGATATAATGTTCATGCTCAACGCCGCACCAAATAACAATTATTTAGGTCTAATACTAATCCCGAAGGTAGATGTAGAGGTAGCGTGCCGACCGCGATCACGTCGACTTTGGAACCATTTCCCACGCGCATCGTCACCTCGTCCTTTTGCCAGTGTTCGCTTAATCCGTAGTCCCTGTTTCGAGTTGCAAATATTAGTAATAGAACCAGTATGAAATACCCAGGTGCTACTGCGAGCTCTAGTAAGGTACACATCAATAACATGTATATCACATATACCTTTGTTCACCTTGCCATCCTTCTTATCCGCCAAATACTTGGGGCAGTTCCTCTTCCAAAGGACTACCGCTTGCAGTAGAAGCACTAAGTTTCAGGCTTAGGTCCAGACTTGGGTTTCTTCTCCTGAGCAGCAACTTGCTTGCTGTTCTTCTTGAAGTTCCCCTTCTTCTTCCCTTTTCCCTTCTTCTTGAAACTAGTGGTCTTATTGACCATCAACACTTGATGCTCCTTCTTGATTTCTACCTCCGCAGCCTTTAGCATTGCGAAGAGCTCGGGAATTGTCTTATCCATCCCTTGCATATTATAGTTCATCACGAAGCTCTTGTAGCTTGGTGGAAGTGATTGGAGAATTCTCTTAATGACGCTATTGTCGGGGAGGCTGATCTGACCCACGAACACCTATGGGACCGGCGGACCGAGCCCCTTTTGGTTCGGCGGGGGGCGGAGGTCGCACGAAGAGCAGATCGAGGCGAAGCACACGAGCGGTTTACCCAGCTTCGGAGCTCTCCGGACAGATAACACTCCTACTTCTGCATGTCTGAATGTATTGAGTTCTTGCTTGGGAGCGCTTGAGTGCTACAGTACACACAAGCTGCTAACGAGACCGAGCGTGAGTGTTCTATGGCTTCGAACCTTTCGAACCCCTCCAACCTCTCCCACCTCTCTCTACGTTGCGCATGGGCCTCCTTTTATATGCTCAAGGGGTCTCCGACAGGTGGCAACGTAGACAAGGGTAAAAATGGAAAAGGAGTGGTTGGTACAGCTACTTGTACAGTTGTATCATACCTAACTCGACGGGGGGGACAAAGGCATTAAATGCCCGTCACGTCGCCCTAATAAAGGCAAACAGGGACCGTCGGGACGCCACCGCCGCCACGATGGCAATCTTGTCAGCCGCTTACCACCGCGCACCGCCGGCTGCTGAGCCTCTCGCCACCTTGGCGCTGGGAAAGGTCTCAGGGCGACACGTTAGTGGATGTGCTGGAGCACAGGTACAGAGTGGTGGCCTGCCGCGGCAAGCTCCTTGCCGCGGTTGTTGTCTTGTCGCGTCCGGAAGCTTGTCGCTCACCGGGCCTTGCCGGGACGCGGGGCGCGTCGCGGCAAGTTTCTTGAGATGCTTTCGATGGCCTTCCCGGCAAGCTCCTCTTGCCGGGGCCTTGTCTCCTTGGCTTGAATACTTTGTTCTTGGATGGTTCCAAAGGAACCACGGAGGGCCTTGGCGGTCACCCAGCAAGCCTTGCCGCGGAGTGCTGCAACTGCCCGTGCACAAGTTCGGGATACTAGGGTTCCCCTACTCTAGTACACCGACAGGAGCCCCCGGGCCTGGGCCATACACGGTGCCGAGCGCTGTTGGGCCAGGCTCAAAACAGGGCACGAGCACACGCGGCCTGGGTTACACCACGGCACGCGTCGAATGCGGCGTCGTGGGAGAGATCGTGGGTGAGATCGTGGGTGTTGCTGCAGCCATCGACAGGGAGCTGGCACAGCTGGGGATGGAGGATCTTGGGTATTCCTCCGATGAGCACCTCCAACCTAGTGCCAAGCTCAGCTTGTTCTTGAAAGGCGTGGTGACGGCCCTCCAGCGACTCCGGGAAGAAATCCCAAAGCAGCTGGCCGAGGAGTCGCGCCAGATCTGTGCGGGAGCTCTTCAAAAGGTGCTGATGAAGGTGGCCTTCCGCAACCTAGGCCTCAACCTCACCAACGTCCTCAAGTCCTTGCCGCTGGATGCTGATGTGGAGGCGCTCAAGACCCTTGTCGCACCCATCATGGACAGGGTGAGCGGGATCAAGAGGGTTGAAGGCGATCGCGTAGATTAGGCCGCCCGCTTTCTCTTTTTCTTGCCGCTGCTGGTCATGTTATGAGAACAATCTATTAGAGCTGCGACAAGCTATCTTGTAATATAACTCTATTTCGGTAGAAATTGCTATGTTATTTCCTTTACTTGGTTCCTTCCTTTGTATGTTTTTGCCCACGCTTTTAGGGAACTTGTCACAGCACTGGGCCGTGAGCGCCGAGTGTTGACGTCAGAGTTCGTCAAGCGGTGTCGCTACCGACAAGAAACCTTGTCGCAACTAGTCGCAGCTCACTTAAGTTGTTGAGCGGACTCAAAACAAAGTAAGGGCGCAACTAGCTACGAGTTGGTTCCTCCGCGCACAGGTTTTTCCATACAAAGCACGGTCGTTCGAGGAAGATAACTTAAATTTTTAAAACTGATTGCTTAAACTTTAGCAACTTAGCTTTTACGTCGTTTGCTTCCCGGTAAGGCTAGACTTCCTTGAGCGACGCTTGGTCCACACCACTTCCTTGAGCGACGCTTGGTCCACACCATTATCTTCTCCTTTCCCCGCAAACTTGTGGGCGAGGGAACCTTCCTTTCTTTGAGAAAGAGAAAGAAGAGAAAATAAAGATATGGAGCCTTATGGCTCGTTATTGCTTACCGGGGGTAGGTGCTGCACAAAGTGTCATATAACGCATGCAAAATAGAAGTAGAAAGCAAGATGTGCGAAGCACATTAGCTTTACTTATGCACGGGGTCTGCGCCCGTCTTTGTACAAAGGATTACATGCACCATCGACAAGACTTGTACAAAAGGTGGTTGCCGGAACAGGTTCCGGCAAGAACCGCGCCTTACGGGTAAAACTTACGAAGATGCTCAATGTTCCAGGAGTTGCTCACCGGAATGCCATCTTCGGTCTCAAGGCGGACAGCGCCAGGCCTAGTGACTCGATTCACCCGGTAAGGGCCTTCCCACTTCGGCGTCAACTTGTTGGAATTCTTGGCGGACTGAACGCGCCGAAGAACAAGGTCGCCTTCCTCGAGACTTTTGGCATTAACTTTGCAGCTATGGTAGCGGCGCAAAGCTTGCTGGTATCGAGCATCTCGTACAGCAGCCTGAAGACGATCCTCCTCAAGGAGCAACGCGTCATCTTGTCGCAACTGCTCTTGCTCAAGCTCATCATAAGCGAGCACTCGAGGTGATCCGTATACGAGTTCCGTGGGGAGAACTGCCTCGCTCCATAGACTAGAGCGAAAGGTGTTCGCCGCGGCTCGATTTGGCGTCGTCCTGATCGACCAAAGAACCATCGGCAGCTCCTCAATCCAGTTCTTTCCGCACTTGTGCAGCTTGTCGAAAGTTCTGGTCTTGAGCCCGCGCACCACTTCAGCATTTGCCCTCTCCGCTTGACCATTACTTCTCGGATGAGCAACAGAAGCAAAGCAGACCTTGGCGCCAAGATCTTGGACGTACTGCATGAAGGTGCGGCTCGTGAATTGCGTGCCGTTGTCGGTGATGATCCTGTTAGGGATTCTGAAACGGCAAACAATCGACCAAGAACTTGACCGCTGGCGGCCGTCACCTTCCTCATCGCTTCCACTTCCGCCACTTTGTGAACTTGTCGATTGCAACGCATTACAAGTACTCAAAGCCCCGACAGCTCGGGAAAGGGGCCGAGGATGTCGAGCCCCTGCATCAAAAATGGCCAGGATAAAGGGATCGCCCGGAGAGCTTGAGCTGGCTAGTGTATCTGCTTGGAATGGAACCGCACGCTTCACACTTGGTTACTTGTGCGCTTGCATCCCGGAGGGCTGTCATTAAAAGAAACCTTGCCGGAATGCTTTGCCGGCAAGTGCTCCGGGCGCCAATGTGGTGACCACATATGCCTCCATGTATCTTCGCCAACAGCTTTTGTCCGTCTTCCCGGTGAATACACTTCAATTTCACACCGTTGAGTCTTCTTACATGCATGTGTTGTCGACAAACTGGTACATACTTGACCGACGGGCTACTCTTTCCGCTTCTTCTTGCTCTTCGGAAGTTCTCCTGTTCAAGGAAGCGGACAATCTGGCTGTGCCCATGCCGGAGCTTGCGGCTCGACAACAAGGACTAAAGGCACATCTGCTTGCTGGGAACACCGCTTCCTGGCGAGAACCTGCGGCTCAGCCGGAGCTTGACGTTCCCCGGCAAGCTTGCCGGAGCAAAACTTGTCGGGAGCGTCTGTTTCAACGGAACAAACCCTAGGGCTTGCCGGAGCAGAGTGCTCCTCAGCACCCTTGGTGTTGGAGCCGTCCTTCTTGTCGGCGACCGCCACAGCCTGGCAGTTGGTGCTAGCGGCAACCGCCTTGCCGGAGCTACCAGCTTTGGCTTTCTTGGCGCCACCTCCGTTGCCGGACTGCTCAACAACTAGCACATCTTTGCCTTTCTTCTTCCTGTTGTTCCGCCGCCGGTTTTTCTTTGCCGAGGCGGTCTCCTCACTATCAGATCCTCCTGCTTCAGTATTCTCTCCGGGGAGTCTCCTCCCTTCCTCAGCACGTGCACACTTGTCGGCCAGGGCATATAGCTCACCGACGTCTTCGATCTTGCACATCGCCATCTCCTCCGCAGATCTCGCGGTTTCTGACGTTCGATGGAACGCTACCGATTACCGCGGCAGGGTGGACGTCTGGGATGTTGTGTTGCACACGGCTGAACCTTTGAATATACTTGCGCAGGGGCTCTCCTTCCTTCTGGGCGAGCAGATGAAGATCACTCTCTTGGCCATGAGGCTTGTGGCCGCCTGTAAAGGCACCGGCAAACTGATGGCATAGATCTACCCAAGAGGATATGGAGTTGTCCGGCAAGTGCATGAGCCAGGATCTGACATTGGGCTTGAGCACCAGCGGGAAGTAGTTGGCCAGGATCTTGTCGTCTCGCCCCCCCGGCAGCTTGCACCGCGATGGTGTAAATGCTGACGAACTCCGACGGATGCGTCTTGCCGTCGTACTTCTCCGGTACGTCTGGCTTGAAATTCTTCTTCTTGCCGGGCCATCGGACTTGCCGCAGCTCACGAGTGAACGCAGGGCAACCTATCACAGACGGCAAGTCGCTCGTTCTTCGGGCGCATGCATGTCGACAGAGGGCCCAACGCGCTGGTCGGATTGACGTCGCGCTTCTCTTCGGCGCTCGATGCGAGTTCGAGCGTCTTCCTGCTGTCGTTCGTGAAGAACTTGGCGCTGATCGCGACGAGCTTGTGGATCTGATGACGCGGTGGAGTCGCTGTCGAGGTGGATCCGGCGAGTCGGCGATCTTGGCCTTCGGGGTGGAGAGTGCATGGTGGTTGCACCCCCACCGGTTTTCGCCGCCACCGGCTCGTGCTTGGCAGTCTGCCGCGGCGGCGATGCACTCGGCCGCCGCGGGCGTCGCCGCTGGCAAAGCCGATGAGACTACGAATGGTGGCCTCCATTCATCGACCTTATCGGCTGTTGGAGGGTAATCCAGAGCAGTTGAGCTCTCGCCAAAGCTTCGCTAGAGTGGTGGGCGGCGATGGCGCATCGGGCGCGAGGAGCAGGATATGCTCGGACTTCTAACTATGTTAGAAGGAGCAAGATCCCGCCCAGCGATCGTGTTTCGCTTCGCGCCAAAGCATGTTGGCGTGCATGCTGGTCTTGAGCATCCCGAGATCCACCAGCTCGATCTTGGTCCAACGAGCGTATGGCGTTGTGAATACCATGACGTTGTCGGTCCCGCGCCTCGAGACGGGCGCGGTGCATGTACGGACGCCGAGGTCTGCAGCCTTGTCCTGGACTTGGCAGCACCGTGGGCTCTGCCGACGTCCATTCTTCCGCCGGCGTCTACCCCACCACCCGTTTGCTCCGGTGGTGGTGGGTTCGGCGCGGACGGAACATCTGCCGCCGAAGCCTTCTTCTTCGGTGGCATGTCGATGAAGATGATGAAGATCTAGCTCGTGTGGACGCCGGATCAGGTTCACACAATCTCAACGCCCCCTACCTGGCGCGCCAAAGATGTCGGGGAGGCTGATCTTACCCACGAACACCTATGGGACCGGCGGACCGAGCCCCTTTTGGTTCGGCGGGGGGCGGAGGTCGCACGAAGAGCAGATCGAGGCGAAGCACACGAGCGGTTTACCCAGCTTCGGAGCTCTCCGGAGAGATAACACTCCTACTGCTGCATGTCTGAGTGTATTGAGTTCTTGCTCGGAGCGCTTGAGCGCTACAGTATACGCAAGCTGCTAACGAGACCGAGCGTGAGTGTTCTATGGCTTCGAACCTTTCGAACCCCTCCAACCTCTCCCACCTCTCTCTACGCTATGCGCATGGGCCTCCTTTTATATGCTCAAGGGTCTCCGACAGTGGCAACGTAGACAAGGGTAAAAATGGAAAAGGAGTGGTTGGTACAGCTACTTGTACAGTGTATCATACCTAACCCTGACGACAGGGGACAAAGGCATTAAATGCCCGCCTACGTCGCCCTACAGTTCAAACAGGGACCGTCAGGGACGCCACCGCTCGCCACGATGGAAATCTTGTCAGCGCCGCTTACCATCACAAGACCGCTGCCTGACCTCTCGCCACGGCGCTGGAAAGGTCTCGGAGGCGACACGTTAGTGGATGTGCCGGAGCGCAGTCTGAGTGGTGGCTCGCTGCAAGCGCCTTGCCGCGGTTGTTGTCTTGTCGAGTCCGGAAGCTTGTCGCTCGCCGGGCCTTGCCGGGACGTGGGGCGCGTCGCGGCAAGTTTCTTGAGATGCCTTGGTTGGCCTTCCCGGCAAGCTCCTCTTGCCGGGGCCTTGTCTCCTTGGCTTGAATACTTTGTTCTTGGATGGTTCCAAAGGAACCATGGAGGGCCTTGGCGGTCACCCGGCAAGCCTTGCCGCGGAGTGCTGCAACTGCCCGTGCACAAGTTCGGGATACTAGGGTACCCCTACTCTAGTACACCGACAGCTATCATCCGGAAGATTAACTCCCAGTTGAATCAAGTGATTACAATACCCAGACATCTTGAGTATATGCTCACTGACAGAACTATTCTCCTCCATCTTGCAGTTGTAGAACTTATTGGAGACTTCATATCTCTCAATTCGGGCATTTGCTTGAAATATGAACTTCAACTCCTGGAACATCTCATATGCCCCATGATGTTCAAAACGTCGTTGAAGTCCCGGTTCTAAGACGTAAAGCATGGCACATTGAACTATCGAGTAGTCATCAGCTTTGCTCTGCCAGACGTTCTTAACGCCGCTGGCCAGCATTAATAACAGTTCGGCACCCAGCGGTGCTTCCAGTGACGTAATTCTTCAGGCAGCAATGAGGATAATCCTCAAGTTACGGACCCAGTCCATGTAATTGCTACCATCATCTTTGAACTTTGCTTTCTCAAGGAACGCATTAAAATTCAATGGAACAACAGCACGGGCCATCTATCTACAATCAAACATAGACAAGCAAGATACTATCGGTACTAAGTTCATGATAAATTTAAGTTCAATTAATCATATTACTTAAGAACTCCCACTTAGAAAGACATCCCTCTAATCCTCTAAGTGATCACGTGATCCAAATCAACTAAACCATAACCGATCATCATGTGAAATGGAGTAGCTTTCAATGGTGAACATCACTATGTTGATCATATCTACTATATGATTCACGCTCGACCTTTCGGTCTCAGTGTTCCGAGGCCATATCTGCATATGCTAGGCTCGTAAAGTTTAACCTGAGTATTCTGCGTGTGCAAAAACTGGCTTGCACCCGTTGTAGATGGCGTAGAGCTTATCACACCCGATCATCACGTGGTGTCTGGGCACGACGAACTTTGGCAACGGTGCATACTCAGGGAGAACACTTTTATCTTGAAATTTAGTGAGAGATCATCTTATAATGCTACCGTCAATCAAAGCAAGATAAGATGCATAAAAGATAAACATCACATGCAATCAATATAAGTGATATGATATGGCCATCATCATCTTTCGCTTGTGATCTCCTTCTCCGAAGCAATCGTCATGATCACCATCGCCACCGGGCGCGACACCTTGATCTCCATCGTAGCATCGCTGTCGTCTCGCCAATCTTATGCTTCTACGACTATCGCTACCGCTTAGTGATAAAGTAAAGCATTACAGGGAGATTGCATTGCATACAATAAAGCGACAACCATATGGCTCCTGCCAGTTGCCAATAACTCGGTTAAAAAACATGATCATCTCATACAATAAAATATAGCATCACGTTTTGACCATATCACATCACAACATGCCCTGCAAAAACAAGTTAGACGTCCTCTACTTCGTTGTTGCAAGTTTTACGTGGCTGCTACGGGCTTAGCAAGAACCGTTCTTACCTACGCATCAAAACCACAACGATAGTTTGTCAAGTTGGTGTTGTTTTAACCTTCGCAAGGACCGGGCGTAGCCACACTCGGTTCATCTAAAGTTGGAGAAACTGACACCCACCAGCCACCTGCGTGCAAAGCATGTCGGTAGAACCAGTCTCGCGTAAGCGTACGCGTAATGTCGGTCCGGGACGCTTCATCCAACAATACCGCCGAACCAAAGTATGACATGCTGGTAAGCATTATGACTTATATCGCCCACAACTCACTTGTGTTCTACTCGTGCATATAACATCTACGCATAAAACCTGGCTCGGATGCCACTATTGGGGAACGTAGTAATTTCAAAAAAAATCATATGCACACGCAAGATCATGGTGATGCATAGCAACGAGAGGGGAGAGTGTTGTCCACGTACCCTCGTAGAACGAAAGTGGAAGCTTTAGCACAACGCGGTTGATGTAGTCGTACGTCTTCACGTTCCGACCGATCAAGTACCGAACGTACGGCACCTCCGAGTTCAGCACACATTCAGCCCGATGACGTCCCTCGAACTCCGATCCAGCCGAGTGTTGAGGGAGAGTTTCACAAGACGACGGTGTGGTGACGATGTTGATGTTCTACCGACGCAGGCTTCGCCTAAGCACCGCTACAGTATTATCGAGGTGGACTATGGTGGAGGGGGGCACCGCACACGGCTAAAAGATCAAACGATCAATTGTTGTGTCTTTGGGGTGCTCCCCTGCCCCCGTATATAAAGGAGAAAGGGGGAGGCCGGCCGGCCCTCTATGGCGCGCCCCCAAGAGGGAAATCCTACTAGGACTCGAAGTCCTAGTAGGTTTCCACCAAAAGGGAGAGAGGGGGAAGGAAGGAGAGGGAGAGGGAGAAGGAAAGGGGGGCGCCGCCTCTCCTAGTCCAATTCGGACCAGAGGGAGGGGCGCGGCCTGCCCTAGGCCGCCTCTCTCTCTCCACTAAGGCCCATCGAGGCCCATTAGTTCCCCGGGTTCCGATAACCCTCCGCACTCCGGTTTATCCAAACTTCTCGAGAACACTTCCGTGTCCGAATATAGTCGCCCAATATATCAATCTTCATGTCTCGACCATTTCGAGACTCCTTGTCATGTCTGTGATCACATCCGGGACTCAACAACCTTCGGTACATCAAAACACATAAACTCGTAATAAAACTGTCATCGTAACGTTGTTGCAGAGACCCTACGGGTTCGAGAACTATGTAGACATGACCGAGACATGTTTCCGGTCAATAACCAATAGCGGAGCCTGGATGCTCATATTGTCTCCCACATATTCTACGAAGATCTTTATCAGTCAGACCGCATAACAACATACGTTGTTCCCTTTGTCATCGGTATGTTACTTGCCCGAGATTCGATCGTCGGTATCTCAATACCTAGTTCAATCTCATTACCGGCAAGTCTCTTTAATCGTTACGTAATACATCATCCCGCAACTAACTCATTAGTTGCAATGCTTGCAAGGCTTAAGTGATGTGCATTACCGAGAGGGCCCAGAGATACCTCTCCAACAATCGGAGTGACAAATCCTAATCTCGAATCGCCAACCCAACATGTACCTTCGGAGACACCTGTAGAGCACCTTTATAATCACCCAGTTACGTTGTGACGTTTGGTAGCACACAAAGTGTTCCTCCGGTAAACGGAAGTTGCATAATCTCATAGTTATAGGAACATGTATAAGTCATGAAGAAAGCAATAACAACATACTAAACGATCGTGTGCTAAGCTAACGGAATGGGTCATATCAATCACATCATTCTCCTAATGATGTGACCCCGTTAATCAAATGACAACCCATGTCAATGGCTAGGAAACTTAACCATCTTTGATCAACGAGCTAGTCAAGTAGAGGCATACTAGTGACACTCTGTTTGTCTATGTATTCCCACATGTATTATGTTTCCGGTTAATACAATTCTAGCATGAATAATAAACATTTATCATGATATGAGGAAATAAATAATAACTTTATTATTGCCGCTAGGGCATATTTCCTTCATTTACAAAATGATGCTTAACCCGGCTAAGTGCGTTTTTGGTGTACCGGCAGGCAAGCTTTTGGGCTTTTTGGTGTCTAACAGGGGCATTGAAGCTAATCCAGAAAAGATCAAGGCTATCAACTCCCTGGCCAAACCGAAGTGTATCAATGATGTTCAACGCTTGGCAGGCCGGATTGCTGCGTTGAGCCGGTTTATCAGCCGCCTTGGTGAGAAGGACATTCCTTTGTATCAGATGCTGAAGAAAACGGATAACTTCGTCTGGAGTGACGCCGCAAATGAAGCATTTGAGGATTTAAAGCGGCAGCTGGCTAACCCGCCGGTTCTTGCTGCTCCGGTTGACAAGGAGCCATTGTTGCTATATGTGGCAGCTAACGCTCGGGCAGTTAGTGTGGCTATTGTGGTGGAGCGCAAGGAGGCAGGAAAGGAATATCCGGTTCAGCGTCCAGTTTATTATATCAGCGAGGTACTTATTGAGTCCAAGCAGAGGTACCCGCACTGGCAGAAGCTGGTATACGGAGTTTTCATGGCAAGCCGGAAGCTTAAGCAATATTTCCAAGGTCATCCCATCACGGTGGTCAGCTCTGCTCCTTTGGGAGATATAATCCAGAACAGGGAAGCAACTGGCCGGATTGCCAAGTGGGCTATCGAGCTCGGTCCTCACGAGTTGAAATACATACCCCGAACGATGATCAAATCTCAGGCACTTGTGGATTTCATCAATGATTGGACGGAACTACAAGCACCAAAAGAGAAGCCGGATCACCCTTATTGGCCTATTCATTTTGATGGGTCCAGGCAATTGGAGGACTCAGGGGCTGCAGTCGTATTAACTTTCCGTGAGGTGATAAGTTTTGTTATGTTCTCCGTTTAATGTTCCCTTGCACTAACAATGCAGCTGAATATGAGGCCTTACTCCATGGTCTTCGGATGGCTAAGGAGATGAACCTAAGCCGAGTTAAGTGCTTCGGTGACTCGGACCTCGTAGCTCAACAAGTGTCTCGCAATTGGGATTCCAAAGACCCACTCATGGCAGCATATCGCCATGAGGTGGATATTGTTGCAGGTCACTTTAAAGGTTATCAGGTGGATCATGTGTACCGGCGGAAGAACGAAGCGGCGGACGCTTTAAGACGCCTGGGTTCTCAACGTAAACCGGTTCTGCCTAATGTCTTCTTGGATGTTCTGCATAATCCGTCCGTCAAGCTCCCTGGTGAAGAGGATTTGGCTATTCCTGATCCGGAAGCTCAGTTGGTGGCGGCTCTTCATGTTATCCCGGATTGGACGGTTCCTTATCTGGCATATATGAACCGGGGCGAGTTACCAGAGGATGAGACGTTGGCCAGGCAGATAATACGGTGGTCCAAGTCCATGACCATTATCAATGGAGAGTTGCATCATTGCAGTGTGACATGGGCGTTTCAACGTTGTGTGTCTCCTGAAGAAGGCTGTGAAATTTTGCATGAGATCCACGAAGGAGACTGTGGTCACCACGCCGGTTCAAAATCTTTGGTGGCTAAGGCGTTTCGTCACGGTTTCTATTGGTTGACAGCTCATGCTGATGGCGAGGACTTGGTCAAAAGATGTGATGGCTGTAAAAAATTCTCAAGGCGCGCTCATGTACCCGCTCAAGAATTGAGGATGATTCCAATCACTTGGCCGTTTGCAACTTGGGGGCTGGATATGGTTGGGGCTTTCAAGAGGTCCAAGGACAAGAAGACCCACCTTTTGGTGGCGGTTGATAAGTTCACAAAGTGGGTGGAAGCAGAACCAGTTAGCAAGTGTGATGCAGCCACGACGGTTCAGTTCATCAAAAAGGTGATCTTCTGGTTTGGTTTTCCACACAGCATTATAACGGACAATGGTACCAATCTGTCAAAGGGTGCCATGAAGGAGTTTTGCCAACGTGAGCACATCCGGCTTGACGTATCATTAGTGGCTCACCCACAGTCCAATGGTCAAGCGGAGATGGCCAATCAAGAGATCTTGAGAGGCATCAAACCCCGGCTTATGGTCCCTTTGCAACGGACGCCGGGTTGTTGGGTCGAGGAGTTACCTTTAGTGCTATGGAGCATCAATACCAGACCCAACAGATCGACTGGATACACACCGTTCTTCATGGTTTATGGAGCGGAAGCGGTTCTTCCCAGTGACATCCGTCATGATTCACCTTGTGTAGCGGCATATGTTGAAGCTGACAACGAGAAGGCACGGCAGGAAGCTCTTGACCTGTTAGATGAGGAACATGACATAGCGGCAGCCCGCTCGGCGATTTATCAGCAAGATCTGCGTTGTTATCACAGCCGCCGGGTTAGAACCAGAACCTTTCAAGAAGGAGATTTGGTACTTCGGCTCATCCATGATCAGATGGATATGCACAAGTTATCCTCCCCTTGGGAAGGACCCTTTGTGGTCAGCAAGAATCTGCACAACGGGTCGTACTACCTAATCGATGTCGAGAGCGCAAAGACTCACGTAAATCGGAGGAGGAGACCAACCGGCCGTGGAACATTGCTCATCTCCGGCCCTACTATACTTGAGCTATAGGCTCTGCTTATGTACATATTATGAAAATGTATATATTATGATCAATACAATAAACCGGAACCTTAGCTAAAGCGGGGTATCCGTTGTTTTTCTTCCATCATGTGTGGTTACATGGAGCTTCTGTTTCTAGAACGGCGTCCGGTTTATCCCTTGATTTAGCTTGTCAAAGCTTTATATCACATCACTTGGGGGCTTGGTCGTATCCGAACCATAGCTACACCTCTTGATCGGCGCAATGCCACAGCATCACTTGGGGGCTTGGTTGTATCTGAACCACAGTCACATATCTTGATCGGCTCAACGCCAAAACCTAGGCCAAAGAGAGTATTGTAAAAAACAGCAACGCAAACATAGGCACCCACTTAGCACAGCTCAAAACGTTACTTGGGGATTCTTTTCTATCGCAATGAACCTAGAATCTACACTTGTAACGGGCTATCAAGCCATGGCTTGGAAGCCTGGTGTATACACCTAAAACCCCAGGTTAACCTGCCTCTTTATGTAAGTCACGCCCAGGTAAACCTGGTATGACCCTTCGAACTTTGACAAGTTACTCTAAAATACAGACCCTGAACTTGTCAAGTTAAAACGATGATTGGTTAAGGATTGCGGACCATCTTGAAAGGCTTTGCAAAAATGGTTTAACTCAGTGGCCTGGCAGCCCATGAAAATCCTCGAATTTGGGGCCTGGCAGCCCGTGAAAAGCCTCGACTACAATAGTTTTATTTGCTTTTGATTGAGTTTTGTTCTCTTTTTGATAAGATTTATGATATTTTTTAAACCGGCATTATCAACCTGGTTAGACTGGCAGTACACGATCAAATCATAATCCGGAGACTATCAGCCCAGTCTGGTTTTGAATCAAAGTCCCAGTATGGAGTAAACCGGTGTTTATCATATCTCGGAAAGGTTCATCTTTATGAAGTTAAACTGGCCTCGTACAACAGGAGTTACTTCTCCTCCAAGAGTTGGGTTATGACCCTCACTACAACGTTGGTTAGCCAACCTTATGCCTAACAAGTCACATGTATTACATATATTTCTGTGTTTGGTTATTTTTTTACAACCTTGGTTACAAACCTTGGTCATATATATATTGGATATCATGATCAGCCCAGGGGTAAACCGCCAGGGCACTTTGAGCTTCTATCTGCAGGAACAGCTTGAGTAAATGGCTATGGATTATGAATATCATATCTTAGACACGTCGAATTAAGCAAGCATCAGTCGCAGATAAATATGCACGAAGGCATACCAGACCAAGTATTTTAACTAGCCTATTACAAGGCGTTCCAGTGCTCAAAAAGATAATTGTTTTCTCAAATACATGTCGTAGCATGTAGAAGACTAAACCGGCCTCCGGTTCATGATTGGTCACCAGCTTGGCCTGACGGTTGCGGATCATCTCGTGCCGGTTCAACTTCCTCTTCTATACCCAGTGGCTGGAAATCAACAGTTGCCCAGTCGATCCCAGTTAGGGCTTGGAATACAGCTTCATCACTTATCAGCATGGACGGTTCAATGTCAGGGGCATAAGTGTGCTTACGGATTGGCGGGATAAGATTTTGAGCTTCGGGAATTGGTGCAGCAACCCGCTTGTTCTTGTCATCATAGCTTGCTTGATAGTATGACAGGTCCGCTTCTTCAATCAGTTGACAAGCCAATGGGCGTACTTCCCGGTTTATGATCCGGACCAAATTCTGTTCCGTGTTCCTTCAAACTGGGATAACCTTGGGCCGCTTCAACTGGATCGAAGTCAGGTACCCATGCTTTTGCCCGAGTCAGTGCAGCCAAAGCGCCTGTTCTAGCAGCAGACATTTTAGCTCATCTACCCGAGCAGGAAGCATAGATATCCTTTGTAAAGTATCCTTGATCAAGGTGGGAGGAGGATTGTTGCGAGAAGTAGTATATATGATCCGCTGCACGCCGGTATATAGCTGTTCTATCAGAGTATAGGCTGCTTTTAGTTTCTTCTGAACATCAGATCCCAAGTGGATAATACGAGTTCCTGTATCATTACAATGATTAGTAAACCGGAAAATACATGCAAGGATATATGGAAAGCCTAAGCCAAGGATGTTTACCAAAAACATCAGCGGTCATGGCGTGAATTTGCCGCTTTACACCGGTCAGTTCGTCAACTACCGGTTTAAGTGCCGCTTCTGCATTCTCAGCTCTTCTTATCAAAGCGGATTTTTCAGCCTCCCAATCCGTCCGCTCTTTTGTCGGCGCGGGGACGACACCTATGGGATCACAAGTATCCCTACTACGGTTGCGGGGCGCGGGGTCGTGAGAAGAGCAGATCAAACAGATAGCAAGTGGGTTACTTATCCAGGTTAGGGCCGCGAGATGCGTAAAACCCTACTCCTGCTTTGGTGGTGAATTTATCTGCGTTCTTGGGCTAGCTATGGGGCGTGAGGAGCTCCAAAAAGTTGAATCCTCCTCCTGGTCGCCTTGGGCCTCCTTTTATAGGGAAAGGGGTTGCCACAGTGGCGTACAGGAGGTGGAGAGGGCACAGTCACACGAGTTTATCCCTCGCATTACATGTCAAGGCGCCATAAATGTGTCTTGCTTAGGTGTCCTTGCTTTATCGGGGACGGGGGAGAGCCCAGTCTCGTCCGCCGCCGCTCCCTTTCGCGTTGACACGCGCCTGGCCGTGCCTGTGGTGCCATGTAGGCAGCAGGCGGTGAGGTGGCGCAGTGGTGGGTCTCCACGAAGGTTCGCTTGCCGCCACGCAGGTTCCTGCCCAACTGGTTGGGTCGGCGGCTGCATGGTGGAGGCTCGATCGGCGCGGGCCTGATGGTGGCCCTATGGGTGTCCTTGGCAGGGGCCTTGCCGCAGCCCCAGCAAGGGTCTTGCTGGGGCCCCAGCAAGGGTCTTGCCGTGGCGCCTGCTGTCATCCCCGGCAAGGCTCTTGCCGGGGGCCTTGTGGTCCTCCTTGGTCGGGATCTTGCCAAGAGTCGTCATCTTCTATAGTATGTATCTGATCTTTGAATGTCTTCACAAAGATCTGCATGCCACCACGGGGATGTCTCCTTAATCCTTTGCCCCGTGGGGGCAGTGGACTCAAAGGTGATCCGCTCCGTGGGCGCGGGGCGAGCCGCCCCGGCAAGGGCCTTGCCGGGTTTGCTAAAACCGCCTCCCGGCAAGGATCTTGCCGGGGAAGTCTGCTTCGTCCCCTTTGCTCTTTGTGGTCTTGGTCTTGGCGTCGCTCTGCTCTTTTTGAGCTTCGGCCTTACCTTGGCTCACCTTCCTTGCCTTGCTTCAGCGTGCCGGCGCCCGCGGCTCAGACTGCCCGTGCACAGTTAAAAGGTGTACCCTTCTTTTTGTACACCGACTGGAGCCCCCGGGCCTGGGCCACACGTAAGCGCAATCGCGTCATTGGGCTAGGACCAGAAAGGGTGCGCGGGCAGGCAGGGTGGTTTTTACCGCGGTAAGTCTTTTCGCGCGCTGTGCTTCCCACGCTTCCCGCGTGGCGCTTGGCGCGGGGAGGCGTGCGTGACGTGGGCGTCATGCGTGGGGCTGAGCTCTGCATGCATGCGTCACGTCGCAGTTAATGTGAAAGGAGGCGGCCTGTGTTTTCCCCCATAGGAAGGAATAACCGCGGGTGCGCCGCTCACTTTCACCTCTTCTCTCATATCTTTTCCAATCTCAGAGCCACAGTTTCCTCTCTTCCTTCCCTCCTAAGATTTCGCCGTCGCCCGCCGTCGCCCACTGTCGCTGCTTCGCCACCCTCCTTCCTTGTTCCTCTAGACTTCTTGGCCGCCATGGCGCCCAAATCCGGCAAGGGCAAGGGGGTGGCTAAGAGCTCTAGGACCGTGGAGCCGCCGGAGAGCGCGCTGTCGGGGGACCGGATGAAGTCTGCCTTCTTCATCCCCTCGTCGATTGGTGTTCATGATCTCCTGGCCTCCTTCAAGCCCTTATGGGGAGTGAAGACGGGGGGAGAGAATTCGGGGCACCCGGCAACGCACATCATTCCTGCCGCCTGCGCCGATCCTGCCCCAAACCGGTATCCCTTCTTCATCGATTACCTTTATTGCGGGTTATGCCCTCCTTTTTTTGATTTCTTCTGCGACATCATGCACACCTTCGGTTTTTGCCTTTTGGATTTCACTCCGAATGCGGTGGCATGCTTGGCTCTCTTCGCGCATCTTTGCGAAGGCTTTGCCGGAGTGCAGCCCAACACGGCACTCTTTCGCCATTATTTCTCCCCTCGAATCCAGCCCGGAGGCGCCGTCTCCGGGTGTATCGCCTGGATCTCAAGATCCAAGGGGGCGTACCCGTAAGGTGCCATGAAGGAGAAGTGGGATGAGTGGCGTGGCTGGTGGTGCTGGATCGAGGATGAAGACCCGCCGGAATTCTGCAAGGTCCGTCGAACGCCGCCGGTCCGCGGTAGCGACTGGGGTGATGTCGATGCTGCCGACGGGAGGCTCACCGTCGCCACCACCAGGATCCTCCGGCTGACCCAAGCGGGGCTCACCTTGGAGATGATCGGGGCGGACTTCATTCGCCGTCGGATCGCCCCGTTGCACAATAAGGGGAGGCCAGCCTGGCTTTTCACCATCCCGGCTGACATTATGCGGCTCCGCCCTGGCCTCGACCACAACTTCACGGTGATGGGGCACGCCCACTTCTGCCTGTGGCTTTTCCAGCTCGACGTGAGTCGCGACGGCAAGATTGAACGGACCGGCAAGGCCGCGAGGGCTGTCGCAAAGGTCGGCAAGGACCTCAAGGGGTCATTCTTCAAGTTGCCAGCGGCGGTGGTCCCGTTGTGCAATAACTCACGTCGGTCCGAGATCATTGCTATGATGCCGGACTGCAATGCGCACGGCCCTGTCCCGAGCTGGCGGGAGCCGACGGAAGCGGACGTGCAGCAGTTCTTCGACTCCTTGGTCGAGGTGTACGTCAATGCTGACGTCGAGCGGTGGCTTGTCATGGACACCACCCAGGCGGAGCTGGACTACATCGCCACTAGGGCGAGGGAGGCACAGCTTGCCATGGAGGCCGTCAGTGCCGGGGGTGAGGAGGAAAAAGCCGCGACGGCTGTGGAGGAGGAGCAGTTCACCTTGTGGGCGGCGGCCACCGGGGAGGTCAGCAGCGCCGACACTAGAGCTCCGCTTGTCGAGGACGCGGCCGACGAGTCGTCGGAGGAGGAGGACGTGGCGGCGAGCTCGACGCCAACCAGGGGAAGAGGGCGAGTCCTGCGGCGGGCTGCCTCCGGCGAGCCGGTCCAGCCCGGCAGGGCCACGCGTCCTCAATTGACCCTGGAGGGGTCCGGGCGCCACACGAGTGCCACGGCGGCGAAGGGGCCGGAGAGGGCCGCTGAGAAGAAGAAGGCGACTGCCCCTTCCTCATCCAGGCGCGCACAAACCCCGCCGCCCTCTTTGCCTCCTCCGGCAGGCGTCGATTCGGATGATGATGTGGAGCTCCCTTTTGATCTCGGGTCTCTCAGCCCGGAGAGGAAGAGGAAGCTGGTGGAAGCGGAGGAGACGGACGACGAGTAAGTACTCCATTACTCATCATTATTTCCTCTTCCCGAATCGGGTCGCTTGTCTTGATCCATTTTGCTTTGCAGGAGACGGAGACGTTGGCCCAGAGGGCGAAGAGGGCGAGGACCTTGGCGAGCGATCAGCCCCCGGCTGGGGCTTCAGAGACACCACTGGTGGTGCTGAGCAGCCCGGACAGCAGCCCCTGGCGCAGCCCCCAACGTAAGTTCGTCACCCTCTTCCTACTCGACATGTGGTAGGCGCTCGATGCCACGACGCTAACCTTGCCGGGTTTCACAGGAGGGGAGAGGCAGTAGGAGGAGCCACAGAGGGCTACTCCTAACACACCACCCCCATCGACTACGCCGCCACGGGCGCCCCTGCAAGGGCACGTGCACGGAGCCTATACCCATGGAGGAGGGGGGGGGGGAACTTGGGCGCTGGTGAGTGTGCCACGGTGCCAAATGCCGGCGGAGAGGGGACTTCTGCTTCACAGCCTGGCACTGGTGAGTCGCCTGTCCTTCGTCTCTGTTTTCCCCTTATTCCTTTCTTGGCTTCATCGCCCCCATTACTGCCTGTGCCCTCCTTCAATGAACCACGGAGGACGTGGACACGGTTGTGGCAGACATTTCTGAGGAGGCCGCGGCGGAGCCCAGCAGGATTGCTGCCGAGGAGGCCGCCAAGGATGCTGACGAGGCTGCCGCCGATGAAGACGCCAAGGGTGCTACCGAGGACGCCGCTGCGGAGGCCGCCAAGGCGTCTGGCGAAGCTTCTGCCGAGGGCGCCAGCAGTGGGCCTGCCGGCGGGGCCGGCAAGGCCTCTGCCGAGGAAGAGGCGGCGGGTGACCAGCCTCCCTCTTCCTCAACCTTGGGCCCTGGCAGATATCTGAAGGTGGGCGACGATCTTTTCGTCCATCTCCCGGGGTCGTCAAGCCGAGCGCCTGCCGAAGGGGAAACCTTGAACGGCGAGGTGCTTGCCGCCACCGGGCTTGAGGTGGTTGATGAGCCGGGCGTTGGTGGCGACGGTTCTCCAGAAGAGCAGCTTTTCTGCGCCATGGGGGCCGACTTCCGGAAGCTCCAAGTGCTCACCGTGCCCGCCTGGACAAGATCAAGGCCAGGATGGCAGCGGTGGACAACGCGGAGGTGGATTTCAAGGCGCGCGTTGCTGAGACGCAGACCTGGTTCCACCACACTCGCGAGGAGCAGAGGGCCTTTCAGGAGGAGTTGGCCAAGCGCGACGTGGAGCTCACCATGAGAATGGCCGACATCGAGAAGGCTCAGGAAGAGGCGGCGAACTTGGCCGCCGCGGCCGAAGCCGCCCGGAACCAACATCAAGCCACCTTGGATTCCCAGGAAGAGGACCTCTCCGCGCGTGAAGTGAAGCTTAACACAACGCTCCATGGCAAGGATGAGGAGCTCGAGGCCCTTGTCGCGCGACGGACCCGCGAGCTGGAGCAGAGGCACAAGGAGGCACTCGATGCCCAGGCTCTGGCCCATGCCGGCAAGGCGAAGGAGCTGGAAGCGGAGCGGGACGAGCTGAAGGAGCAGGCCTTCAAGCTATCCGGCGAGAAAAACACGCTTAACCGTGCCTTACCAGAGGCGCAAGGAGCAGTCATCAGCAGGACTGGGGAGTTCTCCGACGCGCAAAACTCCATCAGAGACCTCAAGTTGAACCTGGAGGGTGTCGAGAAGATGCTGTCGGAGAGCAGGGCTCGGGAGGAGACCTTGACCAGGAGCCTCGAGGAGGAGAAGCAGCTGCGGGAAAACGAGGCCGCCTCCCATCAGGAATATGTGGTGGGTGAGAACAAGTGGATCAGCCATCTGGAGGTCATCGCCGGCAGGGTCACCTCTCAATTGGCCACCATGGGGCTGCCAAATGTGAGGTACGCCCCCGAGCGCAGCAGGACCATCAACGCCAAGCTGACCCAGTTCTTCGAAGGCGTCCTCGGAGCCTTGGCCTATCTCCACTCCAACAGGACGGCCACGCCGGCCGATGAGGCCCGGCGACTTTGCCGGAGGGTTGTGACCAAGGTCCTCACCAAGGTGGCGACTGAATCCCAACCTTGACTTCGCGGCCTCGATGAAGAGCTTGCCAGATGGTGTTGACCTCACGGTGCTCAAGGAGCGCATCAAGCCCATCACCAATGGCATCGACGAAATCAAGAGGGTGGAGAGCCAGCGCCGGGATTGAGCATCCCGTTCTTCTTCGCCGCTGCAGGTTCTCGACCAAGACAAATTTTATCTTTAGTTAGAAACGCAGCTATGATGTGATGCAATATAACTTTTAAGTACTCTTAATATTCTTGCACGTTATTTCCCCGTTCAATTCCTCTTTGTATGTGTGTCCCTCATCGATCGGGTAGGCTTGCCGGCGCGAAAGACCCTAGCAGCGTTTTGGGGACGGATCCCCAGGGCCTGCTGGGTATGCGTGCTGCCGTATGAGCCACCTTTCCGTTCCAAATGCGGCCGCCCGAACTGTCGAGCTTGACTCGAGTCAGAATCGAGGGCGTTGTCGATCGCGGAAGGTTACTCTGCCATTCTCGACGCAGCCGCTTGAGCTGTTGAGCGAACTCGAAACAGGGCAAGGGCGCTGCCGATCGTGGGAGAGCCCCCTGGCGTGCGGGTGTCTCCTACAAAGGCGTGACATCTCCGGGGGATAACCTCAAATAAGAAGGGTAGCACAAATAAGGAGTCGGTGCAACTTAGCTTCATTGGCGATCGCTCGGCGTCGATCTTCCGGCCTCCTTTCTTCTTCCAAGGTCACGAAGATGAAGGAGTGCCGGGCTAATCGCTAGAGCTGATTCTCACAATCGCGCTTCTACTGGCGCGCCAAAGGTGTCGGCGCGGGGACGACACCTATGGGATCACAAGTATCCCTACTACGGTTGCGGGGCGCGGGGTCGTGAGAAGAGCAGATCAAACAGATAGCACACGGGTTCTTTATCCAGGTTCAGGCCGCGAGATGCGTAAAACCCTACTCCTTCTTTGGTGGTGAATTTATCTGCGTTCTTGGGCTAGCTATGGGGCGTGAGGAGCTCCAAAAAGCTGAATCCTCCTCCTGGTCGCCATGGGCCTCCTTTTATAGGGAAAGGGGTTGCCACAATGGCGTACAGGAGGTGGAGAGGGTACAGTCAAACGAGTTTATCCCTCGCATTACATGACAAGGCGCCATAAATGTGTCTTGCTTAGGTGTCCTTGCTTTATCGCGGATGGGGGAGAGCCCAGTCTCGTCACGCCGCTCCTTTCAAGCGTTGACACGCCGCCTGGCCAGCGGTGCCTGTGGTGCCATGTAGGCAGTGCACACACCGAGGTGGCGCATGATGGTGGGTCTCCACAGAGGTTCGCTTGCCACCACGCAGTGCCCGCCCAACTGGTTGGGTCGGCATGCATGGTGGAGGCTCGATCGGCGCTGGGCCTGATGGTGGCCCCACGGCTGTCCTTGGCGGGGGCCTTGCCGCAGCCCGACAAAGGGTCTTAGGGGCCCGGCAAGGGTCTTGTGGCGCTTCTTGTCATCCCGGCAAGGCTCTTACCGGGGCCTGGTGGTCCTCCTTGGCCGGGCTCCCGCCAAGGGTCAGCCTCTTCTATAGGATGTATCTGATCTTTGAATGTCTTCACAAAGATCTGCATGCCACCACGGGATGTCTCGAATCCTTTGCCCGTGAAGCGGTGGACTCAAAGGTGATCCGCTCCGTGGGCGCGGGGCGAGCCGCCCCGGCAAGGGCCTTGCCGGGTTTGCTAAAACCGCCTCCCGGCAAGGATCTTGCCAGGGGAGTCTGCTTCGTCCCCTTTGCTCTTTGTGGTCTTGGTCTTGGTGTCGCTCTGCTCCTTCCGAGCTTCGGCCTTACCTTGGCTCACCTTCCTTGCCTTGCTTTAGCGTGGCGGCGCCCGCGGCTCAGACTGCCCGTGCACAGTTAAAAGGTGTACCCCTCTTTTTGTACACCGACATCTTTGTTGAAGCCTTCTTTCAATTTTTCCATAGCACTTAGAGCGCTGGTCAATTCTTCTTTTGCCTTGGAAGTTTCAGCCTGTTGGGACTTGAGGTTCTCTCGCAGATCAGCGGTTTGGCTTTCATTCTTGCTCAGTTCAGCCTATAAAGAGACAGATATATAATGAATTGGCAGTGCATATTTGAAGTACCAAGCACATAATAAGTTATGCTCTTAGTACTTGGGGGCTAATGCATATTTGCTCTTCATCAGAATTTTTTTACAAGTCCCAAGCACAATACAAGTATTATGCTTGGCACTTGGGGGCTAATGTGCATTTGATCATAAATTGCTGAGATGAGATTTCTTCTACAAAGTCCTGGTTCATCTTTATGAAGTTAAACCGGCCCTTGGGGGCTACTTCAGTGAAGTTAAGATGCATTGTTGCAAACATGGAATTTTTACTAAGCCCCAATTTAGATTAGTATCTTAAACCGTCACTTCGGGGCAACTGGAGTTGATAAGCTGCAATTAAAAATAAGAGGGAAACACTTATGAAATTACCTCATATCGCTCCTTCATCATATTTACCAAGCCGGCTTCATAGTCACGACTGGTGTATAGACGATTCAGATAGCCGGAATGAAGGTCTTGAGCATTCATATGGGCATAAGTGGATAGATCCGCATTCCATTTGCCTTTGCCAATTGCAGAGAATTCCTCTTTGGCGGTATGCTTTGACAAAGCGATAGGATTTCCTGGATCAGTATGGCGATGCGATGTCGTAACATCATCATCCTTCTCCTCGGTATTTCGTCTTTGGAGTTGCCGGTTTGTCGATATCTTTTCGGATCGACCGGTTTGTCAGTTCGGATAGGGCTTGTTGGCTGGTCGGCATGGCCGATGGTGTCAATTTCTGCCTGCTCAGCAACGAAGTCATGATCTTGAGGCGGTGGGTCATTCAGCATGTCATCAATGTTGGCCTCTTCAGGATCTGGAGTTTTCTCCGGATCAACAGCCACATCTTCATTAGCCGGTTTATTCAACCGAGCCTTGTTGCTTGGTCCGGGCTTAGCACTGGGAAAAGTAAGAAGGCTGGAGGTCAGTATAGCATATAAAATGCATGTTAAGGGTAAAAACAAGTGTATAACTCACCCAAGAACCATTTTGAAGGGTGGAAGTTTGGGGGCTGACGACTCGCCAGAGGATGAGTGAGAAGTGTCCTGATAATTTGAATCAGAGGGATTAAGAGGTTGACGAAAACAACCCGCTTTGGGGCGTGAAGTGTCAAGGGAATTAGAGACCTCTGATCGGCGTTTCCGAACCGGAGTGTTCGGTAAACCGGCGGAGGTAACTACCTGGCCGCTATGCCGGGTTGTGCGGCGAGCCTCGTGCTGTTGTGTCTTCACAAGAAAGTTCGGATCCAAGTAAGCAAGAGGATGAGAAATTTTAACTTTCCGGTTTGCTCGACGGATTTTTAGTGATGGCAAAGGGTTTGAATTGGAGGAAAGAACGATTATCTCTACAGCATCGGCGTGACTGACTTCAGCGTCGTCTTGACAATAATCATCATCAATAAGGCGTATGAAAAATGAACCAAGTGAGTCAAGTTCTACCTCTAGTTCCGGATTACCCACATCATCATCAGCTGGTGGATCGGAAGATGCAGTGGTCCTTCTCTTGGCAGGTTTTTTCACAACTTTGGTTTTTGGACGAGTTGGCTTGACCGGTTTCTCTTGTGGCTTCACCGGTTTGTCTTCCGGGGGTTTCTTGTTCCAGAACGGATCATCACCCTGTCAGAAAATAATCACACTTTTAGAGAATACTTGGATAGAAGCAATTTCAGATAAACAGATTATATGATTCTTACAGCTGGCGGTTTGTTGGTGGTACGGAAAGGGAGTAGTCCGGTTTGAGCGCAGACAGCCTCCGGTTCGTTCAACATCTTTTTTACAGCTTCAGTGACTTCTTCATCTATAAGCTGAATGTCAATATGCCGCTGAGCATCCTTCAAACTTCCTGTATACTCACACATCAAACCGGGGCGCCGACTTAAAGGCAGAACGCTCCAGCTTATCCAACAACGGGCAAGATCAACTCCTGACAAACCATTTGCTATGAAGGCTCTGAGCTTTGATAATTGTGGAGCATTGTTGGCCCTCTCTTTTGCAGTCAACCTTTGAGGGAAAGGATGTTTGTTGCTCAGGCGTTCAGGGCGGTAACCCGGCAGTGGGTTTTCTTCAGGTGGAGAGGTGTCTCTGCAGTAAAACCAAGTGGCGTTCCACTCCTTGGGGTGGCTATGAAGTTTAGGATGAGGAAAAGTAACTTCCTTCCTCTTCTGAATCGCCATCCCGCCCAATTCAGTGTTGGGTCCATCTGTGAATTCTGTACGGCGGTTTAGGTGAAAGAAATCTCTGAACAGCTCTACTGTAGGTTCCTCTTGAAGGTAAACCTCACAAAAAACTTGGAAGTGGCAGATGTTGGTCACAGAATTAGGACCGATGTCTTGAGGGCGCAGTTGAAAGCTGGCCAGTACATCCCGGAAATTTTTTGAACCGGGAGGACTGAAACCCCGGCCTAAGTGATCAGCAAACACAACAACTTCTCCATCCTTGGGTATGGGAGGACATTCCGGGTCAGGAACTCTCCAATGGATGACATCCTTCTTGGCTAAAGCGCCCGTTTTGACAATATTGTTTAACTGCTCTCCGGTTACTCGCGAACGAGCCCAATTGCATTCATAAACTTGCTTGGCCATGGCAAATAAGGATCTACAACATGGTAATTACCGATTTAAGATTTACAGTGGACGACTATGCAGCGGTACAAGGATATAAGCATGTTGTTAAACCGGAGTTGGCTGATCATAAACCGGAGTTTACTAAACGAAGGATATAAATGTGAAGTACATTGGCGGTTCAACAAGGGGACTAGTGGTATATACCGGGTTATCATTTTTCGAAAATTTAAACCGCCTAGTCTGACATTGAAGATACAAGTCTATAGTGTGTAAGTGAAGGAAAAACAGATTTCACAAGTTGGCATTATAATCTTGGATCTGCCGCATATCACAAAAGGAAAATATATTCAGGCCTAAGAAGTGGTACTGAAACAGTGGATGAAGGTTCAGATGGGATCTTCTATTTAAATGAGATGCATAGATGGGAAGCGAGACTAAGGCTATCACTATACAGAGTAAATATACTGAGTTCTATCAAGGAGCCATTATGTAAACAAAGAACACCGATGAACACTGAAGAACACCGAAACCCTAGAAACAGATCTATGTTGGAAGAGTGGAAAGCTTACCGATGCTGATGGAAAAGCGGAGAAGCGTCGCAGTTCTCTGGTACGCTCAGGGTGATGCAGCGGCCGGAGTTGAGGCAGAGGCCACGGTCGACGGTGGTGGCGGAGCTCCAGAGGTTGAGCAGCACGAGGAAGATGATGATCCGAAGAGGCACGAGGGGAAAAGTAAAAATGACCCCTCGGCCCTATTTATAAGAGGAGTGGATAAAAGGCAGGAGCGAAAATCGAGGAGTCCAAAATTTGGATATGAGGCGGAGCTGTCGCCTCGATTATCGGAGGCCCATTAATGAAAATGAGTATATACAGTTTAAAATAACAAATGATGTCATGGCGGTTTACCATGGTCCTGGAAGATGACGTCATGGCGGTTTACAAATTGTGTGAAGATATTGAAGAAGAAATTTTATTAAGTGCTCAGGACTGACATGAACCAGTTCAAATCAGTCTGGGGCCTAATGTTGGGGATATTACCACTGGGCGTAAACCGGCCAGGAGAGGCCGGGTTAACTCCATTAGTAGTTCATTATACGAAGCCCATGAAGGCATTTATGACGCTGAATGAAGGCCCAGGACCCAGAGCCGGTTTAAGGCCCGTAGACATAAACCAACATTGGCAATGTAACTTGTACTATAAGGTAGAAATAATAGAGACCGATCCGGACACGTTTATGAGCCGGCCTCAGAACTCTGTAAACCGACGGGCGTCAACCCATGTATATAAGGGGACGACCCGGCGACGGTTCAAGACAACAGACATCAACTCGAGACTCAGGCAAAGCGTATTCGCTCCCTGGTCATCGAAACCCCATCAATTCCATCATAACTAGACGTAGGCTTTTACCTTCATCGTAAGGGGCCGAACTAGTATAAAACTCTCTTGTGTCCCTTGTCCGCTTTAACCCCTTTAAGCTAACCCATAGCGATGGCTCCATGACTAAGTCCTTTCATGAGGACATCTGCCGTGACAAAACCACGACACTAACCATCATGATATCACTTTATATCAAATGGATGTGAAAAGTGCATTCCTCAATGGTAAGCTTGAGGAAGAAGTATATGTTGCTCAACCCCCAGGTTTTGAAGATCCAAAGAATCCTGACAAAGTCTTCAGACTCAATAAGGCCCTCTATGGCCTCAAGCAGGCCCCACGGGCGTGGTATGATACTTTGAAGGAATTCCTCAAGGCTTCAAATCCGGTTCACTCGACCCTACTCTTTTCACTAAATCTTATGATGGTGAACTGTCTATGTGCCAAATATATGTTGATGATATTATCTTTGGCTGTACTGACCAACGTTATAGTGATGAATTTGCCTATATGATGAGTGAAAAATATCAAATGTCTATGATGGGATAATTGAAATTCTTCTTAGGTCTCCAAATTCGTCAACAGCGCAATGGCATATTCATATCTCAGGAGAAATACCTCAAGGATGTAATAAGGAAATTCGGCATGCAAGATTGCAAAGGCGTCAAAATTCCTATGCCCACAAATGGCCATCTATGCACTGATGAAAATGGTATTAACTTCGATCAAAATGTATACCGCTCCATGATTGGTTCTTTATTGTACTTATGTGCATCTAGGCCAGATATTATGCTTAGTGTTTGCATGTGTGCCCGATTTCAAGCTACACCGAAGGAATCACACCATAAGGCTGTGAAGCATATTCTTCGATATCTAGCTCACACACCAACACTTGGATTATTTTACCCCAAGGGCTCGGCTTTTGATCACATTGGATATTCAGACTCTGACTATGTTGGTGATCGTGTGGACCGCAAGTCAACATCTGGTGCATGTCATTTCCTCGGACGATCCTTGGTCTCTTGGTCCTCGAAGAAACAGAACTGCGTATCACTGTCTACTATTGAAGCTGAGTACATTGCTGCTGGTTCTTGTTGTGCTCAATTGTTGTGGATGAAGCAAACTCTCAAGGACTACGGCGTCAATGTGAAGAATGTGCCTCTCTTCTGTGACAATGAGAGTGCCATCAAGATTGCTCACAACCCAGTTCAGCACTCGATGGCAAAGACCATTCAGATTCGACATCATTTTCTTCGCGATCATGTGTTGAAGGGAGACATTTCTATTGAGCATGTGAAGACTGAAGAACAGCTAGCTGATACGTCTCCAACGTATCTATATTTTTTGATTGCTCCATGCTATATTATCTACTGTTTTAGGCAATATTGGGCTTTATTATCCACTTTTATATTATTTTTGGGACTAACCTATTAACCGGAGGCCCAGCCCAGATTTGTTGTTTTATGCCTATTTCAGTGTTTCGAAGAAAAGGAATATCAAACGGAGTAAAAACAGAATGAAATCAACTAGAGAAGTTATTTTTGGAAGGAAAGCCACCCGATGGACTTGGAGTGCATGTCAGGGAAGAATGGAGGTGCCCACGAGGGTGGGGGCGCGCCCCATGCCTCGTGGCCCCCCTTCGGTCCACCGACATACCCCCTGCACCCATATATACCTACGTATCGTAAAACTTCCAGAACAGAAGATAGATCGGGAGTTCCGCCGCCGCAAAACCTCCAGAGCCACCAAAACCAATGGGACCTGTTTCGGCACCTCACGGAGGGGGATCCCCACCGGTGGCCATCTTCATCATCCCGGCGCTATCCATGACGAGGAGGGAGTAGTTCACCCTCGGGGATGAGGGTATGTACCAGTAGCTATGTGTTTGATCTCTCTCTCTCTCTCTCACTCATGTTCTCTCTCGTGTTCCCTCTATGGCACGATCTTGATGTATCCCGAGCTTTGCTATTGTAGTTGGATCTTATGATGTTTCTCCCCCTCTACTCTCTTGTGATGAATTGAGTTTCCCCTTTTGAAGTTGTCTTATCAGATTGAGTCTTTTATGAGAACACTTGATGTATGTCTTGCCGTGTTTATCTATGGTGACAATGGGATATCATGTGCCACTTGATGTATGTTTTGGTGACCAACTTGCGGCTTCCGCCCATGAACCTATGCATAGGGGTTGGCACACGTTCTTGACTCTCCGGTAGAAACTTTGGGGCACTCTTTGAAGTATTTTTATGTTGGTTGGATAAAAATGAGATTGTGTGATGCATATCGTATAATCATGCCCACGGATACTTGAGGTGACAATGGAGTATCTAGGTGACATTAGGGTTTTGGGTTATTTGTATCTTAAGGTGTTATTCTAGTACGAACTCTAGGGCTGTTTGTGACACTTATAGGAATATCCCAACGGATTGATTGGAAAGAATAACTTTGAGGTGGTTTCGTACCCTACCATAATCTCTACGTTTGTTCTCCGCTATTAGTGGCTTTGGAGTGACTCTTTGTTGCATGTTGAGGGATTATTATATGATCTATTTTTGTTATTATTGTTGAGAGAACTTGCACTAGTGAAAGTATGAACCCTAGGCCTTGTTTCCTATCATTGTAATACCGTTTACGCTCACTTTTATCATTAGTTACCTTGCTGTTTTTATTATTTCAGATTACAAAAACCTATATCTACCATCCATAATGCACTAGTAACACCATCTCATCGCAGAACTAGTCCACCTATACAAAATACCATTGTATTCGGTGAGTTGGTGACACAAGAGACACATTGTTATTTAGATGCAGGGTAGTTAGAGAGAGACCATCTTCATCACACGCCTCCTACGGATTGATAAACCTTAGGTCATCCACTTGAGGGAAATTTGCTACTGTCCTACAAACCTGTGCACTTGCAGGCCCAACAACGTCTACAAGAAGAAGGTTGCATAGTAGACATCACTAGCCGATATCTTCACAAAGCCCTTGGATGAGAAGAGATTTAGCAAGTTGTGGTGTGAGCTAAAATCCTAGAATCTTTGAATGTTCTTTGAAAAGGACACTCATCCTAACACTTATGCAAAATTGATGACTTAGATGTGCAACACATGAAGAAAAGTTTTTCTTCAATCAATGAAGAATAACACTCTAAGTGTGAAGAAATTAACGAAGAATTTGATTCTAAGAACCCTACGACAATTGTACGCGGTGTCTGAAATATCACTCTTATACGGTGGGTCACGCCACCACCAAAGTTGGAAATCTTCAATTTGAGTTTTTCCTCAGTTTCGAAATTCCTCAGTTGTTCATTTTCTTCAACTTTGCATTGTCTTCACCATTTTCGTCGTTTTTCTTCATTGGCTATATATATATATATATATATATATATATAGAGAGAGAGAGAGAGAGAGAGGGGTGAAGAATAACTATTCCTCATCCAGGGTGACGAATAGTCAATCTCTCTCTCTCTCTCTCTATATATATATATATGTATGTGTGTATATATATATATATATATAGTGATCCTATTCATCACCCAGGGTGCAGAATAAGTTATTCTTCACCCGAGGTAATCTTATGATCATTTCATAATTAAATTACGTTTGGAATTCAAATAGTTACATTCCTATTGATTCATTACGTAAAATTTGGCATAAGAAAATAAAAATATAGGTCATAAGACAAGAAAATTTGCATTTTATGTGTATTTTACACTATGTTTTTACGTTTGTAATTTTACATGACATAAAATATTTTTTACGATGATTATATATTTTCTTACGGTCTCTTTTTACGTCGGAAATAAGCAAAAACTTACGAAACGTAAAATTACGGTGTATTGATGGTAAAATAGAGGGGGGTGAAGAATAACTATTCCTCATCCAGGGTGACGAATAGTCAATCTCTCTCTCTCTCTCTCTCTCTATATATATATATATATATATATATATATATGTATGTATATATATATATGAGTTTATGTCCTCTACAACATTCACTTATTGCTATTTCTTCAAGTTGTCTTTTTGCTAAGTGAATGTCATCGGACCCTTCCCCCTCTATGCTAAACTCAACCCAATCTATTCACAAATTCTTCATGTGCGTTCTATTTGAAACTCGTTCAAAATCTTCACTGTGTCCTTGTCAGGTGAAGAATTTGTGAACGGAACTTTTAACTTATCTTATCCAAAATTTTCGTTTTGCCGCTCAAACCATTCCGCATCCCACGAAGATACTTATCTATTCACCCATGATCACACACGATCTCGACTTCTCTGTATGTGGGTGACACATGTCAAGTGAATGAGAAGGGTCAGGGGCACGTTCGTCCAATTTCTTCGGGCGAACAGTTTTTCACCGTCGCTATAAATACCCCTTCCCTTCCTCACTTCTCCTTTACTCTGCTCGACCTCTCTCAAGCTCGAGCCTCTCAAACCCTAGCTCTGCCGCTACTTCATCATCGCCGGTGAGGAAGAGCTTCACTGCCTCGACCTCGTCGCCGTCGTACTCGCGCCGGCCGCGGAGTTCTTCACTCCGCCACCGCCGTGTAACATCCCAAATTTTCAATTTGGAATGTTATACATAGGTCATCCATGCATATCATATTTTATTGCATTTTCGTTTGGAATCCTCGAAATCCTAAGCAGCTCAAGGACCCTCGGAGAGAGTTGGAGATTTTCCGATTTTCATATTTGAATTTTATCAAATAATGAAGATGAGGATTTTGATTTTTATTATTTTCTCTCTGAAAAATATTTCATTTTAAAATAATAAATGAGGGGAGATAATATGACTTCTCCAAAATAAATGAAATATCGGAGGAAAAATGTTAAAATCATTATTTGGTTTTTATTTGATTTTCCCTAGAAAAAAATTTGCATGTTTTAAAAATTGCATTTTAGGGGCCAAGAAAAGTTCATCTTGTTCTAAATATTTTATTTAGACGGAGAAAACTTGTTTTGGAATTTTTAGTTTTTAATTATTTTTCTAGGATTTTTCTGAGTTTCGACGGAACAATTCAAAAAAACCCACGCCCGACTGGGCCTAGGGCCCAGCCGCCCGCCGCCGCCTCCTGGCAGCGCCCGCCCGCCCGCCTTTTCGTCTGAGTCCGAGTGGGACTCCGCCTCCGCCACGCCTTGCCCCCTCCTCCAAGTCGCCCGCCCGCCCCTTATATACGCCACCCCACCCCTCTAGACACCACCACCACCGCCCGGAGCCAGGCAGGCCAGAGCCCGAGCCGCCGCCGCCTCTAGCCGCCACCGCCACTCCCGCCGCCACCCCGCCGCCCCTCGCCGAGCCCCGCCGGAGCCGCCCGCCTCGCCGGAGGTAGCCACCCCGCTGCCCGGTTTTTTTTAAGAAAACACCTTCGGTTTTTTTTAGAAAAATCCTAGTTTGTTTTTTTATATAGATCTGTTTTATTCTCCGATTATTTGCTTAGCGAGCGTTCACTCGTTCGTTCGTTTTAACGAACGTGTTCGTCGTTTAGTTTCTGCTAACGAACATTCGTTCGTTAAGCCATTCGTCGTTTTTCTTTTTATCGGATTTATTCCGCGATTTTCTCGATCGCGATTTCTGATCCAATGATCGTACTAGTTTAACTTTTCGCTCGTTTATCGGAATCAGGCGATTCAAGCGCCTGGAGTTTCATCTCGAAATCCTCTTTTCGAATAGCCAACTCAAACAAGTTTTTGTCTCTGTAAAATTTGACCCTAGTTCAGATTAGTAAACGGATTGTTTTTCTTTCGCCGTTTGAGTTTCATTGCTCCGTTTGGTTTGATTCTTTTGCGAACCGGAGTTCTTAATTTGAACTTTCTGGTCGGCCTCTTTCAGTTGAAGTTTCATTTGTGCATCTTTGCTTGTTGCTTATGTATGTATTGTTTGCTTGCGATAGAATTCTCGGAGTGCGAAGCGTGTTACTACGAGTCTCTAGGATTCACGGATCGTCAGTAAGGCAAGTAACACTTTGATCATATTCTTTTCATACCCAGTTTTTATGCATTAGTTTCAACCCTCAAACATTGCATGGTTAGGATGTCATTAATTTGTGGGTTGGGTAGTAGATGATGAGGTAGGAACCTATTACCCTGTTACTGTCAAACCCTTGGGAGTTACTTCTATGTATTGCTTATACTGCTATGCTATGCTCGTACACGTGGATTGGCTTTGAGTGTATCCATGACATATGTGAGATTATTAATTAATGGTTCAACTTAAGGTGGCAACTTTAATACACATCTGGGTGGATTGAAGCACCTGGGGAACCCAGTGTTGTCTGTTTTATTTTGGAAATCCCGGGGTACCCGTGTGATCTTCTTATGGACCGCCACCCAGGCTCAAAGGGAACTGAGATTATTCATGCTAGAAACTTCCGTGTGCAGCCACAAGCTATTATGGGCTCTAGCATAGTTGAGTAAGTTACGTGAAGCTCTTGAAGAGGTAGATCAGCAGGTAGTGGGTTTTGTAGGTTTGGTATGGTCTACCAGGAGTAGAGAGCTAATGTTTACGAAGATCGTGTCTCGGTCATCCGTTTCTCAAACACCATGTAGTGCGAGAAATCAACGGAGGCAATCGAGTCTTGTGGGCAAAATTGCGCAAACCTCTGCAGAGTGTACACTCTAATCATGGTTAGCCGTGTCCCCGGTTATGGACAATTCTGAGTACCTAGTACTAGAGTATTCACATGTATCTCATCACTCTTAACTAATATTGCTGGGATGTTAATTACCTTAATTGGGATTGAGTTGGGGTTATACCTTCTCAATGATGTTTCAACCACCATGATAGTTAATTAAAATCTATTCCTTTGTTGTAGGGGAAAATTGGCTTTTCGCAAAAACTTTAACCGTAGAGCTTTCCACCAGCCAAATATGCATGTAGTGGTAGCATTATTCTGTTATTGCTCTATTGTGTTACATTGCCAGCATATTCCATGTGCTGATCCATTCTCGGGCTGCAACGTATTATGTTGCAGACTTTTCAGACGAGGAGTAAGGTTCAATAGGTCGTTGCCGTGCAGCTCAGCTATGCCGTTGGAGTTGATGGACTCACTTTATCTTCCAAGCCTTCCGATGTTATCGTATTAGATGGCCTTAAGCCATATTATTGTAATAAGTTCTCTTTTGAGACATTCGATGTAATAAGTGTGTGATTGCTACTCTGTTATAAATCCTTCGAGTACTGTGTGTGTCAGCATTACTGATCCAGGGATGACACTGAAACACAGAGACTTGACCATCTAAGGTCGGGTCGCTACACGCCGTAGCTGTCTTCCTCAGCCAAGTTAGGGCATGGAAGATCTGCATAGACGAACTTCACATCTCCACATCCCAGTTCATCGTGTTCTTCGTCCAGGGTAATTAAAAGTTACTTTTACTGCCCTCTTTGATTCAAATGATTTCTACAAAATCCTCAAAGGTGTTTATTCTTAAAATTCTTCACACACTAAACACCTCACATGTCATCTGTTCTTGATTCATTTCTCTAAGCTATATTTTTTTTTCAAGATTCCTCAATTGTGCGGATTTCGATGCATACAATTACGGAACCTAAGACAAAGAACGCTTAGTGAAATTCTTCAAGACTCATCTGGTCAAATTCCTCAAACTTGTTCTTTTTGAAAAACCTTCTGAGAACGCATATGACCTCTCCAAATTCCTCGCAACTATACTCTGTTCATAGGTTCTCATCAACTTAACTCATTTGCAGCGTTCCTCGAAGAAAAGTTGCATACATCTTCAGAGAATTCCATTGTTCAAATTCCTCAGCTGAAGAAAATGGCTGATGGAAAGAAGCCACAGAAGGGAGGAAAGAGGCATGAGGTCAATACTGCTTTTGAAATTCCTGATGAAATTTATGCTGGGTACTGCACACCCCCTGAGGAGGATAAAAATCAGCGCAAGGTGCGCATTCAAAATATTGAGAGGAGATGGGCAAGAGAGTGTAGGGAGTACATATATGTTACTCGCAAATACATGAAGAAATTCGCGCTAAATCCTCCATGCCCAAGACCTTCGTTGGCACCTGGCCAAGAAGCAGATCCCACCAGCCTCAAGCGCGGTGAGGATTATCCTGATGAATGGGCCAAGCGCCAGGCCAAGTTGGACAAACAGGCAAAAGATGCAGTGAGGAAATTCAATGAGAACTCTGCTGCTGCTGCTGCCTCTGCTGAGGCCTTTGCTGTCAGGCCTAAGAAGGCCATGTCAAAGAAGCCTGCTCACAAGCCAAGTGCTTCTTCTTCTATGCCCTCACGGCCAAGTTCCTCAGCAATGCCCTCATGGCCAGATTCCTCAAAGCCCTCACGGCCAACTCCTCAAGCTGCTCCTGCTCCTCCAAAGTCCTCAGCTCATCCGCTCAAGTCCTCAACTGCTCCGACCAAATCCTCAGCACATGTGCATCTTGCCACGTGCCAAAGGATGGCAGGCATCTCTATTGCCTCAGGAGCTTCTGCTAGTTCCTCAGCTGCACCAAATTCTTCAACGGGACCCTCTCTGCTGAAGACAAAGGCCACTGCTGGACGAGGTTCTCGCCCAAGTCCTCACAAGAAGCAGGTCGCCTTCCAAGTGCCGTCTGATGAAGACGAAGCTGATGATGATGAACTTGCAGAAATCATCAGAGATAGGCAGGTCAAGGCCGCTAGAGCCAAGGGCACAAATGTGCCTCTGCTTTTGGATCCAAAGTTGATCCTCGACTACATTGATCTCTGGAACAAGGCCCCCAACACTCCTATGCCTGATTTCAAGCTGACTCCTGGCCAAAGTCATATGCTGACTGCCTTAATCCAGGAAGAAAAATGGAAATATGAGAAGGCCAGGCAGCTCAAGAAAGTACAATACAGGAAGGAGCGCTTCCTGGAGAAAAATGTTGTCTCTATGACAACTGAAAAACTTGTCACAATTCAATCTGAAATCAAGAAACTTAGTGATGAATTTGACATATACCGTGTTGACTGGCTTGGAGCCAAAGTCAGATTAAATTGACTGATCTATTTACCCCCAATGTTGCAGCCCCAATGCAACAAGAAAATCCTCAGGCTGAAGCATCTGCTCAGCCGACTGAAGAAAATGCCAGCACCGCTGATGACATTCAGGCTGCTGAAGAAACTCAAAGCACCAGGGCTGATGACTGCATTCCAGCCGCTGAAGAAATTGCCAGGGCATCCACTAGTGGTGCGCCTGAAGAAAATGAAGAAGTCAGGGCAACTGCATCAGTTGTGCCTGAAGAAATTCAACCTAATTCCTCTGGTCCTCCTGGGCCTACACCAACTCTGATCCTTCCATCTGCATCAGATGTGAAAAAGACCAAGGCTGCAGAGCGTGCAGCAGTGAAGAAAAGGAAGGCATCAACTTCATCCGATTCTTCAGCTCCGAGGAAGATGAAGCCTTTGACCAGCTCGTTTGCAAATCCCATTGATGTTGTTCCTATCTCAACCATGCCATCAAAGGACCTTGTTTCGTATGATGAAGAATATGTGATTCCTAGCGAATCAGATGAAGAGAATCCTTCTGTTGCTTCATTAGAGCAGTTGGATGAAGAAATTGAAGTGGATGCAATCCCTTCAACACCAGTTGTCTCCTCGTCTATGCCTCAGTTTACTGCTGAAGAGGCCGGCGTTGAAGAAATGGAAGAAGAAGATGTGGACATTGGATGTACCACACCCGTGCTGAATGATGACTTTTGGGAAAGTCAGCACCCCAACTCTCCACTCTTCACACCATTGCAACAAATTCCTCAGTCTCCAGTAACTACAGTTCAAATGGGATCTGATTAACCACATGCCACACCGTCTGTCCATGAAGAAATTCCAGCCAGTAGTGCTGAAGAAAATGTAAATGAAAATGAAGAATTGAAGACCCAAGCTGTCACTGAAGAAGCAGCTGAAATTCCTCAGCCTATGCAACCTGAGATTGCGATTCCTAAGATGATAATGCAATTGACTGACACTCCTCAGCCCAAGCCAAAGGATCCATTCTCAAAGAAGCAAAAGTTCAAGGCTGATGACTTCTTCCGCGAGCACGTGTTCTTCACTGATTATAATCCTTATGACTCTGCTCGTCTTAGAAGGAAGTGTTTCTGGACTGCCAGCTAAGCCAATTTCTATTCTTCACTGCTCTTCAACAAGGATAAAGTCTTCGACCATGAGCATATTCCTCATGTCGACATGGAATCACTGCCATGCTTCACAAATGTCCTCAGTGTGCTTCATGACACAAGCCTCCTCAACTTTTGCACGGACATAGTTGATTGGAATGAATAACTCATTCTTCAATTCTACGCAACACTGCACATCACAGGAGATGCTGACGATGTAAACTCCTGGGTTTTGGAATGGATGACCGAAAACACTCACTACAAAGCACCGGCCTCTGAATTACTTCACGCCCTGCCCATCAGTCCTCCACCTGAAGGAGCTCATTGCCTGTACCAAGAGCTTGAGCTCACTGCTCATTATATGCAAGTGCTTATGAAGCCCCTGAAGCCCGGTCAAGCCTCAAGGACCAAATTCCTCATGAAGGAATTGCAGTATGTACCAAGGACAGTCTATCGCATTCTGACGAAGACTATGAGTCCAATCAAAGGCCATGACTCCTCTGATGAGGAAATTGTTGGCATCATGAAGAATCTGGTATTCAACATCATTCATGGCATTCCTGTCAATTATCACGATTTCTTCATGAGGACTTCGGCAAATGTTGCACTTTCTCCGTTTGAGCTGAAGCCTTATGCACCGAGGATTATGAGATTCCTCAGAACAAGGTTTTCACTCAACTACAAGGCTGATTTTCATGGGCACATGATACATTCCTAGCATGACATTGGAACAAGCAAGGACCCAGCGTGATCCAGAGGGCAAGCCCATCCCGGGTAACTTTGTATCCTGACCCAAGCCGGAAGTTTGTCGAACTTGTAGTCTAGGACATTGGTAGGGAAGCTACTTGCCCCCGATTGAAGTCCTCAAGCGGACCTATTCCTCCACTGATGAAAAGGGCAAGGCACCAGCTGTTATTGATGAAGGCATTCGTCCATTGGATGGTCAATTTCGCAAGGCTGCATCTTATTCCACCAATGATGACTATGCCACTCATGATTCTGCTGCCCATGCATCCAAGCCAAATCCTCAAGCCACTGCTCCTCGTGCGATGACTAACCGTGAGCTTCTGCTTAGTCTTCACCAGAAGGTGGATCGAAACCATAAATGGGTTAAGCGTCAGTTTGGTTCAATTCTTCACAACATGACTGCTACACACAATGCAGTGAAGAAAAACCATTACTACCTCCATGAGGTCTTCGGTCGCACCTGGGCTATTCTGTCTCATGTATATGGTGAAGAAGAGCTGAAGAATATGGGTCTTAAGGAATATTTTGACTGGTCTGCACCTCCACTGAAGAAATACAAGAAGGTCAAGGTTCCTTCCTTAGTGGCCAGCTCATATTCTTCATCGCGCAAAACTGACGAGCATGAAGACTTGGACGACACTGCAGCAGGCCCAACATCAAAAAACGACCCCAACAACGCTGACGCTCCTTCATCAACTTGATATTCTTCAGGGGCGTTAGTCCTCATTTTCAATCCTTTTGGTCATTCCATGACAAAGGGGGAGAAATTTGAGTTAGTCTTCAAGCGGGTCTATCTTATATGGGCGTTTTTGTTGCTAAGTTACAACTCTCATTCTTCTCAAGACTTTGCTGGATCGAGTTGTAAACTTAAACTCTATGGTGGCCTGATACTTTTTCTGTGATTTTTTGCATGCTTATTCCTCGCCAAGGTTGGAAAAAGCGGTAGGAGTAAGCGAGGCAGTTGGCCTTCGCCTAGTGCCTAGGCAGTGCCTAAGCGCCCTAGGCGCGGCCTAGGCGGTAATATAGTTTTTACTCATAGTATATTTGTGATTATTATATGGGTGTTGATATTAGTTTAGGGCATATAAATAAGTTAATTACCGTCTACTACCATTGGAATATAATCCATTTGGCATATCAGTGCAGTATGTGGCATGATGTCTTGCTTGGATAGCCAATCCTTGCTTGCCATGCCTAGACCTCCATTTATGCCCTAGACGAGGCGTTTGGCCATTGCCTAGCGCCTAGGCGTGCCTAAGTGCCTCCTAGGCACTGCCTTTTCCAACAGAGTTCCTCGCTAATGTTAATGCACGCATGCTGAATTACATCAGTCACCATATTTCATCATGCATTTGAAATTCTTCATATTATATGTCAAATGCGTGTATGAATTACAAGATATAGGGGGAGATCTCCATGATTCTACTCTTCTAGTGTGCATTGCTTCAAAAGCAAATTCCTCACTATGCACATCTTCAGGGGGAGTTCTTCTATATCTTGCAATCAAATTCTTCAATCTCAGTATTTACACTTCATCTGTTTATCCCCGTTGAAAACTTAACCTATATTGTCATCAATCACCAAAAGGGGGGAGACTGTAAGTGCATCTAGTGCCCCTTAGTGATTTTGGTGTATTGAAGACTTATAGGTTAAGAGACTAATGTGTTTATGAGTGTACACATGTCTATAAGTCTATGAGGAGTTCGATATTCTGAGAGAAAGTCGACCCTAAAAATGAAGTTCTTCGATGAAGACTTTGGATTTGAAGACTTCACGAAGACTTTGAAAGTGAAGAAATTGGTGTGACCTTGAAGACTTGGTATTCATTCGAGGAACATGAAGCGTGAATACTTTTGTTTTCGTAGTTTCATTTTCTCTTTCTTGAGTCATAGGAAACACCGTCTTTGTTAAAGGGGGTCGAGGAAATACTAAGGAAAAAATTACATGTGATGCTCAACTCAAAATCCTACACATACCAAACCCTTCAAGTGAAGCCATAGGAAATCTCATACAGTTCGATAAATTTCTTGATGTGAGAGATGATGTTCTTCTGGTCGCTGAGGAATTTGTTCTGACTGAGGAGTTAGGAATTCGCCAGTGCGGATTGCCTACACAGTGAGGAACATGATAGCCCTGAGGAATTTGAGCCTCAAATTTCTGACCGTTGTTGTGCTATGCGCCAGCTGTCCCAAAATATCTACCCACCTAACGGTCATATCATTGAAGGGCATTTATGTCTTATCATGTCGGGCTGCTCCCTAGGCTATAAATAGCCGCCCCCTACAACCACTAGCTAGTTGGCTGCTCCGAGAGAAACTAACACTTGTCATTTGAGAGCATCCTATCCTCCGAAGACTTTGTGCGAAAATCATCGAGTGAGGAAAACCCAAACCCAAACACCTACAAACCCAAAGTGATTGAGCATCATTGAAGAGATTGATCCTGCGTGGATCCGATGCTTGTTACCTTTAAAGACTGTGCTTCTTCCAGATGGTTAGGCGTCATGGTCTAGAGCATCCAAGAGGAATTGTGGATCACCGAGTGACCGAGTTTGTGAAGGTTCGGAAGTCACCTGAAGACTTACCATGAGTGATTGGGCGAGGTCTGTGTGACCTTAGATCAAGGAGAATACGGTGAGGACTGTGTGTCTGGGACTGTGTGTCCTCAGGTTTAAATACCTAGCCGCTCCAACCAGTTGTACAACTGAGAAAGCAGTTGGAACTGGTCTACCAAATCATTGTCTTCACCAAGCTTACTGGTTCTATTTCCTCAACTCTTTCATTTCCTCATTATAGTTGTTGTGTCCTTGTTCATATCTGTTTGAAGACTTTGACTGAAGACATTCTCAATTTCCTCAGTTCAATTTCTTCAGTCAGTTTGTCTTCATCCTGTGCTATCCTGTGTTTACGTTTTCTATACTCACTGCTTGTCTTCATTTCATCATGATGACCATGCTTGTGTTCTGCTATGCTTACTTTTGAGTACTTATTCCGCTGCAAGTAGTTCTTTGCTAAAGAATTTCCTCACCCGCAAATTCCTCAGTGAAGAATTCATAAAAGTCGCCTATTCATCCCCCCTCTAGTCGATATAACGCACTTTCAGTACGCGGTAACCGTATTGGGGATGCGTATTTTATTGGCTCTTCCCATGCGAGATCATATACAAGTGCCTTAGTGATACAAATAGATAGCTATGTTTATCATGTGTTGCCGGCATCATACTTGTGGTGATGGCTCCAATTCCCTCGAGAATGTTTACAACTCAAGCGCCGTTTCATGTAGTTTAGTCTCTTATTTTTCTGCCTTTTATTTCTTGTTTGTACTTTAGTAAACACCACCCTTTTTATTTTTCTTCCTAGCAACCTATTGTAATAGGCTATTTTCAAACTACGGTTTGGGTGCGTACGTTACTACGTAAGTGATAGCGTAGTTGCAGGGTTTGTAATTCCTTCCTATTTGCTCCCTGTGGGTTCGACACTTCACTTATCACGAAAGTGCTACAACAACCCTGTGCACTTGCAGGTCATTAAGCATTGTTTGGCTCCATTTCCGGGTAGCATAGAGCTTGGTTATTACTTACCCCGTTCACATGTAGTTTATTTATGTTTGTTTCTATTTAACTGAAAATACCAAAAAATTGCTTTGAGATGTATTCTGCAGGCACTAGGATGGCTGCAATGAAACAAATCGAAGAGAGAGGAACAGTTTATGCTCAACACAGACATTTAACTAAAGGTATTGAAGTGGGTGAAAAATTGGAGGCATTGGATATTATCGCTGAAGCTATACTTATGTTATCTTGTTTGTAAGTCCATTTTCCATATGACCTACAACTGCAAATTCCACCCTATCCCTTTTATAGCATCATACAACCATAAATGCCTTCCATCTGAATGTGTTGAATATGTCGAGGAACTAATGCTTGTTTACAGAACATTAGAAGTGATGAATAGGGTGAAGGAGCTCTCTCTACAACATGAATGTGTCTTGAAACATATGGGTTTATTGGAGAGTACTCAGAAATGGTGTATTACTAACAATCTCCATAATACCCCTTTTATTAAATATTACGAGAAGCGAACGGGCGCTTCCCAAGCCTCTATGTTGCAGGAACATAACCTCATAAAAGATTCCGAGGATATAATCGAGCGACGGGAGAAAATCCAGGGAACCACTTTCCAAGAAGTGTGTCTAGGATATAAGCTTGAGAAGGAACATGGAGATGAAGGAGGGAACGACCGCCTTCCAAAAACTGCTACCAATCATGGTAAATTTCTAGACACCATTAATGCCCAGCTCGATGACCATTTATCATATCTACTTTCTATTAGAGCTTTCATGGAACCTATTGAAAGGATGCTTGATTGTTCTCCACTGAAGGATATAGTGAGGGATGATGTTTCAAAGTTTATTGTTAGAGATGAACCAGATATTGGCATTGTTCCTGATGTGCCTCCGATGACTCCTTTTGATGAAACACCAATTGTCATTCATCTTAGGGATGAGATAGCACAAAAGGAGGGTGGGTTGCTTGCATTAAGAGAGTTATCAAGAGTGATGCAACCACCATGATGCCTGATTACTCCTCTTTACCTGTGGATTTTTCTATATTGGACAAACCCTAACTTGCATATTATGAAATTGATCTTGATGATGTATGGGCTGATTTTCTGCGGGCTCTCCGTAAACCTCGTTTGGAGAATAAATTGCAAAGTCTTATAGATGATAATAGCCTTGATATTGAATTGCAAATTTGGACACTAATATTCCCAGATACGTTGAAGAAGAAGAGGTGTATGATTTCCTTATAGCTCCATATCCTCTGGGTTATAAAAGTCTTATCAAATTTTAGCTACTAACCTTACAGGCATCTTGCTACTTGTGAACTGTGTTGGGATTTCTGCTACTTCCTGAGCTTGCGTTGATTTTTCCCTTGAAGAGGAAAGGGTGATGTAGCAAAGTAGAGATAAGTATTTTCCTCAGTTAAGAACCAAGGTATTGATGTCTACTACGCAACCTTCTTCTTGTAGACATTGTTGGGCCTCCAAGTGCAAAGGTTTGTGGGACATTAGCAAATTTCCCTCAAGTGGATGACCTAAGGTTTATCAATCCGCGGGAGGTGTAGGATGAAGATGGTCTCTGTCAAACAACCCTGCAACCAAATAACAAAGAGTCTCTTGTGTCCCCAACACACCCAATACAATGGTAAATTGTATAGGTGCACTAGTTCGGCGAAGAGATGGTGATGCAAGTGCAATATGGATGGTAGATATAGGTTTTTGTAATCTGAAAAATATAAAAATAGCAAGGTAACTAATGATAAAAGTGAGCGTAAACGGTATTGCAATGCTAGGAAACAAGGCCTAAGGTTCATACTTTCACTAGTGCAAGTTCTCTCAACAATAATAACATACTTGGATCATATAACTATCCCTCAACATGCAACAAAGAGTCACTACAAAGTCACTAATAGCGGAGAACAAACGAAGAGATTACGGTAGCGTACGAAACCACCTCAAAGTTATTCTTTCTGCTCGATCTATTCAAGAGTCCGTAGTAAAATAACACGAAGCTATTCTTTCTGTTCAATCTATCATAGAGTTCATACTAAAATAATACTTTAAGACGCAAATCAACCAAAACCCTAATTTCACCTAGATACTCCAATGTCACCTCAAGTATCTGTGGGTATGATTATACGATATGCATCACACAATCTCAGATTCATCTATTCAACCAACACAAAGTACTTCAAAGAGTGCCCCAAAGTTTCTACCGAAGAGTCAAGACGAAAACGTGTGCCAACCCCTATGTATAGGTTCATGGCGGAACCATGAAGTTGATCACCAAAACATACATCAAGTGGATCACATGATATCCCATTATCACCACAGATAAGCACGGCAAGACATACATCAAGTGTTCTCAAATCCTTAAAGACTCAATCCGATAAGATAACTTCACAGGGAAAACTCGATCCATTACAAGAGACTAGAGGGGGAGAAACATCATAAGATCCAACTACAATAGCAAAGCTCGCGGTACATCAAGATCGTACCACCTCAAGAACACGAGAGAGAGAGAGAGAGAGATATCAAACACATAGCTACTGGTACATACCCTCAGCCCCGAGGGTGAACTACTCCCTCCTCATCATGGAGAGCGCCGGGATGATGAAGATGGCCACCGGTGAGGGATCCCCTCCGTGAGGTGCGGAACAGTGTCCCGATTGGTTTTGGTGGCTCTGAGAGGCTTGCGGCGGAACTCCCGATCTATTCTGCTCCCCGATGGTTTTAGGGTATATGGATATATATAGGCGAAAGAAGTCGGTCAGGGGAGCCACGAGGGGCACATGAGGGTGGAGGGCGCGCCCAGGGGGCGCCCCCCTGCCTCGTGCCTTCCTCGTTGCTTCCCTTACGTATAATCCAAGTCTTCTGGATTGCTTCCGTTCCAAAAATAACTCTCCCGAAGGTTTCATTCCGTTTGGACTCGATTTGATATTCCTTTTCTGTGAAACACTGAAACAAATAGAAAAACAGAAACTGGCACTGGGCTCTGGGTTAATAGGTTAGTCCCAAAAATAATATAAAAGTGTATAATAAAGCACATTAAACATCCAAGATGGATAATATAATAGCATGAATACTTCATAAATTATAGATACATTGGAGATGTATCAGGTATCAATCCAGTAGGAGGCAGAAGCAAGTCCCCAATGGATACACCTGCACAAACTAACAAACACTTGCACACAACATGAAAAGGGGTTTTCAATCTCTTTACGGTCACCAACAAGAGTGAGATCTAATAGAGATAGATATAAAAGATAAGTAAAAGGACAATTAAATAAAATATAAATAAATTGCAGCAAGGTATTTTTGGGTTCTTGATTTTATAGATCTAAAAATATATGATGGAAAATAGACCCGCGGGCCATAGGTTTCACTAGAGGCTTCTCTCTTGAAGAAAGCATACGGTGGGTAAACAAATTATTGTTGAGCAATTGATAGAAAAGGGCATAGTTATGACAATATCTAAGGCAATTATCATGAATATAGGCATCACGTCCGTGACAAGTAGACCGACTCCTGCCTGCATCTACTACTATTACTCCACCCTGATGTCTACTACACAACTTGTTCTTGTAGACTCGTGTTGGGCCTCCAAGCGCAGAGTTTTGTAGGACAGTAGCAAATTTCCCTCAAGTGGATGACCTAAGGTTTATCAATCTGTGGGAGGCGTATGATGAAGATGGTCTCTCTCAAACAACCCTGCGACCAAATAATAAAAAGTCTCTTGTGTCCCCAACACACCAAATACAATGCTAAATTGTATAGGTGCACTAGTTCAGCAAACAGATGGTGATACAAGTGTAGTAGATAGTAGATATTGATTTTTGTAATAAGAACAATAAAAAACAATAAGGTAGCAATTGATAAAACGAAGCACAAACAATATAGCAATGCTTGAAAGTGAGGCCTAGGGTCCGTACTTTTGCTAGTGCAATCTCTCAACAATGCTAATCTAATTGGATCATATAACCATCCCTCAACGTGTGATGAAGAATCACTCCAAAGTTCTTATCTAGCGGAGAACATAAGAAGAAATTGTTTGTTGGGTATGAAACCACCTCAAAGCTATTCTTTCCGATCAATCTATCCTAGAGTTCATACTAAAATAACACCAAGCTACTCTTTCTGATTGATCTAACCAAGAGTTCGTACTAAAATAACACCATATGACACACATCAACCAACTCTAATGTGACCAGATTCTCCAATGTCACCGCGAGTATCCGTGAGTTGATTATACGATATGCATCAAACAATTTCAGATTCATAATACTCAATCCAACACAAAGAACATCAAAGAGTGCCCCAAGATTTCTACCGGAGAAACAAGGACGAAACGTGCATCAACCCCTATGCATAGATTACCGCAATGTCACCTCGGGAATCCGCGAGTTGAGTGCCAAAACATATATCAAGTGGATCAATATAATACCCCATTGTCACCACGGGTATTCATATGCAAGACATATATCAAGTGCTCTCAAATCCATAAAGTATTCAATCCGATAAAGCAAAATCTCAAAGGGAAAACTCAATTCATCACAACAAGATAGAGAGGGAGAAACACCATATGATCCAACTATATTAACAAAGCTCACGATACATCAAGATCGTGCCAAATCAAGAACACGAGAGAGAGAGAGAGAGAGAGAGAGAGAGAGATTAAACACATAGCTACTGGTAGAAACCCTCAGCCCCGAGGGTGGACTACTCCGTCCTCATCATGGTGGCTGTCGGGATGATGAAGATGGCCATTGGTGATGATTTCCCCCTCCGATGGAGTGCATGTACGGTGTCTAGATTGGTTTTTCGTGGCCACAAAGGCTTGTGACGGTGGAACTTCTGATCTAGGGTTAAATTCGAGGGTTTTGGAATATTTGGGAATTTATAGGGCAAAGAGGTGGTGCGGTAGGTCACCAAGGTGGGCACAACCCACCTGGGTGCACCCTGGTGGGTTGTGCTTCCCTCGAAGCTCCCCTCTGGTACTTCTTTGGCCCACTGGATGTCTTCTGGTCCAAAACAAATCTCCAAAAGTTTCGCTGCATTTGGACTCCGTTTGGTACTGATATTATGCGAAGTACAAAACAAGCAAAAAAAGCAACTGGCACTGGGCACTATGTCAATAGGTTAGTCCCAAAAAATGATATAAAGTTGCTATAAAAAGATTCTAAAACATCCAAGAATGATAATATAACAGCATGGAACAAGAAAAAATTATAGATACATTGGAAACGTATCAGCATCCCCAAGCTTAATTCCTACTCGTCCTCGAGTAGGTAAATGATAAAAACAGAATTATGCTGCCTAACATGTTCATCACATATTCTTTTCTTTTGTAGTATGGATATTTGGACTTTTATATGGTTCAAGGCAATAGTACAGTTTTGAAAGGAAGATTTCAATACTCAAGCATATCAACAAGCAACTATGTCTTTCAAAATATCAACACCAAAGAAAGTTATCCCTAGCCCATCATGCTCAATCATTGATCCATTCATGAAACACACTCGCATATTAGCTACATCCAATGCTCAAGTATGATCATAGTGCCCCTTAGTTGGTGCTTTATAAGAGAAGATGGAGACTCAAATAAAAAATAAAAATTTCATAAAGTAAATAGATAGGCCCTTCGCAGAGGGAAGTAGGGATTTGTAGAGGTGCCACAACTCAAAGCTTAAATTTAGAGATAAAAACTTTTGAGAGGCATACTTTTCCCGTCAACGAAAACGACCGAGTAATTTCCAACACTTTCCATGCTAGATATATAATAGGCGGTTCCCAAACAGAAAATAAATTTTATTCCTTTTTCCACCATTATTTCACAATCCATGGCTAGTCGTATCCACGGGTGCCTTCCATACCGACACTTTCCAAGAAATTTATTATTTGACAACATAAAGTATTTTTTTTCATTTTGGGACTGGGCATCCCTATTACCGCCGCACTCTCGTGCAATGACAAGTGAATAAACACTCATCTTGATAATAACACATCTAGCATGGAAAATATTGGCCACTCCCTGCCGCTTCATGAGCGGTATGAGCACACAAAAAGGAAATTTATTTTGAAAATTAAAGATGGCACATACAAATTTGCTTAGAACGACAAGGAATTATCGCATATAGGTAGGTATGGTGGACTCATGTGGCAAAACTGGTTTTAAAGATTTTGGATGCACAAGTAGTCTTTCTACTTAGTACAAGTCGAGTCTAGCAAAAAGATTGAGAAGCAACCAACCAAGAAGCAAAAAAATCACATAAGTGAGCATTAAGCATAACGAACACCGAATAATGCACACAAGTAGGATATAATTTCATTGCATAACTATTGACTTTTGTGCTTGCAGAGGGAATCACAAACCTTAACACCAATATTCTTACTAAAGCATAATTACTCACCAACATGACTCACATATTATTATCTCCATATCGCAAAACTATTACAAATAATCAAGTTTATTTTGGCCAATGATCTTCATGAAAGTTTTTATTATATCCCTCTTGAATATCTATCACTTTGGGACTAATTTCATAAGTTGCAATTGCTTTTGACAAGCTCAAGAGAATTTAAGTGAAGAACATGAGCATAAAATTTTCTTCCCTCAAAATAATATAAGTGAAGCACAAGAGTAAATAAAAAACTACTCCAAAAAGATATAAGTGAAGATCAAACGAGTAGTTAAATAAATGGGTAGCCATTTGAGAACTCTCTCTTATTTAAAAACTTTCAAATATAAGTATTTTATTAAAATAGCAAGCAAAACAAAAACTAAATGACGTTCCAAGAATCACACATATCATGTGAAGAAGCAAAAACTTAGGCTCAACCGATACTAAGTGATAATTGTTGATGGAGAAAGGTGGGATGCCTACCGGGCATCCCCAAGCTTAGATTCTTTAGACTTCTTGAAATATTAACTTGGGATAACTTCGGCATCCCCAAGCTCGAGCTCTTGTGTATTCTTCATTCCTTTTATATCACGGGTTACCTAAATCTTAAAAACTTCATCCACACAAAACACAGCAAGAACTCGTGAGATAAGTTAGTATAAATCAATGCAAAAACCTTATCATTCTCTACTGTAGGAAATCACTAAAATTATTATTTAACATTGCATACTAAATGCCTTTGTGTATTTAATACTCCTATTCTCAAATAGAATCATTAAACAAGCAAACATATGCAAACATAACAACAAGCTGCCTAAACAGGAAAGTCTATAAAGAATGCAAAAGGATTCATACTTCTGTAACTCCAAAAATTCTTAAAATTTACCACATTGTAGAAAATTTGTCATTGCTTATTGTGCAAAAAAATTCAACATTTTATCACATTCTGACTTTTCTCGGGAATGTTTGCAACAGCGATAAACATTCTGTTTTGAAACAGCAACAAATAGACTTGCAAAATAAGCATGGTAAAGGCTATCCTTGACGTTTTTATTGAAGTAAAAGATGCAAAAAATTACTCTAAATAACAGCAAGAAAATCCTAATAAAACAAAATGACGCTCCAAGCAAAACACATATCATGTGACGAATCAAAACATAGCTCCAAGTGAGGTTACCGATAATGTTGGAGATGAAAGAGGGGATGCCTTCCGGGGCATCCCCAAGCTTAGTTGCTTGGATCTTCCTTGAATATTATATTGGGGGTGTCTTGGGCATCCCCAAGCTTAGTTTCTTGTCACTCCTTATTCTCCTCATATCGACATGTCACCCAAAACTTTTAAACTTCAATCACACAAAACTTAACAGAACTTCGTGAGATAGGTTAGTATGATAAAGAGCAAACCATTCACTTTTACTACTTTCAAATACAAAATTCATAATTGTTCTGACACAATGCCTACTGTACCATATCATTTCCACAATTTATATTGAGAAATATACGCCATAGAAACTAGAAAACAAGCAAACTATGCATTGAGAACGGAATCTGTCAAAAACAGAACAGTCTGTAATGATCTGGACAACTACCATACTTCTACTACTCCAAAAATTCTGAAAATTTAAGAAAACGTAGAAAATTTGTATATAAATCACCTGCAAAAAAGTTAGATCAAAAACACGTTCCAGTAAACTTTTAAAATTCCTAGACTGAGTGCAAATGTTTCTGTTTTTGCACAGAATCAAGTCAACTATCATCCACACTATCCCAAAGGCTTTACTTGGCACTTTATTGAAACAAAAGCTATAAAACATGATTACTACAGTAGTCTAGTCATGTGAACACAAAAAAACATTAGTTCGAAGTGTTGGGTTGTCCCCCAACAAGCGATTTTCTTTAATGCCTTTTCAGCTAGGCATGATGATTTTAATGATGCTCACATAAAAGATAAAGATTGAAACATAACGGGAGCATCATGAAGCATATGACTAGCACATTTAAGTCTAACATACTTCATATGCATAGGTATTTTGTGAGAAAACGATTTATGGGAATAATAATCAACTAGCATAGGAAGGCAAAACAAGCAAAACTTCAAGATTTTCAACACATAGAGAGGAAAATTGATATTATTGAAATATGTAGAAGCATATGTTCCTCTCTCATAATAATTTTTAGTAGCATCATGAATGAATTCAACAATATAACTATCACATAAAGCACTATTTTCATGATGCATAAGCATACAAATTTTGTTACTCCCCACATAAGCAAATTTATTCTCATCAATAGTAGTGGGAGCAAACTCAACAAAATAACTATCATGTGATTGAAAATTAAAATCATGATGGCAAGTTTCATGGTTATCATTATTTAATATAACATACATGTCATCGCCATATTCATCATAGATAGCAACTTTGTTATCATAATCAATTGAAACCTCTTCCAAAATAGTGGATTCATCACTAAATAAAGCCATGATCTCTCCAAATCTACTTTCATAATTATTCCAATAAGATTCAACACCCTCCAAAATAATGGGATCATTCTTACATAAATTTGACACTCTTCCAAACCCACTTTCATCAATGTAATCATCATAAATAGGAGGCATGCTACCATCATAATAAATTTTCTCATCAAAACTTGGGGGACTAAAAGTATCATCTTCATCAAATATAGCATCCCCAAGCTTATAGCTTTGCATATTGTTAGCATCATGGGTATTCAAACTGTTCATACCACCAACATTGCAATCATGCTCATCATTCAAAGAGTTTTTGTCAAACATTTTATAGAATTCTTCCTCTATCAGTTGAGCACAATTTTCCTTTCCATCATTTTCACGAAAGACATTATACAGATGAACAATATGGCAACCTCAATTCCATTTTTTAGTTTGCTTTTATAAACCAAACAAGTGATAAAACAAGAAACTAAAAGATTCAATTGCAAGACCTAAGGATATACCTTAAAGCACTCACCCCCCGGCAACGGCAGTAGAAAAGAGCTTGATGTCTACTACATAACTTGTTCTTGTAGACTCGTGTTGGGCCTCCAAGCGCAGAGTTTTGTAGGACAGTAGAAAATTTCCCTCAAGTGGATGACCTAAGGTTCATCAATCCGTGGGAGGTGTAGGATGAAGATGGTCTCTCAAACAACCCTGCAACCAAATAATAAAAAGTCTCTTGTGTCCCCAACACACCAAATACAATGCTAAATTGTATAGGTGCACTAGTTCGGCAGAGAGATGGTGATACAAGTGTAGTAATGATAGTAGATATTGATGTTTGTAATAAGAACTATAGAAACAAAAAGGTAGCAATTGATAAAACGGAGCACAAACGGTATTGCAATGCTTGAAAATGAGGCCTAGGGTCCGTACTTTCGCTAGTGCAGTCTCTCAACAGTACTAATCTAATTGGATCATATAACCATCCCTCAACATGTGATGAAGAATCACTCCAAAGATCTTATCTAGCGGAGAATATAAGAAGAAATTGTTTGTAGGGTATTAAACCACCTCAAAGCTATTCTTTCCGATCAATCTATCCTCGAGTTTGTACTTAAATAACACCAAGCAATTCTTTCCGATCGATCTAACCAAGAGTTCGTAGTAAAATAACACCATATGACACATCAACCAACTGTAATGTCACCTAGATTCTCCAATGTCACTGTGAGCATCCGTGAGTTGATTATACGTATGCATCAAACAATTTCAGATTCATAATACTCAATCCAACACAAAGAACCTCAAAGAGTGCCCTAAGATTTCTACCGGAGAAACAAGGAAGAAAACGTGCATCAACCCCTATGCATAGATTACCCCAATGTCACCTCGGGAATCCGCGAGTTGAGTGCCAAAACATATATCAAGTGGATCAATATAATACCCCATTGTCACCACGGGTATTCATATGCAAGACATATATCAAGTGCTCTCAAATCCATAAAAGTATTCAATTTGATAAAACAAAATCTCAAAGGGAAAACTCAATTCATCACAACAAGATAGAGAGGGAGAAACACCATATGATCCAACTATATTAACAAATCTCGCGATACATCAAGATCGTGCCAAATAAAGAACATGAGAAAGAGAGAGATTAAATACATAACTACTGGTACAAACCCTCAGCCCCGAGGGTTGACTACTCCCTCCTCATCATGGTGGCCGCCGGGATGACGAAGATGGCCACCGATGATAAATTCCCCCTCCGGCGGAGTGCCGGAATGGAGTCTTGATTGGTTTTTCGTGGCTACAGAGGCTTGCGGCGGCGAAACTTCTGATCTAGGGTAATATTCGGGGGTTATGGAATATTTGGGAATTTATAGGGTGAAAAGGCGGTGCGGGAGGTCACCGAGGTGGGCGCAACCCACCTGGGCGCGCTTGGAGGATGCCTCGGAAGGCAGCCCCCCTGCGTCTTCGTCTATCGGTAACTTTACTTGAGGCTATATTTTTATTCACCACATGATATGTGTTTTGCTTGGAGTGTCTTGTATGATACGCGTCTTTACTTTTTAGTTTTCCACAATCATCCTTGATGCACACACCTTTTGAGAGGGACGCGCATGAATCGTGATTTATTAGAAACACTATGTGCTTCACTTATATCTTTTGAGCTAGGCAATTTTGCTCTAGTGCTTCACTTATATCTTTTTAGACCACGATGGTGGTTTTATTTTGTTGAAATTATTGAACTCTCATGCTTCACTTATATTATTTTGAGAGTCTCTAAACACCATGGTAATTTGCTTTGTTTATGAATTTAGTCCTAATATGATAGACATCCAAGAGGGGTACAATAAAAACTTTCATATAAAGTGCATTGAATACTACTAGAAGTTTGATTCCTAATGATCGTTTTGAGATATAGAGATGGTGATATTAGAGTCATGCTAGTGAGTAATTATGAATTGGAGAAATACTTGTGTTAAAGTTTGTGATTCCCGTAGCATGCACGTATGGTGAACCGTTATATGATGAAGTCGGAGCATGATTTATTTATTGATTGTCTTCCTTATGAGTGGGCGAGGGGAAGAAGATGGGGGCGGGGCCCACGGTCAGTGAGAGGGAGAGAGGGGCGAGGCGGTGGTGGGCGAAAGGGTTTCGAGGCGAGGCGAGGTGAGGCCGGTCGATCGGTTGGCCTCTGGGCCTCGGTGGGCCGGTGGGGGTTCTTGTTGGCTGGGCTAGGGGGCCTAAATGGCGCCTGGGAGGGTTTTTTTTCTTTTAAAATTTATTTTTTAAATAAAACAAAAACAGAATTAAAACAATAACTATAAATATTTTATATAGGGTATATATATACCAAAATGATCAGGGGAATATTCCCTATCATTTGAACATTTTTCCAAAGGCAAAATCCAAACTTTATAAAAATCCATTTTTTCAAATTCAAATAAAATTCAGATTTGAATCCAAAACTTTTGGCATTGTTTCCTCTGATATTTTGGAGTGTCATGTTTGCTCCTCTCATACTTTTGATCAAGTATTTATCAGGTTTAGTTTTTGAAATGTTTCCCACTTGCCAAAGTTTTGAATTCAAATTCAAAACTCAAAATTTGAAAGAGGGTTTCAAGGCACTTTCAAATGACTTTCAACTTGATACTTTTTAACTTCCAACTCATATTTCATATAATTGAAGAAGTCATTTTATCTTCCCTCATGAAAATCATTGAGTTGCATAAAGCTTTGAATTTGAAATATTCCCAAATGAAATTTAAATCTTTTCCAAAACCCTTTTCATTTCAAAATGGAAGAAGTCATGTCATCTTCACTCTAGGGTTTGGTGTTGGAATGAACTTGAATTCATGGGGACCCAAAAGGCAAAGGGAAAGTTTGGGAAAGTCATTTCATTCCCTCTCATTCAACTTTCAAAAGTTTTCAAATTCCACTAAATTTCACTAAATCAATCGGACAAACAATCGGACAACAAGCATAGTTATATATCTAATATAACATTCCAAAATTCTAAATTTTGGGATGTTACAAACCTACCACACTTAAAATGAATCTCGTCCTCGAGATTCAAGAAACTAACAAGAAAAGGTTAGGGGTTGGGGTCTTCTAGCAAATGTTTTGGTCAGAAAGGTCAGGGGTGCTACCACACTTAAAAACCAGGTCATGGTTCCAATATACTCAGATACTTCCTCTGGAGGGCTGACAATGTATGTCCCTTCACATATCTTACAATAGCTCCTTCGTTAAGGCTCTTCTGTCAGAACTATAGAGTTTTCCTCAGAATCTTGGGTCGGTGTGTCAAAGTTGAAGTTAAATCGAGACTGAATCTTCTTAGGCGATAGGTCTGTGTCCATTCTAGACAACTATCTAAATACTCATGGTGGTCTACCATTAATGGTTTCTCCTGCAGAAAACTGGTGCAGGTTGAACTTCACCGTATAACCTACGATTGGCAGCGGTTGCATGTAAAGGGTTCCATCGTACTACCATTCTATGGTTTTATGGCTTATCGTGTCGACACTCTTCTAAGGTTTTCGAGGCTCTCTGATTTTCCATCAACATATGATAGTTCATGATAGAAGTCTTCGGTATGGGGGCCAATCCATCCCGTACTTGAATCATTACCACATACGTAAACAGTGAATCACGTATTCTAACACTTGGGCATACTCACAAGCATTGCAGAATTTCTCTTGTTCTCGAACTGGGTTCGAGTAATTCCATGGTTTCTGCAAGCCAAACAAAACATCTATCGTTACTTCACCACTCTCGGGTTTTTGCGTAACCTTACGGGTGTGTCCTATTTCTCATAAATCTTGCGAGGCACAAGGTTTATTTCTTGGTGTATCATTGTGCTTCGGATAAGACGTGATCTCATCGGGGTCTTCTTGAATTCCTCCCAAGTTCTTGCTCCTTTAAATCCTTGTATGGATTGATGCATTCTCCACCAGGTTGCAGCACTTTCTGTAAAGTACTGAAGAGCGTATTGGACCTCATACTTCCTTGAAACCAAATTGTTCCCGAAGTGATTCTCCATGTTCTGAATCCATAGCTCTGCCTCCGGCTGGGTTTTCGGTCCAGAGAATACCAGTCCAACTTCAATCATCATCTATGGGGTCCAAAAGTTTTGGGATGAGATATGAGAGAGGTGGGGAGGGATACACACAATACAAACAATAGTTTCTAAAGAAACGGGTTTTACTTTGTGGCTGTCGGAAAACATCAAACAAATGACAGCTCACAATTCATCGCATCTAACGTAGGTGTATAACATGGATTTGGTCCTCTAACGGTCAAATAATTCTTCTGATTCTTCAAGTAAATGCGAGTCTTCAAGCTGGTGTAGCTTCTACTCTTCTAATGCATGGTCAAATCCTCTTTACTCTGAAGACGCCATCAGTTATCCGATATCTTGTCCTTCTTGGAGCGGCTTCAGTTGATCTTCCGTGTGGTCAAAAGGGAAAGGGGTATATTCTAACTATTTGAGGTGAGAGTGTCTATTTGATAAAATCAGAAAAGATGAGAAGTAAGAGTCTTTTTGTAAATAAAGTTTTTGAGATATCCTGTCCTAAGGGCTTTTCCGGTTTCTAGGGTCACGTCCTACAGTCAACATGTGCTCGATACCATCTTCAGAGCGACCCGACCTCGACGGTCAAGCCTCTGTGTTTCTATGCCATCCTGGATCAGTATCTTTGGCACACACGTACATCAATGTATATATTAAAGTGCTATCACATGCATAAATAACGTAAAACTGATATATACCTCATAATACTCAGTGGAAACAATCAAGCGGGTGTGGAGTCCCATCAACGCCATCGGCAGGTTGAGTGTAGACCGTAACCACTGCCGTACTCTTTCTCGTCGAGGAAATATCTGCAACATGATACGTTGCAGCCGTGTAGGTCGATACATTGAATGTAAAGCAAGATCACAATATGAGAAAGCAGATGATAAAACTATACTATATGCAATATGGCTTTATGGCTCAGATGTCGAGTTTTGTTTGCATAAAAGCTGATTTTATTTTCCCTACATCAAAGGAATAAATGAAGTCTGTACTATGGAGTTTTCTATCATGACATGGTTCCGCCAACCGATGTCTCATAGCCCAAAATTCATCATATGTTGCCCACAATTAAGTTATCAATCCGGTGTTGAGAGTTCCGAGATAGATCCAAGTCCAGATGCTCAAATTGTTCGTAACCGGGGACACGGCTAATCGATTAGGTTATAAACCCTCTGCAGAGGTTTGTACACTTTACCCGCAAGATTCGATCCCTCTCTTTACGTTCTCGCACTTCGGAGTGTTTGAGAACAAGATGACCGAAACATGGTCTTCCAAAGAGTTCCTCGACCCTTTGTCCGTACTCAACCCATCCTACCGTAGTTCTACATCTGCTAGTACCGTCCCAGCCAGAGTCACAACTAAGGTCAACCAAGCGAGCCCATAATGACTTGCGGTTGCACAGGTAAGCTTCGGGCGTGAAGTATTCTTCCGTCTCTTTGGAGTGCAGGTGAAGCTTTCCATAAGATGTCATGGCGCTTCTCCATGCATCGGCCAACCACTGGGTTCTCCAGGTGCCGTCAACCGTCCTTCACCCAAAGAGTGTGTATTGCTCGAGTCTTGAAGTCTTGAGGCCTTGAAGATGCATTCCTTGCAGCTTTCATCATGGTGTTGTCGTCATTGGCGTAGATCCTTCATTCTCACACCACTCCTGAGCACTCATACCAAACCCGTCTACTATAGCGTAGCATTAAAATAAATAACGTCCGGGCTTGGTAACAGGGTGATGGGTTCCTACCTCATGCATACTACTCAACTACAAGGATTCAATAACACTCTTGAGGGGTGGTTGCAAGGATGCCACTAAATGCAATAAAAACATAGGTATGAAAGCAATGATCAAAGTGAACTTGCCTTGTTGAGGATCTTCGAAAACTAGGGACTCGTGGTAGCAAACTTCGCACTCCGGAAATTCTACCGAGGCAAACAATAAACACAATAAGCATATAGCATAACATTACCTAACACAATAGTAACTTAGTAAAACATAACACACCAAAACAACCAAATCAAAATCCAAAAGGGAAAACTCAAAGAAAACCAACTCAAGTTTTTCCTACTTCAAGCAACAACTAAAAATAGTTTTATATAACAAAAAATTTCTTAACATAACCTAATCATGGATTTATGTTAACTTAACAGAAAAGAATGCATTAAGCAACTAGGAGCAAAAAGAATTAATTTAAAAGCTATAGTAAAACTCCTATTAGGCCTAATCCAATTTATATTAAGAAAAAATAAAATAAAAGTTTTATTTATTATAAATAAAAGTTCATCCTATAAAGTGACAGAAACCATCCTAGAATAATCAATCACATGTGAAAAAATAAATTTATTTACTAATTAAAATAATATAAAAACAGTAGCTAGTTAATTAATTAGGATTAACAAGATTCTGCTAAAAACTATTTTTTTATTAATCCTAAAATACCCAAATTAATGTTTATGGTTTGGCAATGCCAAAATAAAGTTGGGACAAAAAGAATCATCCAAAAATAATTTTTCTAACTCAAGTTATAGCAGATTTACTATTCTGACTAAAACTAAATTAAAGCAATTTTAATTAATTTTTAACATAGCTAAATATATATTCTACAGAAACTACAGAAAATTTGCAAACCAACAAAAAAATAATCACCTAAAAATATTAAACAGAATAAAAGATATCAATTTTTCAAAACAGGAACTATTCTGCTAAAACAGAAAATCAAAATAAAAAGAAAAAGGCACGATAATGACATCGCGTTCTCGAGCGTCAAATAGTCTAAACGGGCCTTGGGTTAAAACTAAAAACTGGCCGGCTAAATACTAAAAACCCTAACTAATAAACCGGACGAACCGGCCGGTTCTTTTAAAAAAAGAATACCCCTTCGGGGGTTCTAATCGTGGCCGTCCGTTTGAGATCGGACGGGGGAGTTCTCGGTGGCTTACCGGAGTCCGGCGACGGCGGCGGCGGCGGTGAGAGTGCGTCGAAGGCTTCGAGCGTCGGGGAGGTCCGGGGAGTCGCCGTGCGGGTGCGGGGGAGCTCGGTGAGGCTTCTAGTGGGGTCGGGGGAGATCGGGGGTGGTCGGAGCCGGTCGGTAGCGAGCTCGAGGCGGCGGTGGCGTTCGGGTGATCGACGGCGACGGTGCTCCGGTGGCTCTAGAGCTCGGGCGAGGGCACGGGAGGTGTGGTCGAGCGAGGGGAGTCCGAGGTGGTCTCGGTGGGGTCGGGAAGGTGTAGGGCGACGGCGACGGAAATGGCGGCGGGAGGTCCGGCTCCGGCGAGCGCGTGAGAGAGAGGGGAGGGGCTCCGGCGAGGGCTAGGGGGGGGAATGGGGTGCGGGGCACGGGTTTTATAGGGCGGGGGCCTCGTCGGGGAAGGAAGGCGGTCGGGGGAGGAAATCGGCATCCCGGATCCTTCGGGATCCGGCGATCCGCGGCGGCGACGGCGTGGTGTGGGCGAGGGGAAGAAGATGGGGCGGGGCCCACGGTGAGAGGAGAGAGGCGAGGCGGTGGCGGCCGGGCGAAGGGTTTGAGGGGCGAGTGAGGCCGGCTCGGTCGGCGCTGGCCTGGCCTCTGGGCCGCTCGGTGGGCCGGCCGGTGGGGGTTTTCGGCGCTGGCTGGGCCAGGGGGCCTAGCTGGCGCCTGGGGAGGGTTTTTTTCTTTTTAAAATTTATTTTTTTAAATAAAACAAAAACAGAATTAAAACAATAACTATAAATATTTTATATAGGGTATATATATACCAAAATGATCAGGGGAATATTCCCTATCATTTGAACATTTTCAAAAGGCAAAATCCAAACTTTATAAAAATTCATTTTTTCAAATTCAAATAAAATTAAGATTTGAATCCAAAACTTTTGGCATTGTTTCCTCTGATATTTTTGGAGTGTCATGTTTGCTCCTCTCATACTTTTGATCAAGTATTTATCAGGTTTAGTTTTTTGAAATGTTTCCCACTTGCCAAAGTTTTGAATTCAAATTCAAAACTCAAAATTTGAAAGAGGGTTTCAAGGCACTTTCAAATGACTTTCAACTTGATACTTTTTAACTTCCAACTCATATTTCATATAATTGAAGAAGTCATTTTATCTTCCCTCATGAAAATCATTGAGTTGCATAAAGCTTTGAATTTGAAATATTCCCAAATGAAATTTAAATCTTTTCCAAAACCCTTTTCATTTAAAAATGGAAGAAGTCATGTCATCTTCACTCTAGGGTTTGGTGTTGGAATGAACTTGAATTCATGGGGACCCAAAAGGCAAAGGGGAAAGTTTGGGAAAGTCATTTCATTCCCTCTCATTCAACTTTCAAAAGTTTTCAAATTCCACTAAATTTCACTAAATCAATCAGACAAACAATCAGACAACAAGCATAGTTATATATCTAATATAACATTCCAAAATTCTAAATTTTGGGATGTTACCGGTGGTGGTGGATTGCCTCTTGGGCTGATGATGAACAGTACAAGGGGAAGAACAGCCTCCTGAGGTTGACGTGTTCTTGTGCTTGGTGGGTGGCTAAGGATTAGCTAAAGATCAGATGCCTCCTACTGCGGTGGCTAGTCCTATTTATAGAGGCCCTAGTCCTCTCCCCAAATATTGAGCAGGAAAGGAGCCAACAACGGCCAATTTGAAAGGGGACAGCTAGTACAACTTATCCTGACAAAAGTAGTCTTCGTCTGCAAAGGCTCTGGTGGTGACGCCGCTTTGGGCTCCATGGTGACCTCCATCTTGCCGTCCTGCTGGTCTTGGTCTCGCTGCACCGATATGGAGACCTTTTCTTGACGCCTTGGTACTCTGCGCCTGCGCTTGCACTGCGCGCGCTGGCGCCCGCTTGGCGCTAGCTTGATCTTGATCGTCATGGCTAATGTCACGAGAACCTCGCGAGGTTTGCCCTGCCTTGATCTCTCCGCTCCTCGTGAGCCAACCCGGTGAGGCCGCTCCTGAGGAGGTCTTGTGTCGTCTGCCTCGTGAGGCTTGGCCCCTCGCGAGGGTCTTGAATGCCTTGTTGATGTAGATGGGCCGCACGGGCCTGCTAGCACAGCCACACCGTGGGCATGACGAGCATGCTGGGGACCCCGTTCCCTAACGCCGACAAGAGCCCCGGGCCCAAAGGCGCTCGGGCTTGGCTTCGAGGCGAAGCCAAAGGTCACGGCGCGCTGGGCCCCAACAGCCTGCGGCCTTGGTCGATGCGTGGCGGTTGATTGGACGTGGGCGTCTCCGCTTCCCCACGCTACCTCCGCAACTGCCCAACCTGACAAGTCCCTGCGACATGCAAGGAAAACCATCATTACCTGTGATCGTGGGGGCCACTGGTTGGCCTTCTCCTGCTATAAATGAGGAGGGGGCAGAGCCCCCGTTGCCCATTTATTCCCATTCCGCTTGCTTCTTCTTTTGCTCCACCACCGACTCCAATGGCGTCGTCGAAGAGGTTCTCCGCCGCAGAGAAGGCAAAGGCCCCTCGCAAGGGGCCCGGCTCCCCGGCACCCAAGTGTGGACGCGGCCGTCCCCATAAGCACACCGCGGCCCCCCACTCCCGGGGTGGCGCCGCTGCGCGTGGCAAGGGTCGCTCTGGTCGTGGCAGCCCCGTTGATGAAGGGAGACGTGCCGTGGTTGCGCGGCCTCACCGGCCGCGCTTCCACTCGGCAGAGGTGCTGCCGGAGTTCGTCATCTGGTCGGAGAACCCGGCCGGCAACTGGCTTCAACTCCCGCGCTTCTTCGTCGATGAACTGCCAGCCTCTGGCACAGGCGGGCTCTGGCTATAGGCGGACGGTTGCTGCAACAGAGCTTCTTGGGTCGTGGTCGAGGTCTCCGCCGCAGGCAACATAGCCCTGGCTCGCGGCTGGCAGACGTTCACCCGGGCGCGCGGCCTGGGCAGGCGGTGCACCCTCCATTTCAAGTATGATGGTGACGCAACCCTCGATGTGAGGATGTTTGGAGAAGATGGTCGCCGCGCCGGGTGCAGCCCCGAGGTGAACGACGGCGAGAAGGTGCTCGGCCTTGGCGATGGTCGGGACGAGGAGGAGGGCGAACCCGCCCTTGGCGCCGACCGCATCTCGTCCAGCTACGGTGGCTCTTCCCTCGGAAACAGCTCCAGCAGTGGTGGCTATGACCAGCCGCCACGCCGCCGCGCCCGCTTCGAGGGTGGCAGCAGGCCGACTAGTCGCCGCGCCTCCATGAAGCGTGAGGAGGGGTCCGGCTGAGCTTAGGGCGACGCCTAGGGCCTACCCCCGTGGACCACTGTAGAGGCAGGCGCTGCTTTTGTTTTGTTCTTCCTTTTCTTCCTGCATAAAAAAATTAGAAGCCAGTATGGGCCCCGGAGGGCGTGTATCGAACTATGATTTCCTAATCATTATGCTATGTTTGTTGTTTCCGTGCTGTGCCGTTATTTTGTGTAGAGGTAAATTAGCTTGGCACGCTTGGGGTAGCCTCCTTCTCGCGAGGGACTTGCTTCCTGGTGCCTGCAGAGGCCTTCCTTAACTCAGTGGTCATTTTAGGAACTGCAAAAAATTCGTTAGGAGGCTCTCTAGGAGGCTTTTCGTTCACCTGAGCCTTGATCCAGCGCTTCGTATCGCGATACCCGAGGGGCACGGATTAGGAGAGGTGCACCTGCTTGTGGGCTTGAACGAGGATGCCTCGCGAAAAAATGGACAAGGGGCAGAGAAAGGGGAAAACGCTCGCGAAGGGACCTGCCCAGCCCCCTCGCGAGGTGGGCGAGAGAGATAACAAGTTAAACCAGAATCGAAAATGGCGGCAAAAAGCGACATAACCAAACCAGCAAGGAACACCAGGAGCAAATTTCAACTAAAAGGAGGCGAGCCAACTACGGAAAGCAAATGAAAAGCCGCGTCCGGCACCTAGTCTAGTCTTCAAGTCTTCTCACCAGCACGGAGCTAAGTGCTGCCACTTGGACGTGGGAGGGAGCCCCCGAGGCCCGAGGGCGCACTCCTGAGAATCCGGGGCGTGTACAACTCCACTCATTATTACGTGCGAGTGTCATGGGCGGAGATCTTCACAGGCACCGGGCCTTCTCCACAGACACTGGGCCTTTCTTCACAGGCACTGGGCCTTGCTTCATGGGTAGAACTTCCGGAGGTGCTGGATGTTCCAGGCGTGCTGGATGGGTACCCCGTCCTGCGTCTCCAGGCGCGTGGCGCCAGGCCTGGAGACATGGACGAACCTTGAACGGGCCCTCCCACATGGGTGAGAGCTTGTGCAGCCCTTCCCTGGAGAGGACCTGCCTCAGGACGAGGTCGCCCGCCTCGAGCGTCCTGGAGCAGATGTTGCGGCAGTGGTATCACCGCAGCGCCTGCTGATACTTTGCCGCCCGTAGTGCGGCTTTGAGGCGGCGTTCCTCCCCCAGCACGAGGTGCATCCCCCGCGTGGCGTCCTGTTGCCTTTCATTAAACGCCAGGACCCGTGCGGAGTGATGCTTGACCTCGTGAGGGAGGACTGCTTCTGCTCCGTAGACGAGGAAGAACGAGGGCTCGCTCGTCGGCTTGGTGGCGGTGGTGCGGGTGGACCACAGCACGGACTGGAGCTCGTCGTACCAGCCCCTGCCGCAAGCCTCCAGCTCCTTCTTGAAAGTCCTGGTCTTGAGGCCCCTCAGGACCTCCGCGTTGGCGCGTTCGGCGTGACCATTGCTCCTTGGGTGCGCCACCGAAGCGTAGCAGATCTGCGTTCCAAGGTTAGCACAATATGTTTTGAAGAGATTACTGGTGAACTGCGAGCCGTTATCAGTGATGACGTGGTTGGGGACCCCGAAGTGGCTCACGATATCCTTGATGAATTTGACCGCGGAACCAGCTGGGATGGTGCGGACGGCTTCCACCTCCGCCCACTTGGTGAACTTGTCAATGGCAATGTAGAGGTAGCGGTAGCCCCCAGGCGCTTGAGGGAACGGGCCCAAGATATGCAGCCCCCAGACCGTGAACGACCATGTGAGTGGGATGGCCTGGAGGCCCTGAGCCGGTTGATGGATCTGCTTGGCGTGGAACTGGCAGGCTTCACAGGACCTCACCAACTCGGCTGCGTCGTTGAGCGTCGTGGGCCAGTAGAATCCACTGCGGAATGCCTTGCCGACGAGGGTTCGCAACGACGAGTGGTGCCCGCAGTCCCCACCGTGTATGTCGGATAGCAACTCCTTCCCCTGGTTTCTGGAGATGCAACGCAATGAAACGTCATTTGGTTGCTTCCTGTATAACTCACCGTCCCGGATGCAGTATGCCGTGGCTTGCCGTGCCACACGCTCCGCATCCTCCTCCTTCTCCGGCAGCGTCCCTTGCATCAGGTATTCCTTGAATTCCTTGGTCCAGCATCCCTCCTGGGGCTCGAGCCCCAAGAGTAGGCGCGCTCCTGAAGTCGGGCCACAGGCTGGGGCTCCTGTGGCAGGCGGCTGCGGGAGCTCCTCCCGAGGCTGAGTTGTCCTTGAAAGTGGTGGCGTTGCTGACGGCTTGAAGAGCCACTCCTCGAAGATGCCAGGCTCTTGGGGCTGCTGCTTGGACGCCCTCTTGGCGATGTCGTCAGCTTCCTTGTTGGTGCCACGAGGCACGTGCTGCAATTCCAGGCCCAGGAACTGCTTCTCCATCATGCGCACTTCCGCGAGGTATGCCTCCATGTGCTCGTCCTTTGGCTCATATACTTTGTTGGAGAAGTTGACGAGAAGCTGCGAATCGCCCCTGACGGTGAGGCGCTTCACCCCCAGGGCTGCCGCAGCTTTCAGGCCAGCTATTAGGCCTTCGTATTCTGCAATGTTGTTGGAGACCTTCTCGCCCTGCTGAAAGCAAAGCTGTACAGCGTAGTAGAGCTTGTCTTGAGTGGGCGAGACGAGTACTGCTCCAGCCCCCGCGCCCTGGTCCGTGATGGCCCCATCAAAATACATGACCCAGCCGTCGGGCGCCTCACTTCTCGGCGAGGTGGACCGGTCCTCGCCTACTTCAGGCGTCGGGGCATCCGTCCATTCTGCCACAAAATCAGCGAGTGCGGCTCCCTTGATGACCCTAGTAGTGCTGAACTCCAACTGGAATGCCTACAGCTCGATGTTCCACTCAGCGACCCTTCCAACAGAGTTGGGGCTCCAGAGAACCCTCTCCAATGGGTAGGCCGAGACGAGCTTGATGGAGTGACCCTGGAAGTAGTGTCGCAACTTGCGCGAGGCCACCAAGAGCGCGAGAAGGAGCTTCTGAGGCATGGGATATCGTGCTCTTGCGTCCCGCAACACCGTGCTGACGAAATACACCGGGTGCTCGATGAGGGCTGGCGCGTTGGTGAGGCTCGTGTCTTGCGGAAGTTGGGGCGTCTCCTGAGGTGGTGGAACTCCCGACGCCTGATCGCTTGCGGGAATCTTGGCGACGTCGTCCTGCCGAGCTTGGTCTTCTGTTGATGCTGCTATGGCTCTTGTTGCGCCTTCCTCATCTTGCATCATCCCGGCTGGCGGCGTAGCTTGGCACGATGCGCCCTTGGCTTGGTGCTCTTCCCGAACCGCCACCAGCGTCGTGCTGGCGGAGTACGGGGTAGCGGCAAGATAGAGTACTATAGGCTCGAGAGCTCGTGGTGCCACCATCACCGGAGGGCTGGTCAGATATCTCTTGAGGTCTTGAAAAGCTCGGTCGGCCTCCAAGGTCCACTCGAACGGGCCCTTCTTCTTCATCAGCTTGAAGAAGGGTAGGGCGCACTCTCCCAGCTTGGAGATGAAGCGTCCCGACGCATTGCCCCGACCAGCCAGCTTCTGCATTTCCTTGAGGGTCTGCGGTGGGCTCATGTCTTCAATGGCCTTGATCTTCTCCGGGTTCGCCTCGATCCCTCGGTGGGACACAAGGAATCCCAGCAGCTTGCCAGAAGGGACACCAAACACGCACTTCTCTGGGTTAAGTCGCAAGTTCACCTGGCGCAGGCTCGCGAAGGTCTCCTCCAGATCTTGGATCAAGGTTCTTGCCTCCCGAGACTTCACCACAATGTCATCGATGTAGGCCTCTGTGTTTTTCCTGGGCTGCCGCCCTAAGGCGATGTGCATCAACCGCTGAAAGGTCGCGCCTACGTTGCACAGTCCAAAGGGCATGCAGGTGTAGCAGTAAACCCAACACGGGGTCAGGAAGGCTGTCTTCTCTACATCTTCTACCGCCATCTTGATTTGGTGATACCCTGAAAACGCATCCAGGAAGCACAGTAGGTTGCACTCGGCGATGGAGTCGACGATCTGGTCGATGCATGGAAGCGGGAACGAATCTTGGGGGCAGTCCTTGTTGAGGTTGGCGAAGTGGATGCACATTCGCTCCTTCCCCGCCTTTCTTCGGCACGACGACGGGGTTTGCCAGCCATTCGGGGTACCGAACCTCGCGTATGGCACCCGCCGCCTCTAACTTGCGGGTTTCTTGGACGATGAAGGCCTGCTTCTCCGTGGACTACCACCTTGCCCGCTGCTTCACAGGGCACACATTGGGGCACACCCTTAAGTGATGCTAAATCACCTCTCTTGGGACCCCCACCAGCTGCTTGGGTTCCCATGCGAATATCTCCTTGTTTGCACTCAAGAATTTCACTAATGCTTCCTCTTGGCTTGGGTCGAGGCCGGCGTCTATGGTAAAGGTGGCTCCTGAGGAGCCGTCCTCATCGACCGGCACCTTCTTGGTTTCTGCCTTGTCTTGGGTGAACAACTGCTTCTTCTTGGTCGGTGCGTCCTCCTTGGCCTCGGGGGCGCCCGTGCCGACGGGCTGCGCCGCCACGGCGGTCCTGAGGGCAAGCTTGAGCGCTGCCAAGGCTTCCTTGGCGTCCCCCTTGATGGTGAGGACGCCCTTGCTTCCAGGCATCTTCATGAGGTTGTATGCCGGATGGGTTGCTGTCATGAATTGGTCCAGCGCTGGGTACCCGAGGATGGCGTTATACGGGAGCCTGATGCGGGCGATGTCGAAGTCGACCAGCTCGGTACGGTAGTTGTCACGCGTGCCGAAGGTGACGGGGAGGCGGATCTGCCCCAGGGAGAGGGCGGTGCCGCCGAACTCCTGAGAAAGGTTTACTGAGGCTGAGCCGCTCGAGCGGCACGTGAAGAAGGCTGAAGGCCTCCATGAAGAGCATGTTGAGGCCGCCGCCGCCGTCGATGAGGGTCTTGGTGATGGCTACGTTGCAGATGGTGGGCGTGCAGAGCATCGGGAGCATACCCGAGCTGGCGGTGGTGACGGGGTGGTCTTCGGAGTCGAAGGTGAGGTCAGCCTCGGGCGCAGCCCAGCCGGGCGGAGGCCCCGAGCGCTTGGAAGCGGCGCCGATATGGCGAAGGAATGGCTTGACATGGCGATCCGAAGGCAGTGCTTGAGAGCCGCCTAGCAGGGCCGCGGTCGCGTGGTGCGCCGGTGCCGCGTAGCGCGCAATGAAGAGGCCACACAACTCCTCCCAAGACGCCACCGTGGATCCGGGGAGGTTGAGCAGCCAGGCGCGCGGCTCGCCAGTGAGGGCCATGGGAAGCCAGTTGGCCATGACCTTATCATCGCCCCTGGCCTCGAGGAAGGCCTCCTCGTATGCGAGCAGGAAAGTTGTCGGGTCCGCCGCGCCGTCGTAGTGCGGCGGCATCTCCGGCTTGAACTTGGGTGGCCATTGCACCTGCCGCAAGGCGGGGCCCAGGGCTCGAAGCCCCCTGGCCCCATCGTCGGCGCCGGCCGTCGGAGCCGGTAGCGGGGCGCTTGCCATGAGGGCGGAGCGCGGTGGTGGCGGAGCGTAGATTGGCGGAGGGAAGCTACGGTGCACCCCTACCTGGCGCGCCAAATGTTGGATCATGGGTTCTGGCATTTCCCTTAAGGTTCAAACACTGGGGTGAAGTTCTCCCCCTACCATCCATGTCCTAGCTTGCTAAGATCTGAAGAACGAACTCGACGAACTCACAACACAAGGGACACAAGATTTATACTGGTTCGGGCCACCGTTGTGGTGTAATACCCTACTCCAGTGTGGTGGTGGCGGATTGCCTCTTGTGCTGATGATGAACAATACAAGGGGAAGAACAACCTCCTGAGGTTGAGGTGTTCTTGTGCTTGGTGTGTGGCTAAGGATCAACTAAAGATCAGATGCCTCCTATTGCGGTGGCTAGTCCTATTTATAGAGGCCCTGGTCCTCTTCCCAAATATTGAGCGGGAAGGGAGCCAACAACGACCAATTTGAAAGGGGACAGCTAGTACAGCTTATCCTGACAAAAGTAGTCTTCGCCTGCAAAAGGCTCTGGTGGTGACGCCGCCTTGGGCTCCATGGTGACCTCCGTCTTTCCGTCCTGCTAGTCTTGGTCTCGTTGCACCGATATGGAAACCTTTGCTTGACGCCTTGGTACTCCGCGCCTGCGCGTGCTTCCTTAGCACCAAAGGGGAAACAAGGACACTGCACGCCGGCGCCCGCCTGGCGCCAGCCTGATCTTGATTATCATGGCTCACATCACGAGAACCTCGCGAGGTTTGCCCTGCCTTGATCTCTCCGCTCCTCGCGAGCCAACCCGGTGAGGCCGCTCCTGAGGAGGTCTTGTGTCATCCGGCTCGTGAGGCTTGGCCCCTCGCGAGGGTCTTGAATGCCTTGTTGATGAAGATGGGTCGCACGGGCCTGCTAGCACAGCCACGCCGTGGGCCGCAGGCAGGCAAGTCTGGGGACCCCCGTTCCCAGAACGCCGACAGTATGTGAGTTCTTTATGACTAATATTGAGTCCATGGATTATACGCACTCTCACCCTTCCACCATTGCTACCCTCTCTAGTACCGCACAACTTTCACCGGTACCATATACCTTGCTCATAACAACCACCATACCTACCTATTATGGCATTTCCATAGCCATTTTGAGATATGTTGCCATGCAACTTTCCAACGTTCCATTAATTATGACACGTTCCATCATTTTATATTGCTTTGCATGATCATGTAGTTGACATCGTATATGTGGAAAAGCCACCTTTCATAATTCTTTCATACATGTCACTCTTGAGTCATTGCACATCCCGGTACACCGCCAGAGGCATTCATATAGATTCATATTTTGTATCGAGTTGTAATTCTTGAGTTGTAAGTAAATAAAAGTGTGATGATCTTCATTATTAGAGCATTGTCCCATGTGTGGAAAGGATGATGGAGACTATGATTCCCCCACAAGTCGGGATGAGACTCCGGAAAAAAGAGAGCCAAAGAGCCCCAAAAAATTGAGAGAAAAGAGAGAAGGGGCAATGTTACTATCCTTTTACCACACTGGTGCTTCAAAGTAGCACCATGATCTTCATGACAGAGAGTCTCCTATGTTGTCACTTTCATATACTAGTGGGAATTTTTCATTATAGAACTTGGCTTGTATATTCCAATGATGGGCTTCCTCAAATTGCCCCAGGTCTTCGTGAGCAAGTGAGTTGGATGCACACCCACTTAGTTTCTTTTTGATCTTTCAAAAACTTACAGCTCTAGTGCATCCATTGCATGGCAATCCCTACTCACTCACATTGATATCTATTAATGGGCATCTCCATACGCCGTTAATACGCCTAGTTGATGTGAGACTATCTCCCTCTTTTTCTCTTCTCCACAACCACCATATTCTATTCCACCTATAGTGTTATGTCCATGACTCACGCTCATGTATTGCATGAAAGTTGAAAAGGTTTGAGAACACCAAAAGTATGAAATAATTGCTTGGCTTGTCATCGGGGTTGTGCATGATTTGAATATTTTGTGTGATGAAGATGGAGCGTAGCCAGACTATATGATTTTGTAGGGATAAACTTTCTTTGGCCACGTTATTTTGAGAAGACATAATTGCCTTATCAGTATGCTTGAAGTATTATTGTTTTTATGTCAATATTAAACTTTTGTTTTGAATATTATGGATCTGTACATTCATGCCACAATAAAGAAAAAATACATGGATAAATATGTTAGGTAGCATTCCACATCAAAAAATCTGTTTTTATCATTTACCTACTCGAGGACGAGCAGGAATTAAGCTTGTGGATGCTTGATACGTCTCCAACATATCTATAATTTTTTATTGTTCCATGCTATTATATTATCTATTTTGGGTGTTTTATATGCATTAATATGCCATTTTACATTATTTTTGGGACAAATAACCTAGAGCCCAGTGCCAGCTTCTGTTTTTCCTTATTTTTGAGCTTCGCAGAAAAGGAATACCAAACGGAATAAAACCTTCGCGATGATTTTTCTTGGACCAGAAGACACTCAAGAGACTTGGAGTGCAAGTTAGAAGAGCCACGAGGTGGACACAAGGGTGGAGGGCGCGCCTAGGGGGCTAGGGCGCGCCCCCCTACCTTGTGGGCCCCTCGGTTACCCCCTGACCTAGATCTTCCTCCTATATATTCACATATATTCCTAGACCACCAGAAGTGTAACACCCACGATGCGGCTATATCTCCGACGCGTCGAGGCACGACTTAGAGGCATAACCGCATTGTGGTTTTGTCGCAAGAAGGGTCATCTTCACACAATCCCATGTGATGAACAAGAAAGGGATAAGTAGAGTTGGCTTACAATCGCCACTTCACACAATGAACATATAATTCATACATCATTCAGAGTACACACATAGTCCGACTACGGACAAATTCAAATGAAAAGAAGATAAACCCAACTGCTAGATCCCCGATCGTCCCAACTGGGCTCCACTACTGATCATCAGGAAACGAAACATAGTAATGACCAAGGTCTTCGTCGAACTCTGACTTGAGTTCGGTAGCATCAGATGCACTGGTATCATCAGCACCTGCAACTGTTTTGGTAGTATCTGTGAGTCACGGGGACTCAGCAATCTCAAAACCCGCGAGATCAAGACTATTTAAGCTTATGGGTAGGATGTGGTAATGAGGTGGAGTTGCAGCAAGCACTAAGCAAATATGGTGGCTAACATACGACAATAAGAGTAACAAGAGAAGCTACACAACGATCGTTAAGCTAGAAGTGATCAAGAAGTGATCCTAAAGCTACTTACGTTCAAACATAACCCAAACCGTGTTCACTTCCCGGACTCCGACGAAAAGAGACCATCACGGTTACACACGCGGTTGATGCATTTTAATTAAGTTTCAAGTTCTCTACAACCGGATATTAACAAATTCCCATCTGCCACATAACCGTGGGCATGGCTCTCGAAAGTTTATACCCTGCAGGGGTGTCACAACTTAGCCCATCACAAGCTCTCACGATCAACGAAGGATATTCCTTCTCCCGGAAAGACCCGATCAGACTCGGAATCCCGGTTACAAGACATTTCGACAATGGTAAAACAAGACCAGCAAGACCACCCGAATGTGCTGACAAATCCCGATAGGAGGTGCACATATCTCGTTCTCAGGGCACACCGGATGAGATAGGCTACGAGTAAAACCTCCCTCGAGTTTCCCCGAGGTGGCCCCGCAGGCGGCTTGGTTCGGACCAACACTCAGAGGAGCACTAGCCCGGGGGGGGGGGGAGCTAAAATAAAGATGACCCTTGAGTATGGAGAACCCAAGGGAAAGGTATAGGTGGTAGGTAGGCAAGTGGTAAACCGAGGTTGGGCATTGCTGGAGGAGTTTTATTCAAAGCGAACTGTCAAGGGGGTCCCATAACCCTAACCGCGTAACAAAGGCAAAATCAAGAAACATAACATCGGTATGACAGAAACTAGGGTGGCAAGAGTGGAACAGAAAACACCAGGCATAAGGCCGAGCCTTCCACCCTTTACCAAGTATATAAATGCATTAATTAAATAAGAGATAAAGTGATATCCCAACATAAACATAATCCAGCATGGAGCAATCTTCAACTTCACCTGCAACTAACAATGCTATAAGAGGGGCTGAGCAAAGCGGTAACATAGCCAAACAACGGTTTGCTAGGAAAGTCGGTTAGAGGCTTGACATGGCAATATGAGAGGCATGATAAACAAGTGGTAGGTAGCATGACAAAGCGATAGAACGAACAACTAGCAAGCAAAGATAGAAGTGATATCGAGGGTAATGGTCATCTTGCCTGAAATCCCGCAAGGAAGAAGAACGAGTCCAATAAGTAGACGAATCAACGTAGTCGAACGGATCCTCACAAATGCAATGTTACCGGAACTATCAAGAAGCAACAGCGGAAAGAAGCAAACAACATGGTAAACCAACAAGCATAAACATGGCATGATGCACAACAGTATGATGCATATCCGGTTTAAAGATGCATGGCATGGCAAAGTGCAACAACCAACACTACAAATTAAGTACCCAACAATATTAAATGTTGTTAAACATGGTAAGAGGTGAAGTATAAGTAAACTAACTATTTAGGCAAGTTTAAATGAGGCCAGAAATAACAAACAACAATTCCAAAAAATCCCCATATTCATATTTTGAAATTAATGCCAACAACAATTTTACACATTTTTAATATATTTATTATGATGCGGATGACATATGCAATTTTTATGCAATATTTTAAGAAAAATGCTAACATGAGCATGTTATGAAGCATTTGGTCACCATGGCGGAACGAAAGGGGTGCCATGGCAACGACAACAGAAATGGTGCCACAGCAACATTCCGATGGTCCGACAATTCATTGAGTTACCGGTGCAAAAGAGCAAGTGTGCGGATGTGCGGAACATGATAGAGATGGTGGGGTGATCCCGGTTACCGGGTTTTCACGGGTCGATGGCATGGTAAACGAGGAGGAATGTGCATTGACAACTCGAACATGGTGCAAACACGAGCATCTCGTACAACACACATGCATTCGTTCACGGGCGTCGTCTCAGGGTTATACCTTTGAAGCATGCATTATCGGAACGGATCAAGTTCGAGGCGGTGTAGGGAAAGTAGACGTTCTAGGAACGGTCGTAGTGAAAGTAGTTTGTACACGGCGATGGTAGAGGTACTCGTTGGTAGTCGTACACGTTCGGAGAGGAACTTGGTGTTTGCATGTTCTTCGGAGTCATTGTGTAGTCGTTTATGTCATAGTCGGACTTGACGAAATACACACCGGTTGTAGTGGTACACGAGGGTCTTGACGAATCCGAAGGGGTACTTTCAGTCCGTGAAGTCGATCTCGGGGTCTTGGCATATACATCATGGGCAAACTTGCGTCCAGCAACAACAGGTGCCGGCATGCAGAGGCAAGGAGGAGGCCATCGACAAGTCTCTCGACAGCAAGGACCAGAGGAAGAGGCACGGACGCGGAGCTAGCGAGGATAGCGGCGACAACAAGCAGAGGTGGCGCAGATGGTGGTCATGGGGATGGCAGAGGGTGGAGCGGCTGATGGAGGAGGCAGGGCCATGGCGTTGCTAGGACTACCGGACCTGCTGCTGCTGCCGGATGCTAGAAGCTCCGCGGCGGCCATGATGAGCGGGACAAGAAGAGGCGTCGGGCGACTGTGGCATATAGGGTGCGCGAAGGGGCGGCCGGAGGTGCGAAGGGAGCAGAGGAAGGGAGGTCGGGCGATGCAGAGGAGGCCGACGAGGGGAAGGTGACGATGCAGGCGGCTGGAGATGGTGGTAGCGCGGGAGGCCGGGCGCGGCGCCATGGGAAGGTGACGACGCGGAGGAGGGGAGGCTGCAGGGGCAGCGATGGTTGATGACGAGGGCGACGGGGAGGGCCGGTGGCGCGGCACCAAGGGCAGCAAGGAGGAGGTCGGGCGCGGGGGTCTCGCGGTGGAGGCGGCGAGGGGATCGGGTGCAGGGAGCTCCTCTCCCTGGCTCGATGCGTGCGCGTGTGTGAGTGGCGGCGGTGTGGGAGGACGAGAGGGAGAGATCGAGAGGAGGGGGTCGGGGCTAGGGTTAACAGGGCACTGGCTGGGCTGCGGATGGGCCTTGGAGGCTGAGCCTAGGAGGTTAGATCGGCTGGATGCAGCTTCGGAGCAAAAGGCCAACCTTCTCGCTATTTCCCACCAACAGAAAAATAGACAGAAGGAAAAGGGAAGGAAAGAAATAGCTAGGGGTTTTGGAAAATGCTAAAACTTCTCCTACAGAGTCTAAGAATTATACTTAGCTCAAGAAAAGAAGTTTCACGCGATATGGAAGAGTTTAATTCAAACTCATTGGAATTTAATTCAAATGGTTTGAACTAGGACGAGGTTTTAGGAGTGCCCAAAAATGTTGAGAATTTGGAGGAGCCTCGATAAATGGAGAAAGAATTATGGAGAAAGTTTGGAGAATAAACTTGAAGTAAAAAAGGCATGAGAATTAAATTGCAAGTGGGTTAAGGTTAATTCCAAACTAATGGAATATTTATTATAGCTTCCTAAATATCGAGAGGATATGTTATAAAGAGAAATCACCATGTGACTTCGCCCAATTTAAATAGATCAGAGATCTATGCAATTTATTCAGTTGAGTTTTAAAAATTAAATAACATGCTGGCATGATGACATGATGCAATGCAAAAATAAATAGAGCAAGCACAAATGAAACACACGGAGGTCACGAAAATATGGAAGTCTTCTGGAGTGTCGGTCTTGGGGCGTCACAAGAAGCATCCATGAAAACACTTTTCCACGACCGCAACCTTCTGTTCCCGTGAGATCCCATCTTGAGGCCTTTTCTGGCATCCTGCCGGAGGGGGATTCGATCATGGAGGGCTTCTACATCAACTCTTTTGCCCTTCCGATGAAGCGTGAGTTTATTGCCATAGACCTACGGGTCCATAGTTAGTAGCTAGATGGCTTCTTCTCTCTCTTCGATTCTCAATACCATGTTCTCCTCGATGTTCTTTGAGATCTATTCGATGTAATACTTTTTTGCGGTGTGTTTGCCGAGATCAGATGAATTGTGGATATATGATCAGCTTATCTATGAATATTATTTGTATCTTCTCTAAATTCTTATATGCATGATTTGATATCTTTGTAATTCTCTTCAAACTATAGGTTTAGTTTGGCCAACCAGATGGGTTTTTCCTGCAATGGGAGAAGTGCTTAGCTTTGGGTTCAATCTTGCGTTGTCCTTTCCCAGTGATAGTAGGGGCAGCAAGGCACATATTGTATTGTTGCCATCGAGGATAAAAAGATGGGGTTTACATCATATTGCTTGAGTTTATTCCTCTACATCATGTCATCTTACTTAATGCATTACCCTGTTCTTCATGAACTTAATAATCTAGATGTAGGCAGGAGTCGGTCTATGTGTGGAGTAATAGTAGTAGATGCAGGCAGGAGTCGGTCTACTTGACATGTACGTCATGCCTATATTACATAATCATTGCCTTAGATATCATCATAACTTTGCGCTTTTTCTATCAATTGCTCGACAGTAATTTGTTCACCCACCGTATTATTTGCTATCTTGAGAGAAGCCTCTAGTGAAACCTATGGCCCCCGGGTCTATTTTCCATCATATAAGTTTCCGATCTACTATTGTGAAATCTTTTAGTTTTTGATCTATAAACCAAAAACCCAAGAATATTTACTTTATCTTTTGTTTATTTTTATCTATCATTATCAGATCTCATGTTTACAAGTGACCGTGAAGTGATTGACAACCCCTTTATCGCGTTGGGTGCAAGTTGTTTGATAGTTTGTGCAGGTATTGGTGATTTGTGCGTTGTCTCCTACTGAATTGATACCTTGGTTCTCTAACTGAGAGAAATACTTATCTCTACTTTGCTGCATCACCCTTTCCTCTTCAAGTTGAAAACCAACGCAAGCTCAAGAAGTAGAAACAGTAACCAAGTTACGATCTATTTTCTGGTTGAGATCAAAAAGTTGAGCAGATATTAAGTACCACCTCTCTTGCGGCGCCGTGTAGGCATCGGGGGTGCGATGGCTATCGGTGGCGTTGAAGTAGATCTGCGATGGTAGACGGGTGCATCAGGGGATAAGTCCCGTTGTGGTGGACGAGAAGGTCGTGTGAGTGGCCCCGGCAAAGAGGACGACGATGCTGATGAAGCGAGAGGATGCGATGCAAGGCTCCTAGTCCGTCGTCGTGAATGAGAAACGTCCATCTCTAGCAGTGGACGACGCGGTCTTGGTAGGCGCTCCGGCATGGTGGAGGATGGTGGTGATGGATGGGGTGGAGGACGGCAGCGATGGATGGGGTGGAGGACGACAGCGATGGATGGGGTGGAGGACGGCGGCGATGGCTGGGGTTGCGGACGGAGGAGGCTGTTGTGGGGATGGTGTTCTAGCGCGGACGGTGTATGAATGGGAAAATGGAGGGAGAGGTACGGGGAACCATGTTTTTGGGACGCTCCTATCTGAAATATGGAAAAATTACGAACTTATCCCCTATTTAAAATTTGGACGTCTCGTCGGTTGGGGATAGGACGATAATCTCGCATCTCCCCAATATTTGCCCAAAGCGATTTCGGGCGAGGAGAGGGTGTTTTGGCGCCCATATGGTTGGCGCCCACGGTGTATGAACGGGGCTGACAGGTAGGGCGGTTGTGTCACGTATGTGTGAAGTTACAAACCTGCCCCTATGGAAAATACTTGCCTACATCAATTTCGGCCGATTCGAGTTTGTTCTGTCGCCCATCGTGTATGAATGGGGAAATGGAGGGAGAGACAGAGGTGTTTCGGACGAGCTTGAATCAAATGTGTTTTGCCGCCCATGTTTGGCGCCCACCATGTCGTAATGGGATCGGAGGCGGTCGTGTCACATCTAATTGAAGTTACTAACCTACCCCTATTGAGAGCAGTGGAAATCGGGCAGATGGATTGTCCGTGTAAGGGGTAGGCAGTAATTTCCATCTCCCAAACACTTGGTTCGGGCAGCCGGCATGGGAGTGGACATTTTGCCGCTTCTTTCGAATTTTGGAACAATAAGCATCCACGTTTACCATAGTAACTAAATTCGAATCCATTTTGCATTCTTATGTGAATCTTTACAAATCATTCTATGTATTTTTATATATCTTCAAAAGCATGACAAAGATGTATTCCACTGTCATATATGAATATTATTTAAAAATGCCGATACTCGAATTCAGAAGTTAGAATCCAGTTTAAGGTGAATTCGAATATTTGAAACCACTCAAGTGTCACATACAACATAATGTGTACTCCCATTTAGATATGTAAACAAGCGATGTCTCGAGGTTCAAAAAACCGAGTCAATCAACCAATAATGTACAAAAGTAACAGACATATAAACACTTATAGAGTATATGGATCAATAATATCAAGTAACATACATAAGCCAGGCCACTGTACTTTTTTTTTGCTAGAAGAGCATCATTTTTTTAGCGAAGATAGTACAACATCTTGGCCCTTTTAGATGCGTGCCACTTAAGGACCATCTATACTACTATTATTGTTGAATGCACATTCAGCCCGATTGGTATATTTGTAGGTCTGCCACAGCAATCAAAATGAAATGTATCAGAGTCTTATCAAATAATACAGACTTGTGCTAAAAAATTACAAACAAAAAAACAATTATTACATGATCTCTAAAACAAATGGTTTGATCGATTACATGGACAAACTACACAAAGGTTATTCAACGATGGAAAGAACATTTCACCTATGATTTACCGAGTGGGAATTTAATTTCCTTTTTTCCTTCAGGACCTTAACAATGCGGTCAGTCTCAGCTTGCTTCGTTTTGAAATCCACCAAATATTTAATGGTTGTCTTGAGTACTGCTTGTGATTGTGCTGTTTGCTTCCTCAACAGGTCAACTTCATCTCTAAGTGCAGAACCAAAATCTCTTTCTACCAATAGTTTAGCCTCTAGAGCATTAACAGTTGGCAATTCATGATGCACGATTGGGCCGGTGCCACTGCTGTGGGATGATACAACGTCCATGGGGACCTCGCTCTTTGATCTTGGGCTAACCTGTTTTGCCATTAAAGTTCCGATTGGATTCCGAAAAGTTGTAGTTAGCAAAATATCTCAACTGGGAGTTAGAACAACAAACTAGTTAAACAAACAAGGAATTAAAGAGTTCCGATTGGATGCTGAAAAGTAGTTATTAACATCAATGTAACCGGCTGCAGCAGCAAAGCAGTTAAACAAAAAAGTTTTGCAAAGGGTACCTGTTGTGGCATTGGAGCTTCTCTTGGATCTTGAAAAGTTGAGTAGCCAGTACCGTGATTAGAGCAACCGGTTACAACAGCAAAGTAGTTAAACAAACAAGTTTTGCAAAAGGAACCTGTTGTGGCATTGGAATTTCTCTTGGATCCTGAAAAGTTGAGTAGTCAGTAACTTGATTAGAGCAACAAGTTACAGTAGCAAACCTGTTACACAAATATATTTTTGACAATGTACCTGCTGTGCAATTGGACTTCCAATTGAATCCCGAAAACTTGAAGTTGGTAAGATGATTATAGCAACAAGTTACAACAGCAAACCAGGTAAACAAGGAAGTTTCTGAAAATATACCTGTTGTGCCAACGGAGTTTCAGTTGGATCCTGCAAACTTGAATGTTAGCAATCATAAATAAAGTGTTGTAAGAGCCATAAGAAACTAACATCAAACTAGTAAAACTGACCAGTTTTGGCAATGTATTTAATTACACATGAACTAGTAAAACTAACAAGTTCTTGGCAATGTATTAAAGTAACAAGTCGGTACCGTTTACCAGCAACACAGACATCTGTAAATTTCTTTGATGTAAGCAAAATGATTCCAACACACACACACACACACACACACACACACACACACACACACACACACAGAGAGAGAGATAGATATAAGTTAAAAAGACGGCATCCCTCATATAAACCTCACAGTTGTCTATCTATGAACATGCAAAGATTACTAGTGCTACACGTGATAACAACAAACCATTTAAACAAACAGGGTATCAGAACGTAAATTACACATGAATTCTGCTGCACCCTTGAAGTACGTTACGTGCTTAAGTAGCTATTTAAGTTCAGGCAAACAGGTAATTCTTAACAGTAAGTATCAAACACATAGATAAGCACAGTCTATAATAGGATTAACAGGCTATGGCATTATGTAATCAGTAGCAAACTAAATTAAGCCAAGCAACATAGTTGAACAATTTTGCAATAAGTGGCTAACTAAAATTCCGAGAAGTGCTTAACTGAACTTACGCTAGCTCTTTGTACAGGCACACTGCAACTTCTTTTTCGCTTACAAGGTTCTACGAAGGAGTCCATGGCATCAATTCCTTGGAGACGCAGTCCCAATACTTCTTTCATCCCCCTCTACATTGGTAAGTCGAACTGTTAAATCTGATAAGATGGTGCATCCTTGATATGTTATATGAGGACGGGTTGTCAGACTAGTTGTAGCCACACACATCACACTGGCTTTTACTGTATATTTCATGCGATTACATTTGGTGTATCGAGATCCAAGCAATGTACAATAGGATGAAAAGACTGACATCCTTCACATTATTGGCGAACTCAGTTTATAGAAACAAGCAATTCGACCATTCTGTGGGTAAATCAAAAGTGCCACTGGAATATTTTTCACTACCCCAATCATACACGCAAAAGGGGCGATAATATGTCTCCAGCGTATCTATAATTTTTGATTGTTCCATGCTATTATATTATCTGTTTTGGACGTTTTCTATGCATCAATATGCTATTTTATATTATTTTTTGGGACTAACCTATTAACCTAGAGCCCAGTGCCAGTTCCTGTTTTTCCTTGTTTTGGAGTTTCACAGAAAAGAAATACCAAACGGAGTCCAAACGGAATAAAAGCTTCGCGATGATGTTTTTGTACCAGAAGACAACTAGGAGACTTGGAGATGAAGTCGGAGGAGCCACGAAGCGGCCATAAGGATGGAGGGCATGCCCCCACCCTTGTGGGCCCCTCGTGCACCTCCTAACCTAATTCTTTTGCCTATATATTCCCATATATCCCCAAACCACCAGAGGCATCCATGAAAACAATTTTCCACCGCCGGAACCTTCTGTACCCGCGAGATCCCATCTAGGGACCTTTTCCGGCACCCTGCTGGAGGGGGATTCGATCATAGAGGGCTTCTATATCAACTCTATTGCCCTTCTGATCAAGCGTGAGTAGTTTACCACAGACCTAGGGGTTCATAGCTAGTAGCTAGATGACTTCTTCTCTCTCTTTGATTCTCAATACCATGTTCTCCTCGATGTTCTTGGAGATCTATTCGATGTAATACTTTTTGCGGTGTGTTTGCCAAGTTCCGATGAATTGTGGATTTATGATCAGCTTATCTATGAATATTATTTGAATCTTCTCTGAATTTTTTTATGCATTATTTGATATCTTTGTAATTATCTTCAAACTATCAGTTTGATTTGGCTTTTCTTGCAATGGGAGAATTGCTTAGCTTTGGGTTCAATCTTGCGGTGTCCTTTCCAAGTGACAGTAGGGGCACCAAGGCATGTATTGTATTGTTGCCATTAAGGATAAAAAGATGGGGTTTTCATCATATTGCTTGAGTTAATTTCTCTACATCATGTCATCTTACTCAATGCGTTACTCCGTTCTTTATGAACTTAATACTCTAGATGCATGGTGGATAGCGGTCGATGTGTGGAGTAATAGTAATAGATGCAGAATCGTTTCGGTCTACTTGACACGGACGTGATGCCTATATTCATGATCATTACCTTAGATATCATCATAACTTTGTGCTTTTTTATCAATTGCTCGACAGTAATTTGTTCACCCACCATATTATTTGCTATCTTGAGAGAAGCCTCTAGTGAAACCTATGGCCCCCGGGTCTATTTTTCATCATATAAGTTTCGGATCTAGTATTTTGCAATCTTTGACTTTCCGATCTATAAAACAAAAATACCAAAAATATTTACTTTATCGTTTATCTATCTTTATCAGGTCTCACTTTTGCAAGTAACCGTGAAGGGATTGACAACCCCTTTATCGCCTTGGGGTGCAAGTTGTTTGATTGTTTGTGCAGGTATTTGGTGATTTGTGCATTATCTCCTACTGGATTGATACCTTGGTTCTCAAACTGAGGGAAATACTTATCTCTACTTTTCTGCATCACCCTTTCCTCTTCAAGGGAAAAACCAACGCATACTCAAGAAGTAGCAGCAAGAATTTCTGGCGCCGTTGCCGGGGAGATCTATGCCAAGTCAAGACATACCGTGTACCCATCATAAACTGTCATCTCTTTCATTACATTATTCACCATTCGCCTCTCGTTTTCCGCTCCCCAACCTCTAAAATGATTTTTTGAAAATATTTGTCTTTTCTTTGCCCCTCTTCCGTACGTCTTCTTCGCTTGCTTTTTGTGTGCCCGTGCGTTAGAACGCTTGCCTTGCTCTCATGGCTAGCACTTTTACTCCTCCTTTGTCTCCTGACTTTGAGGTTCTTCACTTCAAACAGAGGCAAGGAGAAAATTTGAAGGATGCTTGGTATAGGATGATAGAATCCTATCGCAATTGCAATATAGAGGGGGATTTTAAGATTTTGCTTTGAAATTTTTTATGTTGGACTAACCATGTCCCATAGGCAACTTTTGGATTTTGTTGCTAAATGGAACTTTATTGAAAAATATCCCGATATTGATTACGAAATAATAGAAGGAGTGGTGGGAATTTTTTCCCCACAGAAGGTATTACAACACACCCAAGAGGGGCACAAGTTTTTGGAAAACTATGTGAAGTACAATTGTTTTTGCTAAAATCCCTTGAACCCCTAAAAAATGTTAGTGGAAACCTCCACCGCATGAATGTGTTGATCACTCTTTGCAATAAGCGGTTGGATGCTCTAGATCTAAAGATTTCCGAATATGAGGAGAAGCGCAAAGAAACTTCCGGATTTGAGCATAATTCCATTAAAAAGATAAAAACCAAAGATGATAATACCTAGATGTGACGCCCCCGATTCAATCATTCACTAATCATACACGCAAATGTGTACGATCAAGATAAGGGACTCATCGGAAGATATCACAACACAACTCTAGACACAAATTAAAATAATGCAAGCTTTATATTACAAGCCAGGGGCCTCGAGGGCTCGAATACATAAGCTCGAATACACCAGAGTCGTGGAAGCTTAACATTATCTCAACAGACAGACATGAGTTAAACAAGTTTGCCTTAAGAATGCTAGCACAAAAGCAACATCGATCGAAAAGGCAAGGCCTCCTGCCTGGGAGCCTCCTAACTACTCCTGGTTGTCGGCGGCCTCCACGTAGTAGGAGGCACCCTTAGGGTAGTAGTAGTCATCGGTGGTGTCGTCTGGATCCTGGGCTCCACCATCTGGTTGCGACATCCGAGAAGAATGGAAAAAGGGGGGAAAGAGGAAGCAAAGCAACTGTGAGTACTCATCCAAAGTACTCGCAAGCAAGGATCTACACTACTCATGCATCGTTATCAATGAAAGGGGTAGTATCTTTGGACTAACTGCAGAATGCCAGAATAAGAGGGGGAGAAGCTAGTCCTATCGAAGACTAGCATCTTCTGGAAACCACCATCTTGCAGCAACAGGAGGGAGTAGATTAGTATAACATAAGTCATATTTATGTTGTTGTATCAACGCTCCGGAATCCTTTCTTGACTCCCGAAGCAACATATCCAAATCGTGCCTCAGCATCCAGTTCTAGTTGTATCGATCGGGATACAACTCTGAGTGTCCGTTACCGTAGGACAGGCTATCAATAGATGTTTTATTCCCTGCAGGGGTGCACCAACTTACCCACCACGCTTGATTAACTCTGGCCAGACACACTTTCCTGGGTCATGCCCTGCCTCGGCCAAACAATACGCCGCAACCCGACCTAGTCTTAATAGAGAGGTCAGCACGTCGGACTAAACCTATGCCCCCAGGGGTCTTGGGCCATCTCCCCGAGAACTCCTACACGTTGCGAACGCGGCCTATGAGCAAACCTAGCTACCTCCTTAAAAAGGCAGGTGCTTACTAGTCCAACCCGGCACGCGCCGCTCAGTCGCATGACGTCTATTAAGCTTCGGCTGATGCATACGACGCAGACCGCCCATACTATGCCCACGTGATGGTTAGTGCTATCAGGCCAGAGGCCCCTCGGATCAAATATCCAAATCGTAGTGGATTAGGAACACGCGGTAACAAGCAGAGACTCATGAAAGATGTGACCCCATCGCCCCGTCTCGAGGACTTGCGGCAAGGGCTAAGAATGCCCGGCCACGCCTCGTAATTATCTCAAGGGCACCCTCCAGGTCAACCCGACTCCTCATCACTCGCAAATATGCTCGCGCGGGTACCCGTCAAGGCCGACCCGTCTTTACTAACATGGTTCAGTGTAAAGTCATAGTAACCATAGTAACTATGTCTAACGCCAAGGGGAACCCTGAGGAATCACCCTCGATGGATTCCACTCGATGTAATTGTCAAGGTGAACGTAAGAGGAACCACCCTCGAGGTTCACACTTGAGGGGTTGCACGACCGAGTCGTATCAGAAGTGGTTAAGGCGGAATCACCCTCGATGACCACGACCGAATAGCTACACTACAGGGTTAACATCAGAAGTGCTGACGAGGTCTCACCCTCGGCACTCGATAGTAACCCAGTAGTGTCGAGCAACTAAGGAGAAAGTGATGTGCGGTGCCGGGGCCTGGTCTTCGATCCCGTTGATCGGGTCTTCGATGATGGAGCAGGGGCAACAAGGACAAGGTGGGGGTCACTGATGGATCACTAACCAACCTATACTAAGCAATTTAGGATAAGAAGGTAAGGTACGACAACAAATACAAAATCAGGTTATGCATCAGAATAGGAGCAAACAATTACAGTAGCAAAATCTAATGCAAGCATGAGAGAATGGAATGGGCGATATCGGGATGATCAAAGGGGGGAGGGCTTGCTTGGAAGCTCTGCTGAAAAGGAAGAAGTGTCATCGTCGACGTAGTCGATCACAGGGGCACATCGGTCTAGGGGTCTACTGGAGAGAAGAAGGGGAAGAAACAATAAATATAAATCAAACAAAGCATCATAAAGCATAACATGGTAATACGCGGTGCTAGGGGTGACCTAACGCAGTGCTGGACGTTGCAGACGGAGAGGGATAACATCCGAGAATATTTTCCCGGAGTTTGGTATTTTCGGATAGATGAAACGGAGAGGGATGGTTGCATGTTCTCTATGCTAGGGTGTGATAGACGAACGGATCGCGTATTCGGATTTGTCTCGTCGTTATGAGCAACTTTCATGTATAAAACATTTTCATCCGAGTTACGGTTTATTTTATATGAATTTCCAAAGTATATAAGATTTTCTGAGTTAAATCAATTCGAAATTAAATATCTAATTACCTCTTTCACTTGGGGTTGTGCTAACCAGTGTGTATTACGAGTGGGACCATGGGTTGGGTTGACCGATTCAAAGATTGAATAGTCAAAGGATGAACAGTGTAGGCAGGTCCCATATGTCATTATCCATGGTTAAACTAGACTTTAATTAAATTATATTAACTAATAGTGGGGGCTACTGTCATTGGCTAGCACTCCCTCCGTCCGGAAATACTTGTCACCAAAATGGACAAAAAAGGATGTATCTAGTACTAAAATACATCTAGGTACATCCCCTTTTATTCATTTTGATGACAAGTATTTTCGGACGAAGGGAGTAGTTAAACTAACCAGTAATTAGCCCCCCCCCCCCAAGCTAATTTGCAGGGCCGACCAGTGGTGGCTGTGCACGCACAAAGCACAAAGCTTGTGCTCGGCCATGGCCTCAGCCAAGGCCATTAGTAGCAGCAGCCAGCGGCTTGGAGCATCAGCTAGCAGCGACATCAAGAGGAAGCAGCAGCGGCAAGCAGCTGCATCTAGGAGCAGCTGCGACGGCAAGCACCAACGAAGGAAGCAGAGTAGCAGCAGCAAGGTAGCAACAGCCAGTGGCAGTAGCACAAGAGCAGCAGTACAGGCGAAAGCGGACGCCATGAAGGCAAGGAAGCGCAGGGCGCGACCAGGAGCAGGTGGGTGAGGCCACGTGCAGGCCGGTGCACGCGGAGGCGTGGCAGGGCATAGCCGGACGCGACCGTGGACGCGAGGGCGCATAGGCAGGGGCTCGGCGACACGAGCAGGAGCGCGGCGAGGGATGCGGACGAAGCCGCGCATCGAGCAAAGGTGACTGGGGGCGCGGGGATGCACAGAGTCAACGGCAGCGGTGAACGCTCGCGACGGTGGCGGCTCGGACATGACGAGCCTGAGAAAATGGCCACGGATCGACCAAACGGAGGTGGTAGGCGGCATCTAGGCAGCTCCTAGAGCACGCACGCATCCTTAGACGACGCTAAGAGGCACGTCAGCGATGTGCTCGTCAGCCATGGCGGACGGCGGCGTCGGCCTCGAACATGGGAAGTGGCTACGGCTCACGGGGCAACGAGGAGAGGGGGAAAGGTGCGGGGCTCACAATGAGGCACACGGTGGCCGGCGATGGGCTTAGGAGCGCAGGAGGACGGCGAATTGGGGCGGCGAAGTTCGTCGGTGCCGGGGAGGAAGACGAAGGCGATCCGGCGACGGAGTACTCCATGACTCGCGTTCCTGGGCGTAGAGGAAGTAGCGGACGGCGGCGCGTCTTCTGAGCAGGGTCTCGAGGCGTGGGGAGGAAGGTGGCCGCGGCCATGGCGACGGGCAGCGGCGGTTTCACGCGGGGAGAAGAGAGAGAGAGAGAGAGAGAGAGAGAGAGAGAGAGAGCGAGGGAGAGGGGGAAGTGGGAGCTAGGGTTTGCCTGGGGGTCGCAAGGTCAGCCTTTATGCTCCAGGGAAGCCAGGGGATGGGCGGCACGCGGCATGGCACGCGGGATGACCGTGGGGTGGGTTGGGCCTGCACTGTAGACAGTGGGCTCAAATGCACAATATGCACTTGGCCTTTTGTCTTTTCTTTTTCTGTTTTTCTTTTTCCAGTAGCTTTTGCATTTTCCTTTAGCCACAAATGACTTTGCAAAAGTATGCCACTGACCAAAACAAATTCAAAGAAATATTGTGCACTGCCACCAAAAGTTTGGAATCTAATTGAAGCTCTTAGAACTTTGCATAAATCAAAAAGCAATTAATTTGCTGATTTGGCACTATTTTAAATTGCTATAGTCCATCTTGGCTTGGAGGTGATGTTGTTTTCCTTAACAATTAAATGTTATGGAATTTTGGGTAAAAGATGAACTATTTTGCAGCAACTTTTGTGCAACTCCAAATTTCACTTGTAAATTGAATTTGATTTCAAGGTGGAATTTCGAATAAGATTTGAATCAAAGGTGATCAACTCCTGATTAGCAAAGGATTAGCTTAATCATGGAGGGTTACTGTAGCATGACACTAGGGCTGTTAATTACAAATCTCCTCCACTACAAGAAATCTCGTCCCGAGATTTAAGAGGTGGAGTAAGGGGAAAGGAATTGGTTAAGAAATTATAGCAAATCTTCTTGTTCTTGTTGCTCTCATCGAAGAGGTTGATCCATAGCGTTGATGTCTTCAGTTTGCTGCATCAGGGCATCATGATGAAGTTGTCATTCTTCCTTCCGGATCTTCATCATACTTATGGAAAAGATAAGGGGGAAAACTCGGGAAGGACAAAGCTCGACACATGTTAGGTACATGGGGGCTATCTTGGTGAATGAGGCATACAGACATCTCTCGAGCTAAAATCCAAGAAAGACAGCGAGAGCAAAGTAAGAAGGTGCAGTAAGAAGCTTCAAGCGGATAGGCAATCGTTTGATGCCTAATCCAAAGGTGAAAAGGGGTTTAGAGCAACGAAAAGAATATTGTGTATGATACCAGAATAGATCATCTCTAGGACGGTGGCTCATGAATTACATACGAAGGCAAGTGCAAAGGATACTTCGGAATCAAGGATGTACAGGAGAGTCAGGTTTTGATCCTGGGGATCTGTGGGTTATGGGCCCACCATGTAGGCTGAAAGTAGAAAGAGTGGTGACATCTTGCATGGTCATGATAGCAAGGCTTGTCAGAGCATAGCATATCAGTTATGTTGGCAACAGAGTCGGTACCAAGGGCGAGGGACGAAGAGAACCATTTTCCTGCTTGTTGAACGAGGCAGACCAATAGGCAAAGTTCTCGTCCATCGGTGGTTAGCGAAATGTCATCAACAATGGTAACGGGGTCTCACTGACAAGATTGTACTCCAGGGTGTTTTATAAGCAGGGAATTATTTCTGCTTATATCTTATAGATCACAGGAAAGATTAAACAAACCAATGGAAAGGGAAAATGTGTTTACACACAAGAATTGGTAGTATATCTTTTCCCAAGGAAAATTAGAGCATGATATACATGTCAGAACAACAAGTGCATTACCATTTAGATAAAGGGGCAAGGAATTCATGATGTTATCCATGCAACGGTGTCCGGATGATAGATCCAGAACCTTTGGTAATGTGCTACCAATGTTCTTGTCGTTATTCAGAATACCACAGTCATGCTTCGTGGTAGCATTGATATGGTGTTTCTAGTAATGTTGGATATAAAGATCACAAGAGATACTGAAAGCACAAATGCTCCCTAGGTGGTTTTGGTAATTAAAGTCAACATATCTCTTGTTGGACTAAGACATTTATCTAGTATGTTTCAGACAAGTTCAATAATGGAGTGGCATGGACTAAAGGATGTGGGAACTCCTTCAAGATGCTAAGGACAAAGGATTGGCTCAAGCTTCAAGCTCAAGACTCTACATTTTACATTTTAGTGATCCAAGATCACATTGAGTCTATAGGAAAAGCCAATACTATCAAGGAGGGATGAGGTGTTGCTCAATGAGCCTCTTGCTTCATGTGCTTAGTGATATGCTCCAAAACCCTCCACTACTTTCTCACATCCACATATGACATAAACCTAAAGTCAAACTCGGCCCTACCGATTCTTTCTATCCGGCGCTGCCGAGTTCAAATGTCATAGCCACTGCCACAAACCCTAGGCAAATCGATTTCACCAATAAGGATCTCGGTCTCACCGAGATGGGAATGTAATCTCTCTGTATATGTCCATTACCAAAATCGGTCTCACCGAGTTTGTGTAATCAGTACTATTGAGATTACAATGCAAACTCTCTGGTTAACTTATTACCAAAATCGGTCCCACCGAGTTTGAGTAATCGGTCTCACCGAGTTTGCCTGACCAACTCTCTGGTTAGCTAATTACCAAAATCGGTCTCACCGAGTTTGTGTAATCGGTCTCACCGAGATTACGTTATGCCCTAACCCTAACCATATCGGTCCTACCGAGTTGCATTTCGGCCCCACCGAAAACCCTAACGGTCACTAGGTTTACTAAATCGGTCTGACCGAGTTTTATGATTTGGTCCCACCGAGTTTGGTAAATTGTGTGTAACGGTTAGATTTTGTGTGGAGGCTATATATATCCCTCCACCTCCCTCTTCATTCGTGGAGAGAGCCATCGAACAAGCCTACACTTCCAAAGATCCTATTTAGAGAGAGAACTACCTACTCATGTGTTGAGGCCAAGATATTCCATTCCAACCATATGAATCTTGATCTCTAGCCTTCCCCAATTGCTTTCCACTCATATCTTCTTTCCACCAGATCCAAATCCTATGAGAGAGAGTTGAGTGTTGGAAAGACTATCATTTGAAGCACAAGAGCAAGGAGTTCATCATCAACACACCATTTGTTACTTCTTGGAGAGTGGTGTCTCCTAGATTGGCTAGGTGTCACTTGGGAGCCTCTGACAAGATTGTGGAGTTGAACCAAGGAGTTTGTAAGGGCAAGGAGATCGCCTACTTCATGAAGATCTACCACTAGTGAGGCAAGTCCTTCGTGGGCGACGGCCATGGTGGGATAGACAAGGTTGCTTCTTCGTGGACCCTTCGTGGGTGGAGCCCTTTGTGGATCGCGCAACCGTTACCCTTTGTGGGTTGAAGTCTCCATCAACGTAGATGTACGATAGCACCACCTATCGGAACCACGACAAAAACATCCGTGTCTCCAATTGCGTTTGAATTCTCCAAACCCTTCCCTTTACATTCTTGCAAGTTGCATGCTTTATTTTCCGCTGTCTATATACTCTTTGCATGCTTGCTTGTTATGTATTGAGAATGTTAAACTTGTGCCTAAACTTTACTTAAACCTAAAAGAAGTTAAAAACTGCAACTTTGGTACTTAGTGTCTAATCACCCCCCCCCCTCTAGACACCTCTTCTCAAGATCCTACAAGTGGTATCAGAGCATTGGTCTCCATTGCCTTGGTTTAATCACCATTGGAGGAAGATGGATGAGTCTACGTTGGGGAGTCTTAGACATAGAGTGCCTATTCTTGATGGAGAGTATTTTCATGAGTGGAAAAATGATATGCTTGTAATTTTGAATCAATATCATTTGAACAAGTACATTGCTAGCCCTTGTGCACCTCATGTTGATCCTATGCATCCTACCCTTGATGAATCTATTGACATGACTAGAAATCTTAGAACTGTTAATCTTATCACTAGAGGCTTGCCTAGAAACTTAATTAGAATCTTGCCTACTTTTGAATGTGCCTACACTATATGGAAATTTCTTGAGGAACGCTTTCCAAATTATTCCTTGAAAAATCTAGATGAAATTCTCTATAAGTCTATTGCCTTGAGTAAGATGAATACTAGTGATCCTATGTTTGGTGATCGTCTATTTGAACATACCGACCTTATGCGTGCCAAAGGAGATGTTGGAATCATTGGTGATATTATTTCCGAAGCTATAAGAATTCATAAGCAAGATCATTGTCAAACTCACTCTAATGAATTACCCTCTCTAGGACTTGATCCACCACATGACGATGTTGAACATGGATACTATGATGAGGATGATGATAGTGACTTCAATCTTGATGATGCAATGAGACATTTTGGTCTTATGGCAAATCTTCGGGGATATGTGTGAGGAGGAAAGGAATGGGTTCTTGACAGTGGATGTACCGATCACATGACCGGAGATAAAGACATGTTTCGTGAGCTTGCTGAAAATGATAGTCCTCGAAAGTATGTCACTTTCGGTGACAACTCAAAGGGTAAGGTGGTTGGCCTTGGTAAGGTGGCCATCTCACCAAAAGCTCCATTCAGAATGTCATGCTCGTTGAATCTCTTGGCTACAACTTACTTTCGATATCTAGACTTGCTGATTTCGGTTTCAATGTCCTATTCTGAAGTAGATTGTCATGTGTTTCGTCGAGACAATCATAAAATGGTCTTTACTGTATACGTAGAGGTGATCTTTACATTGTTGATTTCTCTAAAAGGCACAACCTAAAACTTGCTTCATTGCTAAATCCTCAAAAGGTTGGTTATGGCATGACGACTAGGTCACGTTGGCATGAGAAATCTTGACAAGCTTATTAAAGGAAATCATATCCTTGGAGTTAACGATGTCATATTTGATAAGGATAGACTTTGCAGTGCTTGTCAAGCAGGTAAACAGGTCGGAGGAAGGCGTCCCGTGAAGAACATCATGACCACAAGGAGGCCACTCGAGCTACTTCATATGGATCTCTTTGGTCCCAACGCTTACAAAAGTCTCGGTGGAAATTCTTTTGGTCTAGTTATAGTTGATGATTTTTCAAGATTTACGTGGGTGTTCTTTCTCGATGATAAATCGCAGGTCCAAAAGATCTTCAAAAACTTCGCTAGGAAGGCCCAAAATCAGTTTGAAGTGAAGATCAAGAAGGTTAGTAGCGACAGTTCAAGAACTCATTTGTGGACTCCTTTCTTGACGAAGAGGGGATTTCACACGTGTTCTCGACTACGTAAACACCTCAACAAAATGGAGTTGTTGAGAGAAAGAACCGGGCAGCTCATCGAAATGGCGAGAACGATGCTTGATGAGTACAAGACGCCGAAGCACTTTTGGGCAGAAGCGGTTGGGACAGCTTGTCATGCAACAAATCGCTTTTATCTTCACAAGCTACTCGGCAAGACAGCATTCGATCTCCTCACCGGTAACAAACCCCAAGTTGGATACTTTCGAGTATTCGGCTCAAAGTGCTACATTCTTGATAAGCATCGTCGTTCAAAGTTTGCTCCTAAGTCTCATGAAGGTTTCCTACTAGGTTATGGCTCAAACTCTCACACATACCGTGTCTACAACAATTTCACCCGAAAGGTTGAAGAGACGGTAGATGTGAAGTTTGATGATTCTAACGGCTCGCAAGTAGAGCAATTGCCAATTGATGTAGGAGACAAAGACCCTTCGGAAGCAATCCAAGACTTGTCTATTGGCAAGGTCCGTCCAACGGAGGTGAAGGAGAGTACCTCGTCTGTCCAAGTAGAAGCTTCTACTTCACGACAAGGTGAACCAAGAGTTGATACGGAAGCATCCACAAGTGGAACACACCAAGATGACGAAAACGAGGAAGAACATCACGAACGTCAACAACCTCCTTCTCCACCTCGACAAGAGAACGACAACGCCAACAATGAAGATGATCAAGAAGAAGAAGAACAAGATGAAGAAGATGTTCAACCGAGACCCAAGCAAAAGCTTTCACGAGTTCGAGCAAGAATTGCTAAAGACCATCCTGTCGAGCAAATCTACAATGATATTCAAACCGGGAGAATCACTTGCTCTAAAACTCGTTTAGCTAACTTTTGTGAAAACTATTCTTTCGTCTCTAGCATTGAACCTATGAAGGTCGAAGAAGCATTGGAAGATCCGGATTGGATAAATGCTATGCGTGAAGAGCTACACAACTTTGAGAGAAACCAAGTTTGGACATTGGTTGAGAAGCCCGACAACAACCACAATATCATCGGTACCAAATGGGTATTTCGCAACAAGCAAGATGAAGATGGACAAGTAGTTCGCAACAAAGCACGTCTCGTCGCCCAAGGCTACACACAGTCAAAGGTATGGACTATGGTGAGACTTATGCTCCCGTTGCTAGACTTGAGTCCATTCGCATCTTACTTGCCTATGCTAATCACCATAATATCACCTTGTACCAAATGGAAATTAAAAGTGCTTTTCTAAATGGTGAAATAGAGGAGGAAGTTTATGTTAAACAACCTCCCGGCTTTGTCAATCCTAAGAAACCAAACCATGTTTACAAACTTCACAAAGCCCTTTATGGTCTTAAACAAGCTCCTAGAGCTTGGTATAAATGCTTGACCAAGTTCCTTCTTGAAAAAGGCTTTGAAACTGGGAAAATTGATTCCACACTTTTTTACTAAAAGGGTTAATGGAGAACTATTTGTGTGCCAAATCTATGTTGATGATATTATATTTGGATCAACTAACCCTCATTTTAGTGAAAAGTTTGGAAAGCTAATGTCGGAGAAGTTTGAGATGTCAATGATGAGTGAACTCAAATTCTTTCTTGGCTTGCAAATCAAGCAAACTAAGGAAGGTACTTTTGTCTCTCAAACGAAGTACACTAAGGACTTATTCAAGAAGTTCAATATGCAAGAGTGCAAAGGTATGTCTACACCCATGCAGACTAGTGGACATCTTGATTTGACCAAAGATGGTAAACCGGTTGATCAAAAGGTTTATCGCTCTATGATTGGATCATTGTTATACCTATGTGCTTCACGTCCCGATATTATGCTAAGTGTGTGCATGTGTGCAAGATATCAAGCTGCTCCTAAAGAATGTCATCTTAAGGCCGTAAAAATGATAGTGAGATACTTAATTCATACACCAAATTTTGGCATTTCGTCTCCTAAGAGGGCCTCTTTCGATCTTGTTGGCTACTCCGACTCAGACTATGCCGGAGACAAGGTTGATAGAAAGTCCATTTCGGGTACTTGTCAATTTCTTGGTAGATCTCTTGTGTCTTGGTCCTCCAAGAAACAAAACTTCGGTATCCTTATCTACCGCCGAAGCGGAGTACATTGCCGCTGGTTCATGTTGTGCTCAATTACTTTGGATGACCCAAACTCTTAAAGATTACGGGATATATGTGAAACATGTTCCACTACTTTGTGACAATGAAAGTGCTATCAAAATTGGTCATAATCCCGTACAACATTCTCGAACTAAGCATATTGAAGTTCGTCATCATTTCATTCGAGATCATGTTGCTAAAGGTGACATTAATCTTAAGCATGTTCGCACCGAAAAGCAATTAGCAGATATATTTACTAAACCCCTTGATGAGAAAGTGTTTTGCAGGTTGAGAGGAGAATTTGTAACATCCCAAATTTTCAATTTGGAATGTTATATATTAAGTCATCATGCATATCATATTTTCCTGCATTTTGCCGATCCTAGAAATTTCACGCAACTCAAGGACCCTCGGAGAGAGTTGGAGATTTCATTATTTTCATATTTGGGTTTTCTCAAATTTTGAAAATAGGATCATTTGGATTTATTTATTTTATCTTCAAATATTTTTCCAATAAAAAATAAGAGAGGGAATAATATGACTTTCCCAAAATTTAGGAAAAATGAAGATTTAATAGATAAATCAAGTTTTGGATTTTTCGGAGTTTATTTGCTTTAGGGAAAAAATGAGTATTTTAAAAATTTTGCATTTTGGCCCCGTATTAAAGTTCATTTTGTTCGACTCATTTTTAGGAGTCGGGAAAGATTTATTTTATTAAATTTGGAGTTCGTTTAGATTTTCTTTAATTCGTTTTTCTGTTTAAAAACCTGCGCCCTTTGGGCCAAGGGCCCACCCATTAACCTCCGCTGCCCAGCCGCCTCCCCTTGCGCTCCTTGGGAGGAGTCCCCGCCGCCGCCGCCCGAGTCCGGCTCAGCCACGCCTCACGCCGCCGCCGCCGTTGCCCCCCTCCCAAGCAACCCCTCCCTCCCTCCTTATAAGCCGCCTCAACCCACCCCACCACCCAGCGCTGCCGCCCAACCCATGACCCCGTGCCGCCGGGAGCCGCCTGGTGCCGTTGCCGCCGCCAGTGCCTGCCGCGCCGCCCGGTGCCCCGTCGCCCGCCGCCCCAAGCCGACCCAGCGGAGCCGGTGCCCTGGCGACCTCGCGGAGGTAGCCGCCGCCACACCCGGTCTGGTTTTGTTTTAAAACCGTCCGGTTTTCTTTTCGTTGTTCGGTTTTTAAAAAACCTAGATCGGTTTTTGGTTTAGTTAATTAGTGAACGTCACGGTCCGTTCGTTTTTAACGAACGCGTTATTGATTAGTTTCTGTTAACGAACATCCGTTCGTTTAACCGTTCATCGTTTTTCTTTTAAGTCGGATTTAATCCGTTATTTTCCGATTTTGATTTCAGATCCAATCTTCGAATCAGTTTATCTTCTCGCTCGTTTATCGGAATCAGGTGATTCAAGCGCCCGGAGTTTCGTTTCGAAACCGCCGTTCCGACTAATCCACTTAAACAAAGTTTTGCTACTGTAAAATTTGACCTAGTTTCAAATTGCTAGAACCGAGTCGTTTTCTTTCGACGTTTGACTTTCGTTGCTTTATTTGATTCGATTCTTTTGCAACCAGGGTTCTTAAGTTGAACTTTCTGGTTAGATCTTTCATTCGAGATTTACCTGCATTAGATGAGTACTTATTGTATGCTTGTTGTTTCTCTGCGATAGATCACCCAGTGCGCCGCTTGTTACTTCGAGTCTCTAGGTTTCATGGATCGTCGACAAGGCAAGTAACACTTGATCATATCTTTTCTACTACCCAGTTTTTATGCATTAGATCAATCCTCAAACACTTGCATGATTAGGATCTAATTAAATTGTGGGATGGGAAGTAGATTGAGGTAGTACCTATTACCTGTTTTACTTTTGAAACCTTGGGAGTTACTTCTACGTTTGCTTATTATGCCATGCTATGTTAGTAGACGTGGATTGGGTGAGTGATATCCATGACAGATGTGAGATTGTTAATTAATGGATTATCTAAGGTGGCAACTTAAACACACGTCTGGGTGGATTGAGGCACCTGGTTTCTATCAGGACTTGCCTGTTTTTCTTCGGACCGCCACCCAGGCTCAAAGGGCTCATAAGATTTTTCAAACTAGAAACTTCCGTGTGCAGCCACAAGCCATTATGGGCTCTGGCATAGTTGACTAAGTTGTGCGAACTCTTACGGGTAGGCTAGCTGATGTAGGGGATGTAGGTTGGTACGGTCTACCCACATGTAAGGTGCTAGTGCTTACGAAAGACTATGTCTCGGTCATCCGTCTCTCAAACACCTTGCAGTACGAGAACCAAACGGAGGCGATCGAGTCTTGTGGGGAAAAGTGCGCAAACCTCTGCAGAGTGTATAAACTAATCATGATTAGCCGTGTCCCCGGTTATGGACATCTTGAGTATCTAGTACTTGAATATCATGTGAATCTCAACATGTTACTCTAATTAATATTGTTGGGTTTTTAATGAGTACTTTTTAATTGGGATTGAGGATGCTGTCAACCATTCTCAATGTTTAACAACCACCATGATAGTTAAACAAATTTATTCCTTTGCAGTAGGGAAAAATTAGCTTTATGCAAAACTGTAACCATAGAGCTTTTCCACCAGCCATATATGCATGTAGTGTAGGCTTATTCCTTCATTGCTCTCTATGTGTTACTTTGCCAGCATATTCCATGTGCTGACCCGTTTTCGGGCTGCAACTTTCATGTTGCAGACTTTTCAGACGACGAGTAAGGTGTTTTAGGTCGTGGTTCTATACTCAGTGATGCCGATGGAGTTGATGGACTCACTTATCTTCCAAGTCTTCCGCTGTTATCGTATTTAGATGGCCTTAAGCCATACTTTCAATAAGTCCTCTTTTGGACAACGATGTAATAAGTGTGTGATTGCTACTCTGTTATAAATCCTTCGAAGTACTGTGTGGTGTCAGCATTACTGATCCAGGGATGACGCCTGAGCACAGAGACTTGATCCATTCGGGTCTGGTCGCTACAACGATGTAATGATATGATCGAATTGAAGAATGCGAAGGGAAGGATCATCAAACTTGAAGGAGAACTGAAGTCAACACGTAAGGACTACATGGACGAGATTGTAGCTCTAGCAAGACACAATAACGATCTTAAGTACGAGATTGAAGAATTCAAGAAGAAATTGGCACTCAAGAATGAAGACCAGTACGCCGATTGTCCAATCGACTACATCAACATCGACGACACCGACTCAGATCCAAGTGAACCCGACTTTGAAGATGAAGTCGAGCGGACATAATGGAGTCTTCCACGGTTCAAATTAGTAGATGACCCCCACATATTAGTAGTATTTCCTCCATGTAACATTTTAGTACACTCACTTTTGCGATAGTTAGATCGTTGTAAGCCCTTTGTTTGAATTGAATGAAGTGATTTTGTGTGCATTTGCTCATATACATTTGGGTAGTGTTTCCCCTTAGACCCCACTCTATTCTTAATTTCTCGTCTTTTCTAAAACCATCAGATGCCTCCGAGACGCGACCCCGGATTTGTTTTCCCGCCAGAGATCACCCAGTTGAGTCAGCAGCAGAACACTTTGATCCAAACACTAGTGTAGAATCAAGGCAACAACAACAACCCAGCGCCACCACCACCACCTGCGGATCACTTGACACGTTTCTTAAGACTGAATCCGCCAGTGTTTTCCAGTAGCACCGAGCCGATAGTAGCAGATGATTGGCTCCGTAAGATAGGAAGGGAGTTGACCACTGCAGGATGTACAGATGGAGAGAAGGTGACGTTTGCTGCACACCAACTTGAAGGACCAGCAGACATGGTGGGAGAATTTTACAGCCACTTACCCTATAGATACCGTCACATGGGATCAGTTTAAAGAAGCTTTCCGCCTTGCCCATGTCTCGGCAGGGAGGTATGGCCATGAAGAAGCGTGAGTTTCGCAATTTACGCCAAGGAGGAAGGATCATTGGCGATATGTGGATGATTTTAGTAAGTTAGCACGTTATGCCCCAGATGACGTTGCTACAGATGCAACTAAGCAGGAGAAGTTTCTGGAAGGACTGAATGATGAGTTAAGCATGCAGTTGATGGTAGCAAGTTTCAATAACTACCAGGAGTTGGTAGACAGAGCCCTCATGATTGAAGGAAAGCAACAGCAAGTTGAGAACCGCAAGAGGAAGTATGGGCAGGGGAAGTATAACTCTGGAGCCCAATGAAGCCCGTTATACCCCTAAACAGGAGTCCGGTTTCAGCATACCCATGGAGGAGGTAATTCACACAACCATAATGGCACCAAGAATGGGAACGGGAATGGAGGAAGCAATGGACAGAACCGCACCAACCCGTCAACACCACCCAAGGTAGACCTGAGTCACATCACTTGCTTTAAGTGCCGCAAGACTGGGCCTTACGCAAACGAATGTCTAGAAGGCCAGAATGGAAATGGCAATGGAAGCACAGGAAATAAGCCAAACCCTTTCAACAGGGGACGGTGAAGCACATTGATGTGGAGGAGGTTGAAGACCAGCCCGATGCAAAGAATCGGTAAGTTTTGGTTAAGTCATTTACTGCGGTTGTTCTTTTCGATACGGTGCATCGCATTCATACATATCGAGAGGATTTGTGGATAAGTACAAATTACCGACCCAAGCCCTTAGGTCACCCATGCTAGTAACCTCACCCGGAGCAGAATACATGGCTAGTATATGGTGTGATCGATTGCCATTAAGGATTGGACACTATGTTTTTCCCTCGGACCTAATAGTTCTGGAATCCCAAGGATTGGATGTGATATTAGGCATGGATTGGTTATCGAAGTATGGAGGAACATAGATTGCGCCACTAAGTCAATTTTGCTCACCACACCGTAAGGAAGAAGGATCAAGTACGATTATTACGACATGAGCCGAGGAAACCTGGATAAATTCCTTATCGTGAATTGTGCGGGAAGAAGTACCAGTGGTGAAGGATTTCCCTGATGTATTTCCGGAAGAGTTACCAGGAATGCCACCGGATAGAGACATTGAGTTTTTTATTGAACTTTTGCCAGGAACAGGTCCAATATCGAAGCGACCATACAGGATGCCCGCACAGGATTTGGCGGAAATCAAGAAGCATATTAAGGAGCTATTGGATAAAGGTTTTATACGCCCAAGTTCTTCGCCTTGGGGATCACCCGTACTGTTAGTGGAGAAGAAGGATGGATCTTTAAGGATGGTTGTTGATTATCGTGGATTGAATGAAGTAACAATCAAGAACAAGTACCCACTACCAATGATAAATGATCTGTTTGATAAATGCGCAAGGAGCTAAAGTGTTTTCCAAGATCGATTTGCGATCAGGGTACCATCAGTTGAAGATTCGAGAGCAGGACATACCTAAGACAACATTTACCACGAGATATGGACTGTATGAGTACACCGTTATGTCATTTGGACTAACTAACGCGCCAGCCTATTTCATGAACCTGATGAACAAAGTGTTTATGGAGTTTTTGGATAAGTTCGTCGTGGTGTTCATAGATGATATTTTGGTTTTCTCGAAGAATGAAGAGGAACATAAGGAACATTTGCGATTGGTTTTGGAGAAACTAAGGGAACACCAGTTATATGCCAAATTCAGCAAATGTGAGTTTTGGCTAAAGGAAGTTGGATTTCTTGGACATGTTATATCCGGAGAAGGAATAGCAGTTGACCCCACAAAGGTTGAGGCCGTAACCAAATGGGAAGCACCAACGACAGTTGGAGAGATCCGGAGTTTCCTTGGACTCGCAGGATACTACCGAAGATTCATTGAGAATTTCTCAAGGATTTCAAAGCCTATGACAGAATTGCTGAAAAAGGATACCAAGTTCATATGGACTGAGGATTGTGAGGCAAGTTTTCAGGAGTTGAAGAAAAGATTGGTTACCTCACCAGTGTTAATTTTGCCGGATCAAACCAAGGATTATGAGGTGTATTGCGACGCTTCACGTCGAGGACTTGGAGCAGTGCTTATGCAAGAAGGAAGAGTTGTTTCGTATGCTTCACGACAGCTTAAGCCTCATGAGTTGAATTATGCCACACATGATTTGGAGTTAGCAGCCGTTGTGCATGCATTGAAAACTTGGAGACATTTTCTCATTGGAAATCATTGTGAGGTGTACACGGATCACAAGAGTTTGAAGTACATCTTCACACAGAAGGAATTGAATCTCAGATAGAGGAGATGGTTGGAGCTTATCAAAGATTATGATATGAGATTGCATTATCACCCCGGGAAGGCTAACGTTGTAGCAGACGCATTGAGCCGTAAGAGCCACGTCAATACCCTAATGATGGGAGGAATACCCAATGAGTTGATCGAGGACCTTCGAGAGCTATGTTTGGAAATAGTCCCGAGAGGCTATGTAGCAGCATTAGAGATTCAGTCTACATTGATGGACAAAATCAGAGAAGCTCAAAAGGCAGATAAGGAAGTTGCCTCTATAAAGGAGAAAATGAGCGAAGGAAAAGCTAAGGGATTTCGTGACGATGAGCACGATACCCTATGGTTTGAGGACCGTGTTTATGTGCCAAACGACCCGGAGATCAGGAAGTTGATTTTGCAAGAAGCCCATGATTCACCCTATTCGATTCACCCTGGGAATACCAAGATGTATTTGGATTTGAAGAATACTTTCTGGTGGACCGGAATGAAGAAGGATATTGCGGAGTATGTAGCAGTTTGCGATGTATGTCAGAGAGTGAAGGCAGAGCATCAGAAGCCAGCAGGATTGTTGCAACCATTGCCGATACCCGAATGGAAGTGGGATAAACTAGGCATGGATTTCATCACAGGTTTGCCAAAGACTCGTTACGGCTATGACTCGATTTGGGTTATAGTCGACCGCTTGTGAAGGTAGCTCATTTCATTCCAGTCAAGACTACCTATAGCAGTGCTAAGTTGGCAAAGATATACATGACCAGAATTGTGTGTTTACACGGAGTTCCGAGGAGTATCATATCAGATAGGGGAACCCAATTTACCTCAAAGTTTTGGAATCAGTTGCACGAAACATTGGGAACCAGGTTGGAATTCAGTACAGCTTTTCACCCACAGACCGATGGACACACTGAGAGAGTCAATCAGATTTTGGAGGATATGCTGAGAGCTTGTGCACTAGATTATGGATCTAGTTGGGATGAAAATTTGCCGTATGCAGAGTTTTCTTATAACAACAGTTACCAAACCAGCTTGAAGATGGCACCTTTCGAGGCTTTGTACGGAAGGAGGTGCAGGACACCGTTATCATGGGACGAAACTGGAGATCGTCAGTTGTTTGGACCAGATTTGATTAAGGAGTCGGAACAGAAGGTTAAGTTGATTCGCGATAGGCTCAAGGTAGCCCAGTCCAGACAGAAAAGCTATGCGGATTCAAAACGCAAGGCGATGGAATATGAAGTTGGAGACAGAGTTTATCTTAGAGTATCCCCGCTTCGAGGAGTTAAGCGCTTTGGAGTTAAAGGAAAATTAGCACCACGTTCGTTGGACCGTATAAGATTTTGCAACGCATGGGAGAAGTTGCTTATAAACTGGAATTGCGGAGGGACTGTCGGGAGTTCATCATGTATTCCATATTTCTCGGTGAAGAAATGTCACGCCGAGATGGCGGAAGTACCATTAAGAGATCTGATGCCGCTTGAAGCAATTCAGTTGCAGGATGATTTGACATATGAGGAAAGACCAGTCAAGATTCTCGATTATGCCAGAGTTACTCGCAGCAAGGTTATCATGTTTTGCAAGGTTCGGTGGAGCCACCATCTCGAGGATGAAGCCACAGGGAAAGAGAGGAAGATTTGCTCAAGGACCACCCTCACCTATTTTCTAGCCAACCCGAATCTCGAGGGCGAGATTCATCTTAAGGGGGGTAGGTTTGTAACATCCCAAATTTTCAATTTGGAATGTTATATATTAAGTCATCATGCATATCATATTTTCCTGCATTTTGCCGATCCTAGAAATTTCACGCAACTCAAGGACCCTCGGAGAGAGTTGGAGATTTCATTACTTTCATATTTGGGTTTTCTCAAATTTTGAAAATAGGATCATTTGGATTTATTTATTTTATCTTCAAATATTTTTTCCAATAAAAAAATAAGAGAGGGAATAATATGACTTTCCCAAAATTTAGGAAAAATGAAGATTTAATAGATAAATCAAGTTTTGGATTTTTCGGAGTTTATTTGCTTTAGGGAAAAATGAGTATTTTAAAATTTTTGCATTTTGGCCCCGTATTAAAGTTCATTTTATTCGGCTCATTTTTAGGAGTCGGGAAAGATTTATTTTATTAAATTTGGACTTCGTTTAGATTTTCTTTAATTTGTTTTTCTGTTTAAAAAAAAACCCCCCGTGCCCACTTTGGGCCAAGGCCAACCCGGCCCAACCGCCCGCCCAGCCCGCCCCTCCTCCTCATACGCTCCCACTTGGGAGGAGTCCCCGCCCGCCGCCCGAGTCGGCTCAGGCCACGCCTCACGCGCCGCCGCCGTTGCCCCCCTCCCAAGCAACCCCACCCTCCCTCCTTATAAGCCGCCCCCTCAACCCACCCCACCACCCAGCGCCTTGCCGCCCAACCCAGCCCCGCTTGGCCGGAGCCGCCGCCGGTGTCCGTCGCCGCCGCCGGTGCCCCCTCGCCGCTGCCCCTAAGCCGACCCCGCCGGAGCCCGGTGCCCCGCCGGCGACCTCGCCGGAGGTAGCCGCCGCGCCACACCCCCCCGGTCTGGTTTTGTTTTAAAAACCGTCCGGTTTTCTTTCGTTGTTCGGTTTTTTAAAAAAAAACCTAGATCGGTTTATTTTCTTTTTTTTTCTTTTTTTGGTTTAGTTAATTAGTGAACGTTCGCCGGTCCGTTCGTTTTAACGAACGCGTTCGCCGGTTAGTTTCTGTTAACGAATGTACGTTCGTTTAACCGTTCGTCGTTTTTCTTTTAAGTCGGATTTAATCCGTTATTTTCCGATTTCGATTTCAGATCCAATCTTGAATCAGTTTATCTTCTCGCCGTTTATCGGAATCAGGTGATTCAAGCGCCTGGAGTTTCGTTTCGAAACCGCCGTTCCGACTAATCCACTTAAACAAAGTTTTGCTACTGTAAAATTTGACCTAGTTTCAAATTGCTTGAACCGAGTCATTTTCTTTCGACGTTTGACTTTCGTTGCTTTATTTGATTCGATTCTTTTGCAACCAGGGTTCTTAAGTTGAACTTTCTGGTTAGATCTTTCATTCGAGATTTACCTGTTCATTAGATGAGTACTTATTGTATGCTTGTTGTTTGTCTGCGATAGATCACCCTTGAGTGCGCCGCTTGTTGCTTCGAGTCTCTAGGTTTCGCGGATCGTCAGCAAGGCAAGTAACACTTGATCATATCTTTTCTACTACCCAGTTTTTATGCATTATATCAATCCTCAAACACTTGCATGATTAGGATCTAATTAAATTATGGGATGGGAAGTAGATTGAGGTAGTACCTATTACCTGTTTTACTTTTGAAACCTTGGGAGTTACTTCTACGTTTGCTTATTATGCCATGCTATGCTAGTAGACGTGGATTGGGTGAGTGATATCCATGACAGATGTGAGATTGTTAATTAATGCTTTATCTAAGGTGGCAACTTAAACACACATCTGGGTGGATTGAGGCACCTGGTTTCTATCAGGACTTGCCTGTTTTTCTTCGGACCGCCACCCAGGCTCAAAGGGATCATAAGATTTTCAAGCTAGAAACTTCCGTGTGCAGCCACGAGCCATTATGGGCTCTGGCATAGTTGACTAAGTTGTGCGAACTCTTACGGGTAGGCTAGCTGATGTAGGGGATGTAGGTTGGTACGGTCTACCCACATGTAAGGTGCAAGTGCGTCTGAAAGACTATGTCTCGGTCATCCATCTCTCAAACACCATGCAGTGCGAGAACCAAACGGAGGCGATCGAGTCTTGTGGGGAAAAGTGCGCAAACCTCTGCAGAGTGTATAAACTAATCATGATTAGCCGTGTCCCCGGTTATGGACATCTTGAGTATCTAGTACTTGAATATCATGTGAATCTCAACATGTTACTCTAATTAATATTGTTGGGTTTTTAATGAGTACTTTTTAATTGGGATTGAGGATCGTCAACCATTCTCAATGTTTAACAACCACCATGATAGTTAAACAAATTTATTCCTTTGCAGTAGGGAAAAATTAGCTTTATGCAAAGCTGTAACCATAGAGCTTTTCCACCAGCCATATATGCATGTAGTGTAGGCTTATTCCTTCATTGCTCTCTATGTGTTACTTTGCGGCATATTCCATGTGTCAATTGACCCGTTTTCAGGCTGCAACTTTCATGTTGCAGACTTTTCAGACGACGAGTAAGGTGTTTTAGGTCGTGGTTCTATACTCAGTGATGCCGATGGAGTTGATGGACTCACTTATCTTCCAAGTCTTCCGCTGTTATCGTATTTAGATGGCCTTAAGCCATACTTATTGTAATAAGTCCTCTTTTGGACAACGATGTAATAAGTGTGTGATTGCTACTATGTTATAAATCCTTCGAAGTACTGTGTGGTGTCAGCATTACTGATCCAGGGATGACTCCTGAGCACAGAGACTTGATCCATTCGGGTCTGGTCGCTACAGAATTGAACATCATTGATGCTTCAAACTTGGAGTAGAAACTCCATTGGATACATGCAAGACATGAGCTTATGACTAATCCATGATATCTCTCTTATGTTGAAAATATTATATCTTGGATATATTTGCATCTTGCATGTTATCTAATCCATGTAGGTACTTGGTGGAATCAAATTCCATGAGATTGTAATCTACTCACATCTTGAGCAATCTCTACATCACCAAGTCTCTACACTATGGTGGCTGAATACAAGGAAGCATGGAATCACTCAAACATATCCTTTGACAAACTCTTTGTTGAGCTTCATAATTATCTTTTTTGGATGCACAAGTGCTCTTCCTTGCAAGAACTAACCCATGTAGGTAGATGGACTCAAATTCCAAGTGGTGCTCCCAACTCTTGATGAGCTACATCAACCTTGAGCAATCCACACAAGTTCAACTACATGGTCAACACCACCAACCAAGGTATGGTATTCCATCTTAGAGAAGCTTTACTCCGAGACATGAGCTAAAGCAACTCGACAAGATGTGAATACATCAAGATGCTTAAACGAAAAATGGTAACCCCATTTTGAGCTTAAACGATGAGTATGACCTATGATCAAGTGATCTCACTTGACTCCTAAGTCAATATACTCTAACATAGGTGACTTTGTCACCGACCATCTCTACATGAAGTTCTCTCGTGTTCTTTCCTGTGTTTTTTGCATTTGTCTCATGCATATTTGTTTCCCCTTTTTAAAAAAACTTCATCTAGATTTCTTTCTTTTCTTTTCAGTTGCTCTGCATTTCTTGCATCCAATTCATTGCACATCATTTAGTTAATTCCTTGCAAGTCTTTGTGAGATCTTTCTAGTCTAGTGAGCTGAGGTGACAAGTGTTTTCTCTGTGATGAACTCGGTTTCACCGATTTGTTGTTTTCGGTCCAACTTGAATCCTTCCAGTACAACCGAAGCATACCACTCGGTGCCATCGATTTCACAACAGGAAAAACAATTTGCCACTTATTCTGTGTTTCTTCGGATCCAGCTCCACTCAATGAATCTTGTCCTCTACAAGCATCACAATTTTATCCAGTGCTTTGTGTTGTGACTCAAGGACCAAACCCATTCACAACAAATTCCAGAAGACCCTTCTTGGAAATTGATGTCAAAGGGGGAGGAGAGATCACATCAAAGCTTATCATCACTTCCAAAAGGGAGGGAGTATTAAGAGGGAGAAAGAGATCTCTAGGGGGACAGAATACTCAAGTAGAAAGTATTTCTCAAGGATCCCAGATGCTTGGTGTTCAAGAGGAGAGATGCCACATGTGTTTTTGGGGGAAAGACATGTTCATATGTGCTTATTTGCATTAAGCCCTGTTCTTTTATATCTTTCAGCTCTGATTTTCAGCTCTGATTTTCTGTTCCCTATCTTCTCCCAGTATCCCATGCTAGATTCAGGGGGAGCAAGATGTCTAAGGGAAAGGAATCATTCAAATTCATTGCATATCTTTACTCTTGGGGACATGTCTAATCCAATGTGGTACTTAGTACTCACTCTCTACGTGTCATCCCAGTCTTGGTATCCTTGTGGTTTCCTTTGTTTGCTCTGGCTAGTAGATGTACCTGTGTTATCTAACCTTGTTTGTGCAGGTTCATTCCACCCTAAGGCAACTCAAGACTACAAGGTAAGTATATGCATCACACTCATGTGTATGAGGAATTCTTGCTGATGTACATACTGTTTGCAAGAAGGACTCATGAGCATGAAGGTACTTTCTTTAATATTCTTTGCTCTGATGCATATGGCCAAGATACATGTAACACATTGCCTACTCTATCATGGTTATGCTCTCACATGCTTCTATATTCAATACTCACATGATTGCATACATGTAGGGGGAGCCTATGCTTGTTACATGTCTTTCCGAAGCTTTACTTGCTATTCTTTATATCTTCATCTAAAGCTTTGATGTATGTTGCCATCAATTACCAAAAAGGGGGAGATTGAAAGAACAAGTGCTCCCTAGGTGGTTTTGGTAATTAATGTCAACATATCTCTTGTTGGACTAACACTTTTATCTAGTATGTTTCAGACAAGTTCAACAATGGAGTGGCATGGACTAAAGGATGTGGGAACTCCTTCAAGATGCTAAGGACAAAGGATTGGCTCAAGCTTCAAGCTCAAGACTCTACATTTTACATTTTAGTGATCCAAGATCACATTGAGTTTATAGGAAAAGCCAATACTATCAAGGAAGGATGAGGTGTTGCTTAATGAGCCTCTTGCTTCATGTGCTTAGTGATATGCTCCAAAACCCTCCACTACTTTCTCACATCCACATATGACCTAAACCTAAAGTCAAACTCGACCCTAGCGATTCTTTCTATCCGGCGCCACCGAGTTCAAATGTCATAGCCACTGCCACAAACCCTAGGCAAATCTGTTTCACCAATAGGGATCTCGGTCTCACCGAGATGGTATTGTAATCTCTCTGTGTATGTCCAATACCAAAATTGGTCTCACCGAGTTTGTGTAATCGGTACTACCAAGATTACAATGCAAACTCTTTGGTTAACTTATTACCAAAATCGGTCCCACCGAGTTTGAGTAATCGGTCTCACCGAGTTTGCCTGACCAACTCTCTGGTTAGCTAATTACCAAAATCGGTCTCACCGAGTTTGTGTAATCGGTCTCCCTGAGATTACGTTATGCCCTAACCCTAACCATATCTGTCCTACCGAGTTGCATTTCGGCCCCACCGTAAACCCTAACGGTCACAAGGTTTACTAAATCGGTCTGACCGAGTTTTATGATTCGGTCCCACCGAGTTTGGTAAATTGTGTGTAAGGTTAGATTTTGTGTGGAGGCTATATATACCCCTCCACCTCCTCTTCATTCATGGAGAGAGCCACCAGAACAAGCCTACACTTCCAGCATCCTATTTCTGAGAGAGAACTACCTACTCATGTGTTGAGGCCTAGATATTCCATTCCAACCATATGAATCTTGATCGCTAGCCTTCCCCAAGTTGCTTTCCACTCAATCTTCTTTCCACCAGATCCAAATCCTATGAGAGAGAGTTGAGTGTTGGGGTGACTATCATTTGAAGCACAAGAGCAAGGAGTTCATCATCAACACACCATTTGTTACTTCTTGGAGAGTGGTGTCTCCTAGATTGGCTAGGTGTCACTTGGGAGCGTCCGACAAGATTGTGGAGTTGAACCAAGGAGTTTGTAAGGGCAAGGATATCGCCTACTTCGTGAAGATCTACCGCTAGTGAGGCAAGTCCTTCGTGGGCGACGGCCATGGTGGGATAGATAAGGTTGCTTCTTCGTGGACCCTTCGTGGGTGGAGCCCTCCGTGGACTCGCGCAACCGTTACCCTTCATGGCTTGAAGTCTCCATCAACGTGGATGTACGATAGCACCACCTATCGGAACCACGACAAAAACATCCGTGTCTCCAATTGCCTTTGAATTCTCCAAACCCTTCCCTTTACATTCTTGCAAGTTGCATGCTTTATTTTCCGCCACCCATATACTCTTTGCATGCTTGCTTGTTATGTATTGAGAATGTTAAACTTGTGCCTAAACTCCACTTAAACCTAAAAGAAGTTAAAAACTGCAACTTTGGTACTTAGTGTCTAATCACCCCCCTCTAGACACCTCTTCTCAAGATCCTACAGATACAAAGGAACATTTCTAAGATTAGCTCGGAACATAAGGAATAACCAAACACAACCAGGTCTGTGTTGGCAGAAAGTCAAGGATGTCATTGATGATATCACAAATCATCGAAGAGCAAGGATGGTATTTTTCAACATGAATTCGATTGACATCTCTGAAGAAATCAAGTGTTGACGGTGATCACGACAAATTTTGTCGGGAGATTATAGGAAGATGCCATCAAGCAGCGACGACAACAAACAAAAGGAAAGATGAAGTGAAAGGCCATGAGAACCACGGATTCGACACAAGCTCGAAATCAAACTTGTTGTTCGAGATGAAATGATAGGATGCGGAAGATCGACGCAAGCTTTGCTCGTCGTCGGAAGTTGCTCCGGGCATAAGGACCAGGTAGCATAGTTAAAATTAGCACGATAGTGATATAGCCAATCAGGCTAGGAATTAAGTGAGGTGGTATCTAACTCCCCAGCAACAAAGTACTAGGAGTGTTGTATCACCGAGTGGAATTGATTCATTGTTCGGTGGTCTCGGTTGACGACAACCCAGATGCCGTGGAGTTACTATGACAGGGGAAAATACCACTCCATCGAAAAGTTCATAGGACATAGTACAATAGGATAATATCCTCGAGACAGTAGGGGGGTAATACTCGAGATAGTTCAATATAGGGGTTGGACAAGCATATTTATTTGTAGAACAAGTGCTTTAACTTGCCCGCGAAATGGGATCAAAGAAGAACAATCATGGTCGGGACCAGGATTGCAAAGGACCAAATATAGATACCAGATGAACTTATACCAAGGGGAATTATTTTTACGAGCAACTTCCATGATAAGTTCTACATCGGGTCCATGGGTATGAACACAAAGTTCAAGGTCAACTCCCACTTCTCCAATGCATAACCTTTCATCCACTTCTCGTTTTAGGAGAAGTTGTAATATTGAAATTTTATCTGGCAAAATACCAGAAGAGTATGATTCGTGAAAACTCTCGGGTTCATACAAATTAGGGAAGGCATAGGTCAAACCCATCGGGGCATCTTAGGAACATATACTGCAAACTTTAGGAGTAAATATCACCAGCTCGAAAGCAAAGCATGGTTGAGAAGGCAGAGGATACAATTTACCGAAGGTATTATATGCCTATGGAAATGATCACAAGGTTATTAAATATGAAGGACGCTGTCGGATGAAGTCCAACAAAGGATCTGGTGGTCCACAAGGGTTCTGATGTGAGCAACGGTACTCAACCAGAAGAAGAAGAACAAATGCAAGGAGATCAGATTGTAGAAACCACTGACTAATTCAAAGCACAAATGCAAAGGAATTATGATTTCCAAAACATGGGATCAGAAGCAAAGGCATTGATCAAAGACAAGTAAGTTGAATAGACATAGATCGAAAATCAATCAAGGTTTGATTTGTCAAACACCGACTCATGTCTGGGGTGACGTGTGAGTCGAAAGGAAGAATTCTAAGTAGGACTAATGCTCGTGAGCATTCACAAACAAATCGAATCAAATGCTCTAAATTACGATGACCAAGGATGTTAATGAGTATTGCTAGACATATGGAAGTAACCATAATACAAGCAGATAAGTAGTTGCAGAGCAATTGTTGGAGAGGATTATCGGAAGATCAGATAGTATTTCAAAGTATCTTGTGAATCACTAGATCAAATAGGAATGAACAAATCCTCGATAAGTGTGAGGAATTATCCGTAGATGTATTCATGTGGCAAAGAATCACAAGGGAGTGACACAGGGGATTCTTAAAAGTCGAAGAATAATTCAATGCATCTTGTAATAATAAGAGCAACTGGGAATGATTGTCTGAACAGCAAGGGTATGAAGTTATCCATAAGGATATATGGGAGGTTGCGGATTGCAAAAGCGACAATCACAAAAGTCCCAAGAAATACTGAAGGGTATCTTCGGAATCTTCTCGTGAAGCATGCCATCATCTGGAATGAAGGGGCTCTTCGGGAGAAAGTATTTACGAGAACCTGAATTAGAGTTAGCAAAACCATTTCACCCGAATAGAAGAGAGGTTAGAATCCCAGAGTATAGACGAGGAATAAAAGATCCTAATACCACCCAATGGCGACGTGGGCCCGTAAGCCACACAACCATGTTAGTAAAGTTTTTCAATGACTAGACTCAACTTCGGCCAAGGAGTTGGAAAGGGGGCTCCTACAGGCAGTCGGCTCTGATACCAACTTGTGACGCCCCCGATTCAATCGTACACTAATCATACACGCAAATGTGTACGATGAAGATCAGGGACTCACAGGAAGATATCACAACACAACTCTAGACACATTAAAATAATGCAAGCTTTATATTACAAGCCAGGGGCCTCGAGGGCTCGAATACATAAGCTCGAGTACACCAAAGTCGGCAGAAGCAACATTATCTGAGTACATACATGAGTTAAACAAGTTTGCCTTAAGAAGGCTAGCACAAAAGCAACATCGATCGAAAAGGCAAGGCCTCCTGCCTGGGAGCCTCCTAACTACTCCTGGTCGTCGGCGGCCTCCACGTAGTAGGATGCACCCTCGGGGTAGTAGTAGTCGTTGGTGGTTTCGTCTGGATCCTGGGCTCCACCATCTGGTTGCAACATCCGAGAAGAATGGAGAAGGGGGGGGGGGGGGGAAGAGGAAGCAAAGCAACCGTGAGTACTCATCCAAAGTACTCACAAGAAAGGATCTACACTACTTATGCATCGATATCAATGAAAGGGGTAGTATTTGTGGACTAACTGCAGAATGCCAGAATAAGAGGGGGGGGGGGAAGCTAGTCCTATCGAAGACTAGCATCTTCTGGAAACCACCATCTTTGCAGCAACAGGAGGGAGTAGAGTAGTATAACATAGGTCATATTTATGTTGTTGTATCAACACTCCGGGATCCTTTCTCGACTCCTGAAGCAACATATCCAAATCATGCCTCAGCATCCAGTTCTAGTTGTATCGATCGGGATACAACTCCGAGTGTTCGTTACCGTAGGAAAGGCAATCGATAGATGTTTTCTTCCCTGCAGGGGTGCACCAACTTACCCACCCCGCTCGATTAACTCCGGTCGGACACACTTTCCTGGGTCATGCCCGGCCTCGGCCAAACAATACGCCGCAACCCGACCTAGGCTTAATAGAGAGGTCAGCACGCCGGACTAAACCTATGCCCCTAGGGGTCTTGGGCCGTCACCCAGAGAACTCCTGCACGTTGCGAACGCGGCCGGTGAGCAGACCTAGCTACCTCCTTAAAAAGGCAGGTTCTTACCAGTCCAACCCAGCGCGTGTCGCTCAGTCGCATGACGTCTATTAAGCTTCGGCTGATGCATACGACGCAGAACGCCCATACTATGCCCACGTGATGGTTAGTGCTATCAGGCCAGAGGCCCCTCGGATCAAATATCCAAATCGTAGTGGATTAGGAACACGCGGTAACAAGCAGAGACTCACGAAAGATGTGACCCCATCGCCCCGTCTCGAGGACTTGCGGCAAGGGCTAAGAATGCCCGGCCACGCCTCGTAATTATCTCGCGGGCACCCTCCAGGTCAACCCGACTCCTCATCACTCACAAATATGCTCGCGCGGGTACCCATCAGGGCCGATCCGTCTTTAGTAACATGGTTCAATGTAAAGTCATAGTAACCATAGTAACTATGTCTAACGCCAAGGGGAACCTTGAGGAACCACCCTCGATGGATTCCACTCGATGTAATCATCAAGGTGAACGTAAGAGGAACCACCCTTGAGGTTCACACTTGAGGGGTTGCACGACAGAGTCGTATCAGAAGTGGTTAAGGCGGAATCACCCTTGATGACCACGACCGAATAGCTGCACTACAGGGTTAACATCAGAAGTGCTGATGAGGTCTCACCCTCGGCACTCGATAGGAACCCAGTAGTGTCGAGAAACTAAGGGGAAAGTCATGTGCGGTGCTGGGGCCTGATCTTTGATCCCGTTGATCGGGTCTTCGATGATGAAGCAGGGGCAACAAGGACAAGGTGGGGGTCACTGATGGATCACTAACCAACCTATACTAAGCCATTTAGGATAAGCAGGTAAGGTACAATAGTAGATACAAAAGCAGGCTATGCATCAGAATAGGAGCAAAAAATTACAGTAGCAAAATCTAATGCAAGCATGAGAGAATGTAATGGGAGATATCGGGATGATCAAAGGGGGGGGGGCTTGCCTGGAAGCTCTGCTGAAAAGCTAGAAGTGTCATCGTCGACGTAGTCGATCACAGGGGCAACATCGGTCTCGGAGTCTCCCGGAGAGAAGAGGGGGAAGAAACAATAAATATAAAGCAAACAAAGCATCATAAAGCATAACATGGTAATACGCGGTTCTAGGGGTGACCTAACGCAGTGCTAGTCGTTGCAGACGGAGAGGGATAACATCCGAGAATGTTTTCCCGGAGTTTGGTATTTTCGGACAGATGAAACGGAGGGGAATGGTTGCATGTTCGCTATGCTAGGGTCGTGTGACAGACGAACGGATCGTGTATTCGGATTTTTCTCGTTGTTCTGAGCAACTTTCATGTATAAAACATTTACATCCGAGTTACGGTTTATTTTATATGGATTTCCAAAGTATATAAGATTTTCAGAGTTAAATCAATTCGAAATAAAAGATCTAATTACCTCTTTCACATGGGGCTGTGCTAACCAGTGTGTATTACAAGTGGGACCATGGGTTGGGTTGACTGAGTCAAAGATTGAATAGTCAAAGGATGAACAGTGTAGGTTGGTCCCATATGTCATTGTCTATGGTTAAACTAGACTTTAATTAAATTATATTAACTAATAGTGGGGGCTACTGTCATTGGCTAGTAGTTAAATTAACTAGTAACTAGCCCCCAAGCTAAATTTGCAAGGGCCGGCCAGTGGTGGCTGTGCACGGACAGAGCACAAAGCTTGTGCTCAGCCATGGCCTCAGCCAAGGCCATTAGTAGCAGCAGCCAGCGGCTTGGAGCATCAGCTAGCAGCGGCTGCAGGAGGAAGCAGCAGCGACAAGCAGCAGCAGCGACGGCAAGCACCAACGAAGGAAGCAGAGTAGCAGCAGCAAGGTAGCAACAGCTAGCGACAGTAGCACGAGATCAGCAGGTACAGGCAGCGGCGGACGCTGGCGTGAAGGCAAGCGCGCAGGGCGCGGCCAGGAGCAGGTGGGTGAGGCCACGCGCAGGCCGGTGCACGCGGAGGCCTGACAGGGCATAGCCGGACACGGCCGTGGAGGCGAGGGCGCACAAGCATGTGCTCGACGACACGAGCAGGGGCGCGGCGAGGGATGCGGACGAAGCCGCGCATCGTGCTAAGGTGACCGGGGGCACATGGGTGCACAGAGTCAACGGCGGCGGCGAACGCTTGCGACGGTGGTGGCTCGGACATGATGAGCCTGAGAATAATGGCCACGGATCAACCAAACGGAGGTGGTAGGCGGCATCTACGCAGCTCCTAGAGCATGCACGCATCCTCAGACGACGCAAAGAGGCACGTCAGCGACATGCTCGTCGGCCATGGCGGACGGCGGCGTCGGCCTCAAACAGGGGAAGTGGCTACGGCGCACGGGGCAATGAGGAGAGGGGGAAAAAGGTGCGGGGCTCACAGTGTGGCACACGATGGCCGGCGATTGGCTTAGGAGCGCAGGAGGGCGGCGAATCGGGGTGGCGGAGTTCATCGGTGCCGGGGAGGAAGACAAAGGCGATCCGGCGATGGAGTACTCCCAGGCTCGCGTTCCTGGGCGTAGAGGAAGTAGCGGACGGCGGCGCGTCTTCTGAGGAGGGTCTCGACGCGTGGGGAGGATGGTGGCCGCGGCCATGGCGACGGCAGCGGCGGTTTCACGCGAGGAGAAGAAAGGGAGAGTGAGGGAAAGGGGGAAGTGGGAGCTAGGGTTCGCCGGGGGGTTGCACTTGGCCTTTTGTCTTTTCTTTTTCTGTTTTTCTTTTTCCAGTAGCTTTTGCATTTTTCTTTTAGCCGCAAATGACTTTGCAAAAATATGCCACTCACCAAAACAAATTCAAAGAAATATTGTGCACAGCCACCAAAAGTTTGGATCTAATTGAAGCTGTTAGAATTTTGCATAAATGAAAAAGCAATTAATTTGCTGATTTGGCACTGTTTTAAATTGCTATAGTCCATCTTGGCTTGGAGGTGATGTTGTTTTCCTTAACAATTAAATGTTATGGAATTTTGGGTAAAAGATGAACTATTTTGCAGCAACTTTTGTGCAACTCCAAATTTCACTTGCAAATTGAATTTGATTTCAAAGTGGAATTTCAAACGAGATTTGAATCAAAGGTGATCAACTCCTTATTAGCAAAGGATTAGCTTAATCATGGAGGGTTACTGTAGCATGACACTGGGGGTGTTACACTAGATCTATTCGTGTTTTATGCCTAGCTAAGGGCGTTAAACAATAGCGCTTATTGGGAGGCAACCCAATTTTTATTTTTTGTTTTTGCTTTTTGTTCTTGTTTTGCAATAAATAATTCATGTAGCCTCTGGTTTGATGTGATTTTGTGTTTATTTAGTGTTTGTGCCAAGTAAGACCATTGGGATAGCTTACGGTCATAGTTGTTTTGATCTTGCTGAGAAACATAAACTTTTGCACCCAGGAACATAATTTTCATAATTCACAGAAGTGTGATTTTGACCTGATTCTATTTGCACTGGATTGTTACACAAATTGCCGAGGTTGTCCTAATTTTTCAGAATTTTTGGAGTTACAAAAGTATTCGAGAGTTACAGATTACTACAAACTGTTCTGTTTTTGACAAATTCTGTTTTCTATGTGTTGTTTGCTTATTTTGATTAATCTATGGGTAGTATCGGGGGGTATGAACCATGGAAAAGTTGGAATATAGTAGATATTACACCAATATCAATAAAGAATGAGTTCACAATAGTACCAAAAGTGGTGATTTTTTTTCTTATACTAACGCAGCTTATGAGATTTTCTGTTGAGTTTTGTGTTGTGAAGTTTTCAAGTTTTGGGTAACGATTTGATGGACTATGGAATAAGGAGTGGCAACAGCCTAAGCTTGGGGATGCCCAAGGCACCCCAAGGTAATATTGAAGGACAACCAAGAGCCTAAGCTTGGGGATGCCCCAGAAGGCATACCCTCTTTCGTCTTCGTCTATCGGTAACTTTATTTGAGGCTATATTTTTATTCACCACATGATATGTGTTTTTCTTGGAGCGTCTTGTATGATTTGAGTGTTTGCTTGCCACAATCATCCTTGCTGTACACACCTTTTGAGAGGTACACGCATGAATCGTGATTTATTAGAATACTCTATGTGTTTCACTTATATCTTTTGAGCTAGGCAATTTTGCTCTAGTGCTTCACTTATTTCTTTTTAGAGCACGGCGGTGGTTTTATTTTATAGAAATTAATGAACTCTCATGCTTCACTTATATTATTTTGAGATTCTTTAAACATCATGGTAATTTGCTTTGGTTATAAATTTAGTCCTAATATGATAGACATCCAAGAGGGATATAATAAAAACTTTCATATAAAGTGCATTGAATACTATGAGAAGTTTGATTCCTTATGATTGCTTTGAGATGTGAAGATGGTGATATTAGAGTCATGCTAGTGAGTAATTGTGAATTTGAGAAATACTTGTGTTAAGGCTTTTGTGTCTCGTAGCATGCACGTATCGTGAACCTCTATGCAACAAAGTTGGAGCATGAGATACTTTTTGATTGTCATCCTTTGTGTGGAGGTCGGGATCGCGCGATGGTTAACTCCTACCAACCCTTCCCCTAGGAGCATGCGCGTAGTACTTTATTTCAATGACTAATAGATTTTTGCAATAAGTATGTGAGTTCTTTATGACTAATGTTGAGTCCATGGATTACACGCACTCTCACCCTTCCACCATTGCTAGCCTCTCCCGTATCGCAGGACTTTCGCCGGTACCATACACCCACCATATACCTTCCTTAAAACAGCCACCATACCTACCTATTATTGCATTTCCGTAGCCATTCCGAGATATATTGGCATGCAACTTTCCACCGTTCCATTTATTATGACACGCATCATCATTGTCATATTTCTTTGCATGATCATGTAGTGGACATCGTATTTGTGGCAATGCAACCGTTCATAATTCTTTCATACATGTCACTCTTGATTCATTGCACATCCCGATACACCGCCGGAGGCATTCATATAGAGTCATATTTTGTTCTAGTATCGAGTTGTAATTTTTGATTTGTAAGTAAATAAAAGTGTGATGATCTTCATTATTAGAGGATTGTCCCATGTGAGGAAATAAAAAAAGGAGAGAAAATGCCAAAAAAAAGAAGGCCCAAAAAAAAGAAAAAAATGAGAGAAAAAGAGAGAAGGGGCAATGTTACTATCCTTTTTCCACACTTGTGCTTCAAAGTAGCACCATGATCTTCATGATAGAGAGTCCCCTATGTTTTCACTTTCATATGCTAGTGGGAATTTTCCATTATAGAACTTGGCTTGTATATTCCAACGATGGGCATCCTCAAATTGCTAGGTCTTCATGAGCAAGCAAGTTGGATGCACACGCACTTAGTTTTCTTTTGAGCTTTCATACACTTATAGCTCTAGTGCATCCGTTGCATGGCAATCCCTACTCACTCACATTGATATCTATTGATGGGCATCTCCATAGCCCGTTGATACGCCTAGTTGATATGAGACTATCTCCTTCTTTTTGTCTTCTCCACAACCACCATTCTATTCCACCTATAGTGGTATGTCCATGGCTCACGCTCACGTATTGCGTGAAAGTTGAAAAAGTTTGAGAATACTAAAGTATGAAACAATTGCTTGGGCTAAACCGGGGTTGTGCATGATTTGAATATTTTGTGTGATGAAGATGGAGCATAGCCAGACTATATGATTTTGTAGGGATAGGCTTTTCTTTGGCCATGTTATTTTGAGAAGACATAACTGCCTTGTTAGTATGCTTGAAGTATTATTGTTTTATGTCAATATTAAACTTTTGTTTTGAATCTTACGGATATGAACATTCATGCCACAATAAAGAAAATTACATGTATAAATATGTTAGGTAGCATTCCACATCAAAAATTCCATTTTTATCATTTACCTACTCGAGGACGAGCATGACTTAAGCTTGGGGATGCTTGATACATCTCCAACATATCTATAATTTTTTATTGTTCCATGCTATCATATTATCTGGATGTTTTATATGCATTAATATGCTATTTTATATTATTTTTGGGACAAACCTATTACCTAGAGCCCAGTGCCAGTTCCTGTTTTTTCCTTGTTTTTGAGTTTCGCAGAAAAGGAGTACCAAACGGAATAAAACCTTCACGATGATTTTTCTTGGACCAGAAGACAACTAGGAGACTTGTCGATGAATTCGGAGGAGCCACGAGGCATCCACAAGGACGGAGGGCACGCCCAGGGGGGTAGGGCACGCCCCCACCCTTGTGGGCCCGTCGTGGACCTCCTGACCTAATTCTTTCGCCTATATATTCCCATATATCCCCAAACCACCAGAGGCATCCACGAAAATACTTTTCCACCGCCGCAACCTTCTGTACGCATGAGATCCCATCTAGGGAACTTTTCAGGCACCCTGCCGGAGGGGGATTCGATCACAGAGGGCTTCTACATCAACTCTATTGACCTTCCGATGAAGCGTGAGTTTATTACCACAGACCTACGGGTCCATAGCTAGTAGCTAGATGGCTTCTTCTCTCTCTTTGATTCTCAATACCATGTTCTCCTCGATGTTCTTGGAGATCTATTTGATGTAATACTTTTTTTACGGTGTGTTTGCCGAGATCCGATGAATTGTGGATTTATGATCAGCTTATCTATGAATATTACTTGAATCTTCTCTGAATTCTTTTATGCATGATTTGATATCTTTGTAATTCTCTTCGAACTATCGGTTTGGTTTGCTCAACTAGATTGGTTTTCTTGCAATGGGAGAAGGTCTTAGCTTTGGGTTCAATCTTGCGGTGTCCTTTCCCAGTGACGATAGGGGCAGCAAGGCATGTATTGTATTGTTGCCATCGAGGATAAAAAGATGGGGTTTTCATCATATTGCTTGAGTTAATTCCTCTACATCATGTCATCTTACTTGTCGTTACTCCGTTCTTTATGAACTTAATACTCTAGATGCATGCTGGATAGCGGTCGATGTGTGAAGTAATAGTAGTAGATGCAGAATCGTTTCGGTCTACTTGACACGGACGTGATGCCTATATTCATGATCATTGCCTTAGATATCATCATAACTTTGCGCTTTTCGATCAATTGCTCGGCAGTAATTTGTTCACCCACCGTATTATTTGCTATCTTGAGAGAAGCCTCTAGTGAAACCTATGGCCCCGGGTCTATTTTCCATCATATAAGTTTCTGGTCTACTATTTTGCAATCTTTTACTTTCCGATCTATAAGCCAAAAATACCAAAAATATTTACTTTATCGTTGATCTATCTTTATCAGATCTCACTTTTGCAAGTAACCGTGAAGGGATTGACAACCCCTTTATCGCGTTGGGTGCAAGTTGTTTGATTGTTTGTGTAGGTATTCGGTGATTTGTGCGTTGTCTCCTACTGGATTGATACCTTGGTTCTCAAACTGAGGGAAATACTTATCTCTACTTTCCTGCATCACCCTTTCCTCTTCAAGGAAAAAACCAATGCAAGCTCAAGAAGTAGCAGGCGACGCCATCGTAGGGGCTGGTATGGGCGGCCGCTTCGGGTGGCTGGAAAGTGTGCACCTAGTTTGAGTCGTCCAGGTTGGCCCAGGCTAGTTTTGTTTGTCCCAGCGCACGAGCAGGCAATGTAAAAAATGAAGAAAAATGTTTCAATTTGGATGGGCCAATAATCTAAGTGCAAGGCAGGCCCTATAGCAGGCTTGCTGCCCCAAGGAGCGCCTCCCATATCGATCAACAACAGGAAAAATCCCAATTCATTCGCTCCAGCCTCCAGTCTGGTTCGCTCTACCCACCGCTGGACAGACCAACACAACACTTCCTCGCGCCCTCGTTGGACGCCGGTCGCCGAGCTTCAAGCGAATGGAAGCACAAGAAGATGAAGATCCAACCCTGGGTGTTGCCTGCATGGGAGGCAGCGGCGGTAGCACGGGCATGGCATCGAGCTTGCGCAAACAAACAGTCGCAGCTTGCAAGAGTAGCATGCGCAACGAGCAGGTACATCACATTTCTGATTATAATTAATTCAACTGTTCAATTTCTGGCCAATAGTTAAATCTGACGGTGTTGTAAAACTTCTTGTATGTAGGGAATCTATGAGAAAATGAAACCAATTTCTGCTTATTTTATAACTTCTCCAATCAATACTGAACTGACTGAACCTGATGTATCTAATCAAATTTTCGGTGCGAACATACAAGCTCATGTTGATCTTGAGCCTAAAGTGTCTAATGAACAGACTGCTAATGAAGGATTTGATGCAAACATTTTACATGCTCCTGGTGATGAACATATAGTGTATAATGAGGGATCTAATGCAAGCATTTTGAAAGATCCCATTGAAGGATTTAGTGTCTAATGATGATCTGCTATGTTGAGAGAGACATGGAGATTTGCAGGATTTTATGCCAAGCAAACTATAGTACATTTTCATGGCTTGACGAAACGTCGAGCCCATCTACCAGAAAGTCCCCGTATCATGACAACATAGCATAAATACTTTTCTAATCTATTGTTTGAAACTATTGGCATACTTGTGCAGGATAGATACATTGATATGCAGTTTGTGCACTGGTTATAGGTGCAATTACACTTCGATATTTTCAGCCAAAGAACGAATAATTTAAGCAGGTACAGACCATGTTAGTAGTCCTTGTACACCATATTGCATTTTGTGTTTTTTGGTGCTTACATCATTTAGTGTTTTATAATCTGGAACTACTTTGGATCATTAGCTGGTTTTCAAAGTGCATGTAGCTTCACATTTCTCAAGTTATGTTGATTTCCGGAGTGCAAGTGCCTTCGTATTTTTTAAGTTAAATTTTCGCCCCTGGTAACTTGAATTCATGGAACCGCCACTGCACACAAATCATACATGCAGGCCAGTACGAATTAAATGAAATGCAGGGACTTACACTAGCTCGTTGTACAGGCTCATTGCAGCTCTGCTTGCGCTTGGGATGTTCCATGTACAAGTCCATGTTACCACTTGCTTGGATGTGCAGTCCTTGTGCTCCTTGCATCCCCCTCTGCATTTTTGACATGACAAATGGTTGATCAAATAAGAGGAATCGACCTTGTTGTTGTACCGGAGGACAGGTACTCACAAGGTTATACCGGTGTGCAGGATGTGTACCAGATCTCATAGCGCCATCATGCTTCGCTAAAAGATGGTTTTGCTTGTTTCAGATGATATCTCCAGAAGAAATAAGAGTTAAAGTCAGAGTTGAATAGGCATGTTAGCTAAGAGAGCAGTGAAAGGATATCCAAACATCGTTGGAACACTACACAAGGGAGTGATATGTGGATACCTAGTTCAGGCTGACGTTTGGGCATGCTCGCCTAGCTAGAGTGCGGGTCACTTCAGAGCCGTTGAGGGTGATGCGCTGGCGTTGGCTAGCCGCGCACAGATGCAGATCTTGAGTGGCAGCGGAGCGCTTCTGATGCGATGGGCGAGACCGTTGGTGAAGCCCCAACGGCCTCGAAGCGGAGGTGCGACGAGGTGCTCGGTGAAGTAGGCCCGGTGAGGTGGGAGATGGCATCGGTGAAGCACACCTGATGCGGTGGAAGTCGGTGTCTGTGAGGCACGTCGGTTGCGGCGGCCGACGTTGTCGATGGACCACCCGGTGCAGTGTACGAGGGCGTAGATGAGGTAGCTCCGGTGCGGTGGTGAAGCGTAACCGTCGTCGTCGTCCAGCGCAGAGGTGGGGAAAGAGACGAGACGAGGAGCGATTTGAACTTTGCTTGGATTGGCGGCGAATTAGGGATTTGAGCGCTATGGGCGTGGAAGGGGACGGTGGATAAGGGAGATGTTGCAGGGCTGGAATTGGGGCCGCCAGATATTTCAATCCGAAACGTGGAAGCGCGAACTTACTTTGTCGTCGTTCTTCTTTTTTGGGGCGCGAGGGGGGGGGGGGGGAGGGAGGGAGTGGGTGGTTGGGTTCTAGCGTCCGTACGACACACGCGAACACCACGACACGACCGTGGTCTGCCTGGTGCGCCTACATTTGAGAGTGCAAACGAATCTTCTTTCATTTGCAAAGGAATCTGTATGTATTACCATGCCCGTGTTTTCCTTGCAAATAATTAGTCATTCGAAACAAGATACTATAAATTAATTAATGAGGAGTTATTTGAAGTAGAGTGTGTGTCACATAGCGATCTCCAATTCTAACATGGATTTCGCATTTCACGGTATCCACGCTACTTTTTTAATACAAATTCATATGTACAAGATGAACCCATGGTAGTGAGAAAACTTTGGATGGATTCAAACATATGACCTACAAAATAGCACAACAATCGAGTCAATGTCAACTTTTCCAAACCTAGAATGGCACGGATTCGAAATAATTATGGAAGCCATATGCATGGTCCTCAATTCAAATATTACAATGTACACTAAATTTGAATATTAAGTCTCGTACTATCTACATTCAAATGTTGTTTTTAGCCCCACCCCCCTCGGCACACATGCTACATACTTCTTGTATCGATCAATCTTCCTCACCTAACCACCTTAGGAAGCTATCGGTTTTTGACACACGTTCATTCTTTCTCTCCATGTTTCGATTTCTATCTCTCTCAACTACACAAACCCTTTTTTCCACTCTATTACCAAATGTATCTACCTCACACACCCGCCATTGCACTCCATGCTGAGCTCTCTCTCTCTCTCTCCCTCTCCCTCCCACCCTCTCTCGCTAGATACATGCATTGCCTATCTAGACCCCCCCTCTTATGCGCACGCATGCACATTGTCTATCTAGGTCACTCTCTTGAGACTGTCTCGCTCTTTCTTCCGCACGGCGTCCCACACTCGCTCAATCTCGCTCTCTTTATCTAAGTCTCGATTAACCTCGCTTTCTCTCACACACAAATGATATATCTCCCTTTTCGGGCCTTGATCGACACACTCTATACTCTCTCATGCAGATTGTCTATCTAGGTTAGTCCATCCAAGCCGCCCCCACTCTTTCGACCTCATGGAGGGCCACGCTCTCTCTCTCTCTCTCTCTGTATGTCTCGATTGACCTCGCTCTTTCTCGGACACAAACGATATATCTCCATGTTTGAGCCCAATTCGACATATTCGTATTGTATACTCTCTCACGCACATTGTCTATCTAGGTCACTCTCTCCAACCCGTCTCACTCTTTCGATCGCACGACGACCCACACTCGCTCAATCTCTCTCCCATTATATATGTAATCGATTGACCTTGCTTCCTCCCACACACAAAATATATCTACATGTCCGTGACTGGATCATCTTTCAAGATCTATCTTATAGCCCTCACCCTTCCCAAAAGCTCAATCGGACAATATCTCTCCAGAGCATATATATCTTTTCAACGAGTGCCGGACCACACTCGCTTTGTCTCTCTATCTATCTGTGTCTCGATTGACCTTGCTTTCTCACGCTGTATCTTCCATACATTGAAGCTACCTCTCCATCCCTCGCAGACCCGGAGCTAGTTATATTGCGGGGGGGGGGGGGTACTCCAACCTTGGATTAATTTGTGAAGGAATTTATTCCGGTGGGTTTAGATTATATTTTCGTAGCATTCGGCCCACAACTACTCCAAACACCATTGGAACCCCCGCACCTCCCCCAATTGATTTCCCTCTGGCTCGGTCATCGCTCTCTTGCACGTCCTTTCTCACCTTCCACGTCACACCATGGTATTTTTGCAAAAAACTTTGTTGTTCTCTTTAATTATTACAAATAAGCTACAAAACTACAAACCGATAGTCCACCTGTAATGGAACAAATTTCGACCCACAAATTAAAGTGCTACAAACTACACACCGAGGGGCCCACCTGTCATGGAACAAATTTGGAACCATATATAAATTAAAAATTAAAAAGGACGAGGATCGAACATGCGACCAGGGTCTTCAAGCTGCACGTCAATAGGCAACATAGTACAACAATGTTTGTTGTACCCTCATTTGTTGATATAATGTTTTTATATTACCACAACCTATTTAATGGATAACATATTTTAATATTAGTTTTAGTACATTAGTGGGACCGGCTCGTTAGCACGTACTATTCGCCTTCACTTACTGGTGGGTTCCATGTCTGCTCTCTCTCCTCCCCTTCTATGTTTAGATGCACGGGCAAACACGAAGAACGCTCGGGCGATGTTGCCGTTGACCATATGTGGAAGCATTCACAAGTTACGGCACCAGTTTCACATACTAGTAGTACTAGTCAATGTGTACGTGCAATGCACATTAATTTGAAAGTATATTAAGTCCATGTAGATATCAAGTACGATATTATTTGCGTGTTATTATGTGATTAGCACTATTTTTGGCATGAATTAACTGCACGCTAAATGTGTTGAGCGCTCGATATTGAAGCAGTCTAGGTCGTTGGATTTACATGATTTGATGGCCAAGATTAATTGGATCTGCCCCTTTGGTATAGATGGTATAGATATAGATTATACATTATACATGTAACAAGTTTAGGAACAAAAGTGACCATGACGGACAAATTGTCTACTATTTATCTACTATTCCGTAATAATTAAATGCGTTGATAAATAGATGTATCGCCTAGTGCTCGAAAAACGGGACTGGTCGCGTCCTACAAGTATTTGGATTTGACTTCCCTAAGAAAATATTTGGAATTAACGTGGTATTTAATATGAAATGTTTGCGATGAGAAGGAATACATGTGGCTTGATCACGTTTTATATTCAATTTGATACGGCTCTAGAAGAACATTCAATCGATCAAACCATAGATTTCATTCAGTCTAACTCTGACTTTACATTCATACGACGATCGATATAAAATAAACAGAAATGATAAACATTCGGATTTTAAGCATGGCGATCCGAATGTTTTTCATGGCAAATTTAGATCACGCGGCGGCGGCGGGGGCATCTTGCGGTGGGAAGCGGCTCCTCTGCCGTGCTCTGTGTGTCGTCGGACTACTAACTGACGGCGACGGCGACGGCGGCGGCGGCGTCTTGCGTCGTTGTAGGCGTACTCCTGGATGTTGGCCCTAGATTCAAGGAAGGCCGGAATGTTCTGGACTTTGGTCTCCAGGAGCGAGTCAACTGGCCGGAGGAGGTGACTGGCGTTGGTGCAAGGAAGCGGTTGACGGCGGCCATCCATGCTGCTGAGGGGGGCACTGGCACCCGTGTGGGGACAGGCGCTGGCAACGGCGTGGCAGAGACGTTCATGTGCATAGGCACCAGCACGGGCGTGCGCATCAGTACACGCGCATGCGCATGCGCTAGCAGGTGCACGGGCACCGGCACGGTCGCGCGCATTATGCACACGCATGCGCATGCACTGGCAGGTGCATGGGCACGTGGAAGTGGGCGAGGACCTCGTGGAACCCCGTGGCATCAAGCTCGGCGACAATGTGTGGCTCCCAGCCCATCAATGCAATGGGGATGGGCACTGGCGCAGTCGGGGCGACGGGAGCCGGAATGTGTCGGTGTACAAAAAGAGGGGCGCACCTTTGTACCCCTATACCTGTGCACGGGCAGTCGGAGCCGCGCCCACGGTCACACCAAGCAGAACAGGGGATGTGAGCCAAGGTAAGACCAAAGCCCAAGATAATAAGATCAACGCCAAGGCCAAGACCACAAAGAGCAGAGGGGCGAAGCAGGTTCCCCCGGCAAGACCCTTACCGGGGCAGCCTCAGCAGCCCCGGCAAGACCTTTGTCGGGGCAGCTCGCCCCACACCAACAGAGCGAGCCACCCTTGAGCCCACAGTCCCCAACACCATCATCCACGTGGGGCCAGGGCTCGGGAAAGCACCTCTGTGGTGGCATGCAGACCTTTGTGAAGACATATTCAAGATCAGATGAGGATTAGAAGACGATGATCCTCGGCAAGATCCTTGCCGAGGAAGGCCACCAGACCCCCGGCAAGGTCCTTGCCGGGGACGACAACACGCGTGGCAAGACCCTTGCCGGGCCACTCGACAAGATCCTTGCCAGGCCACCCGGCAAGGCCCTCGCCAAGGACGCCGGCAGGGCCACCAAAAGGCCCGTGCCAACCAAGCTTCCACCGGCGTTCACATGCAGTTGCCAGCCCAACCAGCTGGGTGGGCACCTGCGTGGCAAAATGCAGCTCCCGGGCCAACTCATCGAGCGCCTGCGTGGTGGCATGCAGATCTTCGTGAAGGCTCCACCACCGCGCCACCTCAGCTGCCCGCGTACCTACATGGCGCCGCACGCATCGCTGGCCAGCGCGAGTGTCGAAGCGAGGAGGAGCGGCGACGGACGGGACGAGCCTTGCCCCCGTCCCCGATAAACCAAGGGGACACCAAAGCTACGCATTAAATGCGTCTTGTCCATTAATATGAGCGATAAGCTCAGGGCACTGTACGCCTTTCCACCTCCTGTGTGCCGTTGTGGCAGTCCCTTCCAACTATAAAAGGAGGCCCATGGCATACTGGAGAAGGATTCGGCTCTTTCGAACCACGCACTCACCACAGCTAGTTCGAGAGCTCAAGAACTCTCTGAAATACACCCACCAAAGCAGGACTAGGGTTTTACGCATCCTCGCGGCCCGAACCTGGGTAAACGATTCTTGTGCTGGCTACTGATCCTGCTCTTCTTGCAACCCTGCGCCCCAGCAACCGTAGTAGGGATTCTTGTGATCCCATAGGTGTCGTTCCACACCGACATCTTTGGCGCGCCAGGTAGGGGAAGCAATTGTGAGAATCTGGTCTAGTAGTTAGCCTACCAGTTCTTCATCGCCATGGCTCCTAAGAAGAAGATGACCACGGCGATCGGCTCGTTGGGAGCCGAACGGCCCGTGCCAGTGCGGACGGCGATGGACCGGTCATGACAGGACCCGTGCAGCATGTCCGCGGCACCTGCAGACAGCGATCGAGCTGGTGAGCGGCGTCGTTCGCGCACCAGACGGAGCCGGCCCCCCCGCCGGCGGCGCGGGGCCCTCCAGGGGTGTCGTTGTGCCACCCCCGAGCGGCGCAGCAACCTCCAGGACGCCCAGATCGGCGACCACTGCGCACTCTTTCCATGTGTGCGCGCCGAGCAGCGTCACCACGCTGGTGACCCTGGGCACCGCCATGGGAAGAGCCTTGTGCGTCATCCGCTAGATGAAGGGGTTCAGCATGCCCGCCGGAGTGCTGGCGAAAATGGCACGCAGCCGCTGGGTCGTATCGGAGCTCCTTCTAACGTAGTTAGAAGTCGAAGCGCGCTGCGATCCATGCAGCTGCGCCGCCGCCCATGCCAGCAGAAGTTTTGGCGCGCACAGCTGCTCCTCGACTTCCCTCCCGCTGCGGAGAAGCTCGATGAGTGGAGGGCCACCATCCGGAGCCTCGCCGCCGTTGCCAACAAAGACGATCTGCGACCGGTGGGGTCCTCGGGTCGGTGCTCCGCCAAGCCACCACACGTTGGCGCTGGGAGGACCGGGGGAGTTGCGGCTACGGTGCATTCTCCTCCTCCTCGCCAGCCGCCGCGGGCGTCGGCCCGTCGTGACGACGCTTGTGATAACATCTCCATAGCATCGTCCGACCTGCGGACCCTCCGCGACCAGCGAAAGGTCCTTCGGGAACGAGCTCATGAGGACGCTCGAACCACCGTCGAGCGCTGGCGCGAAACGTGCCACTAGTCGGACAAGCGGGCAGGACCCGCTATGGACCACCCGGCATCAGGGGGGCTACGGCGACCTACCTTACGAGGTGGGCTGCCCGGTCTTTACCCGTGAGCTGTGGCAGTTCCAGTGGCCGTCCCACCGCATGTTCAAGCCCGACGTCGACGAGAAGTACACTGGCAAGACCCATCCATCCGAGTTCCTCAGCATCTACACCAACACAATGCAGGCTGCTGGAGCTCGCGACGACAAGGTGCTTGCCAACTATTTCCCACTGGCACTGAAGCCCAATGTGATGTCTTGGTTGATGCACTTGCCGATGGATTCCATTTCTTCCTGGTAGGATCTGTGCCATGAGTTCGGTGGCGCCTTCACGGGAGGCCACCAAGCTCACGGCCAGGCCAGTGATCTGTATATCATTCCCCAGAAGGAAGGGGAAACCCTGCGCAAGTACATCCAGAGATTCAGCCGGGTGCAGTACAACATCCCCGATGTTCATCCCGCCGCTGTGATCAGCGTGTTCCACCAGAACGTGCGTAACCGCAAGATGCGTGAAGAGCTGGCGATGACCAAGGTTAAGGATGTGGCCGAGCTCTACGTTCTGGACGATAGGTGCGCCTGAGGGAAGGAAGTACCCCGGCAAAGACGCCGGCACGGATACCGACTCTACCGATGAAGACGCCGCTACCTCGATGAAGAAGGGCCGGCGTCGCAACAGGAAACGCAAAGGCAAGGCCGTGCTTGCCGTTGAGGGATCTGACGACACCGGTGCCGGCAATAAGGTCAAGGAAGACGCCCCCGACAGGGAGATTGCAGGGTGTGCCGCCTGCCGGGCCTTGGCGGCTACCGACAAGCCAGGAAGCTCCGGCAAGCAATACTGCAAGATCAACTGCACCAAGGGCCACGACCTCCAGAACTGCCGACAAGTCGAGCTGCTTGCTGAGAAGCAAAAAGCTGAGTACGAGAGGCGGGACTAGGAGAAGGACCAGTATGGTGCTGAGGGATCCGGTAAGAAGCGTGGCGGCCAAGGAAGCCGCCCCGGCAAGGACAACCAGGAAGAGAGGCCCGCCCGGGGCCGCGACAAGAAACAAGAAGACGATGATCACGATGAGGACGATGAGTCCGATGAGCAAGGGTTCCAGAAGGCTACGGAGACCATGTGCGTCGATGGCGGCGCCTCGCTGCATACTTCCCACCACCAGCTCGAGCAGTGGGTGGATTACAACAGCGGACCCATCGTTCGACGCTCGGAAGCCGCTGAAGTGGTCCAGCACGCCCCTCATCTTTGACACCGAGGACCACCCTGACCGCTCAACCGCGGTCGGGTGCTTGCCGTTGTTGGTCTCACCAACGATACGCAACCTCAGGGTGAACAAGATGTTGGTTGACGGCGGGGCCGGCCTGAACCTGATCTGGCCTGCCGTCATCAAAAGATTGCAAATCCCTGATGGAGACCTCGAGGAAATGGGCACGTTTCAAGGGGTCAATCCGGGGAGGAGCCAGCCAAAGGGGATGGTCACACTGCCCGTGACGTTTGGAGGAGAGTTGAACTACAGGACGGAGAGGATCATCTTCAACGTGGACGAGATCCCCTTGCCCTACAACGGGATTCTCGGCCGCCCGGCACTAGCCAAGTTCATGGCGGCGTCGCACTACGACTACAACATGCTGAAGATGCCCGGGCCGTGGACCATCATCTCTGTCCCCTCCGACAAGAAGGACGCACTGATCTGCCCCGACCAACTCTACCGGGAAGCAGTTGCAGCAGCTGCCGTCAAGGCACCTGCTCCTGCCGCTGAAGGCCCGGGAGGGAAGAAGAAGCCCGGCAAGACCTTTCGCACCCACTCCGGCAAGCGCACCTCCTCGGAGTGTTGTGCTACCATCGAGGACGTGCCAGAGAGCTCTGCCGACAAGAGCAAGAAATCTAGAGCCGAGCTGCTGCAGACCAAGAAGGTGCCCGTCGGGGAGGATGCACGGGAGGGGCCTTCACCATAGGCTCCACCCTTGACAACAAATAGGAAGGCACGCTCGTCACCTTCCTGCGGGCGAATGTCGACGTGTTTGCGTGGCAAGCATCCGACATCCCCAGTGTTCCCAGGGAGGTGATTGAGCACCACCTAGCTGTTTGCCCCCACGCACGACCCATCAAGCAGAAGGTCAGAAAGCAGGCTCTGGAGAGGCAGGAGTTCATCCCAGAGGAGATGAGGAAGTTGGAAGCGGCAGGTTTGGTGAGAGGAATGCTCCACCCGACGTGGTTGGCCAATCCGGTAGCGGTGCGCAAGGCGAATGGGAAGTGGAGGATGTGTATTGATTACATAGTTATCAATAAGGCTTGTCCTAAGGACCCCTTCCCATTGCCGCGCATCGACCAGATTGTTGGCTCCACAGCCGGGTGTGATCTGTTATCATTCCTCGACGCCTACTCAGGCTACCACCAGATCTTCATGACAAGAGAGGATGAAGAGAAGACAACATTCATCACCCCATGTGAAATATGGAGGCATACATGGATGACATAGTGGTCAAAACCAAAGACGGGCAACTCTTGTACAAGATCTGGAAGAGACATTTGCCAACCTGCGCAAGATCAACCTCAAGCTGAACCCAGAGAAGTGTGTCTTTAGTGTTCCATCCGGCAAGCTTCTCGGGTTCTTTGTGTCGCAGCGCGGGATCGAGGCAAACCCAGACAAGATCAAGTCTATTGAGCAGGTTGAGGCGCCTAAGCGGATCAAGGATGTGCATCGGCTCACCGGCTGCGTTGCCGCCATGAGCCGATTCATCTCCAAGTCCGCCGAGCGCGCCCTTCCTTTCTTCAAAATATTGAAGAAGGTAGGCCCAATGGAATGGACCCCAGAAGCCGAGGCAACATTGCAGGATCTGAAGAAATACCTTTCCTCCATGCCAATACTGGTTGCGCCTAAACCACAAGAGTCGTTGCTGCTGTATCTGGCAGCGATGAATCAAGTGGTCAGCGCCGCGCTGGTGGCACAGAGGGAGGTCAATGAGGAGGCAGTGACGGCGGCAGAACCAGCGGATGGCAAGCCCAAGATTCCCCCGGCAGGGCCTGGTGCCGGCCAGGCGAGGTCCCCGGCAGAGTCTGATGCCACCGAGGCGGTGCCCACGCAGTCAAGTGAGGTGGTGCAGGAGAAGAACATGATGCAGCACCCGGTTTACTTTGTTAGCTCCCTCTTGCAGGGAGCTAGATCGAGGTACTCCGGTGTGCAGAAATTGCTCTTCGGCCTCCTTATGGCCTCGAGGAAGCTGCGTCATTACTTCCAAGCCCACGAAATCACTGTCGTCACCCGCCTCCCATTGCAACGGATACTGCACAACCCAGATGCGACTGGAAGGATTGTGGAATGGGCCTTGGAGTTGTCAAGCTTTGGTTTAAAGTTTGAAAGTACCTCGACAATTCAGAGCAAAGTCTTGGCAGAGTTTATTGCAGAATGGACCTCGACGTCTGACGAAGAAATCCAGGAGACCACTCTCCCCGGCAAGGAAGCAGACCGCGACTGGATCATGTACTTTGATGGGGCTTTCTCGCTGCAAGGCGCCAGTGCCGGTGTGCTGCTCATCGCACCCACCGGAGAGCACCTCAAGTACGTGATCCAAATGCACTTCCCCAGGGAGATTTCCACCAACAACACTACTGAGTACGAGGGATTGCTTGCCGGTCTCAGGATCGCGGCAGACCTCGGGGTTAAGAAGCTAATCGTCAGGGGTGACTCCCAGCTCGTTGTCAGAAATGTCAACAAGGATTATCAGAGCCCATTGATGGAAGCTTACATAGATGAGGTGAGGAAGCTAGAGGAACGCTTTGACAGTATCCAAGCGGAGCACATCCCCCGAGCGGAGAACAACACCGCCGATTACCTGTCAAAGCGTGCCGCATTCAAGCTACCTGTGGAACCGGGTACCTTTTTGCTCCGGCTAACTCAACCATCCGTCGAACCATCGGCGGGGCAGAACAAGCGGAGGAAGTCAGGTCCTGGCAAGTACTTTCCTACCGAGCCCCTTGGGGCTACCAGCAAGGGTGCTGCCGTGGACGCTGAGCCTGCCCAAGAGCAACTGGCTCCGGCAGGGCATCAAACCCTGGCCGTAGAGACAGTCGCTCCCATGGCGGAATAAATGCCTTTGGCCCTTGCCGTCGAGCCCCAGGCTCTGGCATGGGCACAGCATACCGTCCAATTCCTCCAAACAGGGGTGCTTCCTGAGGTGCATGAAGAAGCGGAAAAAGTAGCCCGTCGGTCCGCCCTGTACCAGTTCGTCGATGACATCCTGTACAGGAGAAGGCCAAACGGTGTGAAATTTAAGTGCATCCCCCGGGAGGAAGGACTGGAGCTATTGGCGGAGATACATGGAGGCATATGTGGCTCCCACATAGGGTCGAGGGCCCTTGCCGGGAAGGCGTTCCGGCAAGGTTTCTTCTGGCCCACCGCTCTCCAGGATGTGACGGCACTAGTAACCAAGTGTGAAGCGTGCCAGTTCCATTCAAAGAAGCTTCATTAACCAGCCCAAGCCCTTCAAACAATCCCTCTCTCCTGGCCATTCTCGGTCTGGGGGCTCGACATACTGGGCCCTTTCCCCCGCGCTGTCGGGGGCTTTGAGTACTTGTACGTTGCAATCGACAAGTTCACAAAGTGGCCGGAGGTGGAAGCAGTGAGAAAGGTGACTGCTCAGTCAGCTGTCAAATTTTTCAAAGGACTAGTCTGCCATTTTGGTGTGCCAAACAGAGTCATCACCGACAATAGCACGCAGTTCACAAGCCAGACCTTCATGCAATACATTCAAGACATCGGCAGCAAGGTCTGTTTTGCTTCTGTGGCACACCCACGGAGCAACGGCCTAGCGGAGAGGGCAAATGCTGAAGTGTTGCGAGGCCTGACGACAAAGACTTTTGACAAGCTGCACAAGAGCGGAAGGCGCTGGATTGATGAACTGCCGGCGGTTCTTTGGTCGATCAGGACGACGCCAAATCGCGCCACCGGCCAGACACCTTTTGCCCTGGTATACGGGCGAAGCGATTCTCCCCACGGAACTCATATACGAGTCACCTTGAGTGCTCGCTTATGATGAGCTTGAGCAAGAGCCGTTGCGCCAAGATGACGCGACGCTCCTTGAGGAAGATCGTCTTCGGGCGACTGTGAGAGCGGCACACTACCAGCAAACCTTGCGTCGCTACCATAGCCGCAAGGTTCATGCACGAAGCTTTGAGGAAGGCGACCTTGTTCTTCGGCGCGTTCAGTCGGCCAAGAATTCCAACAAGTTGATGCCAAAGTGGGAAGGCCCTTATCGAGTAACACGAGTCACCAGGCCCAGCGCAGTCTGCCTGGAGACCGAAGATGCTGTCCCAGTGAGCAACTCCTGGAACATCGGGCATCTTCGCAAGTTTTACCCATAAGGCGCGGCTTGCCGGGCCTCCTGGCAAGCCACCATTTGTACAAGCTTTGCCGGCAAGGCATGTGACCCTTCGTACAAAGCCAGGCACAGACCCTAAGCATAAACAAATGAAGCGCTGGCGCCCTATGTCATAGCATGCATGCTAGGTCGAGTCTCTTCCTTGGTTAGGGTTGATAGTGCTCAGCAGCGACTAACCCCTAGCTTAGAGGTCGAGTGCGTGTCTATCTGTTTCTCTTCTGTCCTCTTTTGGTTCGCAGGGCACATGAGCGCTTCTGCTGAACTACTTGGACGAAAGAAAATGGAACGGCGTCTTGACCCCGGCAAACCAGAGTTGCCGGGGGGCTGCAAGCACAAGGATCCAACCGCGGCAAGATGAGATTGCCGGGGGGCTGCAGATCCAGACAAGTCTTTTATCCTCTTTCATGCATTTCGGAACAGGACTGGGGCATGTGAAACCTCGTTTTTATCTCTAGGCTGCCGTGCTCCCTTTTTTCCTATACCTAAGGATTATTTCCTGGGTCCGGATTTGGTTGTAGCCGCGGCGGCAAGGAGGTAGAACGAGGAGCCTAAAGCCCACTTCATCCCTGCCTCCGCCAAGCGTGCGAGAACGGTCGAGTGGAGTGGGGGGACGGCAAGGCCTGTTGCTGGGCGAAAAATGTTTGTCTTAAACAATAACAAGGATTCACTCCTTATCGCGGGATTTACCCATGAACGAAAAACCCGGCAAGCATCCCTTTTTCATTAAAAACATCCTATACATGTACAGTTCGTACGGAATGAAAAACATGAGCAAGGGGATTACAAGTTCTAAATTTAACGAAGGCCCACAGGCTTACAGATTAAAAAAGAGATAAGGTGCCCGTGATCCCTTTCTTGTACCTCTCCTCAGGAGGCAGGTCAAGGAGGCGAGAGGACAAAAGGGGCACCTAGGCGAGCTACGAGCAGCAGAAAGCACCAAGAGAACACCTCGGTGGCCGCCATGCAGGTAGGCCGGTGATGACGGTGCTGGGAAAGGAGCTGGAAGACGAGGCGGCAGGACCGGCAGTACGCGACGAAGGCGTCGGTGCCAGCATACTCCGAGTTGACGGCCTTGCCGCCCGCCCTCTTCCTCTTCCACAGCTTCCCGACGCCAGCCGCCCAAGGAGACGACCCCGAGAAGTTCAAGGAGCTGGCCTCACCCCCGGCAAAACCCTGCCGGAGGAGCGACCAGGTGCAGATGCTGCTGCTACCGCACCCGCCCAGGCCCGGGACGTCCGATGCCTAGTCGGACTCATCCCCGTCATCTGCCCCACTGTCCTGCTCATCACTTTCGCTCGAGGAAGAGCTTCTATCGTCGGAATCTCCATCGGAGGAGCTCTCCATGCAGCACTTCAGGCGAGTTCCAAACTCTCCGAAGACCTTGACAGAGAGCAGGCCGTCCTCCATTAATTTGGAGTAGAGGACGAGCCCCACCATCAGGCTGTGGATGCGAGCGAATGTCTTCCATCCACCGCGGAGGTACATAACCCGAGGAGCCAGGAAGTCGACATCCACCCGCGTGCCCCCGTTCCCACAGCCCCTCATGTGCAACCTAAGGGTCTGTGGCGGGTCACGCTCCATCACCCGAGCAAATGGGGCGGGGAGACAAATACGACGACGCGGAGGCCGGCGCAGCCTGATGAAGAACTCGCAAGGCTGGTCTTCAATATGGCCCTCCATAGGGAAGGGCATCATTGGCGGGGGCAAGGCCGGCGCGCCGCCCCGTCCTCCTCTTCCCCGAGCACTACGGCCTCTGCCCCGGCCTTGCCTACGGCCTCGCCCCCTCCCCCTTCCCCTCGCGGCCGGTTCCACTACCGCAGGCTCAGGAGGAGGAGGGACGCGCTGTCGAGCGGCGACCCTCGCCGCCACCGTCGAGGGACCAGGATTCCCCTTCTCCATGGCGAGTGAAAGGAGAAGCAGAAGCAAGAGAAGATAGATGACAGAAGAGTGCGGGGCGCCATCCCCCCTTCCCCCTATTTATAAAGAGGCGGGGACGGGGCTTGGCCGCCCCGCTCGGCCAATCCAGCCACCAGAGGCGCAGGGAATCGGGACCGACCCGCTGCCCCAACCAGCAACAGCCCGGTTTCCCGCCTCCACCACTTACCACCCCAGGCGCATGAGGGCGCGTGGCGGGCGTGTAGAACCGAGGGGACGGGTGAAGCGACCTCTCCCCACCCCGTGATCATGGGGAGTGGATGCCTTGAAGACCGTGACCCGGCCCCGTTCAGTAAATGAGTCGTGCCTCCACGCCTCCCTCTTTTTACGGGGAAGGCGTGAGCCGCCTCTTTACTGCGATGTGACGCATGCATGTGGAAACCGCCCCACGCATGCCGCCCACGTCACGCACACCCCTCCATGTCGCGCCGCGCGCGTGGGTCATGGGAACCGCATCGCGCGAAAAGTCTTACCACGGTAAAAACCGCCCCGCCTGCCCGCGCACCGTTTTGGGCCTGGTCCAACAATGTGTCGCGCTTATGTGTGGCCCAGGCCCCGGGGCTCCTGTCGGTGTACAAAAAGAGGGGCGCACCTTTGTACCCCTATACCTGTGCACGGGTAGTCGGAGCCGCGCCCACGGTCACACCAAGCAGAACAGGGGAGGTGAGCCAAGGTAAGACCGAAGCCCAAGATAATAAGAGCAACACCAAGGCCAAGACCACAAAGAGCAGAGGGACGAAGCAGGTTCCCCCGGCAAGACCCTTGCCGGGGCAGCCTCAGCAGCCCCGGCAAGACCCTTGTCGGGGCAGCTCGCCCCACACCAACAGAGCGAGCCACCCTTGAGCCCACGGTCCCCAACGCCATCATCCACGTGGGGCCAGGGCTCGGGAAGGCACCTCTGTGGTGGCATGCAGATCTTTGTGAAGACATATTCAAGATTAGATGAGGATTAGAAGACGACGATCCTCGGAAAGATCCTTGCCGAGGAAGGCCACCAGACCCCCGGCAAGGTCCTTGCCGAGGACGACAACATGCCGCAGTAAGACCCTTGCCGGCCCACGCGGCAAGATCCTTGCCAGGCCACCCGGCAAGGCCCTCGCCAAGGACACCGGCAGGGCCACCACCAGGCCCGCGCCAACCAAGCTTCCACCGCCGTTCACATGCAGCTGCCAGCCCAACCAGCTGGGCGAGCACCTGCGTGGCAAAATGCAGCTCCCGGGCCAACTCATCGAGCGCCTGCGTGGCGGCATGCAGATCTTCGTGAAGGCTCCACCACCGCGCCACCTCACCTGCCCGCCTGCCTACATGGTGCCGCACGCATCGCTGGCCAGGGCGCGTGTCGAAGCAAGGAGGAGCGGCGACGGACGTGACGGGCCTCGCCCCCGTCCCTGATAAAGCAAGGGGACACCTAATCTACGCATTAAATGCGTCTTGTCCTGTAATACGAGCGATAAGCTCAGGGCACTATACGCCTTTCCACCTTCTGTGTGCCACTGTGGCAGCCCCTTCCAACTATAAAAGGAGGCCCATGGCATACTGGAGAAGGGTTCGGCTCTTTCGAACCACGCACTCACCACAACTAGTTCGAGAGCTCAAGAACTCTCTGAAATACACCCACCAAAGCAGGACTAGGGTTTTACGCATCCTCACGGCCCGAACCTGGGTAAACGATTCTTGTGCTGGCAACTGATCCTGCTCTTCTTGCAACCCTGTGTTCCGGCTACCGTAGTAGGGATTCTTGTGATCCCATAGGTGTCGTTCCACACCGACAGAATGGGAGCGGGGATAGGCGCGACATCTTCCCACAAGGCTAGTTGAAGCTCGTCCCAAATCGCCTTATGTCCTTGAGACTCCGCCTGGGTGTCTTCCTCAGGAAAGTCGAAGACTAAGGGCAGACCATCGTGATGCGGCATGGCATACGGTTAGGTTAGGCTGGTTGGAGATAGACGACAAGAGAATCAGAGAGGAAGAGAGAAGATTGTAGCGATACCAGGTAGTGCGGGGTGATTTTAAACTATGGCATTGGCGCCATTAAAAGTGGGGGCAGTTGGGATGAAGGTGGGCGGTGGAGCCTGGTCAAAGGGCTCGCCTCCCAGTGAGCCTGTGCAGTGGCCCACTCGCACGCCTCCCGGTCAGCCGGCACAGCGGTCTGCTCACATGCCTCCCGTCGACTCACACGCTTACTCGGACGGCACCTGCTGATGAGAAGCGGGACTCGTGGCGGCACGCAAACGCCCACGGTTTGAATAGTGAAAGCATTCGCCTTCACGTGATAGGTCTTTGTTCCAAAATACCTTGGCTCTTCATTTGTGCAACTTCTCATAAGCAGCTTCTCTCAAATTGAACAAAAAAAATTACGACAACATATTTTTGCCATATCACGAGACCATGCTCTGTTTCACGAGTTTCCGGTCACTTTTGGATTTTCTGAAATTTGAAATCCAGGATTCGAAACAATATCATAACCCGGATCATGCAATAAATTTTCAAGTGATACATCTTTATTGTTGTAGATGTTAATATTTCTAAAGAAAGGATTTGGTCAAACATTTTGCTTAGTTAGACTTCAGAGAAGTTATATATAGAGAGTAAAAGGATAATCCCTCTGTACCAGTGCATTGCCTGATATATTAACTCAAGTACTAAGCACGAACAAACAAGGCTCAATTCTGTGCTCATCCTGGTGTAGTACTCCTATTAGTTACTACGCAATGGAGTTGACGGGTGACCTTGGGTAGCGGCGACCGAGGGAATTGAACCGTGCTCGGCACGGTAGGTGACGTTGTCTAGTTACTAAAGCATCCCTCCATTGTTCATCCGTATTCAATATGGACCAGGGACATGAGGGGAATTTCCTAGGGCGGGAATTCTGGCCGCTAGATATTTCGACTCGAAACGCGGAGGCTCGACTGGTTGGCTTTGGCTAATGTGCGTACCACGCATGCCACCAGAAGGACACAAGCCCATTTTTTTCAGGATCAACACGAGCCCGGGTCTGGCTGGTACGCCGTTGAGTGCTACCATTCGAGAATACGAAAGGAATCTTTTAAATTGCCGAACGAATATATATGTATTACAATGCCTGTATTTTCCTTGCAAATTACTGATCATTTCAAAATGCACGGTAATTGATTTATGACGAGTTCTTGAATTAGAGTGAGTTTGTGATATAGTGATCTCAACATGGATTTCACATTTCATGGTATCCCTAGTAAGTTTTTCATTGCAAATTCAAATTTAAAAGATGAACGGTATGGTGGTGAGAAAACTTTGTATGTATCAAGCATATGACCACACACACACACACACACGAATACAACAACAATCCAGTAAGTATAGTGCATCTATTTTTCCAAACCATGCATGTATGACACGAATTCAAAAATACTCCCTCTGTTCCTAAATATTTGTCTTTTAGAGATTTCAACAAATGACTACATACGGAGCAAAATGAGTGAATGTACACTCTAAAATATGTCTATATACATCCGTATGTGGCAGTCCATTTGAAATCTCTAAAAAGACTAATATTTAGGAATGGAGGGAGTAAAATGTAAGACATGCATGCTCCTCAATTCAATATTTAAAATGAATAGGAAGCAAAAACATGAATGTTAAGTCTAGTACTACATACATGCAAATGTTGTGTTTAGGCGGAGCTATGTAGATTGTCGGGGGTTAACCCCTCGACCTTAGATAAAATTGTGAAGCTCTATTTAGGATTGTTTAGATTATATTTTTTGAACAATATATTTGTCCCCACCCTCCCAAACACCGATTGGTTGTGCACCCTCCCTGTGGGAATATCATGTGCCCCACACCTTAGATGCTATATCTTGTCTGAGTTGCTTGGAGCCTGTAGATTAGAGATATAGCAGCTCACAGGATGTATTAATATTTTTACAAGAAACCTTAATGAGTTTGAGAATTGCACACAATTTGTACAAAAACTACTCAGATGACCATGGATCCCATATCCAACGACCTCGAAGCTCGTATCACCGTAGCATCTAAGATGAAGGAGGACCTCATATTCTCCTGTATCACTATTGCAGGATGCTGCTAACGCGACACTACGATCAGAGAACCTTTGACGAAACTATGTGTGATGCATTAAACGCAAATGGCGATGTAAAAAACCCGTCAAAAAAGGTGCAAAACATTTGCGATGACAGATGCATCAAACACTGTTCCGATTTTAGTTGCATGTGCGATGCAGGGCATACGGTTAAGTTCAATGAACTGTTTGCGATGAGGAAGAAGAACAGAAACGGGCAGCCAGATGAAGGCGCATTTGATATAAGGCACAAAGTTCACTCGGATTAACTATTTGTGATGAGGAGGAACAACAGAAATGGGCAGCTAGATAAAGGTGTGTGCGGTTGAGGGATATGCTTCAGAAGGATTAACTGTTTGCGATTAGGCAATAGAACAGAAACAGTCAGGCAGATCAAATTGTCTGTGATTGATGGCATACACTTCACATGGATGAATTGTTTGCGATTAGCCACACCACATAGAAACAGTTAGACAAATCAACGTGTGTGCACTAGACGGGCACACATTCTAATTAAGATAAGCGTGCGTGATGATAATAACAAGCGCGCACCATTGTTGGAACAAGACGTGTGCTGACATTTCCTATTGCGGTGCACCCTATGGTGCAAACGTGATGATGTTTGCTAAGACTACGTCGGTGTTTCCCCCAAGAGGAGAGGATGATGTAGCACAACATCGGTAGGTATTTCCCTCAGTAAGGAAACCAAGGTATCGAACCAGTAGGAGAACCAAGCAACAAAACGTAAACAGCCCCTGCACACAAATAACATCCACTTGCAACCCGACGTGTTAAAGGGGTTGTCAATCCCTTTTAGGTAACGACACCAGAAGGCAAATTGACGGGAGAAAGTTTTGATAGATTGAAATAATAGATCGCAAATAAAATAGAGTGTAGCACGATATTTTGTATTTTTGGGTTTAATAGATCTGAATAAAAATGCAAAGGAAAAGTAGATCGCAAGGCAAATATATGAGAAATAAGACCCGGGGGCCGTAGGTTTCAGTAGTGGCTTCTCTCGAGAAAAACAGCAAATGGTGGATAAACAAATTACTATTGGGAAATTGATAGAACTTCAAATAATTATGACGATATCCAGGCAATGATCATTACATAGGCATCACGTCCAAGATTAGTAGACTGACTCCTGCCCGCATCTACTACTATTACTCCACACATTGACCACTATCTAGCATGCATCTAGTGTATTAAGTTCATGGGAAAATGGAGTAATGCAATAAGAATGATGACATGATGTAGACAAGATTCATTTATCTATATGGCGGTAGACATAGATCTCGTCTTTTTATCCTTAGTAGCAAGGATACATACGTGTCGGTTCCCCTTCTCTCACTGGGATCAAGCACTGTAAGATCGAACCCACTATCGAGCACCTCTTCCCATTGCAAGATAAATAGATCAATTTGGCCAAACAAAACCAAAATATCAGAGAAGAAATACGAGGCTATAAGAGATTATGCATATAATAGATCAAAGAAACCCAAATAACGTTCAGGGATATAAAAAGATATGACTGATCATAAACTCAAAGTTCATCAGATCCCAACAAACACACCGCAAAAGAGTTACATCATATGGATCTCCAAGAGACCATTGTATTGTATTGAGAATCAGCGAGAGAGAGAGAGAGAGAAAGCCATCTAGTTACTAACTACGGACCCGAAGGTCTACAAAGAACTACTCACGCATCATTGGAGACGCACCAATGGAGGTGGTGAACCCCATCCGAGATGGTGTCTAGATTGGATCTGATGGTTCTGGACTCTGCGGCGGCTGGATGAATATTTCATCGACTCCCCTAGGGTTTCTGTAATATTTGGGTATTTATAGAGCAAAGAGGCGGTCCGGGGGGCACCCAAGGTGGGCACAACCCACCAGGGCACGCCTGGGCCTCCTGGCGTGCCCTGGTGGGTTGTGCCCCCCTCGGGGCACCCCCCAGGTGCAACCAGGGCCCATTGCCCTTCTTCTGGCCCATAAAAAATCATCATGGAGTTTCGTGGCATTTGGACTACATTTGGTATTGATTTCCTGCGATGTAAATAACATGCAAAAAACAACAACTGGCACCTGGCACTATGTCAATAGGTTAGTACCAAAAAATGATATAAAATGACTATAAAATGATTATAAAACATCCAAGATTGATAATAAAACAGCATGGAACAATAAAAAATTATAGATACGTTAGAGACGTATCAAAACGCCACGTACGCGGCCGAAAAAGCGTGCCCACGTTACGCCGTCCGGGAATAGTACCGCACTTAGAAATTATAGAACCGTCAATAAATTTTGAGCCTGCGTCCGGTCACATTCCAAATTACTACCACGCTATATTTAATTGCAAACTTGTTCACACCGATCAAAACCTAAACGGTTTCCCACTTAGGAGCGTATTAGTACTCGGTTATAAATACTACTACTCCTAGATGACTGCACATTCCTCCTCAACTCCTCATCCACAAAAACAAACAAGTCATTCATCATCGTTCCCTTGCGTCTTCCATGGCCAGCGTGAGTTCTGGTTTGAGAGAGGCGAGCATGGAAGCGGAAGCACGAGAGATGTCCCGCCTCACCACGAAAGCAGCCGACATGTCCCGCCGCGCGGCCATAGTAGCACAGAGGTCCCGCCGCACCGCCGAAGCAGCACGGAGGTCCCGCCGCGTTGTCGATGCGGTAGACTGGTTCGGCCGTGCCACGGAAGCAGCAGAGATGTCCCACCGCACCGCGAATGCAGCAGAAATGTCCTCCCGCACTGCGGCCACCTGGTTAAATGTCTTGCGGGCAGGCGAAGACTATTACAGGCTCATGCATGCGACCGTCCATAGCCAGATGGATCAGATCTCCGACTGGGCGAGGTTGCAGGATGACATGAAAGCCTCATTTGAACAGGCTACCGGCGTCATCCGGCAACTAAGGGAGAGCAATGCGAAGCTCCGGGCCGAGCGTGACCTGCTGAGGGCAAAGATCGTCGGAAGTGCGGAGCAGCAGGAGGAGACCACTGCCTTGTTGAAGAGGACCGACGTCATCGTCGAGAAACTTATGGACGAGAATGCCATGTTGCGCATCAAGCGCAAAAGGCTGGTGGAGGAATCCGTGGATTATCTCAAGCAGCATCTTGAGGACATGAAAAAAGATCATCGCCCCTCGCCGCAGAGACTAGTTCCCCCTGCCTGCAGCAACGCATCAAGAAAGTGGAGATCAATGAGCCAGATCGTTGTCTTCCTTCTTCTTTTGCCCTCGTGTATTTCAGGCATTGCCGCATGTGGATTTTTTTAGTTATGTTCCTAAATATGTAAGACAATTATTATCCACTATCATTGTCCTTATATTCATCAGTCTTGCTATAAGTCACAGTCGATGCTATATAGGTCCGTCGGATTTTACATCAAGATCCGTGCAAAACTTTCTTTTCAGATTTTCTTTTTTCCCTCTTAAATCTCAGTCTAGTGAGACATAGCCATGCCGTGAAAAAGGGGCTCGGGCGCCATTAATGCAGGCGTTGGGAGGGATGTGCGCGGCGGATAGAGGTCAAAGAGCTCTCCTCCCGACAAGCATGCGCAGGCATCTGATCGCACGGCTCCCATACTCAAATGGCAACCCCACACGGCACCTCCTAGCCAATAAAAAAGGGGACGCGTGGCGGCACGTAGTTGGTAAGTAGAACGCCCACGGTTTCGATAATACTTGTGTTTGTAACGAGACAACGCTTGTTCCAAAATGACTTTGTTGATTGTTAATGTGTGCGCCTTTGCAAATCGGACAGAAAATTTACCACAACATGTTGGTGCCATGTCATCACACCATGCCAAGTTTCATGGTTTTTAGGCGAGTTTTGGATTTATGGGAATTTTAAAACCAATTTTCTCGATGTTTCCGGCTGAGCCAAGACACCTAGATGTTTGAATTCCATTCCCATTTCTTCCATGGGACCTAGAAGTTCGCCCAAGTACACATAAATGATTTTCCAACTAACTTTTGCGCACTGGAGCATGCGCTTGTACTTAAATTTTGAATTATGTGCATTAAATGCTGAGAAAATGAATTAATGTATAAAAAGGCCAAATGAACCTGGAATAATTCCAAAATTTAGCACGAAACTCCTATTTGGTCTAAGCTGGCTGTGTAAAAAAATCAAGGCGGGAGAAGGCAGTGTATGTTGTTTCGCACACGGAGGTGACATGTTCCCTCTCGGAACCATGAGCCTTCTTGAGAGAAGCTCCGGTTTGCAAGAAGCTTATACCAAAGCTTGTCCCAATTCGGCCAAAAAAATTACCACAACATGTTGGTGCCATGTCATGACACCATGCCATGTTTCATGATTTTCAGGCGTGTTTTGGATTTACAGGAATTAAAAAACCAAATTTCTCAATATTTCCAGCCGAGGCACGACGCCTACATGTTTGAATTCCATTCCCATTTCTTGCATGGGACCTACAAATTCACCCAAGGACACACATGTGATTTTTCAAGAATATTTGATGCACTGGAGCATGTGCTTGTAGTTCAAATTTGAATTATGCACATTAAATGCTTAGAAATTCAATTAATATATAAAAAAGGCCAAACGAACCTGGAATAATTCCAAAGTTTAGCACGATGCTTCTATTTGGTCTAATCTACCTGTGTAAAAAAATTAAGGCGGGAGAAGGCAGTGTATGTCGTTTCGCACACGGAGGTGACACGTTCCTTTTCGGAACAACGAGCCTTCTTGAGAGAAGCTCCGGTTTGCAAGAAGCTTATACCAAAACTTGTCTCAATTTGGCCAAAAAAATTACCACAACATGTTGGTGCCATGTCATGACACCATGCCAAGTTTCATGATTTTCAGGCATGATTTGGATTTATAGGAATTAAAAAACCAAGTTTCACAATCTTTCCGGCCGAGCCACGACGCCCAGATGTTTGAATTTCATTCCCATTTCTTGCATGGGACTTAGAAATTCACAAGGACACACATGTGATTTTCCAACCAACTTTGGTGCGCTGGAGCATGTGCTTGTAGTTCAAATTTGAATTATGCACATTAGATGCCCATAAATTCAATTAATGTATAAAAAAGGCCAAATGAACCCGAAATAATTCCAGAATTTACCACGATACTTCTATTTGGTCTAATCTGCCCGTGTAACAAAATTAAGGTGGGAGAAGGAAGTATACGTATGTCGTTTCGCACATGGAGGTGACACGTTCCCTCTCGGAACCACGAGCCTTCTTGAGAGAAGCTCCGGTTTGCAATAAACTTGTACCAAAGCTTGTCCCAATTCGGCCAAAAAATTACCACAATATGTTGGTGCCATGTCATGACACCATGCCAAGTTTCATAATTTTCAGGCATGTTTTGGATTTACATGAATTAAAAAACCAAGTTTCTCAATCTTTCCTACGAGCCATTAACGCTTCAGATGTTTGAATTTCATTCCCATTTCTTGCATGGGACCTAGAAATTCACCCAAGGATACACATGTGATTTTTCAACCAACTTTGGTGCATTGGAGCATGTGCTTGTAGTTGAAATATGAATTATACACAATAAATGACCAGAAATTCAGTTAATGTATAAGAAAGTCCAAATGAACCCGGAATAATTCCAAATTTTAACACGACACTCATATAGTTCTATGTTGCCTCTGTAAAAAATCACGGGGGGAGGCAGCGTATATCGTTTCGCACACAAAGGTGACACGTCCCCCCTCGGGAACCACGAGTCTTCTCGAGAGAAGCTCCGGTTTGCAAGAAGCTTATACCAAAAACTTGTCCAAATGTGGCCAATTTTTTTACCACAGCATTTTGGTGCCATGAAATGACACCATGCCAATTTTCATGATTTTCAGGCAAGTTTTGAATTTCTAGGAATTGAAAAACCAAGTTTCTCAATGTTCCCGGCCGAGCCACGACGCCCAGATGTTTGAATTTAATTCCATTTCTTGCATGGGACCTATAAATTCACCCAAAGACACACATGTGATTTTTCCACAAACTTTGGTGCACTAGAGCATGTGCTTGTAGTTCAAATTTGAGTTATGCACATTAAATGCCTAGAAACTCAACTGAAGCATAAAAATGCCAAATGAACCCGGAATAATTCCAAATTTAAACACAACACTCATATAGTTGCATGTTCACTGTACATAAATGTTCTAGCAATTCAAACACCATCCTTTCCCTCCGTAACACCACTTTGTCTTTCAAAACATAATGAAAAAATCAGGTATACCAGAAACAGTTTACTAGAAAGAATCGTGTAGAATGCGATATAAAATATCTTGGTGCACCGTCTTGTCTGGCTTACGGAGGAAGCTTCGTCATCTACAGTCCACCGCCCTCGCTTGAACCACACTTGCGCGCTAGTTTCTCGCGGCACCGAGCGAAATTTTTCTGCCATCACAGAAATATCTATCTCCCCGCCCCCTCCCTCCCACCGAAAGCCACATTTCCACTGTTCCTCATTGCTTTCCAAGTTCAAACCTTCACTGCTGCTTACTGGTACCTCAGCCTCCTCGCCGGCGACCCTTCTTCTTGCAGCGCCGCCTCCTCGCTGGCTGCGCAGCCTCCTCGTCAATATGGTCACGTAATCCACACACCTCCCACACCATCCTCCTCCATCCCCGTCCCACATGCCCCGACTGATGGCGCGATACCTTCAGCCGAAATCACTATCCCCCTCCTCCAATTAAGCGCCGTCCACAGCCATTTTGCACGCAGTATAACATCGAGCAAAATAGCATCTGGCAGCAGAGAAGCAAATCGCGGCCGCACGCGCGCACGAGGTCGCTATGGCTGCCATGTGTGCCGACTGCCAGATCTTGGAGGAGCACCTCGTCTTGAAGGCCACCGTCGACACAGCCACGCGGTTGTCTACTTTAAATTACAGTTCGTGTTGTTTTCTCGAGGCCATCGCCAGTGCCTTCTAGTGATTTGTCCTCTGTAATGTTAATATGCAATCTGATGTTCAGTTAATAGTTTGGTCCTCTGAAATGTAATGTTCAGTTAACAGTTTGGTCCTCTAAAATGTAATGTTCAGTTAACAGTTTGGTCATGTCGGCGTTCTGGGAACGGGGGTCCCCAGACTTGCCTGCCTGCGGCCCACGGCGTGGTTGTGCTAGCAGGCTTGTACGACCCATCTTCATCAACAAGGCACTCAGGACCCTTGCGAGGGGCCAAGCCTCGCGAGGCGGACGACACAAGACCTCCTCAGGAGCAACCTCACCAGGTTGGCTTGCGAGGAGCGGAGAGACCAAGGCAGGGCAAACCTCGCGAGGTTCTCGTGACATGAGCCGTGACGATCAAGATCAGGCGGGCGCCAGGCGGGCACCAGCGCGCGCAGTGTCCTTGTTTCCCCTTTGGTGCTAAGGGAGCCAGCGCAGGCGCAGAGTACCGAGGTGTCAAGCAAAGGTTTCCATATTAGTGCAACAAGACCAAGACCAGCATGACGGCAAGACGGAGGTCACCATGGAGCCCAAGGCGGCGTCACCACCAGACCCTTTTGCAAGCGAAGACTACTTTTGTTAGGATAAGCTGTACTAGCTGTCCCCTTTCAAATTGGCCGTTGTTGGCTCCCTTCCCGCTCAATATTTGGGAAGAGGACCAGGGCCTATATAAGTAGAACTAGCCACCACAGTAGGGGGGTCGATTCCATCTTCCATCCTCTCACCCACAAGCTCACAGAGCTCCAGAACACCTCGACCTCAGGAGGCAATTCTTCCCTTTTGTACTGTTCATCATCAGCCCAAGAGGCAATCCACCACCACCACACTGGAGTAGAGTATTACACCACAACGATGGCCCTAACCAGTATAAATCTTGTGTCTTTTGTGTTGTGAGTTCGTCGAGTTCGTTCGCGAGATCTTAGCAAATCTAGGGCGTGCATCGGTAGGGAGGAAAGAACTTCGCGCGCACCCCAGAGTTCGAACCTCAAGGGTTTTGCCGGAACCCGTGATCCGACATTTGGCGTGCCAGGTAGGGGTGCGCCGAAGTTTCCTTTCCGTCGCTCCGTGTGCAGTTGCTCCGTCATCTCCATGGCAGACGCTCGTCGTGCTCGTGCTGAGCGCCGGGCCGCTCTCGCCACCCGCGTCGCTCAGACGGCTCCCGTCGGTGGGCCACCTCTTTGTTCCTCGTCGCCTGCCGCCAACGCCGCTCCCGGCCCGGCGGGGAACGAGCAGCAAGCGTCCTTGCTGCACCCCTCAGTGCGGTGGGACGGCTGCACCACCACCCCATCACCGACTACTGCTGGTTCGTCGTCCCACGCTCGCCGCGCTCCCATGGACGCACGAGCCACGCTCCTCATGGTGCACGAGCTCCTGCGCTAATGCCCAGTTGACGACCTCTACGAGGACTGGCTCGACCGCATCGCCGAGCTTGTCCACGCCGTAGGGGGCTCCCCTGCGCCGCCCCTCTCTCCGCCTCGCCCTCCGCCAGCTACATGCGATGTAGCTCACGGAGCACCTCCGCCACCTCTGCCCCAAGACAGCGCCCTGGCGCCAAGGCGTGCAGTTCCGCGGCGCGACCCACCACGTCCGGCACCCGCGCGTGAAGAAAGAAGCTGTCAAGAAGTCCGTCGACCTGCAAGAGAACGCTCCGCCACTCCTCGCACCGCCGCGCCAGGCACGCCTGCTGCGATAGGACCCCGTGCCGCTTGCCGTAGCGACGCGCGGGTGACAAGACCAAGCTCCGCCTCCAAGACGGGCCCCGGCGACCACGGCCGGCTGCCACGCCTTCACTCCTGAGCTGCGTAGCGTCGCCTGGCCAGGAAAGTTCAAGCCAGACCTGCCTCCTCGCTACAATGGCACCCCCGACCCCGTGGAGTTCTTGCAGCTCTACGAGCTGAGCATCGAGGCAGCCAACAGCGACGAGAAAGTCATGGCGAACTGGTTTCCCATGGCTCTCAAGGATGGTGCCCGCTCCTGGCTCCTGAACGTGCCACCGGGCTCGATCTCCTCCTGGGACGAGATGCGCGACTGCTTCGTCGCCAACTTCTAGGGCACTCGCGACCGCCCGCCGGCCACGGGTGACCTGCACCGCGTCAAGCAACAACCAGGAGAGACCCTCCAGAAGTACATCCAGCGCTTCAACAACGTTCGTCTCAAGATTCCCAAGGTGACGGACGAGGCCATCATCTCCGCGTTCTCTTATGGCGTCCGTGATGTCAAGATGAAGGAGGAGCTCGCTATCCATGAGGAGCAGTGCACATCTTAGGAGTTGTTCAACCTGGCGACCAAGTGCGCAAGGGCTGAGGAAGGGTGCCTCTCCCTCCTTGAGCTCCCGGCTGCGGACACGGAGGAGAAGAAAGCCAAGGCCAAGGACGTGAAGCACAAGGGAGCAACCGTGCTCGCGGCGGAGCCGGACACCAAGAGCGGCAGAGATCAGCCCGAGTCATCCAAGAGCAGCCGACTGTTCTGCGCCTTCCACAACCTGCATACCCACAACACCGGAATTGTCAAGAGCTCGAGCCATTGGGAAGGGCGCTTGATCGGCCTTGGCCCAGCTGATGACGGGGCTACGGCCGAGGAGGAGGACATGGTGGCGGACGCTGGGACGACCGCGGCCCACGCCAGGAGTGGCGCGACCGGCCTCGTGAGGACCGCTGGCAGGATCAGCCTCGCGAGGGCACCTGGAGGGACCAGCCTCGTGAGGATCATCCTCAGGGAAACGCTGGTCTTCCCCCACTACCGCCACTACCGAGAAGGAATGACGACCACCATCAAGACGAGAGGGATGGGGGCTTCCAGGAGCCGCGTGCTATCGCCTACATCTTGGGCGGAGCTCAGGCCCCAGCCTCGCAGCGTATCTTCAAACAGTTTGTTCGTGAAGTGAATGCAGTCCTCCCCAAGCTTTGCTCCCCAGTCATCAGCAACGTGCAAGTCACCAAGACCCTCATCGACGGCAGCGCAGGGCTCAACGTCCTGTCCGTCGACACGTTCGACAACCTCCAAGTGCCATATGACCAGCTTCATCCTACCAAGCCCTTCTCAGGGGTGAGCGACGACTCCACCACACCGATAGGGCAGGTCCGCCTCCCTGTCACCTTCGGAGAACACAAGAACTACCGCACCGAACTCATCGACTTTGACGTCGTGCACATCGCCTGCCGTACAATGCCATCCTCGGGTATCCAGCCCTGGCCAAGTTTATGGCAGTGACGCATCACGGCTACAAAGTCCTCAAGATGCCAGGAAGCGGTGAAATCATCACGGTCCCATGCGAAGAAAGAGATGCGGTGTGCTACCTTGAGCATGCTTTCCAAGCTGCAGCAATCGACGACCCCGACAGCAAAGGCGAGTGCCCTCCTGAGACCATCCCCAAGAAGAAGAAGCACCTGCGCCGTGCAGGACCTCAGGAGGGTGGCGTCGTGGCTGGAACCTCGTCAGGATCAGCGCCCGCTTTAGAGGCGCCTCCCTCCATCGCATAGGAAGGCGCGCCCGGCGCACTTCCCGGGCAGGGCTCGGGGGCTCTCTTCTGGAGGGCCTCAGACCTTGCCAACATCACGAGGGAGGCGCTCGGGCACCACTTGGAGGCGTGCTTCACGACACGTTTCCCTCAGGAGAACACAGGGAAAGGTGTGCCCACCGCTCAGGAGTTCATCACCAGGACCACTCAGGAACTACAAGACGCAAGGGCCATGCGCGGCGACCGCCGCTCGCGAAGCGCAGCTCCCCATCCAGGCGAGGATGCTTGGCTGCGCGTCTACATCGACGTCCCAGGGCTCAACAGGGCCGCATCTCAGGAGCCCTTCTGGCCTTCGTGTGTGGGCTGCTGCGAGGGTCCACCGCACAGCTACGTTTGCATGCCTTTTGGCCTGCCGAGCGTGTCGTCCGCCTATCAGCGCAACTTGCGGCGCGTCCTGGCGGCTCAGGAAGCCAGCACCACGCTGTGCTGACGGAGATGGAGACAGTCCTCAAGGAACCACCTGGACCCCCAGAGTCTCCCGAGGCTTAGGGCCCCAGTGGCTCGTGAGGAGCGACCCCTCCACCACGTACCTTCAGCTGCTCCGACATCCCTTCATTAACAGAACCAGTTGACATTTTCCAAGTTTATTTAGCTGGGAGCGCCCCTCGGGCTGCATCATTCCTAGGCCACGTGGGTCCGTCCCTGTGGCATGTATCCCTTTTTCTTATGTCTTTAGCTTACCTTGCTGGGGGCGCCCCTCGAGCTGCATCATCCCCAAGCCGCTCGGGCTCGACCTAGTGGCGTGAATCTTCCCTGCTTTTACTTGAGCCAGTATGCTTACTATGCTTAACCTATCTATGACTATCACCTGCTTGGCTCTCGCCTCCCACGGGGGCTACTCACACCGGCACAGCGCTTGTGCACAGGTCGGTCCCTGCAACGTCGACAAATCTGAGCGGTCAAGCTCTGGCTTGCGGCGCACCCCGCACACGTCATCTCACCAGCCCCTCAGTGCCTTCGTCTCCTCGCAAGCGACCGGGCGGACTGACAACCATAATGGCAAACTGTGTTTCTCCTTGTGCTGACTCGCAGGAATCTTATGAGAATGACAGCAGGCGGCACCGCGAGCTCCCTCTTCTCCCATGCAATCACCTTGCACGTTAAAAGGGGGGGGGGGGTTCTTGAGCATCACGACTCAGGAGCTCCTACTGGCTCTCCAGCCCTCACCCCCGGGCCTTGACCACGACACGCGACCTGGCATACCAATGGCGGCTGAGCTCGCTCGAGGGACGGGACTTGAGGACGTAGAGCATAAAGGAAAGCATGGAGAAGAGGGGAAGGCTCGCATGGGCCTGGCCTAGCTACGCATTAGTGAGGCGCATCATAAGGAATCGACCTCAGATCGCCAAGATAAGTCTCGCGCTCAAATTGGCTAATCGTTGGAGCCTAGGGGTCACGCTCGCCGCAGCCCTGTTGCGGAAGAGTCGCCCCACTTTCTTACCTTACCACGGCCGCTTGGGCGCTAAAGGGGATCTCGTGAGCATCGCGCCTCAGGAGCTCTTACTGGACCTCGGGCCGCTCACCTCCTGGCCTTGACCACGGCACGCGACCTGGCATACCAGCGAAGGCTGCAGCTTGCCCGGGGACCAGGACCTGTCAGCGTAGAGCAACAAGCCGTCGCGAGGTTGGAAAGGGGAGACCGAGCCTTGACAGGACATGCATTGGCAATTTCTCATAACAAAGATAGTTTCAACAAAAGACATTACAGACCCTTTAGACGCCCCCGCGGGGCACTTCTTGATTCCTCGCAGGGAACAAAAGACGAGGACTGATAACCCACAAGTATAGGGGATCGCAATAGCTTTCGAGGGTAGAGTATTCAACCAGAATTTATTGATTCGACACAAGGGGAGCCAAAGAATATTCTCAAGTATTAGCAGCTGAGTTGTCAATTCAACCACACCTGGAAACTTAGTATCTGCAGCAAAGTGTTTAGTAGCAAAGTAATATGATAGTGATGGTAACGGTAACAAAAGTAAAGACAGCAAAAGTAATGTTTTTGGTATTTTGTAGTGATTATAACAAGAGTAACGGAAAAGTAAATAAGCAAGAACGATACGTAAAGCTTCGAGGGCACCGGATCGGTGATGGATAATTATGCGGATGCGGTTCGTCATGTAACGATCATAACATAGGGTGACACGAGAACTAGCTCCAATTCATCAATGTAATGTAGGCATGTATTCTGAATATAGTCATACGTGCTTATGGAAAAGAACTTGCATGACATCTTTTGTCCTACCCTCCGTGGCAGCGGGTCCTATTGGAAACTAAGGGATATTAAGGCCTCCTTTTAATAGAGAACAGTAACAAAGCATTAATACATAGTGAATACATGAACTCCTCAAACTATGGTCATCACCGAGAAGTATCCCGATTATTGTCACTTCGGGGTTGTCGGATCATAACACATAATAGGTGACTATAGACTTGCAAGGTAGGATCAAGAACTCACATATATTCATGAAAACATAATAGGTTCAGATCTGAAATCATGTTACTCGGGCCCTAGTGACAAGCATTAAGCATAGCAAAGTCATAGCAACATCAATATCAGAACATAGTGGATACTAGGGATCAAACCCTAACAAAACTAACTCGATTACATGATAAATCTCATCCAACCAATCACCGTCCAGCAAGCCTACGATGGAATTACTCACGCACAATGGTGAGCATCATGAAATTGGTGATGGAGGATGGTTGATGATGACGACGGCGACGAATCCCCCTCTCCAGAGCCCCGAACGGACTGCAGATCAGCCCTCACGAGAGGTTTTAGGGCTTGGCGGCGGCTCCGTATCGTAAAATGTGATGATTTCTTCTCTCTTATTTTTTCTCTCCCAGAAAGCCAATTTATAGAGTTGGAGTTGGCGTCGGAAGGTGTCCAGGGGGCCCATGAGGTAGGGGGCGCGCCCTAGAGGGGGGCGCCCCCCACCCTCGTGGACAGGGTGTGGGCCCCTGGTCTTCATCTTTGGCGAGGATTTTTTATTATTTTTATAAGACATCCCGTGGAGTTTCAGGTCATTCCGAGAACTTTTGTTTTCTGCACATAAAACAACATCATGGAAATTCTGCTGAAAACAGCGTCAGTCCGGGTTAGTTCCATTCAAATCATACTAGTTAGAGTCCAAAACAAGGGCAAAAGTGTTTGGAAAAGTAGATACGACGGAGACGTATCAACTCCCCCAAGCTTAAACCCTTGCTTGTCCTCAAGCAATTCAGTTGACAAAATGAAAGAGAAAAAGAAAAACTTTTACAAACTCTGTTTGCTCTTGTTGTTGTACCTATGTCAAGCCAGCATTCAGGTTTTCAACTAAGATCATAACTAACCACATTTGCAATAACTCCTAGGTCTCATGTTTACTCATATAAATAACATAATCAGCTAGCAAGCCATAATAATAAATCTCGGATGACAACACTTTCTTAAAATAATCATAATATGATATAACAAGATGGTATCTCGCTAGCCCTTTCTGAGACCGCAAAACATAAATGCAGAGCACCTTCAAAGATCAAGGACTGACTAGACATTGTAATTCATGGTAAAGGAGATCCAATCATAGTCATACCCGATATAAATTAACAGTAATGAATGCAAATGACAGTTGTGCTCTCTAGTTAGTGCTTTTAATAAGAAGTTGATGACTCAACATAAAAGTAAATAGATAAGCCCTTCGCAGAGGGAAGCAAGGATTTGTAGAGGTGCCAGAGCTCGGTTTTGAAATAGAGATAATTTATATTTTGAGCGGCATACTTTCATTGTCAACATAACAACTAAGAGATGACGATATCTTCCATGCTAAACAAATTTCAGGCGGTTCCCAAACAGAATGGTAAAGTTTGTACTCCCCCTCCTCCACAAGCATCAATCCATGGCTTGCTCGAAACAACGAGTGCCTCCAATGTTCAACGGGTCCCATGGGGAGTTTTGTTTGCAATTATTTTGCTTTAGTTTGCATAAAGCATGGGACTGGGCATCCCAGTGACCAGCCATTTTCTCGTGAGTGAGGACCAGAGTTCACTCCTCTTGAGAATAACCCGCCTAACACGGAATATAAGGGCAGCCCTAGTTGATATATGAGCTATTCGAGCATGCAAAACAGAATGTTTATTTGAAGGTTTAGAGTTTGGCACATACAAATTTACTTGGAACGGCAGTAGATACCACATATAGGAAGGTATGGTGGACTCATATGGAATAACTTTGGGGTTTAAGGGATTGGATGCACAAGCGGTATTCCGCTTAGTACAAGTGAAGGCTAGCAAAAGACTAGGAAGCGACCAACTAGAGAGCGACAACAGTCATGAACATGCATTAAAATTAATAAACATTGAATACAAGCATGAGTAGGATATAATCCACCATGAACATAAATATCGTGAAGTCTATGTTGATTTGTTTCAACTACATGCGTGAACATGTGCCAAGTCAAGTCACTTAAATCATTCAAAGGAGGATACCGCCTCATCATACCACATCACAACCATTTTAATAGCATGTTGGCACGCAAGGTAAACCATTATAACTTGTAGCTAATCAAGCATGGCAGACGCAACTATGATCTCTAATTGTCATTGCAAACATGTTTATTCATAATAAGCTGAATCAGGAACGATGAACTCATCATATTTACAAAAACAAAAGAGGTCGAGTTCATACCAGCTTTTCTCATCTTAGTCAGTCCATCATATATCATCATAATTGCCTTTCACTTGCACGACCGAACGATGTGAATAATAATAAGAGTGCACGTGCATTGGACTAAGCTGGAATCTGCGAGCATTCAATGAACAGGAGAAAACAAGGCAATATGGGCTCTTTGGTTAAATCCACAATAATGCATATAAGAGCCACTTCAACAATTTAATCATGGTCTTCTCCTATCGACCCCCAAAGAAAAGAAAAGAAATAAAAACTATTTACACGGGAAAGCTCCCAACAAGCAAAAGAAGAACATGAAATCTTTTTGGCTTTTCTTTTTAATTACTATTACTACAGCAAGAAAAGTAAACTAACTAGAAGTTACTACTATTTTTTTTGTTTTGTTAAAGTTTATTAAACGCACAAGAAGAAAGCAGGAAAAAGAAAATAAACTAGCATGGATATTACAGTGAAAGAGTATGAGCACCGACATCTAGCAATGAGTGTGTGTGAACATAAATGTAATGTCGGTGAGAAATACGTACTCCCCCAAGCTTAGGCTTTTGGCCTAAGTTGTTCTATTGCTAGGGATAGCCTGGCGGATACCCGTAGGTGTAGCTGGGGTCATACTGCAATACAGCGGCTATCGCCTCCTGAGCTGCAGCGTGGCGTCGAGCCGCCTCCGCTCTTCTCTCGTACTCATCTGCCTCCTCTCTGGTAATAACATATCTTCCTTTTGTCTGAGAATCAAAGAAGGCAGGAGCAGGAAGAGTAATACGGACAACATGCCGTTTGTTAAAGATTAGTCGATCTTTGGAGAGGTGGTTCAGTCCTCTCAACAAACTGGTGGGAAACCATAGAGTCAAAATCTACATAAGTAGGGGGTAACTCCATATCACCCTCACGAATGTCTATCTCAAGAAAATTAGCTAAGCGGATTGCATAAATTCCTCCAAAGAAATCTCTGTTATATCTATTATGGTGCAACCTATGAGCTAGAATGGCTCCCATATGATAAGATTGGTCTCCTAACACAGCACTCCTGAGAATGTTGAGATCAGGGACACACATGTGATATGCATCATCCTTAGCATTTATGCATCTACCTATGAAAAGAGAAAAATAATGTATAGCAGGAAAGTGAATGCTCCATATAGTGGCTTGCGTTATATCTCTAGATTCCCCCACAGTTATACTAGCAAGAAAGTCTCTAAATTCAGATTTAGGGGATCACGACACTACCCCAAGATGGAAGTTTGCAAGCAAAAGTGAAATCCTCTAAGTCCATGGTATAAGATTTGTCATAAAGGTCAAACATGGTGAAGGAGAATTACGCGAAGATGAATACTCAAACCCCCTTACAAATGAACTTGTGAGATCATGATACTGGGGGCATTTGTCAGCCTCAAAGTCCACAAGACCGGCGTTACGCAAATATGCGTTAAATTCTTCTTTGATTCCCGCTTGATCCATAAAATTTTCCGAAGGCCATTCACATGGCCTCACAAGAGCGTCTCTTGGTGGTTCCTCGTCAGCATCACACATTGCAAGCCTGGGACCTTGCTTCCTTGAAGAACCACCTTGAAACATCTTCCTAAACATATTGTTTCCCCTGAAAAATTTGTGAATTTTTTAGTAACTTCAAACAAAAGTGAACCAACTTCAATAAAATTGATAGCAACTACTCCTACAAGTGCCTAGAGCCTATATCAAGCATTTGAACTACTTGGAACCATATAAATTTGATGTGCAAGCTCAAGAACATGGTCACCTATGCAGCACAAATTTGCAAAGAATAAAGCACTAGAACAAAAACTAATTGGACCAATGGAGGGGTCACATACCAAGGAACAATCTCCCCAAGCAGTTTTGCGAGAGGTGCTTTTAGCAAGGAGATCGAAAATCACAGCAAAAGTGGCTGAAACCCGTGCTTGAGTTGGTTTTTCGGGTTTGTGTGAGGCAGAGGAAGAAGATGGGTGCAGGGATAAGTGGAGGAGGGCCACCGTGGGCCCACGAGGCAGGGGGCGCGCCCAGGGGGTAGGGCGTGCCCTACACCCTCGTGGCTAGGTGGCTGCTCCCCCCGCGGTGATTTTTGCACTATAAATCCTCAAATATTCATGAAAAAATCATATTAAATTGGCATGGCATTCTGAGGACTTTTATTTTCGGGGTATTTTTATATTGCACGGATAAGTAGGGAGACAGACAGAAAAATACTATTTTACTTTATTTCTACTAAATAACAGAAAATATAAAGAGGGTACAGTAGGTTGTGCTTCTACTTTCATCCATCTCATGCTCATCAAAAGGAATCCACTAACAAGATTGATCAGGTCTTGTTAACAAACTCATTCCGACGAACATGGAACCGGAGAAATTTTGAATAAAACTATGTTACCTCAACGGGGATATGGACATCCCCAATAATAAGTATATCATATTTCTTCTTGACAGTAGGGAGCGGAAATTCAAAACCTCCAAATATAATCGATGGAATTTTTCCAATAGAGTTGATACTATGAACTTGAGGTTGTTTCCTCGGAAAGTGTACCGTGTGCTCATTACTATTAACATGAAAAGTGACATTGCCTTTGTTGCAATCAATAACAGCCCCTGCAGTTCTAAGGAAAGGTCTTCCAAGAATAATAGACATACTATCATCCTCGGGAATATCAAGAATAACAAAGTTCGTTAAAATAGTAACGTCTGCAACCACAACGGGCACATCCTCACAAATACCAACTGGTATAGCAGTTGATTTATCAGCCATTTGCAAAGATATTTCAGTAGGTGTCAACTTATTCAAGTCAAGTCTACGATATAAAGAGAGAGGCATAACTCTAACACCGGCTCCAAGATCACATAAAGCATTTTTAACATAATTTCTCTTAATGGAGCATGGTATAGTAGGTACTCCTGGATCTCCAAGTTTCTTTGGTATTCCACCCTTAAAAGTATAATTAGCAAGCATGGTGGAAATTTCAGCTTCCGGTATCTTTCTTTTATTTTTAACAATATCTTTCATATATTTAGGATAAGGATTCATTTTGAGCATATCACCAATCGCATACGCATAAAATATAGGTCTAATCATTTCAAAGAAAGCGCTCAAAATCCTCATCATCCTTTTTCTTGGATGGTTTTAGGAGGAAAAGGCATGGGTTTACGAACCCATGGTTCCCTTTCTTTACCATGTTTCCTAGCAACGAAGTCTCTTTTATCATAACGTTGATTCTTTGATTGTGGGTTATCAAGATCAACAGCAGGTTCAACTTCTACATCATTGTCATTACTAGGTTGAGCATCATCATGAACATCATCATTAACATTTTCATTAGGTTCATGTTCATTACCAGATTGTGTTTCAGCATCAGACATAGATATATCATTTGGATTCTCAGGTGGTTCAGCAATAGGTTCACTAGAAGTTTGCAAAGTCCTATCATTTTCTTTTTCTTCCTTTTGGAAGAACTAGGTGGATCAATATTATTTCTCGAGAATCTTGCTCGATTCTCTTAGGGTGGCCTTCAGGATACAAAGGTTCTGAGTCATTCTACCAGTTCTAGTAGCCACTCTAACATCATAATCATTTTTCTTACTATTCATTTCATCAAGCACTTCTTTCTGAGCTTTAAGTACTTGTTCTACTTGAGTGGTAACCGTAGAAGCATGTTTGCTAATGAGTTTAAGTTCGCATCTAACATTAGCCATATAATCACCCAAGTGTTTAATCATATCGGAATCATATTTCAATTGTCTACCAAAATAAACATTAAAATTATCTTGTTTGACAACAAAATTATCAAACTCATCCAAGCATTGTCTAGCAGACTTATAGTGAGGAATATCACCTTCATCAAATCTATAGAGATAATTTACCTTTACTACCTGTGTTGGATTATCGGGATCAGGAGGTTCTTCAATAGGTGTTGGATCAAGATCATATGTTTCTTCAACAGGCGGTAGATTAAGGCCATGTATTTCTTCAATAGGAGGTAAATTCTTAACATCTTCATCTTTAATACCTTTTTCTTTCATAGGTTTCTTTGCCTCTTGCATATCTTCAGGACTGAGAAATAGAACACCTCTCTTATTCGGAGTTGGTTTAGGGATAGGCTCAGTAATTGGAGCAGAAGCTAGCTCAGGAGGTGCTCAATTATTTTCATTTGTCAACATATTATTCAATAGAATTTCAGCTTCATCCGGTGTTCTTTCCCTGAAAAGAGAACCAGCACAACTATCCAGTTAATCTCTGGAAGCATCGGTTAGTCCACTATAAAAGATATCAAGTATTTCAGGTTTCTTAAGAGGATGATCAGGCAAAGCATTAAGTAACTTGAGAAGCCTCCCCCAAGCTTGTGGGGGACTCTCTTCTTTAATTTGCACGAAGTTGTATATTTCCCTCAAAGCAGCTTGTTTCTGATGAGGAGGGAAATATTTAGCAGAAGTAATAAATCATATCACAGGGACTACGCACACAACCAGGATCAAGAGAATTAAACCATATCTTAGCATCACCCTTTAATGAGAACGGAAATATTTTGAGTATATAAAAGTAGCGCGACCTCTCATCATTAGTAAATAGGGCGGCTATATCATTTAACTTAGTAAGATGTGCCACAACAGTTTCAGATTCATAGCCATAAAAAGGATCAGATTCGACCAAAGTAATTATATCTGGATCAACAGAAATTCATAATCCTTATCGGGAACACAAATAGGTGAAGTAGCAAAAGCAGTGGTCAGGTTTCATTACATCTCTAAGAGATTCTTTGTTCCATTTAACTAATAACCTCTTGAGCTCATATCTATCTTTGCAAGCAAAAATAGCTGCAGAAGATTCCATATCAAAAACATAACCCTCAGGAATAACAAGCATATTTTCATCATCACTTTCATCATCGTATTCAGATTCAATAATTTCTTTCTCCCCAGCCCTAGCAATTTGTTCATCTAGAAATTCACCAAGGGGCACAGTAGTATCAAGCATAGACGTAGTTTCATCATAAGTATCCTGCATAGAAAAAGTGGCATCATCAATAACATGCGACATATCGGAACGAATAGCAAAAGCAGGTTTAGGTGTCGCTAGCTTACTCATAACAGAAGGTGAATCAAGTGCAGAGCTAGATGGCAGTTCCTTACCTCCCCTCGTAGTTGAGGGATAAATTTTTGTCTTAGCGTCTTTCAAGTTCTTCATAGTGTCCAGCAGATATAAATCCCAAGTGACTCAAAGAATAGAGCTATGCTCCCCGGCAACGGCGCCAAAAATTAGTCTTGATAACCCACAAGTATAGGGGATCGCAACAGCTTTCGAGGGTAGAGTATTCAACCCAAATTTATTGATTCGACACAAGGGGAGCCAAAGAATATTCTCAAGTATTAGCAGCTGAGTTGTCAATTCAACCACACCTGGAAACTTAGTATCTGCAGCAAAGTGTTTAGTAGCAAAGTAATATGATAGTGATGGTAACGATAACAAAAGTAAAGATAGCAAAAGTAATGTTTTTGGTATTTTGTAGTGATTATAACAGTAGCAACGGAAAAGTAAATAAGTGAGAACCAGTATATGGAAAGCTCAGAGGCACCTGGATCGGTGATGGATAATTATGCTTGGGATGCGGTTCGTCATGTAATATGATCATAACATAGAGTGACACGTAACTAGCTCCAATTCATCAATGTAATGTAGGCATGTATTCGAATATAGTCATACATGCTTATGGAAAAGAACTTGCATGACATCTTTTGTCCTACCCTCCCGTGGCAGCGGGGTCCTATTGGAAACTAAGGGATATTAAGGCCTCCTTTTAATAGAGAATCGGAACAAAGCATTAGCACATAGTGAATACATGAACTCCTCAAACTATGGTCATGATACGTCTCCAATGTATCTATAAATTTTGATTGCTCCATGCTATATTATCTAATGTTTTGGGCAATATTGGGCTTTATTTTCCACTTTTATATTACTTTTGGGACTAACCTATTAACCGGAGGCCCAGCCCAGATTTGCTGTTTTATGCCTATTTCAGTGTTTCGAAGAAAAGGAATATCAAACAGAGTCGAAACAAAACGAAATCAACTGGAGAAGTTATTTTTGGAAGGAAAGCCACCGAATAAACTTGGACTCTACGTCAGGAGATACGGGAGGTGCTCACTAGGGTGGGGGGCGCGCCCACCCCCCTAGGGCGCGCCCCCTGCCTCGTGGGGCCCCCGTAGCTCCACTGACGTACCCCCTGCACCCATATATACCTACGTATTGTAAAACTTCCAGAACAGAGATTAGATCAGGAGTTCCGCCGCCGCAAAACCTCCAAAGCCACCAAAAGTCAACCGGGACCCTGTTCCGGCACTCTGCCGGAGGGGGGAACCCTCACCGGTGGCCATCTTAATCATCCTGGCGCTCTCCATGACGAGGATGGAGTAGTTCACCCTCGGGGCTGAGGGTATGTACTAGTAGCTATGTAGTTGATCTCTCTCTCTCGTGTTCTTGATTTGGCACGATCTTGATGTATCGCGAGCTTTGCTCTTATAGTTGGATCTTATGTTTCTTCTCCCCCTCTACTCTCTTGTAATGGATTGAGTTTTCCCTTTGAAGTAATCTTATCAGATTGAGTCTTTAATGATTTGAGAACACTTGATGTATGTCTTGCCGTGCGTATCTGTGGTGACAATGGGATATCACGTGATTCACTTGATGCATGTTTTGGTGATCAACTTGCGGGTTCCGCCCATGAACCTATGCATAGGGGTTGGCACACGTTTTCATCTTGATTCTCCGGTAGAAACTTTGGGGCACTCTTTGAGGTTCTATGTGTTGGTTGAATAGATGAATATGAGATTGTGTGACGAATATCGTATAATCATACCCACGGATACTTGAGGTGACATTGGAGTATCTAGGTGACATTAGGGTTTTGGTTGATTTTTATCTTAAGGTGTTATTCTAGTACGAACTCTAGGGCTGTTTGTGACACTTATAGGAATAGCCCAACGGATTGATTGGAAAGAATAACTTTGAGGTGGTTTCGTACCCTACCATAATCTCTTCGTTTGTTCTCCGCTATTAGTGACTTTGGAGTGACTCTTTGTTCCATGTTGACGGATAGTTATATGATCCAATTATGTTATTATTGTTGAGAGAACTTGCACTAGTGAAAGTATGAACCCCCAAGCCTTGTTTCCTAGCATTGCAATACCGTTTACGCTCACTTTTACCATTAGTTACCTTGCTGTTTTATTTTTTCAGATTACAAAAACCTATATCTACCATCCATATTGCACTTGTATCACCATCTCTTCGCTGAACTAGTGCACCTATACAATTTACCATTGCATTGGGTCTGTTGGGGACACAAGAGACTCTTTGTTATTTGGTTGTAGGGTTGCTTGAGAGAGACCATCTTTATCCTACGCCTCCCACGGATTGATAAACCTTAGGTCATCCACTTGGAGGAAATTTGCTACTGTCCTACAAACCTCTGCACTTGGAGGCCCAACAACGTCTACAAGAAGAAGGTTGTGTAGTAGACATCAAGCTCTTTTCTGGCGCCGTTGCCGGGGAGGCTTGGTAAGTGAAGGTATATCTTTAGATCTTGCAATCAAATCTTTTTGTTTCTTGTTTTAGCACTAGTTAGTCTATAAAAGAAAATTACAAAAAAATGGAATTGAGTTTATCTCATATGCTTCACCTTTTTAATATCTTTCGTGAGTATGATGGAAAGGAAAATTGTGCCAAAGTGTTAGAAGAAGAATGCATTAAAATGTTTGGCACTAAATCTTTGAATGATGAGCATGATTGCAATGTTGTTAGTATAAACTCCTTGAATATCCATAGTACTAATGATGATTGCTCTAGTCATAATGAAAATATCTCTCGTAAGCATGTCAACTTTTGTGGAGTGCATGTTTGCATTAACACACCAAATAAAGAAGATAGATATTGTAAGAGGCATAAGTACTTAGAAACCAAATTGTTGCAAGAAGAGCTAGATGAATGTGCTGAAAGATTCAATATTTTTCATGCCCCTTGTGAACTTTGCAATGAACATGGTCATTTAAAGCTCCAATGCTATTTGTTTCATGATCAAGTCATGTACAAATATTGTGATAATTTGATTACCCTTGAGCATCATAAAGAACTTAGCCTTCTTTTGGGTTATGAAGAAATGAAATGTATAACTGAGGGTATTCCAAAATTTAGTCTTGATAAAATTCTTGATTTTGATCTAGAAAAGATTTATATGTATTATGTGGTGAATTGCATTGAAAATCCTTATATTGCCAATTACATAAAGAAAAGAAAACAAATAGAAGATGAAGAGAATACTAATGAAAGGGAAGAGACTTCCCAATATCCTCCTATTATTTCTTATGATGAATCAGGTAACGAGGAGGAGCTTTCTATTCGACCAATCTCATCAATAAGGAGCTCAAAGAGGAAGGTTGAACCTACACATAATGTGAAGAAGAAAAGAAAAGAAGGAGCAACAAAGGTAGAAAGGTATCCCTCCCAAATGATGTTGCTCCTACTACTCATTGTGATGATGATAATTGCTTTACTATTGGTGGTATCCATACTATTAATGATGAGAGTGATTATGCTTATGATATGAAAAGGCCCAAGCTTGGGGAAGCTATATTTGATGAGGATGAAATATTTGAGAATATATTTGCTGCAATTAATGTTTGTCCCAAGCTTGGGGATGCTATGTTTAATGAAGATGATATTTTTAGCACCCCAAGTTTTGATATGCAAAGTTGTTATGATGATAGCATGCCTCCTACCTATGATGATTATATTGATGAAAGTGGGTTTGGAAGAGTGTCAACTTTAGGAAGTAGTGATCCCACTATTTTGGAGGATGTTGAATTTTATTGTGATGAATACGAAAGTGGATTTGGAAGAGTGTCAACTTTATTTAGTGATTCCACTATCTTGGGAGAGGTTTCAATCGATTATGATGAGAACGAAGTTGCTACTTATGATGATTATTGTGATGAAACTTATGCTATAAAAAGTAGTGATGATTATATTTATAAAACTTGTCATGATTATGAGTACCCTTTCTCTGAACATTACTCTTTTAATGTGTAAACAGTTTATTGTATTCAAGTCTCTTATGATACTCCCACTATTCCGAATGAGAAGAATTTTGCTTATGTGGAGAGTAATAAAATTTCTATGCTAGGAGATCATGAAAAGAATGATTTAGGTGCTGGTTATATTGTTGAATTCATTCATGATGCTACTGAAAATTATTATGAGGGAGGAATATATGCTTGTAGGAATTGCAATAATATCAAGTTTCCTCTCTATGTGCTTAAAGTTTTGAAGTTATGCTTGTTTTACCTTCCTATGCAAGTTGATTCTTGTTCCCATAAGTTGTTTTATCACAAAATCCCTATGCATAGGAAGTGGGTTAGACTTAAATGTGCTAGTCATATTCTTCATGATGCTCTCTTTATGTTTCAATTCTTATCTTTTATGTGAGCATCATTGAAATCATCATGCCTAGCTAGGGGCGTTAAACGATAGCGCTTGTTGGGAGGCAACCCAATTTTATTTTAGTTTCTTGCTTTTTGGTTATATTTAGGAATAAATAATCCATCTAGCTTCTGTTTAGATGTGGTTTCATGTTTTAATTCGTGTTTGTGCCAAGTAGAACCTTTGGGAAGACTTGGGTGAAGTCTTTATGATCATGATGTAAAAAACAGAAACTTTAGCGCTCACGAGATTAGCTAGAACTTTTTACTGGAGAGTGATATTTAGTTGATTCTTTTTGCAGATGATTACTAGATAAATTACTCAGGTCCACCAATTTATTTTAGAATTTTTGGAGTTCCATAAGTTTGCGTTAGTTATAGATTACTACAGACTGTTCTGTTTTTGACAGATTCTGTTTAAATTGTGTTGTTTGCTTATCTTGATGAATCTATGGCTAGTAAAATAGTTTATAAACTATAGAGAAGTTGGAATAAATTAGGTTTAACACCAATATAAATAAATAATGAGTTCATTACAGTACCTTGAAGTGGTGTTTTGTTTTCTTTCGCTAACGGAGCTTACGAGTTTTCTCTCAAGTTTTGTGTTGTGAAGTTTTCAAGTTTTGGGTAAAGATTCAATGGACTATGGAATAAGGAGTGGCAAGAGCCTAAGCTTGGGGATGCCCAAGGCACCCGAAGGTAATATTCAAGGATAACCAAGCGTCTAAGCTTGGGGATGCCCCGGAAGGCATCCCCTCTTTCGTCTTCGTTCATCGGTAACTTTACTTGGAGCTATATTTTTATTCACCACATGATATGTGTTTTGCTTGGAGCATCATTTTATTTTCTTTAGCTTTGCTTTCTGTTTGAATAAGGTATCAAGATCTGAAATTATTAAATGGGAGAGTCTTCACATAGTTGCATAATTATCCGACTACTCATTGATCTTCACTTATATCTTTCGGAGTAGTTCATTTGCTCTAGTGCTTCACTTATATCTTTTAGAGCATGGTGGTAGTTTTATTTTGAATAAATAGATGAACTCTCATGCTTCACTTATATCATTTTGAGAGTCTTAAATAGCATGGTAATTTGCTTAAATAATCCTAATATGCTAAGCATACAAAACTTGTAAGAATTCTTATGAGTGTGTTGAATACTAAGAGAAGTTTGATGCTTGATGATTGTTTTGAGATATGAAGATGGTGATATTAGAGTCATGCTAGTTGAGTAGTTGTTAATTTGAGAGATATTTGTGTTAAAGTTTGTGATTTCCATAGCATGCACGTATGGTGAACCGTTATGTGATGAAGTCGGAGCATGATTTATTTATTGTTTGTCTTCCTTATGAGTGGCGGTCGGGGACGAGCGATGGTCTTTTCCTACCAATCTATCCCCCTAGGAGCATGCGCATAATACTTTGCTTTGATAACTTGTAGATTTTTGCAATAAGTATATGAGTTCTTCATGATTAATGTTGAGTCCATGGATTATACGCACTTTTCCCATTCTTCCACCATTGCTAGCCTCTCTAATACCGCGCACCTTTCGCCGGTATCATACACCCACCATATCCTTCCTCAAAACAGCCACGATACCTACTTATCATGGCATTTCCATAGCCATTCCGAGATATATTGCCATGCAACTTTCCACCGTTCCGTTTATTATGACACGCTCCATCATTGTCATATTGCTTAGCATGATCATGTAGTTGACATTGTATTTGTGGCAAAGCCACCGTTCATAATTCTTTCATACATGTCACTCATGAGTCATTGCACATCCCAGTACACCGCCGGAGGCATTCATATAGAGTCATACTTTGTTCTAAGAATCGAGTTGTAATTCTTGAGTTGTAATAAAAGTGTGATGATCTTCATTATTAGAGCATTGTCCCAGTGAGGAAAGGATGATGGAGACTATGATTCCCCCACAAGTCGGGATGAGACTCTGGACGGAAAAAAAGAGAAAAAAAGAGTCCATCAAAAAAGAGAAAAGGCCCAAATAAAAGAATAAAAAATAAAAAAAATGAGAGAAAAAGAGAGAAGGGGCAATGCTACTATCCTTTTACCACACTTGTGCTTCAAAGTAGCACCATGATCTTCATGATAGAGAGTCTCATATGTTGTCACTTTCATATACTAGAGGGAATTTTACATTATAGAACTTGGCTTGTATATTCCAATGATGGGCTTCCTCAAATTGCCCTAGGTCTTCGTGAGCAAGCGAGTTGGATGCACACCCACTTAGTTTCTTTTGTTGAGCTTTCACATACTTATAGCTCTAGTGCATCCGTTGCATGACAATCCCTACTCACTCACATTGATATCTATTAATGGGCATCTCCATAGCCCGTTGATACGCCTAGTTGATGTGAGACTATCTTCCCTCTTTTTGTCTTCTCCACAACCACCATTCTTTTCCACCTATAGTGTTATGTCCATGGCTCACGCTCATGTATTGCGTGAAGATTGAAAAAGTTTTGAGAATGTCAAAAGTATGAAACAATTGCTTGGCTTGTCATTGGGGTTGTGCATGATTTGAATATTTTGTGTGGGGAAGATGGAGCATAGCCAGACTATATGATTTTGTAGGGATAACTTTCTTTGGCCATGTTATTTTGAGAAGACATAATTGCTTTGTTGGTATGCTTGAAGTATTATTATTTTTATGTCAATATGAACTTTTGTCTTGAATCTTATGGATCTGAATATTCATTCCACAATTAAGAAGAATTACATTGAAATTATGCCAAGTAGCACTCCGCATCAAAAATTATTTTTTATCATTTACCTACTCGAGGACGAGCAGGAATTAAGCTTGGGGATGCTTGATACGTCTCCAACGTATCTATAATTTTGATTGCTCCATGCTATATTATCTAATGTTTTGGGCAATATTGGGCTTTATTTTCCACTTTTATATTACTTTTGGGACTAACCTATTAACCGGAGGCCCAGCCCAGATTTGTTGTTTTATGCCTATTTCAGTGTTTCGAGGAAAAGGAATATCAAACAGAGTCGAAACGGAACGAAATCAACTGGAGAAGTTATTTTTGGAAGGAAAGCCACCGGATAGACTTGGACTCTATGTCAGGAGATACGGGAGGTGCTCACGAGGGTGGGGGGCGCGCCCCCTGCCTCGTGGGGCCCCCGTAGCTCCACTGACGTACCCCCTGCACCCATATATACCTACATATCGTAAAACTTCCATAATAGAGATTAGATCGGGAGTTCTGCCGCCGCAAAACCTCCATAGCCACCAAAAGTAATTTGGCACCCTGTTTCGGCACTCTGCCGGAGAGGGGAACCCTCACAGGTGGCCATCTTCATCATCCTGACGCTCTCCATGACGAGGATGGAGTAGTTCACCCTCGGGGCTGAGGGTATGTACTAGTAGCTATGTGTTTGATCTCTCTCTCTCTCTCTCTCTCTCTCTCTCTCTCTCTCTCGTGTTCTTGATTTGGCACGATCTTGATGTATCGCGAGCTTTGCTATTATAGTAGGATCTTATGTTTCTTCTCCCCCTCTACTCTCTTGTAATGTATTGAGTTTTCCCTTTGAAGTAATCTTATCGGATTGAGTCTTGAATGATTTGAGAACACTTGATGTATGTCTTGCCGTGCGTATCTGTGGTGACAATGGGATATCACGTGATTCACTTGATGTATGTTTTGGTGATCAACTTGCAGTTCCGCCCATGAACCTATGCATAGGGGTTGGCACACGTTTTAGTCTTGATTCTCCGGTAGAAACTTTGGGGCACTCTTTGAGGTTCTATGTGTTGGTTGAATAGATGAATTTGAGATTGTGTGACGCATATCGTATAATCATACCCACAGATACTTGAGGTGACATTGGAGTATCTAGGTGACATTAGGGTTTTGGTTGATTTGTATCTTAAGGTGTTATTCTAGTACGAATTCTAGGGCTGTTTGTGACACTTATAGGAATAGCCCAACGGATTGATTGGAAAGAATAACTTTGAGGTGGTTTCGTACCCTACCATAATCTCTTCGTTTGTTCTCCGCTATTAGTGACTTTGGAGTGACTCTTTGTTACATGTTGAGGAATAGTTATATGATCCAATTATGTTATTATTGTTGAGAGAACTTGCACTAGTGAAAGTATGAACCCTAGGCCTTGTTTCCTAGCATTGCAATACCGTTTACGCTCACTTTTACCATTAGTTACCTTGCTGTTTTTATATTTTCAGATTACAAAAACCTATATCTACCATCCATATTGCACGTGTATCACCGTCTCTTCGCCGAACTAGTGCTCCTATACAATTTACCATTGTATTGGGTGTGTTGGGGACACAAGAGACTCTTTGTTATTTGGTTGCAGGGTTGCTTGAGAGAGACGATCTTCATCCTACGCCTCCCACAGATTGATAAACCTTAGGTCATCCACTTGAGGGAAATTTGCTACTGTCCTACAAACCTCTGCACTTGGAGGCCCAACAACGTCTACAAGAAGAAGGTTGTGTAGTAGACATCAGGTCATCACCGAGAAGTATCCCGATTATTGTCACTTCGGGGTTGTCGGATCATAACACATAATAGGTGACTATAGACTTGCAAGGTAGGATCAAGAACTCACATATATTCATGAAAACATAACAGGTTCAGATCTGAAATGATGGCACTCGGGCCATAGTGACAAGCATTAAGCATAGCAAAGTCATAGCAACATCAATCTCAGAACATAGTGGATACTAGGGATCAAACCCTAACAAAACTAACTCGATTACATGATAAATCTCATCCAACCCATCACCGTCCAGCAAGCCTACGATGGAATTACTCACGCACAGCGGTGAGCATCAAGAAATTGGTGATGGAGGATGGTTGATGATGACGACGGCAGAAAATCCCCCTCTCCGGAGCCCCAAACGGACTCCAGATCAGCCCTTATTTTTTTCAGGGCTTGGCGGTGGCTCCGTATCGTAAAACGCGATGATTTCTTCTCTCTTGTTTTTTTATCCCCGAAAGCCAATATATAGAGTTGGAGTTGGCGTCGAAAGGTGTCCAGGGGGCACACGAGTTAGGGGGGCGCGCCCTAGAGGGGGGGGCGCCCCCCACCCTCGTGGACAGGGTGTGGGCCCCTGGTCTTCATCTTTGGCGAGGATTTTTTATTATTTTTTATAAGACATCATGTGACGCCCGGATAACTAAGCTACAGTAACCCACTCCTAATGATGCCACGTCACCTCAGTTACTGTTGTTAATCTCCCGATGACTCGATCCCGTTCGAATTCAAATTTTAAAATAAAAACAAACAACAAAAGTTTTCAAACAATAAAGCTAAAATGTTCGGGTTGTGCCAAATATTGCATAGGTAATTATGGTGAAGGAACCACACTATTATAAAATGCTTAAAAACTATGAGATGAATAAATCAGTAGCAAAAACTATTATTTAAATACTTTAAATATTAAATAATTACAAAACTATTTTAATTTGGGTTAGCGAATTTATGAGGCAGTGACATAATTAGTAAACATCAATTTAGGTGCCACTTTGGTATTTTGTTATCACTAGAATAAATAGCAACTAAAAGTAATAGAACAAATAAAGGGGAAAAATAAAACAAAATGAATAAAAGGAGAACCCCCCCCCCCACACACACACACTGGATTTCGGCCCACCAGGCCGCTTGTTGCCCAACCGGTCGCCCCACTCCTTATCCTATCCCCACTCCCCCGAACCCTAGCTCAATCCCCACTTCCCCCACTCCCTTGCGCCCCCACTCCCCGATCCCCTTCTGGATCGAGGCAGCACCCTCGGCGCCCGGCGCCCCGCTGCCTACCCTGCCGTCCCCCATCGCCAGGCGCTCCCCGGACCCCGTCGGAGCCGTCCCGTCGTCTCTCCCTCGCCCTTCCCCAACGCTCAAGATCTCACCCGAAGGCCGCCGGCGCCGCGACCATCGCCGCCGGTCTGGACCTCGCTGGATCGCCGCCGCCCGGAGCTGCCCTCACCCTGGAACCACCATGCCGTCGCCGGACTGCCTCCCGCTCCGCCATGTCGTCCCCGTCGGCCTCCCCGAACCTCCCCGCGCCCACTGCCCAGACCCCACGACCCGTGGTGAGGCTCCGTCCTCTCCTTTTCCCCCCTGTGTGCGCTCGACCCCCGTGTCGCACAACGCGCACCGCGCCGTCCCCAACCCCGTCGTCGGTCCCCGCCTCGTGCGCCGTCATGGGCCGCCGCCACGACGCCGCGCCCCTCCTTTCTCCCTTGTCTCGCCACAGCCACGCCGGCCTCGTGTCGTGCGCACCCACCCGCGCCCCGTGGCCGCGTCCTCGGTCATCGCTGTCGGCCCCGCGTCCGTCGCCCTTGCTTTCGCTGACCCATAGCCATTGCTTTGCACTCCACGGCCGCCCTTTCTGTCCCTTCGTGGCAGCGCCAGCGTACCCACAGCGCCCGCCAAGCAACCCGTAACCGCTGCGGCCAGGTACACGAATCGCCCAACACCCGTTTGGCCACAGTGAGCCCTTTGTAAGCAGGGGCCACCGTGAACGTAAAAAATAAAATGAAAATGAAATTAGTAAAAGTAATAATTAATTAATTAATTAGTGAATTAATTAAGTTAATTTATTTGGTTTAACTAAATTAATTAGAATTAGTTAATCTAATCAAGTAATTAAGCTAACTAACCTGTTTAGTTAATCTCAGTCAATGACAAATGGGACCCACCTGTCGGGTTGACGGTCAGCAGTCAACTTATTGCTGACGTCATCTTGGCGTCGGCCAAACACTATTCTGGATAATGTTAATTTAATTAATAATTAATAAATTAGAAAATGTTGAAAAACTTTAAAAATTAATATAAAATAAACCGTAGCTCGGATGAAAATACTTTGTACATGAAAGTTGCTCAGAACGACGAGACGAATCCGGATACGCAGACCGTTCGTCCGCCACACATCCCTAGCATAACAAACACACAACTTTCCCCATCTAGTTCATCTATTCGATAACGCGAAACACCGGGAATACTTTCCCGGATGTTTCCCCCCTTCACCGGTATCGCCTAGTACTGCGTTAGGTCACCCCTACCACCATGTATTGCCATGTTATGCTTTGTGATGCTTCGATTGCTCTGTTACTTATTGTGTTCCCCCTCCGTTACTTCTTTCCGGTAGACCCAGAGACCGCTGCTGGTACCCCTGTGATCGACTACGGAGTTGACGACCCCTCCTTGCCAGAGCAATTAGGCAAGCCCCCTCTTTGATCACCAGATATCGCCTAATCTTCTCTATACTGCTTGCATTAGAGTAGTGTAGCATATTCTTGCTTTCGATTAATCCTATCTTCTTTGCATAGCTTTGTCCTTGCTACTCTTGTTGTTACCTTTACACCGCTATCCCATCGCTTAGTATAGGATGCTAGTGTTCCATCGATGACCCTACACTCTTGTCCGTACGCCATGCTATACTCTTTGGCTGTGATCACTTGAGGAGGTGATCACGGGCATATACTATATACTTTACACTATTACATTACCTGTGAATCTTTGTTAGGAGATGAAATTTGAAAGGACGGTGGCTCCATCCCGGTAGAGGTGGGCCAGGGTTCCCGACGGCCCCATCGTTACTTTGTGGCGGAGGCAGCAGGGGCTGGTTGAGACCACCTAGGAGAGAGGTGGGCCTGGCCCTGATCGGCGTTCGCGGATACTTAACACGCTTAACGAGATATTGGTATTTGATCTGAGTCTGGCCATTTGGTCTATACGCACTAACCAACTACGCGGGAACAGTTATGGGCACTCCACGTCGTGCTATCAGCCAAGGCATTTCTTGACATCAGCGACTGAGCGGCGCGCGCCGGATTGGACTGGAACGCCTGTTAGGCTTGGTCTGCTTCGGCCACAGACGCATAGCGTGCAGGTGTGTGCTAAGGCGATGGGCCCGAACCTGGCGCTTAGGTTTAGACCGCGTCTTGACCTCTCTGTTGAGCCTAGGTGGGGCTCTGACGTGTTGATCTTCAGCGGCGGGGCATGACCCAGAAAGTGTGTCCGTGAAATGGGATCAGCGTGTTGGGTTATGTGGTGCACCCTGCAGGGAAGTTAATCTATTGAATAGCCGTGATCTTGATAACAGGGCGACTTGGAGTTGTACCTTGACCTTATGACAACTAGAACCGGATACTTAATAAAACACACCCTTCCAAGTGCCAGATACAACCCAGTGGTCGCTCTCTATCAGGGTTACGAGGAGGGGATCTCTTGGTAGGATTATGCTATGCGATGTTACTTGGAGGACTTCAGACTACTCTCTGCTACATGCTGCAAGACGGAGGCTGCCAGAAGCGTAGTCTTCGATAGGATTAGCTATCCCCCTCTTATTCTGGCATTCTGCAGTTCAGTCCACTGATATGGCCCTTTACACATATGTCCATGCATATGTAGTGTAGCTCCTTGCTTGCGAGTACTTTGGATGAGTACTCACGGTTGCCTTGTTCCCCCTTTTCCCCCTTTCTTTACCCGATTGCTGCAACCAGACGATGGAGCCCAGGAGCCAGACGCCACCGTCGATGACGACTACTACACCGGAGGTGCCTACTACTACGTGCAGCCCGCTGGCGACGACCAGGAGTAGTTAGGAGGATCCCAGGTAGGAGGCCTGTGCCTCTTTCGATCTGTATCCCAGTTTGTGCTAGCCATCTTATGGCAAACTTGTTTACTTATGTCTGTACTTAGATATTGTTGCTTCCGCTGACTTGTCTATGATCAAGCACTTGTATTCGAGCCCTCGAGGCCCCTGGCTTGTATTATGATGCTTTTATGACTTATTTTATTTTAGAGTTGTGTTGTGATATCTTCCCGTGAGTCCCTGATCTTGATCGCATTACGCTTTGCGTGTATGATTAGTGTACGATTGAATCGGGGGCGTCACAAGTTGGTATCAGAGTCGACTGCCTGTAGGACTCCCCCTTCCAACTCCTTGGCCGAAGTCGAGTCTAGACATTGCAAAACTTTTACTAACATGGCTGTGTGTCTTACGGGCACACGTCGCCATTGGGTGGTAGTAGGATCTTTTATTCCTCGACCTATACTCTGGGACTCTGACATCTCTTCTATTCGGGTTAAACGATTTTACTAACTCTGACTCTAGGTTCTCGATAATACTTTCTCCCGAAGAGCTCCTTATTACAGATGATCGTCTGCTGCACCAGAAGAATTTGAAGATACTCTCCGATGTTCTCTTGAGAATTTATGGCGTCGCTTTTGCAATTCCCCTCCATCGATAAACCCCTACGGATAACCACGTATATTCGCCATTCATACAATGCTTCCTAGTTGATCTTGTTATTACAAGATATACCGAAATTCTCCCTATTGTTTCAAGAATACTTTGTGCCTACTGCCTTGCAGTTCTTTGCCACATGAATACCCCTACGGATAATTCCTCGCTCTTACCGAGTACCCGCTCATCCCTAGTTGTTCATGTGTTTCAGAAAATTCTTCAAAATATTATCCGATCTTTCAAGAATCCTCATTAGCCTATGGCTCTTGAAATGCTTGTCTGCCTGCATTTTGATTAATTCCAAATGACTAGCAATATTCATGGATGTCCTTTGCCTTTATCATCTTGGGTCCCTTGATTCAATATGTTGCGAATATTGCGATCCTTAATCAGATCCTAGAGTTCATCCTTTCGGCTCAGATGTCATTTTAAACATGAGCTGGATCTCGACCAATCAAATTGCCATCGATTGTACCCCTAAGCCTGCTCAACTTATCCATCCTTGATCAGAGCGTTGCTTCTGATCCCCTGATTTGGAAATCATAATTATTTTTCATTTGAACTTTGAATTAGTCAGATGTTTCTATAATCAGATCTCCTTGCATTCTTCTTCCTCTAGTTGAGTACCGATACTCACCCCAGATCCTTTGTTGGATTTTATCCGACAATGTCCTTCATATTCAACAACCTCGCGAAGTTCTTTCCCAGATACATAATGCCTTTGGTAGTTGTATCCTCTCCTTTTTGTCAACCATGCTCTGCTTTCGAGCTTGTGTTGTTTACTTCTGAAGTTTGTGGAATAGGTTGCTAAGATGCCCCTATGGGTTGAACCTATGCCTTCCCTAATCCGTGTGAACCCGAGAGTTTTCACGAGGCATACTCCTCTGGTGTTTCACCAGATAAATTCCAACACTACAACTCCATCGGCGTAGAAGTGACTGAAAGGTTACGCATTGAAGAAGTGGAGTCGACCTTGAACCTTTGTGTTCATGCCCATGGACCCGATGTAGAACTTATCATGGAAGCTGCTCGTAAAAATAAGAATAATAAACTCTTGTTATAATCCATCTGGTATTTTGCTTTGATTCTTTGCAATCATGGTCCCGACTAGGATTGTTCTTCTTTGATCCCATTTCATGGACAAGCTAAAGCACTTGTCTTCTGCAAACCAATATGCCTGCCCAACCTCTATTCTGAATTACCCTCGAGTGTTACCCCTTGGTTTCTCGGGAATATCGCAGGAACTACATAACTTCTTATGAGCCCTTCATTGAACTACTAATGATCACCAATTCCAATATCCCCGGCTTCTGACTGGTTGGTCACTCGAGAACACCGGTAAGTGAATCAATTCCGCACTCCGATTCGATAACACTAAGTAAATTTTCGTTGCTTACGAGTTTAATAATCCTTCCAGTCATTCCTAGCCTGATCGGCTATATCCCTATCGTGCTAAATTTTAACTATCTACTTGGTCCTTCTTTTCCGAGCACGATTTCCGATAATGAGCTAAGCTTACATTGATCTTCCTCATCATATCCGTTCGTCTTGAACAACAAGCTTGATTTCGAGTTTGTGTTGTACCCGTGGATCCAATAACCTTTCGCTTCATCATTCGTTGACTTGATGTCATCGTCGATCGATTACATCTTCATGAAATTTCTCGACAAATGTGTCGTGATCATCATGAACATTCCGAGCTCTTACAGGATATCAATTGAATTCATGATAAGAAATACCATCCTTGCCCTCGATGATTTGTGTTGTCATTGACCACTTTATTGCCTTCCCTCCAACACAAACTTGTTCGTTCGGTGTTATACCTCGAGTCCCTTGCTGTCCAGCATTTGTTCTTCTTTACCTTGGAGTATTACCATCTTTTTATGTCAAGAATGTCGTGAGAATTTCAACACCTCTTAAGAATTCTTGATATAGGTGATACTTCTTGCCATATCCGTTCATTCCTTGGTCGCGAGTTCAAAACTTCTAGCAACCCTATTGCTTTGAAGTTAATGGTCGGCCGTTCATTCTTAGACTATTTATTATTGAATCACCATTCCAATGTTGGCCGTGCAACCCAGCCCATATTTCGGGTGCACCTTTCAACCATTATTAAATTGTGTATGTTTTCCTCGAGCATACATCAATATATCATTTTGATCTGACAAATGTTATCTCCTTGGTCACATAATTGTGGAAATCCATCTTTTGGAAATCTTGATGAATTGTCGCTGAGTTCATCAGCCACCTCCTTGTCCTCTCCTTGGGTTAATGATGAACTCTTGTTAACGGAAATCACTTCATAGTTCATTTCCCGAGAATCTTACAGTGTCATCCCGTGAAATTGTGTCGCACCTTTTCTTCTCAAGCATCCTAAGTCTGAGGTATCCTGACACCAACCAGATCTGAAACTTACGATATGATGGTTGGAACATTTTCCAAGAGTCATAGCATTGGTCTTTCTATAACCCAATAAGGTGATGTCATGCCTAGCACACTTGACCGGAGGGCCTATTGCTATAGTTCTTCCTTTTAGCAAAGTTAGTCATTCTCCCGTGAGGAAATTGTAAGACTTATTCTATAAGTTGTTCCTGTTGGATCCTTTGTGTTTCCAAAGTCTGATCTTCACCTGATGACCATGTCAATGCTATCTCGAAGCATGTCGGTTGTACTCTGATTTTCAACAAGAACATTTGAAGCCCAATGCTAATTGTTTCCTGCTCAATTATCCAAACACCGTTGTATGGGTAACGTCATGAAATTTCTCTCCCCTTTCCTAAAGGGTTTTCTACTTCATATCCTGCCATGGATATCATGCTCTGCTTGTCCTTGGGAAGGATATACCTATGACGCCCGGATATTTAAGCTACAGTAAACCTATGCTAATAATGCCATGTCACCTCGATTACTGTTGCTAATCTCGCATTAGTTTGAAACCGGTTCGAATTCAAATTCAAATTCAAGCAAACAATAATTTTTTTTCAAATATTAAAACTAAAATGTTCGGATTGTGACAAATAATGCATAGGTAATTATGGTGGAGAAAACCACACTTTAATAAAATGTTTAAATATTCTAATGTTAATAAAACAGTAACAAAACTATTATTTAAATACTTTTAAATAATAAATAATTACAAAACTATTTTATTTAGGTGCCAAAGTTATTGTGGTAGAGGTATATTTAGTAATGCAAATTTGGGTGTTAATAACATATTTTGCAAACAAAAAGAAATTAGGAAATCAAATAAAATCAGTAAAAGAATAATACACAAAATTACAAAAAAATAAAGAAAAGAAAGAAAGGCCCACAACCCCCCCTCCCCCTGGGCCAACCGGCCCAGCTGGCCAGTCCACCCGACCCAGGCTGCCCTCCTTATCCCCCACCCAGATCGAACCCTAGGGCAACCACCCCCCACATCCCCCATCGATCCAGATCTGGATCGGGATCATCCCCGTCGCACAAACCCCCACTCCTCTCGCACGACCCCCCACTCCTCCTGACCGAGACCCCCACCTGCTCTTGTTCTCCAGCGCCACCGAGCCCTCCCGCACACGACCCCCGTCGCCGCTGGATGGACGCCCCGCCACCTCGCCCATTTGGATGGGCCTTGTTGGATGGATGCCCCGCTGCGCTCCCCGTCGACCCCGCGCCCTTGTAACACGTCAAGAAGCTCTATGGTGCTCCCCTGCTTTGACTAAGCCACTGTATCGGAGCCAGGAGGTCACCACGACGACGCGCGCGTCCACTTCCTCGCCTTCGGCCGCCCTCGTCCTCCCCGTCGATTAGCTCCGCCTCGACCCCCTCCGGCTTCAACGAGCGGCTCCCCGTCACCGATGTGAGCGCTGCTACATCTCCCCCCTCCCCTGAATTCGCCTCCTCCGCCTCGGCTCCACGCCGCGCTCACGGGCCGTCCCGCTCCCTCGCGCCTGCATCGCCCCCCTGCACAGTGCCTGCGGCCCCGCCACTCGTCGCCCCGGCTCACCTCCCCCCGCGCTACCCCGCCTCAACCGGCGGCGTCCACCTCCGCCCGGGCCTGCTCGCGCCCCCCTGTGCCGAGCCTTCCCCCGGCCAGCACTATGGCCGCCGGCGTCGTACTCTACGAGTACGTACGTACGGGCACAACTTCACTAGAGGCCGATTTGGGCCACTGGCACATGGGCCCGACCCCCCTGTTAATTAAGGAGGCCTAATTAGTTTAGCCCAAACCCCCCTAATTAAGCTAAGTAAATTTAGTCAAGAACCTGTTAATTAAAGTGAGTCCATGACAATTGGGACCCACATACACTGTTCACTTTGGACTAGTCAAAATATTGACTGGGTCAACCCAGCCTCGCCCCACATGTAATACATATGCACATTGCTTTGGGTACACTCCTGTGAACCCATAGCAATTTGTCTGTTTATTATTTCGAATTAAATTATATGCAGAACTTCCAAGAGTTGTTTAAATCTTTGAAAAATCATATAAAATAATCCGTAACTCGGATGAAAATACTTTGTACATGAAAGTTGCTCAGAACGACGAGACGAACCCGGATACGCAGCCCGTTCGTCCGCTAGACACCCCTAGCATAGCAAACATGCAACTTTCCCCCTCCGGTTCATCTGTCCGAAAACACGGAACACTGGGGATACATTCCCGGATGTTTCCCCCCTTCACCGGTATCACCTCGTACCGCGTTAGAAGACGTCTAGCTCTGCTTGTTGTCCTGTTATGCACTTGCTTGCTATGTATTTATTGTTTCTTCCCCCTCTTCTTCCGCTAGACACCGAGACCGACGCCGCCGCTACCCAGTACGACTACGGTATTGACGACCCCTCTCTCTTGCCAGAGCAACCAGGAAAGCCCCCCCTTTGATCACCAGATATCGCCTACTCTTCTCTATACTGCTTGCATTAGAGTAGTGTAGCATGTTCTCGCTTTCGATTAATCCTATCTTCTTTGCATAGCTTTGTCCTTGCTACTATCATGTTGTTACCTTTACCGCTATCCCATCGCTTAGTATAGGATGCTAGTGTTCCATCAGTGGCCCTACACTCTTGTCCGTCTGCCATGCTATACTACTGGGCTGTGATCACTTCGGGAGGTGATCACGGGCATATACTAGATACTTTACACTATTACATTACCTGTGATACTGTTCGGAGATGGGGGCTGAAAGGACAGGTGGCTCCATCCCGGTAGAGGTGGGCCTGGGTTCCCGACGGCCCCCGACTGTTACTTTGTGGCGGAGCGACAGGGCAGGTTGAGACCGCCTAGGAGAGAGGTGGGCCTGGCCTGCTCGGCGTCATGGATACTTAACACGTTTAACGAGATCTCGTATTTGATCTGAGTCTGGCCATTTGGTCTATACGCACTAACAATCTACGCGGGAGTAGTTATGGGTATCCCGGCGTCGTGGTATCAGCCGAAGCCTTCGTGACGCCAATGATCGAGCGCACGCGCCGGATTGGAACGTAAGCCTGCTCTTGTATTAAGGGGCTAGTTACGCTTTCGGCCGCCCTACGCAACATGCAGGTGTGCTAAGGCGATGGGCCTGCACTGGCGCTTAGGTTTAGACCGGCGTCTTGGCCTCTCTGTTGTGCCTAGGTGGGGCTGCGACGTGTTGATCTTCCGCGGCGGGCATGACCCAGAAAGTGTGTCCGGCCAAATGGGATCAAGCGTGTTGGGTTATGTGGTGCACCCTGCAGGGAAGTTAATCTATTGAATAGCCGTGATCTTGAATGTGACGACTTGAGTTGTACCTTGACCTTATGACAACTAGAACCGGATACTTGATAAAACACACCCTTCCAAGTGCGGATACAACCCGGTGGTCGCTCTCTCTCGTGGTTACGAGGAGGGATCGCGGGTAGGATTATGCTATGCGATGCTACTTGGAGGACTTGATCTACTCTCTTCTACATGTTGCAAGACGGAGGTTGCGAAGCGTAGTCTTGAAGGATTAGCTATCCCCTATTATTACGGCATTCTGATTCAGTCCAATCGATATGGCCCTTTACACATATATCCATGCATATGTAGTGTAGCTCCTTGCTTGCAGTACTTTGGATGAGTACTCACGGTTGCCTTGTTCCCCTTTTCCCCTTTCTTTACCCGATTGCTGCAACTGCAGACGATGGAGCCCAGAGCGAGACACCACCGTCGATGGCGACTACTACCCGGAGGTGCCTACTACTACGTGCAGCCGGCGGCGACCGTGAGTAGTTAGGAGGATCCTGTGAAGGAGGCCTCGCGCCTCTTCGATCTCAGTATCGCTTTGTGCTAGCCTTCTTAAGGCAAACTTGTTTTAACTTATGTCCGTACTCAGATATTGTTGCTTCCGCTGACTCGTCTATGATCGAGCACTTGTATTCGAGCCCTCGAGGCCCACGGCTTGTATTATGATGCTTGTATGACTTATTTATGTTTTAGAGTTGTGTTGTGATATCTTCCGTGAGTCCTCGATCTTGATCGTACACGCTATGCGTGCATGATTAGTGTACGATTAAATCGGGCGCCACAAGTTGGTATCGAGCCGATTGCTGTAGGAATCCCCTTCCACACTCCTTGGTCAAGTCGAGTCTAGACGTTGCAAAAACTTTTACTAACATGGTTGTGTGTCTTACGGGCCCACGCCGCCATTTGGGTGGTATTAGGATCTTTTATTCCTCGACCTATACTCGGGACTCGATCTCTCTTCTATTCGGGCTAAATGAATTTTGCTAAAACTAACTTTAGGTTCTCGAAAATACTTTCACCCGGAGAGCCTCTTATTTCTGATGATCGTCTGCTGCACGTGAAGACCCTAAAGATACTCTCCGCTGTTAACCCGAGAACTTGTGTTCATCACGTTTGCAATTCCTTTCCACTGTCAACCCTTATGGATAACTACTTACAGTGGTTATTCTTACATTCATCCCCAGTTTGTCTTGTTATTACAAGGTACACCGAAATTCTCTCTATTGTTCCGAGAATACTTTGTGCCTACTGCCTTGCAGTTCCTTGTCACCTGAATACCCCTACGGATAATTCCTCGCTCTTACCGAGTGACCGCCCATCCCCAGTTGTTTATGTGTTTCACTAAGGTCTTCGAAATACTATTTGATCTTCCGAAAATCCTTAGCAGCTTATTGCTCTTGAAATTCTTGCTTGCTTTCATTATGGTTAATCCCATAAGTACAGTAATCTTATTGACAGCCTTTGTCACTATCATTTTGAGTCCATTGATTCAATAGGTTGCGAATGCTCGCAGCCCTCCATCAGATCCTAGAATTCATCTTTTCGGCTCAGACGTCATATTAAGCATGAGCTGGATCTCGACCAATTAAATTGTTGTCGATTGTACCCCTAAGGCTATTCAACTTATCCATCCCTAAACAGAACATTGCTTCTGATCCCTTGATTTGAAAATCATAATTCTGTTGTTATCTAAGCATCGAATTATTCCGATGTTCTATAATATGATGCCCGTGCATTCTTTACGGAGTATCGATACTCACATCAACTCCGTTGTGGATCGCTTTGATCCATTGTTGGACTTCATCCGACATTGTCCTTCATATTGAATAACCTTGAGAGCCTTTCCATGGGTATATAATGCCTTTGGTAAATTGTATCATCTGCTTTTGAACATGCTCTACTATCGAGTTTGTGTTATTTACTCCGAAGTTTGTGGTATATGTTCCTAAGATGCCCCGATGGGTTGAACCTACGCCTTCCCTAATCCGTGTGAACCCGAAAGATTACACGGGTCATACTTATCTGGTATTGCACCAGGTAAAAACTTTCAACAACTAATGTCATTTTCGAAATACGAGAGGTGAATGTAAGGTTATGCTTTGGAGAAGTGGGAGTCGACCTTGAACTTTGTGTTCATGCCCATGGACCCGAGGTGGAACTTATCATGGAAGCATCTCGTAGTAATAATAATCCCCTTGTTATAACTTCTTCTCTTATCTATGCTTGGTCTTTTGCGACCATGGTTTCGACCATATTTTTCTTCATTGATCACATTTCTTTGACAAGTTTAAGTGCTTGCCTTCCGCAAATGATTTCACTTGTCCAACTCTTTCCCGCTCTACCCTTGAGTATACCCCCTGGTATCTCGAGATTATCTTGGAACTGCATAACTTCTTATGAGTTCTTCATCAAGTGCTACCTTCCCACTGATTCCAATTTTCACGGGCTCTGAGTTATTAAACACTCAAAGACACTGATAACTGAACCGAGTCCGCTCTACGGTTCAACAACTCTTCAGTAAGCTTCTATAAGTATGAGTTTGTACCCGATCACGCCATTCCTAGCCTGTTTGGCTATATCATTGTCGTGATGATTCTAACTGTGCTACCGGTCCTTATTCTCGGAGCACCAATTTGCGACGATAGCTAAGCTTACGTCGATCTTCCTCGTCATATCATTTCGCCTTGAACAACAAGCTAGATTTCGAGTTTGTGTTGTACCCGTGGTTCCAATAACCTTTTGCTTCATCATTCCTATTGACTTGATGTCATCGCCCGACCGATTACATCTTCATGAAATCTCTCGACAACCGTGTCGTGATCATCATCAACATCCTAAGCTCTACCAAGATATATATCGAATTCTTGATGAGTAATACCATCCTTGCCCCTCGATGTTTCGTGTTATCATCGACCACTTTATTGCCCTCCGTTCAACACAAACTTGTTCGTGTTTTGTGTTATACCTTGAGTTCCTTGCTACCCAGCATTGTTCTTCTTTACCTTGTAATATTACCACCTTTTATGTCAAGAATGTCATGGGAATTTCACCACCTCTTAAGAATTCTTGGTATGGTGATACTTCTCACCATCGCCATTCTTCTTGGGTCCTCGTGTTGATTCCAACCAGGGTACCAACAAGTGAGCGGTGCTGTTTGGATTCCGCCCTTCTAGCAACCATATTGCTTTGAAGTTAATGGTCGACCGTTCATTCTTAGACTATTGATTATTGAATCACCATTCCAATGTTGGCCGTGCAACCGAGCCCATATTTCGGGTGCACCTTTCAACCAATGTTTAATGGTGTATGTTTTCCTCGAGCATACAACATTATATCATTTGAATTGACAAGTGTCATCTTCTTGTTCACATTATTGTGGAAATCCATCTTTTGAAAATCTCAATGAATTGTCGCTGAGTCCATCAGCCACCTCCTCGTCCTCTCCTTGGTTTAATGATGAACTATTGTTTCGTGAACCCGCTCCCATAGTTCATTTCGAGAATCTTACAATGTCATCTCGTCAAATTGTGTCGCACCTTTCCTTCTCAAGCATCCTAAGTGCGAGGTATCGTGGACACCAATCAGATCTGAATCTCGATCAGATATGATGGTTAGAACATATTTCCAAGAGTTATAACAATGGTATTTATGTGACCCGGTAAGGTGGTGTCGTGCCTAGCACACCTGGCCGGAGGCCCTATTGTTATAGTTTCCTTTTCTGCAAGATTATCCATTCTTCCATGAGGAAATTGTAAGACTTATTCTATAAGTTGTCCTTGATGGATCCTTTGTGTATCCAAAGTCTGATCTTTGCTTGAAGACCATGCCAATGCTAAATGTTTCCTCCTAAATTATCCAAACACATTTGTATGGGTAATGTCATGAAATTTCTCTCCCCTACCTAAAGAGTTTTCTACATTATATCCTCGTCATGGATATCATGCTCTGCTTGTCCTTGGGAAGGATATACCCTTGAAATATGTGTTTAAACACATTTTCCTTTCCATTGTTCTGTTTAATCTGATAATCTTATTTTCCTTTCCATTGGTTGGTTTAACCTTTCTTGAGGTCTATATAATCTAAGCAGTATTAATCTTCTGCTTATGTAAAACACCTTGGTGTACTACCGTGTCAGTAAGACCCTGTTTCCACTTTTGATGACATTTCGGTAGCCACCGACGGACGGGAACTTTCCTATTGGTCCGCCTCGTTCAACGAGAAGGAAAATGGTTCTCTTTGTCCCTCGCCCTTGGTATCGACGGTTTTGCCGACATAATCGACAGGCTACCGTCTTACATGCCTTGCTTGCATGATCACGCAAGACATCTCCGCCCTTCCTACTTTTAACCCACAGTTCCACAGGATTGAAACCTGACTCTCCCGTACAACCCTGTCTCTAATGGTTATTCCTCACATTTTGCTTCGTATTTAATTCACGGGCCACCTTCCTAGTGCTCTATTCTGGTATCAGACACAATACTTACTCTCGCTGCGCTGAACCCCTTTCTCACTCTGGTTCAGACTTCAAGCAACTATCTATCTTCTTGAAACTTCTTATTGTACCTTCGAACTTTACTCTCGATGTGTTTTATTTGTTCAACTCGAGAGGTACTCATATGCTCATACAAGGGTTAATCCCATATTATTACCCTTATAGCATTCTGTTGTTGCCGATCTGCCCCGTTAGCTATTCGTAAGTACAATGGAACCCCCGAAGAAAGGATGCCGTCTTCATCATGATGACATGAAGCAGAGAAATGGAGACATCAACATAGTGGGTCGACCGCTTCGAGAAGAGCAACCAAGACCGAGAAGATCCATTAGAATATCGTAACAAGAACTTTCCCCCTTACTCCCCTCTTAAATCTCGGGACGAGATTTCTTGTAGTGGAGGAGAACTGTGACGCCCGGATATTTAAGCTACAGTAAACCTATGCTAATAATGCCATGTCACCTCGATTACTGGTGCTAATCTCGCGTTAGTTCGAAACCGGTTCGAATTCAAATTCAAATTCAAGCAAACAGTAAAAAAATTCAAATATTAAAACTAAAATGTTCGGATTGTGACAAATAATGCATAGGTAATTATGGTGGAGAAAACCACACTTTAATAAAATGTTTAAATATTCTAATGTTAATAAAACAGTAACAAAACTATTATTTAAATACTTTTAAATAATAAATAATTACAAAACTATTTTATTTAGGTGCCAAAGTTATTGTGGTAGAGGTATATTTAGTAATGCAAATTTGGGTGTTAATAACATATTTTGCAAACAAAAAGAAATTGGGAAATCAAATAAAATCAAGAAAAGAATAATACACAAAATTACAAAAAATAAAGAAAAGAAAGAAAGGCCCACAACCCCCTCCCCCTGGGCCAACCGGCCCATTGGCCGATCCACCCAGGCCAGTGCCCTCCTTATCCCCCACCCAGATCGAACCCTAGGGCAACCACCCCCACATCCCCATCGATCCAGATCTGGATCGGGATCATCCCCGTCGCCTGAACCCCCACTCCTCTCGCACGACCCCCCACTCCTCCTGACCGAGACCCCCACCTGCTCTTGTTCTCCAGCACCACCGAGCCCTCCCGCACACGACCCCCGTCGCCGCTGGATGGACGCCCCGCCACCTCGCCGCTGGATGGACGCCGCTGGATGGATGCCCCGCTGCGCTCCCCGTCGACCCCGCGCCCTTGTAACACGTCAATAAGCTCTATGGTGCTCCCCTGCTTTGACTAAGCTGCTGGATCGAAGCCAGGAGGTCACCACGATGACGCGCGCGTCCACTTCATCGCCTTCGGCCGCCCTCGTCCTCCCCGTCGATTAGCTCCGCCCCGACCCCCTCAGGATTCAACGAGCGGCTCCCCGTCACCGATGTGAGCGCCGCTACATCTCCCCCCCTCCCCTGAATTCGCCTCCTCCGCCTCGGCTCCGCGCCGCGCTCACGGGCCGTCCCGCTCCCTCGCGCCTGCATCGCCCCCCTGCCCAGTGCCTGTCGCCCCGCCACTCGTCGCCCCGGCTCACCTCCCCCCGCGCTACCCCGCCTCAACCGGCGGCGTCCACCTCCGCCCAGGCCGGCTTGCGCCCCGCTGGGCCGAGCCTTCCCCCGGCCAGCACTATGTTCACGGCGTCAGATTTCACGAGTAATGCGTGACGGGGCACAACTTCACTAGAGGCCGATTTGGGCCATCGGCACATGGGCCCGACCCCACATTAATTAAGGAGGCCTAATTAGTTTAGCCCAAACCCCTAATTAAGCTAAGTAAATTTAGTCAAGAACACATTAATTAAAGTGAGTCCATGACAATTGGGACCCACATACACTGTTCACTTTGGACTAGTCAAAATATTGGTGGTCAACCCAGCCCCTGGCCCCACATGTAAAACACATGCACACATTGCTGGGTACACTCCTGTGAACCCATAGCATTTTGTCTGTTTATTATTTCGAATTAAATTATATGCGTAACTTCCAAGAGTTGTTTAAATCTTTCAAAAATCATATAAAATAATCCATAAATCGGATGAAAATACTTTGTACATGAAAGTTTCTCAGAACGACGAGAGAAACCCGGATACGCAGCCTGTTCGTCCGCCACACACGCCTAGCATAGCAAACATGCAACTTTCCCCCTCCGGTTCATCTGTCCGAAAACACGGAACACTGGGGATACTTCCCCCCTTCACCGGTATCACCTCATACCGCGTTAGAACACGTCTAGCTCTGCTTGTTGTCCTGTTATGCACTTGCTTGCTATGTATTTATTGTTTCTTCCCCCTCTTCTTCTGCTAGACACCGAGACCGACGCCGCTGCTACTCAGTATGACTACGGTGTTGACGACCCCTCTCTCTTGCCAGAGCAACCAGGCAAGCCCCCCCTTTGATCACCAGATATCGCCTACTCTTCTCTATACTGCTTGCATTAGAGTAGTGTAGCATGTTACTGCTTTCAGTTAATCCTATACTACTGCATAGCATGTCCTTGCTACTACTGTTGTTACCTTTACCTGCTATCCTACTTCTTAGTATAGGATGCTAGTGTTCCATCAGTGGCCCTACACTCTTGTCCGTCTGCCATGCTATACTACTGGGCTGTGATCACTTCGGGAGGTGATCACGGGCATATACTAGATACTTTACACTATTACATTACCTGTGATACGTTGTTCGGAGAGGGGGCTGAAAGGACGGTGGCTCCATCCCGGTAGAGGTGGGCCTGGGTTCCCGACGGCCCCGATCGTTACTTTAGGCGGAGCGACAGGGCAGGTTGAGACCACCTAGGAGAGAGGTGGGCCTGGCCTGTTCGGCGTCTCATGGATACTTAACACGTTTAACGAGATCCGGTATTTGATCCGAGTATGGCCATTTGGTCTATACGCACTAACCATCTGTGAGGAGTAGTTATGGGTATCCGGCGTCATGGTATCACCAAGCCTTCGTGGACGCTTGGGACCGAGCGGCGTGCGCCGGATTGGAACGTAAGCTGCTCTTGTATTAAGGGGCTAGTTCTTCTTTCGGCCGCCCTCATAGCGTCTTGGTGTGCTAAGGCGATGGGCCTGCACTGGGCGCTTAGGTTTAGAACCGGCGTCTTGGCCTCTCTGTTGAGCCTAGGTGGGGCTGCGGCGTGTTGATCTTCCGCGGCCGGGCATGACCTGGAAAGTGTGTCGGGCCAAATGGGATCAAGCGTGTTGGGTTATGTGGTGCACCCTGCAGTGAAGTTAATCTATTCGAATAGCCGTGATCTTGGTAACAGGACGACTTGGAGTTGTACCTTGACCTTATGACAACTAGAACAGGATACTTAATAAAACACACCCTTCCAAGTGCGGATACAACCCGGTGGTCGCTCTCTCGTGGTTACGAGGAGGGATCGCCGGGTAGGATTATGCTATGCGATGCTACTTGGAGGACTTGATCTACTCTCTTATACATGTTGCAAGACCGAGGTTGCGAGCGTAGTCTTGACAAGATTAGCTATCCCCTCTTATTACGGCATTCTGGATTCGGTCCCACCGATATGGCCCTTTACACATATATCCATGCATATGTAGTGTAGCTCCTTGCTTGCAAGTACTTTGGATGAGTACTCACGGTTGCCTTGTTCCCCTTTTCCCCTTTCTTTACCCGATTGCACGCAGAACCAGACGATGGAGCCTGTGAGCGACGCCACCGGCCGATGGCGACTACTACCCGAAGGTGCCTACTACTACGTGCAGCCCGGCCGACGACGATCGAGTAGTTAGGAGGATCCCAGCGGAGGCCTGCGCCTCTTTCGATCTGTATCCCGGTTTGTGCTAGCCTTCTTAAGGCAAACTTGTTTAAATTATGTACGTACTCAGATATTGTTGCTTCCACGACTCGTCTATGATCGAGCACTTGTATTCGAGCCCTCGAGGCCCACGGCTTGTATTATGATGCTTGTATGACTTATTTATGTTTTAGAGTTGTGTTGTGATATCTTCCCGTGAGTCCCTGATCTTGATCGTACACGTTTGCGTGCATGATTAGTGTACGATTAAATCGGAGGCGTCACAATACCCCTGAATTATGTGTTTAAACACATTTTTCTTTCCATTGTTCTGATTAAATCTGATAAACACTTTGTCCTTTCCATTGGTTTGTTTAAACCTTTTCTATGATCTATATGATATAAGCAGTAATAATCCACTGCTTGTGCAAACACCTCGATGTACAACTCTCACAAGAAGACCTTGTTACTATTTTTGATGACATTCCGGTAACCACCGATGGACGGGAACCTTGCCTATTGGTCCGCCTCGTTTCAACGAGAAGGAAAATGGTTCTCTTCGTCCCTCGCCCTTGTTATCGATGTTGTTGTAGACATAACTGATAGGCTATCCTCTGACATGCCTTGCTTACATGATCGTGTAAGACGTCATCGACTTCATACTTTTGACCCACATGGTGGGCCCATAACCCACAGGTCCCAGGATCGAAACCTGACTCTCTTGTACCTCTGTCAGTTCTGAAGTAACCTTTGCACTTAGCTTCGTATGTAATTCATGAGCCACCTACCAGAAATCATTACTTCTGGTATGAAACACAATACTTATCCCGTTGCTCTAGACCCCTTTCACACTTTGTTTCAGGCATCGAACGATTGCCTGCCCACTCGAAACTTCCCATGATACCTCCTTACTTTGCTCTCGATATTTTCTTAAGTTTAAATTCGAGAGTTACTTCCGCCACCTTCCACGATGTTATCGACCAGATAGTCGACCTTGCAGAGGTCTGTTCTCCCGGATTATACCCACCCTTTATTCTTTCGTAAGTACGATGGAGTTCCTGATGAAAGGATGACGGCTTGATTATGGTGACTTGAAGCAGAGAAACAAAGACATCAACTTAATGGATCGACCTCTTCGAGAAGAGCAACCAAGACTGGGAGCACTCGCTAGAATTTTGTAGCCAGAACCTTCCCCCTTAGTCCCCCTCTTAAATCTCGGGACGAGATTTCTTGTAGTGGAGTAGAATTGTGACGCCCGGATAACTAAGCTACAGTAACCCACTCCTAATGATGCCACGTCACCTCAGTTACTGTTGTTAATCTCCCGATGACTCAATCCCGTTCGAATTCAAATTTTAAAATAAAACAAACAACAAAAGTTTTCAAACAATAAAGCTAAAATGTTCGGGTTGTGCCAAATATTGCATAGGTAATTATGGTGAAGGAACCACACTATTATAAAATGCTTAAAAACTATGAGATGAATAAAACAGTAGCAAAAACTATGATTTAAATACTTTAAATATTAAATAATTACAAAACTATTTTTTTTTGGGTTAGCGAATTTATGAGGCAGTGGCATAATTAGTAAACATCAATTTAGGTGCCACTTTGGTATTTTGTTATCACTAGAATAAATAGCAACTAAAAGTAATAGAATAAATAAAGGGGAAAAATAAAACAAAATGAATAAAAGGAGAACCCCCCCTCACACACACATCGGACTTCGCCCACCAGTGCCGCTTTGTTGGCCCAACCGGTCGCGCCCCCACTCCCTTATCCTATCCCCACTCCCCCGAACCCTAGCTCACTCCCCACTTCCCCCACTCCCATGCGCCCCCACTCCCCGATGCCCTTCTGGATAGAGGCACCACCCTCGGCGCCCGGTGCCCTGCTGCCTACCCTACCGTCCCCCATCGCCAGGCGCTCGTCGGACCTCGTCGAAGCCGTCCCGTCGTCTCTCCCTCGCCCTTCCCCAACGCTCAAGATCTCGCCCGAAGGCCGCCGGCGCCGCGGCCACCGCCGCCCGTCTGGACCTCGCTGGATCGCCGCCGCCCGGAGCTGCCCTCACACTGGAACCACCACGCCGTCGCCGGACTGCCTCCCGCTCCGCCGTGTCGTCCCCGTCGGCCTCCCCGAACCTCCCCGCGCCGACTGCCCAAGACCCCACGACCCGTGGTGAGGCTCCGTCCTCTCCTTTTCCCCCCTGTGTGCGCTCGACCCCCGTGTCGCACAACGCGCACCGCGCCGTCCCCAACCCCGTCGTCGGTCCCCGCCTCATGCGCCGTCATCGGCCACTGCCACGACGCCGCGCCCCTCCTTTCTCCCCTGTCTCGCCACAGCCGCGCCGGCCTCGTGTCGTGCGCGCCGACCCGCACCCCGTGGCCGCATCCTCGGTCATCGCTGTCAGCCCCCGCGTCCGTCCGCCCTTGTTTCGCCCCGCAATCGCCGCTGCTGCACTCCACGCTGCACGATGTCCCGCTTCGTGGCAGCGCGCGCCAGCGCCCGCAAGTAAAGCCCATAACCCACGCGCCCGCAGCGCCCGTGCACCCGAATCGCCCAACACCCGTTTGGCCCTGTGGGGCACTACCAAACGGGGGCCACTGCCCAGAACGTAAAAAAATAAAATGAAAATGAAATTAGTAAAAGTAATAATTAATTCAGTAATATAAAATAAACCGTAGCTCGGATGAAAATACTTTGTCCATGAAAGTTGCTCAGAACGACGAGACGAATCCGGATACGCAGCCCGTTCGTCCGCCACACATCCCTAGCATAACAAACACACAACTTTCCCCCTCCGGTTCATCTGTTCGAAAACGTGAAACACCGGGAATACTTTCCCGGATGTTTCCCCCCTTCACCGATATCGCCTAGTAATGCGTTAGGTCATCCCTACCACCACGTATTGCCATGTTATGCTTTGTGATGCTTCGATTGCTCTGTTATTTATTGTGTTCCCCCTCCGTTACTTCTTTCTGGTAGACCCCGAGACCGCTGCTGGTACCCCTGTGATCGACTACGGAGTTGACGACCACTCATTGCCAGAGCAAACAGGCAAGCCCCCCCTTTGATCACCAGATATCGCCTAATCTTCTCTATACTGCTTGCATTAGAGTAGTGTAGCATGTTACTGCTTTCAGTTAATCCTATACTGCTGCATAGCCTGTCCTTGCTACTACTATTGTTACCTTTACCTGCTATCTCATCGCTTAGTATAGGATGCTAGTGTTCCATCAGTGACCCTACACTCTTGTCCGTCTACCATGCTATACTACTGGGCTGTGATCACTTCGGGAGGTGATCACGGGCATATACTATATACTTTACACTATTACATTACCTGTGATACTGTTCGGAGATGGGGGATGAAAGGACAGGTGGCTCCATCCCGGTAGAGGTGGGCTCGGGTTCCCACGGCCCCGATCGTTACTTTTGTGGCAGAGCGACAGGGCAGGTTGAGACCACCTAGGAGAGAGGTGGGCCTGGCCCTGATCGGCGATCGCGGATACTTAACACGCTTAACGAGATCTTGGTATTTGATCCGAGTCTGGCCATTTGGTCTATACGCACTAACCAACTACGCGGGAACAGTTATGGGCACTTTCGGCGTCGTGGTATCGCCTAAAGCACTTTGTGACGTGGCCGAGAGGCGCTACCGGATTGACTGGAACGCCTGTTAGGCTAGGTCTGCCTTCGGTCGCAGACGTCAACGCGTGCAGGTGTGCTAAGAGGCGATGGGCCTGCACCCTGTCGCGCTTAGGTTTAGACTGGCGTCTTGACCTCTTTGTTGAGCCTAGGTGGGGCTGCGGCGTGTTGATCTTCATGGCGGGCATGACCCAGGAAAGTGTGTCCGGCCAAATGGGATCAAGCGTGTTGGGTTATGTGGTGCACCCCTATAGGGAAGTTAATCTATTCGAATAGCCGTGATCTTCGGTAACATGACGACTTGGAGTTGTACCTTGACCTTATGACAACTAGAACCGGATACTTAATAAAACACACCCTTCCAAGTGCCAGATACAACCTAGTGGTCGCTCTCTATCAGGGTTACGAGGAGGGGATCAGGGTAGGATTATGCTATGCGATGTTACTTGGAGGACTTGGACTACTCTACGCTACATGCTACAAGACGGAGGCTGCCAAGCGTAGTCTTGACGGGATTAGCTATCCCCTCTTATTTTGGCATTCTGCGATTCAGTCACTGATATGGCCCTTTACACATATATCCATGCATATGTAGTGTAGCTCCTTGCTTGCAGTACTTTGGATGAGTACTCACGGTTGCCTTGTTCCCCTTTCCCCCCTTTCTTTACCCGATTGCGCAACTGCACGATGGAGCCAGGGGCAGACACCACCGTCGATGACGACTACTACATCAGAGTTGCCTACTACTACGTGAAGCCCGCTGACGATGACCAGGAGTAGTTAGGAGGATCCCAGGCAGGAGGCATGCGCCTCTTTCGATCTGTATCCCAGTTTGTGCTAGACATCTTATGGCAAACTTGTTTACTTATGTCTGTACTCAGATATTGTTGCTTCCGCTGACTTGTCTATGATCAAGCACTTGTATTCGAGCCCACGAGGCCCCTGGCTTGTATTATGATGCTTGTATAACTTATTTTATTTTAGAGTTGTGTTGTGATATCTTCCCGTGAGTCCCTGATCTTGATCGTACACGTTTGCGTGTATGATTAGTGTACGATTGAATCGGGGGCGTCACACATCCCGTGGAGTTTCAGGTCATTCCGAGAACTTTTGTTTTCTGGACATAAAACAACATCATGGTAATTCTGCTGAAAACAGCGTCAGTCCGGGTTAGTTCCATTCAAATCATACAAGTTAGAGTCCAAAACAAGGGGCAAACGTGTTTGGAAAAGTAGATACGACGGAGAAGTATCAAGGACTTAGGGGGATCCTACCTACACCCTCCCGTGTCTCACGCCATCATCAACAGTGGGCCACGGGAGGCCGGCGCCAACCCCATCCAGATCAACGACGGCGGCGGCTGGACGCTGCAGCCCTGCTCAGGGCGCGACGAGAGCTTGGGGCCACGTAGCTATCGTCGCTCGTCTCCAGATTCTCGTAGAGCTCGGGGGAACCGCTGGACACCCAAGGGTCGCTGCTGCTAGAGATGTCGCAGGCCGGGCACGCGTCGTCCTGGCACACCCCTCCAGGGTAGCACTCCAGGCGGCGGCCCTCCGTGTCGAAGACCTTGAAGAACAGCGTGGAGGCGCCGTCGTACTCGAAGTGGATCGCGAGGGCACCCTCAGCGCGGCAAACCCACGCAACCTCACCCCAGCCGCGGGTCAAGAAGATCTTGCTGGAGGAGACCACTTCAACCTCTGCTCCGGTCGCTGGGGTGTTGCAGTCAGCATGCTGCAACCAGAGCTCGAGTGATCCCCTTGGCGGCATCACGTCGGAGAAGAACCGCGGGAGGTGGATTCAGGTGCTTGGGGGCATCGCCGCCCACAGCATGAGCTCGCGGGAAGAGTCTGCAGCATGGGTTCCAGGGGTGACGGGGCATATCGCCATTGCGCGGCGGCTGCGGTTGCGCCGCGGGCGGCGTCGCTCGTCGCTCTTTCCTCTTGAGCCCCTGGCCTGGGCGTACAGGGGTAGCGGATACCCAGGAGGAGGCCTCTCACACCAAGGCCTCGTCACCACCTGCATCGCTGCTGTGACGCGGCGGTGAGCCGACCTCTTCTTCGGCGGGAGCATCGTCGGCAAGTCGAGGGGGGCCTTCCCCTTCTCTGCGGCGGTGAACCTCTTCGACGGCACCATTGCTACTAGCAGAGGATCAAGGAGGAAGAAGCAAGCGGACTGGGAAGTGATGGGCGACGGGGGCTCTGCCCCCCTCCCCATTTATAGCAGAAGAAGGCCAACCGGCGCCTCCCACGATCACAGGTAATGATGGTTTTGCTTGCATGCCACAGGGAGTTGTCGAGTCGGGCAGTTGCCGAGGCAGCGTGGGGAAGCGGAGACGCCCACATCCAATCAACCGCCATGCGCCGACCATGGCCGCAGGCTTTTGGGGCCCGCAGCGCTCTGCACTTGAACTTTGGCTTCGCCTCGAAGCCAAGCCTGAGCGCGCCTTGGGCCCAGGGGCTACTGTGGGCGTTCTAGGAATGGGGGTCCCCAGACTTGCCTACCTGCGGCCCACGGCGTGGCTGTGCTAGCAGCTCTGTACGACCCATCTTCATCAACAGGGCACTCAGGACCCTGGCGAGGGGCCAAGCCTCGCGAGGCGGACGACACAAGACCTCCTCAGGAGCAACCTCACTAGTTTGGCTCGCGAGGAGCGGAGAGATCAAGGCAGGGCGAACCTCGCGAGGTTCTCGTGACGTGAGCCGTGACGATCAAGATCAGGCGGGCGCCAGCGTGCGCAGTGTCCTTGTTTCCCCTTTGGTGCTAAGGGAGCCAGCGCAGGCGCAGAGTACCTAGGCGTCAAGCAAAGGTTTCCATATCAGTGCAACGAGACCAAGACCAGCAGGACGGCAAGACGAAGGTCACCATGGAGCCCAAGCACTACAAAAAAAAGACACATCCATGACATTTTGGGCCAAACGAAAAAATTTCTGTCATACATATGACACTTCTATGACGATAATTGTGACAAAACCCGGTATCATCATAGATGTGGTGGGCTCCTACTTCTATGACAGAAAAAGGGCTTTTCATCCTGGGCGGGCCGGAGACGCAGCTGCATGACATTCTTTGGGCCGTCCATGACGGAAAAAACCATGGTAGAAGCGAGGGCGAGGAAAATTTCGGCGAGTTCCCGGTTATGGTGGGAGGTCGGGGGCCGAGCGATGCGCTGCTTTCTCGTAGACACGACGCTGCTGCAGGTGCGAGGCGCTGGCTCTAGCTGAACCCGAGCGAGGCGTATGCTAGCTCTAATCGAACCCGAAAGCGACAGACTACAGTTACGACATCGAACCCGAAAGCGATCGATCGATGGGTGTTAATCGAAACCGATCAGCGATTCCTTCACTATCACGCTAATCGAAGCCGATCGATTGGATGAACAAAGGTGAGTGTTGCGCGGGGGGTTGGATGAGCGATGAGCGGTGGCGTTGCCTCTGGATGAACAGGACCCGTGGTGTGGTGGAGGGCTGGATGAACAGTAGACGGTGGAGGGGTGGATGAACAGGACCCCGTGGTGTGGAGGGCTGGATGAACAGTAGACGGTGGAGGGGTGCCCGTGGAGGGGTGGTTGAACAGTACCCCGTGATGTGGAGGGTTGGATGAACAGTAGGCGATGGAGGGGTGGTTGAACAGTAGCCGGTGGAGTAGCGCGCGGTGGAGGCTAGATGAACAGGAGCCCGTGGAGGCTGGAGGAGGTCGATGGTGGAGATGAACAATATCCCGTGGAGTCCCGTTTTGCGGTACGCCACACCCCTCCCGACGAACAGGACCCCCGTTTCGACCGTAGCGCTCCAACACAAGTCTGTTTCCTCCGTTTCCGGTACGCCACACCCCTCCCGATGAACAGGACCCCGTTTCGACCGTAGGAGGTCCGTTTCGTCCGTTTTGCTATACGCCACACCCCTCCCGATCAATAGGACCCCTGTTTCGACCATAGGAGGTCCGTTTTCTCCGTTTTGCGGTACGCCAGACCCCTACCGATCAATAGGACCCTGTTTCGAACGTAGGAGGTCCATTTCCTCCGTTGTGCGGTACGCCAGGCCTCGTTTCCATCGCCTGTTCCGTCCAAGCCCTCCCGATGAACAGGACCATGGCTCCCAAGTGTTCCGTTGCCTCCCGATGAACACGACGCATTCCGTTGCCTCCCCATTAACACGACGCATTCCGTTGCCTCCCCATGAACACGACGACGACGCTGTTTCTCCATTCTGACCTAGCCATGTACACGAGCCCTTGCCGTACGTATGCGCGAGTAGGCATTCGAGACCCCGCCCGTATGTACACATACGTGGCCGTGTTTTATTTCTTGCACCCTGGCCGCTGTACATACGTGTACATGCTACGTGCGCGCCTCTACTATGACACGTGCGCGCCTCTACATCCACCAGTATATATGTACATACACGTTCGCGACCAGAATGACAACGCTACGTACGCTTCGACCAGGTGGGTCCCGACTGTCACGCACTTCCTTGCATGCGAAGATGTAGCTAGTGGGTCCCAGCAGTCAGGGGAAAACATTTTTTTCATGAAATACGGTGGCCCGTCCGGTGGGTCCCCGCTGTCAGGTGGAGGAATCATTAATTTGCGCGTAATAAGGAGGCACTTCCTTGCTGCGGCCGTGGACCCAGCCGTCAGCCTCTCCACGTACAGTCCATGTCCGATGGAAGTCGTTCCTTGACCACGTTTACCACGCCGCACCGAGAGCACCACGGCGGTGGACGACGGCGAGGACTAGCAAGTGGACGACTCGGAGCCGGGGAAGACGCAGTAGTGGATGCCCACGCAAAGAGGAGTATGAGCGTTCACTGGTTCGGCTGCGGTGTGAGGCTGCTGTTGCCGCAAAATAACAGGGGGTGTGGGTGAGTAGAGGGATGGCCTGGCCAGCGGTGGGAGTAGTAGGGGTGGTGAGGCGTCCGTGGCATCACAGCCGGCCACAGGAGGCAGGAGCACGCGTCACGACCGGCGCTGGTTTGGGTGGCTGGAGCAAGAAGACCAGAGGTTGAAGAAGCACTATGGCCGTTGGATGAACATCGCACGGTAACAGCAGCTAGAATCGTTCATATTGACTAAGTTGACAAAGCCCTCCGTCCCCATCAATTGGTAGGCCCACAAGTCAGCCTCCCACTATGCTGGGTTCCAGCTGGCAGGGGGAGTATTCATTTTTTTGTGCGTAATAAGGAGGCACTTCCTTGCATGTGAAGATAGCTGGTGGGTCCGACATGTCAGCGGGAGGCACGTTATTTTCACGAAATACAGAGGCCCTTCCGGTGGGTCCCAGATGTCAGGTGGTGGAATCATTATTTTGCGCGTAATAAGGAGGCATTTCCTTGTGTGCGGCCGTGGACCCAGCTGTCAGCCTCTCCACGCACAGTCTACTTCCGATGGTGTCGTTTGTTGACCACGTTGACCACGCCGCGCCGAGCGCATCCAAGGTGGTGGATGATGGCGAGGCCTCGGACAGCAACGAGCCGGAGATGGGAAGACACGGGAGTAGAGTCGTAGACGGAGAGGTGTACAAGGGTTAACTGGTTCTAGTGCGGTGTGGTTCGGCAGTCGGTGGAGAAGAACAAGAGGTGTGGAGGGGTGGAGGGATGGCACGCCAGCGATGGAGAAGCGCTTCATAGTGAAGCGTGCTAAGCAGAGCTACTAGCAGCAGGAGGCGGGAGGTGGTCCCGGGCACTGGAGGAAGAAGGCGAGAGATTGAAGATGGATGCTGGTCGTTGGATGTAAATCCAACGGCTAACATGTCATAATCATTTGTTGACTAAATTGACAACGACTTGCGTTGGCTTCGACCTATTGGCCCAAATTTCAGCCTCCAAAAATGTGGCACGTATTCAACCCATTTTTTGAGAATTCTGATCTTTTTTTTGCGGTAGAATTTACTGATCAATTTGATCTTTTTTTTGAATTACAGCCATTAGCTGGGCTGGGTGAACAAATAATGTAGTGTCCATGCAGCCCATTTATTTTATTTCCTAAAAAATTACAGGCCATTTGCAATTTCTTGAAATACACGATTTTGCTGGGCTGATTCTAATTATAATGTTGGGTTGGGCCAGCAATGTTATCAAAAAATAAAAAGGGGCTGAGCATTTTGTTAAAAATATATTTAAATAATAAGTGATATTATTACATTCGTCCTTAAATCTTACCAAGCTTTTGTACACAATCACTAGGATTTTCGTGCCAAAACAATCCAGGATTTTATTTGTTAAGAAATTATTTTTGTAAGTTAATAAGACGTGGGATATTGTTTTCTTACATATGTAAGTATCTGTTAAATATATGATGACAATAAAAATAATATATAATAACATATAAAATAATTTAAATATATATAATATAGTTAGAAGGGAAACATAAGTTGGACCTGGCGTTCCTATTCTTATATAGAAAAATAGAACAAACCTCTTCGTTTTCTTCAAAAACTACATAAATTGGGCTGCCAAAAATTAAACCTCGGATGGGAGGTCCATAGGCCGGTCGATACATGACGGCCCTAAGAAAATACAAACAGGCCTATGGACCTCCCATCCGAGGTCGTGGGTTGCCATGTTAAAAATGAAAGCCTAGACGGGGCAGCCCAAACCACGTCCAACACTTGCCAAAACTTTGTCCCTCGTTTTCTCTGTGTTTCGCACACTCGACATTGTGTGGGCATTTTGACTGTGCATCATATGAAGATGTGCTATGCATGAATGTTGATCAGCATGATGTTAACTGTCTCGTAGTTCCATTTTCGACCATGAATAGAACTTCCAACATGATGTTAACCCTGTTTGAAAAGGCCGTGTTAATATAAATGCTCTGCCTCTGAAAGTTGCAGTTTCTTATCTGGCCCGAACTTGCGCTTTCTTATCTGGCCCGAAACTTGCAGTTTCTTCTCGAGAATCACATTGTCTGCACTTTTTTACTCCTATGAAACTACATTTTTTAAGTGCTAAAAATAGATCTCTAGAATTCATAAAATACTTCATATGATCAATACTGCAAATCTTAAATTCAAAAGACATTCATATCTGAAAGTACTCTCAAAATACACAACACAAAACACAATTCACAACCTGCAAATACTGACAACCATAAGCTCCTCCTCACAATTCACAACCTGCCCGACTATTGGGCTGGGGGGGGGGGGGGCAGCCCCCTCCTATTCCTCGGTGGCAGACAGCCGCCCCGTGAGACGATGTGAACGGCGAGGGAGCCGATGGCGGGGAAGCGTCGTCGGGCCAACTGCTTTTCTCCTCTTGCAGTTGGGTTCGGTCGACGAAGACTCCACCGGCTCGCTCTGGCAGGACACCCTCATAAACGGGACCCTGTAGATGCTCAATCCTTCAATCTCTGGTGGATGCTCCATCTGGGATCGATACTCCCACCACCGCTCCCTCACGATCGGATTCGGTGAATCTGTTTGCTCTATGGCCCGTGAGGAGCAGCTCTATGTACTCGGCTGACTCCCTCCGGGAGTATCGCCGCCTTTCGCTTCTGTTGCAGATATTTGGCCATGGAAGTCGCCGTCGCCGCTTAGTTGGTCCTTGTTGTCAAACCAAGACTGTATCTCCAACATCCTAGCTAGCTTCACAGGTGGTCGCCGTCTGCGATCCTCACGTATCGCTTGTACTCCTCCATCAATCTACTTTCTCCACAAAGCACCTTCACTGCTTGGCGGTGGTTTTTGAATGGAAGAGGAGAGGAGCAGCGCTGGTTTTGGATTAGAACGGGAGAGGAGCGACACTGGTTTTGACTGAACAGGAGAGGAGGGGCGGTGGTTTTGAAATGGAAGAGGAGAGGAGCGGCGCTGCATTTAGATTGGAACAGAGAGGAGCGGCGGTGGTTTAAGAGGAGAAGAGCGGAAGAGCAGCGCTGGTCTTGGAAGTGTTTTTTGTTGTTTTATGTATTTTGGGTCAAAGTTTGACCACGTCTTGATTTGACAAGCAAAATGTGAATGCATGTCACCAAAAATTGTATCGTTTGGTTCAGATCTGAATTTACTTTCAAATTATATTATTTTTGCAACGTATAACATATATTTTATGTGCGAAAATCATGGTCAATTATGACCCAAAATAAAAGGGAGACTAGTTAATGTGGGGTCGCTTTCTTAATTGAAGGGTAAATTGATTTTGATCTTGATCCGATCACTGTTGCCCGGCCCTCTCGTCCAATCCTAAATCGCCACCAAGACGCTCCTCTCCCTCTTCTCCATTGCAAAACCACCTCCTCTCCTCTCCATCATCTCCATTCCAAAACCACCGTGTCGCCTCTCCCTCTTCTGATCTTCTCCATTGCAAAACCACCTCCTCTCCTCTCCATCATCTCCATTCCAAAACCACCGTCTCGCCTCTCCCTCTTCTCTATTGCAAGACCACCTCTCTCCTCCCATCTTCCAAAGCTAGCACCGGACCACTCAGAAGGACATCTATGGAAAGGATGCAGCAGCGAATCAGGTAGATCGTCGGCGGTGACCAGGCAAAGTTTGCCAGGTTGAAGGAGATCCTTAGTTGGTTTGAAGATGAGTGGGAGATTTCGAGGACGGTGCGGGCCATGTGGCAATGTATGCCAAAGAGTGAGACGGCGGCGATGAGGGCGGCGATGTACATGTACTCCTCGGCGGCAGATCACGCCTGATCCTCCGAGTTCATCGAGTATCTCCTCTGGGCGACGGAGCAGACAGATTCGCCCGAGGCGACAGTCAGGCGGAGGTGGTGGGCGTACAGGTCGAAGGTCGAGCACCCAGAGGATAACGAATCGATCGAGTATGGTGTACCGTTTGTGAGGGTGCAGAGCCAGCCGGAGCCACAGGAGTATTCTTTCTCCCACCGCAAGAGGAGGCCGGATGGCGCGACGTCGCTTCCCCGCCGTTCTCCACGGTTCCCTCGACGCTCGCCTCGTTTAAACGGCGGTGGTAGGGTTTAAGGTAAGCTTCGCACTAACCTAATCTTCCACCTACTCATGCTTACAATCAGTGTGACCGCTAATGAAAATCATGCTTACAATCAGTCTCCGAGTACTACGCCAATCACCCTAAAATAGCTCTGGACCTTTGGGTCAAAGTTGTGACAAAGTGTACAAATAAAGAAAAATAGATTGGTGCTTCTTTCAGAAAAGAGTACTCCCTAGAAAACTGCCAATATAAGCTACTAGTATTTGGTTAGATGATTTGCTGCCGAGAAAGATCCGTCCACAGAGAGCACCACACATCCACTGGTGGTTGTGGATGCCAATGCGTGCATGCAGCATGGTTGGTGTCGGTAATTTTTACTTGGCACACCTCGCACTCTGCATATATGCTGGTGAAAGCACAAGTGCTCCCTAGGTGGTTTTGGTAATTAATGTCAACATATCTCTTGTTGGACTAACACTTTTATCTAGTATGTTTCAGATAAGTTCAACAATGGAGTGGGATGGACTAAAGGATGTGGGAACTCCTTCAAGATGCTAAGGACAAAGGATTGGCTCAAGTTTCAAGCTCAAGACTCTTCATTTTCCATTCTAGTGATCCAAGATCACATTGAGTCTATAGGAAAAGCCAATACTATCAAGGAGGGATGAGGTGTTGCTTAATGAGCCTTTTGCTTCATGTGCTTAGTGATATGCTCCAAAACCCTCCACTACTTTCTCACATCCACATATGACCTAAACCCAAAGTCAAACTCGGCCCTACCAATTCTTTCTATTCGGCGCCACCGAGTTCAGATGTCATAGCCACTCCCACAAACCCTAGGCAAATCGGTTTCACCGATAGGGATCTCGGTCTCACCGAGATGGGATTGTAATCTCTCTGTGTATGTCCATCACCAGATTCGGCCTCACCGAATTTGTGTAATTGGTACTACCGAGATTACAATGCAAACTCTCTGGTTAACTTATTACCCAAACCGGTCCCACCGAGTTTGATTAATCGGTCCCACCGAGTTTGCCTGACCAACTCTCTGGTTAGCTAATTACCAAAATCGGTCTCACCGACTTTGTGTAATCGGTCTCACCGAGATTACGTTATGCCCTAACCCTCACCAAATCGGTCCTACCGAGATGCATGTCTGTCCCACCGAAAACCCTAACGGTCACTAGGTTTACTAAATCAGTCCGACCAAGTTTGATGATTCGGTCCCACCGATTTTGGTAAATTGTGTGTAATGGTTAGATTTTGTGTGGAGGCTATATATACCCCTCCACCTCCTCTTCATTCGTGGAGAGAGCCATCATAACAAGCCTACACTTCCAGCATCCTATTTCTGAGAGAGAACTACCTACTCATGTGTTGAGGCCAAGATATTCCATTCCAACCACATGAATCTTGATCTCTAGCCTTCCCCAAGTTGCTTTCCACTCAAATCTTCTTTCCACCAAATCAAAATCCTGTGAGAGAGAGTTGAGTGTTGGGGAGACTATCATTTGAAGCAAAAGAGCAAGGAGTTCATCATCAACACACCATTTGTTACTTCTTGAGAGTGGTGTCTCCTAGATTGGCTAGGTGTCACTTGGGAGCCTCCGACAAGATTGTGGAGTTGAACCAAGGAGTTTGTAAGGGCAAGGAGATCGCCTACTTCGTGAAGATCTACCGCTAGTGAGGCAAGTCCTTCGTGGGCGGCTTGACCATGGTGGGATAGACAAGGTTGCTTCTTTGTGGACCCTTCGTGGGTGGATCCCTCCGTGGACTCACAAGAACTGCTACCCTACGTGGGTTGAAGTCTCCACCAACGTGGATGTACGATAGCACCACCTATCGGACGACAAAAACATCCGTGTCTCCAATTGCGTTTGAATCTTCCAAACCCTTCCCTTTACATTCTTGCAAGTTGCATGCTTTATTTTCCGCTGCCTACATACTCTTTGCATGCTTGCTTGTTATGTATTGAGAATGTTAAACTTGTGCCTAAACTCCACTTAAACCTAAAAGAAGTTAAAAACTGGAACTTTGGTACTTTGTGTCTAATCACCCCCCCTCTAGACACCTCTTCTCAAGATCCTACAGCCGGTTCCATATGTACATTTGTGCAGTTCCACCAAAATGCAGCTGAATAACCCTGTTTGCACAGATAATTAAAAAGCGTGATTACATTATAGTGGCACTAGTTGATGAAACACACAAAATAAATAGAAGAAAATATTGCGATAGTATCATAGTATGCCATGCTGCGAGGGCAAGATGGGCCCTGCGACGCCTCATACGGTACGCTCATACTGGACATCGTCCCAAGTCTCCCAGATACACCTTCTGTCAGTGATGAACATCAGCGTATAGCGGTAGAACAAGGAGGCTCCTTGAGACATCCAAATCTCTATTTTTGTACATATCAACTAAAATTAAGCACCCCAGTTTGCAGAAATGCTTAAACATTAACAATGAGACTAGTTGATGAAACATACATTAACAAAGAGAAGCACTTTCTTTATCTACATTGGAACTGAAATGATAGAGATGACACTCGCTCTATTTTAACTGTATTATTACTTCATTTTATCAGTGACATTAGGGTCGAGCAGGTGGCAAACGAGGTGTACCATGCGTCGCAAGGATGGAGGCCGGGGGTGCTTAGACTGGGATGCTGAAGCTGGCTCTTTCAGTCACCAACATGGATGATTCACTTCATGGGACCTTTTGGTGCAGTTCACCTAATATGAAGCAATGTCCCGTGAGCTAGCAGCTTCTTCTTCAAAAAAATTTAAGAAAAGGGCTCCAACCCCGGTTCCATTTCCATCAGAAAACGAAACCCACAGAGCTTCTTCTTCATTAGTTGCAACAAAAATTGAGCAACATCAAGGTTGGTTGTGAAGCTCCTGGAATGCTCAACTATAATTTGGATATCATTTATGCAGTTCAACTAAGATCGAGCGTGAAATGTATATCTCTGTTTGCACAAAAAAGGTGGAAAGGAGGGTGACTAAAAAGTGATGAAACATGCATCAAATGAAAAGAAGCATGTTCCTTATCTGAATGGAAATCCTACAAGGACAGTAGCAATTTCTAAAGCACTGGCATTGCTAGATATTAGTGTGGGAATTAGGATTAACTATGACAACCGTTAAATACGACATTACTTTGGGCACGGGAGAGTAGGCGGACCAGGACAGTTGCATTTCTAACGAAAAGAACCAACTTATCTTAATGGGAAATTTTAGCAAGACATGTAAAGAAGTGCCATTGATTCATATTACTGGAGGCATTACATTGAAAACAACATTGGCTTAACGTGTCCTTACTTTTTAACGGGCGATCGCTACATTTTACCGGTGGCATTACATAAGAGTGGCTCGGGGCAACAAACATCGTAGCAGTGATATCCGGGTTGGTCCCATTTTTGTTCGATATAGCCACCTTATACTGTGTGAGGCTAGCAAATCTAGTCTTTGGACTTACTCTGTTGACTTGTCCCCCAGTCCCCACTTTCTTTCCTTTTTCAACCAATAGATCAGGTTTATATTGAGTTTGTACTGCGTTTCCCTTTATTTCCCTATTAGACCTAGAGACTAGTTGGATAGCCAGCCTCTGCTACTTTTCGCCCCCATTATTTCCTCTTTCGACCAAGTCCTAGATTCACGTAACAAATCCTCCCCCACCCCCACCCCCTTTCTTCCTTGTTTGAACCAAGTAGTACTAGATTTGAGTGCATGAACTAGTTTTACCTCTTAAACGTAAAAAACATTAGGTGGTTTTCGAACAGCCGATCGATCCTATCTATGAGGGGCCTTAGAAATAGTAAAAGATACAAATGCATCGACGTCAGGAGCTTGGGAAGTAGAGCAAGGCTGGTTTCGAAGGAAGTTATACCTGATGGTCGCCGGGATGTCGCTAGGTGGGCGGCTGGAGGCCGGATCTGCCCACACTACGGTAGCGAGGAAGAAGGGGTCGGAGGCCCTCCCTCGTCAGCGGTGCTTGGGACAGAACGGAAAGGCATGCTGATTGGGACGCGACGACATTGGGTAAGAGCCGTTGCCGAGGACAACCGCGTGAACGTTGCACCTTCTCACCTTCCCCGGCGGAGAGGATCCGGCTGGATCCGTGACCAGCGGTGAGCAGATAGAGAGAGAGAGTGTATGTGGCCACCGCTGTCGTGTTTAGATCTGGAGAGGCCGAGACAGTGTGAAGAGAGCAACACTAGCAAGCAAGCGCGGAGGCTCCTGCCTATATAGTGGAGTAGTACTAGTTTTCCTTTGTCCACCGGAGCCGGCTTGACCTCGTCAATGACTGTCGAGAAGTCTTCATTCACGTGCCCCGGAGGCGCAGTTGTCGTCATTTTGATCTGAAGCGCTGGATTATAACATATAACACGAAAAAATGCCACATGACAAGAAATCATAACCTCACTGCCCAAAGGAGACAACATGAATCGGACGGATAAACTAGACGAGGAACAAAGCTCAAATTAAAGATAAACTCGTAGAAAAGGGGTCCGTCGATAGATGTCCTAATTAACATAGCCGGCTTGACCTAGATGGCAGCTGAGTAGTCACTGTTCGTGCATGTGCCCCAATGACTAGCCCAACTCAGTTGTCGTTGTTTAACCCTCACAAAGGATCCAAAGCACATGACACCTAATTTTGCGAGATGACAAGAAACATTTTTTAGATTTCTCACCACAACTACAGCCATGTACAACACAGACCGCACGATATGTAGAGCGATAGCCAATCCAAGCGTGTCCGCTGGAGTCTGGTCACATGCATGGACGAACTGATCTTCCGTGTCTTGCAGGGATCGTCCATGCACCAACGTAGTACAACACTTCTCTAGTACTATCGCTCGTCTCCCTCTTCTATTAAGTCACCCGACTTGCGGGCCGGGGAGTGTGCCTATGGTCGTTTCTCAATTGCCGTCCCACATGTGTGTGCAAACGCAATATGACGCGCGTTCCATTCAGAGAGCAGCGTGCCAGACCGACCGACCGTCTGGGGTGCGATGCGAACGCGACGGGCGTGTTGTATACTCCGTACATGTGTACCGCCATTTTCTAGACGCTTTGCTCCATGGCGCGGGCGCAATCCATGGATTCAAAATTAGTATATTGTATACTATTTAAAAGTCGAGGGCGGGGCTTTTCCTACGTGGTAGGCGCGCGGCGGGGCAGTTCTGCCTAGTCGGTTCGACAGAGACGCGAGAAGACGAGGGAGTAGGCTGCTGCAAACGTAGGGCTGTGTGATTTGACAATGAGTTCTTCTTTGGACAGGTGGGGCCCAGTGATTTGACTTGCCATTATCATTTTAATCAAGGCGCTATGACCGGGCGTGAGTCTCCCAATTCCTGACCACCTCCATACAGGTGCCTCTCCCAATGCTCCACCATGTAGTAGAGGCTGGCTCTTGCATGAGATCCCACTTCTCCACTTTTTCCTTGCCTCTCTTTCCTCCACATATGCAAAAATGCCATGTAAAGCGCACTATTGTACTTACTTTTACTTGCTCCTTAGGTGCTTAAGCTTGCCACATAGGCATAAAGTCCGATGTGGCAAGTTAATCAAGAAGAGAGAGACTAGTTTGGTGACCCAAGGAAGAAATGGTGCTAAGCGCTGTACCTAGGTGAAAAGACAATTTTGAGTCTATAGCTAATTAAATGAAGCAAACTTAGCAACACCATTTCATTGGAAGAGGTCACCCTTCATAAATGCAATAAATACTAGTACTCCCTGTGTCCCATAATATAAGAACGTTTTTGGCACTACACTAGTGTAAAAAACATTCTTATATTATGGGACGGAGGGAGTACGAAGAAAGAGATAGAGAGAAGTAAAAAAAATACGCTTATAGCCAACCTATATAGCCAAAACCTTGTTGTAGTATGAGTGACTAAGTGATGACTATGTATGACATGCCAACATCAGATAGCCTAACACACCGTGTTAAATCTCAAGAAGCGACCAAGACGAAAGGACGCGGCGGTCGTGGTAGGCGCGACCACGATAAGGGTTGATGGCAGCCCTTGGATTTGAGATCAAACGGTGGCATGCTAAGTTGCTAAAAAATTGCAGAATAACCCTCCAGGATAGGATATTCACCCATAGGTCTAGAATCACGCCATGCAAGCGTTTGATCTCAGATCCAAGGGCTCTCGGAAGCCCGTATCATGGGAGAATGGAAAGCCACTACCCTGCCGTTTGCACGCTGGCAGTTCGCTCCTACTCATCACCGCACGTCCTTCAATACTACGACGGTTCGCTCCTAGTCGTCCCGTCCATTCACATTACGGCAGTTCCACTCATCCTAACCCTTCTCCCAAATCCATGGCGTCCCAAATGTCCCCTATCGGCGGTGAGTACAAGGTTAGAACCATCACCGACGATGAGTTCGACGTCATCTACACTCGTTCTTCTGCGACAGTGAAAGGATGCCTTTCTCTCTTCAGACGCACGTTCGAAGACTCAGATGATGAGTGGGTCGTTGGGCTAGATGTTGAGTACACGACGAGAGAAGGATCTAAAGGACGAAGAGAGGAAGAAGCCCGCCGTGATCCAGGTTTGCGTGCATGACTTATGCTTGGTCTACCACATATGCCATGCCGACGTTGAGTGCCAGGATTTTAAGGACTTCCTCGAGAGCAACCTAGTCAAATTCAATTCAGAGACTTTGGTAATGACAAAGAAGTCCTGCGTCGGATAGGCCTCGTTGTCGGCAACATCTTCGACCTCCGTAAGAATCATTTGGTGTCCTCTCGTCAGCCTTCAATCTTGACCTGGCGAGAGCCATGGTTCATCCTTCAGACAGTGGCGGAGAAACCTCCATAGTCGTTTCATCGTCATGCATGGCAGTGGAATGTACTAGATATAGACCACATCCAATATGCTGCAATGAATGGCTACCTTTTCTTCAATATCTACAAGGGTTGGATGAAGAGCAACAGCCAAGTGTGCGGTTCAAGCAAAGAAGTATCAGCCAAGAGGATGAGGGACAAGGACGAAGTCGAGGACGTGGACGAGGACTCTGAGTAAGGTGGCAGTGTCGTTGCTCATGGTGGTTCTAATGCAGTGTCTACCGGAATAGTTGCAAAGTATAATTTCAGGTGTGCTTAATTTATTTTGAGGGGTGTGTTGTGCTGAGCCCCCAGCAGAACTATGTTATGTTTCTTCTCGTTACTTTAACTCTTCAATACGTACATACTGGTATTTCTTACATTTCATCTTTTAGTTGATATAGTACTACCACTCATTTGTTCACATTATATACGTACAATATATATGGCCAACATCATATAGCCAGCAGTTTAGTTGCCAAAGAATTTCAGGGTCCTTAGTTTTGTCAAAGAATTCCAGGATGCTTAGAGGGTGCTAGCTTGGATCGAAGGGACTTATTTTAGTCTGACTAAAAATAGTCTCTTTAAGAGGCTAAAGTTCCAAGCACCCCTGACTAAAGAGGGGCTAAAACTAGTCTTGAGACTAAAAAAAATTAGTCAGGGGTACCCCTACTAAAATGTGGATTAGTCCTCTCTCTCCTCATTTAACTCCTCTCCTTTAACACAAAGTAGTTGGATTGGAGGATTTGGAGGATAATAAATGCTCATTAACTTGATTTTAGCCTTTTTAGTATTTGGATCCAAGCATGGGTGAGGCTAGCATGTTTTAGTCCCACTACTTTTAGTCATGGGACTAAAACGTATCCAAGCACCCTCTTAGTTTTATTTGAGGGGTGGGTTGTGCGGACACCATTATTGTGACTAGCCTTTTAATAGTACTATATGCATAATTTGGCCATTTAGCGCTCTCTATATGTACCACCTTTTTTTTAATTTCAAGTTTTGCTCCATGGCGCAATCCATCGATACTATTGCTATACAAAAGTATACATTTTTAAAAAGGCTAGAGGGCGGGGCAGTCTAGCTTGGTCGGTTTCATGAGAGGCGAGGGCCTTTTGGATTTGACGGCTCATTACTGCTGGAAGGCGGGGCCTTGTGATTTGACTGCTCGTATAAATGCGCCGACGACCTGATCGAGGAGGAGCAAAGAACCGTGCGGTATACTCAAGTTTTCCACTTTGGAGTAATCTGCGACGGAGGAAACCTAAACACGGCAGCCCAGTGCCATATGGCGATAAAAAATGATCTAATTTGCTAGTCATCTCATTGTTAGCATTGTTCTATTCATTCCCTAAAAAACCATTGTTCTATTCATGCCTCGCAGAGAACGTGACACATGCGACGAAACACCTGAAGCAAAAGATGAAACACAGGAGCAAAATAAGAAGGAAGATTATCACCCCAAATTATCTAATTCGTCGCGGAGTCGTAACTGCTTCTTCATCGCCTCCACGACCTCCATTTCCTTGCGCGTCTCCTCCGCCATCTTCATCATTGTGTCCATGGCGCGGGATTTCTCGATGCGAGCCTTCATCATCTGTTGCACGGCCGCATTACGTACCTTCACAGCTGCCAGGTGCTCGATGCGGAGCTTCGCCAACTCCTCATACATTCCATGACGAGGGCCTGCAGCATCTTCATCGAGGAACTACTATTCTCATGCAGCTTCTTCCAGCCGGCGTTCTTCTCCTTCAACAGGTCGATCTTGTGGCAGAGCTTCGCCTTGTCCTCCTGAAGTCGCAGGATTTCGCCGGTCGCCTTCTTCTCCGAGGCAATGCTCTTCTTCAGCAGCATCACCAAGCTGGCAGTCAACTCCCCCTGCTGATTGACCTCAGCGGGCATGTCGTCGAGGTTCTCCTTCAGCAACTCCATCAAGCCTTGGATGAACTCCTTCTGCTTATTGAGCTGATCGGGCATGCCGTCGAGGGATAACGACTCGAGCTCCGCCGGCTCGGCATGTTCGCCTCCACGGCTAGGGCGCTCACAGGAGCCATCGCTTTGCCCGTGAGAGATCTTTCGAGGTCTCTGTGTGGCAGCGAGCCCTCTTTTTTTCCGCAGCCTTGGTTGCCGCTCCCTTGTTACAAGTAGTTCTCGACCTAGAGCTCTGCTCACCGGCCATGGCAAGGACGGACGAAGAAGAAGCACTTATGAGGAGGAAAGGTAGAGTAATTTTCAGTTAGGTAGTTCCCCTTTTTATAACCTAAGTACTAGCACTAGTACTAATACCTGCATAGTGGGAACACGTTCAGGTTTGGTACATACTAGTAGGTGTGAGCAGGCTTTCGAATGTGATGGGAACAAGGTAAATATTAATTGATGGTTTTGGTTTCGAGGCCCGAAATGGCTCCCGATGAGTTTAGCGGAACATAAATTTCAAGTACTACACTGCTCAAATCCGTAAATATTTGTTACTGTCAAAAATTGGCACAAAATACGAAGGAGACAAATGGAAGTACTACTAGCAACGCACGATTTAACTACTCGCATGCGCGAAGGAGAATAATGTCTTTCTTCCGCCCTCTCGTCCACTCAATTTGCATGCGCTGTATTAATTGACCATCAATGAAGTGAACGACTTTACACGAGTCAAATTATCACATGGGGTGGATCTTGGTACAAAATTGCGTCCGCCCGTGTACCCGCGTGTGCGTGAGAGGGAATGAGTGTGTGCGTGGCATGCGTGCACATCTTCGCTTCATGCATGTACCGCCAGTATGGCTCAGGGAGGACGAGTACATTCTTACGGAACCAAAGAAGCACATCACTGTGATCAGTCCATGCAAGGAGGTCGCGACAACGCCTCCACATGTGCCACGTGGCTTCATGAACTGTAAGAGAGACACTATGTAGCGTGCCATTGGTATTCTAATTTACGTGTTTTGCACATACTCGAAGTACTAGTAAGGTACACGTGCATTGCACGCATCAGATTTTGCAACCAAATTATGAATAAATACCACACTATAGCATGTAAGCTATGAGTCATATATGCCTGATGTAGCCCTTCGTTTAATTCTTATAGTTCATCTCATTCAAAATTAATTAGTTTTTATAAAAAATCTAAGAACGCGGGAATAGGAAAAACATGGGATTATAGTGGAATGTCGTCTTGAATCCTACAGGATTGTATGAGTGTTTGATTGTGCATAGAAAAAACACAGAATTCTTTCAAAGAGGTTTGAGTGGATGGGATGTTTCCTATGAAATCTAGTGCAAATGAATCATATGGAAAAATTCCTATGGTTTACAATCCTACGAATCAAACAACCAAGATAGGAAAAATTCCTAATGATTAGAATCCTTCAAAATTCCTTTGAGAATCCTTTGAATCAAAGAAGCCCTTAATCTATTTAATGATTCATGGAATTGTGCGTTGTAAAGCATAAAGTAAAAACAAATGAAGGCAATTCAACTAGAAAAAAGTTTGGGCAGTTATGATACGGAAGATTCTAGAACAAAAGAGAACCACTGTTGTTTTGAGGTTTGTGCATTATGCTTAAGTTCAACCATGGAGTCTGCTAGATTGTACATGTGGAAAAATCCGGTGGGGGCTAGAATATGGTGCGAGGGGCCGAGTGGAGGGATACTATGAAGGAATGCACAAGTGCGAGATCGATATTTAGAGAGAGGGGGAAAACACGTGCGCTGTTGCGCGCAGTGGCGGAGCCATGAAAAATAAATGAAAGCATTGCTAATCCTTTATGAGGAGGGTCAATTCATGAACTTAAACCATTTTTAGTAGCAATTGTCTAATGATCACATTCATATTAGCCTCGATATATAGTGATGTTAGGGGGGAGGGGCAGGGCCCTTACTGCCCCTGTCTTCGCCATTATTGCACGCGTCCCGAGAGATGAAGCGGAAGGCATGGATGATGAGAGGGGGACGTTGGATATATAATTAATGTGGGTGTATTAGCTATATATGTTAATCCTATATAGAAAGGTATATTTTTTTTGAGAAACTTGACAGTAGGGGGAAAACCCCTACTGTTTTTTCATATATCTATATAAATGGGATGTTTACATAGATATGGTATCCAGCTAAGTTACAAGGTGCACCTTTTGCACCTAGTGTGCAGGTAGGGAATCCTAAAACAATGCAATTTATTGGCTATACAATGGAGTTACAAAAATTGATAAAAGCAGCTGCACGTGCTGCTTGAACTCTATGTTGAAGGAGCTTGAGGTCCTCTTTGAATCGTGTCAACCAGGTCTCCACCGTAGGGGGCACTCCTCTGAAATATTTGTTGTTTCTCTCCTTCCAAATGCTCCAAGCCGCAGCGAGGAAAGTTTCAAAGAAGAAAGGGTTCGGCCAGGAGGCTTTTGCAGTTTGAAGAAGATCAAGGCGGCTATAAAAAGGGGCCCAGACGATGTGGAGCTTAGCCCAGCAACTTTGACTGAATGGGCAAGTAAAGATCATATGGTCAACGGTTCCCTCGACATGTTGGTCACATAGAATGCAATCAAAAACACCACCAATGTTATAATGCCTCCTTTTGAGCATGTTGCGTGTGTTGAGCCTGTCAAGGAAGAGTAACCAGCTGAAAACTTTGATCTTCATGGTACACCGCGATTTCCACAGATATTGGAAGCCATGGTGTGCCTCCCCATCCCTGAAATAGTTGTTATAGTAATCCTTAGGCCGATAGGACGCCGAACCCCACGAGTAATGCCATACATCATGCAGCGAGGTCGAGGGAGATATCCAATGAGGAGGGGGGTGCATATCTTGGATTTCATCAAGCGCTTGCGGTGAGACCGGTAGGTGAAAGGTTTCATGCAGATCCGTACAATTCATTGCCTCAGCCACAAAGATGTCTTCGTGGATGGCAAATGAGAAGGCACGAGGGTGGGATAATTGGAGGATTTCCTCCTTCCACAGATCTTTCCAAAAAAGCGTCGTCTTATCGTCAACCACCTGAACAGATGTGATCCCGCGGAAAATTGGGGTGAGCTTTAAGATGTCTTTCCACCAGAACGAGCCAACAGCGTCAACTGCATGAGGTATTTTATCCACGTAGTGATTGTCCCAAATGAGATTCACCGGGGAATATCCAGCTTGTTGAAGAATTTGTGCAGGAACTTTAGCAGCAGAGCCTCATTATGAATCTTTAAGTTGATCACACCAAGCCCTCCGTTTTTCTTGGGTCGGCAGACCAAGTCCCAAGCGGACAGAGAATTACATTTGTCCCCTTGCTCTGTTTTCTTCGTCCAAAGGCATCGACGTCTGATTTTGTCAAGGATGTCAATGAGTTTAGGAGGGAACTTAAGTGTGCTCATGGCAAAAACAAGGAGCGACGTGACCGATGCATTTAACCAGGAAAGTTTGCCTCCGTATGACATCATAGCAATTGTGGACGTGAGTTGTCTCTCTAGTCTGCAAACCAGAGGCATGAGTTCCTGGATGAAGGGTTTTGTCGTGCCTAAAGGTAGTCCTAGGTATGTGAAGGGCATAGATCCAATTGCACACCCAAAAACTCTTGCCAGATTGTTCGCATCATTCAAGCCCAGGTTGATGGGTATTAAAGTGGATTTGTGAAAGTTGATCTTAAGCCCAATAGAGGAGGCATAATCAGAGAGGAGTTGTTTGATCAGTGTGGCTTGTTGAGTGCATGCGGGGAGGATGACGAGTGTATCGTCAGCATATTGAAGGACGGGATAATCAGTTTGTCCGCAGCAAGGGAAGGGTAGTTGGAGTCTGCCTTGTCCGAACATGTCATTAACAGCAGCCTGGAGTAACTCAGCCGCGAGGACAAAGATGAGAGGGGATAGCGGGTCGCCTTGTCGTACCCCACACTTACAAAGGAATTGACGGCCCGGTACTCCATTTAGAAGAACAGAAGATCGACCAGAAGAGAAATGGCAGTTGATCCAGGCAATCCAACGCTTGTTAAACCCCATATGTCACATCATACTGATCATGGGCTCGTGTGCAATCGTGTCAAATGCTTTGGCGAAGTCAAGCTTAAGCAAAACGATTTCCTTGCCCGAAGTGTGACATTGGTGAATATATTGGTAAGCCCACGCCAGACAATCTTGTATGGTCCGTCCTTTGAGGAATCCGTATTGATTACGGTGAACTAGATGAAGAATGACACGTTGGAGACGGTTAGCTAGCAACTTCGTTATGAGCTTTAGACAACAGTTAAGAAGAGTAATCGTTCTGTAATCATTAACTGACTCAGGTGAGTTGACCTTGGGTATCAGGGTAATGAAACCATCATTGATGCTAGTAATATCCAGAGTGCCTTCATAACATTGGGAGCAAAGCACATAGAAATCATGCTTGATAATGGGCCAGCAAGCTTTAAGAAAAGCTCCACTAAATCCATCAGGTCCAGGAGCGCGATCAGGAGGCATCTCTTTTATAATTCCATCAATTTCTTCCTCGGTGAACGGATCAGTAATATGATCAAGATTATAAGCACGTGGAATGAGTCTCGGCAGGTCAAATTTCATATATACATGAGGCTGCAGTGCCTAACCTGGATTTATAAGTGGAGTGAAGGAGGGCTTCTTTTCCAGGGTGATATTCCACCAAAGTACCATCCTCAGTTCGAAATGAGGCAATGTTATTCTTACGAAACCTTTCAAAGGGCAATGGCACGGAAATTTTTGTATTCTCATCCCCAAATTTAATCCAGCGGATGGTGCAACGTTTTTTCCAATATAGCTTCTGATATTTTAGAAATTTGAGAAGATGAGTTTTGAGGATGTTTCTGAAGTTAGATTCAGGTATTGTCAGGCATCTCTTGTTTTCTAACTCATCCAGATCAGCCAGGACCGCATTACAATTACTGATCGCAATGGAAAGCTTTGAGATGTGCTTACTCCAGACTTTTAGGGCATGTCTGAGGGCCTTAAACTTGTGGGCTAGCGTGGCTGCAGCATTTTTGTTAAAGACAGGTTTATCCCAAACCTCTTGAACGACATCCATGAATCCAGGGTGCAAAATCCAGTAAGATTCAAATTGGAAGTGCTTGTTGCGAGGGATTTTACTTTCAATGGTTACCACGCAAGGGATATGGTCAGAAACTGGTTTGCCAAGTGGTTTAACCAGGGTTTTAGGATACGTGTTGGTCCAGTGCAGGGAGGTGAGAAACCAGTCAATTTGTTCGAGCAGAGGGTCATGTTGCATAATGCTCCACGTGTACGTTCTGCCTTAAATCAGAATTTCAATTAGCTGCTGTTTGCGGATGATATCGTTGAAAGTAATCATATCACTGAAGTTACCACCCCGCTTGTTACGGTTATCAGGGGCCCGCATATAGTTAAAATCACCTAGAAGAAGCCAGTCTTGTCCATTAGGGATTTGAACATCGTATAGCCATGTGGTAAACGCCTCACGATCTTCCCCCGAACAAGGACCGTAAATATTGGCAAGATACCACGATTGTGAAGACTGTGTGCTGACAAAACTGATAGTAAGCGCAAAAACCTCATCAAATATGATGTTACCCGTGAATAAGGCGCTTTTCCACACAGTAAGAAGGCCTCCAGAGGCACCACACGAGGGGACAAAAGCAAAATGATCGAATTGTTTAGGAAAGCAGGTTTTAATAAACGCAAAAGAGACATCAGGCATTTTGGTCTCCTGCAAACAAACGACCACACAACCGCTAGAGATAATTGCATTATTAAGAGCTAACTGTTTCTTCTCGGAGTTTAAGCCTCTGACGTTCCAAGATAGCACATTCCAACAGCGCAGATGAGGCATTAAGAACAAAACGGATCACTGAGAAGTTGAAGGTGCCACCTCCTCTTGCACATCATCATGCTCTGGTGTGGTCGAGGGCGCAGCAAGTAAAGCTTCAGAAGAAAGCTCACTCTCCGGGATCGCACAGCGGTTGACACCAATTGCTTGTAGGGTGGCGACAGGAGTAGGAGGAGGGATGTCACCAGCAGAGCTAGAGGATCCAATCGAAGGCACAAAACGGGGCTGTACCTTGGAAGTGGTGGTGCGAATATCCTTTACAGCTTGAGAGTTGAAGCCATCATACTTGTTGGAGCGTTGGCTGCGCCTGACTGCCGTGGTGGATATCGGAACCGATGCCTTGGGGCGTCTTGGCCGAGGATGTGGGACAGGCGGTGCAGGAAGCAAAGCAGCAGAAGAAGGTTGAATCTCATCAGTAGCATGCATCATAGTTTCAGTAGGTATTTCCTCAGTAACCACAGATGAGACAGCAGCAGACTGAATCTGAGGTCCAGGAATATTAGTGCTTAGCACCGCAGTATCAGCAGGGAGTTCCTCAATGACCACAGATGAAACAGCAGCAGGTGTTGGAGTGACAGACTGAACCTGATAAAAGTTGAGTCCCGCGTAGTCAACTGAAACTCTGACAGAAATAGAAGTAGAGGCATTCCTCATGCCATAACCTTGCTGCCAAGGTCCAATAGAAGCAATAGCTGGGTGCAATGCCTGGAAAATGAAAGAATTGAGACGCTGGCGAGGTATGGGATCATTCATAAGCACAGACAGTAGCTCATCCCCTTGGGCTGACAGAACAAAATGGATACCTTCGGCATGTAAATCCACAGTGACAGTCAGAGATTCAGAGATAGCCTCCATGGTAGCCATTCTCTCATTTTGGACAGGCAACACAACAAGAGCCACATTTAGATCAGGCAGAACCGCATCCTCATCATGGTAGGAACTGGAATTGTCAGACACAGTAAAGGAATCATTCCATGCTTGGAAAGCATTATAAGTGAGGTTATTTTCAGGCACTATGCCATGCTGGAAGGTCAGACCCTGTGAGGCAAGCCATGCTTGGTATTTGACAAGGTGGGGCGGCATTGGAGGGAGTTGCACAGGCTGGGGAGGAGGCCAAACACCCCAACCACCATGATTTGGGGCTTCCTGGACCGCCTTTTGACTAGCAGCTTGACCTGTGATGTTGGCTGCAGGTGGTGCACCGTTCTGAACCAGCCAGTTGTGGACCTGTTGCTGGTACAACTGTTCTGCAGTAAGATCGGGCCCAAATAGAGGATGGGGATTGCCATCAGGTGGCGGCTGCTCCTCCCCAGGCGGCAGTACTTCAGGAAGGAGACCATTCCAGTCGTTACTGCGCAATATGGTCACCTGAACAGTCCAACAATCCCGAGCACCCCCTAGTTGCCAAACTACAAAACTTTTGGGGATTAAATTCACACGGATGACCCTGGCTTTGAGTAGCACAAAACGATGATCCTGCCTCGGATTATACCAGGTTACTAGAGAACCAAACTCTCCCAGAGCCTTGGTGATGTAATAGTCAGTTTGATAATCATAGGGAAACCCGAAAGCCATCAACCAAACTGCTGGACCAAACAAGGTGATGCGCCTATTGAGAGCTTCATTGTGGGGAACAAACGTAACCAGCAGATCCTCTTCCTCTAACTCGATAGGTGTATTAACCGCAGAATCTCTCATGAAGGAATCAACAAAACCAAAGATCCCAATCCCAAAAGGGTGGTCACTGACCTCTGTGGTGAACAGCTGGGACTCATGTAGTAAAGCAGTAATCTGGTCACGGATGTCCGAGCGGCGATGAAGAGGAACGTAGTGGCTTGTCTCTGCAATCGCCAAGAATTCATGGCTGAGTGGAGCAATGGGGCCGACCACCATGCCACTACGGACCAGACAATCCGCCGGGCCGGGCTCGACTACGAACCCCGGCGGGAGGAAGGGGACCGGATTCAGAGGGTAGTTGGCCATGGTCAAGCGTCGCGAGAGAGGGAGTGATGGCAGGGGCGATGGGACAGGGCAGAGCGAGGGCTTTTGTGTTTTTGAGGTGGAAGACGGAGCGTGAGGGGGTGAGCGGGCCGGCTGCAATTTTACCACCCACCTCCATTTGTTCTGAAATTTCAGCCGACGACAAGATTGCTCCACGTGTCCATAGAATCCACAGACAGCACATCGAATGGACGGCTTGGATTTGGGCCTGGTCTGCGAAGTAGGAATGGAAAGCCCCAACAATCCGGCCGAATTGATGACAGTGTTACCAGATAAAGGAAGTTGCCCATTATTTTGTGATTGAATGACACGCTTGGGGCAGTCAGTGGCACGGTGATCCGGGTCGGAGCAGTTAATGCAAATCAGCCTACCTTCGTAGTTAATCCGACTGTGCCCCCATTGCAGGCATTTCGAGCATAAAGCGGCCCAATTCGCCGCCAAATCCTCAATTTCCTTTTGTGTGTATTGGGCCTGGGCCAGATCCGCTTTCTGTAGGGCTTTAAGCGTTGGAGGCCAAACCACATGAGGCGATGCATATTTGAAAGCCGAATTCAAAAAACAGAGAGGCAGCGGAGCATAGGGCACGGTCATAGGACATTTAAACGTACCCAATAAAAGGTAGTCAATGTCATGATTCTCCTCCGACGTCGCTTGCGACAAGTAATGGTTCATTAATGCAATATGATTAGAGCCCTGAGCAGGAACCACGCCCGAAATGTCACTAGGAGGAATTGGAGCCATTTGAATTGGTGATTGAATTTGCATCGAAGGTTCTAAGGAAGAAGAAGCTTCATGAGCGTCCTTGTTCGAGAAAACCCAATCTTTCAAAGGAATAAGTCCGAACTTACTAAGCTCCTTAGCGGAAGAATGATGAGTATGTTCCTTGTGAGATAAAAATTGTGGAGAAGGTTTGACAGCGAAAGAACGTCTATCCGCAATATCATGAAGCTCTTGATCCGCATGCTAACGAGAGTCAATTGCACGGGCTTTAGCAAAACAACCATGAAAGTGGCAAACAAAATCAGGCCAAACACGATCTTTGAGCCCATATATGAAGTGACCCACTTTGTTATTGGCAACCGAAAAATGGAACGATCGTTGAGTGATGGGCAGCACATTGAAACCAGAAGATAACCCGCCAATGCAACACTATAAGGCAACACCCACCGATTCCACCGAAAGAGGGAACGAAGCCGAAGAAAACGAGACCACCAAAAAGAACTCCTTGATGTCGCGGGATGGGGAGAAATGAACCGTAGATCCAAATTTTCTTCTCACCTAGTCTGCCAGGGCCAGGCCCGGAGCAAAGTCCCAATGTAGCAAGCTTTCCATGGTTGCTAGGGCTAGAGATCGCCATTGGATATGGGAAGCAGGTGGGAGGAGAGGAGAGGAGAGGTGGGGTGGGAGAGGTGGGGTGGGAGAAAGGTATAGATTGATCGATGTGGACGTGGGAAAGAGAGTGAGACCTCACTGGATATATCGATTGATCGGTTTGTGTGGAAAACTATGAGAGACCTAGCTATATACACACATACATAGAGGAACATCGATCATTGCGTGTAACATCCCAAATTTTCAATTTGGAATGTTATACATAGAGCATCATTGCATATCATATTTTTCATTGCATTTTCTTCGCATTTTGCTCGATCCTAGAAATTCTACACAACTCAAGGACCCACGGGGAGAGTTGGGGATTTTCGTTATTTTCATATTTGAGTTTTCTCAAATTTTGAAAATAGGATCGTTGATTTTAATTATTTTATCTTCAATTATTTCTATTACAAAAATATGAGAGAGGGAATAAAATGACTTTCCCAAAATAAAGAAATAATGAAGATTTAATAATAAAATCAAATAAGATTTTATTTTGGAGTTTTTAGCCTTTTATTTGAATTTAGGAAAAATCGCGTTTTTCAAAATTGCATCTAGGCCCCAAATAAATGTTCATTAAATCCGGCTTGATTTTAGAAACCGGGGAAAATTTATTTCGGGATTTTTGGAGTCCGTTTAGTATTTCTTTTGATTTTTTTCTGCGCGTAATGTTTTATTTTAAAAAAACGAACCGCCTTCAGACGTGCCGGCGGGACTCCGCTCGGGCGCTCTATAAATAACAGCCGCCAGACCTCAGCCCACCCGAGCCCGAGCCCGAGCAAACCCTAGCACTTGAGCCGCCCGCCCGCGCCTTGGCAGCGTCGGTATGGCCGAGGCCAACGTTTTCGAGGTTCGCCGCCGCCTCGATTTCCGTGCCGGTTTTATTTAAAAAAGACCGATCGGTTTTCTTCGGTTTTTTTATTTTTTTTAACTATTTTTATATTTTTTATTTTTCCGTTCGAATCTGTTCGTCGTTTTTTTTTCTTTTTCTCGGATTTAATCCGCGATTTTTCTGATCGCGATTCCAGATCCGATTTTCGTTTTAGTATAACTTTTAGCTCGTTTATCGGAATCAGGCGATTCAAGCGCCTGGAGTTTAGTATCGAAACCCTCTTTACGAATAATCTACTTAAACAATTTTTGCTTCTGTAAAATTTGACTTAGATCCAGATTAGTAAAACGAAGCTGTTTTCTTCCGCCGTTTGATTTTCGTTGCTTCGTTTGATTTGATTCTTTTTGCCAACCGGAGTTCTTAAGTTGAACAATCTAGTTAGATATATTCGAGTTTTATCTGTGCATTAGATGAGTACTTATTGTATGCTTGTTTGTTTGTCTGCGATAGATTACCCGGAGTGGGCCGCTTGTTACTTCGAGTCTCCAGGTTTCGCGGATCATCAGGAAGGCAAGTAACACTTTGATCATACTTTTCTCATACCCAGTTTTTATGCATTAGATCTATCCTCAAACACTTGCATGATTAGGATCTAATTAAATTGTGGGATGGAAACTAGATGAGGTAGTACCTATTACCTGTTTTGTTATCAACCCTTGGGAGTTACTTCTACGTTTGCTTATTATGCCATGCTATGCTAGTAGACGTGGATTGGGTGAGTGTATTCCATGACAGATGTGATATTGTTAAATTAATGGTTTACTTAAGGTGGCAACTTGAACACACATCTGGGTGGATTGAGGCACCTGGTTTCTATCAGGACTTGCATGTATTTCTTCGTACCGCCACCCAGGCTCAAAGGGATCATGAGATTATTCAAACTAGAAACTTCCGTGTGCAGCCACAAGCCATTATGGGCTCTGGCATAGTTGATTAAGTTGTGCGAACTCTTACGGGTAGGCTAGATGATGTAGGGGATGTAGGTTGGTACGGTCTACCCACATGTAAGGTGCTAGTGCTTCTGAAAGACTATGTCCAGGTCATCCGTTTCTCAAACACCATGTAGTGCGAGAAACCAAACGGAGGCGATCGAGTCTTGTGGGGAAAAGCGGCATAAACCTCTGCAGAGTGTATAAACTAATCATGGTTAGCCGTGTCCCCGGTTATGGACAATTTTGAGTATCTAGTACCTGGATATCATGTGAATCTCATCATGTTACTTCTAATTAATATTGTTGGGTTTGTTAATGAGTACTTTTAATTGGGATTGAGGATGCTGTCAACCATTCTCAATGTTTCACAACCACCATGATAGTTAAATAAATTTATTCCTTTGCACGAGGGAAAAATTGGCTTTATGCAAAAGCTGTAACCGTAGAGCTTTCCACGGTCATATATGCATGTAGTATAGGCTTATCATTCCATTATTCTCTATGTGTTACATTGCCAAAGATATTCCATGTCTTTGGCCCGTTTTGAGCTGCAACGTTTCATGTTGCAGACTTTTAGAACGACGATTAAGGTGCTTAGGTCGTGGTTCTATACTCGATGATGCCGTTGGAGTTGATGGACTCGCTTATTCTTCCAAGCCTTCCATTGTTATCGTATTAGATGGCCTTAAGCCATATTCATTTTATTAAGTTCTCTCTTGAGACATTCGATTGTAATAAGTGTGTGATTGCTACTCTGTTATAAATCCTTCGAGTACTGTGTGGTGTCAGTATTACTGATCCAGGGATGACACTGAGCACAGAGATCAGACCGTCTGAGGTCTGGTCGCTACAGAGATGGTATCAGAGCACACGCTGACTGTAGGACACAACCATTAAGCTAAAGCCCTAGATCACTACTCTCTCTTCTCATTTCTGACTCCTCATCTTTTCTACTCTTTTAGGATGACGGGAGCGAGGATCAAGTTCACTCGGTAGGATGAGGATACACCCTTTGGACGACACCTGAAGGAAGTCACTAAGTATCTTAACATTGGATTACCAAGCTTCACGGGACCTACAATTCCACTTTCTTAGGAAGAGGCTTGGAAGATTCAAGCCCAAGTTCGGAAGGGCGTTTGCGCCAATCACGGAGCCCATAGAGTGTGTTTTCAATGCACCAACTTGGAGTGCAGGAAAGAGTATGGCAGCCCATATAACCATGGGGCGCATTGGAGAAGTTTATAAAGAAGACCTCAAGGATACTATCTACCAGATTTGCGGACGCCGAGATGAACAATGGGAGATAGTTGGCACTAAGAAGGATCGATCCATTGCAGCTTTCATCCAGGAGTTAAACCAGCACATTCGGCCTTGGAGAACCCGGATGTCTTATGAGACATGATGGAGTTGAAGACAGCAAAAGCCAAGATTATCAAACTAGAAGGAGGCGAAGGCCACTCGCAAGGACTACATGGAGGAGATTGTAGCTCTAGTAGGACAAAATGGCGATCTTAAGGAGAAGATTGAAGAACTCGTGGGAAATTCAGCACCCGGAGGAGAAGATGAAGATAGCACATGTCCAGAGAACTACATCATCATCGACGACACCGATTCTGATCCTAGTGAGGATGATTACGAAGATGAAGCTGGAGCAGATATCATGGAGTCTTCATCGGAGCGATTTTCTAGTTGACCACCATAACAGTAGTAGATTACCCCCATGTTATTTTAGTTTTAGTTTCAGCACTTTGTAACGATAGATAGACCGTTGTATGTCCTTGTTTGAATTGATTGGAGTGATATTGTGTGATTTGTCTCATGTGGGTAGTGTTTATCTCTAGACCTCATTCTATTCTAAATTCTCGTCTTTTCTTAAAACCCTCAGATGCCTCCGAGATGCGACCCCGAATTTGTTTTCCCGCCAGAGATCACTCAGTTGATTCAGCAGCAGAATACCTTGATTCAGACATTGGTACAGAACCAAGGCAACAACAACAACAACAACAACAACAACCCACCACCACCACCACATGTTGACCATTTGACCCGTTTCTTAAGGCTGAATCCGCCGGTGTTTTCCAATAGCACCGAGCTGATTGTTGCAGATGATTGGCTCCGTAAGATAGGGAGGGAGTTGACCACTGCAGGATGTCTGAGATGGAGAAAGGGTGAAGTTTGCTGCACATCAACTTGAAGGACCCTTGGCAGACATGGTGGGAGAATTTTACAGCCACTTACCACCTGTGGACCTTTGTCACATGGGATCAGTTTGACAAGCTTTTCGTCTTGCCCATGTTTCAGCAGGAGCTATGGCCATGAAGAAGCGTGAGTTTCGCAACTTACGCCAAGGAGGACAGACAGTTGGCGATGTAGATGATTTTAGTAAGCTAGCACGTTATGCCCCGGATAGCGTTGCTACGGACGCAGCCTAAGCAGGAGAAGTTTCTAGAAGGGTGAATGATGAGCTGAGCATGCAGTTGATGGTAGCCACTTTTAATAACTACCAGGAGTTGGTAGATCATGCGCTTATGATTGAAGGGAAGCAGCAGCAGATTGAAAATCGCAAGAGGAAGTATGGACAGGGGAAGAATAACTCTGGAGCTCAGCAGAAACTTCGCTTTACCCCGAAGATAGGAGGACAATTTCAGCATACCCATGGAGGAGGTAGCTCGCACAACCATAATGGCACCAAGAATGGGACCGGGAATGGAGGAAGCAATGGACAAAACCGCACCAACCCGTCAACACCATCCAAGGTATACCTGAGCCACATCACTTGCTTTAATTGCCGCAAGACTGGGCATTATGCAAACGAGTGTCCAGAAGGCCAGAATGGAAATGGCAATGGAAGCTCAGGAAAGAAGCCGAATCCTTTCAATAAAGGACAAGTGAACCACGTTACCGTGGAGGAGGTTGAAGCTTCGGCCGGATGCACGATAATAGGTAAGTTTTTGGTTAAGTCATTTCTTGTAGTTGTTCTTTTTGATCTTGGTGCATCGCATTCATACATATCAAGGGATTTGTGGATAAGTACAAATTACCAACCCAAGCCCTTAGGTCACCCATGCTAGTAACCTCACGGAGGCAGAATACATGGCTAGTATATGGTGTGATCGACTCCCATTAAGGAGTGGACATTATGTTTTTCCCTCGGACCTAATAGTTCTGGAATCCCAAGGATTGGATGTGATATTAGGCATGGATTGGTTATCGAAGTATGGAGGGATCATAGATTGCGCCAGTAAGTCAATTTTTCTTACCACCCCAGAAGGAAGGAGAATCAAGTATGTATCACGGCATGAGCCGAGGAGAGCACATGAATATTCCTTATCAGGAGTTGTGCGGGAAGAAGTACGGTGGTAAGGATTTCCGGACGTGTTTACGGAAGAGTTACGGGCATGCCACGGATAGAGACATTGAGTTTACGATTGAACTACTTGCGAACCTTTGGGCGATATCTAAGAGACCATATAGGATGCCAGCCCAAGATTTGGAGGAAATTAAGAAGCAGATTAAGGAGTTACTGGATAAAGGTTTTATTCGCCCAAGTTCTTCGCCTTGGGGATCACCAGTACTTCTAGTGGAGAAGAAGGATGGATCATTAAGAATAATTGTTGATTATCGAGGATTGAACGAAGTGACCATTAAGAACAAATACCCATTGCCGATGATCAATGACTTGTTTGACCAGTTGCAAGGAGCTAAGGTGTTTTCAAAGATCGATTTGCGATCAGGGTACCATCGATTGAAGGTTCGAGAGCAGGATATACCTAAGACAGCTTTTACCACAGTGCGGGCTGTATGAGTACACCGTTATGTCATTTGGTGCGACTAACGCACCTGCCTATTTTATGAACATGATGAACAAAGTGTTTATGGAGTTTTTGGATAAGTTAAATCGTGGTGTTCATTGATGATATTTTGGTTTACTCGAAGAATGAAGAGGAACATAAGGAGCATTGCGTTTGGTACTCGAGAAGCTCAGAGAACACCAGTTGTATGCCAAGTTCAGCAAGTGTGAGTTTTGGTTGAAGGAAGTTGGATTTCTTGGACATGTTATATCCGGAGAAGGTATATCAGTAGACCCCACTAAAGTTGTCACTGTAACAAATTGGGAAGCGCCAACAACAGTTGGAGAGATCCGGAGTTTCCTTGGACTAGCAGGATATTACCGGAGATTCATTGAGAATTTTTCAAGGATTGCGAAGCCGATGAATGAATTGTTGAAGAAGGATACCAAGTTCATTTGGACCGAGGAGTGTGAAGCTAGTTTCCAAGAGTTGAAGAAACGTTTGGTTACCTCACCAGTGTTAATTCTGCCATATCAGACCAAGGATTATGAGGTGTATTGCGACGCTTCACGTCGAGGACTTGGAGCAGTGCTTATGCAGGAGGGGAGAGTTGTTTCGTATGCTTCACGACAACTTAAGCCTCATGAGCTAAATTATGCTATGCATGATTTGGAGTTAGCAGCCGTAGTACACGCGTTGAAGACATGGAGACATTTCCTCATTGGAAATCATTGTGAGGTGTATACGGATCACAAGAGTTTGAAGTACATCTTCACGCAGAAGGAGCTGAATCTCAGGCAAAGGAGATGGTTGGAGCTTATCAAAGACTATGATATGAGATTGCATTATCACCCCTGAAAGGCTAACGTTGTAGCAGACGCATTGAGCCGTAAGAGTCACGTCAACACACTAATGACGGGAAAAATACCAAAAGATTTAGCCGAGGATCTTCGAGAACTATGTTTGGAAATAGTTCCGAGAGGCTATGTAGCGACATTGGGGATTGATCAACTTTGATGGACAAGATTAGGGAAGCTTCGGAAGGCGATAAAGAGATTGGCTCTATAAAGGAGAGAATGGCGAAGGAAAAGCAAAGGGTTTTCGTGAGGATGAGCCACGATACCTTATGGTTTGAGGACCGTGTTTATGTGCCCAATGACACGGAGATCGGGAAGTTGATTCTACAAGAGGCACATGATTCACCATATTCGATTCACCGGAAATACCAAGATGTATTTGGATTTGAAGAATACTTTACGGTGGACCGGAATGAAGAAGGATATTGCGAGTATGTAGCAGTTTGTGATGTATGTCAAAAGGTGAAGGCGGAACATCGAAGCCAGCGGGGTTATTACTGACCATTGCCTATACCGAATGGAAGTGGGATAAACTAGGTATGGATTTCATCACGGGATTGCCGGGACACGTTCGGCTATGACTCGATTTGGGTTATAGTCGATCGTTTGTGAAGGTAGCTCATTTCATTCCAGTAAAGACTACCTATAGCAGTGCCAAATTGGCTACGATAAACATGACCAGGATTGTATGCTTGCATGGAGTTCCGAGGAGTATCGTATCAGATAGAGGAACCCAATTTACCTCAAAGTTCTGGAAGAAGTTGCATGAAACTTTGGGAACCAGGCTGGAGTTTAGCACAGCTTTCCATCCACAGACAGATGGACAAACCGAGAGAGTCAACCAGATTTTGGAGGATATGCTTAGAGCTTGTGCTTTGGATTATGGATCAAGTTGGGATGACAATTTTCCGTATGCGGAGTTTTATTATAACAACAGTTACCAAACCAGTCTGAAGATGGCACCTTTCAAGCCTTATGCGGAAGGAGGTGCAGGACCCGTTGTTGTGGGATGAAGTTGGAGACCGCCCGATTGTTTGGACCAGATTTGATTAAGGAGTCTGAGCAGAAAGTAAAGTTGATTCGCGATAGGCTCAAGGTAGCCAGTCAAGGCGAGAAAAGTTATGCGGATTCAAAGCGCAAGGAGGCAGAATCTGAATTCGGAGGCAGAGTTTATCTTGAGTATCGCCACTTGAGGAGTTAAGCGTTTTGGAGTTAAGGGAAAGTTAGCACCTCGATTTGTAGGACCATATCGTGTTTTGGAGCATGGGAGAAGTTGCGTACAAGTTGGAATTACGAAGGATTGTCGGGAGTTCATGATGTGTTTCATGTTTCACAGTTGAAGAAGTGTCACTTGAGGATGGCCGATATACCATCGAGAGAGATACAAAGGCCACTTTGGAAGCGATTCAGTTGAATGATGATTTGACCTATGAGGAGAAACCGGTTAAGATTTTGGAGTATGCCACAGAGTCACTTTCATGACAAGGTCATTAAGTTTTGCAAGGTTCGGTGGAGCCACCATACTAAGGATGAAGCCACAGGGAGCGAGAGGAAGATTTGCTTAAAGACCACCCTCACCTATTTTCTAGCCAACCCGAATCTCGAGGGCGAGATTCATCTTAAGGGGGTAGGTTTGTAACATCCCAAATTTTCAAATTGGAATGTTATACATAGAGCATCATTGCATATCATATTTTTCATTGCATTTCCTTTGCATTTTGCTCGATCCTAGAAATTCTACACAACTCAAGGACCCACGGGGAGAGTTGGGGATTTTCGTTATTTTCATATTTGAGTTTTCTCAAATTTTGAAAATAGGATCGTTGATTTTAATTATTTTATCTTCAATTATTTCTATTACAAAAATATGAGAGACGGAATAAAATGACTTTCCCAAAATAAAGAAATAATGAAGATTTAATAATAAAATCAAATAAGATTTTATTTTGGAGTTTTAGCCTTTTATTTAAATTTAGGAAAAATGCGCGTTTTTCAAAATTGCATCTAGGCCCCAAATAAATGTTCATTAAATCCGCTTGATTTTTGAAACCGGGGAAAATTTATTTCGGGATTTTTGGAGTCCGTTTAGTACTTCTTTTGATTTTTTTCTGCGCGTAATGTTTTATTTAAAAAAAACGAACCGCCTTTAGGGCCGTACCCGAGCAGGACTCGCTCGGGGGCGCTATATAAATAGCAGCCGCCCCGGAGCCTCAGCCCACCCGAGCCCGAGCCCGAGCAAACCCTAGCCGCCCGAGCCCGCCGCCGCGCCGGAGCAGCGCGTTTTCCGAGGTTCGCCGCCGCCTCGATTTCCGTGCCGGTTTTATTAAAAAAACCGATCGGTTTTCTTCGGGTTTTTTCGGTTTTTTTAATTATTTTTTTATTTTTTCTTTTTCCGTTCGAATCTGTTCGTCGTTTTTTTTCTTTTTCTCGGATTTAATCCGCGATATTTCTGATCGTGATTCCAGATCCGATTTTCGTTTTAGTATAACTTTTCGCTCGTTTATCGGAATAAGGCGATTCAAGCGCCTGGAGTTTCGTCTCGAAACCCTCTTTCCAAATAATCTACTTAAACAAGTTTTTGCTTCTGTAAAATTTGACTTAGATCCAGATTAGTAAAACGAAGCTGTTTTCTTCCGCCGTTTGATTTTCGTTGCTTCGTTTGATTTGATTCTTTTTGCCAACCGGAGTTCTTAAGTTGAACAATCTGGTTAGATCTATTTGAGTTTTATCTGTGCATTAGATGAGTACTTATTGTATGCTTATTTGTTTGTCTGCGATAGATTACCCGGAGTGCGCCGCTTGTTACTTCGAGTCTCTAGGTTTCGCGGATCATGAGCAAGGCAAGTAACACTTTGATCATACTTTTCTCATACCCAGATTTTATGCATTAGATCTATCCTCAAACACTTGCATGATTAGGATCTAATTAAATTGTGGGATGGGAAGTAGATGAGGTAGTACCTATTACCTGTTTTGTTATCAACCCTTGGGAGTTACTTCTACGTTTGCTTATTATGCCATGCTATGCTAGTAGTCTTTGTTTGTGAGAGAGTATTCCATTACAGATGTGAGATTGTTAAATTAATGGTTTACTTAAGGTGGCTTCTTAAACACACATCTGGGTGGATTGAGGCACATGGTTTCTATCAGGACTTGCTGTATTTCTTGGGACCGCCACCCAGGGCTCAAAGGGATCATGAGATTATTCAAACTAGAAACTTCCGTGTGCAGCCACAAGCCATTATGGGCTCTGGCATAGTTGATTAAGTTGTGCGAACTCTTACGGGTAGGCTAGCTGATGTAGGGGATGTAGGTTGGTACGGTCTACCCACATGTAAGGTGCTAGTGCTTACGAAGACTATGTCTCGGTCATCCGCTTCTCAAACACCATGTAGTCACGAGAAACCAAGCGGAGGCGATCGAGTCTTTGTGGGGAAAAGTGCTAAACCTCTGCAGAGTGTATAAACTAATCATGGTTAGCCGTGTCCCCGGTTATGGACAATTTTGAGTATCTAGTACCTGGATATCATGTGAATCTCATCATGTTACTTCTAATTAATATTGTTGGGTTTGTTAATGAGTACATTTAATTGGGATTGAGGATGCTGTCAACCATTCTCAATGTTTCACAACCACCATGATAGTTAAATAAATTTATTCCTTTATAGTAGGGAAAAATTGGGTTTATGCAAAACTGTAACCGTAGAGCTTTCCACCAGCCATATATGCATGTAGTATAGGCTTATCATTCCATTATTCTCTATGTGTTAGATTGCCAGCATATTCCATGTCTTTGGCCCGTTTCGGGCTGCAACGTTTCATGTTGCGAGACTTTTCAGACGATGATTAAGGTGCTTAGGTCGTGGTTCTATACTCAGTGATGCCGTTGGAGTTGATGGACTCGCTTATTCTTCCAAGCCTTCCGTTGTTATCGTATTAGATGGCCTTAAGCCATATTTATTTTATTAAGTTCTCTCTTGAGACATTCGATTGTAATAAGTGTGTGATTTCTACTCTGTTATAAATCCTTCGAGTACTGTGTGGTGTCAGCATTACTAATCCAGGGATGACACTGAGCACAGAGATCAGACCGTCTGAGGTCTGGTCGCTACATTGCGCATGCACGCGTGAGAGATAAAGAATGCCCGATATGATGGAGAGGGGGATGTGTGTGGGTGTGTGCCTTCATGGGAGACCGACCTGAAGAAAAAGAGTGCTTGCGTGCGATGGATAATGCCGACTGGTAGTGTGTGTGCATGCATGCACGAGAGAAAGTTAGTGGTACAATTATAAAGAGAAGACTACTGTGTGGGTGTAAAAGAATAAGTGAGGTCATAATCAATGTAAAGTTGTTTTCTAATATTTGAATAAGAGATCCTGATGTTTGAAGCCCATGCATGCATGAATATAACGGAGATCTGCGGGGTGTGGTTTGGGAACGAGCATGTTGTATTCATGCATGCATGGGTTTCAAACTGGAGACATCATTTGGCCACGTCGCATCCGCGCGTGGACACACTATTCTAATTGGAGATGATGGGTGGCTTTCGCATCACATATCTATATCTATACCCCTATATATATATTATATTATATATTTTTTTTTATTGTGTGCGGGTAACTTTAACTTTGAAAGATGGTTGTTGGATGAGGCGAATCCGATGGTCCAAAGATGGCAAATTTGAGCACTACTGGTCGTTGGATATCATCTACTCCCTCCGTCCGGAAATACTTGTCATCAAAATGAATAAAAGGGGATGTATCTAGATGTATTTTAGTTCAAGATACACCCCTCTTTGTCCATTTTGATGACAAGTTTTTTCGGACGGAGGGAGTAGATTCCACAGGATTTCTCCACATGTATAATCTAGAAGACTCCATGGTCGAACTTAAGCATAATGCACAAACATCAAAACACAAGCACTTCTTATTTGTTCTAGAATCTTTCGTATCAGAATTGCCCAAATGTTTTCCAACATGATTTGCCATTATTTGTTTTTACTTTATGTCTTACGACGCACAATTCCATGAATCTTAAAATAGATTAGCTTTCTTATAAAAACCAGATGATTTTGAATGAAAATGAACTATAAGAATTAAACGAACATCTACATCATGCATATATGACTCAAAGCTTGCATGCTATAATGTGGTATTTATTCATAATTTGGTTGCCAAATCTCATGCGTGCAATGCACGTGTACCTTACTCTAGTATAAATGGTGTTTGTGTGTGTGTTGTGCGCATTGAGGTGCAAATTGTCTATTTTTTGGGTACACGTTAAGCTTGTTCTTCCGAAATTTCAAGCCGCGCCTTGTTATGCCGAATATTCAAGCTAGCGTCTCTGTCTATCGTCTTTGAAACTCCGCCTCTTCAACCCGCGCCTTGTTAGCCCTAAATATTTAAGATATATCTTTATCTCATTGTGCTCCGACAACTCCCTCCATCTCAACCCGTGCCTTGCTATTCCGAAATTACAACGCGCGCGAAAACTCCCACCTCCTGCGAAATCCCGACACGCGAAATGCCCGTGGTACCCCTGAACCGGAACCGCCTCAAATCGGTGGGGGTACTTTCATAACTTACCCCACATTTTGGACAAGCGCGTCCCTAAGCCATGGTTCCTCCCTGCCATCCCATCCGCCCACCCATTCATACACCGAGGCCGCGAAAACCCGCGACGAAACCCCACACCCTGCTCTGTCCGCCACCCAGCCGGAGCCTCTTCCCCGACGACGTCGTCCACAGCAACACCTCGACGTCCCTCATCCACCGTGCGGATGAGGATCCGTCGTCGATCTCATCATCCCGCCGTTCAGCCACCCGTCCTCCACCTCCAAGGAGCTGCGCCGACGTTCCCCTCGTCTTTCGCGCCACCTCCATTCCCACACCGCCGTCTTCACCTGCACCACCGGAAGAGCATCATCATCAGCATTTCCTCGGATGAAGTTGCGGCCTAATCGGCGCCACCAAAGAGGTTGTACACCAATCGCCGCATTTTCTTCTTGATTCGATCTCACGGTGCTTTGCCGGGCGCCGGTCCCGAGCTGACACGGCCTTGACTCCATCCATGACGGCGTCGCAGCCACTTCCTCCATGGCATCACTCCCTCGGCGACGACATCCACATCGCAGGAGCTTACGCTACTTTAGCTCTCGCCAGCTGCTGCTCTGCTCTTGCTCTCGGTCCCCTGCCTGGTCTGCTCTTGCTATTGCTCTTGCTCGCGCTGCTGCTCTCACTCTTGCTCTTGCTTGTGATGCTGCTCCGATTTAGCTACACTTCAGTCGACTGAATCGACTTTTGGGTCAGTCGATTTTTAGGGGGTGGGGGGGGCTCGCCGAGGTGAAGGAAGAACCAGCCGCAGCGGGGAGGGGGCTCGCCGGAGAGGTACCCCACTATCTATCTTATGTTGGGGAACGTAGCAGAAATTCAAAATTTTCCTACGTGTCACCAAGATCTATCTATGGAGAGACCAGCAATGAGGGGAAGGAGAGTGCATCTACATACCCTTGTAGATCGCTAAGCGGAAGCGTTCAAGAGAACGGGGTTGAAGGAGTCATACTCGTCGTGATCCAAATCACCGGAGATCCTAGTGCCGAACGGACGACACCTCCGCGTTCAACACACGTACAGCACAGTGACGTCTCCCACGCCTTGATCCTGCAAGGAGAGAGGGAGAGGTTGAGGAAGACTCCGTCCAATAGCAGCACAACGGCGTGGTGGTGGTGGAGGAGCGTGGCAATCCTGCAGGGCTTCGCCAAGCACCGCGGGAGAGGAGAAGGGAGAGAGGTAGGGCTGCACCAAGAGGGAGAGAAACTCATGTGTTGGCAGCCCTCAAGACCTCAACTATATACAGGGGAGAGGGAGGGGGGTGCGCCCCCTCTAGGGTTTCCACCCCAAGGGGTGCGGCTGCCCCAATCCCATCTAGGCTGGCGGCCAAGGGGGGGAGAGGGGGAAACCTGCCCCCCAAGCTAGGTGGGGCGCCCCCTCCCCAAACCCTAGGCGCCTTGGGCCCTTGTGGGGGGGGGGGCGCACCAGCCCACCTGGGGCTGGTCCCCTCCCACACTTGGCCCATGAAGCCCTCCGGGGCTGGTGGCCCCACTTGGTCGACCCCCAGGATCCTCCCGGTGGTCCCGGTACGTTACCCCTAAAACCCGAAACTTTTCCGGTGACCAAAACAGGACTTCCCATATATAAATCTTTACCTCCGGACCATTCCGGAACTCCTCGTGACGTCCGAGATCTCATCCGGGACTCCTAACAACATTCGGTAACCACATACAAACTTCCTGTATAACCCTAGCGTCATCGAACCTTAAGTGTGTAGACCCTACGGGTTCGGGAATCATGCAGACATGACCGAGACGTTCTCCGGTCAATAACCAACAGCGGGATCTGGATACCCATGTTGGATCCCACATGTTCCACGATGATCTCATCGGATGAACCACGATGTCAAGGACTCAATCGATCCCGTATACAATTCCCTTTGTCTCACGGTATTGTACTTGCCCGAGATTCGATCGTCGGTATACCGATACCTTGTTCAATCTCATTACCGGCAATTCTATTTACTCGTTCCGTAACACATCATCCCAAGATCAACTCTTTGATCACATTGTGCACATTATGATGATGTCCTACCGAGTGGGCCCAGAGATACCTCTCCGTCACACGGAGTGACAAATCGATCTCGATTCGTGCCAACCAACGAGACACTTTCGGAGATACACCGTAGTGCACCTTTATAGCCACCCGATTCGTTGTGACGTTTGGTACACCCAAAGCATTCCCACGGTATCCGGAGTTGCACAATCTCATGGTCTAAGGAAAAGATACTTGACATTGGAAAAGCTTTAGCATACGAACTACACGATCTTTGTGCTAGGCTTAGGATTGGGTCTTGTCCATCACATCATTCTGCTAATGATGTGATCCCGTTATCAACGACATCCAATGTCCATGGTCAGGAAACTCTAACCATCTATTGATTAACGAGCTAGTCAACTAGAGGCTTACTAGGGACATGGTGTTGTTTATGTACCCACACATGTATCTGAGTTTCCTATCAATACAATTATAGCATGGGTAATAAACGATTATCATGAACAAGGAAATATAATAATAACTAATTTATTATTGCCTCTAGGGAATATTTCCAACATCTTAGGGTTCAGGTTGGGGGCGGTGGTCGCCGGCGGTGGCGTGGGGATCGCCGGAGAAAAAGCTCGGCACGGGGGGGGGGTGGGGGGGGGGCTTAGAGGGATGGCAGGGGCGGCGGCGGATCGACGGTGGGGAGTGTTTTCGGGGCGGGTGGGGCGGCGCACCGCCGCCCACGGGCGGCGGGGGGCTCTTGTTAGGCGGTGGTGGTGGCGGCTCGGGGTGGAGGTTGAAGATGAACCGCGGGCCCTTGATTTCGTATCCAACGGCTGCAAAATCGGATGACCAAAAGATGAAAAAGTCGATCGACCGACGTGTAGCCTCACCTTTCTAGTGCGTTCGGTTTCGACAATGACAAAATTCAGTTTCGACAACAAAATTCAGTTTTGTGATTAAGTTCAGTTTGACGATTAAGTTCGATTTTGACAGTTAAATTCAGTTTCGACAGTTAAGTTCAGAGATGAGCGGCTGATGTATTTTACATCTAGCACTTTGTTGTTATGTATTTCGTCATGTATTGGATGTGCTATTAGAATTCCACTCGAGTTAACGTTGTTCATTGTCTCTCTTGTCTGCTTCAAATTTCGCGTCATTACAACTCACGGAGCTGCTCCAATGGCGAAACCCTCCATCACGGCGGAGCGATACCTCGGGCTCCATCTCCAGACGCCTAAGATCTTCTTCCCTCCTCCGACAACCAAGTCAGCGGAGCATCCTCACCGCTTACCCAATCACTGTTGAGATCGACATGGCTTCGCCAAAGAGGTTATACACTTGTTGCATCTCTTTTTACTCTACATGTTATATATATTGTCCATTGAGCACTTTCGTAGTAACGGGAAATACGATTATTATATCCTACTATATGACAAGCGGTGAGGTACCGGGCAACTTAGCTATCCGTGATGGACTCTCTTGAACGCCATCATTATTTATCTCTGCTGGCGTTTGAGCTGTGCATTTGTCGATGGGCACAGGAGTTGAGCTAGTATGGCAGTGGCCTGGGTCCAAAGTAATAGAAGTAGCACACAAATTTTTTTAGTGTAGGATTTTCCTTGCTCAAGCCTGCCTACTAGAATCGCCAGTGCTTGAAAGGAAAAGTGAATGAAAAACATCAGAATTGGAAAGTTTTCTATGGTACTACTTTTCATGAATTTGGTGCAAAGGAATGGAGCAAAGGAAAACTGTAGGATTTGTTCCTTTAGTGTCTCCTTGAAAGAAAAACCGTAGGAATTCTAATTTCAACTTCTCCTCCTTTTCATATTCCTATTCATCAAGCACAAGACTAAGAGATAGTAGCATAATAGCATTATAACCGTACATTTTCTTGTGGTTTGACTTAATCTCACCATGCTTTTTGCATCCTATGATCTTCCAATTGTTGTGAATCAAACACCCAGTTGGCGAAATCCTGTGTTTTAAATTCTACTGTTTTGCACGTGCATTCCTATCCTATTCTGTCTATTTCCTACCCTGCATTGTTAGAATCCTCAAATTCAAACAAGCCCTTACTCAATTACTTACATTACAGATATGTGTCAAAGAAAGCCTTGTGTGGTTTGTCCTGCTCCCCACGGTCTTGTGTTCCACCCCATCTCAGCTGCTCCAACGATGGAAGGGTTCACCACAGCGAGGATCCGCTCTCGGTGTCTTCGCCGCCTCGGATCTTCTTCCCGCCACCGCAGCCACGGCAATTGCATTACCATCATCAACTGAGCGAGATGACCTTGAGGACTACACGGGTCCGCAAGAGAGGTCGCACTCTTCCGTGTCCGCTACGTTGTCGTCGTTTAATATGATGACATGCTACATTATCATCGTGTTCACCTATTAGACTCCGAGTCAGGTCCAAACTAATGCTGAAACTTGAGTTTTTAAATGGTTGTGGGGTACATATTGGGGGCAGCAATCAGTACTATTTGTCCACTATCGGGTTAATCTCTGGTGTCTACTATGAGTTTCATGTTGGGTGCAAACAAACATTAAAGGAGCCATTATCTGTATTTTTTAACTAAAACTATTATCTGCCTGCTATAATTGGTTTTGGGTCTATCCACAGTTTGCTACCATCACTCTTGATTTGTGCATGCACTCCTTACATAATCTCACTATGTTTTATTCCTATGCATGCCAGTTATTGTACACAATGGAACTGATCATGTAGAGCAAAAGAGACGAGCCTTGCGTGGCAATAAAATTTCATGCATACGTCGTTTCCATGGTGGGCATAAAGGCAGCCCCCTCCACCCATTTCGGATCGTAATCAAGAGGAAGATAACTGTTATGAGGGGATTAGGAAGGAGAAGACCACTCCTATTTACCCCATGAGGTCTTCGCTCTAACTTGGCATGCTGATGTTGGTAATATCATGTATGTGGTGCCTTGCATTGCTTACTGTACACATTAAAGATGTCATTTGCTTAGTTTAGACATGCTTTGTGTCAATGCCATCTGTTTAGTTTCTTTATCGTATATGTGAATCATGCAATGCCATCTTGTCTAGCCAGGCATCATATATGTGAATTTTGCAATGCCACGCTGGTTAGCCAGTCATCTTATATGTGAATACTATCATGCCATCATTTTTTATTACGTGTTAAATTTGTCAACAATTTTAGTACATTAAATTACTCTTCCTATGCATCAGCCATTCGGCACGGTCATGGAAAAATTTGGAGTGGAAACAAGGTCTTCAGAGCAGACAATGCTATCTGACGAAGCGCATGTCTTGCTGGTTACCGATAGCTCCTCAGAGGAGGATTCAGAGACAGATGACCAGTCATATTTCCTCCCCGAGGTGCATGCCCTAACTTGGCAGGGTTATGTTGCTCATATCGTGCATATGGTATCTTGCATTGCTATGTCATTTGCTTAGTTTAGACATGCTTTGTGTGAATGCCACCTGTTTAGTGTCTAATTACCATATATGTGAATTATGCAATGCCATCTTGTTGCAAGACATTATATATGTGAATTATGCAATGTTATCTTGTTGCAAGGCATTATGTATGTTTAGGCAAGCGTCATATATGTGAATTATATCATGCCGTCCTTTTTTTGTATTTCTCATTGCTTTTGTCGACAATGTTTGTATATTCAACTGCTCTTCCTGTGCATCTGCCATTTGAATTGGTGATGGAGAAATCTGGAGTGAAAACAAGGTCTTGAGCGGACAATGCTACCTTTGAAGCAGATATCTTGCTTTGGTTATGAGATAGCTCTTCAGAGGAGGATTCAGAGGCAGACGACAAGTCCTATTATCCCCCTCAGGTGTATGCTCAAACTTGGCAGGGTTATATTACTCATATAATGCATATGTTGCATTGCAATGCTTAGTTTTTACATCATATACACAATATTGAATGCCATCTCCTTAGTTGACACATCATATATTTGGTTGCCCTCTACTCACTTCCTTAGTATATAAATCATATATTTGAATTATGTCATGCCATGATGTTTACATAGACAGCATGTATCTAAATTATGGCATGCCAACCCATTTTCTAAAGACATAATATAGTTATATCATCTGATCCTGTTTACATAGTCATCATATTTTAAATTATGTCATTCTATCCGTGAATTATATCATGCCATCATGTTTCCATCGACGGCATGTTTGTGATTTATGGCATGCCAACCACTTTAATAGACACATCGTATAGTTATATCATGTCATCCTGTTTACATAGTTATCATATTTGAAGTATGTCATTCTATCATGTTTAGTTAGCCATCATACATGTGAAATTGTATCATGCTATCCTGTTTAATTAGCCATCATATATGTGAAATTATGTCCTGCTATTCTGTTTGCTTAGACAACATAAATGTGAATTATTTCATGCCATGTTTTCTTCCCTACTATCCATTGCATCTGTCTATCTTACAATGTCTGTACATTCAATTACTTTTCTTGTTTATCAGCCATTTCAATTGGAGAGAGTAATGGCAGTATCTGTGGGAGTAAAAACACGGTCTTCAGAAAAGATCGTGCTACCTGTCGATGCAAATAGAATCATGGTTGTACTTGCCCAAGAACCAGCCCCACCACACATAACCCACACTCATGCAGATTGTACCCCTACCCAGTTGGACAAAGAACCAGCTACACCCCTTCTAACCCCAACCCTAGCAGATAGACACCCAGTTCCCGTTGACACGGCACCGTCTCCACCACAGAGCACCCAAACACGAGCAGTTAGTAAGGCAACTGCAGTGCCCAAATCACGAGGACCACCACTCCGAACCGAAGTCAACGCTTAAAGCGGAAGAAGAATTGTTCTCAGGTCAGGTTCTGTAGCTATGGTTCATACTACTTTGCTCTTGCATCTTTGTATTCTTCGATACCAACTAATTTCAAATTTGAAGGATGCAATTGAAACTCCAATGGCGCAACACGTATGTTTTAAACCCGTTTCTTCAACGTGTTTGGCTGTTTGCTGTTGTAAATTGCTCTATGTTGATTTCAGTTTCAATTGAATAAACAGTTATGTTCTCATGCCATGCACATTACAAGTGTTGTTATTGCTGTGTAGTTTCCCACAATTATATTCTGTCTATGCTGCTTTGTCTTAAATAGATATGATTCGAACTGTATCTATCTTGATTTGGCAACATAAGCTAGAATGATATAGACCATACAGTGACCATACTACATAGGTACATGTTTGTTTCATGCTGTTATCCTGTCCACCTTACTACTGAACTGGTTTACCAAAATGAGTTTCATATACTACATTGTAAACCTGAGATGTGTTTTTGTTTCTCTTTTAGAACGTGGATAAAATATTGGAGAAGAGTACCCTATTATGCAATGGTAAAGGAAGTAATGCAGATAAGGTTCAAGATAGTGAGACATCCCTGTTGGTCTCCAAGAAAGCTGATAAAAACTATATTGAAGACATTGAGATAATCCCAAAGTCCTATCTTGATGTAGTGTTCGAGTTACTGGCTACCACTGTTGGCACGAGCTCTTCGAACTCGTTGCCTGAATTAGTTCGGCTTCTTGAGTCTCAACTTCAAGTTGAAAGACGTCGATCATATGTTATCTGACGAGCGAAGTCAAGGATGAGGAAGTCCCTGCAGAATTCAGATGCATACTTTCTGGTGCAACAACAATCGCTGGAGGACTTAAGCGCCAAACAAGAGAAAGTTAATAAGCTTGCTCAACATCTTTCCAGCATTATGGGTACCCAGGATATTGTTTCTTGAGCTCTTCTCAACTGGTTTCAGTTCTGGACTTGTTTTGCTGCGGCGTTTATATGCTGCTGTGTTCCCTATATTTGCACCTTTGGTGGCGAACTTTGATGCCCGATGGATGTAATATGTGTAATAGCCGTGATAGTCTAGTGTAAGTTGCTTGCTTATTTATTTCCTTGTTGTCTTGTTTATTTGTTTGCTTGTAGTCGATGCAGTTCTTTTTCCTTGATTTGCTAGTGGCTGCAATAACCTATTTTTTAAAACTAGGCCACAATAACCATGGGCTAATATTCTTGTAGTGACCTTTGGGCCTCCTACGGGCCGTAGAAAGCGATGGGCCTTCTACGGGCCATAGAAACAGTAGGCCTTCTACGGGCCGTAGAAACAATGGGCCTTCTACGGGCCGTAGAAACAATGGGCCTTCTACGGGCCGTATCATCAATGGGCCTTATACGAGCCATATGATCGATTGGCCAAACATGGGCCAATAACAGGCCGCATTATGGCCGTAAACGGGCTAGAGTTGGAATCGTCCGTTCATGGGCCGACCATAACGGGCCATCGTTAATAGGTCGTATTTCATGACGCTATGAAAACGGCCCAACGTATTAACGGACCACAAACGGGCTGACTGTAACCACGGGCTGAATTTGGCCCACAAGCGTAAAATGACGAACGGGCCGTAAGTAAACAAATGCTGGAAATGAGCCCAAGAATAAATTGGCTCTGAGAAGGCCGAAGGATAACATGGGCTGGAAACGGCCCAGCGGAATAACGGGCCGTTAATGGGTATAAAGTGATACACTGTTCATTACGGGCCAGTTTCACCATAGGCCGTTAATGGGTGTAAAGTGATACATTGTTCATTACGGGCGAGTTTCACCGCGGGCCGTTAATGGGTGTAAAGTGATACACTGTTCATTACGGGCCAGTTTCACCACGGGCCGTTAATAGGCCAAGAGTGACATAGGGCCTCATATGGGCCGAAAGACGTCATGGGCCAGAAGTGAAAACAGGCTGGAATCATATTGGATGGCCCAGATGACACTAATGGGCCTAATTCGGATAGGGCGTAACTGGCCTTGGGTTAGCGGGCTGTAAATGGGCTATATGCGAACAGGCCGTTAATAGGCTTTCCATGGGCCGGTCCACCACCTTTTGACCAAGTCAAACGGGCCGGCCTTTTCACAGGAATGGGCCTCTGTTGGGCCGTGCCATGTGTCGACGTATCATAGGGGCCTATCTGACCCACTAACGAGCTGACACGTGTTTTGTCCATCCAATAAGAATTTTACACGTGGAAATTTCCCATTCGTCGGGGCTGTTAACGGGTTACCGGATCCAAAACCCGACCCGATAGCTTAACGGTGTTCCGTTACGGTGGATTCCACGTGTCGGTCACCCTTGATGAAAGCACTTCTGTGATGCGCGATTTATCGTCATGGAAGTGGACACTTCCGTGATGATAATTTTGGTAATGTCATGGAACACTTCTACGACGGTGTATGACTATCTTGATTACATCATAAATTTGTCATGGATGTACATGTATGACAAAAAACGCAACCTACTGTGACAAACACGTATCATCACGGAAGTGTATTTTTTTTGTAGTGAAGGCGGCGTCATCACCAGAGCCTTTTGCAGGCGAAGACTACTTTTGTCAGGATAAGCTGTACTAGCTGTCCCCTTTCAAATTGGCCGTTGTTGGCTCCCTTCCTGCTCAATATTTGGGAAGAGGACCAGGGCCTATATAAGTAGAACTAGCCACCATAGTAGGGGGATCGATTCCATCTTCCATCCTCTCACCCACAAGCTCACAGAGCTAAAGAACACCTCGACCTCAGGAGGATGTTCTTCCCTTTGTATTGTTCATCATCAGCCCAAGAGGCAATCCACCACCACCACACTGGAGTAGGGTATTTACACCACAGCGGTGGCCTGAACCAGTATAAATCTTGTGTCTTTTGTGTTGTGAGTTCATCGAGTTCGTCCGCGAGATCTTAGCAAATCTAGGGCGTGGATCGGTAGGGAGGAAAGAACTTCGCACGCACCCGAGAGTTCGAACCTTAAGGGTTTTGCCGGAACCCCTGATCTGACAGGTCCAACAATTGCTACATTTTGTAGTCCTGTTCTCAAGCATTCTTTGTTTTGTTAAATGCCTTATCTTCTAGTACATGTTTCTATTCTGCAATGTCGTGATCAATTAACTATTTTGGTTCATTTGGTCTGTTCCATTTAACTGTTTGGTTCAATTCTGCAATTTGATTTTCATTTGCTGTGGGTACAATTTTGTATTGTTATGCATGTGAAATAAATCGAATTTGGCTGGACTCAATACATATTCTACTGATAGTATGGCAACTCTCAGTTAACCTGATTAAGATCTTCCTTATGTGTGTTGCAGGGAAACAATGGGAGACACTGCGGTTTACCATCGAGGTTTGCTCATGCATGGTCCTTTCGCTAATAGCACATTATTATGCAGTTGCAGGAATCATTCTAGTACTTATGTTTCTTACAATTTGGTCTTGCACATGTATGTCCTGCTGTCAGAGGCTTAGACTCACTGTTCGACCCATTTTGCATATGGGGAAATGAGATGTCCATGAATATCAGTCAAGTCAAGAAACTCAGAAAGATTGTTAGGATGAAGAAACTTGCGACAAATAACAGCAAGATCTTTGTTTGCACAATGAAGAAGACATCAATCAACTATAGGATGGTAGTAACTCTTTTACCTTGTTTTTACCCCTTGCGCCATTTCAAAATTTATAACATCGATTTATGCATATCTTTGTTTTCAGTACTTTTCAAAGCAGTTCACCGATGATTACCTCTCAAACCACCTACATTGTCAAGAGGAGAGGAAGGTATTCATTCAACACCCACGTTACAATATTGAAGTCTTTCTGAAGAGGACGAAGGTTGGGCGGGCAATTATCCATAGCCACTGGCCTAAAGTTGCAAGGACATTCAACATCACAGAAGGATCAATATTTGTCTTCCGCTTCTGCAGTTTCCTAGATGAGATTCATCTATCTATTTACCGTGTATGATGCTACTTTCCAAAGGTTTTCGATGTTGCATGTGAAACTTGGTGCTATTGTGTAATGGCGTAACTAAGTGCCAAAGCTACCTGATGTAATTCGATTATGAAATCCTGGTTGCCGTTATACGGATATGAAATATATGGTGTGTTTTATAAGAAATATCAATTTGATTAGTACATGGATTATCAATAATAGGCTAATTACCCTGCTTATTGGGGTTTTCTATTGCAGACTGTTACTCAGATAGCACCGTGGGTGATGAACTCAAACAACCCACACGGTTTCTAGAAAGTAGGCATGTTCGATCAACTAACAATCACACACGGCTTCTGGTAGAGAACTGTTTGCATTAGGCCACCTTGCACAAACGTTTCCACACACAAAAACTATGTGTGATATACATATGAACGGAAATGTTTTTTTGGGATTCGTTGCGTGGGATGTACATATGAACGAAAATGATTGGGTTTCGATGCCTCGCCAGATCGCACACGAGCTCATTTTGCCCCAGCCTGTGTGCCTGGAGGGCATATCCCCAATGGTTTCTGGGTCGTGTGGGAAGGACCCCCCTATCACCCACAATCACTTCGCGACGGTTCCAAACACCGTCGCGGAAAGGGGTTAAAAACCGTTTGTATAGCAGGTCTCTGCACTAGTGTATGTAAGAATATCATGTGTTACCACACCTTAGATGCTTTGGTGATACAAGCTCTTCGGAGCCGTTGGACCTATGATCCAACAACTCCTTGGTGGTTCGAATGATTTTTTATAGAAAAGCCCCCAAATAGTTCGGCCACTGCTTACAAGCACAAAGACTGCTTAGATGCCATTGTATCTCAGATCGAACGACCTCGAAGCTCATATCACCATAGCATCCAAGCTGCGAGAGCACCTAATTTTTTCTCACACGGGAGAATATGAGGTGCTCCCGCACTGTAGATTCTATGGTGATACGAGTTCCCGGAGATCTAACGGCTCACGGTAGGAGGTCTGAATATTTTTGCAATATACGCCTGAGAGAGTTTGGGAATTGCACAGAAAGTACAAGTACTACGCATGTGGCATCTGATCACATATCATACGACCTAGATGCTCGTATCACCGTAGCGGCTAATTAAGCTACAGGGAGCACCTAATATGAGCTACTGGGAGCTGTTGGATCCAAGATGAAGTGGCACACACGAGGCCTGAATGTTTTATTTGCAAAAAAAAAACTTGGAGAGTTTGGAAATTGTGCATAATTACAAAGACTACTCCCAAGCCATTGGATCTCAGTTCCAACGACGTAGAAACTTGTATCACCATAGCATCTAAGCTGCGGGGTGGATGTGATATTCTATGTCGCTGTCATTTTTGTTCCTAAACTTGCAAAATACATGTAATTCATGTCGTTACTTGTCTAACCGCACAAAGTGTTTGTGCAAAAAAAACATCTTACAATGAAATATCGGAACAACACACGAGGGTCCCACTTGTCATTGATCAAATTTGGACCTAAAACTAACAAATCTGAAAGACGAGATTCGAACTGGCAACCTGGACTACAAAGCGTAGGTCGATAGCCTGAAACAACAACGGTTGTTGGTTTTATCCCATAACTTGATTTTATACAGTATTACGTTGAGTAGAGTAGAGGGAGTGACTCGTCAACACGTGCATGACCGTTGACTCACTTACTGGTGGGTCCCATGTCTGCGGTCTCTCTCTCCTCTCCAACGTCTAACCTTTAAACGCACGGGTACACACGAAGAGCGCTGTGAGCTTGCCATGGTGTTATTATAACTAAAAAAAGCTTGAAAAATAGAAGAATCGCCTAGAACAAGAGACGTTATGGCTGGTCGAGATGGAGCTAACCACACCTGTCCTCCATGCGACGTTAGCATGATGAAGCTGTGTGGCTAGTGGGGTGTTTTCGACCGACTGGCTGGGTCCTGAGGTCAAACCATAGGTAGTACGTCTGATATAGTATATTTTTACACGCACATGTTTCCTCCATGCCGAAACCTGGCACACCCTATCGCACGGTTTCTGGGTCCTCCCGGGTGGTGTGATACGTCTCCATCGTATCTACTTTTCCAAACACTTTTGCCCTTGTTTTGGACTCTAACTTGCATATTTGAATGCAACTAACCCGAACTGACGCTATTTTCAGCAGAACTGCCATGGTGTTATTTTTGTGCAGAAATGAAAGTTCTCAGAATGACGTGAAACTTCACGGATAATATTTTTGGAATTTATAAGAATGCTGGCGAAAGAATCAAGGCCAGGGGCCCACACCTTGTCCATGAGGGTGGGGGCGCGCCTAGCCCCCCTAGGCGCTCCCCCTGCCTCGTGGGCCCCCTGGTGCTCCACCGACCTCAACTTCAACTCTATATATTCACGTTCGGGGAGAAAAAAAATCAGAGAGAAGGATTCATCGCGTTTTACGATACGGAGCCGCCGCCAAGCCCTAATCTCCCTTGGAAGGGCTGATCTAGAGTCTGTTCGGGGCTCCGAAGAGGGGAATCTTTCGCCATCGTCATCATCTACCATCCTCCATAACCAATTTCAAGATGCTCACTGCCGTGTGTGAGTAATTCCATCGTAGGCTTGCTGGACGGTGATGGGTTGGATGAGATTTACCATGTAATCGAGTTAGTTTTGTTAGGGTTTGATCCCTAGTATCCACTATGTTCTGAGATTGATGTTGCTATGCTTAATGCTTGTCACTAGGGCCCGAGTGCCATGATTTCAGATCTGAACCTATTATGTTTTCATGAATATATGTGAGTTCTTGATCCTATCTTGCAAGTCAATAGTCACCTACTATCTGTTATGGTCCGGTAACCCCGAAGTGACAATAATCAGGACCACTCCCGGTGATGATGACCGTAGTTTGAGGATTTCATGTATTCACTAAGTGTTAATGCTTTGGTGTGGTACTCTATTAAAAGGAGGCCTTAATATCCCTTAGTTTCCAAAAGGACCCCGCTGCCACGGGAGGGTAGGACAAAAGATGTCATGCAAGTTCTTTTCCATAAGCACGTATGACTATATTCGGAATACATGCCTACATTACATTGATGAACTGGAGCTAGTTCTGTGTCACCCTGTGTTATAACTATTGCATGAGGAATCGCATCCGACATAATTCTCCATCACCGATCCAATGCCCACGAGCTTCTCACATATTGTTCTTTGCTCAGTTACTTTTCTGTTGCCACTGTTACAATTATTACAAAACTGCTACTGTTACTTTTGCCACCGTTATCGTTACTTCCATACTACTTTGCTACTAAATACTCTGCTGCAGATATTAAATTATCCAGGTGTGGTTGAATTTACAACTCAACTGCTAATACTTGAGAATATTCTTTGGCTCCCCTTGTGTCGAATCAATAAATTTGGGTTGAATACTCTACCCTCGAAAACTGTTGCGATCCCCTATACTTGTGGGTTATCAAGACTATTATCTGGCGCCGTTGTCAGGGAGCATAGCTCTATTCTTTGAGTCACTTGGGATTTATATTTGCTGATCACTATGTGGAACTTGAAATACGAAAGAACTAAGATTTTTCCCTCAACTACGAGGGGAGGTAAGGAACTGCCATCTAGCTCTGCACTTGATTCACCTTCTATTTTGAGTAAGCTTGCGACACCTAAACCTGCTTCTGCTATTAATTCTGATATGTCGCATGTTGTTGTTGATGCCACTTCTGCTATGCATGATACTTATGATGAAACTACTTCTATGCTTGATACTACTCTGCCATTAGGTGAATTTCTTGATGAACAGCTTGCTAGGGCTAGAGAGAATGAAATTATTGAAACTGATAATATTGATGAAAGTGATGATAAAGATTCTCCCCCTAGATATGAATTGCTTGTTGTGCTTGAGGGTTATGTTATGGATGAAGAAACTACTAGAGACTTTCTTGCTTGCAATGATACATATGATCTTAACAAATTATTAGCTAAGCTGAAAGAAAAATCCTTGAATGCTAGAATGAAATATGACCATGCTTTTGCTACTTCACCTATCTGTGTTAGTGATAAGGATTATGATTTCTCTGTTGATCCTGAGATAATTACTTTGGTTGAATCTGATCCTTTTTATGGCTATGAATCCGAAACTGTTGTGGCACATCTTAATAAATTAAATGATATAGCCACCATGTTCACTAATGTTGAGAAAACTCGCTACTACTATATCCTTAAGTTATTTCCGTTCTCATTAAAGGGTGATGCTAAAACATGGTTTAATTCTCTTGATCCTGGTTATGTGTGTAGTCCCCAGGATATGATTTATTACTTCTCTGCTAAATATTTCCCCGCTCATAAGAAACAAGCTGCTTTAAGGGAAATATACAATTTGGTGCGAATTGAAGAAGAGAGTCTCCCACAAGCTTGGGGGAGGCTTCTCCAATTACTTAATGCTTTGCCTGATCATCCTCTCAAGAAAAATGAAATACTTGATATATTTTATAATGGACTAACTGATGCTTCTAGAGACCAGCTGGATAGTTGTGCTGGTTGTGTTTTCAGGGAAAGAACAGTTGATCAAGCTTAATTGCTATTGAATAATATGTTGACTAATGAAATAATTGGACACTTCCTGAACCAACTCCTAAGCCAACTCCGAAGAAAAGGGGTATTCCATTTCTCAGGCCTGAAGATATGCAAGAGGCAAAGAAATCTAAGAAAGAAAAATATATTAAAGCTGAAGATGTTAAGAATTTACCACCTGTTGAAGAAATACATGGTCTTGATAACCCGACACAGGTAGTAAAGGTAAATTCTCTCTATAGATTTTATGAAGGTGATATTCCTCGTTATAAGTCTGCTAGCCAATGCTTAGATGAGTTTAATAATTTTATTGTTAAACAAGAATAACAAGAAAACTTCAATGCTTATGTTGGTAGACAATTGGTACATAATGCTTATATGATTGAACACTTGAGTGATTATATGTCTAGAGTTAAAGGTGAACTTAAACTCATTAGTAAACATGCTTCTATTGTTACCACTCAAGTAGAACAAGTGCTTAAGGCTCAAAATGATTTTCTCAATGAATTAAATAATAAGAAAAATGATAATGTTGTAAGAGTTATGACTAGAGGGGGTAAAATGACTCAAGAACCTTTGTATCTTGAGGGCCACCCTAAGAGAATTGAGCAAGATTCTCAGAGAACTAATGTTGATGCACCTAGTCCTTCTAAAAAGAAGAAAAAGAAAAATGATAGGACTTTGCATGCTTCTAGTGAACCTGTTGTAGACACACCCGAGAATCCCAATGATATTTCTATTTACGATCTTTGAAACACAATCTGGTGATGAACATGAACCTAGTGATAATGTTAATGATAATGTTCATGTTGATGCTCAACCTAGCAATGACAATGATGTAGAGATTGAACATGCTGTTGATCTTGATAACCCACAATCAAAGAGTCAACGTTATGATAAAAGAGACTTCGTTGCTAGGAAGCATGGTAAAGAAAGAGAACCATGGGTTCAGAAACCCATGCCTTTTCCTCCTAAACCATCCAAGAAAAAGGATGATGAGGATTTTGAGCGCTTTGCTGAAATGATTAGACCTATCTTTTTGCATATGTGTTTGATTGATATGCTTAAAATGAATCCTTATGCTAAGTATATGAAGGATATTGTTACAAATAAGAGAAAGATACCGGAAGCTAAAATTTCCACCATGTTGCTAATTATACTTTTAAAGGTGGAATACCAAAGAAACTTGGAGATCCAGGAGTACCAACTATACCATGCTCCATTAAAAGAAACAATGTTAAAACTGCCTTATGTGATCTTGGGGCCGGTGTTAGTGTTATGCCTCTCTCTTTATATCGTAGACTTGATTTGAATAAGTTGACACCTTCTGAAATATCTTTGCAAATGGCCGATAAATCAACTGCTATACCTGTCGGTATTTGTGAGGATGTGCCTGTTGTGGTTGCAAATGTTACTATTTGAACGGACTTTGTTATTCTTGATATTCCCGAGTACGATAGTATGTCGATTATCCTTGGTAGACCTTTTTTGAATACTGCAGGGGCTGTTATTTATTGGAACAAAGGCAATGTCACTTTTCATGTTAATGGTAATGAGCATACGGTACACTTTCCGAGGAAACAACCTCAAGTCCACATTATCAATTCTATTGGAAAATTTTCAACTATTACTATTGGAGGTTTTGAATTTCCTCTTCCTACTGTCAAGAAGAGATATGATATTCTTATTGCTGGGGATGTGCATATCCCCGTTGAGGTAACCTAGTGTTATTTGAAATTTCTCCGGTTCCATGTTATTCGAAAAGAGTTTGTTAACAATACTTCATCAACCTTGTTAGTGGATTCCTTTTGATGAGCATGAGATGGATGAAATTCGAAAGCACAACCTTCTATACCCTCCTTTTACTTTCTGTTATTTAGATTAAATAGACCAAAATTAGTATTTTTCTGTCTGTTTTTTGAATTATCCATGCAATAAAAAATACCCTGAAAATAAAAGTTCTCCAAATGCCTCGAAAATGAAATATGATTTTTTCTAGAATATTTGAGAATATCTGGCACTGAGAACACATCAGGGGGAGCCAGCACCTGGCCATGAGGGTCCAGGGCCAGCCCACCCCGTGGGCGCGCCCCCTGCCTCGTGGGCCCCTGGTGGCCCCCCTCCACTTATTCCAGCACCCACACACTTCGTCTTCCTCTCGAAAAAATCACCAACCAGCTCAAGCACGAGTTCTAGCTCATCTTGCTGCGATTTTCGATCTCCTTGCTCAAAGCTCCACTCACAAAACTACTTTGGGGGATTGTTCTTCGGTATGTGACTCCTCCAATGGTCCAATTAGTTTTTGTTCTAGTGCTTTATTCATTGCAAATTTTGCTGCCTAGGTTACCCTGTTCTTGAGCTTGCATGTCAAATTTATATGGTCCCAAGTAGTTCTAATGCATGATATAGTCTCTAGGCACTTGTGGGAGTAGTTGCTATCAGTTTTGTGAGTTTGGTTCACTTTTATTTTGAGTTACTAAAATTTTCAGAAATTCTTCAGAGGAAGAAATATGTTTAGGAAAATGTACCAAGGTGGTTCTTCAAGGAAGCAAGGACCCAGGCCCGCAATACGTGAGCCGGACCATGAACTACCAAGAGAAGCTCAAGTGCGGCCTTGTGAATGGCCGTCAGAAGATTTCATGGTTCGAGCAGGAATTAAGGAGGAATTTGACGCATATGTGCGTAATGCTGAACTCGAGGGCTTCATGCTAAATAAGTGCCCTCTGTATTATCACCTAACTGATTCCTTTGTGAGAAGGTTCAAGTTTACATCTTCACGCAATTCTAACACTGTCCTATTTGATCTCTATAATAAATCTTATACCATGGACTTAGAAGATTTTAATACTGCTTGTAAACTCCCGCAATGGGGTAGTGCTAGTGAACCTCGCTAAAGACTTTCTTGCTAGCATCACTATGGGGGAATCTAGAGAGATAACACAAGCTACCATAGGGAGCATTCATTTTCCTGCTATACAATATTTTGCTCTCTTTATAGGTAGATGCATTAATGGCAAGGACGAGGCATGTCACATGTGTGTTGCTGACCTTAGTGTTCTCAAGAGTGTCGTATTAGGAGATAAACAATACTACTTGGGGGCCATTGTCGCACATAGGATAATAACAGTACTAATGGAGATTTGTTCGGAGGAATTTATGCAACCCGTGTAGCTAATTTTCTTGAGATACCCATACATGAAAATGATATGGAACTCCCTCCCACTTATCTAGATTACGATGCTATGGTTCGCCATCAGTTTATTGAGCGGAATGAACAGCCTCTCCAGTACCGACTAATGTTTGACAAGCGCCGCACTGTCCATGTTGCTCTCCCTGCTCCTACTTTCTTTGACTTTCAGGCAAAAGGGAGATATATTATAACCAGGGAGGAGGCAAACGAGTATAAGAGGAGGATGGAGGCGGCTCGCCTCCAAGCTGCAGCTCAAGAGGCAATAGCTGCTGCTTCTCAGTACGACCCCAACTACAACTTTGATCCTTGGGCATAGACCAACTTAGGACAAAAGCCTAAGCTTGGGGGAGTACATATTTCACACCGACATTACATTCATGTTCACACACTCATTCTAGTTGCCGGTGCTCATACTTTTTCATTGTAATATCCATGCTAGTTTATTTTCTTTTTCTCGCTTTCTTCTTGTGTGTTTGATAAACCTTAAGAAAAAACAAAAAATATTAGTTGTAGCTCTTAGCTAGTTTACTTTCCATGCTAGTAGTAGTAATAATTAAAAGAAAACCCAAAAAGATTTATTTTTCTTCTTTTGCTTGTTGGGAGCTTTCCCGTGCAAAATTTTTTATTTCTTTTCTTTTCTTTCGGGGTCAAGAGGAGAAGACCATGATGAAAATGTTGAAGTGGCTCTTATATGCATTATTGTTGATTTAACAAAGAGCCCATATTACCTTGTCTTCTCCCTCGTATTGAATGCTCGCCGATTCCAGCTTAGTCCAATGCACGTGCACTATTATAATTATCACCACCATTCGGTCATGCAAGTGAAAGGCAATAATGACGCTATATGATGGACTGATTGAGATGAGAGAAGCTGGTATGAACTCGACCTCTCTTGTTTTTGTAAATATGATTAGTTCATCGTTCCTGGTTCAGCCTGTTATGAATGAAACATGTTTGCAATGACAATTAGAGATTATAGTTGCTTATGCCATGCTTAATCCGCTAGGAGTTTATAATGGTTTACCTTGCGTGCCAACATGTTATTAAAATGGTTGTGATGTGGTATGATAGAGTGGTATCCTCCTTTGAACGATTCGAGTGACTTGACTTGGCACATGTTCACACATGAAGTTGAAACAAATCAACATAGCCTCCACGATATTTATGTTCATGGTGGATTATATCCTACTCATGCTTGCACTCAATGTTTATTAATTTTAATGCATCTTCATGACTGTTGTCGCTCTCTAGTTGGTCGCTTCCCAGTCTTTTTCTAGCCTTCACTTATACTAAGCAGGAATACTTGTAACATCCCAAATTTTCAATTTGGCATGTTATACACAGGTCATCCATGCATATCATATTTTATTGCATTTTCATTTGCTATCCTCGAAATCCTAAGCAACTCAAGGACCCTCGGAGAGAGTTGGGGATTTTCCGATTTTTCATATTTGAATTTTATCAAATAATGAAAGACGAGGACTTTGGATTTTATAATTTTTCTCTCCGGAAAATATTTCATGTTTAAAAATAAACGAGAGGAGATAATATGACTTCTCCAAAAATAATTGAAATACCGGAGGAAAATGTTAAAATCATTTTTGGGTTTTTATTTTACTTATTTGGAATTTTATTTGCCTAGAGAAAAATTTGCATACATCTAAAATTGCATTTTAGGGGCCAAGAAAAGTTCATCTTGTTCTAAATATTTTATTTAGGCAAAGAAAACTTGTTTTGGCATTTTTAGATTTTTATTTATTTTTCTAGGATTTTTACAATTTTGGTGAATGTTTCTTTAAAAAAATAAGAATCATACTGACTGGGCTAACGGCCCAGAAAGCAAACCAGCCAAGCTTGGCCATTTGCTTGCCGGGACTCGAGTCCGAGCGGACTCTCGCCGCCTTGCCCTCCTCCAAGCGACCTCCCTCCCTCTTTATATACCGCCCCCCCCTCTCCCCTTAGCCATCACCACCACCACACCTTGGGACCCGGAGGAGCCGAGCCCGAGCCGCCGCCCGCCGCCCTAGCCGCCTCGCGGCCGCCTCCGCCATCGCCCCCCTCGCCGAGCCGCCGCCCTAGCCGCCCCTCACCGCCCTCGCCGGACCCCCACCGGAGCCGCCGCCGCCTCGCTGGACGATCGCCGGAGGTAGTCGCCGGTTTTTTTTTAAATAATAACCCTTCGGTTTTTTTTGGAAAAACCCTAGCCGTTTTTTTAGATCGGTTTTTTTTCCGGTTTATTTATTTTGCGAGCGTTCACCCGTTCGTTTGTTTTTACGAACCATTCCTCATTTAGTTTCCGCTAACGAACGTTCGTTCGTTTAGCCATTCGTCGTTTTCTTTTATCGGTTTTATTCCGCGATTATTCCGAATTCGATTTCTGAACCAATGTTCAAATTGGTATAACTTTTCGCTCGTTTATCGAAATCAGGCGATTCAAGCGCCTGGAGTTTCATCTTGAAACCCTCTTTCCGAATAGTCAACTTAAACCAGTTTTTATCTTTGTAAAATTTGACTCTAGTTCAGGTTAGTAAACGGACCTTGTTTTTCTCGCCGTTCGAGTTTCGTTGTTCCGTTTGGTTTGATTCTTTTTGCAAACCGGAGTTCTTAAATTGAACTCTCCGGTCAACCTCTTTCAGTTGAAGTTTCGTTTGTGCATCTTCGTTTGTTACTTGTGTATGTATTGTTTGCTTGCGATAGAATTCCCGGTCTTGAGCGTGTTACTCTGAGTCTCTAGGATTCATGGATCGTCAACCAAGGCAAGTAACACTTGATCATACCTTTTCATACCCAGTTTTATGCATTAGCTCAATCCTCAAACATTACATGATTAGGATGTCATTAATTTGTGGGTTGGGAAGTAGATGATGAGGTAGGAACCTATTGCCTGTTACTATCAAACCCTTGGGAGTTACTTCTACGTGTTGCTTATATTGCTATGCTATGCTCGTAGACGTGGTTTGGGTTTGAGAGATATTCACGACAGATGTGAGATTGTAAATTAATGGTTTATTTTAAGGTGGCAACTTAAATACACATCTGGGTGGACTGAGGCACTGGGGAACCCGGTGTTGTCTGTTTTATTTTGGAAATCCCGGGTACCCGTGTGATCTTCCTATGGACCGCCACCAGGCTCAAAGGGAACTGAGATTATTCATGCTAGAAACTTCCGTGTGCAGCCACAAGCTATTATGGGCTCTAGCATAGTTGAGTAAGTTACGTGAAGCTTTGAAGAGGTAGATCAGCAGGTAGTGGGTTTTATAGGTTTGGTATGATCTATCCGAGTAGAGAGTTAATGTTTACGAAAGGCGTGTCTCGGTCATCCGTCTCTCAAACACCATGCAGTGCGAGAAACCAACGGAGGCGATCGAGTCTTGTGGGGAAAAGTGCGCAAACTCAGAGTGTACAATCTAATCATGGTTAGCCGTGTCCCCGGTTATGGACAATTCTGAGTATCTAGTACTTGAGTATTCACATGTATCTCATCACTCTAAATTAATATTGTTGGGTTGTTAATCACTTTAATTGGGATTGAGATGGGGTTATACCTTCTCAATGATGTTTCAACCACCATGATAGTTAAAATAAAATTTATTCATTTGATATAGGGAAAAATTGGCTTTTGCAAAACTGTAACCATAGAGCTTTCCACCAGCCATATATGCATGTAGTATATATCATTCTTTCATTACTCTCTATGTGTTACATTGCCAGCATATTCCATGTGCTGACCCGTTCTCGGGCTGCAACATTTTATGTTGCGGACTTTTCAGATGAGGAGTAAGGATTGTAGGTCATTGTCGTGCAGCTCAGTTATGCCGTTGGAGTTGATGGACTCACTTTATCTTCCAAGCCTTCCGCTGTTATCGCATTAGATGGCCTTAAGCCATATTATTGTAATAAGTTCTCTTTTGAGACATTCGATGTAATAAGTGTGTGATTGCTACTCTGTTATAAATCCTTCAAGTACTGTGTGTGTCAGCATTACCGATCCAGGGATGACACAGAAGCACAGAGACTTGACCATCTGAGGTCGGGTCGCTACAAGATGGTATCAGAGCACACGCTGAGTGTAGGACACGACCACTAAGATAAAACCATAGGTCACTCCTCTCTACTCATTTCTGACCCCTCTCCATTTTTCCACTCTTTAGGATGACGGAGATGAAGTACAAGTTTGCCCAACCAGATGAAGACACACCTTTCGGACGCCACTTGAAGGAAGTCACTAGGTATCTGAATATTGGAATACCAAGCTTCTTCGGGACGTACAACGCCACCTTACCGTAAGAAGAATCTTTGGAAGATTCAAGCTCTAGTTCAGGAAGGACATTTGCGCCAAGCACGGAGCCCATAGTATGTGTTTTCAATGCACCAACATGGAGTTTGGGAAAGAGTATGGCAGCTCACATTACCATGGGACGCATTGGAGAAGTCTACAATAAGGAGCTTAAAGACACCATATACCAAATATGTGGGCGCCGAGACGAGCAATGGTAAGTAATCAGCACCAAGAAGGATAGATCCATTCCAGCCTACATCCGAGAACTAAACCAAAGACATTCGGCGTCATGAGAACCGGATGTGTGCGGACTTGCTGGATTTGAAGAAGGCGAAAACTAAGATCATCGAGTGGAGGAAGAACTCACGTCTACGCGATGGATATGAGGAAGAAATCAAAATACTACTGGAGAAGAACAACGACCTAGTCAAGAAGATCGGAGTCTTTATGGGAGGACCAGCATCCAAGGAAGAGGAGCAAGAAGAGGAAGAAGATCCCGCTTGTCCAGACAACTACATCATCATCGACGACACCGACTCAGACCCAAGTGATGATGACTATGAAGACGAAGCTGGAGCAGACATCATGGAGTCCTCCACCGATCAAAATTTCTAGATGACCACCATATAATAGTAGTATTACCCCCATGTAACTAGTAGTAGTTGAGCACTTATGTGATAGTCCTAGATCGTTTTGTATGCCCTTGCTTGATTGATTGAATGTGTGTTTGCCTCATGTGCATATGGGTAGTGTTTTTCTCACTAGACCCCTTTCTATTCTAATCTCTCCCATCTAAACCTTCAGATGCCTCCGAGACGTGACCCCGGTTTTGTTTTCCCACGGAGCTCACTCAGTTGATCCAACAATGAGAATGCCTTGATGCAATTGCTAGTTCGAGAACCAGGGCAATGCCAACAACAACAACAACAACCCGCCGCCGATGGACAATTTAGCCCGCTTTCTAAGGTTACAACCGCGGTGTTTTCGATAGCACCGAGCCAATAGTTGCAGATATTTGGTTACGCCGTATTGGAAGGGAGTTAACCACCGCAGGATGCACGGATGCTAAAAGAGTGTGTTTTGCCGCACATCAATTGGATGGACCAGCAGCCGCATGGTGGGCGAATTACACGGCTACTTTTCCTATAGCCAATGTCACTTGGGACCAGTTCCAACAAGCTTTTCGCCCGGCCCATGTTTCAACTGGAGCCATGCAGATAAAGAAGCGTGAGTTCGGCAACTTACGCCAGGGGAATCGTACTGTGGCTCAGTACGTAGATGAGTTTAGCAAGTTATCACGCTATGCCCCTGATGATGTGGCCACAGATGCATGAAGCAAGAGAAGTTTATGGAAGGGCTGAATGATGAGATGAGTATGCAGCTGATGGTGGCAACTTTCAATAACTACCAGGAGTTGGTAGATAAGGCCCTAATGATTGAAGGAAAGCAGCAGCAAATTGAGAATCGTAAGAGGAAGTATGGACAAGGGAAGTATAACTCGGGAGCTCACCAGAAGTCTCGTTTAACCCCGAACTCGGGAGGACTAGTTCATAACCATGGAGGACATAACCATACTGGAGGAGGATCGCATAATGGTGCGAAGAATGGGAATGGAAATGCAGCCAACAATAATCAGAATCGCTCTAACCCAGCTACACCCGCCAAGAGAGACTTGAGCCAAGTTATTTGCTTTAAGTGCTTGGGAAGGCAGGGCACTATGCCAACGACTGCCCGAAGGAAAGAATGGAAACGGAAATGGGAGCTGGGAAGAAACCCAATCCCTTCAACAAAGGACAAGTGAACCACGTCAACGTGGAGGAAGTTGAAGAGCAGACGCGGTAATAGGTAAGTTTTTGGTTCAGTCATTTACCGCTATTGTTCTTTTCGATCTTGGTGCATCGCATTCATACATATCAAGGGATTTGTGGATAAGTTTAAGTTACCAACCTGACCCTTAGAACCCCTCTTTTAGTGAGCTACTTTGGAGGCGAGTACATGGCTAGCAAGTGGTGCACCCAGATACCCCTAATCATTGGCACGCATGTTTTTCCATCGACCTAATTATCTTGGAGTCGCAAGGATTGGATGTGATATTAGGTATGGATTGGATGTCGAAGTTTGGAGGAAGTATTGACTGTGCTAGCAAGTCAATTTATCTTACCACCCAGGAGGAAAAAGGATTAAGTATGTATCTAGGCATGTGCCTAGGAGGAGCCAAGTGAATACCCTCACGGGAGTTGTACAAGAGGAAGTACACATGGTGAAGGATTATCCGGATGTTTTTCCGGAAGAGTTACGGTGCATGCCACCGGATCGAGACATCGAATTTACGATAGAACTAATGCAGTGCAGGACCAATATCAAAGAGACCCTATCGGATGCCCGCAAATGATCTGGAGGAAATTAAGAAGCAGATCAAGGAGCTATTGGAGAAAGGTTACATTCGTAGAAGTTCATCACCTTGGGGAGCTCCAGTACTTTTGGTGGAGAAGAAGGATAAATCCCTAAGGATGGTTGTTGATTACCGAGCTCTGAATGAAGTAACAATAAAGAACAAGTATCCCTTACCAATGATTAATGATCTGTTTGATCAGTTGCAAGGAGCTAAGGTGTTTTCTAAGATTGATCTCTGATCGAGGATACCATCGATTGAAGATCCGAGAAGGATATACCAAAGACAACATTCACCACACGATATGGATTATATGAGTATACGGTCATGTCGTTTGGACTGACTAACGCCTCGCCTATTTCATGAGTATGATGAACAAAGTGTTCATGGAGTATTTGGACAAGTTTGTTGTGGTGTTTATCGATGATATTATGGTTTACTCGAAGAACGAAGAGGAGCACGCAGAACACCTACGTTTGGTTCTTGAGAAACTCAGGGAACACCAGTTAGATGCCAAATTTAGCAAGTGCGAGTTTTGGTTAAAGGAAGTTGGATTTCTTGGGCATGTTATATCAGGAGAGAGTATAGCAATAGATCCCAGTAAAATTCAGTCAGTCACTGAATGGTTGGCACCCACTTTAGTCAGCGAGATTCGCAGTTTCCTTGGACTGGCAGGATATTATCGGAGATTTATTGAGAATTTTCCAAGATTGCTAAACCAATGACAGAATTGCTAAAGAAGGATACCAAGTTCAAATGGACAGAGGATTGTGAGACAAGCTTCCAAGAGTTGAAGAAACAGTTGACTACAGCCCCAGTGCTGACCTTGCCAGAAATACATAAGGAGTTTCAAGTGTATTGTGATGCCTCTCGCTTGGGACTTGGTGTTTTCTTATGCAGGATGGAAAAGTTGTTTCATATGCCTCACGACAACTGAAACCTCATGAGTTGAACTATGCCATGCATGATTTGGAGTTAGCAGCTGTAGTACATGCGTTGAAGACCTGGAGACATTATCTCATGGGAAACCGTTGTGATGTGTACACGGATCATAAGAGTTTAAAGTACATTTTCACACAGAAGGAGTTAAACCTTAGACAGAGGAGATGGCTGGAACTTATAAAGGATTACGATATGAAGCTACACTATCATCCAGGAAAGGCCAACGTCGTAGCAGACGCTTTGAGTCGGAAGAGTTATGCCAATATCCTTGAAAGTAGAGGACTGCCAAAGGAGTTAGCAGAGGATATTATGGAACTTCAGTTGGAGGTTGTTCCAAGAGGTTTTCTTGCAACAATGGAGGTTCAGTCGACCTTGTTAGACAAGATTTGAGAAGCTCAAAAGGAGGATAAAGAGATTGCTGAGATAAAGGAAAAGATGGGCAAAGGAAAAGCCAAAGGTTTTCGCGAGGATGAGCACGATACCTTGTGGTTTGAGGATCGGATTTATGTGCCCAACAATTCGGAGATCAGGAAGTTAATACTTCAAGAGGCCCATGACTCACCATACTCGATTCACCCCGGAAACACCAAGATGTATTTGGACTTAAAGGAACGTTTACGGTGGTGGTATGAAGAAGGATATTGCCGAGTATGTAGCCGTTATGCGATGTATGTCGAGAGTGAAGGCAGAGCATCAAAAGCCAGCAGGACTATTATGACCTATGCCAATACCGAATGGAAGTGGGACAAACTTGGCATGGATTTTATCACTGGATTACCCAGAACCAAAGCAGGATATGATTCAATATGGGTAGTTGTGGATCGTTTAACCAAAGTAGCTCACTTCATCCCAGTGAAAACAACTTATACAAGTGCCAAGTTGGCCAAGATATTTATGACCAGGATCGTATGTTTGCACGGTGTTCCGAGGAGCATCGTATCGGATAGAGGAACACAGTTTACTTCAAAGTTTTGGCATCAACTACACCAGACTTTGGGTACCAGATTGGAGTTTAGTACCGCTGCTCCACCCATGCATTTGGATGTATGCAGACGAGAGAGTTAACCAGATTACGGAGGATATGTTAAGAGCACATGCGCTAGATTATGGATCTAGTTGGGATGACAATTTGTGACGCAGAATTCTCATATAACAACAGCTACCGAGCCAGTTTGAAAATGGCACCGTTCAAGCTCATGCGGACGCAGATGTAGAACACCCTTGATGTGGGATGAGGTTGGAGACCATCAGTTGTTTGGACCAGATTTGATCAAAGACTCAGAGGAGAAGGTTAAACTGATCAGAGACAGACTAAAGATTGCTCAGTCTAGACAGAAGAGTTACGCAGATTCAAAACGTAAGGAAGTAACCTATGAAATTGGAGATGAGCCTATTCTGCGAGTATCATCCACGAGGGGAGTGAAACGTTTTGGAGTAAAGGAAAATTAGCCCCAAGATTTGTAGGACCGTATCGTGTTTTTGGAGCGAATGGGAGAAGTTGCCTACAAACTGGAGTTACCCAAGGACTGTCGGGAGTTCACGATGTGTTTCACGTATCACTGGCGAAGAAGTGCCACGCTGAGATGGCCGACACACCGTTAAAGGATACAGTGCCCCTAGAGGCGTCTGCTTGAATAACAATTTGACTTATGAGGAGAAGCCGGTAAAGATTTTGGATTTGACGGCGAGTCACTGCATGACAAAGTTATCAAGTTTTGTAAAGTTCGGTGGAGCCACCACACCGAGGAGGAAGCCACCGGAGGCGAGAAGATGATATTCGCAAGGACCATCCGCACCTATTTTCTAGCCAACCCGAATCTCGAGGGCGAGATTCATCTTAAGGGTAGGTTTGTAACATCCCAAATTTTCAATTTGGCATGTTATACATGTGTCATCCATGCATATCATATTTTATTGCATTTTCATTTGCTATCCTCGAAATCCTAAGCAACTCAAGGACCCTCGGAGAGAGTTGGGGATTTTCCGATTTTTCATATTTGAATTTTATCAAATAATGAAAGACGAGGACTTTGGATTTTATAATTTTTCTCTCCGGAAAATATTTCATGTTTAAAAATAAACGAGAGGAGATAATATGACTTCTCCAAAAATAATTGAAATACCGGAGGAAAAATGTTAAAATCATTTTTGGGTTTTTATTTTACTTATTTGGAATTTTATTTGCCTAGAGAAAAATTTGCATATATCTAAAATTGCATTTTAGGGGCCAAGAAAAGTTCATCTTGTTCTAAATATTTTATTTAGGCAAAGAAAACTTGTTTTGGCATTTTTACATTTTAATTTATTTTTCTAGGATTTTTACAATTTTCGGCGGAATGTTTCTTTTAAAAATAAATAAATAAATAAATAAAGAATCATACCGACTGGGCTAACGGCCCAAAGAAAGCAGCCCAAGCCGCCGCCGCCCCCACTCACAAGGCTGTTGCCGCCAAGGCCGGACTCGGAGTCCGAGCCGGACTCCTCCCCGCCGCCTTGCCCCCTCCTCCAAGCCACCTCCCCCTCCCCTCTTTATATACCCCCCCCCTCTCCCCTTAGCCATCACCACCACCACCAGGACCCGGAGGAGCCGAGCCCGAGCCACCACCCGCCGCCCTAGCCGCCCCTCGCCCGCCGCCTTCCGAGCCACCACCTCCCGCCGTCGACCACCCCCCCTTGAGCCGCCGCCCCTCGCCGCCTTCGCCGGACCCCCACCGGAGCCGCCGCCGCCCCGCCGGACGATCGCCGGAGGTAGTCGCCGGTTTTTTTAAATAATAACCCTTCGGTTTTTTTTGGAAAAACCCTAGCCATTTTTTTAGATCGGTTTTTTTTCCGGTTTACTTATTTTGCGAGCGTTCACCCGTTCGTTCGTTTTTACGAACCGTTCATCATTTAGTTTCCTCTAACGAACGTTCGTTCGTTTAGCCGTTCGTCGTTTTCTTTTATCGGTTTTATTCCGCGATTATTCCGAATTCGATTTCTGAACCAATGTTCAAATTGGTATAACTTTTCGCTCGTTTATCGGAATCAGGCGATTCAAGCGCCTGGAGTTTCATCTCGAAACCCTCTTTCCGAATAGTCAACTTAAACCAGTGTTTATCTTTGTAAAATTTGACTCTAGTTCAGATTAGTAAACGGACCTTGTTTTTCTCGCCGTTCGAGTTTCGTTGTTCCGTTTGGTTTGATTCTTTTTGCAAACCGGAGTTCTTAAATTGAACTCTCCGGTCAACCTCTTTCAGTTGAAGTTTCGTTTGTGCATCTTTGTTTGTTACTTATGTATGTATTATTTGCTTGCGACAGAATTCCCGGAGTGGGAAGCGTGTTACTACGAGTCTCTAGGATTCACGGATCGTCAGCAAGGCAAGTAACACTTGATCATACCTTTTCATACCCAGTTTTATGCATTAGCTCAATCCTCAAACATTGCATGATTAGGATGTCATTAATTTGTGGGTTGGGAAGTAGATGATGAGGTAGGAACCTATTGCCCTGTTACTATCAAACCCTTGGGAGTTACTTCTACGTGTTGCTTATATTGCTATGCTATGCTCATAGACGTGGTTTGGGTTTGAGAGATATTCACGACAGATGTGAGATTGTAAATTAATGGTTTATTTTAAGGTGGCAACTTAAATACACATCTGGGTAGATTGAGGCACCTGGGGAACCCAAAGGTTGTCTCTGCTTTTATTTTGGAAATCCGGGTACCGTGTGATCTTCCTATGGACCGCCACCCAGGCTCAAAGGGAACTGAGATTATTCATGCTAGAAACTTCCGTGTGCATCCACAAGCTATTATGGGCTCTAGCATAGTTGAGTAAGATACGTGAAGCTTTCGAAGAGGTAGATCAGCAGGTAGTGGGTTTTATAGGTTTGGTATGATCTATCCGGAGTAGAGAGTTAATGTTTACGAAAGATCGTGTCTCGGTCATCCGTCTCTCAAACACCATGCGGTCACGAGAAACCAACGGAGGCGATCGAGTCTTGTGGGGAAAAGTCATGAAACCTCTGCAGAGTGTACAATCTAATCATGGTTAGCCGTGTCCCGGTTATGGACAATTACGAGTATCTAGTACTTGAGTATTCACATGTATCTCATCACTCTAAATTAATATTGTTGGGTTGTTAATCACTTTAATTGGGATTGAGATGGGGTTATACCTTCTCAATGATGTTTCAACCACCATGATAGTTAAAATAAAATTTATTCCTTTGATATAGGGAAAAATTGGCTTTTTGCAAAACTGTAACCATAGAGCTTTCCACCAGCGATATATGCATGTAGTACAATCATTCTTTCATTACTCTCTATGTGTTACATTGCCAGCATATTCCATGTGCTGACCCGTTCTCGGGCTGCAACATTTTATGTTGCAGACTTTTCAGATGAGGAGTAAGGATTGTGGTCGTTGCCGTGCAGCTCAGTTATGCCGTTGGAGTTGATGGACTCACTTTATCTTCCAAGCCTTCTGCTGTTATCGCATTAGATGGCCTTAAGCCATATTATTGTAATAAGTTCTCTTTTGAGACATTCGATGTAATAAGTGTGTGATTGCTACTCTATTATAAATCCTTCGAGTACTGTGTGTGTCAGCATTACCGATCCAGGGATGACACAGAAGCACAGAGACTTGACCATCTGAGGTCGGGTCGCTACAATACTGCTTGTGCATCCACTTCCATAAAGCCCAAAGTTATTCCATATGAGTCCACCATACCTTCCTATATGCGGTATCTACCTGCCATTCCAAGTAAATTTGTATGTGCCAAACTCTAAACCTTCAAATGAAATTCTGTTTTGCATGCTCGAATAGCTCATGTATCAACTAGGGTTGCCTGTATCTTCCATGCTAGGCGGGTTATTCTCAAGAGGAGTGGACTCCGCTCCTCACTCACGAGAAAATGGCTGGTCACCGGGATTCCCAGTCCCATGCTCAAACCAAATCAAAATAAATGCAAACAAAACTCCCCCAGGACTATTGTTAGTTGGAGGCACCCGTTGTTTCGGGCAAGCCATGGATTGATGCTTGTTGGTGGAGGGGGACTATAAACTTTACCATTCTGCTTGGGAACTGCCTATAATGTGTGTAGCATGGAAGATATCGAGATCTCTCTGTTGTTATGTTGACAATGAAAGTATGCCGCTCAAAATATTATTTACCTCTATTTCAAAAACCGAGCCCTGGCACCTCTACAAATCCCTGCTTCCCTCTGCGAAGGGCCTATCTATTTACTTTTATATTGAGTCATCATCCTCTTATTAAAAAGCACCAGCTGGAGAGCACCGCTGTCATTTGCATGCATTACTATTAGTTTGTATTGGGTATGACTATGACTGGATCTCTTTTACCATGAATTACAATGTTTAGTCAGTCCTTGATCTTCAAAGGTGCTCTGCATTTATGTTTTGTGGTCTCATAAAGGGCTAGCAAGATACCATCTTGTTATATTATATTATGACTGTTTTGAGAAAGTGTTGTCATATGAGATTTATTATTATTGCTCGCTAGTTGATTATGCCATTGATATGAGTAAACATGAGACCTAAGTGTTATTGTGAATCTGGTTAGTTCATAATCTTTGCTGAAAATTTGAACGCTGGCTTTACATATTTACAACAACAAGAGCAAACAGAGTTTGTAAAAGTTTTTCTTTATCACTTTCAGTTTATCCACTGAATTGCTTGAGGACAAGCAAAGGTTTAAGCTTGGGGGAGTTGATACGTCTCCATCATATCTACTTTTCCAAACACTTTTTCCCTTGTTTTGGACTCTAACTTGCATGATTTGAATGGAACTAACCCTTGATCGACGATGTTTTCAGCAGAACTGCCATGGTGTTATTTTTGTGCAGAAATAAAAGTTCTCGGAATGACCTGAAACTTCACGGAGAATATTTTTGGAATTTATAAAAATACTGGCGAAAGAAACATGGCTAGGGGGCCCACACCCTGTCCACGAGGGTGGGGGGGAGCCTACCCCCCTGGGCGCGCCCCCTGCCTAGTGGGCCCCCTGGTGCTCCACCGACCTCAACTCCAACTCTATATATTCACGTTCGGGGAGAAAAAAATCAGAGAGAAGGATTCATCATGTTTTACAATATGGAGCCGCCGCCAAGCCCTAGTCTCTCTCGGGAGGGCTGATCTGGAGTCCGTTCGGGGCTCCGGAGAGGGGAATCCGTCGCCATCGTCATCATCAACCATCCTCCATCACCAATTTCATGATGCCCACCGCCGTGCGTGAGTAATTCCATCATAGGCTTGCTGGACGGTGATGGGTTGGATGAGATTTACCATGTAATCGAGTTAGTTTTGTTAGCGTTTGATCCCTAGTATCCACTATGTTCTCAGATTGATGTTGTTATGACTTTGCTATGCTTAATGCTTGTCACTAGGGCCCGAGTGCCATGATTTCAGATCTGAACCTATTATGTTTTCATGAATATATGTGAGTTCTTGATCCGATCTTGCAAGTCAATAGTCACGTACTATGTGTTATAATCCGGTAACCCCGAAGTGACAATAATCGGGACCACTCCCGGTGATGACCATAGTTTGAGGAGTTCATGTATTCACTAAGTGTTAATGCTTTGGTCTGGTACTCTATTAAAAGGAGGCCTTAATATCCCTTATTTTCCAATAGGACCCCACTGCCACGGGAGGGTAGGACAAAATATGTCATGCAAGTTCTTTTCCATAAGCACGTATGACTATATTCGGAATACATGCCTACATTACATTGATGAACTGGAGCTAGTTCTGTGTCACCCTATGTTATAACTATTGGATGAGGAATCGCATCCGACATAATTCTCCATCACCGATCCAATGCCTACGAGCTTTTCACATATTGTTCTTTGTTCACGGCCGGACTCCAAGACTATGAAGATACAAGATTGAAGACTTCGTCCCGTGTCCGGATGGAACTTTCCTTGGCGTGAAAGGCAAGCTTGGCGATACGGATATGTAGATCTCCTACCATTGTAACCGACTCGTAACCCTAACCTATCCGGTGTCTATATAAACCGGAGGGTTTTAGTCCAGGAGGAACAACAATCATACCATAGGCTAGCTTCTAGGGTTTAGCCTCCTTGATCTCGTGGTAAATCTACTCTTGTACTACCCATATCATCAATATTAATCAAGTGAGTAGGGTATTACCTCCATCGAGAGGGCCCGAACACAGGTAAAACCATCATGTCCCTTGTCTCCTCGTTACCATCCGCTTTGGGCCTTGATTCGGGACCCCCTACCGAGATCCGCCGGTTTTGACACCGACATTGGTGCTTTCATTGAGAGTTCCTCTGTGTCGCCACCGATAGGCCCGATGGCTCCTACGATCATCAACAACGACGCGGTCCAGGTGAGACTTTTCTCCGGACAGATCTTCGTGTTCGGCGGCTTTGCACTGCGGGCCAATTCGCTTGGCCATCTGGAGCAGATCGAAAGCTACCCCCCTGGCCATCAGGTCAGATTTGGAAGTTTAAACTATACGGCCGATATCCGCAGAGCCTTGATCTTCGACAGATTCGAGCTGCAGCCAAGCGCGCTGCACTGTCTCGATAGGCATGATCTAGCTCTGCAGCCGAACAGTACCCTGGAGGCCGCACCAGTATCCGCTCCGACTCTTAATCCGGAGCCGGATTCCCCGATCAAGGACGAGTGGTTGGACACCGCCTTGGGAGCTACAATCTCTACGGTGATTGAGCCGAACTCCATCCCTGTCCTTTGCGAAGACCTCGACTCCAGGGTGCCGAACTCCTCTCCGGACTCCGAACCCTCCGCGCCCTTGCCAATCGAATCCGATTGGGCGCCCGTTATGGAGTTCACGGCCGCGGACATCTTTCAGCACTCGCCCTTTGGCGACATCCTGAATTCACTAAAGTCTCTCTCTTTATTCGGAGAGCCTGGCCGGACTACGGTCGGGAAGGTTGGGATGCGACGATGAAGAAATTCAATGCCCACCCACCACCCACTTCATAGCCAGCGCCGAAAGCTTACACGGCGTGCTCGATTTCGACTACGAAGACATCGACGGTATGGAAGACGATGTAGGAGACAACAATGAACCAGCACCTATAGGATGCTGGACAACCTCATCCCATGATGTATACATGGTGGATACACCTAAAGGAAATGAAGACGAGGATCAACGGGACGCTACGAAGGATAAATCCCTCGAAAAGCAGTCAAAATGGCAACGTAAACGTCGAACAAAGTCCCGCCTCAACAAAGACCCAGCCATAGAGCAGGGCGAACCGGTGGACAACGAACAAGCTATCGAGCAATCGTCCGAACAAGACAACTTGGATAAACAATCTGTCCCCGGCGAAGACAACAGTCAACGATCTCATGCGGACAAACCATTGGAGCAAAATGACCTCGAGAAAAGGCTCGCCATCGCTGGCGTAGCCTGAAAAAGCGAAGCGGAAGCTCAAAACAGCGGAAGATGCACTCAGGATCGATGGAGCAAAGTATTCAGCACCGCAGATAAGTACAACGACGATCGCCCGAACAAAGAGCTACCCGAAAAGAAAGCTACCGCCTGAATTCGACGAGGAGGCCTTAGAGCCCCCACAATTAAAAAGCAAAGAAGACCACCCGGTCGGATGGACGACCTCACGGCAAAAAGAGAGCGAATGGTGCCGCACACAAGCCAATATGCGATCCGCTTAAGGATTCACATCAAAAGGATGGCCCGATTAGGTCCATCTATGGGCCAAGAAAGCACGCCACAAAGCAATGCAATACGCCAAAATTCAAGATCACGGCACACCCAAATATAGGGCGCCGCACACACCCTATGTTTCACCGATGAGGTGCGGATCATGAATTTCAGTGATTCAAACCCGTAAACATAGAGGCATACGACGGAACAACAGACCACAGAGTCTGGATTGAGGATTACATCCTCCACATACACATGGCTAGAGGAGATGATCTCCACACCATAAAATACTTACCCCTTAAACTCAAAGGGCCAGCTCGGCATTGGCTTAAGAGCCTCCCCGAAAATACCATTGGAAGCTGGGAAGAGCTCGAGGATGCATTTCGGGCAAATTTTCAGGGGATCTATGTCCGCCCTCCGGACGCAGACGATCTAAGTCACATAACTCAACAGCCCGGAGAGTCAGCCCGGAAATTCTGGAACAGGTTCCTTACTAAAAAGAACCAAATAGTCGACTATCCGGACGCCGAAGCCTTAGCAGCTTTCAAACACAACGTCCGAGATGAATGGCTCGCCAGACACCTCAGCCAAGAAAAGACAAGAACAATGGCCGCATTAACAAGCCTCATGACCCGCTTTTGTGCGGGAGAGGATAGCTGGCTAGCAAGATGCAGCACCAGCGACCCAAGTACATCCGCAATCAGGGATGGAAACGGGAAACCACGATGCAACAAGGACCAGCGCCGGATTAAAAGGAACGGTCCAAAGAGCACGGCAATCAACGCCGGATTCAAAAGCTCACGGCAGAACAACAAAAAACTGCCCCTTAAGGACAGTAGCGATGAGCTATCCAACTTCAACAAAATCTTGGACAAGATATGTCAAATCCACGATACTCCTGGGAGGCCTGCCAACCATACCCACAGAAATTGTTGGGTCTTCAAACAGTCCGGCAGACTGAACGCCGAACACAAGGGGCTCGACACACCAAGTGAAGATGACGACGAGCACCACAAGCAGAGCCTCGGAAAACAAAAAACTTTCCCACATGAGGTCAAAACAGTAAACTCACTTCACGTGATCAAAGGGAAAAACAGAGCGGCGCCCACTAAAAGGCGCGCCGCACACTGGTTGTCAAAACCAATCACCTTCGACCATCAGGACTATTCCGATAATATCCTAACGCAGGATGGACTGCCTTGATATTGGATCCTATAATCGACGGATTCCAATTTACACATGTCCTCATGGATGGCGGCAGTGACATAAACCTGATATATCAGGACACAATCCGCAGGATGGGGTAAACCCAACCAAAATTTGCCGTAGCAACACCTCCTTTAAAGGAGTAATGCCAGGCCCATATGCCCTTTGCACGGGCTCCATACTGCTAGAAGTTGTGTTTGGTTCATCCGACAACTTCCGTCCGCGAAGGTTACTCTTCCATGTCACCCCGTTTAAAAGTAGCCATCAAGCACTATTGGGATCTGAAGCTTCGCCCGCTTTAACGCAATACCGCATTATGCATCTCTAACACTTAAAATGCCCGGTCCACGCGACATCATCTCGTTAAAAGGAAGTATTAAGTGTCACTTGAGCACGGAAGAACGGGAGACTGCCTTGACATCCCCACAGCTATCCGGCTCTGCTAGGCAAAGAACCTGAATCGGTCATTCAAACCCTGGACACGGTTAAACGAGTCCGGCGCCTACTAGCGTCATACCCCCATACGAGGGGCCGCATGCATGTATAACAAGAGACAATAAAGCTCAATTTTATTCAATTCTTTGAACCGTACTCTATTTATTTAATATTAAGTACATCTTTCGCACGATCCTTTTTCTTTCAAACTAAGTTCCTCTCTTTTACAGATGAACAACGTGCTACACCCGCCCGTGATACAAAGACAAGCGGAGACACAAAGCAGACGTGCAGTAGGGACCCGTTGCAAGGATTCCTTTCAGATTAAGACCCTGCGTAAACCTTTTTTCACTTTCTCTTGTTGATATACATCCCCCCGGTTCCTTAATATAACCGAGGAGGAGGCTGGTGCTTTGGCATTGGCCGCACCAGAATTTTCTTGCGTGCACGGACACGGGGGCTTAGGGCATTATTCTGCCCATTTTCATAAAGACCGAATACCTTAGGGAGTATTTGGCGTCTCGAGTTAGGCCTTATATGCATCAGCTCCGAATCATGTCTTTGGTCAAATGTTGGGTTGCCCGGCTCACGTGTTTCTTGCCTTACGTTCCTGTTTTCACGGCTAACGCGGCACCGGGAGAACTACTGCGATTGTGCCCGGTTCGGCCGGGCGAGCACCTCGAGAGAAAGCGAAAACGGCTGTCATGATATAGCAAGAGACTGGTCAACCACTCGATGACTCACAGGAATGTTGAGGATTCCTCCGCATTAACGAAGGACCGGTTTTCGGTCAGGCACATACGCACCCTGAATTCGGGAGAGTGCGGTGCCCCCAGGGGCTATATAGTAGCCCCACCCTCGAACTCCTATGGCTAAGTGAAAGTGATAAAGCATTATAGTCCGATTGCACGGTTTGCTACGCTATCACCTCCTTAACAGTACAATTTCGTTGGTTTATGTGTGAAAAAGCGCATTTTTTGCAAACACCCCGCACTATGTGCGTGGGGGCTGAAGCCAAGGACTGCCATCTTTTAGGTTATATACACATATACATAAACGGCCGCACAGGGAGTAGTGTACTACTTGAACGCACAAGTATAAAAAGCCCTTATATTACATTGAAACATTGTTTTCACAAATCATACATGTCATTTAAACATAATATCCTTCGAGCACGGCGCCTCTATTAAACGAGCGGCCGGCAGGACTTCTTCAAAGTAGTGCTCGGCAGGTACTCGGCTTCTGTCTGAATCTTGGGATGCAACGTCAGTGGCCTTCATCTCTGCCCAGTATGTCTTGACACGGGCAAGAGCCATTCGCGCTCCCTCAATACACGCCGATCGCTTCATTGCGTCGATACGCGGCACCGCACCAAGAAACTGCTGCACTAAACCAAAATAGCTCTTCGGCTGGGGTCCGCCCGGCCACAAGTGAGTCAAGACATGCTTCATGGCAAATCCGGACAATCGATTCAGCTCGGCCCATTCGACCAACCGATCGGTCAGCGGCAGAGGACGCTCCAGACTATGGAATTGCGACCAATATAGCTCTTCCCTTCTGTGCCCCTTCTGGCCCCAGAAGTTCTCAACCGCATCCGCAGCGCTCGCCGTCAAGTCTAGATAAGCATCCTCCGAACTCCACAACTTATCCAACTGAGCATACTTTGGATCTGTATATTTCCTCCGCAGCAGAAACGGTTTTCCAGCCGCAATTGCCCCGGCCTGACTCAGCTCCTCCTTGGCAGCTCTCAAAGACGATTGGGCATTCTTGGATTCGTTTGCGGCCTTCTTTAGGCCCTCTTGTTCTGCTTGACGCTCTTTTTCAAGAACCTCGCAGCAATCGGTAGTATTCCTTAACTTTTTGGCCATATTGGCCATCTCCTCTTTGCTTCGGCAGTGAGCAGCCCATTCAGCTTCTAGCTCTTCGGCCGCCTTTAAAGCGGCCGCATTACTAATCCTAGATTGCTCTTTCGCTCGGGCGAGTTCTGCCCGCAGCTCCTCCACGGCAGCGGCACCATCTGCATTAAGCATACGAATAGTAAGACATGGGCGTCAAGCTCCCTTACAAGGTGTCCGGATAGAGGTCGCATACCTTGTGACTCGTCAAACCGTTTATTGACAAGCGCGATGTCCGCATCTGCCTCGTCAAGTTGCCGCTTTAGTTCGGCATATTCATCAGTCCGGCTGTCCTCGTTCGCCCCGCCACCTGTTTAGGAGCGGCGATATGTTATAGCGAAATTTGATCCTCGGCACGTTGTCAATTTTGACAACATACCGAGTCTCAGGGGCTACTATCTATACAGGGCGCATTTTATATGCATAAACTATCAGAAGGTACATCATTTTTGCGTACCTCAAACCCCGTCAGTAAGCTTCTGACGGCTTCATGCAATCCGCTCTCTACGGATGCAATTCTTTCAATCATCGTACCCATTAGAGCACGGTGATCTTCTGAAATAGCCGCTCGCCCGAGTAGATCCTTCAGCTCCTCCGATCAAGACGCCACTTGGCGCCGGACCTTCCCGGCCCCGCCGGACTTGGGGAACCCTCGCGACGACACCTCCGGTCGTCCGCTTCACATGAGGGTGCGACAGGTGGAGGTGTTTGCTCTCCATCATCTCCGGAAGAAGATCCTCAAGACGAGCTCACTGAGAAGAGCCGAGGTCCGAACTACAATGTACAATTTAGGTTATCTTCATGAATAAATACAAGGATGTTCCTTATTTACAAGACCCCTTCTTTTTACTTATGGCTCGCTGGAGGGCTGATCCCCTCGGGGAAATAATGCGGCTGGGTTACTTCCCAGCGTCGGACTCTCTGCCAAAGATTCCCTTCCCCTCTTTGAGGCCTTGACCTCCGGATCTTTCGAAGCGGTCCTCTTCTCTCCTCGGAAGGTGGGACTCTTGATCCCTCCTTCCTTGATAGCCTCCTTCACAGAGGCAGCTGCTTCCCCGCTCCCCCCTTCGCCTTCTTCAAAAGGCGCGACCTTCAACATCTTGGTCAGCATGGGATCCGGTGTGGTCTCGGGGAGGGGAGCCGGACACCTTATTAACTTTGCCTTGGCTATCCACTCCTGTTCAAGAAACGGCTCCTTTAAAGGGCATATATATAAAATAAATGAATGAACAGTTTGTCCGGTTACCGGACTACTTACTTGAGCATCTGGGCGATGGCAGCTTAGTCCTGCGTCCTCGGTCAAGTTCGGACACTTCTCTTGTGATCCGAAGAACAGTTTATACATCTCCACGGGCGTCGTGCCCATAAAATTTTGAAGAGCTCGTGGTCCCTCCGGATTGAATTCCCACAGGCGGAGGGGCGACGTTTGCAGGGCTGAAGGCGCCGGATCACCATAACCTGCGCCACTGCGACCAGATTGATCCCTCTTTCCTGGAGGTCTCGAATACGGCCCTGCAACAAGGGAACGTCCTTGGACGGCCCCCAGTCGAGCCTTGTTGACCCATGATGCCAGCCGCTATGGTGGACTGGCGGAAGGCGGGGAGCGCCGCCCATTTGGTGCCCACAGGAACGGTGATATAAAACCACTCCGTTGCCACACAAACCAAGCTCCTCTTGAAAAGAGCCCTCGGGCCACGGAGCATCAGCACATTTGCTTATAACCGCCCCTCCGCATTCTGCTTGTTGTCGCTCGATCATCTTTGGCTCCACCTTGATGGTCTTGAGCCACAATCCAAAGTGGGGGGGTAATATGGAGGAAGGCCTCACATACGACAATGAATGACGAGATATGGAGGATGGACTCCGGATTCAAGTCATGGAAATCGATCCAATAATAAAACATGAGCCCCCGCACATAGGGGTCCGTCGGGAAGCCTAAACCCCGAAGGAAGTGGGACACGAACACCACGTTCTCGCCGGGCTCAGGAGTGGGAATGACCTGCCCTGGAGCAGGCAGCCTATGCGAGATCTCGCCGGTTAGATACCTGGCGTCGCGCAACTTTAGCACATCTTCTTCTGTGACGGAGGAAGACATCCATCGGCCGTGCTGGTCGGATCCGGACATTGTCGAAAGTCCGAAGCGCCTGAATCTGAAACTTTGGGTGTTGGAACTCGAAGTGCGAGGCGAACTCGATGGAGGGTGTAAAAAGAAGAAGGCCTTGGTCTCATTATAAAGAGGTTGAATACAAAGAGCTCACCCCGTGGTCGATTAGGACTCGCCTTTGGTAGAGAAGGCAGGCCAACGGGCACGGTTGGGTTACCCACGTCCGTATTGATGAGAATCCCGGAATAAGGGGGCACGATCTATGCTTTGATAAGACGTGCCAAGGAAACCGCCTCGCTAAACACGCTGAGGTGGGACAATAAAAAATGATTCATATAAAGGCCTGGCCGTGGTGTGATGTCACGCCGCGGAATACGTCAGCAGATCTGTGCAAAAATTATTCTCTCTACGGTGTTATGTGGAACTTGTTTTGCGAGCGGACACTATCCTTGTGTTCAAAACCTTCTATGGAGTATTCGAGGAGGAACCCGCCTCGCAATGCCGAAGACAATCAACGCTACCGGACTCATCGTCATTGAAGCCTGGTTTAGGGGCTACCGAGGGAGTCCCGGACTAGGGGTGTCCGGATAGCGGACTATCGCCACGGCGGACTCCAAGACTATGAAGATACAAGATTGAAGACTTCGTCCCGTGTCCGGATGGGACTTTCCTTGGTGTGGGAGGCAAGCTTGGCGATACGGATATGTAGATCTCCTACCATTGTAACCGACTCTGTGTAACCCTAACCTATCCGATGTCTATATAAACCGGAGGGTTTTAGTCCGTAGGAGGAACAACAATCATACCATAAGCTAGCTTCTAGGGTTTAGCCTCCTTGATCTAGTGGTAGATCTACTCTTGTACTACCCATATCATCAATATTAATCAAGCAGGAGTAGGGTATTACCTCCATCGAGAGGGCCCGAACCTGGGTAAAAACATCGTGTCCCTTGTCTCCTGTTACCATCCGCCTAGACGCACAGTTCGGGACCCCCTACCCGAGATCCGCCGGTTTTGACACCGACACTGCTACTGTTACTTTTGCCACCGTTAGCATTACTTCCATACTACTTTGCTACTAAATACTTTGCTGCAGATATTAAGTTATCCAGGTGTGGTTGAATTGACAACTCAACTGCTAATACTTGAGAATATTCTTTGGCTCCCTTGTGTTGAATCAATAAATTTGGGTTGAATACTCTACCCTCGAAAACTGTTGCGATCCCCTATACTTGTGGGTTATCATGGTGCACGCATATTTTCTTCCTTGCCGAGACGTGGGACGCCCTACCGCGTGTTTTTTGGGTCCTCCTCCGTCGTAGCACCGAAGCAAGTAAATGAGTCATCAAATCACGAAAGACCACCTTTCCCGCCGAGTACATTAGTGAAGCACGGTGGCTAGCTAGTTGGGCTAGGGCGACCGATTAGCTAGGCCGCCGCCACATTTTTTTTCACCCCTTTTTTATCTCCTTGCTCGTAGGTAAATTTAAATATCCACTGCGGCGTTGCTCTCGTCTTTGAGTGCGGCAGGTGTGCCAGGGTTTTTTTTTTATTGACGGGAGCAGGCGTGGCAACAATTAGTCATGATGACTCCGCCTGTAAAACCCACTGCTCCCTGATGTGAAAAGTCGTCGACTGGTGTTTTCCGACGGTGAAAACCAAAAGATTCACTCTGCTTGTCAGCTAATTCCCTCCGCCTTCTCGTAGATTGCATTGCGTTTCAGCCGTTTCGCCCCCTTTGCTTCTTCTCCCCATTTCTTCTACCTAGTTCCATGGCGGCACACCAGATCACAAAGTCTGAGGTGAGGCACCTCACACAGGAGCTCCAGGCCAAGGATCTGGAGCTCAGGGCCATGGACGTGGAGCTTCGTGAGCTCAAGGAGGAGAGGAGTGCCATGCTCCTCCTTTATGTGCGGGAGTTCACGGAGCTTCAAAAGCAGCAGGCGTCCACCACAAAGATGCTCGAGGCGTCGGCGGCGTTGCTGCAGAAAGCGGGAGATACGATAGGCTGTCAGGCGAGCCGGCTGGAGCGCGAGCGGGCCGATTGTGACGAGGTCCAGGGTCGCCTCAACCACTTGGTGGACCATGTTGTCACGCACGTGTTGTGGCTGCGCGATGCCTACCGTCCTGCCAGCGCGACCATGTCGGGCGTCGAGCCAAACCCGTTCGACCACCCCGTCAACTTCAACCAGCTGCGGCTTCCTGACCTGGTCTCCTTCTTCACCTATATCTCCGAGGTGCTGAGCCGTCTCCGCGCGATGGTGGGGGCAGAGCTGGACAAGGAGGGGTTGGGGGCTGCCGTTGTCGTTGCCATGTGAATCCTCTCAGGGATCCATCACCGGAATCCATTAGTTCCATTGGATGCCGTCTTTGACGAGTTGGCTCCCGTCAACCGGGAGCGGGCTCTGCGGGCGGTGGCGCCTTACATCACCAATGTCGTGTGCCTCGAGAAGCAGAGGGACTTCGGTGGTGTTTAGGCATCCTCTGCATAGGCATGTCCATGTCTCGACGCAACATGACCGTTGGATCAAACTCAGACGGTGCAGATCAGTCAGTGTAGCACAAAGCATGTGGGTGTGTTTGGTTGCATTCTCATCTCAATATAGTTGTTCCCTCTTCGTGCATGCTCATCTCAGCACCCCTCTTCATGCATGCTCCTAGTTTATTTGTGTTAACCTACTAGTGTGGGCTCATGCACCCTTCATGCACTCTGCCAAACACCCAAAAGTGGGTTGAGAAGGGAACTTTTGCTCCCATCCCATGCACCCTTCATACACCCTGCCTAACACTGATCCGTGCTTCATATGGTTCATGTTCCGTGTTGTACTGTAGCACCGTACTCTCCATGCGCTGTACACCTAGTTCTGTTAACATTGGTCTCACCGTTCATTCTCGACTGGACAGTCAAAAAGGGGTATGTTACATTACTGTTCATATAGTTAACATGCGCACAACATCATTTGTTATCGTCATATCTTACTACACTAGCAACAAGATTAAGTAGTACTGACGTATGAACCACTGCACATGCCTAGTAGTAGGAGCACTGTGTAAGTTCAAGTGGCTGTCGTGTTTCGCACTCCTCCGTCGTAAGAGTGGAAACGCTTGCTGTAATCATTTTTTTCTTCAGAAATAGTGAACACGCTCTACCGTGTGAATCCTCCTAGACGGTCGTCGGGAATCTTGCTACTCACTTTCGTCGACATGTGGGACAGCCAGCATCGGGGTCCACTAGCCATGCACTAAATTACTCCGTACTAGAGTGCCCAACTACGGTAGACTACCCCGATCGAAGCGCCGCAGAAATGCCCAATGAGCCATCAAATCACAAAACCCCCACCTTTCCAGCAGTAAGTTGGACGGACGAAGCAACCATCATTTCACTCTTCTCCCTTAGCTTCCTCTCTTGAAGAAAACCCCAACTCGCTTCTCCCTCATCTTGTTCCTCATTTCTTCAAGAAAACCCTGACCTGCTTCTGTCATTGTTCTTCTCACCCAAAGAAGGAAAGGTCAGCGCATCAATGGTGTTGATTCTGGCCAAGGCCCGATCTTGCAACCCCGAGACTGATCCTATAACTCCCTCTCTCTTCTTCTTTTGGGTTTGTGATTATGGTTTCTTTTCTTTTATTTCTATTTGACTGTTTCTTGATGGACCCTGGAGCACCGGCCGAAGTGATGTCTATGGCTCTGGCAAAAGCCGTCGAGGCTCAGGGTACGAATAAGCGCAAGCACCCCGCCGGGACTACCGCAAACAAGCTCAAGGTCATCGCCCTGTCCAAGGCCCCCTCTCCGGGATCCCTCATTAAATAAGTCCAGGTAATATGTCTTCTTGACAATCTTTTTCTCGATATTGATCGTGTTTTTTCATCTAACATGCAGTACTAGTACTAGTAGTACAACTTTCTAGGTGATGTTGCATGTGATTTTTGTGTGCTAAATGACGGTTCTAAATCCCAATTTTCACCAAAAAAGTGAGAGGTTGACACTGATTTCTTATAGGTTACTTTCAACTACTTTATGAACACCAATGCTACCTTTGAAGAGAGTATATTAGCCTCAGTAACTTGTCTTATGGATATTGCAAGTAACCCCTCTTCTCTCATGCCTTTGAATACATGTTCTAGTGTCTTTGTTCACTCATATCTGTGCGTATATGTAGTCTTATATGGAGTAAAATATCAAAAATCATCTTATATTTTTGAACGGAGGTAGTAATAAAATATTTGGTTTTTGTTTGAGTTAGAACCAGGTCCGCGGTGGAGATGAAGTTCTCAAAGTCATGTCATGTGAACTGGAAGACCTGAGGATGAGTTCTACTACTAAACTATCCAGCAGTCGTGTCCTTGTCGCCACGTGTCGTGAACTAGTGTTTTCCTATAGCATTTTTGTCAGACGTGTTCTTGAGGGTGTACTTCACCACAACAATTTCCTGGATGTGCCTTCGATTACGAAGGGTGCGGTTCTTGTAAAGCTTCCCAACACATCTGATGCGGACTGTCTTCATCGTCATGTTTATGAGTGGAAAGACCGCTCTGTTAGGTTCTTCAAGGTTGACGAGCTGGTGATGGTGCTGGTAGACATCTCTCACGGAGTCCATGGCCTAGTCAGTTATGCGGGGTACATCCCATAGGTCGGTGACAATAAATAGTCTGCATAGTTTAATTAGTGCAACTTTGCTTGTCTGTAGTAAGTACTATTGTTCAGTACTTGATTTGTGTGTGTGGACCTTGTATTGTTTAGTACTACCACTTTTGTTGTGTGATGAGTCCTGAGAAAAGTCTATGTTAATGTCTGTCCAATCAATTCAGTCTGTATATTTTGAAGTATCCATATCATCTTTTTTATGAGGACGGTTTATCAATTATGGTTACACTCCAATATCTGTATGCATTGCAGGGTTTATCGCACCCACCGGGATTTCCAGTCCCATGGATGTTCGGTCCATACGATTTGTCACGACCTTTGGACTGTCCTGCTTGTGGGAGTAAGCGGGGGCTCTGCATGCCACGCGTAATTGGACGATCAATCTTCTGTTTAGAGCTTGAACATAGTGATTTCCTGGTAAGGATTCACTCGTGTCACATCAAGTAAATCTTATTTATTTACTGGCTAAATCTTATTGATTTGTCATGTTTTCTTACTTTTGCTGCAATTTTACGATGTAGGTTTTGCCATGTGACATTCGCCACAGAATAAACCGTTTGATTTGCTCTATGATGGTTATTTTTACAGGTTTCACTTCTTATGTCGTGTCAGTAATGAAGGCACTGTCCACTTATATTACTGGACATAATTGGATCAGTCTGTTGTCTGAGTACAATTTGAAGCCCTATGATGAACTGCAGTTTGGTTTAGAAAACATGCCACAACTAGTCCTTCTCACATTTAAAAGAAATGAATAAAATACTGGATCAAGTTCACGGAGCCTAATCAATTTAGAAAGCTGATCATAGTAGACCAGAGATGATCGCTGCTGTATCGCGCATCGTTACCACCTTCAACAATGGATCGAGCACCGGCACCTTCTCCGACGGCACTTGCTCTATCACTGACAGTGGCAGTAGCTCGGTCTGATCCACCTAAGGATTGGGCACCGACCGCGTCAACGGATCCGACTGATCTACCGGAGGATGTCATCGACACTGGCACCTGCTCCGACACCGGCACCAGCTCCACAAGGAGCACCATCTCTGGCAGCAACAGCGGCACTACCAGTCGCACCGGCACGGGCACCAGCAAGGGCTCCGGCACCTGCACCAACACTTGAAGTTGCACTTGCATCTGCTCTGGCCCGTGTAGCGGCAACAGAACCAACTGTTGCACCGGCAACAGACTGGGCTGCAGTTCGTACTACATATACCAAAGTCCTTACAAAAACCGACATCTCTACCTTCTTGGTAAGCATTGGCCGCCCAAGTGCTTCGTTCTTTTTTCTTTCCATGTTGTTTCACATGATTCACTATGTTGATCTAACTGTTTGTGTATGTCTTATGTTTCCAAACAGAGAATTCCTAGAGCAACGAGGGAGTCGTTCAACAATCTGGGCGACCATGGCCAAGTTTCTCTTACCATGCGCAGCCTTGGTGTGAATGAACCTGCTCAATATACCATAAGTACAAAGGAGGTCGCACGATGATTGATGCTAAAGGATGGTCAAGGTTCAAATCTAAATCAAATCTTACGGTAGGTGATGATGTCAAAATCGAACTTTCTCGGCAAGGAGAGCTGGTCCAAATCAACTTTGAAACTCTTCAGTAGCAGCACGCAACTGCCAAACTGATCTATCCCCCAAGAGATTTTGATGTAATAATATGGCATGGTGAAATAAGCGTCCTGTGTATAAGTAGTACGACAATATTATTTATCACGTAGGATATCGTTGATAGAATTGCAACTTTGATTGCTGGTTAGGAACTGTCGTTCAATTTCATTCTAACAGCTGTCGTGCTTTATTCAGTTTTCTGTATTCGCCTTGAGACAACATCTGAAACCAGCGCCGTACCGATCGCTTGTAATATGAAATGTGCTGAGTTAGAACACATGGGCCCCCAAACATGCAGGCCCACCGACTTGTGGCCCAAAGTCAAGAACCCTGAGCCTGTCTGAGTATTATATTCTCAGCTGAACCCCCATATTATGTTATATATATTCCCCTTGATTTTTCTTATGTATAAAGTTGTGATATAAAAGATTTTTATATTTATTTATAGAGGGAGTATCTCTCTGTCAAAAATATATTTACGTGTAACTAGTTACTCCTGCCTTTCTACTTCCTTTCGCTGATACGTGGGGCATCCGGCAACGGGGTCCATGTGCCATGCACCAAATTAGAGTGCACAACTGCACGGTAGACTCACCCCGGTCGTAGCACCGCAGTAATGCCCAATGAGCTATCAAATCACAAAACCCCCACCTTTCCAGCTTTAGCAGTAAGCTGGACAGACGAAGCAGCAATATTTCACTGGGCCTGAATCCCCTTCTCCCTCGTTTACTTGTTCAGAGAAAACCCCCTCTCGGCGATTGCATAGGGTTTTCTCATGGAGAACCAGGTATGAATTCTTCATCCATCCCCGATAAATCCAAGTCCCTTGGTCGCGGGTAATCCTAGGATGGCAGCCGCTGCCTTTGATGCATTTTTCTTCCTACTGAATCTAGTGTGTTTCATTTACAGTTCCCAAAGTGCGAGGACCGTACAGGTTTCTGCGCCCTCGGTGAGACGCCACACTTGTTCCTTCTCATCCTAACACAGGATTTTAAAATGCGCATAGTATGTTCCTAGAATCATCTTATCTATCCAGGAGGGTGGGGTTTTTTGAACAAGCCGTTGACAAATTTGGAAATTTGGATTGCTATATTTGGATAAAAGGTACTAGTACCATGGTCAACACTGACGTGAAGGAGGAAATTATTTCTAGATTTGGATAGCGAATACATTGTGTTCTCATATTATTTTTTCCTGCAGTGCATTCCTTGCTCTGCTAGAACACATGTACTCAAGATGGTCGGCCTTGCCATAACTGAATACACTAGTTTAATAGTCACATTGAAGACACGCCATGGATATAAGTTCTGAGTTGGGTTGATGAACCAAGAAGATCGTTGCTTTTTTATGGCCGAACTTGGATAAACTTTCTCAAGTGTTACGGATTGAAAGTTGGCGCACGAATGTTGATGGAAATAGCTGAACCTGGTCTCACCTTCACTGTGATCTTCCACCCCGACGTCGTTCCAGTACTTCATCCATGTTAGTTTTGTATCTAGTTCTTGCTTGTTGCATCGATTACTTCTTAATCCACCTATTCTGTCTAACTAATCACAATTTAACTTTAGAAGTAGCAATGATTTGTGATTCCCTTCTCTCACGAAGATGCTACTTCTAACTAATATTTCCTATAATTGGTGGCATGTGTAGGTTATTTCAAAGTTAAGCACGCTACTCGTTTCTTATTCTATCAGAACTTGACTGTTACTGATGGCACTGAAGTTGACTGGGACGACATCCACAGGTTCCTACACTTTATTGGTCGTCTTGAGGTCCTTGTGGGGCGTTTCAATGGTGGAAGGCCAGGTGGGATATGTGTGCCACTGCTGCACACGTTGAACAGGTCCAACTGTGCCGAGAAACTTATGGTACGAGCTGTTTTCTGTTATATATGTTGTTCATAAACTCTTGCTTATACATAGTTTTACAGCTGTGATCTTCTTGAAACAGAAACTGCCCAGTTCTATTATTCCTATACATATGCCTGACCATGGTCGGGTCAAACTTGTTCTTGGTCACAACATGATGTTTATGTCGACCTACTCCATTCCCCTTGGAGGTGAAAAGATACTTATTCATGGGTGGTCTCAAATAATGAAGGCCCGTCCATCTTGGAGAATAGGACAGAAGGTTATGCTCATGCTTTTCCATGGCTCTAAAGTGAATATCCTATTTATTGATGACATTGCGAGATGAAGCCGCTTTCAGAAGGTTGTGGATGCGCGGGGTGGCGCCTGGGCCTTGTCCTAGGGCTTGATGGCCTCACCCTTGGTTAATTGTAGGCAAAGTAGCACTGTTCGAGGCGTGCTTTGTACGGTTGAACCTGTATAAGTACTCATACTGCTTTCAGCTATGGTTGTTAAGTGCCCCTGCTGGTTTCAGTTAAGGTTGTTAAGTACTCATGCTGCTTTTACAGTCTGTCGTGTTTCTTCGGTCCTGTCTTTCTCCAGCCGCCAAAACCAAACCAGCGCCGGCGGGGCCGCCTGCTTCCGCCTCCAACGGCTGGGTGCGCCTCAGCGCATGCATCCCTGCCCCACCATCTCCTAAATCGTTAACACCGATGCCCGAGGCCTCGCCGTCGTCCTCCGCGCGCTTTGGTGCGCTCGCCGCGGTGCCGCCCTCTCGTGTTGTCAACATGGTCAACAAACAAGAGGAACCGGGAGAGTACTGTACGTGGAGAGGATGGTAGTGGGGGCCCACCATGTCCATGGCCGTACGCAAGGAAGTTCCTCATTTTTTGTTATATACTCCATTGTCAGCGTATGGAAAAAGAAAATGCTTCCTCCTAGTGGTTTCCTGACATTTGGGACCCATGACATTGTCAGCGTATATAGTCATTAGATAAGAGAACAGCACAAGATCGGCTGACACCTGGGACGTAGCTGCTCGAGTAGTATTTTTCTTGTTATTGTTGAGACGGAGCAGGGTTTCAACTGGGTTGTGGCCCGTCTAGCCCAGGCTTATATTTTACGTTCACCACATGACCAGCCCAGCTATTTTTTCTTTGTGAAAATGAGCCCAGTTTATTTTTTCTGAAGAATACCCAATCCAGGCCTACTTATTTTTCTATGCCCTGATGGGATGCAACTCTTTCAAGACGGCTGCAAATTTTGAAAGTAATATGAAATGGGCTATAAATATAAAAAACTGACAACAAATTGCCAATTTCTTTAAATTCTAAAAAAATTCACATGTTCAGATTCCAATTTCACTGGGCTTTAACCTAATTTAAATATATCTTGAAAGTACTTTAAATCTGGCTCGACATTTCGGTATTAAAAATAGTTTGGACCCCACCAAAATATGTGAAATTTCATTTAAATTTTTAACCCTGGCCCCGGCCAACAAATAAACGGACTGCAATAAATTGCATAAGAAGTTGCAGTGAGCTGTAAATTATTAAAAAAATAGGGAATGTTCTGACTTGTGGGCCTATTAAGTTGACGTGTATGCAAGATTTTTTTACTTATTATATACGTCAACAAACATTCTAGCAGACGTAACTGTTGGATGTCAATCCAACGGCCGTCGTGCTTCTTCAATCTCTGATCTTCTTGCTCCAACCGCCAAATCCAGCGCCAGCGGGAACGCCTGCTCCCGCCTTCCGTGGCCAGCTATGCTGCCGCGCAGGCCTCACCGCCCCCTACTACTCCCACCGCTGGCCAGGCCATCCCTCTACTCACCCACATCCCTCCATTGTCGTGGCTTCGCCGCTTCCTGGTCATTCCCTTCCTGGGTATCGCGGCCGTCCATCGCACCAGTGTTCTTGGCACGGCGTGGTCAACATTGTCAACAAATGACAACATCGAAAGAGGGATGTACATGGAGTGGCTGATAGTTGGGACCCACATGGTCCATGGCCGCACGCAAGCAAGTACCTCCTTATTACGCCAAAAATAATGAATCCTCCCAATGACAGCTGGGACCCACCAACTATATCTTGGCACGGACGGAAGTGCCTCCTTATTAAGCGAAAAATAACGAGTGCTCCCCATGATAGGTGGGGCCCACCAGATTTGGAGGGTGACTTGTGGCCCTACTAAGTTGACGCGTACGCAGGGTTTTGTCAACTTAGTCAACAAACGATTCTATCACCAGTGACCGTTGGATTGTTAACATCTAATGATCGTCCTGCTTCTTCAACCTTTGATTTTCTTGCTCCAGCCATCCAAACCACCACATGCTCCTGCCTCCTGTGGCCGGCTGTGCTGCCGCGGAGGCCTCACCACCCCCTACTAGCCCCACCGCTGGCCAGGCCATCCCTCTACTCACCCACACCCCATGTTATTCTGCGGCGACGCAGCCTCACACCGCAGCTGAACCAGTCAATCCTCGTACTACCCTCTGCATGTTCCCAGGCTCCGCCTCATTCGTCCACCGCCTGGTGCTGTTAGCACGGTGTGGTCAACATGGTCAATGAACGACAGCCATCGGAAGAGGACTGTACACGGTGAGGTTGACAAATGGACCCACCAGCTACATCTTTGCATGCAAGGAAGTGCCTCCTTATTACGCGCAAAAAAGAATCCTCCCGCTGTCAGCTCGGACCCACCAACTACATCTTTGCACACAAGGAAGTGCCTTCTTATCCTCCCTGACAGTCGGGACCCACCCGGACGAAGCATACGTAGCATTGTCATTCTGGTCGCAAACGTGTACCTACATACTGTCCATCGGTCTTTCTGCCACGATCAACCGTGGCCCAGTAAGGAGCGGTAGCTGTTCAGGCAGTCTCGTCTATATCGTGTACACGTACGTATGTACATACGGGCGGGGTCTCAAACGCCTACTCGTGCATACGTACAGCTAGCGCTCGTGTACACAGAGAGGCAGCGGAGGGCAGCAATGGCGTCCTGTTCATCGGCAGCCAACCGGCTGGGTCGAAATGGAGAAACTGCGTTGGGTTCCTCAGGAGGCAACGAAATGCATCATGTTCATTGGGAGCCAACCGGCTTGGACGGAACAGCCGAAACAAGGACTGACGTACCGCAGAATGGAGGAAACAACCTTCTGTACGACCGCCTACAGTTGAAACGGGATCCTGTTCATCGGGAGGGATCGGGCGTACCGCAAAACGTTCGACCTCCTATGGTCGAAACGAGGTCCTGTTGATCGGGAGGGGTGTGGCGTATCGCAAAACGGAGGAAACAGACTTCTCTTCGACCTCCTATGGTCGAAACGGCGGTCCTATTCATCGGGAGGGGTGTGGCGTACCGCAAAACGGGACTCCACGGGCTACTGTTCATCCACCGTATACTGCCTCGCTCTAGCCTCCACGGGCTACGGTTCATCCACCGTTGACCTCCTCCAGCCTCCACCTGCGACTGTTCATCCACGGCGTCTCCCTCCTGCCTCCACCGGCTGCTGTTCATCCATTGGCTCATGTTCATCCAGTCTCGACCGGCTACTATTCAACCAGCCCTCTGATATGTCTACATCATATCTACTTTTCCAAACACTTTTACCCTTGTTTGGGACTCTAACTTGCATGCTTGGAATCAAACTAACCCAGACTGACGCTGTTTTCAGCAGAATTGCCATGGTGTTATTTTTGTGCAGAAATAAAAGTTATCGGAATGACCAAAAACTTCACGGAGAATATTTTTGGAATTTATAAAAAATATTGGTGAAAGAATCAAGGCCAGGGGGCCCACACCCTGCCCATGAGGGTGGGGGGCACGCCCCTGCCTCGTGGGCCCCCTGGTGCTCCACCAACCTCAACAACTCTATATATTCATGATCGGGGAGAAAAAAATCTGAGAGAGGAATTCATCATGTTTTACGATACGGAGCCACTGCCAAGCCCTAAACTCTCTCGGGAGGGCTGGTCTGGAATCCGTTCGGGGCTCCGGAGAGGGGAATCCATCGCCGTCGTCATCATCACCTTCCTCCATAACCAATTTCATGATGCTCACCACCGTGCGTGAGTAATTCCATCGTAGGCTTGCTGGACGGTTATGGGTTGGATGAGATTTATCATGTAATCGAGTTAGTTTTGTTAAGGTTTGATCCCTAGTATCCATTATGTTCTGAGATTGATGTTGCTATGACTTTGCTATGCTTAATGCTTGTCACTAGGGCCCGAGTGCCATGATTTCAGATCTGAAACTATTATGTTTTAATGAATATATGTGAGTTCTTGATCCTATCTTGCAAGTCAATAGTCACCTACTATGTGTTATGATCCGGCAACCCGAAGTGACAATAATTGGGACCACTCCCGGTGATGACCGTAGTTTGAGGAGTTTGTGTATTCACTAAGTGTTAATGCTTTGGTCCGGTACTATATTAAAAGGAGGCCTTAATATCCCTTAGTTTCCAATAGGACCCCGCTGCCACGGGAGGGTAGGACAAAAGATGTCATGCAAGTTCTTTTCCATAAGCACAATGACAATATTCGGAATACATGCCTACATTACATTGATGAACTGGAGCTAGTTCTGTGTCACCCTATGTTGTAACTATTGCATGAGGAATCGCATCCGACATAATTATCCATCACTGATCCAATGCCTACGAGCTTTTCACATATTTTTCTTTGCTTAGTTACTTTTCCGTTGCCACTGTTACAATTACTACAAAGTCGCCATCACATTTACTTTTGCCACCATTACCAAGTTACTTCCACACTACTTTGCTACTAAATACTTTGCTGCAGATATTAAGTTATCCAGGTGTGGTTGAATCGACAACTCAACTGCTAATACTTGAGAATATTCTTTGGCTCCCCTCGTGTCGAATCAATAAATTTGGGTTGAATACTCTACCCTCGAAAACTATTGCGATCCCCTATACTTGTGGGTTATCAAGACTATTTTCTGGCTCCCTTGCCGGGGAGAATAGCTCTATTCTTTGAGTCACTTGGGATTTATATCTGCTGGTCACTATGAGGAACTTGAAAAACGAGAAAACCAAAATTTATCCCTCAACGAGGGGAGGTAAGGAACTGCCATCTAGCTCTGCACTTGATTCTCCTTCTGTTTTGAGTAAACTTGCGACACCTAAACCTGCTTTTGCTATTAATTCTTATATGTCGCATGTTATTTATGATGCCACTTCTGCTATGCATGATACTTATGATGAAACTACTTCTATGCTTGATATTACTATGCCACTAGGTGAATTTCTGGATGAACAACTTGCTAGGGCTAGAGAGAATGAAATTATTGAAACTGATAATATTGATGAAAGTGATGATGAATATTCCCCCCCTAGATATGAATTGCATGTTGTGCCTGAGGGTTATGTTATGGATGAAGAAACTGCTAGAGACTTTCTTGCTTGCAATGATAGATATGACCTTAAGAAATTATTAGCTAAAATTTGAAAGAAAAATCTTTGAATGCTAGAATGAAATATGACCCTGCTTTTGCTACTTCACCTATACGTATTCTTGATAAGGATTATGATTTATCTGTTGATCCTAAGATAATTACTTTGGGTTAATCTGATCCTTTTTATGGCTATGAATATGAAACTGTTGTGGCACATCTTACTAAATTAAATGATATAGCCACCCTATTCACTAATGATGAGAAAACTCGCTATTACTATATCCTTAAGTTATTTCCGTTCTCATTAAAGGGTGATGCTAAAACATGGTTTAATTCTCTCGATCCTGGTTGTGTGTGTAGTCCCCAGGAAAAGATTTATTACTTCTCTGCTAAATATTTCCCTGCTCATAAGAAACAAGCTGCTTTAAGGGAAATATATAATTTTGTGCAAATTGAAGAAGAGATTCTCCCACAAGCTTGGGGAGGCTTCTCCAATTACTTAATGCTTTGCCTGATCATCCTCTCAAGAAAAATGAAATACTTGATATCTTTTATAATGGACTAACCGATGCTTCCAGAGACCACCTGGATAGTTGTGTTGGTTGTGTTTTCAGGGAAAGAACTGTCGATGAAGCTGAATTGCTATTGAATAATATGTTGACTAATGAAAATAATTGGACACTTCCTGAACCAACTCCTAAGCCAACTCCGAAGAAAAGGGGTATTTTATTTCTCAGTCCTGAAGATATGCAAGAGGCAAAGAAATCTATGAAAGAAAAGGGTATTAAAGCTGATGATGTTAAGAATTTAGCTCCTATTGAAGAAATGCATGGTCTTAATTTGCCGCCTGTTGAAGAAATACATGGTCTTGATAACCCGACACAGGTAGTAAAGGTACATTCTCTCTATAGATTTGATGAAGGTGATATTCCTCGTTATAAGTCTGCTAGCCAATGCTTAGATGAGTTTGATATTTTTATTGTTAAACAAGAAAACTTCAATGCTTATGTTGGTAGACAATTGAAACGCAATGCTTATATGATTGAACACTTGAGTGATTATATGTCTACAGTTAAAGGTGAACTCAAACTCATTAGTAAACATGCTTTTATACATGCTTTTATGGTTACCACTCAAGTAGAACAAGTGCTTAAAGCTCAAAATGGTTTGCTCAATATATTAAATAATAAGAAAAATGATAATGCTATTAGAGTTGTGAGTAGAGGGGGTAAAATAACTCAGGAACCTTTGTATCCTGAGGGTCGCCCTAGGAGAATTGAGCAAGATTCTCAAAGAACTAATGTTGATGCACCTGGTCCTTCTAAAAAGAAGAAAAAGAAAAATGATAGGACTTTGCATGCTTATAGTGAACCTGTTGTTGACACACCTGAGAATCCCAATGATATTTCTATTTCTGATGCTGAAACACAATCTGGTGATGAACATGAACCTAGTGATAATATTAATGATGATGTTCATGTTGATGCTCAACCTAGCAATTAGAATGATGTAGAAATTGAACCTACTGTTGATCTTGATAACCCACAATCAAAGAACCAACATTATGATAAGAGAGACTTTGTTGCTAGGAAGCACAGTAAAGAAAGGGAACCATGGGTTCAGAAACCCATGCCTTTTCCTCCTAAACCATCCAAGAAAAAGGATGACGAGGATTTTGAGCGTTTTGCTGAAATGATTAGACCTATCTTTTTGCGTATGTGTTTGACTGATATGCTAAAGATGAACCCTTATGCTAAATTCATGAAGGAAATTGTTACAAATAAAAGAAAGATACTGGAAGCTGAAATTTCTACCATGCTTGCTAATTATACTTTTAAGGGTGGAATACCAAAGAAACTTGGAGATCCAGGAGTACTAACTATACCATGCTCCATTAAAAGAAACTATGCTAGAACTGCTTTATGTGATCTTGGAGCCGGTGTTAGTGTTATGCCTATCTCTTTATATCGTAGACTTGATTTGAATAAGTTGACACCTACTGAAATATATTTGCAAATGGCCGATAAATCAACTGCTATACCTGTCGGTATTTGTGAGGATGTGCGTGTAGTGGTTGCAACTGTTATTATTTTAACGGACTTTGTTATTCTTGATATTCCCGAGGACGATAGTATGTCGATTATCCTTGGGAGACCCTTTTTGAATACTGCAGGGGCTGTTATTGATTGCAACAAAGGCAATTTCACTTTTCATGTTAATGGTAATGAGCATACGGTACACTTTCCGAGGAAACAACCTCAAGTTCACAGTATCAATTCTATTGGAAAATTCCATCGATTATTATTGGATGTTTTGAATTTCCTCTCCTTACTGTCAAGAAGAAATATGATATTCTTATTATTGGGGACGTGCATATCCCCGTTGAGGTAACCTAGTGCTATTCGAAAATTCTCCGGTTTCATGCGATTCGGAATGAGTTTGTTAACAAGACTTGATCAACCTTGTTAGTGGATTCCTTTTTATGAGCTTGAGATGGATGAAGTTAGAAAGCACAACTCTCTGTACCAACCTTTTTACTTTCTGTTATTTAGATTAAATAAAGCAAAAATAGTATTATCTCTCTGTTTTCTGAATTATCCTTGCAATAAAAAATGCCTAGCTAGGGGCGTTAAACAATAGCGCTTGTTGAGAAGCAACCCAATTTTATTTTTGTTCTTTGTTTTTGCTCCTGTTTAGTAATAAATAATTCAAATAATTCATCTAGCTTCTGTTTAGATGTGGTTTTATGTTTTAATTAGTGTTTGTGCCATGTAAAACCTATAGGATCTTCTTGGGTGATAATTATTTGATCTTGCTGAAAAAGACAGAAACTTTCTTCTCACGAAAACAATTGTTAAAAATCACCAGAAAGTGATAAAATAGTGATTCCAATTGCAGTAGATTAATAAACAAATTATTTAGGACGTGCTATTTTGGAAGAATTTTTCAGTTAGAGAAGTTTGCGTTTGATACAGATTACTACAGACTGTTCTGTTTTTGATAGATTCTGTTTTTCGTGTGTTGTTTGCTTATTTTGACGAATCTATGGCTAGTATCGGGGGGTATGAACCATAGAGAAGTTGTAATACAGTAGGTTTAACACCAATATAAATAAAGAATGAGTTCATTACAGTACCTTAAAGTGGTGGTTTATTCTCTTATACTAACGGAGCTCATAAGATTTTCTGTTGAAGTTTTGTGTTGGGAAGTTTTCAAGTTTTTGGGTAAAGATTTGAAGGATTTTGGAATAAGGAGTGGCAAGAGCCTAAGCTTGGGGATGCCCAAGGAACCCCAAGGTAAAATTCATGGACATAGACCAACTTAGGCCAAAAGCCTAAGCTTGGGGGAGTACGTATTTCTCACCGACATTACATTCATGTTCACACACTCATTCTAGTTGTCGGTGCTCATACTTTTTCATTGTACTATCCATGCTAGTTTATTTTATTTTCTTGCTTCCTTCTTGTGTGTTAGAAAAACCTTAAGAAAAACCAAAAAAAATAGTTGTAGCTTTTAGCTTGTTTACTTTCCATGCATGTAGTAGTAATAATTAAAAGAAAACCCAAAAAGATTTCTCGTTCTTCTTTTGCTTGTTGGGAGCTTTCCCGTGTAAATAGTTTTATTTCTTTTCTTTTCTGTGGGGGTCGAGAGGAGAAGACCATAATGAAAACGTTGAAGTGGCTCTTATATGCATTATTGTTGATTTAACCAAGAGCCCATATTACCTTGTCTTCTCCCTTGAATTAAATGCTTGCAGATTCCAACTTACTCCAATTGCACGTGCACTATTATTATTATCCACACCGTTCAGTCGTGCAAGTGAAAGGCAATAATGACGATATATGATGGACTGATTGAGATGAGAGAAGCTGGTATGAACTCGACTTATCTTGTTTTTGTAAATATGATTAGTTCATCGTTCCTGATTCAGCCTATTATGAATGAGACATGTTTGCAATGACAATTAGAGATTATAGTTGCTTATGCCATGCTTAATTAGCTAGGAGTTTGTAATGGTTTATCTTGCATGCCAACATGCTATTAAAATGGTTGTGATGTGGTATGATAGGGTGGTATCCTCCTTTAAATGTTCAAGTGGCTTGACTTGGCACATGTTCACACATGTAGTTGAAACAAAATCAACATATCCTCCACGATATTTATGTTCATGGTGGATTATATCCAACTCAAGCTTGCACTCAATGTTTATTAATTTTATTGCATGTTCATGACTGTTGTCGCTCTCTAGTTGGTCGCTTCCCAATCTTTTTCTAGCCTTCACTTTTACTAAGCGGGAATACTGCTTGTGCATCCACTTCCATAAACCCCAAAGTTATTCCATATGAGTCCACCATACCTTCCTATATGCGGTATCTACCTGCCATTCCAAGTAAATTTGTATGTGCCAAACTCTAAACCTTCAAATGAAATTCTGTTTTGCATGCTCGAATAGCTCATGTATCAACTAGGGTTGTCTGTATCTTCCATGCTAGGCGGGTTATTCTCAAGAGGAGTGGACTCCGCTCCTCACTCACGAGAAAATGGCTGGTCACCGGGATGCCTAGTCCCATGCTCAAACCAAATCAAAATAATTGCAAACAAAACTCCCCCAGGACTATTGTTAGTTGGAGGCACCCGTTGTTTCGGGCAAGCCATGGATTGATGCTTGTTGGTGGAGGGGGAGTATAAACTTTACCATTCTGCTTGGGAACCGCCTATAATGTGTGTAGCATGGAAGATATCGAGATCTCTCTGTTGTATGTTGACAATGAAAGTATGCCTCTCAAAATATTATTTACCTCTATTTAAAAAACCGAGCTCTGGCACCTCTACAAATCCCTGCTTCCCTCTGTGAAGGGCCTATCTGTTTACTTTTATGTTGAGTCATCATCCTCTTATTAAAAAGCACCAGTTGGAGAGCACCGCTATCATTTGCATGCATTACTATTAGTTTGTATTGGGTATGACTATGACTGGATCTCTTTTACCATGAATTACAATGTTTAGTCAGTCCTTGATCTTCAGAGGTGCTCTGCATTTATGTTTTGTGGTCTCATAAAGGGCTAGCGAGATACCATCTTGTTATATCATATTATGATTGTTTTGAGAAAGTGTTGTCATCCGAGATTTATTATTATTGCTCGCTAGTTGATTATGCCATTGATATGAGTAAACATGAGACCTAAATGTTATTGTGAATATGGTTAGTTCATAATCTTTGCTGAAAACTTGAATGCTGGATTTACATATTTGCAACAACAAGAGCAAACAAAGTTTGTAAAAGTTTTTCTTTATCACTTTTAGTTTATCAACTGAATTGCTTGAGGACAATCAAAGGTTTAACCTTGGGGGAGTTGATATGTCTCCGTCGTATCTTCTTTTCCAAACACTTTTGCCCTTGTTTTGGACTCTAACTTGCATGCTTTGAATGGAACTAACCCGGACTGATGCTGTTTTCAGCAGAATTGCCATGTTGTTATTTTTGTGCAAAAATAAAAGTTCTTGGAATGACCTGAAACTTCACAGAGAATATTTTTGGAATTTGTAAAAATACTGGCGAAAGAATCAAGGCCAAGGGGCCCACACCCTGTCCATGAGGGTGGGGGCGCCTGCCCCCCTGGGCGCGCCCCCTGCCTCGTGGGCCCCCTGGTGCTCCACCGACCTCAACTCCAACTCTATATATTCACGTTCGGGGACAAAAAATTCAGAGAGAAGGAATCATCGCATTTTATGATACGAAGCCGCCGCCAAGCCCTAAACTCTCTCCGGAGGGCTAATCTGGAGTCCGTTCGGGGCTCCAGAGAGGGGAATCAGTCGCCGTCGTCATCATCAACCTTCCTCCATCACCAATGTCATGATGCTCACCGCCGTGTGTGAGTAATTTCATCGTAGGCTTGCTGGACGGTGATGGGTTGGATGAGATTTATCATGTAATCAAGTTAGTTTTGTTAGGGTTTGATCCCTAGTATCCATTATGTTCTGAGATTGATGTTGCTATGACTTTGCTATGCTTAATGCTTATCACTAGGGCCCGAGTGCCATGATTTTAGATCTGAATCTGTTATGGTTTCATGAATATATGTGAGTTCTTGATCCTATCTTGCAAGTCATTAGTGAATCGGGACCACTCCCGGTGATGACCGTAGTTTGAGGAGTTCGTGTATTCACTAAGTGTAATGCTTTGGTCCGATACTCTATTAAAAGGAGGCCTTAATATCCCTTTGTTTCCAATAGGACCCCGCTGCCACGGGAGGGTAGGACAAAAGATGTCATGCAAGTTCTTTTCCATAAGAACGAATGACTATATTCAGAATTTGTGCCTACATTACATTGATGAACTGGAGCTAGTTCTGTGTCACCCTATGTTATAACTATTGCATGAGGAATCGCATCCGACATAATTATCCATCACTGATCCAAGGCCTACGAGCTTTTCACATATTGATCTTTGCTTAGTTACTTTTCCGTTGCCACTGCTACAATTACTTCAAAGCTGCTACTATTACTTTTGCCACCGTTACCATTACTTCCACACTACTTTGCTATTGAATACTTTGCTGCAGATATTAAGTTATCCAGGTGTGGTTGAATTGACAACTCAACTGCTAATACTTGAGAATATTCTTTGGCTCCCCTTGTGTCGAATCAATAAATTTGGGTTGAATACTCTACCCTCGAAAACTTTTGCGATCCCTATACTTGTGGGTTATCACCCTCCATGGGGTCTTGTTCATCCAACCTCCACCAGTTACTGTTCAACCAGCCCTCCACGGGGTCTTGTTCATCCACCCCCAACAGGCTCGATCTGGGTCCAGTTCATCCAGCGGCAACGGCCTCTCCTACCACGGGGTCCTGTTCATCCAACCCCCACCGGGAACTGTTCATCCAACCCCCAACAATGCTCAATGTTCATCAAGAGGCAGCATGTTTGATCGGCTTTAGTTAGCAGAAGTAGCAAAGGAATCCCTCAATCGGGTTCAGTTAACAGCCAGGGATCAATTGGTCACTCGGGTTCAGTAAGTGAACACCTCGCTCGGGTTCAGTTAGAGCCCAACGCCTCGCACACATGCGCGTACGTATACGAGAGAAACGCGCAAACCTCTGTGCATCGCTCGACCGCGACCAACCACCGTAACTGGGAACTCCCTGATATTTTCCTCACCCTTGCTTCTACCATGATTTTTTCCGTCATGGACGGCCCAAAGAATTTCATGCAGCTACGTCTCCGGCCCGCCCAGGACGAAAAGCCCATTTTCTATCATGATTTTTTGTCATAGAAGTAGGAGCCCACCACATCGATGATGATACCGGGTTTTGTCACAATTATCGTCATACATGTGTCATAAGCATTACAGGAAAAAAATCGTTCGGCCCAAAATGTCACAGATGTATCTTTTTTTGTAATGTTCACTTTAGGAATTTTTAGGGGTCACTCTTGTTAGCATCATCTTCGGTGATAACCTTCACTGTAGCGCAGGGAGATTATCTTCATCGTTTGCATCAATATCCTCGATACACCAGGGACCTGTTACTCTGTGTGCACTAGCGAACACATAAGTCCCAAACTGTTTATGTCAACAAACTCCAAAACATAAGGGGCCTATCATTGCACCAACAATTTCCCCCTTTTTGGACGGTTGTTGACAAACAAGTAATCATCAAAGTGAAGATAGATAAGTGAAATGTAAATTGAACAAGAGCAAATTTTGTGTTACTTGACTCGATGATGAATATACTCCCCCTAGATGTATGCAGGGTCAGAAATATGATATGAAATTTTCTACAATTTATTGAAGTATGTGGAGGATTTTTCAATCAAATGAGGTAACGATTCACACTGATGATATATATATATATATATATATATATATATATATATATATAATCCATCGACAATGTAGTGCAATCATTCATAACTTCTGATAATAATTCCACCTGCAAAACAAATGCTTTGACAGAAATAGTACAGTAGGCGGGGTTATTAGTATTACATCATAGATCAGAAGTTTTGCATCAGAGCACAGATAGTCTTTAAGGCATAGACCTAAAAAAATCTCGTAAAAACAAACCAAATGAACACAGAGCAAATCTATTGAAAACTTGATGTAATTCTCCCCCTTTTTGTCAACTAGTGTAAAAAAGGTGACGAAGAACATGAGTGCAAAAGAGTTGAACTTGATTCACTCTGAGGCATCTCTAGAAGAACTGGCCGAAGAGGTTTCTAATTTGGAGGTAGCTGGAACTTCTTCATCATCAGCAGCAGCAGATGTTCCTTCGAGACTGGCTTGGGGCTGAGAGGATGTAGGAACATTGGGATCAGCTTGTTGAATCTTGCGAGACGGCACATTTCCTTCAGCTAGTTTCTCAGTTGGAGAGGTAGCTTCTGATTCATCGAGAAACTTGCGCAGCTGAAACCGAAGTAAATCAGTTGTTGGCTCGGGAGCTGGCAGAGGTGGAGTGACACGATCTTGAAAATGTTCGGCTGAGAAACGTTGATCAATATACTCATAGGGTTCTTTAAGATCTAAGTTGCTAAGTTGTTTCTTGGAGAAGAACTTCCAAAGCAATTTCCATAGGCGCTTCTTATTCTCAGCCGTGATCATGTGCACAACTTTTGTGCGGTTATTGATGGCATTCAGTTCGGCAACCAGGTGTTCTTTTTCTCAGCGATCCTCAGCCATAAGCTGCAACAACAGTTGTTGAGTATGCAAAATCACTTCAAGGTGTGAAGGAGGTTGGGTATTTGGTTGGCGATCACACTGAGGTAGCCGTGGCCCATCGAATGTAGTATGATAATCTGGAGGGCTTGACACTGGTGCTTTGCCCGAAGAAAAATCTTCCATGACTCGCAATGTATCACACATGGGAGGAATGAAGCTTTTGTGACTGATTTTTGCCAAATATTCGGTTTTCATTGCATAATCAACCACTTTCTAAATCTAAGGTGCAAAGACTTTGATGGTTTTCGGATGCTGAGCAGAATCCATCAGGATGCTCAGAAACATGTCTTCGACATCAAAGATGTATCCTTGGAAGATAGCATGAATGGTGTTTCGAAGAACATCAGATATAGCATTTTCAGCATTCATCCCGGTCAGAGGACAAATGGTATATGTAATTATGTGATATAGAGTCTGATTATCAAAAGTCAAATGCTTGGACAGTGGAGGACCATTGTAGTCACGAATCTTCTCTTGGTCCATGGTGCAACAGAAATCTTCATCGGAGATGGCATCAATATTGTGAACTCGGATTTTAGTCTTGTCGTGCTTGAACCGAGGGAAATGAAAGTGAGAGACAAAATCCATTACAGAGCATTTTATGCGTTTCCCTTCGGTCATCCATTCCATGATCCATTTTGTACTATCAGATTCTTCACCAGAGATGTACAATGTGGCATAGAACTGAAGTATAATCTCTCTGCTCCACGGCTGCTGAAATGCAAATACATGCGTTAGGCCAAAATCTTTGATATCTTGCAATGCTTGATGAAAGCAGCCAATGTTCTTCATAGCAGCAATATCCGGGAACTCACTAGGAAATATCTTGCGTCTGTCATATAGGATCCAAGAGTAATAGGTCGCCTGTTCTTGAGTCCAGAACCGAGGAGATTCAGAAGTGCTAGGCTTGCTGTATGGACTCTGTTGAAAGAAACGAGGATGAGTGTTCCGATTGAAAAGTGGCCTTTGACGCTAGCGCCAATAAAGGAAAAAGGAAGTTGCTCGCAAGGATATGTATATTTGAGCTCATCTTCAACGGAAATCACTTCATCGCCATAAATTACAGAATCTGACTGATGAGCAGAAACTGTCTTTACTCCAGAGGGACCAACATCCGAAGCTCTTTCCAAAATGTTGAGGGAAATTCACAGTGGAGAGGGAGCCAACACTTTATCAAGCATTGAAGCTTTATCAGGCACTGGGGACTGATGAGGATGTTCTTCGGTAGTCGGTTGAGGTTCAGAGGGAGGAACTGATTCATTTGTTTCGACACGAGTTGGAGAAGCTTGGTGCTCAGATTGAGGAATTTCACATTCTTCTGATTCATTTTGCTGAGAAGAATGTGCTTGATGAACAGGAGAGGGCACAGGCACTGGTTCAGTTGGCCGTGGTGAAGTATGAGCATCTGTAATAGGTTCATGAACTTGTGAGGGAATTACAGGCTAAGGTGAGTTTTCCTTCTGAGGCAGATCATCGGGAGACTGTTCTTTCGTATGGGGAGGAGGAGCATTCTTTGTTGCAATTTTCTTCTTCTTCTTTTGCTTCAACTGCGCAGATTGGTCAATGTGCTCTTTGACAAGATCACTGTAGCCTGTGGCTTGAGCTTGATGATCAAGGCAGATCTTGCGAACAATTTGATACAGGTCAGAGTGAAAACCTAATCTTCTGTTCTGAAGGATAGTCAAAGCCTTATTGACATCCACATAGGATTCTTCAAGTTGCTTGATGACAAACTTGGAGTTCATAGCTTGCATATGGTTGTCAAGCTCATTAAGCTGGGTAGTGAGGTTATTGATCTCAACAGAATCATCTCTCATGTCTTGAACCAGAACAGAGGCTTGATCAATCAGCTCAGAGGGAATGGGTAAAGATGCCACTTCTCCATCAAATAGGTTCACTACTGCAGGATGCTGCTAACGCGACACTACGATCAGAGACCCTACGACGAAACTGTGTGCGATGCAATAATCGCAAACGGTGGTGTAAAAAATCCGTCAAAAAAGGTGCAACACATTTGCGATGACGGATGCATCAAACATGGTTCAGATTTTAGTTGCGTGTGCGATGTAGGGCATATGGTTTAGTTCAATTAACTGTTTGCGATGAGGAGGAACAAAAGAAATGGGCAGCCAGATGAAGGTGTGTGCGATATACAACATATGGTTCACTCGGATGAAGTATTTGTGATTAGGCAACACAAAATAAACGGTCAGCCAGATCAAGGTGTGTGCGATATACGGCATATGGTTCACTCGGATGAACTATTTGCGTTGAGCCAAGAGAACAGAAACGGTTCAACTTCACAAGATGTGTGTGATGCGTGACAAACAGGTCTGTAATCGGAAACGTGTGGGAAGACCGATAACAACACAGATGATTCCTGTTCACAAGCCGTGTGTGTTGTCAACAAACGATTGCTGGTATACAATTGTCAGTGATTGATGAAATCATCACCGACGGGTTCCATTGTTTAGTCTGTGTGCGATGTGATTTGCTCTGTCTACACAGCATCAACATATATACTTAAAAAGACAACATTGCAAAACCAAATTAAGCATACAATTACACAGTGACTACACACATAACATTTCCACAGACCAAAGTAAGCAATTACATGCATAATAAACTAGCAGAAACGAGGATCTAATCATCTACTTATTGTTGAGACGACGCTTGCCATTGCTCTGCTTCCGGCTGGATCCCTTGCCGTTTTGGGGAAGGAGGCACTTCCTCATGTCAACGATCCCTGGACGTAGCTCGTGTACGCCTCCTTGGCCGCGTATACGACATGAGCTTTGTCGAGTTTCTCCATCCAGGCCGAGTGCCAGGCACGCCTGTCCTTGTTGTAGGAATCCTTCATGTCTCTATAGTAGGGGTCGATGATGGCCTCAGCGAGGTGAACCAGTGAGTCCTTCCCATGCTCCTTGCTGCCCCAGATCTTGTATTGGCCCTGGATGTCGACAAGATTACGGCAGCGATGCCCAATTCTCGAGCGCCTTTAAATCATTGGTGATGTCCACCGTAGCGAACATGTAGTGGGGGTTGTTGACAAACCTGGCAAAACGCTCGCAAGGCCATGTGGCCAGGCAGTAGTGGTAGACGAGGACGTGGTGGTGCACGCACATCTAGGCGACGGCGACCTTGGGACGAGACCCGGCAAGAGCGTGGCTGTACTCGAGGTCGAACCCGACCACCTTATACTTCTCCTCAGCAAGCAACAGCTCCATAATGTGGATGGGGTGCTCCACCCAGACCGGGTCGTTGGTATACACCACCGAGAGGTCCATGAACCTTCGGTGGGTGTCCACCACGGCATGCATGGTGAACTGCTGCTAGTCGTCGGCAGCCGCTCGGAGCGCCATTGGAGCCACGCAGGATACCCTCTAAGAATTTGTTTTGGTGGGTGTGCTTCTTGCAATGGTGGGGCGCGATTGAAAGGTTGAAGAGACACAAGGGTTAAATGGCCGCTGTAATAAATGGGGGCCGGCCGACCGTAATCATCACGTCTTGTCACGGTGTTCATAGTGGAGGATTCCAGTGCACGCTTGATAACACCGCACCGCACGCGTTCTGTTTGACCACGCGTGGGCTCGAAGAGGCGCCAAATGTATCGCCGGTGAGCCTGTTCCCGCGCTACCGTGCATTTTACCATGCAATCTTCCCACCCGGCTAGTTTTGCCACGCGTCGGCTAGAAGAAGGACAAATCATGGGCCTTCGGTCATATGTTTACCCGTGGGTGATGAGGTCAAAATTACACAGAAGGGTGATGATGGACACTCGAGTGTGGTAATTAATTCTGCGCTCTACAGGGCACACGGTTGAAGAAACCAACTGTGTGCAATAATGTCCAAGATCGCAGTTGAGTTAGCTATACAGATCGTGTGCTGTGAGACCGACAAGGTAAACATATTCGAGAATGGTTAATAAAATCTAAGACCATTGCATATTAAGGTCAAAATAGTGCTACCAATATACGAGTCTCATACGATGCCATTTCAACGATTCTACCACAAAAGCTCGAAATATTACAAGGTTCAAATTCCAGAGTTATATGGCTCAAATTCGAAGATTACAAGGTTCAAACTAATATTAGAAATGAAATTCAGCTCATCAGCTGCAAACGCTCGTGCTGATCCGTTGAACATGGATATCAGAGATGTTCAAACTAATATTACCACTTCTAAGTCTGGTTTCGATACCTCATAATTTTTGCAAAGGGGCAGCCACTGAGAAGTCATGTATGGGGTTGACATGATGAGTTCCGATTACTCTGTCATCTGAAGTTCCAAAATGAAATTCAGCATTTTCTGATCCTATTCCATTCTGCCGCTGGCGCCGCCGCTGATCAACAAACCATTCATTTTTGCAAAATAAATGTAGGATAAACCTCATTACCTTCAGCACCTTTGCTCTCAAAACAAAGAACCTGGCGAATATAATCTCCAGTAAGGTCCCTCGGTAGGAGTTCAAAGTAATTTCTGAGAGATGCAGATCTAGGCATTCGATGTGATTGTAATATTGTATCACATTATCCACCACTGGGCCTAATCTTATCTGCAAAAGAAGAAAACGTGTTAGTGCCTACATGCAGTTTTGAACACTACTACGGGCCTATTTGGTTTGCAGGATTTGTAAAATGCACTAACATGCCATCTTCAATGTGACATGATTAACATGGGCATTTGATTACATCCTAGAAAAATGTAGCCTTCTTCACAAAAGGTTAGAGTGGATGAAAAGTTCCCTAAGAAAACTAGTACAGATGAATCCAAAGGAGAAATGCTTATGGATTGTAACCATATGGATCAAGCAACCAATATGGGGGAGAACATGTATATACTGAAATCCTCCAAAAGTATCCTTCGGAAATCTTAGTACATTGTCATTGTAAACTTGGAAAAATGTGTCACCAATTGAACTCCCTTATGGTTAACATTTAACAGGAAAGGAACATCGTCTTGATATATAGCTTCTTCAGGCATGGAAAGCATCTCAGGAAACTGACAACTTGCTCCAGGTTGGCGCCGATAGATTCTAGTGCCAAGACCTTCACTTTATGCATGATTTGGTCGAGCTTGTGCGAATCATTTTCTGGATGACAGACGAACAAACATCTTCAAAATTACAAATAATGTTAATTTGTAGAAGGAGAGGTAGAAGGCGGTTGTTGTACCTGAACGGGTGTGGATCCAATAACAAGTTCGGAGTATTTGTCAGACGAGTAGCCCACCACTGTCAATTTTGGCGCAAAAATGACACTGATTCTTGTTGGGCCTTCTTGGTCAACTACAAGTAATCTCTCAAGTGTAGGTGTGTCCTCAATGACCATACCGTGGTACACATCTTGTGATGTCTTCCTACCGCACCAGAAACACATATAGATAGTCCGGAGAGTCATGGAGGTGATGTAGAAGCTACTCAACCCATTGATCGCCTGAAGACGAAGGTACTCGAGTGCAGTACAACCATGGAGAATGCATTCCATGTCATCGTTTGGGAGGCAGACAGCGATGAGGTCGAGGTGCTTCAGTCATGGTAGAATAAGAGCGGGCGTCATTAAGGGGAATTGCAGTTCTGAACTTGGCGATGCGCGATGGGCGAGGCGGAGCACGACGCTATAGCGAGCGCATATCCCCATCATCAAAAGTCATCAAGCATGGCTCGGTCCTTGCCATTGGAACGGAACTTGCCCATTCTAAGGCCTCTGGTTGGGCCAAGGAGACTGCTGAGGATCTTGAGAACGCATGCAAGCTTTTGCAATAGCCATAGCAGAGCTCGTGGGTGTCAATGAGGTTGAGAGGGGTGGAGTTCCATAGGAGGCGCCACGCCGGGAAAGGACGGTTGTCCGTGCCCCATATTTGATTGGGAGGAGGGAGATGATGACTATCAACATATCATCGGGGAGGTTGCTGATGAAGTCTAGACCTGCTGGAGTCTTTTGCGGTTCTTGCTCGCCCCGCCTCCGCTTGTTGGCAGCCCCGTTCTCCACCTCTGGAGTCTCCTTTTCAGCGGCGCATTTCTGATAGAAGTGGGAGTATAGGGAATATTTATGTAAAATAGGGCAATAGAAAAGTGTAATGGTAACTAGAAGTTATTAGGTAGGAATATAGTAACAAAATGGAATAACAATTGGTTGCTTAAATACTACACAATTCATTTAATATTGCTGGGTAAGTCAACATGCAGATACTTGAAAAGAAAACTTACTTCGAACAAAGTCTGGACGGATGATATCTTCGGGGAAGTTAGCGTACATCTCATCACCAGGCCCTTTTATGTGCAGTGCAATTATAGTGCCAGCTTCCAGTACATAAAACTTAGAAATTTATTTCCAAAGGCCAGTACCAAAATAGGAGTCACCATGTTCATCAAGTCTTATAGTAGCAACGAGTGTAAATCAATGGTTTGTGTTCAGTATGACATCCCTGCAGTCTTGATTTATGTAAAGGGAAAGATTGTGCACTCTGATTACATTTGCATAGCAAGGGGCGTCTTTGCGAGAAAATGGTAGGACTGTTAAAGAAAATATGGTAACATGCAAATATGGGCCCAAATTGAAAGAATTGTACAGTAGTTGAAATCGAAGGACAAAAATCTGTAATTAAACAGATAGGGTAAACATGATGTCATGGAAATATGAGAGTAATTGAAAGAACAATACATCATTAATTTGCCTAATATAGAAAGAAGTGGGGGGGGGGGGGGGGAAACCCCTTTCACGTATATGGTGAATGTGGCACCTTTTATCCAAAAGTAGCAATATTTAGAATATGTTCAGGAAAGTAGGCCATGCTAACCGATTTAGGGTGAGATTGAACATACCACGCGCATCCTCAAGTCATCTGGTACGGCGAGATGGAATGTCTGGCGAAGGCCGCAAAGTCCTGATGTGTCCGCGCACTGTACACTATATGAATGGAAGAAAACTGATACGTCTCCAACGTATCTATAATTTTTGATTGTTCCATGCTATTATATTATCTGTTTTGGATGTTTAATGGGCTTTATTATACACTTCTATATTATTTTTGGGACTAACCTACCAACCCAAGGCCCAATGCAAATTGCTATTTTTTTTGCCTATTTCAGTGTTTCGCAGAAAAGGAATATAAAACAGAAACCGAACGGAATGAAACCTTCGGGAGAGTGATTTTCGGAAAAAACGCAATCCATGAGACTTGGAGTGGACATCAAGCAAGCAACGAGGAGGACACGAGGCAGGGAGGCGCGCCCAGGGAGTAGGCGCGCCCCCACCGTCGTGGGCCCCTCGTGGCTCCCCTGACCAACTTCTTTCGCCTATATATACTCATATACCCCGAAAACATTCGAGAGCACCACGAAACCCTATTACCACCACCACAACCTTCTGTACCCATGAGATCCCATCTTGGGGCCTTTTCCGGAGCTCCGTCGGAGGGGGAATCGATCATGGAGGGCTTCTACATCAACACCATAGCCTCTCCGATGATGTGTGAGTATTTTACCACAGACCTTCGGGTCCATAGTTATTAGCTACATGACTTCTTCTCTCTCTTTGGATCTCAATACAAAGTTCTCCTCAATTCTATTGGAGATCTATTCGATTTAATTCTTTTTGCACATTGTGTTTGTCGAGATCCGATGAATTGTGGGTTTATGATCAAGATTATCTATGAAAAATATTTGAATCTTCTCTGAATTCTTTTATGTATGATTTGTTATCTTTGCAAGTCTCTTCAAATTATCAGTTTGGTTTGGCCTACTAGATTGATCTTTCTTGCAATGGGAGAAGTGCTTAGCTTTGGGCTCAATCTTGCGTTGCTCGATCCCAGTGACAGCAGGGGAAATGACATGTATTGTATTGTTTTAATCGAGGATAAAAAGATGGGGTTTATATCATATTGCTTGAGTTTATCCCTATGCATCATGTCATCTTGCCTAATGTGTACTATGTTCTTATGAACTTAATACTCTAGATGCATGCTGGATATGGTCGATGTGTGGAGTAATAGTAGTAGATGCAGAATCGTTTCGGTGTACTTGTCACGGACGTGATGCCTATATACATGATCGTGCCTAGATATTCTCATAACTATGCACTTTTCTATCAATTGCTCGACAGTAATTTGTTCACCCACCATAATACTTATACTATTTTGAGAGAAGCCACTAGTGAAACCTATGGCCCCCGGGTCTACTTTCCATCATACAAGTTTCCAATCTGTTTTATTTTGCAATCTTTACTTTCAATCTTTATCATAAAAAACCAAAAATATTTATATTATTATCTCTATCAGATCTCACTTTTGTAAGTGGCCGTGAAGGGATTGACAACCCCTTTATCGTGTTGGTTGCAAGGTTCTTATTTTTTTGTGTAGGTACGAGGCGACTTGCGTGTAGTCTCCTACTGGATTGATACCTTGGTTCTCAAAAACTGAGGGAAATACATACGCTACTTTGCTGCATCACCCTTTCCTCTTCAAGGGAAAAACCAACGCAGTGCTCAAGAGGTAGCAAGAAGGATTTCTGGCGCCGTTACCGGGGAGGTGTACACCAAGTCAAGTCAAGACATACCAAGTACCCATCACAAACTCTTATCCCTCTCATTACATTATTTGCCATTTGCCTCTCGTTTTCCTATCCCCCACTTCACCTTTGCCGTTTTATTCGCCTTCTTTTTCATTTGCCTTTTTCTCGCCAGATCTATTGTTTGCTTGTGTTACCATGTGCCTTCTATTTGCTTGCATCTTTGCTTGCTAAAAATCTATTGATATGGATCCACTTAAAGTATTCTACTTGGATCATCTTGATCCTTATCTTTCGTCTTTGAAACCCCAACTAGCCTAGTTGATGGGAAATCTTTAGATGAGCATGCTCATTTTGTGCGTCACCATTTGTCTGAAAAAGGGAGACTCTTATGGGATCAAATAAACATATTGTTGTGTTATGCTTGGAATCTTTGTGAAATTTATGATTTTACTTGTTGCTCTAAGAACCCTAAAAAACACCTTCCCTGCCTATGTGAGTTTAATGATAATGAAATCTTATCTTCTTATGCAAAGGGTGTTTATAGTTACTATGATAGTGAGCAAATTTAAGTATTTGTTTCTTTTAAGGGTGCTTATGAAGTTGCTTCTTTGATTGAAAAGTACGATATTACTCTCTACGAATCTGAAAGTTTTGACATACTTAAATATTGCTATGAAAACTATGCTCATAATGTCTATGTCAAAGAATTTATTGAGAGAATGACCGCTGCTTTGGAAGAAAATAATGATATGCATGAATCTATAGATAATGATGATTCCGATGATTTGATTGAAATTTCCCTTGATGAACATGATGCTTGCTATTCTTGTGGCCATGATGCCAATATTTTTGAAGACGAATTTGCTATGGTTCCTTATGTTAAACATGAGACCGTTGCTTTTGCGCCCATACTTGATAGTTCCTTTGATGAAAAGCATGATTGCAATGATGTTATTATAAATTCTATTGATGTCAATTGTGTTAATGATATGCAAAACCTCAAGTTTGGGGATGCTAGTTTTGGTATGACTACTATTTGTTGCAATGATCATGATTGGGGTGATTCTTCTTTTGATCTTGAAAATTTATTTAAACTCCATGATGAATATGAGATTGATAATAGTGTTTGCAATATTATTGAAAGTGGGTTTGGAAGAGTGTCAACTTTATATCCCACATATTTGGAGAATGTTCAATCTTATGAAATTTTTGATAAAAGTGGGTTTGGAGAGGTCATGACTTTAGTTAATGTTAATCCCACTATTTTGGAAGAGTGTCAACTTTGCATACATGTGGATCGTGTTAAGAATATGTTTTGTGATATCTATATTGTTGAATTTTCTTATGATCCTACATGTAATTATTATGAGAGAGGAAAATATGGTTGTAACAATTTTCATTTCACTAAATTTCCTCTCGTTATGTTGAGATTGCTATTGTTTCTTTCTTCTTCCTTGCATATGCTAGATCTTGCTTGTCTTGCTAATTTGTTTTCCTATAAAATGCCTATTCATAGGAAGTATGTTATACTTAGATGTGTTTGTCACGTGTTTCATGATGCTCTCTTTGCGCTTCAATTCTTGTCTTTCATGTGAGCATCATCGAAATCTCAATGCCTAGCTTAGGGCGTTAAACGATAGCGCTTGTTGGGAGACAACCCAATTTTATTTTTGTTTCTTGATTTTTGGTTCTGTTTAGTAATGAATAATTGATCTAGCCTCTGTTTACATGTGGTTTTTTGTTTTAATTAGTGTTTGTGCCAAGTAAAACCTATAGGATCTTCTTGGATAACAATTATTTGATCTTGCTGAAAAAGTCCAAAACTTTCTGCTCACGAAAACAATTGTTAAAAATCACCAGAACGTGATAAAATACTGATTCTAATTGCAGTAGATCAATAAACAAATTATCTAGGTCTTAATATTTTGGTAGAATTTTTGAGTGAAAGGAAGTTTTTGTTTGATGCAGATTACTACAGAGTGTTCTGTTTTTGACAGATTCTGTTTTTCGTGTGTTGTTTGCTTATTTTGATGAATCTATGGCTAGTATCGGGGGGTATGAACCATAGAGAAGTTGTAATACAGTAGGTTTAACACCAATATAAATAAATAATGAGTTAATTACAGTACCTTTAAGTGGTGGTTTGTTTTCTTTCGCTAACGGAGCTCATGTGATTTTCTGTTGAGTTTTGTGTTGTGAAGTTTTCAAGTTTTTGGGTAAAGATTTGATGGATTATGGAATAAGGAGTGGCAAGAGCCTAATATTGGGGATGACCAAGGCACTCCAAGTTAAAATTCAAGGACAACCAAAAGCCTAAGCTTGGGGATGCCCCAGAAGGCATCCCCTCTTCCGTCTTCATCCATCGGTATCTTTACTTGATGTTATATTTTTATTCACCAGATGATATGTGTTTTGCTTGGAGCGTCTTGTATGATTTGAGTCTTTGCTTTTTAGTTTACCACAATTATCCTTTCTGTACACACCTTTTGGGAGAGACACACATGAATCGGAATTTATTAGAATACTCTATGTGCTTCACTTATATCTTTTAGAGCACGGTGGTGGTTTTATTTTATAGAAATTATTGATCTCTCATGCTTCACTTATATTATTTTGAGGGTCCTTTAGAAGAGCATGGTAATTTGCTTTGGCTATAAAATTAGTCCTAATATGATAGGCATCCAAGATCGGTATAATAAAAACTTTCATAAAAAGTGCATTGAATACTATGAGAAGTTTGATACTTGATGATTGTTTTGAGATATGAAGGTGGTGATATTAAAGTTGTGCTAGTTGAGTAATTGTGAATTTGAGAAATACTTGTGTTGAGGTTTGCAAGTCCCGTAGCATGCACGTATGGTAAACGTTGTGTAACAAATTTGAAGCATGAGGTGTTATTTGATTGTCATCCTTATGAGTGGCGGTCGGGGACGAGCGATGGTATTTTCCTACCAATCTATCCCCCTAGGAGCATGCGCGTAATGCTTGGTTTTGATGACTTGTATAATTTTGCAATAATTATGTGAGTTCTTTGTGACTAATGTTGAGTCCATGGATTATACGCACTCTCACCTTTCCATCATTGCTAGCCTCTTCAGTGCCGTGCATTGCCCTTTCTCACCTTGAGAGTTGGTGCAAACTTCGTCGGTGCATCCAACCCCCGTGATATGATACGCTCTATCACACATAAACCTCCTTATATCTTCCTCAAAACAGCCACCATACCTACCTATTATGGCATTTCCATAGCCATTACGAGATATATTGCCATGCAACTTTCCACTGTTTCATTTATTATGACACGCTTTATCATTGTCATATTGCCTTGCATGTTCATATAGTTGACATCGTATTTGTGGCAAAGCCACCATGCATAATTTATCATACATGTCACTCTTGATTCATTGCCCATCCCGGTACACCGCCGGAGGCATTCATATAGAGTCATATTTTGTTCTAGTATCGAGTTGTAATCATTGAGGTGTAAATAAATAGAAGTGTGATGATCATCATTAATAGAGCATTGTCCCAAAAAAGAGAAAGGCCAAATAAAAAAAGGCCCCCAAAAAGAGAAGAAACAAAAAGGGACAATGCTACTATCCTTTTTTTCCACACTTGTGCTTCAAAGTAGCACCATGATCTTCATGATAGAGAGTCTCTTGTTTTGTCACTTTCATATACTAGTGGGAATTTTTCGTTATAGAACTTGGCTTGTATATTCCAACAATGGGCTTCCTCAAATGCCCTAGGTCTTCGTGAGCAAGCAAGTTGGATGCACACCCACTTAGTTTCTTTTGTTGAGCTTTCATACATTTATAGGTCTAGTGCATCCGTTGCATGGCAATCCCTACTCCTTGCATTGACATCAATTGATGGGCATCTCCCTAGCCCGTTGATTAGCCGCGTCAATGTGAGACTTTCTCCTTTTTTGTTTTCTCCACATAACCCCCATCATTATACTCTATTCCACCCATAGTGCTATATCCATGGCTCACGCTCATGTATTGCGTGAAAGTTGAAAAAAGTTTGAGATTACTAAAGTGTGAAACAATTGCTTGGCTTGTCATCGAGGTTGTGCATGATGAGAGCATTCTTGTGTGACGGAAATGGAGCATGACCAAACTATATGATTTTGTAGGGATGAACTTTCTTGGGCCATGTTATTTTGAGAAGACATAATTGCTTAGTTAGTATGCTTGAAGTATTATTATTTTATGTCAATATTAACCTGTTATCTTGAATCTTTCGGATCTGAACATTCATGCCACAATAAAGAAAGTTACATTGAGAATTATGCTAGGTAGCATTCCACATCAAAAATTTCTGTTTTTATCATTTACCTACTCGAGGATGAGCAGGAATTAAGCTTGCGGATGCTTGATACGTCTCCAACGTATCTATAATTTTTTATTGTTCCATGCTATTATATTATCGGTTTTGGATGTTTAATGGGCTTTATTATACATTTTTCTATTATTTTTGGGACTAACCTACTAACCCAAGGCCCAGTGCAAATTGCTGTTTTTTTGCCTATTTCAATGTTTTGCAGAAAAGGAATATCAAACGGAATGAAACCTTGGGGAGAGTGATTTTTGGAACAAATGCAATCCAGGAGACTTGGAGTTGACGTGAAGCAAGCAACAAGGAGGCCACGAGGCTGGGAGGCGCGCCCCCACCCTCGTGGGCCCCTCGTGTCTCCACTGACCGACTTCTTTCGCCTATATATACTCATATACCCCGAGAACATACGAGAGCACCATGAAACCCTATTTCCACTGACGCAACCTTCTGTACCCAAGAGATCCCATCCTGGGGGCTTTTTCGGCGCTCCGTCGGAGGGGGAATCGATCATGGAGGGCTTCTACATCAACACCATAGCCTCTCCGATGATGTGTGAGTAGTTTACCACAGACCTTCGGGTCCATAGTTATTAGCTAGATGGCCTCTTCTCTCTCTTTGGATCTCAATACAAAGTTATCCTCGATTCTCTTGGAGATCTATTCAATGTAATTCTTTTTGCAGTGTGTTTGTCGAGATCCGATGAATTGTGGGTTTATGATCAAGATTATCTATGAACAATATTTGAATCTTCTCTGAATTCTTTTATGTATGATTTGTTATCTTTGCAAGTCTCTTCGAATTATCATTTTGGTTTGGCCTACTAGATTGATCTTTCTTGCAATGGGAGAAGTGCTTAGCTTTGGGTTCAATCTTGTGTTGCTCAATCCTAGTGATAGTAGGGGAAACAACACGTATTGTATTGTTGCCATCGAGGATAAAAATATGGGTTTATATCATATTGCTTGAGTTTATCCCTCTACATCATGTCATCTTGCCTAATGCGTTACTCTGTTCTTATGAACTTAATACTCTAGATGCATGCTGGATAGCGGTCGATGTGTGGAGTAATAGTAGTAGATGTAGAATCGTTTCAGTCTACTTGTCGCGGACGTGATGCATATATACATGATCATCCCTAGATATTCTCATAACTATGCACTTTTCTATCAATTTCTCGACAGTAATTTGTTCACCCACCGTAATACTTATACTATTTTGAGAGAAGCCACTAGTGAAACCTATGGCCCCCGGGTCTACTTTCCATCATAGAAGTTTCCAATCTATTTTATTTTGCAATCTTTACTTTTAATCTTTATCATAAAAAAATACCAAAAATATTTATCTTATTATCACTATCAGATCTCACTTTTGCAAGTGGCTGTGAAGGGATTGACAACCCCTTTATCGCATTGGTTGCAACGTTCTTATTTGTTTGTGCAAGTACGAGGCGACTTGCGTGTGTCTCCAACTGGATTGATACCTTGGTTCTCAAAAACTAAGGGAAATACTTATGCTAGTTTGCTGCATCATCCTTTCCTCTTCAAGGGAAAAACCAACGCAATGCTCAAGAGGTAGCAAAAACCCTCAAATCAGCTCGAATAAAAATGAATTCATGGCAATTTCAGCCGGGTGATTAAAGGCGGCAGATGAACTGGGATAATAGATGAGATAATATCTCATTAAATTAATTACCTTGTTGTCCATGAGAAAGAATCCTCGGTACGACAGATTCCCCAACTGAGGGGGAGCTGGGTCGACCGCGAGCAGCGTCGAGAAAGTCGATGGCGGTAGGCGGCGGCAAGCGGAAGTGGCGAAATGCGGTTGTCTTTGCCTGCAGCCTGGCGGCGGCGGCAGGCTGTGACACTCCAAAAATATTCTTCTGGTTTTCTTAAAAAATTTTGCTGGAATTGAAGAAGGTCTTCTAAACCCTTCCAAAAATCTCTCTCAAAAACTTTTTCCCTCTAGCAAATATTTTATTCTTGCATCTCCTTCAACTCTGGTGTTTGGGTTTTAAAATTTTCTTCTGATTGCCCTCTTCTCAAAATTTCAAGAAAAATATTTGGAGTTTATTTTTCTTTCAAAAAGAAACTCTAGGAGTTTTGCACCTTCTCCAATGTTGAAATCCATTCATGATTTTGCCATGCACCACATGGTAAAATCTTCCCAAAAATATCTCCTTCCACTTTGGGCAATCCAAACATTTTGTCTCAACAAGCTCAACCATTTTCTGAATTTTATTTCATTTATTTCTCCTCCCAAATCTTTTCTGTCCATTATTTTGAGCCTAGGTGATTTGCAAAGCAAGTACCTAAATGCATTTGACTTTTGACCTCAAACCAACTCCCCTGGATATTCCTTGGTACCCACAACCTAGAACAATCAAGATCCACTCCTCTTCTGTTCAAAGATTTCAAATTATAGTCTCTGCAAGTTTGGACCAGATTTGTCAAATTTGGTGAAATTCATATCTTCTCTGCTCCAAAAATTTCACAATAATTCAGGAAGCCTCTAGATACAATGAGAGGCCTCTCCACCAAAAACCAGCTCAAGGAAAAATCCCTACATGCCTAAATCATTCTGTCGAACACCTTGCATGCACTATTACTGTTCATCTTGAGTTAAATTCAGATTTGCAGTGTCGTTCTCCGTCAGAGTTTCAGTCACATGCCCACAGTGCACTTGGCACGTTGCTCGCAGCCGAGCCTGCTTGTCCGGAGCTTCACACGCGTGCTTGGCGCGTTCCTGGCATCGGTGGCACCACAGCCCGCTGGCGGCGTGTCTTGCGGCGGCAGAACCACCGTAGCGGCCGACAGGGAGCAAAACTGCGGCATAACGCCGTTCGGCGCCGCCCAAGCCCGCTGGTAGCTCCACGTAGCCATTTCCTTGCCAGCACACGCATGCAGCACCGTCGCCATGGCCTGGCACGCGCAGAGCGTGTTCTCTGCCGCCGACGGGCCGTGCGGCCGTTCCGTCGAGGACAGGCCGTAACCTCGCCCACCTTGCTGAGTTGGACACTGAGATAGCACCAGTACTTCGTCTAGTCGATGCTCAAACCCCTAAGCCGACCGTGCAGCCACAGCGCCGCCGTAATCACCTCGCCGAAGAACCCCGTTCTCGGCAACCGCCTCGGCCGGCTATATATAGCACCCCCGAGCGCACTCTCGCCCCCGCACACCTCCACCACCTCACTAGTACTCGCCCAGCCCCTGGAAGGGCCTCGAGGGGATCTTCTTCCCCGACTCCGGCCACCTCGTTCCGCCTCAGCCTCCACCTCGATCCACTCCGGTGAGTTCGTCTCCGGCGCCCTAACCTCGTCAGCAACCCTCTCAGGCAACTAAGAGTCTAACCCCCACTCCAATTTGATCTTCACAGCTCTCTCCGACGAGGTCCACGACTGCCCGAACCGCCGTCCGCCGGAGCAAGGGCCGCCGTCGACACAGTGCTCGCCGGCGACCACTTCCACCTCCCACAGACGCGGAAGGACGTGCTGATCACGAAGGTACCGTCCGATCACTCTGCCTCGCCGTGGATCGCCGCCGGCGACCACCGCACCTCTCGGCGCCGTCGCGCCCTGTTTCCCTCTTTTAAATTTTCAAACCTGGCAGGTGGGGCCCGCCTGTCAGCCTCTCAGTCGTTTCTTTTAAACGAACCGTTTTCTGGACTTTTCTGCAAAGCCCCCTGGAAGTTTTCTTTTTCATTACAGAGAGGTCCCTGGACCAAAACCCTTATATCTTTTAAAAAGAAAAGTATTTTTGTTTGATTCTTTTTCTGTCCTCTTCAAAATTTTGTATAGTTTTTTATCATATTTATTTGAAAAATATTTGGATTAACTTTATGTACCCCACGGTATTTATGTTAGCGCGTGTGTTTTGTGTACCGTAGATACAGAAGGAGGTGACGAACTGAACTTCGCCGAGCTAGACCCCGACTACTCCGAACCAGGCAAGCAATGTTTGAACTTTTGATATGATGAGTGTTTGGGCATGTTTGCATTATTTTTGTATGATGGCACGTTCATGAGCATTTCGATGCTAGTTTATCTCGTAAGGGTTGAGGCAAATGAGCTCGGTAAATCCATGAGTTGTTGGAAACTTGTTGCATGGCCATGAGTTGGCATGAGTATGGGTAAGATGGCAGTGTTGTAGCATGCCAGGCTTATGCCAGATCGTTGACCCCGTGTCAACACAAATCAGTCAGATTCCGGTCCGTCTACCCTTTCATACCACCACCTGTTTCCCGCAAGGGATACGGCTTAGTAAGTTGCAAACCACTTCCTGGTACACACCAAACAGAGAGGCCGGGATGAAGGTTCCATGGCCCTGGATTAAAGCCTTTCATCCGGTCAGGGGGCATGGGTGTTTCCGGTTGGGACCGAGAGGGGGGCACCCCTTAGAGCGCGCGTAAATAAATTTGATCCCATGCTATTCGAGATTGTGATCTCCCCGTCTCAAAGTTTTTCTTAAACACTGTCTAGGGTGATTCCTAGCAACGTGAGGTATGATGGGTGTGTACTAGCTAGTTGTGTTTCCTCCGAAATACCGTAAACGGAACTAGTCCTTCGTGACTACGGAAATCCGTTGGCTGTGGACAATTTTGGTACAAACTCTGCAGAGTCAAAATTCTTAAATTCATCTGATTCATGTCCGAGTACCGTGTTCACCTTATCTTGTCAAATATCAGTCTCGGTGATGAAACTCCCGATAACCATATGAGGGTTATATGTTTATTTCTGTGAATGGACTAACCCGCTTATGGTCTTGTGATGAATATTTTCCGTGAGCACCATATCTTGTCGATTATGAATAATGAATTATATGCCCTTTACGTGATGTCGCTCGGACGTCCGGCTGCATTGTTATTATTTACTTTTATTATAAGCCCTTTACGTGATGTCGCTCAGACGTCCGATCATGACATTGGTCTTATTTACTTTTATTATAAGCCCTTTACGTGATGTCGCTCAGACGTCCGATCGCTGCATTGTTATTATTTACTTTTATTATAAGCCCTTTACGTGATGTCGCTCAGACGTCCGGATCGTGGCATTGTTATTATTTACTTTTATTATAAGCCCTTTACGTGATGTCGCTCAGACGTCCGATCATGACATTGTTATTATTTACTTTTATTATATGCCCTTTACGTGATGTCGCCAGACGTCCGATCGCGGCATTGTTATTATTTACTTTTATTATAAGCCCTTTACGTGATGTCGCTCCGACGTCCATTGCGGCTGCACGCATGTATTTTCTTTCAATATAAGACCTTTATGAGGTGTCGCTTAGACGCCTCGATCGTGGCATGCTTTACTTATTTGTTCACCCTTCGAGGCGTCGCTTCAGACACCCGATCGGTTTTGAGTTTATCTTCTTTGGGTTTTCGAGCGGACTACCGCTGATCCCCTTTTTACTTACTTGTGTTACTGATTTGATAACACATTGTTCTAAATTAATCATGTCACATTCATGCATTCATTTGTTATATCTTTTGTTCGAACTGTCTTGCGAGTATTTTCAAAGTACTCACCGGCTTGTTGATTTGGCGAGATCTTGTGAAAGCGATCTCATGGATGAAGAGTTCGATAGCGAGTCCGACGCCTAGAGGAATCCCAGTCAGTCTCGTGCGACCCCTGGATTAGTCATTGTGATATATCCGCTTCCGCTACCCAAATAAATTCATCGAGCCTCACCTCGACGCTCGATGAGCCGCCAGTGTAGTAGTCTTATTGACCCCCCACTGTGTTATTCCACCAACCACTCATATCTCGAGTCAGTAGTATTTCCACCCAACACCATTGTGTCATATCCGCCAACCTGTATAATTATCGGCGTGTTTGTAATAATTGGTTGGGCATCTTGATCCGACACTGTAATATTGTAATGCTACTGGCTTATTGTATCAAAGTTTTGTCTACCGGTATGGAGGATTTTCCTCATATTGGACTTCATAGGTCGGTTGTTCAATAAATATTTTTATTGAAAGACCGGTCGTGACAAGCTTGGTACCAGAGCCAGGCTGACTGTAGGAAGCCACTAGGTGCGAACGCTAATCGGTTATTAGCAAGATAGAGCTATTTATTATTTTTACAAATGTAGTCAATTTCTGACAGTCAGTGTAAATTTATGATTTGACTACTCAGGATTTTTGCCTACTTTTGTAGATGGCTGGCAACGACTGCGAGTCGCAGATGTTCGCCAACATGCCCGATGGGTTCATCAAGCTTCTCTCCTTCATCGTCCAAGTCGCGATAGGGCCAGCTGTGCGCCCAGTCTTCTCACTCTCTCAGCACAAGATCATTGACCGTCTAACCATGCACCAAGCCGCAGTGCAATTCAAGGGAGGGCGAGTTGAGCGTTACCGGTTCATGGGGAGAGCCATGCCCACAGAGAAGCATGCACTGCAGATGGCAGCCCGTGAGGCGATAGCTCGTCTCAGGGATATCCTTCCTCCGATGAAGACTCGTCATTACCGCTACCTGCCATGTCATGTACCATATACCCGCCACTACGTGTTCTCTTGCCCCAGAGGAGAACGGGACGAAGCTTTTGAGATGCTCATCGAGTATCTACGGGCTTTGGAGGCAGCCTTCGACAACACGGTGGGCGACTTTGTAGCTGCCGCATGGACTCGATCCATGGTCTGTGCCGCCAACAGGAGGGAGCTCCTGCGCGCCCGCACCGCCAGCGACTTCGGCCTCGTCATCAGCATCATTTGCTCCTACTGCTCTCACCACCACTCGTCGCCTGCCTACCACGGAGGAGTTCAACCATGTCATTGCGCCTACTCCGGTTCGTTCTGCACCACCCCTCGTGCCCGCTCATGTTCGAGTTGTCCCACACAGGGCACCCGCTCCACCAACTCAGCGCAGCACCTCACGTCTGGAGCCTATCTCCGAGGAGGAGGTTGAGTCCCCAGCCTCACTACGCCTCACCCTTGGCAGGCCAAGGGAAATCCTTACCATCTCCGACTAAGTACGCTTAGCCGCCATGCGATGTACCGATTTGTACCATATGTTTATATGTACATAGGCTGTGAGAAGTAGCTTGTTTGCGCATCATGTAGGATCCGGAGGAGTGCACTAGACTAAATAACATGTCAGGATTATGTACGCATATCCTGAGTGATGTATTGTATGATTACTGCTTGCGTGTAAGATATGTAATGGACAATCCTTCTCCGCGCGCAAACGTTTACTCTCTTGAAAAATCTTGGAGCATTTGCGATTTTTTCTGTCTTCTTGAATTTATTGATTTTTGCGGCTCAATTTCTTATGAGTGTTTTAAAATATATCCCCAGAGTGAACTATGTCTCGCCCTTGGACGCGCTTCATGCTGACTCCGACAGAGGAAAATTATGGCACACCCCCAGGCAACAATTTCACACAGGGGCAGACTAGTCAACAGGACAGTGAAACGGCACTTTCCCAAATGTGTCGTCTTTATGAACAAAGTCAGCAGCAACATCAGGAAATAATGAACCAAGTCATCAATATGGGGAATCACCATGGACAGTATCAACAGCAATCAAAGTTATCTGAGCTACAGAAGACACGTCCCCAAACATTTTCTCTGTGACAAACCTCTTGAAGCCGAGGGTGGCTTGAGACATGGAAAGAAAGTTAATTATTGCCCGGTGTTCAGATCTTGAGAAAGTGCTATATGCTCGCACTATCTCCTTTGGAGCAGCCCGCATCGTGGTGGGAAAATTTCCTACACATGCACCCCAACGAAAATAATATAACATGGGAGGAATTTAGAGAAGGTTTTCGTGGGGCACATATTCCTAAGAGTCTTATGAAGATCAAAAAGAGAGAATTTGATGATCTCAAGCAAAGGACAATGACGGTGTCAGAATACAACAGTCAGTTTACTCTGCTGTCTCGCCACGCCAACCGAGAGCGTATGTCGGAAAACAAAAGATGGAGAAATTCCTAGACGATCGGACAGCCCGGCTTAAATGCCAATTGGTCGTACACACCTTTCCAGATTTTAATACGGCTGGTGGATAAGGCCATTACCTTGGAAAATGAGAGACGCATCTTAGAAGATTTCCATAAGCGGAAGAGGGACCAGACTAATCACGCCGCAACCACCGCAGCAAGATAGATGTTCAGAAAAACTGGACACCCAAGCCCACGACAAGCGTCTCACGCCCAATCAAGAATTTCCATGCAAGGGACAAGGAGTTCACATACCGCCCAGGCGTTACTTGTTACGCTTGTGGAGAAGAAGGGCACTATGCCAAGCAGTGCCCCAAGCCAAGGAACTCGACCCCAAAGCCGAACAATGGAGGCAATAATTCGCACCAAAGCGCAACAATTTCAACCCAAATAACAACCACAGGAAGGGTCATCTGAACCACGTGACCAAAGAGGAAGCACAAAATGCCCCGGATATCGTACTGCAGTGCGTTTCACCTGTCAACACAATACCTGCCATGGTTTTGTTTGATTCGAGCTTCTCACTCATTCGTTTGAAAAGTTTTGCTTTGCAAAATATTTTTCGATGCTTCCCTTGGAAAAATCTATGATCGTCAAGTCCCACGGAATTAAGCAAGTTACCCGAATTATTGCCGGTGTGGTTATCGAGTTTGAAGGGTTAAAGTTTCACGCAAATCTTATCGTGTTGGAAAATAAAGGACTGGATGTCATCTTAGGGATGGATTGGTTAACCACCAACAAAGGTTTTATTGACTGCTTCAACAGGACCGTAATTCTCACCCATCACCACGGGAAGACCATAAAAGTTTCAGCCAAGGAAAGAAAAATATCCGGCAACCGAGATTGAACAAGGTGGATATTTCAGAATTGAGCAAGGTTCGATGGTGTGTGAATTTCCAGATGTATTTCTCGAAGAGCTACCGGGCATGCCACGGATCGAGAGATAGAATTCAGCATTGAGCTAGCACCCGGAACCGCTCCCATATACAAGAAACCATACAGAATGGCACCATCCGAATTGGTAGAACTGAAGAAGCAAATAAAGGAATTGTTGGAAAAAGGGTATATACGAGCCAGTTCCTCACCTTGGAGTTCACCAATTTTGTTTGCCAAAAAGAAGGATGGAACACTGAGATTGTGCATAGACTATCGAGCGCTAAACATAGTCACAATCAAGAACAAATATCCGATGCCACGAATAAATGATTTATTCGATCAACTCGCTTCGTGCCAAGGTGTTCTCAAAGATTGACTTAAGGTCGGGATACCATCAACTGAAAGTGCGAACCGAAGATATTCCCAAGACAGCTTTCACCTCCAGATACGGATTGTATGAGTTCACCATAATGCCATTCGGACTAACAAACGCCCCCGCATATTTTGTTCACCTCATGAACAAAGTATTCATGAAGTTTATGGATAAGTTTGTTGTGGTATTTATCGATGATATTCTGGTATACTCCAAAACACCAGAAGAGCACGTTGAACATCTCCGAATTGTACTAGGAGAACTCAGGAAACATCAATTGTACGCTAAATTCAGCAAGTGTGAATTTTGGCTAAGGCAAGTAGGTTTTACGGGCCCGCGTCTTGACCCAAGAAAGTATCGCCGTAGACCCAGAAAAAGTCAAGGCAGTACTTGGCTGGAAGCCACCAGCCAGCGTGACGGACGTACGAAGTTTCTTGGGAATGGCAGGATACTACCAGAGATTTATTGAAGGATTCTCCACCATAGCAAAGCCAATGACGCAACTACTCAAGAAAGAAAGGAAGTTTGAATGGACGGAAGCTTGCGAGAAAAGTTTCCAAGGACTGAAGAGGAAATCGACGACAAGACACCGATTACTAATTGTGCACGATATACACAAAAATTTGAGGTATTCTGTGACGCATCTCGAAAGGGCCTCGGGTGCGTATTAATGCAAGAAGGCAAGGTTGTCGCATATGTTTCCGGACAACTTCGCAAGCATGAGGAAAATTATCCTACTCATGACACGGAATTAGCGGCGATTATTCATGCACTCAAGGAATGGAGACACTTCTTACTTGGTAATCGTTGTGAAATATACACAGACCACAAAAGCCTCAAGTATATTTTCACACAACCAGAACTCAATTTGCGGCAGCGACGCTGGTTGGAATTAGTAAAGGATTATGATGTTGGAATCCACTACCACCCAGGCAAAGCAAATGTTGTAGCAGATGCTCTGAGTCAGAACCCCAGTCCGAACAACGACAGCATGCCAAACTTGAGACCTGAATTCCAGCAGGAATTCGTAAAGCTCAATCTGATGGTGGTCACCGAAGGCAGTGTGTCGAACTTAGAGTTACAGCCTACCCTAATAGAGAAGGTTAAAGAGGCTCAACGTGGACACCCCAGCATTGAAGGCATAAAACGGAAGATGAATTTGGGCAAGGCCTCAGAATTCGTTATCGATGAGCAAGGAATATTGTGGTACGAGAATAGACTTTGCGTACCAAATGTCATGATCCATGACCTTAAACAACAAATCCTGGCTGAAGGCCACACCGCTTCGTATTCAATCCATCCTGGCGGAACAAAAATGTACAAAGATCTTGAAACATTTTGGTGGCATGGTATAAAAGAGACATAGCCACGTTTATTGCATGTTGTGACTCTTGTGAACGCATCAAGGCGAACACTAGAAACCGGCCGGCTATTGCAACCAAATAAGATACCCGAGTGGAAATGGGGCCGAGATTGGAATGGATTTTATTGTTGGACTACCTCGGTCACGACACGGACATGATGCCATATGGGTCATCACTGATAGACTGACTAAGGTAGCACACTTCATCCCCGTGAAGACAACCCACACCACTCAGAAGCTTGCTAGGCTCTACCTTTCCCATATCGTTTGCTTACATGGAGTCCCAAAGAAAATAATCTCGGACAGAGGCACTCAATTTGTCTCCCGATTTTGGGATCACTTACAACAAGCTCTGGGAACTCAGTTTGCATTCAGTACCGCATACCATCCCCAGACAGATGGGCAGACTGAGCGAGTAAACCAGATCCTAGAAGATATGCTGAGAGCATGTGTCCTCACCTATGGGACCAGTTGGGAAGAGAGCTTACCATACGCAGAATTCGCATATAACAACAGTTATCAGTCCAGCCTACAAATGGCACCATTTGAAGCTCTGTACGGGCGAAGATGTCGTACCCCGCTAAATTGGTCGGAAACCGGAGACATCCATATCTTCGGCCCAGACCTGCTCAAAGAGGCTGAAGATAAGGTCAAGGTGATTAAGGACCGACTCAAGACAGCCCAAAGTCGACGGAAGAGTTACTACGATCAGAAGCATCGTGGAGTCAATTTTGAACCCGGTGAATTTGTGTACCTACGAGTATCCCCTATGAGAGGCCTGCATCGATTCAAGATAAAAGGGAAGCTAGCACCAAGATTCATCGGACCATTCTGCATAGTGGCACGAAGAGGCACGGTGGCCTACCAGCTCGACTTACCCGAAGAATTATCCGACATCCACGACGTATTCCACGTCTCCCAATTGAGGAAGTGCGTAAGCAACCCAGAGAAACAAGTACCCCATAAAAACATTGACGTGCAGCGGACCTTACATATCGGGAGCATCCGATAAAAATCTTGGAAGAGTCTGAAAGGAGAACCCGACAGAAAACCATCAAGTTCTTCAAAGTTCAGTGGAGCAACCACACCGAAAGTGAAGCCACTTGGGCAAGAGAGGATTTCCTTCGCACAGAGCACCCACAATTATTTGAGGATCAGCTGGAATCTCGGGGACGAGATTTTTCCTAAGGGGGTAGGTGTTGTGACACTCCAAAAATATTCTTCTGGTTTGCTTCAAATTTTTTGTTGGAATTGAAGAAGGTCTTCTAAACCCTTCCAAAATCTCTCTCAAAACTTTTTCCCTCTAGCAAATATTTTATTCTTGCATCTCCTTCAACTATGGTGTTTGGGTTTTAAAATTTTCTTCTGATTGCCCTCTTCTCAAAATTTCAAGAAAAATCTTGGAGTTTATTTTTCTTTCAAAAGAAACTCTAGGAGTTGTGCACCTTCTCCAATGTTGAAATCCATTCATGATTTTGCCATGCACCACATGGTAAAATCTTCCCAGAAATCTCTCCTTCCACTTTGGGCAATCCAAACATTCTGTCTCAACAAGATCAACCATTTTCTGAATTTTATTTCATTTATTTCTCCTCCCAAATCTTTTCTGTCCATTATTTTGAGCCTAGGTGATTTGCAAAGCAAGTACCTAAATGCATTTGAGTTTTGACCTCAAACCAACTCCCCTGGATATTCCTTGGTACCCACAACCTAGAACAATCAAGATCCACTCCTCTTACATTCAAAGATTTCAAATTATAGTCTCTGCAAGTTTGGACCAGATTTGTCAAATTTGGTGAAATTCATATCTTCTCTGCTCCAAAAATTTCACAATAATTCAGGCAGCCTCTAGATGCAATGAGAGGCCTCTCCACCAAAAACCAGCTCAAGGAAAAATCCCTACATGCACCATTAATGTTCATCTTGATTAAATTCAGATTTGCGATGTCGTTCTCCGTCGAGTTTCAGTCACATGCCCACAAAGGCACTTGGCACGTTGCTCGCAGCCCTAGCTCGCTTGTCCGGAGCTTCACACGCGTTCTTGGCGTGTTCCTAGCGTCGGTGGCACCCTGGCCCGCTTGCGCCGGCGTGTCTTGCGGCGGCAGAACCACCATAGCGGCCGACAAGGAGCAAAACTGCGGCATAACGCCGTTCGGCGCCGCCCAAGCCTCCTGGTAGCTCCGCGTAGCCATTTCCTTGCCAGCACACGCATGCAGCACCGTCGTCGTGGCCTGGCACGCGCAGAGCGCATTCTCTGCCACCGACGGGCCGTGCGGCCGTTCCGTCGAGGACAGGCCGTAACCTCGCCCACCTTGCTGAGTTGGACACTGAGATAGCACCGATTGCGCCGTCTAGTCGATGCTCAAACCCCTAAGCCGACCGTGCAGCCACAGCGCGCCCGTAATCACCTCGCCGGAGAACCCGTTCTCGGCAACCGCCTCGGGCGGCTATATAGCACCCCGGCGCTCTCGCCCCCGCACACCTCCGCCACCTCACTAGTACTCGCCCAGCCCCTGGAAGGGCCTCGAGGGGCTCTTCTTCCCCGACTCCGGCCACCTCGTTCCGCCTCGGCCTCAACCTCGATCCACTCCGGTGAGGTCGTCTCCGGCGCCCTAACCTCGTCAGCAACCCTCTCGGGCAACTAAGAGTCTAACCCCCACTCCAATTTGATCTTCACAGCTCTCTCCGACGAGGTCCACGACTGCCCGAACCGCCATCCGTCGAAGCAAGGGACGCCGTTGACACAGTGCTCGCTGGCGACCACTTCCACCTCCCACAGACGCGGAAGGACGTGCTGATCACGAAGGTACCGTCCGATCACTCTGCCTCGCCGTGGATCGCCGCGGGCGACCACCGCACCTCTCGGTATTGTCGCGCCTGTTTCCCTCTTTTAAATTTTCAAACCCGACAGGTGGAGCCCTCCTGTCAGCCTCTCGATCGTTTCTTTTAAGCGAACCGTTTCTGGACTTTTCTCGCAAAGCCCCACGGAAGTTTTCTGTTTCATTACGAGAGGTCCCTGGACCAAAACCCTTATATCTTTTAAACAGAAAAGTATTTTTGTTTGATTCTTTTTCTGTCCTCTTCAAAATTTTGTCTAGTTTTTTATCATATTTATTTGAAAAATATTTGGATTAGCTTTCTGTACCCCACGGTATTTATGTTAGCGCGTGTGTTTTGTGTACCGTAGATACCGAAGGAGGTGACGGAACCGCGAACTTCACCGAGCTAGACCCCGACTACTCCGAACCATGAAAGCAATGTTTGAACTTTTGATATGATGAGTGTTTGGGAAAGTTTGCATTATTTTTGTATCATGGCACGTTCATGAGAATTTTGATGCTAGTTTATCTCGTAAGGGTTGAGGCAAATGAGCTCGGTAAATCCATGAGTTGTTGGAAACTTGTTGCATGGCCATGAGTTGGCATGAGTATGGGTAAGAGGGCAGTGTTGTAGCATGCCAGGCTTATGCGGATCGTTGACCCGTGTCAACACAAATCGATCAAATTCTGGTCCGTCTCCCCTTCGTACTACCACCTGTTTCCCGCAAGGGATATGGCTTAGCAAGTTGCAAACCACTTTCCTGGTACACACCGAATCGAGAGGCCGGGATGAGGGTTCCATGGCCCTGGATTAAAGCCTTTCATCCGGTCAGGGGGCATGCGTGTTTTCGGTTGGGACCGAGAGGGGGGCACCCCTTAGAGCGCGCGTAAATAAATTTGATCCCATGCTATTCGAGATTGTGATCTCCCCGTCTCAAAGTTTTTCTTAAACACTGTCTAGGGTGATTCCTAGCAACGTGAGGTATGATGGGTGTGTACTAGCTAGTTGTGTTTCCTCCGAAATACCGTAAACGGAACTAGTCCTTCGTGACTCTGAAATCCGTTGGCTGTGGACAATTTTGGTACAAACTCTGCAGTCAAAATTCTTAAATTCATCGATTCATGTCCAGTACCGTGTTCACCTTATCTTGTCAAATATCAGTCTCGGTGACAGAAACTCCTGATAACCATATGAGGGTTATATGTTTATTTCCTGTGAATGGACTAACCCGCTTATGGTCTTGTGATGAATATTTTCCGTGAGCACCATATCTTGTCAGTTATGAATAATGAATTATATGCCCTTTCTGTGATGTCGCTCAGACGTCCGGCTGCGGCATTTTTATTATTTACTTTTATTATAAGCCCTTTCTGTGATGTCGCTCAGACGTCCGACTGCGGCATTGTTATTATTTACTTTTATTATAAGCCCTTTCTGTGATGTCGCTCAGACGTCCGACTGCGGCATTGTTATTATTTACTTTTATTATAGGCCCTTTCTGTGATGTCGCTCAGACGTCCGACTGTGGCATTGTTATTATTTACTTTTATTATAAGCCCTTTCTGTGATGTCGCTCAGACGTCCGACTGCGGCATTGTTATTATTTACTTTTATTATATGCCCTTTCTGTGATGTCGCTCAGACGTCCGACTGCGGCATTGTTATTATTTACTTTTATTGTAAGCCCTTTCTATGATGTCGCTCTGACGTCCGACTGCGGCACGCATGTATTTTCTTTCAATATAATCCCTTTATGAGGTGTCGCTTAGACGCCCGACTGTGGCATGCTTTACTTATTTGTTCACCCTTCGAGGCGTCGCTTCAGACACCCGATCGGTTTTGAGTTTATCTTCTTTGGGTTTTCGAGCGGACTACCGCCGATCCCCATTTTACTTACTTGTGTTACTGATTTGATAGCACATTGTTCTAAATTAATCATGTCACATTCATGCATTCATTTGTTATATATTTTGTTCGAACTGTCTTGCGAGTACTTTCAAAGTACTCACCTGGCTTGTTGATTTGGCGAGATCTTGTGAAGGCGATCTCATGGATGAAGAGTTCGATAGCGAGTCCGACGCCTAGAGGAATCTCAGTCAGTCTCGTGCGACCCCTGGATTAGTCATTGTGATATATCCGCTTCCGCTACCCAAATAAATTCATCGAGCCTCACCTCGACGCTGATGAGCCGCCAGTGTAGTAGTCTTATTGACCCCCCCACTGTGTTATTCCACCAACCACTCATATCTCGAGTCAGTAGTATTTCCACCCGCACCATTGTGTCATATCCGCCAACCTGTATAATTATCGGCGTGTTTGTAATAATTGGTTGGGCATCTTCAGTCCGACACTGTAATATTGTAATGCTACTGGCTTATTGTATCAAAGTTTTGTCTACCGGTATGGAGGATTTTCCTCATATTGGACTTCATAGGTCGGTTGTTCAATAAATATTTTTATTGAAAGACCGGTCGTGACACAGGCGGCGAGCTAAGTGGTTACCGCCGCGATAGGCGGTGCCATGCATAGACGCAGAGGAGCTTGTGCAGATGGTGAGGGTTTTATTTTTTCTTTTTTGAATTAGGTGGTGAGAGTTTTCTGTCCAACAAAGAATTTCGGAGGCAACGGTTTTCTAGAGCCAGCGGTGTGTGATTGACGCAATAGGCAAAATGAAAGCCATTGCACACGGTTCCAATTTTGGGAACCGTGTGTGATTGATGTACTACCTCCGTCCTGGTTTATTTATCCCCTTTTTAATTTGTACCAAATTTTGACCAAATATTTAACTAAGAAATTTTTATGCATGTCACAAAAAATTATATCATTGAACACTATGTTCAAATATGCATCCAACGATATAATTTTTGCTGACCTGCACTAACATTTTCTCAGTTTAATCTTTGTACAAAATTTAACACAAATTACAAAGGGGACCAATAAACTCAGACGGAGGTAGATTCCATCAACGAACTGATTGCATCCATATCCCACATTTAGACATAAGTAAACATAGATTAAACATACTCAGACATAGATAATAAGCATACACAGGCATAGTTCAACCCTCATTAAGCATACTCAAGCGTACATAGTTCGATCCCACATCTCATCTCACAGGCCGGCACGGTCCTGAAGCTTCTCCAGGTACTCGGCGTACGCGTTGTGCGCCACCCTACGAGAATACTTCTGCTTGAAGGAGCCAACGGCCCATCCTCTTGCATGCACCAGAACACTTAGATACGCGTCATGAAGCTTGTGGTTGCAAAATGGGCATCGATAGCCGCCGTTCCAGGTCCTATCGCTGTTATGCTTACCCGCATAAAGCTCCCTCAGGATTTGCCTCTTGTACCTCCTCTGGCCATCTTTATCCTCGCTGTCCACATTGTCAGACAACACCTATACAAATAGTAAAACAAATTTGGCATCAAATCAATGTTTACATGCCGTGAAGTAGGATTAGGATTCTATGGCTATTTATTTATACATATCTAGAGATTATGGTTCGATTTTTAAGCACAGTCGTCTATGTACAGAACAATCTTGAAGGAAATAGTGGCACAAACATATGTAGGTCATTCAAAATCAATTGTCAAGTCCTGGCTAGGAATTATTAGGACGAACACTAACCCTAGTCGGATTACTAGCAGAAATCATTTGCATAGATGAAACAACTAATCACTTATCACTTGTACCATTCAAACAATCAATACACTACACGAATCTAACGAAACTTACTCAAATTTCATGGATTGGGATAACATAACCATATGATTTCTATTCCAAAAAGGGGGAGGCAGGAGTAATCAGAGAAACCCTAGGATCTATTTGACACATAAATGGGTATAGATGACTAACCAGTTGTCCATCGTCATCGGAGTCGTCGCCGGAGCCGTCCTCGGAGTCGTCGTCGGGGTCGTCGCCCGAGTCGTCACCAGAGTCGGTTTGGAACTCCACCTCCGGCTGTGGAAGCTCGACGATGTTAGGGTGCAGCGATAACTCATTGGCGATGACGTCAACCTCTGTCTCCATCTCCATGCCGTGCTCCGGTGCTTCAGCAGCCCCGGCGTCGCCACTCCCTCCGATGGGGCGCTTCGGCGGCATCCTCATACACTGACGGCTTTGAGGACGGAGAGCGGAGAGGGGATTGTGTGTATGGCGAGGATGGGGGGTGCGGTGATATAGGGGATGGTTTGTAGCCTTCTTCAATAAATAAGAGTGTCGAACCCAACAAGGAGCTAAAGGCAGAACAAATATTCCCTCAAGTTCTATCGACCACCGATACAACTCTACGCGCACTTGACGTTTGCTTTACCTAGAACAAGTATGAAACTATTTTGCAAGAATAAAACTACGAGTACTTTGCGAGAATAAAACTATGAATAAATTGCGAGGTAATAAAAGTAGATAGCTTTTGTCAACAAGAAGTCATTTGTCCCTAGGCAATTGATAACAAGTACTAGTAATCATTCTTGCAATTTTATATGAGGGAGAGGCTTGAGCTAACATACTTTCTCTACTTGGATCATATGCACTTATGATTGGACCCCTAGCAAGCATCCGCAACTACTAAAGATCATTAAGGTCATGAAACCCAACCATAGCATTAAGTATCAAGTCCTCTTTACTCCCATCGCCATACCCCACTTACTCGGGTTTAAGCTTCTGTCACTCTCGCAACCCACCATAAGCGAACCATTCACATATTGCAACACCTTACAGCGAGGGCCCCTCACATTTGCGTGAGAACGGAGGGCACCATAGGACAACACCATAAATAAAATATACAATCATACCAACCAAGATCACGATTAACCCACAGGACAAAACGGATCTACTAAAACATCATAGGATAGCCAAATATCATTGGGAAATAATATATGGAGTTGAGCACCATGTTTAAGTAGAGATTACAACGAAGAGAAGGGGTTTTGCACCGCTGCGTAGAGGGGGAGAAAGTTGGTGTTGACGGTAGCAAGATTGTTGATGTAGATCGCCGTCACGATCCTAGCCCCGGTGGCACTCCGGCGCCACCGGGAGAGAGCCCCCCTTCTTCTTCTTCTTCCTTGGCCTCCCCCTTAGATGGGAGGAGAGTTCCCCCACTGGTCCATGGCCTCCATGGCAGTGGAGGGGCGGGAGCCCCTCCGAGATTGGATCTCCCTCTCTGTTCTCTTCTGTTTCACGTTCCCAGATCAGGCCGAAAACCGTTTCTTATATTCCGGGAGATCCGTAACTCCGATTGCGCTGAGATTTTAACATGATTTTTTTCCGGATATACCTTGGGCCTGGGGCGCGCCCTGGTGTCTTGTGGGCTGTGTGGTCCTCTATTTGTGGTGATTCCAGCTCCCAAAAATCACATATATTCCGAAATAATTGTCCGTAAAATTTTATTGCATTTGAACTTCGTTTGATATGGATTTCTTGCGATACAAAAAACATGCAAAAACAGGAACTGGCACTTGGCACTGGATCAATAGGTTAGTCCAATAAATCATATAAAAAGTTGCCAAAAATATGTGAAAGTTGTATAATATTGGCATGAAACAATCAAAAATTATAGATACGATGGAGACGTATCACTGGTATTCGTCGGTGCTATACAAACGGTTTTTAACCCCTTTCCACGACAGCATCTGGGACCGTCGCCAAGTGAGTGTGTGCGATAGGGTGTCCTTCCCACACGACCCAGAAACCGTCAGGGATATGGAGCAGTGATCGAGAGGCCTTCAAAATGTAATCGTGTGTGATGCAGCACACACTAAATTCTTTCGCACGTGTGGTATCGGTGATTAAACGTTTCTAATGACGCAGTGAAACCATACGGTCTGTCGTAATGAACCGTTTGGGAAACATTTGAAGGAAATATGCCCTGGAGGCAATAATAAAGTTGTTATTTATATTTCCTTATATCATGATAAATGTTTATTATTCATGCAAGAATTGTATTAACCGGAAACTTAGTACATGTGTGAATACATAGACAAAACAGAGTGTCCCTAGCATGCCTCTACTTGACTAGCTCGTTAATCGAAGATGGTTATGTTTCCTGACCATAGACATGTGCTTTCATTTGATGAATGGGATCACATCATTAGAGACTGATGTGATGGACAAGACCCATACGTTAGCTTAGAATAATGATAGTTTAGTTTTATAGATATTGCTTTCATCATGACTTATACATGTTCCTCGGACTATGAGATTACACAACTCCCGAATACCGGAGGAACACCTTATGTGCTATCAAGCGTCACAGCGTAATCGGGTGATCATAAAGATGCTCTCTGGTGTCTCCGATGGTGTTTGTTGAGTTGGCATAGATCGAGATTAGGATTTGTCACTCCATTATATCGAGAGGTATCTACGGGCCCTCTCGGTAATGCACATCACTATAAGCCTTGCAAGCAATGTGACTAATAAGTTAGTTGCGGGATGATGCATTCTGAGCGAGTAAAGAGACTTGCCGGTAACGAGATTGAACTAGGTATGGTGATACCAACAATTGAATCTCGGGCAAGTAACATACCGATGACGAAGGGAACAACGTATGTTGTTATGCGATTTGACCGTTAAAGATCTTCATAGAATACGTAGGAGCCAATATGAGCATCCAGGTTCCGCTATTGGTTATTGACCAGAGATGTGTCTCGGTCATGTCTACATAGTTCTCGAACCCATAGGGTCCGCACGCTTAACGTTCGATGACGATTTGTATTATGAGTTTATGTGATTTGACGACCGAAGGTTGTTCGGAGTCCCGGATGAGATCACGGACGTGACGAGGAGTCTCAAAATGGTCAAGGCATAAATATTCATATATTGGAAGGTTATACTCGGACACCGGAATTGTTCGGGTCATTTCAGATAAGTTTTGGAGTACCGGGGGTTACCGAAACCCCCCTGCTACCTCTTGAGCATGCGTTGGTTTTCCCTTGAAGAGGAAAGGGTGATGTAGCAAAGTAGCGTAAGTATTTCCCTCAGTTTTTGAGAACCAAGGTATCAATCCAGTAGGAGGCCACACGCAAGTCCCTCGTATCTACACAAACAAATAAGCACCTTGCAACCAACGCGATAAAGGGGTTGTCAATCCCTTCATGGCCACTTGCAAAAGTGAGATCTGATAGAGATGATAAGATAATATTTTTGGTATTTTTATGATAAAGAGTGAAAGTAAAGATTGCAAAATAAAAGGCGACAGAAATAGCTAGTTGACGGGAGATTAATATGATGGAAAATAGACCCGGGGGCCATAGGTTTCACTAGTGGCTTCTCTCAAGATAGCATAAGTATTACGGTGGGTAAACAAATTATTGTCGAGTAATTGATAGAATTGAACATAGTTATGAGAACATCTAGGTATGACCATGTATATAGGCATCATGTCCGTGACAAGTAGACCGACTCACGCATCTAATACTATTAATCCACACATAGACCGCTATCCAGCATGCATTTAGAGTATTAAGTTCATAAGAACAGAGTAACGCTTTAAGCAAGATGACATGATGTAGAGGGATAAACTCATGCAATATGATATAAACCCCATCTTTTTATCCTCGATGGCAACAATACAATACATGTCGTTTCCCCTACTGTCACTGCAATCGAGCACCGCAAGATTGACCCCAAAGCTAAGCACTTCTCCCATTACAAGAAAGATCAATCTAGTAGGCCAAACAAAACTGATAATTCGAAGGGACTTGCAAAGATAACCAATCATACATAAAAGAATTCATAGGAAATTCAAATATTGTTCATAGATAATCTTGATCATAAACCCACAATTCATCGGATCTCGACAAACACATCGCAAAAAGAAGATTACATCAAATAGATCTCCAAGAAAATCGAGGAGAACTTTGTATTGAGATCCAAAGGCAGAGAAGAATCCATCTAGCTAATAACTATGGACGGAAGGTGCGAGGTAAACTACTCGAGACATCACCGGAGAGGCTATGGTTTTGATGTAGAAGCCCTCCGTGATCAATGCCCCCTCCGATGGAGCGCCGGAAAAGGCCCCAAGATGGGATCTCACAGGTACATAAGGTTGCGGTGGTGGAAATAGGGTTTTGGCTCTGTGTGTGATGTTTTCGGGGTACGTAGGTATATATAGGAGGAAGAAGTAGGTCGATTGGAGCTACGAGGGGCCTGAGGTGGATGGCGCGCCCAGGGGGGTAGGCGCGCACCCTACCTCGTGGCCTCCTCGGTTATTTCTTGACGTCCACTCCAAGTCCTCTGGATCACGTTTCTTCCAAAAATAACTCTCCCGAAGGTTTCATTCCGTTTGGAATCCGTTTGATATTCCTTTTCTGCGAAACACTGAAATAGGCAAAAAACATCAATTTGCACTGGGCCTTGGGTTAATAGGTTAGTCCCAAAAATAATATAAAAGTGTATAAATAAGCCCATTGAACATCCAAAACAGATAATATAATAGCATGGAGCAATCAAAAATTATAGATACGTTGGAGGCGTATCGGCATCTAAGCTTAATTCCTGCCCGTCCTCGAGTAGGTAAATGATAAAAACAGAATTTTGATGTGGAATGCTTCTTAGCATAATTTTCAATGTAATTCTTTTCATTGTGGCATGAATATTCAGATCCGAAATATTCAAGACAAAAGTTTAATATTGACATGAAAATAATAATACTTCAAGCATACTAACAAAGCAATCATGTCTTCTCAAAATAACATGGCCAAAGAAATTTATCCCTACAGAATCATATAGTCTCACCATGCTCTATCTTCATCACACAAAGTATTTAATCATGCACAACCCGATGACAAGCCAAGCAATTGTTTCATACTTTTGATGTTCTCAAACTTTTTCAATCTTCGCGCAATACATGAGCATGACCCATGGATATAGCACTATATGTGGAATAGAATGGTGGTTGTGGAGAAGACTAAAAAGGAGAAGATAGTTGTCGGTGTACTAGAGTAGGGGTACCCTAGTATCCCGAACTTGTGCACGGGCAGTTGCAGCACTCCGCGGCAAGGCTTGCCGGGTGACCGCCAAGGTCCTCCGTGGTTCCTTTGGAGCCATTCAAGAACAAAGTATTCAAGCCAAGGAGACAAGGCCCGGCAAGAGGAGCTTGCCGGGAAGGCCACCCAAGGCACCTAGGAGACAAGGCCCGGCAAGAGGAGCTTGCCGGAAGGCCAACCAAGGCATCTCAAGAAACTTGCCGCTGACGCATACAGCGTCCGGCAAGGCCAGCGGCGACAAGCTTCCGGACGCGACAAGACAACAACCGCGGCAAGGCGCTTGCCGCGGCAGGCCACCACTCTGTACCTGCGCTCCAGCACATCCACTAACGTGTCGCCCTGAGACCTTTCCAGGCGCGCGTGGCGAGAGGCTGTGCAGCCAGCGGTCTTGTGATGGTAAGCAACCTTGACAAGATTGCCTTCGTGGCGGCGGTGGCGTCCTGACGGTCCCTGTTTGCCTTTGTTAGAGGCGGCGTGAAGCGGGCATTTAATGCCTTTGTCCCCTGCCGTCGGGGTTAGGTATGATACCTTTGTACAAGTAGCTATACCAACCACTCCTTTTCCATTTTACCCTTGTCTACGTTGCCACCTGTCGGAGACCCCTTTAGCATATAAAAGGAGGCCCATGCGCAACGTAGGGAGGGGGAGGGGTTCGAGAGGTTCGAAGCCAGAGAACACTCACGCTCGGTCTCGTTAGCAGCTTGAGTATACTGTAGCACTCAGCGCTCCTGAGCAAGAACTCAATACACTCAGACATGCAGCACTAGGAGTGTTATCTCTCCGGAGAGCTCCGAAGCTGGGTAAACCGCTCGTGCTTAGCCGCCTCGATCTGCTCTTCGATGCGACCTCCGCCCCTTGAACCGAAAGGGGCTCGGTCCGCCGGTCCCATAGGTGTTCGTGGGCGAGATCAGCCTCACCGACATCTTTGGCGCGCCCGGGTAGGGGCGTCGAGATTGTGTGAACCTGATCCGGCGTCCACACGAGCTAGATCTTCATCATCTTCATCGACATGCCACGAAGAAGAAGGCTTGGCGGCAGATGTTCCGTCCGCGTCGAACCCACCACCACCGGAGCAAGCGGGTGGTGGGGGAGACGCCAGCGAAGAATGGACGTCGGCAGGGAGCCACGGTGCTGCCAAGTCAAGGACAAGGCTGCGCAGACCTCGGCGTCCGTACATGCACCGCGCCCGTCTCAGGAGGCGCGGGACCGACAGCATCATGGTATTCACAACGCCATACGCTCGTTGGACCAAGATCGAGCTGGTGGATCTCGGGATGCTCAAGACCAGCATGCACGCCAACATCTTTGGCCTTGGCGAAACGCGATCGCTGGGCGGGATCTTGCTCCTTCTAACATAGTTAGAAGTCCGAGCATATCCGCTCCTCGCGTCGTTCGCCATCGCCACCCAGCACTCCGGCGAGAGGCTTTGGCGAGAGCTCAAGCGCTCTGGATTACCCTCCAACAGCCGGCAAGGTCGATGAATGGAGGGCCACCATTCAGAGTTTCATCGGCTTTGCCAACGGCGACGCTTCGTGGCAGCCGAGTGCATCGCTGCCGCGGCAGGACTGCCAAACACGAGCCGGTGGCGACGAAACCGGTGGGGGTGCAACCACCATGCACTCTCCGCCCGAAGGCCAAGATCGCTGACTCGCCGGATCCACCTCGACAGCGACTCCACCGCATCATCGGATCCACGAGCTCGTCGCGATCAGCGCCAAGTTCTTCCTGAGCGACAACAAGAAGACGCTTCGAACTTCGCATCGGCGCCAAGAGAAGCGGCGTCGGTCCGACCAGCAGCTGGGCCCTCTGTCGACATGCATGCGCCCGAAGGAACCAGCGACTTGCCGTCTGTGATGTAGGTTGCCCTGCGTTCACTCGTGAGCTGCGGCAAGTCGATGGCCCGGCAAGAAGAATTTCAAGCCAGACGTGCGAGAAAAGTCACGGCGGCAAGGCGCATCCGTCGAAGGTCCCTAAGATCAACACCAAGAGTCCGAGGCGATGCGCTCGACAAGCCCTAGGGTTTGTTTCGTTGAAGCGAGCGCTCCCGACAAGTTTTGCTCCGGCAAGCTTGCCGGGGAACGTCAAGCTCCGGCGGAGCCACAGGTTCTCATTGTAGAAGCGGATGTTCCCGCAGCAGCAGATGTGCCTTTAGTCCTTGTTGTCGAGCCGCAAGGTCCAGCATGGGCACAGCAGATTGTCCATTTCCTTCAGACAGGAGAACTTCCCGAAGAGCAAGAAGAAGCGGAAAGAGTAGCCCGGCAGTCAAGTATGTACCAGTTTGTCGACATCACACTATACAGAAAAAGACTCAACGGTGTGAAATTGAAGTGTATTCACCGGGAAGATTGACAGAAGCTGTTGGCAGAGATACACGGAGGCATATGTGGTCACCACATTGGCGGCGAGCACTTGCCGACAAAGCGTTAAAGCAAGGTTTCTTTTGGCCGACAGCCCTCCGGGATGCAACTGCACAAGTAACCAAGTGTGAAGCGTGCGGTTCCATTCCAAGCAGATACACCGACCAGCTTAAGCTCTCTAGACGATCCCTTTATCCTGGCCATTTTCGGTGCAGGGGCTCGACATCCTCGGCCCCTTTCCCGAGCTGTCGGGGCTTTGAGTACTTATGCGTTGCAATCGACAAGTTCACAAAGTGGCCGGAAGTGGAAGCGATGAGGAAGGTGACAGACACGGTCGTGATCAAGTTCTTGGTCGATTGTTTGCCGTTTGGAATCCCTAACAGGATCATCACCGACAACGGCCGCAATTCCACGAGCCGCACCTTCATGCGATGCGTCCAAGATCTTGGCGCCAAGGTCTGCCGCTTCTGTTGCTCATCCGAGAAGTAACGGTCAAGCGGAGAGGGCAAATCTTTGAAGTCTTCTTGCGAGCTCAAGACCAGAACTTTCGACAGGCTGCACAAGTGCGGAAAGAACTGGATTGAGGAGCTGCCGGTGGTTCTTTGGTCGATCAGGACGACGCCGAATCGACAGAAAAGCTAAGTTGCTAAAGTTTGAGCAATCAGTTTTAAAATTTTAAAGTTATCTTCCTCGAACGGCCGTACTTTGTATGGAAAACCTGTGCGCGGAGGAACCAACTCGTAGCTAGTTGCGCCCTTACTTTGTTTCGAGTCCGCTCAACAACTTAAGTGAGCTGCGACTAGTTGAGTTGCGCCCTTACTTTGTTTCGAGTCCGCTCAACAACTTAAGTGAGCTGCGACTAGTTGCGACAAGGTTTCTTGTCGGTAGCGGCATCGCCAGCAGGCTGCTGACGTCCCGCACTCAGCGCTCGCGGCCCAGGTGCCTGCGCTGACAAGTTCCAACTCGTAGCTAGTTGCGCCCTTACTTTGTTTCGAGTCCGCTCAACAACTTAAGTGAGCTGCGACTAGTTGCGACAAGGTTTCTTGTCGGTAGCTTGACCGCCACCAGTTGTTGACGTCCGCACTTTTCGGCGCTTCATGACCAGGTGCCTGCGCTGACAAGTTCCCTAAAAGCGTAGGGCAAAAACATACAAAGGAAGGAATCAAGTAAAGGAAATAACATAGCAGTCACTACCCGAAATAGAGTTATATTACAAGATAGCTTGTCGCAGCTCTAATAGATTGTCCTCATAACATGACTAGCAGCGGCAAGAAAAAGAGAAAGCGGGCGGCCTAATCTACGCGATCGCCCTCAACCCTCTTGATCCCGCTCACCTGTCCACGATGGGTGCGACAAGGGTCTTGAGCGCTTCCACATCAGCATCCGGCGGCAAGGACTTGAGGACGTTGGTGAGGTTGAGGCCTGGATTGCGGAAGGCCACCTTCATCAGCACCTTTTGAAGAGCTCCCACAGATCTGGCGCGACTTCTCGGCCAGCTGCTTTGGGATTTCTTCCCGGACTCGCTGGAGGGCCGTCACCACGCCCTTGAAGAACAAGCTGAGCTTGGCGCTGGGTCGGAGGTGCTCATCGGAGGAATATCCAAGATCCTCCATCCCCAGCTGCGCCAGCTCCCTGTCGATGGCTGCAGCAACATCCACGAGACCCAGGCCGCGCGTGCCCGTGCCCTGTTTTGGGCCTGGCCCAACAGCGCTCGGCATCGTGTATGGCCCAGGCCCGGGGGCTCCTGTCGGTGTACTAGAGTAGGGGTACCCTAGTATCCCGAACTTGTGCACTGCAGGCGATTCTTGACACTCAGCGGCAAGGCTTGCCGGGTGACCGCCAAGGTCCTCCGTGGTTCCTTTGGAGCCATTCAAGAACAAAGTATTCAAGCCAAGGAGACAAGGCCCGGCAAGAGGAGCTTGCGGGAAGGCCACCCAAGGCACCTAGGAGACAAGGCCCGGCAAGAGGAGCTTGCCGGAAGGCCAACCAAGGCATCTCAAGAAACTTGCATGACGCGCCACGCGTCCGGCAAGGCCCCGGCAGCGACAAGCTTCGGACGCGACAAGACAACAACCGCGGCAAAGGCGCTTGCGCATGGCAGCCACCACTGTACTGCGCTCCGGCACATCCACTAACGTGTCGCCATACGAGACCTTTCGGTAGCGCGTGGCGAGCTGTGCAGCCCGGTCTTGTGATGATGGCAATGACAAGATTGCCTTCGTGGCGGCGGTGGCGTCCCCGACGGTCCCTGTTTGCCTTTGTTAGGGCGACATAGACGGGCATTTAATGCCTTTGTCCCCTGCCGCCCGAGGTTAGGTATGATACCTTTGTACAAGTAGTTGTACCAACCACTCCTTTTCCATTTTGACCCTTGTCTACGTTGCCACACTGCCGGAGACCCTTTAGCATATAAAAGGAGGCCCATGCATAGCGTAGGGAGGGAGGGGTTCGAGAGGTTGAAGCCGAGAACACTCACGCTTCGGTCTCGTTAGCAGCTTGAGTATCTTGTAGCACTCAGCGCTCTGAGCAAGAACTCAATACACTTTCGGACATGCAGCGGTAGGAGTGTTATCTCTCCGGAGAGCTCCGAAGCTGGGTAAACCGCTCGTGTGCTTCGCCTCGATCTGCTCTTCGTGCGACCTCCGCCCGCCGCCGAACCGAAAGGGGCTCGGTCCGCCGGTCCCATAGGTGTTGGTGGGCCAGATCAGCCTCCCCGACAATAGTCTCACATCAACTACGCGTATCAACAGGCTATGGAGATGCCCATCAATAGATATCAATGTGAGTGAGTAGGAATTGCCATGCAACGGATGCACTAGAGCTATAAGTGTATGAAAGCTCAACAAAAGAAACTAGGTGTGTGTGCATCCAACTCGCTTGCTCACGAAGACCTAGGGCAATTTTGAGGAAGCCCATCATTAGAATATACAAGCCAAGTTCTATAATGTAAATTCCCACTAGTATATGAACGTGACAACATAGGAGACTCTCTATCATGAAGATCATGGTGCTACTTTGAAGCACAAGTGTGGTAAAAGGATAGTAACATTGTCCCTTCTCTCTTTTTCTCTTTTTTTTTGCAAATTTTTCGTCCGGAGTCTCATCCCGACTTGTGGGGGAATCATTGTAATGACCCGAATCTGATAAGATTCGATGTCTCTGTGCTCACTGTGCTAGTCCCTGGATCGACTCGCTAGCACACACAGTACATATGAATATCAAATAACAAGTGCATCATTTATTACAACCTATGATCCAGAAGCTATAAACTATTACAAACTGAATAACACATGGCTAACTTATTCAATAATAACAGCGGAAAGGTAGCATAATCAACGATGAGTCCATCAATGCCCACTGAAGAACATGTTGAGTGAAGACTCGCAACCCTCATGTATCCCATCGACCATCTGAAAATCCTGCAACATGATAAGTTGCAGCCACAAAATCAATACATTGAATGTATTGGCAAATCACACAATTTGATATAGCAAACCTACATCCACAAAGCAATGTATGACAAACAAAACACACTAGTTTGGAGAAGAATGTCTTCACCTACCTCCACTACCTGAACTCACAACCGTCTCTAATTTACTCGCCCAAGATAACCCAAAGATTCTAAATAAACATGACAAGAACTTGAAGTATGTCTCAAGTGCGCTCTGTCGGTGGCGCATTCTCTAGTAACAATAGAGCGCTCTGCCAAGGACGCATTCACCTGATTTAAGTTTCGAAAACTAAACCTCGCCTCAAGTGCGCTCTGTCAATGGCGCATTCTCTAGGGACAATAGAGCGCTCTGCCAGTGACGCATTCACCTGGTTAATAATCCCGAGCCTACGGCTATAAACACTCACCACTTTCATGGATCACTCGACACATGCCCACGTCTACCATATCAACTTGATCACACCCTCACATAACACAATCGATAACAAAACATGGCAACACGAGATACACATATCAAGCCAAACATTTATCATAGCAATGAAACCACACATGCATAGCAGAATATAGGATGAGCAAAATCAAAAGTGCAAACTTGCCTTGAACGGTGCTGAAGTACATTAAAGATTAATTCCGATCCGCTTCACACTCCAGACAATCTATACAATAACGAAGGCACCGATAAATAAACTGTACTCGCACAACAATCACAATAAAGCCAACAACAATGAATTCAAACAAAAACTTAGATAACAGAACATAACATTAGGTATCTATTATCTACATGCTACTACGATAAAAATGCAAAAGGAATCAACTCATTTGGATCTACAGTTTAAAAGATATGGCCTCCGGAAGTTTGAATTCAAATTTAAACAAATTCAAATCTAAAGAGTTCAAAAAAATGTGAAATTTTGGTTCTACGATATTCTTCTGGTCACTACGAGTACACAGGAAAAAGAATCGATGAATTTGGAGTTACGGATCGCAAGATAAACCTAAATGAAAATATTATATGAAATCTGCCCAAAAGAATTGTGCCAAAAAGTGTTCCTGGAAGACCTGTTGCGGCTCTTTGTGGCGTTGCCACGTGGCGCATTACTAGTGGCTGGGTAGTGTCCGCTGCATGGACTAAACGGCAAACGGCCTCTAAATAGTGCATACCTATTCAAGAAAATAAAACAGAACATGATTTAATCTGGACCGTCGGAGGAAGATCAGACGGTGCAAAGCGACTCACCGGAGAGACAGGGTGGGCTGGGCGGCGACGGACTTGGGGAAGAAGACGCGCGGCTCGGGACTCGTCGGCGACGGCGTCTTGAGTGGTCCTCCGGCGAAGGAGAGGTGACGAGAGGGTGCAGCGTGTGATGGTGATGATGATGGTGGCGAAACGGCGAAGAGGGCTGCCTCCGTTGCGGCGACGGCGTGAGGCGGCTGTGACTCAGGCAGCGACGGCGAACTCTCTGCGGGGCCGGGGGGTTGTTCTGTTGCGTCCCTACGAGAGTTAGAAGATGAGGGAGGTAGATGGCACCTTGGAGAATAACACATAGGATAAGGGAGTGGCTAGGAACCTCCGGTGGCGTCGAATTCGTCCGGCGGAGAAGCTTCTGCAGCGGCGGACTCCGGCGAGATCCAGCGGCGAGTTCTAGGGCACAGGAGCGATGGATTTCGCGAAAAATCGGCAGAGAAGATCAAGGGGATTATTTATAGAGTAGTTCCCTTGCGAGAGGGAAGAGATCCAAGCCGAATCGGCGAGGATTTGGATCACGAAGTGATCTCCAGGAAGAACACGGGAAGGAGAGAGATGACATGTGGGTCAGCCTCGTCGGTAACCTGAGAGAGAGAGGAAAAAACAAAGAAAAGAGGGGCTGGGCGTGGGTTGCTTGCTCGGCGAAAATGGGCCTCCGACTGCTTTGTCTTGCCTGCAGGCCGACAATTCTTCTGACTTCGTGCTCCTTTGGTAGTGTGAGTGAGGATAATGGCGCTGAGGCCCCGGCCTTACAGTAAAAGCTGGGAACTAATGACATTTATATTTATACTATATACAGAACATGCATTTGACAAAAATAAAATACCTAGTGACTTCCTAAATATACCACAACACACAGTAAAGTATTATTACTACTGCAAAATCATGAACATTTTTAAAACACAAATGCACTAAAATAAATATATTTAATGCGATACAAGCATATAAAGAATATGATAACAACTATAAAAATAATTTTGAGATACTACCAAGCCAAATTAATTTAGGTAGACAACAGAATATATTCTTAGCATTTTCCAATTATAATTAATAGGGGAGAAGTCATATTATCTCGACTCCAAATACTTTGCCTTATTGGAAAACACTTTGAATATTCAGGAAATTTAAATAAGCATAGAAATCATGATGAAAAGAATGATACTATTAACATTCCAAATTTTAAAAATTTGGGATGTTACAAATCTACCCCCCTTAAAATGAATCTCGTCCTCGAGATTCGAGTTAACTAGCAAGGTTAAAGATGGGAACTTGACATAATCCATATTCCAAAATATCGAGGCTTACTCATTGCATAATTCCTTCACATGAATAGATATGATGCATCAATACTGAAAGAACGGTCAGAATACTTTGATCTTAATTAAGAATCTTACCAAAGACAGGTGCATTATCGGGTCTTCCTACCCTCATGTGATTCACATGTCCACTTTCGAAGTGATCAATCTCCTTCTCTCCAGAATTCCCATTGTCATAATTCATTTTCTTCTCAGGACAGTTTGTTGAATAGTGTCCTGGGTTCCTGCATCTGTAGCAAAGTAACTGGCTTAGATCCTTCTTTGTGGGTGTCGAAAGGTCGTGGTCGTTGTTGCCATTCCTCTGAGCATTGTGGTTATGTCCATTGTTGTTGTGATGATTATGCCCATCATGGTTATGAATATTATAAATGTCCACTTCAGAATCATAGTACTCAGAGGATGTTGATGCATTACGATGCTTCCGTTGTCCTCCAGAATTGAACTATGTGTCACTCGCCTTCCTCTTGCGGTTCTCCACCTCTAGAAACTTGCCTTCAATTACAATAGCCTTATCAATAAGCTCCTGACAGTTGTTGAATGTCGCCACTGTCAACTGAATACTCAACTCATCATCCAGTCCTTCAAGAAACTTCTCCTGTCTAGCTGCATCAGTGTTAACATCATTAGGTGCATACCGTGCAAGATTATTGAATTCCTCCACATATGCATTCACAGTGCGACCTCCCTGACGCAAGCTGCGGAACTCTTTCTTCTTCAGACTCATGGCACCAGCAGACACATGTGCGGCGCGAAAACCTGCTGGCTGCGCCCAAGTGATAGTAGCAATAGGATAAGTGACCAAGTAATTGTCCCACCATGCTGCGGCTGGTCCTTCTAACAAATGAGAGGCAAACCGCACTCTCTCTGCATCAGTGCAACCAACTGTCTCCAAATTACTATTAACTGAGCGAAGCCAATCATCAGCCACAATAGGTTCAGGGGTGCTAGAAAACCTCCGAGGATTCAACCTCAAGAAACGAGTAAGTGCATCAACTGGGGGTGGTGGTGGATTATTGTCATTGTTGTTGTTGTTGTTGTCATTGTTGTTGTTGTTGTTGTTGTTGTTGTTGTTGTTGTTGTTGTTGTTGTTGTTGTTGTTCTGGTTCTGAACAAGTAACTGGATCAACTGAGTCTGTCCCTGAAGCAGCTGCTGCATGTATGGCGGTATGTCATTGTTGTTGTTATCTCCTGAACCACTGCCTCTAGAGTTACGCCTCGGCGGCATCTGATGGGTAAGCAAGGGTGAGATATAGACAGAAATAGATCCAAGGGGAAGCACTACCCATATGCTCATGCTAGCAACTAAAACTCCAACAACAACAAAAACAAACACTGAATTCACACAATTCACACAAGTCACCAAAATTATCCTAAAGTAATCACATCAAGGAGCATATATGATCAATCAAAGAACCCAATTGCATAATATAAACAACCCACGAAATATGACAACGCAGAAAGCAATGACCAACCAAACATATAACACATCACACAACACAAGCAAAACCTACAGGTAAGGTCATATCCACAAGAGATATGATCTCATCATACTACCGCAAATCGTTTATCAAACACAACTTAGGAATGGTTGCCTGCCAACTAAACTCCTTAAATAACACTAATATAATTCCAAGGGTCAACTATATTTGAAAAGTAAAGATATGAGTACAAGAGTATGAACTAACAAGTAGACAACAAGTTGTAAAGTAAGTTTTACACTCCTATGGCTTTCCTAATCCATTTTCTAGGGTCACGACCTACAGTCAACACACTGCTCTGATACCATCTGTAACGACCCGAATCTGATAAGATTCGATGTCTCTGTGCTCACTGTGCTAGTCCCTGGATCGACTCGCTAGCACACACAGTACATATGAATATCAAATAACAAGTGCATCATTTATTACAACGTATGATCCAGAAGTTATAAAGTATTACAAACTGAATAACACATGGCTAACTTATTCAATAATAACAGTGGAAAGGTAGCATAATCAACGATGAGTCCATCAATGCCCACTGAAGAACATGTTGAGTGAAGACTCGCAACCCTACTGTATCCCACTGACCATCTGAAAATCCTGCAACATGATAAGTTGCAGCCACAAGGGTCAATACATTGAATGTATTGGCAAATCACACAATTTGATATAGCAAACCTACATCCACAAAGCAATGTATGACAAACAAAACACACTAGTTTGGAGAAGAATGTCTTCACCTACCTCCACTACGAACTCACAACCGTCTCTAATTTACTCGCCCAAGATAACCCAAAGATTCTAAATAAACATGACAAGAACTTGAAGTATGTCTCAAGTGCGCTCTGTCAAGGCGCATTCTCTAGGAACAATAGGCGCTACGCCAAGGACGCATTCACCTGATTTAAGTTCCGAAAACTAAACCTCGCCTCAAGTGTGCTCTGTCAATGGCGCATTCTCTAGGGACAATAGAGCGCTCTGCCAGTGATGCATTCACCTGGTTAATAATCCCGAGAATACGGCTATAAACACTCACCACTTTCATGGATCACTCGACACATGCCCGTGTCTACCATATCAAGTTGATCACACCATCACATAACACAATCGATAACAAAACATGGCAACACGAGATACACATATCAAGCCAAACATTTATCATAGCAATGAAACCACACATGCATAGCAGAATATAGGATGAGCAAAATCAAAAGTGCAAACTTGCCTTGAGCGGTCTGAAGTACTCTAACGATTAATTCCGATCCGCTTCACACTCCGGACAATCTATCACGATAACGAAGGCACCGATAAATAAACTGTACTCGCACAACAATCACAATAAAGCCAACAACAATGAATTCAAATAAAAACTTAGATAACAGAACATAACATTAGGTATCTATTATCTACATGCTACTACGATCAAAATGCAAAGGAATCAACTCATTTGGATCAACGGTTTAAAAGATATGGCCTCCGGAAGTTTGAATTCAAATTTAAACAAATTCAAATCTAAAGAGTTCAAAAAATGTGAAATTTTGGTTCTCACGGTATTCTTACGGTCACTACGAGTACACAGGAAAAACAATCGATGAATTTGGAGTTATGGATCGCAAGATAAACCTAAATGAAAATATTATATGAAATCGCCCAAAAGGATTGTGCCAAAAAGTGTTCTGGAAGAAGCGTATTGCGGCTGTGGCGTTGCCACGTGGCGCATTACTAGTGGCTGGGTAGTGTCCGCTGCATGGACTAAACGGCAAACGGCCTCTAAATAGTGCATACCTATTCGAGAGAAAAAAAAACAGAACATGATTTAATCTGGACCGTCGGAGGGAGATCGGACGGTGCAAAGCGACTCACCGGAGAGACAGGGTGGGCTGGGCGGCGACGGACTTGGGGAAGAAGACGCGCGGCTCGGGACTCATCGACGGCGACGTCTGCAGTGGTCCTCCGTGAAGGAGAGGTGACGAGAGGGTGCAGCGTGTGGCGGTGATGATGATGGTGGCGAAAACGGCGAAGAGGGCTGCCTCCGTTGCCGTGGCGGCGACGTGAGGGGCGGTGTGACTCGAGCAGCGACGGCGAACTCTCTGCGGAGCCGGGGGGTTGTTCTGTTGCGTCCCTACGAGAGTTAGAAGATGAGGGAGGTAGAGGGCACCTTGGAGAAGAGCACATAGGATAAGGGAGTGGCTAGGAACCTCCAGTGGCGTCGAATACGTCCGGTGGAGAAGCTTCTGCAGCGGCGGACTCGGCGAGATCCGTGGCGAGTTCTAGGGCACAGGAGTGATGGATTTCGCAAAAAATCGGCAGAGAAGATCAAGGGGATTATTTATAGAGTAGTTCCCTTGCGAGAGGGACGAGATCCAAGCCGAATCGGCGAGGATTTGGATCATGAAAGTGGTCTCAGGAAGAACACGGAAGGAGAGAGATGACATGTGGGTCAGCCTCGTCGGCACAGAGAGAGAGGAAAAAACAAAGAAAAGAGGGGCTGGGGCGTGGGCTGCTTGCTCATGAAAATGGGCCTCCGGCCTGCAGTCTTGCTACACGGGCCGACAAGCTACTTCATGACTGTGGCCATGAAGCGAGGGATAACGGCCCGAGGCCCGACGCCTGATAAAAGCTGGGAACTAATGACATTTATATTTATACTATATACAGAACATGCATTTGACAAAAATAAAATACCTAGTGACTTCCTAAATATACCACAACACACAAGAAAATATTATTACTACTACAAAATACTGTGAACATTTTTAAAACACAAATGCACTAAAATAAATATATTTAATGCGATACAAGCATATAAAGAATATGATAACAACTATAAAAACAATTTTGAGATACTACCATGCCAGATTAATTTAGGTAGACACCAGAATATATTCTTAGCATTTTTCAATTATAATTAATAGAGGAGAAGTCATATTATCTCCACTCCAAATACTTTGCCTTATTGGAAAACACTTTGAATATTCAGGAAATTTAAATAAGCATAGAAATCATGATGAAAAGAATGATACTATCAACATTCCAAATTTTAAAAATTTGGGATGTTACAATCATAGTCTCCATCATCCTTTCCTCACTAGGGACAATGCTCTAATAATGATGGTCATCACACTTTTATTTACTTACAACTCAAGAATTACAACTCAATACTTAGAACAAAATATGACTCTATGTGAATGCCTCTGGCGGTGTACCTGGATATGCAATGAATCAAGAGTGACATGTATAAAAAATTATGAAAGGTGGCTTTGCCACAAATGCGATGTCAGCTACATGATCATGCAAAGCAATATGACAATGATGGAGCGTGTCATAATAAGCGGAATGGTGGTAAGTTGCATGGCAATATATCTCGGAATGGCCATGGAAATGTCGTAATAGGTAGGTATGGTGGCTGTTTTGAGGAAGGTATATGGTGGGTGTATGATACCGGCGAAAAATGCGCGGTGTTAGAGAGGCTAGCAATGGTGGAAGGGTGAGAGTGCGTATAATCCATGGACTCAACATTAGTCATAAAGAACTCACATACTTATTGCAAAAATCTATTAGTTATCGAAACAAAGTAATACTTGCATGCTCCTAGGGGGATAGATTGGTAGGAAAAGACCATCGCTCGTCCTCGACCGCCACTCATAAGGAAGACAATCAATAAATAAATCATGCTCCGACTTCATCACATAACGGTTCACCGTACGTGCATGCTACGGGAATCACAAATTTTAGAACAAGTATTTCTCAAATTCACAACTACTCAACTAGCATGACTCTAATATCACCGTCTTCATATCTCAAAACAATTATCAAGTATCAAACTTCTCATAGTATTCCATGCACTTATAAGAAAGTTTTTACTAATCTTGGATGCCTATCATATTAGGACTAATTTCTCAATTTAAGCAAATTACCATGCTATTTAAGACTCTCAAAATAATATAAGTGAAGCATGAGAGATCAATAATTTCTATAAAATAAAACCACCACCGTGCTCTAAAAGATATAAGTGAAGCACTAGAGCAAAAAGTATATAGCTCAAAAGATATAAGTGAAGCACATAGAGTATTCTAACAAATTCCGAATCATGTGTGTCTCTCTCAAAAGGTGTGTACAGAAAGGATCATTGTGGTAAACTAAAAATCAAAGACTCAAATCATACAAGGCGCTCCAAGCAAAACACATATCATGTGGTGAATAAAAATATAGCCCCAAGTAAAGTTACCGATGAAGCGAAGGCGAAGAGGGGATGCCTTCCGGGGCATCCCCAAGCTTAGGCTTTTGGTTGTCCTTGAATTTTACCTTGGGGTGCCTTGGGCATCCCCAATATTAGGCTCTTGCCAATCCTTGTTCCATAGTCCATCAAATCTTTACCCAAAACTTGAAAACTTCACAACACAAAACTTAACAGAAAATCTCGTGAGCTCCGTTAGCGAAAGAATAAAAAAACACCACTTCAAGGTACTGTAATGAACTCATTATTTATTTATATTGGTGTTAAACCTACTGTATTCCAACTTCTCTATGGTTTATAAACTCTTATACTAGCCATAGATTCATCAAAATAAGCAAACAACACACGAAAAACAGAATCTGTCAAAAACAGAGCGATGCAGTAGTAATCTGTATCTAACGCAAACTTCTGGAACTCAGAAACATCTACCAAAATAGGTAGACCTAGATAATTTGTTTATTGATCTACTTCAATTGGAATCAGTATTTTATAATGTTCTAGTGATTATAAACAATTTTTTTTCGTGAACAGGAAGTTTTTGGAATTTTCAGCAAGATCAAATAACTATCATCCAAGAAGATCCTATAGGTTTCACTTGGAAAAAACACTAATTAAAACATAAAAAACGCATCTAACCAGAGGCTAGATCAAATATTTATTACTAAACATAAATAAAAAGCAAGAAAAGTAAAATTAAATTGGGTTGCCTCCCAACAAGCGCTATCGTTTAACGCCGCTAGCTAGGCATAAAAGCAAGGATAGATCTAGGTATTGCCATCTTTGGCATGCAATCCATAAGTGGCTCTCATAATAGATTCATAAGGTAATTTAATTTTCTTTCTAGGGAAGTGTTCCATGCCTTTCCTTAGCAGAAATTGGAATCTAATATTCCCTTCCTTCATATCAATAATTGCACCAATCGTTCTAAGGAAAGGTCTACCAAGAATAATAGGACATGAAGGATTGTAATCTATATCAAGAACAATAAAATCTACGGGCACATAATTCCAATTTGCAACAATAAGAACATCATTAATTATTCCCATAGGTTTCTTGATAGTGGAATCCGCAAGATGCAAGTTTAAAGAACAATCATCAAAATCACGGAATCCTAGCAAATCAACCAAAGTTTTTGGAATCGTGGAAACACTAGCACCCAAATCACACAAAGCATAGCATTCATGATCTTTAATTTTAATTTTAATTGTAGGTTCCCACTCATCATAAAGTTTTCTAGGGATAGAAACTTCCAACTCAAGTTTTTCTTCATAAGATTGCATCAAAGCATCAATGATATGTTTAGAAAAGGCTTTGTTTTGACTATAAGCATGAGGAGAATTTAGCACGGATTGCAACAAGGAAATACAATCTATCAAAGAGAAATTATCATAATTAAATTTCTTGAGATCAAAAATAGTTGGTTCATTGCTATCTAAGGTTTTAACCTCTTCAATCCCACTTTTACCCATTTTTGCATCAAGATCTACAAACTCCGAATTTTTGGGATGCCTTTTAACTAAAGTAGACTCATCTACAGTCCCATCATTATCAAGATTCATAATGAAAAACAAAGATTTAATAGGGGACACATCAATCACTTTTGGATCTTCATCCTTGTTATCCTGAAAAGTAGAAGAACACGCTTTTACAAAGCAATCTTTCTTAGCACGCATCCTAGCGGTTCTTTCTTTGCACTCATCAATGGAAATTATCATGGCTTTGGTAGACTCATTGATATCATGCTTAGGTGGAATAGATCTAAGTTTCAAAGAATCAACATCAAGAGAAATTCTATCCACGTTCCTAGCCAATTCGTCAACCTTAAGTAAATTTTCTTCAAGCAAAGTATTGAAATTCTTTTGTGAATTCAGAAACTCTTTTACACTAATCTCAAATTCAGAGGGCATCTTATTAAAATTTCCATAAGAATGATTGTAGGAATTACCATAATTATTAGAGGAATTATTAGGGAACGGCCTAGGATTAAAATTTCCTCTATAAGCGTTGTTACCAAAATTGTTCCTACCAACAAAATTCACATCCATAGATTCATTATTATTCTCAATCAAGGTAGACAAAGGCATATCATTGGGATCAGAAGAAACACTCTTATTAGCAAATAATTTCGTAAGTTCATCCATATTTCCACTCAAAATGTTAATTTCTTCTATCGCATGCACCTTTTTACTAGTAGATCTTTCGGTGTGCCATTGAGAATAATTAATCATAATATTATGTAGGAGTTTAGTAGCTTCTCCTAAAGTGATTTCCATAAAAGTGCCTCCCGCGGCCGAATCTAAAAGATGTCTAGAAGCAAAATTCAATCCGCATAATTTTTTTGTATAATCATCCATAAATTCAAACCATGAGTAGGGCAATTATGTATCATTAATTTCATCCTCTCCCAAGCTTGTGAAACATGTTCATGATCAAGTTGCTTAAAATTCATAATATCGTTTCTAAGAGAGATGATTTTAGCGGGAGGAAAATACTTAAAGATAAAAACATCTTTGCACTTATTCCAAGAATCAATACTATTTTTAGGCAAAGATGAAAACCAAGCTTTAGCACGATCTCTAAGAGAAAACATAAATAGCTATAATTTAACAATATCATTGTCCACATCTTTCTTCTTTTGCATATCACACAAATCAACAAAGCTATTTAGATGAGTAGTGGCATCTTCACTACGAAGGCCGGCGATTGATCTTTCATGACAAGATTCAGCAAAGCAGTATCAATTTCACAAGATTCAGCATCGGTAATGTAAAATCCCAAATTTTCAATTTGGAATGTTATACATAGATCATTCATGCATATCATATTTTCGTTGCATTTCGTTTTGCGATCCTCGAAATCCTAAGCAACTCAAGGACCCTCGGAGAGAGTTGGGAATTTCATTGTTTTCATATTTGAATCTTATCAAATATTGAAACGAGGATTATTTATTTTAATTATTTTTCCCTCCGAAAATATTTCATATTAAAATATATGAGAGGAGATAATATGAATTCTCCAAAATAATTGAAATATTGGAGGAAAAATATTAAAATCAAATATTTGATTTTATTCGGATTTTGTCGGCGTTCTGGGAACGGGGGTCCCCAGACTTGCCTGCCAGCGGCCCGTGGCGTGGCTCAAGTGGGGGCCCAGCACGGCCCAGCTTCTTCAGCTCAAACTCAAGACCCTCGCGAGGGGCCAAGCCTCGCGGGGCGGACGACAGGAACCTACCTCAGGAGCAGCCTCGTCAGGCAGGCTCGCGAGGAGGCGGAGAGATCAAGGCAGGGTACCTAGCGAGGTGCCTGTGACGCAAGCTCATGACGATCAAGGCCGAGGCGGGCGCCCGGTGGCGCCAGCCAGCAGATGTCCTCATTTCCCCTTTGGTGCAGAGGAGGCAAGCACAGGCCAAGGCATCAGGCAAAGGTTACCGCTTCGGTGCAACAAGACCAAGACCAGCAGAACGGTCGGATGGAGGTCATCGTGGAGCCCAGGACGGTGTCACCGTCAGAGTCTTTGGCAGCGGAAAACCAACTTTAGTCAGGATAAGTGTACTAGATGTTCCCCTTCAAAATGGCCAATTGTTGGCGCCCTTCCCGCTCATTATTTGGGAAGAGGCCGGGGCCTCCCTCTATACATAGGACTAGCCACGACAGAGAGAGAGGAGAGGATCGATCTGATCAAGATCACACAGAGAAGAGGATCGATCTGATCGAGATCACACAGAGAAGAGGATCGATCTGATCGAGATCACAGGGAGAGAGAGAGAGAGAGAGGCGACTGAACTCACCCAAGCAGTTCATCGCACCAGCTCAAGAACAAACCCTCGCGAGGCTGTTCTTCCTTTGTATTGTTCATCATCAGCCCCTGAGGCAATCCACCACAGCACACACTGGAGAAGGGTATTACACCACAACGGTGGCTCGAACCAGTTTAAACCTCGTGTCTCTGTGTTGTTCAGCGTTAGTAGTTTAGATCCCTTGCAATCCTTGCACGGATGAGCCGGTAGGGGAAAGATCTCCGCGCGTACCCCAGTGTTCGAACCTCAAGGGTCTGCCGGAACCCGAAATCCGACAGATTTTATTGCTATTTTATTTGCATTAGAAAAATTGCACGTTTTTCAAAATTGCATTTTAGAGCCAAGAAAATGTTCATCTCGTTCTAAATATTTTATTAAAACGGTGAAAATGTGTTTTGGCATTTTTAGATTTTTTATTTTACTTTATAGGATTTATTTAAGTTTCGGCGAAATTATTTTAAAAAAATATCTCAGCGCCTGACTGGGCCGAAGCCCAGCCGAGCCGGCCCGCTAGCCCGCGCCGCCGTCTCCCTCCAGGAGATCAGGAGGCCGCCGCCGCCCCGACCCCGAGTCCGGTCGGGACTCCGCCTCCCCGCGTCACTTGCCCCCTCCCCCAAGCAGCCCCCCCTCCTTAAATACCCCGCCACCGGACCCCCTACCACCACCAACCCCGCCGCCAGCCTCGCCCCGCCTGCAGCTCCGCCGCCGCTCGTGCACCTTGTCGTCAGAACCCGCCTCGCCGGACCTCGCCGGAGGTAAAGCCGCCGTTGCCGCCACCGGTTTTTTTTTTTTGAGAAAACCGATCCGGTTTTTTTAGAAATCCTAGTTCGTTTTTTTAGATCGGTTCGCCGGTTTTCTCGGTTTAGTTTTTATAGTGCACGTTCGTCCGTACGTTCGTTTTAACGAACGGTTTTCTCTCGATAGGTACAGACAACGAACGTTCATTCGTTAGCCTATTCGTCAGTTTTCTTTTTCTCCGATTTTCCGTGATTATTTTCGATCGCGATTTCTGATCCGATTTTCGTTTCAGTTTATCTTTTCGCTCGTTTATCGGAATCAGGCGATTCAAGCGCCTAGATCTTCCTCTCGAAACCCTCTTTCTGTTTTATCAACTTGAACAAGATTTTTGTACTGTAAAATTTGACTTTAGTTCAGATTTGTAAATGGATCTTGTTTCTTTCGCAGTTTGAGTTTCGTTGCTCCGTTTGATTTGATTCTTTTTGCAACCCGGAGTTCATAAGTTCAACTTTCTGGTGAGATTTTCTTATTTGAGATTTACCCGTGTTTCTTTGCTTGATTGCTTATGTATGCTATTGTTTGTTTGCGACAGAATTCCCGGAGTGCGAAGCGTGCTACTACGAGTCCCTAGGTTTTGTGGATCGTCAGCAAGGCAAGTAACACATTGATCATACTCTTTTCATACCCAGTTTTATGCATTAGTTCAATCCTCGAACATTGCATGATTAGGATGTGATTAACATGTGGGTTGGGAAGTAGATGAGGTAGAACCTATTGCCCTGTTATATTCAAACCTTGGGAGTTACTTCTACCTATTGCTTATATTGCTATGCTATGCTCGTGAAGCGTGGTTTGGGTTTGAGTGTATCCATGACAGATGTGAGATTGTTAATTAATGGTTCAACTTAAGGTGGCAAATTAAATACACATCTGGGTGGATTGCTTGTCGGGCACCTGGAGAATCCAGTGTTGTCATAGGATATCCCGGAGTACCCGTGTGATCATCCTAAGGTCTGCCACCCAGGCTCAAAGGGAACTTAGATATTTTCATGCTAGAAACTTCCGAGTGCAGCCACAAGCTATTATGGGCTCTATCATAGTTGAGTAAGTTACATGAGCTCTTGAAGAGGTGGATCAGCAGGTAGAGGGGTGTAGGTTTGGTATGGTCTTCCCGGAGTAAAGAGTTAATGTTTCTGAAAGACTGTGTCTCGGTCATCCGTTTCTCAAACACCATGTAGTGCGAGAAATCCAACGAAGGCAATCGAGTCTTGTGGGGAAAAGTGCGTAAACCTCTGCAGAGTGTACAATCTAATCATGGTTAGCCGTGTCCTCGGTTATGGACAATCTTGAGTATCTAGTACTTGGAGTATCCTAAGTATCTCATCACTCTAATTTAATATTGTTGGGTTGTTAATTATGATTGAGTTGGAAGAACCTTCTCAATGATGTTTCAACCACCATGATAGTTAAAATAAAATTTATTCCTTTGTTGTAGGGAAAAATTGGCTTTTTGCAAAATCTATACCCATAGAGCTTTCCACCAGCCAAATATGCATGTAGTGATAGCATTATTTTGTTCTTGCTCTACTGTGTTATATTGCCAGCATATTCCATGTGCTGACCCGTTTTCGGGCTGCAACGTATTATGTTGCAGACTTTTCAGACGAGGAGTAAGGTTCGTTAGGTCATTGCTGTGCAGCTCAGCTATGCCGTTGGAGTTGATGGACTCACTTTATCTTCCAAGCCTTCCGCTATTATCGTATTAGATGGCCTTAAGCCATATTTATTCTAATCAGTTCTCTTTTGAGACATTCGATGTAATAAGTGTGTGATTTCTACTCTGTTATAAATCCTTCGAGTACTGTGTGTCAGCATTACCGATCCAGGGATGACACTGAAGCACAGAGACTGGACCGTTTGAGGTTGGGTCGCTACAATATGGTATCGAGCACACGCCGAGTGTAGGACACGACCTCTAAGATAAGCCATAGGTCACTCTTCTCTACTCATTTCGACTCCTCCCTATTTTCTATTCTTTAGGATGGCGGATACAAGGATCAAGTTCACGCAACCAGATGAAGACACACCCTTTGGGCGCCACTTGAAGGAAGTTACTAGGTACTTGAACATCGGAATACCAAGCTTCACGGGACCTACAACGCCACCTTACCGTAAGAGGAGCCTGGATGATTCAAGTTCAAGTTCGGGAAGGACGCTCTCGCCAACCACTAAGCCCATAGAATTTTCTTTTGATTCACCAACCTGGAGTCTAGGCAAGAGCATGGCAGCCCACATTGCCATGGGACACATTGGAGAAGTTGACAACAAGGATCTTAAGGACACTATCTATCAGATATGTGGGCGCCGAGATGAGCAATGGGAGATGATCAGCACCAAGAAGGACAGATCCATTGCAGCTTTCATCCAAGAATTAAACCAGCACATTCGACGCCAGAAGAATCAGATGTGCGCAGACATGATAGATTTGAAGAAGGCAAAGACAAGGATCATCGATCTAGAATAATAACTCAAGTCTACACGCGATGGATGTGAGGAGGAAATTGCAACACTATTGGAGAAGAATGACAACCTGATAAAGAAGACCAAAATATTCATGGGAGACCCCGCGCCGGGAGGAGAGGACGACGATTCCACTTGCCGGAGAACAACATCATCATCTATGACACCGACTCCGACCCCAGTGATGATGACTTTGAAGACGAAGCTGGAGCGGACATTATGGAGTCCTCTACCGATCAAAATTTCTAGATGACCACCAAATATTAGTAGTATTCCCCCATGTATATAGTAGTAGTTGAGCACTTTTACGATAGTTCTAGACCGTTTGTATGCCCTTGCTTGATTGATTGAGTGAAATGATTGTGTTTGTCTCATGTGCATATGGGTAGTGCTTTCTCATTAGACCCTCAGATATTCTAATCTCTCCCCTCTAAACCCATCAGATGCCTCCGAGACGTGACACCGGATTTACCTTCCCGTCGGAGCTCACTCAGTTGATCCAGCAGCAGAATGCCTTGATTCAATTGTTAGTCCAGAACCAAGGCAACAACAACAACAACAACCCGCCTCCAGTTGACAACTTAACTCCCTTTCTGAGGTTGCAGCCGCCGGTGTTTTCCAGTAGCACCGAGCCTATACTTGCAGATGATTGGCTACGCCGTATTGGAAGGGAGTTGACCACCGCAGGTTGCACAGATGCTGAGAAGGTGCGCTTTGCCTCACATCAATTGGATGGACCAGCAGTCTCATGGTGGGAGAATTACACGGCCATTTTCCCCATAGCCAATGCTACCTCTTGAGCACTGCGTTGGATTTCCCCGAAGAGGAGAGGATGATGCAGAAAAGTAGCATAAGTATTTCCCTCAGTTTTTGAGAACCAAGGTATCAATCCAGTAGGAGGCTACGCACAAGTCCCTCGTACCTGCACAAAAACAATAGCTCCTCGCAACCAACGCGATTAGGGGTTGTCAATCCCTTCACGGTCACTTGCGAGAGTGAGATCTGATAGAGATGATAAATAATATTTTTGGTATTTTTTATATAGAGATGCAAAGTGAAAAGTAAAAAGGCAAAGTAAAAACAAAACAAGTATTAAAGTAATGGAGATTGATATGATGAGAATAGACCCGGGGGCCATAGGTTTCACTAGTGGCTTCTCTCAAGAGCATAAGTATTCTACGGTGGGTGAACAAATTACTGTTGAGCAATTGATGAGAACTGAGCATAGTTATTTGTATATCTAGGTATGATCATGTATATAGGCATCACGTCCGAGACAAGTAGACCGTCTCACCTTTTGCATCTACTACTATTACTCCACTCATCGACCGCTATCCGGCATGCATCTAGAGTATTAAGTTAAAAATAGAGTAACGCCTTAAGCAAGATGACATGATGTAGAGGGATAAATTCATGCAATATGATAAAAAACCCATCTTGTTATCCTCGATGGCAACAATACAATACGTGCCTTGCTGCCCCTTCTGTCACTGAGAAAGGTGTAACATCCCAAATTTTCAATTTGGAATGTTATACATTAAGTCATCATGCATTACATATTTTCTTGCATTTTGCCGATCCTAGAAATTTCACGCAACTCAAGGACCCTCGGAGAGAGTTGGAGATTTCGTTATTTTCATATTTGAGTTTTTTCAAATTTTGAAAATAGGATCATTTGATTTTATTTATTTTATCTTCAATTATTTCTACTATCAAAATATGAGAGAGGGAATAAAATGACTTTCCCAAAGAAAATAAATAATGAAGATTTAATAAAAAAATCAAATAAGATTTTTATTGTGGAGTTTTGCGCTTCTATTTGTCTTAGGGAAAATGCATATTTTTTTAAAAAAAATTGCATTTGGCCCCGAGTTAAAGTTCATTTTGTTCGACTCATTTTTAGGAGTCGGGAAAAATTTACTTTGTAAATTTTGGAGTTCGTTAGATTTTATTTTAATCATTTTTCTGCGCGTGATTTTATTTAAAAAAATCGCGCGCCCACTGGGCCAAGGGCCCGGCCCAACCGCCCCTCCCTCTGGCGCGCCTTGACCAGCGCCCGCCGCCGCCGGCCGAGACCAAGGACTCCTCCTCCTCCTCCCCTTTGCTTGCCCCCTCCCCCAAGCTACTCCCCCCCTCCTATATATACCCCCTCACCCCCCCTCTCCTCCCAACCCGCAGCCGCCGCCGCCCCTCTCCATAGCCGCCGCCGCCCATAGCCACGCCTTGCTGTCGCTTAGTCGTCGCCGCCCTTGGTGCCACCGCCCGACCAGGACGCCGTCGCCCCGCCACCTAGCCGCCGCCCCGCCGGAGCCCCACCTCGACGAGGTAGCCGCGCCACGCCACCCTCCCCTCGGTTCGGTTTTTTTAAACCGTTCCGGTTTTCTTTTCCGTTGTTCGGTTTTAAAAAAAAACCGTAGATCGGTTTTATTTTTTTTCGGTTTTGTTGATTAGCGAGCGTTTGCCGGACCGTTTGTTTTAGCGAACGTGTTCACCGGTTAGTTTCTGTTAACGAAAGTCCGTTCGTTTAACCGTTCGTCGTTTTTCTTTTAATCGGATTTAATCCGCTATTTTTACGATCTTGATTTCAGATCCGATCTTCGTTCTAGTTTATCTTCTCGCCGTTTATCGGAATCAGGTGATTCAAGCGCCTGGAGTTTCATCTCGAAACCGCCGTTCCGATTAATCAACTTAAACAAAGTTTTGCTACTGTAAAATTTGACCTAGTTTCAACTTGCTAGAACCGAGTTGTTTTCTTTCGACGTTTGACTTTCGTTGCTTTATTTGATTCGATTCTTTTTGCAACCGTCTAACCATGCACCAAGCCGCAGTGCAATTCAAGGGAGGGCGAGTTGAGCGTTACCGGTTCATGGGGAGAGCCATGCCCACAGAGAAGCATGCACTGCAGATGGCAGCCCGTGAGGCGATAGCTCGTCTCAGGGATATCCTTCCTCCGATGAAGACTCGTCGTTACCGCTACCTGCCATGTCATGTACCATATACCCGCCACTACGTGTTCTCTTGCCCCAGAGGAGAACGGGACGAAGCTTTTGAGATGCTCATCGAGTATCTCTGGGCTTTGGAGGCAGCCTTCGACAACCTGGTGGACGACTTTGTAGCTGCCCGCATGGACTCAGTCCATGGCTGTGCCGCCAACAGGAGGGAGCTCTGCGCCGCACCGCCACCGACTTTCGCCTCACATCAGCATCGTTTGCTCCTACTGCTCTCACCACCACTCGTCGCCTGCCTACCACGGAGGAGTTCAACCATGTCATTGCACCTACTCCGGTTCGTTCTGTACCACCCCTCGTGCCCGCTCATGTTCGAGTTGTCCCACACAGTGGCACCCGCTCCACCAACTCAACAAAGCACCTCACGTCTGGAGCCTATCTCCGAGGAGGAGGTTGAGTCCCCAGCCTCACTACGCCTCACCCTTGGCAGGCCAAGGGAAATCCTTACCATCTCCGACTAAGTACGCTTAGCCGCCATGCGATGTACCGATTTGTATCATATGTTTATATGTACATAGGCTGTGAGAAGTAGCTTGTTTGCGCATCATGTAGGATCCGGAGGAGTGCACTAGACTAAATAACATGTCGATTATGTACGCATATCCCGAGTGATGTATTGTATGATTACCGCTATGCGTGTAAGATATGTAATGGACAGTCCTTCTCCATGGCATAAACGTTTACTCTCTTGAAAAATCTTGGAGCATTTGCGATTTTTTCCGTCTTCTTGAATTTATTGATTTTTGCGGCTCAATTTCTTATGAGTGTTTTAAAATATATCCCCAGAGTGAACTATGTCTCGCCCTTGGACGCGCTTCATGCTGACTCCGACAGAGGAAAATTATGGCACACCCCCAGGCAACAATTTCACACTGGGGCAGACTAGTCAACAGGACAGTGAAACGGCACTTTCCCAAATGTGCCGTCTTTATGAACAAAGTCAGCAGCAACATCAGGAAATAATGAACCAAGTCATCAATATGGGGAATCACCATGGACAGTATCAAAAGCAATCAAAGTTATCTGAGCTACAGAAGACACGTCCCCAAACATTTTCTCACACTGACAAACCTCTTGAAGCCGAGGACTGGCTTCGAGACATGGAAAGAAAGTTAATTATTGCCCAGTGTTCAGATCTTGAGAAAGTGCTATATGCTCTGCACTATCTCACTGGAGCAGCCGCATCGTGGTGGGAAAATTTCCTACACATGCACCCCAACGAAAATAATATAACATGGGAGGAATTTAGAGAAGGTTTTCGTGGGGCACATATTCCTAAGAGTCTTATGAAGATCAAAAAGATAGAATTTGATGATCTCAAGCAAAGGACAATGACGGTGTCAGAATACAACAGTCAGTTTACTCTGCTGTCTCGCTACGCCAACCAGGAGCGTATGTCGGAAAACAAAAAGATGGAGAAATTCCTAGACGATCTGACAGCCGCGCTTAAATGCCAATTGGTCGTACACACCTTTCCAGATTTTAAGACGCTGGTGGATAAGGCCATTACCTTGGAAAATGAGAGACGCATCTTAGAAGATTTCCGCAAGCGGAAGAGGGACCAGACTAATCACGCCCGCAACCACCGCAGCAAGATAGATGTTCAGAAAAACTGGACACCCAAGCCCACGACAAGCGTCTCACGCCCAATCAAGAATTTCCATGCAAGGGACAAGGAGTTCACATACCGCCCAGGCGTTACTTGTTACGCTTAGGAGAAGAAGGGCACTATGCCAAGCAAAGGCCCCAAGCCAAGGAACTTCGACCCCAAAGCCGAACAATGGAGGCAATAATTCGCACCAAAGCGCAACAATTTCAACCCAAATAACAACCACAGGAAGGGTCATCTGAACCACGTGACCAAAGAGGAAGCACAAAATGCCCCGGATATCGTGACTGCACGCTTCCTGTCAACACAATACCTGCCATGGTTTTGTTTGATTCTCGAGCTTCTCACTCATTCGTTTGAAAAGTTTTGCTTTGCAAAATATTTTTCGATGCTTCCCTTGGAAAAATCTATGATCGTCAAGTCCCCGGAATTAAGAAAGTTACCCAGAATTATTGCTAGGGTGTGGTTATCGAGTTTGAAGGGTTAAAGTTTCACGCAAATCTTATCGTGTTGGAAAATAAAGGACTGGATGTCATCTTAGGGATGGATTGGTTAACCACCAACAAAGGTTTTATTGACTGCTTCAACAGGACCGTAATTCTCACCCATCACCACGGGAAGACCATAAAAGTTTCAGCCAAGGAAAGAAAAATATCCGGCAACCGAGATTGAACAAGGTGGATATTTCAGAATTGAGCAAGGTTCGATGGTGTGTGAATTTCGGATGTATTTCTCGAAGAGCTACGGGCATGCCACCAGATCGAGAGATAGAATTCAGCATTGAGCTAGCACCCGTAACTGCTCCCATATCCAAGAAACCATACAGAATTGCACCATCCGAATTGGTAGAATTGAAGAAGCAACTAAAGGAATTGTTGGAAAAAGGGTATATACGAGCCAGTTCCTCACCTTGGAGTTCACCAATTTTGTTTGCCAAAAAGAAGGATGGAACACTGAGATTGTGCATAGACTATCGAGCGCTAAACATAGTCACAATCAAGAACAAATATCCGATGCCACGAATAAATGATTTATTCGATCAACTCGCTCAGGCCAAGGTGTTCTCAAAGATTGACTTAAGGTCGGAATACCATCAACTGAAAGTGCGAACCAAAGATATTCCCAAGACAGCTTTCACCTCCAGATATGGATTGTATGAGTTCACCGTAATGCCATTCGGACTAACAAACGCCCCCGCATATTTTGTTCGCCTCATGAACAAAGTATTCATGAAGTTTATGGATAAGTTTGTTGTGGTATTTATCGATGATATTCTGGTATACTCCAAAACACCAGAAGAGCACGCTGAACATCTCCGAATTGTACTAGGAGAACTCAGGAAACATCAATTGTACGCTAAATTCAGCAAGTGTGAATTTTGGCTAAAGCAAGTAGGTTTTCTGGGCCACGATCGACCCAAGAAGGTATCGCCAGAGACCCGGAAAAAGTCAAGGCCAGACTTGGTCGGAAGCCACCAGCCAAAGGTGACGGACGTATTTAAGTTTCTTGGGAATGGCAGGATACTACCAGAGATTTATTGAAGGATTCTCCACCATAGCAAAGCCAATGACGCAACTACTCAAGAAAGAAAGGAAGTTTGAATGGACGGAAGCTATGCGAGAAAAGTTTCCAAGGATCAAGAGGAAAGCGACGACAAAGACCAAAGATTAATTGTGCCTCGATATACACAAAAATTTTGAGGTATTCTGTGACGCATCTCGAAAGGGCCTCGGGTGCGTATTAATGCAAGAAGGCAAGGTTGTCGCATATGTTTCCAGACAACTTCGCAAGCATGAGGAAAATTATCCTACTCATGACCTGGAATTAGCAGCAGATATTCATGCACTCAAGGAATGGAGACACTTCTTACTTGGTAATCGCTAGAAATATACATGCACCACAAAAGCCTCAAGTATATTTTCACACAACCAGAACTCAATTTGCGGCAAATGACGCTGGTTGGAATTAGTAAAGGATTATGATGTTGGAATCCACTACCACCTGTGCAAAGCAAATGTTGTAGCAGATGCTCACGAGTCGGAACCCCATCCGAACAACGGCAAAGATGCCAAACTTGAGACCTGAATTCGGCAGGAATTGCAAAGCTCAATCGATGGTGGTCACCGAAGGCGGTGTCGAACTTAGAGTTACAGCCTACCCTAATAGAGAAGGTTAAAGAGGCTCAACGTGGACACCCCAAAGATTGAAGGCATAAACGGAAGATGAATTTGGGCAAGGCCTCGTAATTGCTATCGATGAGCAAGGAATATTGTGGTACGAGAATAGACTTTGCGTACCAAATGTCATGATCCATGACCTTAAACAACAAATCCTGGCTGAAGGCCACACCGCTTCGTATTCAATCCATCCTGGCGGAACAAAAATGTACAAAGATCTTCAGGAAACATTTTGGTGGCATGGTATAAAAAGAGACATAGCCACGTTTATTGCATGTTGTGACTCTTGTGAACGCATCAAGGCCGAACACTAGAAACCGGCCGGGCTATTGCAACCAAATAAGATACCCGAGTGGAAATGGGACGAGATTGGAATGGATTTTATTGTTGGACTACCTCGGTCACGACACGGACATGATGCCATATGGGTCATCACCGATAGATCGACTAAGGTAGCACACTTCATCCCGTGAAGACAACCCACACCACTCGTAAGCTTGCTAGGCTCTACCTTTCCCATATCGCTTTGCTTACATGGAGTCCCAAAGAAAATAATCTCGGACAGAGGCACTCAATTTGTCTCCGATTTTGGGATCACTTACAACAAGCTCTGGGAACTCGGTGGCATTCAAGACCGCATACCATCCCCTGCATGATGGGCAGACCGAGCGAGTAAACCAGATCCTAGAAGATATGCTGAGAGCATGTGTCCTCACCTATGGGACCAGTTGGGAAGAGAGCTTACCATACGCAGAATTCGCATATAACAACAGTTATTAGTCCAGCCTACAAATGGCACCATTTGAAGCTCTGTACGGGCGAAGATGTCGTACCCCGCTAAATTGGTCGGAAACCGGAGACATCCATATCTTCGGCCCAGACCTGCTCAAAGAGGCTGAAGATAAGGTCAAGGTGATTAAGGACCGACTCAAGACAGCCCAAAGTCGACAGAAGAGTTACTACGATCAGAAGCATCGTGGAGTCAATTTTGAACCCGGTGAATTTGTGTACCTACGAGTATCCCCTATGAGAGGCCTGCATCGATTCAAGATAAAAGGGAAGCTAGCACCAAGATTCATCGGACCATTCTGCATAGTGGCACGAAGAGGCACGATGGCCTACCACTCGACTTACCCAAGAATTATCCGACATCCACGACGTATTCCACGTCTCCCAATTGAGGAAGTGCATAAGCAACCCAGAGAAACAAGTACCCCATAAAAGCATTGACGCGCAACCAGACCTTACGTATCAGGAGCATCCGATAAAAATCTTGGAAGAGTCAGAAAGGAGAACCTGACAGAAAACCATCAAGTTCTTCAAAGTTCAGTGGAGCAACCACACCGAAAGTGAAGCCACTTGGGCAAGAGACACCCACAATTATTTGAGGATCAGCTGGAATCTCGGGGACGAGATTTTTCCTAAGGGGGTAGGTGTTGTGACACTCCAAAAATATTCTTCTGGTTTGCTTCAAATTTTTTGTTGGAATTGAAGAAGGTCTTCTAAACCCTTCCAAAAATCTCTCTCAAAAACTTTTTCCCTCTAGCAAATATTTTATTCTTGCATCTCCTTCAACTCTGGTGTTTGGGTTTTAAAATTTTCTTCTGATTGCCCTCTTCTCAAAATTTCAAGAAAAATCTTCGGAGTTTATTTTTCTTTCAAAAAGAAACTCTAGGAGTTGTGCACCTTCTCCAATGTTGAAATCCATTCATGATTTTGCCATGCACCACATGGTAAAATCTTCCCAGAAATCTCTCCTTCCACTTTGGGCAATCCAAACATTCTGTCTCAACAAGATCAACCATTTTCTGAATTTTATTTCATTTATTTCTCCTCCCAAATCTTTTCTGTCCATTATTTTGAGCCTAGGTGATTTGCAAAGCAAGTACCTAAATGCATTTGAGTTTTGACCTCAAACCAACTCCCCTGGATATTCCTTGGTACCCACAACCTAGAACAATCAAGATCCACTCCTCTTCTGTTCAAAGATTTCAAATTATAGTCTCTGCAAGTTTGGACCAGATTTGTCAAATTTGGTGAAATTCATATCTTCTCTGCTCCAAAAATTTCACAATAATTCAGGCAGCCTCTAGATGCAATGAGAGGCCTCTCCACCAAAAACCAGCTCAAGGAAAAATCCCTACATGCACCATTAATGTTCATCTTCAGTTAAATTCAGATTTGCAGTGTCGTTCTCCGTCAGAGTTTCAGTCACATGCCCACAGTGCACTTGGCACGTTGCTCGCAGCCTAGCCTGCTTGTCCGGAGCTTCACACGCGTTCTTGGCGCGTTCCTAGCGTCGGTGGCACCCTGGCCCGCTTGCGCCGGCGTGTCTTGCGGCGGCAGAACCACCATAGCGGCCGACAAGGAGCAAAACTGCGGCATAACACCGTTCGGCGCCGCCCAAGCCTCCTGGTAGCTCCGCGTAGCCATTTCCTTGCCAGCACACGCATGCAGCACCGTCACCGTGGCCTGGCACGCGCAGAGCGCGTTCTCTGCCACCGACGGGCCGTGCGGCCGTTCCGTCGAGGACAGGCCGTAACCTCGCCCACCTTGCTGAGTTGGACACTGAGATAGCACCAAGATTGCCTAGTCGATGCTCAAACCCCTAAGCCGACCGTGCAGCCACAGCGCCGCCGTAATCACCTCACGGAGAACCCGTTTTGGCAACCGCCTCGGGCCGGCTATATAGCACCCCGAGGCGCTCGCCCCGCACACCTCCGCCACCTCACTAGTACTCGCCCAGCCTCGGAAGGGCCTCGAGGCTCTTCTTCCCCGACTCCGCCACCTCGTTCCGCCTCGGCCTCAACCTCGATCCACTTCGGTGAGGTCGCCTCGGCGCCCTAACCTCACAAAGAACCTCTCGCAACTAAGAGTCTAACCCCACTCCAATTTGATCTTCACAGCTCTCTCCGACGAGGTCCACGACTGCCCGAACCGCCGTCCGTCAAGCAAGGGACGCCCGTTGACACAAAGGTTTCGCCGGGCGACCACTTCCACCTCCCACAGACGGAAGGACGTGCTGATCACGAAGGTACCGTCCGATCACTCTGCCTCGCCGTGGATCGCCGCCGGCGACCACCGCACCTCTCGGGCGCTGTCGCGCCCTGTTTCCCTCTTTTAAATTTTCAAACCCGACAGGTGGAGCCCTCCTGTCAGCCTCTCAGTCGTTTCTTTTAAACGAACCGTTTTCTGGACTTTTCTGCAAAGCCCCCTGGAAGTTTTATGTTTCATTACAGAGAGGTCCCTGGACCAAAACCCTTATATCTTTTAAACAGAAAAGTATTTTTGTTTGATTCTTTTTCTGTCATCCTCAAAATTTTGTCTAGTTTTTTATCATATTTATTTGAAAAATATTTGGATTAACTTTCTGTACCCCACGGTATTTATGTTAGCGCGTGTGTTTTGTGTACCGTAGATACCGAAGGAGGTGACGGAACCGCGAACTTCACCGAGCTAGACCCCGACTACTCCGAACCATGAAAGCAATGTTTGAACTTTTGATATGATGAGTGTTTGGGAAAGTTTGCATTATTTTTGTATCATGGCACGTTCATGAGCATTTCGATGCTAGTTTATCTCGTAAGGGTTGAGGCAAATGAGCTCGGTAAATCCATGAGTTGTTGGAAACTTGTTGCATGGCCATGAGTTGGCATGAGTATGAGTAAGAGGGCAGTGTTGTAGCATGCCAGGCTTATGCCAGATCGTTGACCCCGTGTCAACACAAATCAGTCAAATTCTGGTCCGTCTCCTTTCAGATTACCACCTGCTTTCCCGCAAGGGATACGACTTAGTAAGTTGCAAACCACTTCCTGGTACACACCAAATAGAGAGGCCGGATGAAGGTTCCATGGCCCTGGATTAAAGCCTTTCATCCGGTCAGGGCATGGGTGTTTCCGGTTGGGACCGAGAGGGGGGCACCCCTTAGAGCACGCGTAAATAAATTTGATCCCATGCTATTCGAGATTGTGATCTCCCCGTCTCAAAGTTTTTCTTAAACACTGTCTAGGGTGATTCCTGGCAACGTGAGGTATGATGGGTGTGTACTAGTTAGTTGTGTTTCCTCCGAAATACCATAAACGGAACTAGTCCTTCGTGACTACGGAAATCCGTTGGCTGTGGACAATTTTGGTACAAACTCTGCAGAGTCAAAATTCTTAAATTCATCTGATTCATGTCCGAGTACCGTGTTCACCTTATCTTGTCAAATATCAGTCTCGGTGACAGAAACTCCTGATAACCATATGAGGGTTATATGTTTATTTCCTGTGAATGGACTAACCCGCTTATGGTCTTGTGATGAATATTTTCCGTGAGCACCATATCTTGTCAGTTATGAATAATGAATTATATGTCCTTTCTGTGATGTCGCTCAGACGTCCGGCTGCGGCATTGTTATTATTTACTTTTATTATAAGCCCTTTCTGTGATGTCGCTCAGACGTCCGACTGCGGCATTGTTATTATTTACTTTTATTATAAGCCCTTTACGTGATGTCGCTCAGACGTCCGATCATGCATTGTTATTATTTACTTTTATTATAAGCCCTTTACGTGATGTCGCCAGACGTCCGGATCGTGGCATTGTTATTATTTACTTTTATTATAAGCCCTTTCGTGATGTCGCTCGACGCCCGATCATGCATTGTTATTATTTACTTTTATTATATGCCCTTTTTGTGATGTCGCTCAGACGTCCGATCATGACATTGTTATTATTTACTTTTATTATAAGCCCTTTCTGTGATGTCGCTCCGACGTCCGACTGCGGCACGCATGTATTTTCTTTCAATATAAGACCTTTATGAGGTGTCGCTTAGACGCCCGACTGTGGCATGCTTTACTTATTTGTTCACCCTTCGAGGCGTCGCTTCAGACACCCGATCGGTTTTGAGTTTATCTTCTTTGGGTTTTCGAGCGGACTACCGCTGATCCCCTTTTTACTTACTTGTGTTACTGATTTGATAGCACATTGTTCTAAATTAATCATGTCACATTCATGCATTCATTTGTTATATCTTTTGTTCGAACTGTCTTGCGAGTATTTTCAAAGTACTCACCTGGCTTGTTGATTTGGCCAGATGCTGACGAAGGCGATCTCATGGATGAAGAGTTCGATAGCGAGTCCGACGCCTAGAGGAATCCCAGTCAGTCTCGTCCGACCCCTGGATTAGTCATTGTGATATATCCGCTTCCGCTACCCCAATAAATTCAACGAGCCTCACCTCGACGCCGATGAGCCGCCAAAGGTAGTAGTCTTATTGACCCCCACCGTGTTATTCCACCAACCACTCATATCTCGAGTCAAGAGTATTTCCACCGCACCATTGTGTCATATCCGCCAACCTGTATAATTATCGGCGTGTTTGTAATAATTGGTTGGGCATCTTCATCCGACATCGTAATATTGTAATGCTACTGGCTTATTGTATCAAAGTTTTGTCTACCGGTATGGAGGATTTTCCTCATATTGGACTTCATAGGTCGGTTGTTCAATAAATATTTTTATTGAAAGACCGGTCGTGACACAGGCGGCGAGCTAAGTGGTTACCGCCGCGATAGGCGGTGCCATGCATAGACGCAGAGGAGCTTGTGCAGATGGTGAGGGTTTTATTTTTTCTTTTTTGAATTAGGTGGTGAGAGTTTTCTGTCCAACAAAGAATTTCGGAGGCAACAGTTTTCTAGAGCCAGCGGTGTGTGATTGACACAATAGGCAAAATGAAAGCCATTGCACACGGTTCCAATTTTGGGAACCGTGTGTGATTGACGTACTACCTCCGTCCTGGTTTATTTATCCCCTTTTTAATTTGTACCAAATTTTGACCAAATATTTAACTAAGAAATTTTTATGCATGTCACAAAAAATTATATCATTGAACACTATGTTCAAATATGCATCCAACGATATAATTTTTGCTGACCTGCACTAACATTTTCTCAGTTTAATCTTTGTACAAAATTTAACACAAATTACAAAGGGGACCAATAAACCAGGACGGAGGTAGATTCCATCAACCGAACTGATTGCATCCATATCCCACATTTAGACATAAGTAAACATAGATTAAACATACTCAGACATAGATAATAAGCATACACAGGCATAGTTCAACCCTCATTAAGCATACTCAAGCGTACATAGTTCGATCCCACATCTCATCTCACAGCCGCACGGTCACGAAGCTTCTCCAGTGTACTCGGCGTGCAGCGTTGTGCAGCGCCACCCTACGAGAATACTTCTGCTTGAAGGAGCCAACGGCCCATCCTCTTGCATGCACCAGAACACTTAGATACGCGTCATGAAGCTTGTGGTTGCAAAATGGGCATCGATAGCCGCCGTTCCAGGTCCTAATACGCCTGTTATGCATACCCGCATAAAGCTCCCTCAGGATTTGCCTCTTGTACCTCCTATGGCCATCTTCATCCTCGCTGTCCACATTGTCAGACAACACCTATACAAATAGTAAAACAAATTTGGCATCAAATCAATGTTTACATGCCGTGAAGTAGGATTAGGATTCTATGGCTATTTATTTATACATATCTAGAGATTATGGTTCGATTTTTAAGCACGATGCGTCTATGTACGTAACAATCTTGAAGGAAATAGTGGCACAAACATATGTAGGTCATTCAAAATCAATTGTCAAGTCCTGTCTAGGAATTATTAGGACGAACACTAACCCTAGTCGGATTACTAGCAGAAATCATTTGCATAGATGAAACAACTAATCACTTATCACTTGTACCATTCAAACAATCAATACACTACACGAATCTAACGAAACTTACTCAAATTTCATGGATTGGGATAACATAACCATATGATTTCTATTCCAAAAAGGGGGAGGCAGGAGTAATCAGAGAAACCCTAGGATCTATTTGACACATAAATGGGTATAGATGACTAACCAGTTGTCCATCGTCATCGGAGTCGTCGCCGGAGCCGTCCCTCGAGTCGTCGTCGCCGCCCGAAGTCGTCACCAGAGTCGGTTTGGAACTCCACCTCCGGCTGTGGAAGCTCGACGATGTTAGGGTGCAGCGATAACTCATTGGCGATGACGTCAACCTCTGTCTCCATCTCCATGCCGTGCTCCGGTGCTTCAGCAGCCCCGGCGTCGCCACTCCCTCCGATGGGGCGCTTCGGCGGCATCCTCATACACTGACGGCTTTGAGGACAGAGAGCGGAGAGAGGGGATTGTGTGTATGGCGAGGATGGGGGGTGCGGTGATATAGGGGATGGTTTGTAGCCTTCTTCAATAAATAAGAGTGTCGAACCCAACAAGGAGCTAAAGGCAGAACAAATATTCCCTCAAGTTCTATCGACCACCGATACAACTCTACGCCAAGACTTGACGCTTTGCTTTACCTAGAACAAGTATGAAACTATTTTGCAAGAATAAAACTACGAGTACTTTGCGAGAATAAAACTATGAATAAATTGCAAGGTAATAAAAGTAGATAGCTTTTGTCAACAAGAAGTCATTTGTCCCTAGGCAATTGATAACAAGTACTAGTAATCATTCTTGCAATTTTATATGAGGGAGAGGCTTGAGCTAACATACTTTCTCTACTTGGATCATATGCACTTATGATTGGACCCCTAGCAAGCATCCGCAACTACTAAAGATCATTAAGGTCATGAAACCCAACCATAGCATTAAGTATCAAGTCCTCTTTACTCCCATACGCCATACCCCACTTACTCGGGTTTAAGCTTCTGTCACTCTCGCAACCCACCATAAGCGAACCATTCACATATTGCAACACCTTACAGCGAGGGCCCCTCACATTTGTGTGAGAACGGAGGGCACCATAGGACAACACCATAAATAAAATATACAATCATACCAACCAAGATCACGATTAACCCACAGGACAAAACGGATCTACTAAAACATCATAGGATAGCCAAATATCATTGGGAAATAATATATGGAGTTGAGCACCATGTTTAAGTAGAGATTACAGAGAAGGGGTTTTGCACCGCTGCGTAGAGGGGGAGAAAGTTGGTGTTGACGGTAGCAAGATTGTTGATGTAGATCGCCGTCACGATCCTAGCCCCGGTGGCACTCCGGCGCCACCGGGAGAGAGGGGGAGAGAGACCCCCTCCTTCTTCTTCTTCTTCCTTGGCCTCCCCCTTAGATGGGAGGAGAGTTCCCCCACTGGTCCATGGCCTCCATGGCAGTGGAGGGGCGGGAGCCCCTCCGAGATTGGATCTCCCTCTCTGTTCTCTTCTGTTTCACGTTCCCAGATCAGGCCGAAAACCGTTTCTTATATTCCGGGAGATCCGTAACTCCGATTGCGCTGAGATTTTAACATGAGTTTTTTCCGGATATACCTTGGGCCTGGGGCGCGCCCTGGTGTCTTGTGGGCTGTGTGGTCCTCTATTTGTGGTGATTCCAACTCCCAAAAATCACATATATTCCGAAATAATTGTCCGTAAAATTTTATTGCATTTGAACTTCGTTTGATATGGATTTCTTAAGTATACAAAAAACATGCAAAAACAGGAACTGGCACTTGGCACTGGATCAATAGGTTAGTCCAATAAATCATATAAAAAGTTGCCAAAAATATGTGAAAGTTGTATAATATTTGCATGAAACAATCAAAATTATAGATACGATGGAGACGTATCACTGGTATTCGTCGGTGCTATACAAACGGTTTTTAACCCCTTTCCACGACGGCATCTGGGACCGTCGCCAAGTGAGTGTGTGCGATAGGGTGTCCTTCCCACACGACCCGTAAAACCGCTGTGGATATGGAGCAGTGATCGAGAGGCCTTCAAAATGTAATCGTGTGATGCAGCACACACTAAATTCTTCGCACGTGTGGTATCGGTGATTAAACGCTTTCTAATGACGCAGTTGAAACCATACGGTCTGTCGTCAGAATGAACCGCTTTGGGAAACATTTGAAGGAAATATGCCCCGGAGGCAATAATAAAGTTGTTATTTATATTTCCTTATATCATGATAAATGTTTATTATTCATGCAAGAATTGTATTAACCGGAAACTTAGTACATGTGTGAATACATAGACAAAACAGAGTGTCCCTAGCATGCCTCTACTTGACTAGCTCGTTAATCGAAGATGGTTATGTTTCCTGACCATAGACATGTGCTGTCATTTGATGAATGGGATCACATCATTAGAGAATGATGTGATGGACAAGACCCATACGTTAGCTTAGCATAATGATCGTTTAGTTTTATTGCTATTGCTTTCATCATGACTTATACATGTTCCTCGGACTATGAGATTACACAACTCCCGAATACCGGAGGAACACCTTATGTGCTATCAAACGTCACAACGTAACTGGGTGATCATAAAGATGCTCTACAGGTGTCTCCGATGGTGTTTGTTGAGTTGGCATAGATCGAGATTAGGATTTGTCACTCCGTATATCAGAGAGGTATCTCTGGGCCCTCTCGGTAATGCACATCACTATAAGCCTTGCAAGCAATGTGACTAATAAGTTAGTTGCGGGATGATGCATTACAGAACGAGTAAAGAGACTTGCCGGTAACGAGATTGAACTAGGTATGGTGATACCAACAATTGAATCTCGGGCAAGTAACATACCGATGACGAAGGGAACAACGTATGTTGTTATGCGGTTTGACCGATAAAGATCTTCATAGAATACGTAGGAGCCAATATGAGCATCCAGGTTCCGCTATTGGTTATTGACCAGAGATGTGTCTCGGTCATGTCTACATAGTTCTCGAACCCATAGGGTCCGCACGCTTAACGTTCGATGACGATTTGTATTATGAGTTTATGTGATTTGACGACCGAAGGTTGTTCGGAGTCCCGGATGAGATCACGGACGTGACGAGGAGTCTCGAAATGGTCAAGGCATAAATATTCATATATTGGAAGGTTATACTCGGACACTGGAATTGTTCGGGTCATTTCAGATAAGTTTTGGAGTACCGGGGGTTACCGGAACCCCCCTGCTACCTCTTGAGCATGCGTTGGTTTTCCCTTGAAGAGGAAAGGGTGATGTAGCAAAGTAGCGTAAGTATTTCCCTCAGTTTTTGAGAACCAAGGTATCAATCCAAAGAGGAGGCCACACGCAAGTCCCTCAGATCTACACAAACAAATAAGCACCTTGCAACCAACGCGATAAAGGGGTTGTCAATCCCTTCATGGCCACTTGCAAAAGTGAGATCTGATAGAGATGATAAGATAATATTTTTGGTATTTTTATGATAAAGAGTGAAAGTAAAGATTGCAAAATAAAAGGCGCATGTAAATAGCTAGTTGACGGAGATTAATATGATGGAAAATAGACCGGGGCCATAGGTTTCACTAGTGGCTTCTCTCAAGATAGCATAAGTATTACAGTGGGTAAACAAATTACTGTCGAGCAATTGATAGAATTGAGCATAGTTATGAGAATATCTAGGTATGATCATGTATATAGGCATCATGTCCGTGACAAGTAGACCGACTCCTGCCTGCATCTAATACTATTAATCCACACATAGACCGCTATCCAGCATGCATTTAGAGTATTAAGTTCATAAGAACAGAGTAACGCTTTAAGCAAGATGACATGATGTAGAGGGATAAACTCATGCAATATGATATAAACCCCATCTTTTTATCCTCGATGGCAACAATACAATACATGTCGTTTCCCCATCACATGCGCAATCGAGCACCGCAAGATTGACCCCAAAGCTAAGCACTTCTCCCATTACAAGAAAGATCAATCTAGTAGGCCAAACAAAACTGATAATTCGAAGGGACTTGCAAAGATAACCAATCATACATAAAAGAATTCATAGGAAATTCAAATATTTTTCATAGATAATCTTGATCATAAACCCACAATTCATCGGATCTCGACAAACACATCGCAAAAGAAGATTACATCAAATAGATCTCCAAGAAAATCGAGGAGAACTTTGTATTGAGATCCAAAGACAGAGAAGAATCCATCTAGCTAATAACTATGGACCGGAAGGTCTGAGGTAAACTACTCAGACATCACCGGAGAGGCTATGGTTTTGATGTAGAAGCCCTCCGTGATCAATGCCCCCTCCGATGGAGCGCCGGAAAAGGCCCCAAGATGGGATCTCACAGGTACATAAGGTTGCGGTGGTGGAAATAGGGTTTTGGCTCTGTGTGTGATGTTTTCGGGGTACGTAGGTATATATAGGAGGAAGAAGTAGGTTAGTGGAGCTACGAGGGGCCCACGAGGGTGGATGGCGCGCCCAGGGGGGTAGGCGCGCACCCTACCTCGTGGCCTCCTCGGTTATTTCTTGACGTCCACTCCAAGTCCTCTGGATCACGTTTCTTCCAAAAATAACTCTCCCGAAGGTTTCATTCCGTTTGGAATCCGTTTGATATTCCTTTTCTGCGGAACACTGAAATAGGCAAAAACATCAATTTACCTTTGGGCCTTGGGTTAATAGGTTAGTCCCAAAAATAATATAAAAGTGTATAAATAAGCCCATTGAACATCCAAAACAGATAATATAATAGCATGGAGCAATCAAAAATTATAGATACGTTGGAGACGTATCAGGCATCCCCAAGCTTAATTCCTGCCTGTCCTCGAGTAGGTAAATGATAAAAACAGAATTTTGATGTGGAATGCTTCTTAGCATAATTTTCAATGTAATTCTTTTCATTGTGGCATGAATATTCAGATCCGAAATATTCAAGACAAAAGTTTAATATTGACATGAAAATAATAATACTTCAAGCATACTAACAAAGCAATCATGTCTTCTCAAAATAACATGGCCAAAGAAATTTATCCCTACAGAATCATATAGTCTCACCATGCTCTATCTTCATCACACAAAGTATTTAATCATGCACAACCCCGATGACAAGCCAAGCAATTGTTTCATACTTTTGATGTTCTCAAACTTTTTCAATCTTCGCGCAATACATGAGCGTGACCCATGGATATAGCACTATATGTGGAATAGAATGGTGGTTGTGGAGAAGACTAAAAAGGAGAAGATAGTTGTCGATTGTACTAGAGTAGGGGTACCCTAGTATCCCGAACTTGTGCACGGGCGATTGAAGCACCCCGCGGCAAGGCTTGCCGGGTGACCGCCAAGGTCCTCCGTGGTTCCTTTGGAGCCATTCAAGAACAAAGTATTCAAGCCAAGGAGACAAGGCCCCGGCAAGAGGAGCTTGCCAGGAAGGCCACCCAAGGCACCTAGGAGACAAGGCCCCGGCAAGAGGAGCTTGCCGGGAAGGCCAACCAAGGCATCTCAAGAAACTTGCCGCGACGCGCCACGCGTCCCGGCAAGGCCCGGCGAGCGACAAGCTTCCGGACGCGACAAGACAACAACCGCGGCAAGGCGCTTGCCGCGGCAGACCACCACTCAGACTGCGCTCCAAAGACATCCACTAACGTGTCGCCTCGAGACCTTTCCAGACGCTGCGTGGCGAGAGGTCAGGCAGCCGCCGTGCGCTGTGGTAAGCGGCAATCGACAAGATTGCCTTCGTGGCGAAGCGGTGGCATCCCCGACGGTCCCTGTTTGCACTGTTAGGGCGACGTAGACGGGCATTTAATGCCTTTGTCCCCTGCCGTCGGGGTTAGGTATGATACACTGTACAAGTAGCTGTACCAACCACTCCTTTTCCATTTTTACCCTTGTCTACGTTGCCACCTGTCGGAGACCCCTTTAGCATATAAAAGGAGGCCCATGCACAACGTAGGGAGGGGGAGGGGTTCGAGAGGTTCGAAGCCAAAGAACACTCACGCTCGGTCTCGTTAGCAGCTTGAGTATATCAGAGCACTCATTGCTGAGCAAGAACTCAATACACTCGGACATGCAGCACTAGGAGTGTTATCTCTCCGGAGAGCTCGGCTGGGTAAACCGCTGCGTGCTTCGCCTCGACCTGCTCTTTCAGGCGACCTTCCGCCCCCCGCCGAACCGAAAGGGCTCGGTCCGCCGGTCCCATAGGTGTTCGTGGGCCGATCAGCCTCACCGACATCTTTGGCGCGCTGTAGGGGCGTCGAGATTGTGTGAACCTGATCCGGCGTCCACACGAAGCTAGATCTTCATCATCTTCATCGACATGCCACCGAAGAAGAAGGCTTCGGCGGCAGATGTTCCGTCTGCGTCGAACCCACTCACCACCGGAGCAAACGGGTGGTGGGGGAGACGCCGGAAGAATGGACGCCGACGGGAGCCCACGGTGCTGCCAAGTCCAAGGACAAGGCTGCGCAGACCTCGGCGTCCGTGACATGCACCACGCCCGTCTCAGAGGCGCGGACCGACAAGCGTCATGGTATTCACAACGCCATACGCTCCTTGGACCAAGATCGAGCTGGTGGATCTCGGATGCTCAAGACCGGCATGCACGCCAACATGCCGGGCGCGAAGCGAGGCATCGGTCGCTCGACGGGATATCGCTCCTTCTAACATAGTTAGAAGTCCGAGCATATCCCGCTCCTCGCTGCTCGCCATCGCCACCCAAAGACTCCAGCAGAGGCTTTGGCGAGAGCTCAATCGCTCCTAGATTACCCTCCAACAGCCGACAAGGTCGATGAATGGAGGGCCACCATTCAAAGTCTCATCGGCTTTGCCAACGGCGACGCTCGCGGCAGCCGAGTGCATCGCTGCCGCGGCAGGACTGCCAAACACGAGCCGGTGGCGGCATTTAAACCGTGGGGGTGCAACCACCATGCACTTCTCCGCCCGAAGGTTAAGATCGCCGACTTCGCCGGATCCACCTCGACAAATGACTCCACCGCATCATCGGATCCACGAGCTCGTCGCGATCAGCGCCAAGTTCTTCACGAACGACAACAAGAAGACGCCGAACTCGTGATCGAGCGCCAAGAGAAGCGCGGCGTCCCCGACCAACGCTACCGGGCCCTCTGTCGACATGCATGCGCCAGGGGAACCAGCGACTTGTCAGACGCGGTAGGTTGCCCTGCGTTCACTCGTGAGCTGCGGCAAGTCCAAAGGGCCCAAAGAAGAAGAATTTCAAGCCGACGCATTGCAGAAAAGTACGACGGCAAGACGCATCCGTCGAAGGTCCCTAAGATCAACACCAAGAGTGCTGAGGAGCAGTCTGCTCTGACAAGCCCTAGGGTTTGTTTCGTTGAAGCAGACGCTCCCGACAAGTTTTGCTCCGGCAAGCTTGCCGGGGAACGTCAAGCTCCGGCTGAGCCGCAGTGTTCTCGCCAGAGAAGCGGATGTTCCCGCAGCAGCAGATGTGCCTTTAGTCCTTGTTGTCGAGCCGCAAGCTCCAAAGATGGGCACAGCGGATTGTCCGCTTCCTTCAGACAGGAGAACTTCCAAGAGCAAGAAGAAGCGGAAAGAGTAGCCCGGCAGTCAAGTATGTACCAGTTTGTCGACAGCACACTGTACAGAAGAAGACTCAACGGTGTGAAATTGAAGTGTATTCACCGGGAAGATGGACAAAAGCTGTTGGCAGAGATACATGGAGGCATATGTGGTCACCACATTGGCGCCAGAGCACTTGCCGGCAAAGCGTTCCAGCAAGGTTTCTTTTGGCCGACAGCCTCCAGGATGCAACTGCACAAGTAACCAAGTGTGAAGCGTGCCAGTTCCATTCCAAGCAGATACACCAGCCAGCTCAAGCTCTCCAGACGATCCCTTTATCCTGGCCATTTTCGTCCGGGGCTCGACATCCTCGCCCCTTTCCCCGAAGCTGTTTGGGGCTTTGAGTACTTGTACGCTGTAATCGACAAGTTCACAAAGTGGCCGGAAGTGGAAGTTGAGGAAGGTGACAAAGACACGGTCAATCAAGTTCTTCAGTCGATTGTTTGCCGCTTGGAATCCCTAACAGGATCATCACCGACAACGGCACGCAATTCACGAGCCGCACCTTCATGCAAGACGCCCAAGATCTTGGCGCCAAGGTTCCGCTTCGCTTCATTGCTCATCCGAGAAGTAACGGTCCAAGCGGAGAGGGCAAATGTGAAGTCTTCGCTGAGCTCAAGACCGTAACTTTCGGCTGTGCTGCACAAGTGCGGAAAGAACTGGATTGAGGAGCTGCCGGTGGTTCTTTGGTCGATCAGGACGACGCCGAATCGACAGAAAAGCTAAGTTGCTAAAGTTTGAGCAATCAGTTTTAAAATTTTAAAGTTATCTTCCTCGAACGGCCGTACTTTGTATGGAAAACTCAGCGGAGGAACCAACTCGTAGCTAGTTGCGCCTTACTTTGTTTCGAGTCCGCTCAACAACTTAAGTGAGCTGCGACTAGTTGAGTTGCGCCTTACTTTTGTTTCGAGTCCGCTCAACAACTTAAGTGAGCTGCGACTAGTTGCGACAAGGTTTCTTGTCGGTAGCGGCATCGCCAGCAGGCCGACGTCTCAAGACTTGGCCATGCCTGTGTGCTCGCGCTGACAAGTTCACTACGTAGCTAGTTGCGCCCTTACTTTGTTTCGAGTCCGCTCAACAACTTAAGTGAGCTGCGACTAGTTGCGACAAGGTTTCTTGTCGGTAGCAGCACCGCCAAAGCAGTTGCCGACGTCTCAAGACTCGGCCATGCCTGTGTGCTCACCGACAAGTTCCCTAAAAGCGAGGGCAAAACATACAAAGGAAGGAATCAAGTAAAGGAAATAACATAGCAGTCACTACCCAAATAGAGTTATATTACAAGATAGCTTGTCGCAGCTCTAATAGATTGTTCTCATAACATGACTAGCAGCGGCAAGAAAAGAGAAAGCGGGCGGCCTAATCTACGCGATCGCGCCTCAACCCTCTTGATCCCGCTCACCCTGCCCACGATGGGTGCGACAAGGGTCTTGAGCGCTTCCACATCGGCATCCGCGGCAAGGACTTGAGGACGTTGGTGAGGTTGAGGCCTGGATTGCGGAAGGCCACCTTCATCAAGACCTTTTGAAGAGCTCCGCAGATCCGGGCGCGACTTCTCGGCCAGCTGCTTTGGGATTTCTTCCTGAGTCGCTAGAGGGCCGCCACCACGCCTTGAAGAACAAGCTGAGCTTGGCGCTGGGTTGGAGGTGCTCATCGGAGGAATATCCAAGATCCTCCATCCCCAGCTGCGCCGGCTCCCCGTCGATGGCTGCAAAGAACATCCACGAGACCTGTGCCGCTGCGTGTCTGCAGCCTGTTTTTTGGGCCTGGCCCAACAGCGCCGCATCGTGTATGGCCCAGGCCCGGGGCTCTGCCGATGTACTAGAGTAGGGTACCCTAGTATCCCGAACTTGTGCACGGGCAGAAAGCACTCCGGCAAGGCTTGCCGGTGACCGCCAAGGTCCTCCGTGGTTCCTTTGGAGCCATTCAAGAACAAAGTATTCAAGCCAAGGAGACAAGGCCCGGCAAGAGGAGCTTGCCGAAGGCCACCCAAGGCACCTAGGAGACAAGGCCCCGACAAGAGGAGCTTGCCGGGAAGGCCAACCAAGGCATCTCAAGAAACTTGCCGCGACGCGCCACGCGTCCCGGCAAGGCCCGGCGAGCGACAAGCTTCCGGACGCGACAAGACAACAACCGCGGCAAGGCGCTTGCCGCGGCAGGCCACCACTCTGTACCTGCGCTCCAGCACATCCACTAACGTGTCGCCCTGAGACCTTTCCAGTAGCGTGGCGAGAGGTCGTGCAGCCAGCGGTGCGCGGTGGTAAGCGGCGCTGACAACATTGCCTTCGTGGCGAGCGGTGGCGTCCCTGACGGTCCCTGTTTGCACTGTTAGGTCGACGTAGACGGGCATTTAATGCCTTTGTCCCCTGCCGCCAGGGTTAGGTATGATACACTGTACAAGTAGTTGTACCAACCACTCCTTTTCCATTTTGACCCTTGTCTACGTTGCCACCTGTCGGAGACCCCTTTAGCATATAAAAGGAGGCCCATGCAACGTAGGGAGGGGAGGGGTTCGAGAGGTTCAAGCCGCAGAACACTCACGCCGGGTCTCATTAGCAGCTTGAGTATATCAGAGCACTCAGCGCTCTGAGCAAGAACTCAATACACTCAGACATGCAGCAGTAGGAGTGTTATCTCTCCGGAGAGCTCCGAAGCTGGGTAAACCGCTCGTGTGCTTCGCCTCAATCTGCTCTTCGTGCGACCTCCGCCCGCCGCCGAACCGAAAGGGGCTCGGTCCGCCGGTCCCATAGGTGTTCGTGGGCCAGATCAGCCTCCTCGACAATAGTCTCACATCAACTACGCGTATCAACAGGCTATGGAGATGCCCATCAATAGATATCAATGTGAGTGAGTAGGGATTGCCATGCAACGGATGCACTAGAGCTATAAGTGTATGAAAGCTCAACAAAAGAAACTAGGTGTGTGTGCATCCAACTCGCTTGCTCACGAAGACCTAGGGCAATTTTGAGGAAGCCCATCATTAGAATATACAAGCCAAGTTCTATAATGTAAATTCCCACTAGTATATGAACGTGACAACATAGGAGACTCTCTATCATGAAGATCATGGTGCTACTTTGAAGCACAAGTGTGGTAAAAGGATAGTAACATTGTCCCTTCTCTCTTTTTCTCTTTTTTTTTGCAAATTTTTCGTCCGGAGTCTCATCCCGACTTGTGGGGGAATCATTGTAATGACCCGAATCTGATAAGATTCGATGTCTCTGTGCTCACTGTGCTAGTCCCTGGATCGACTCGCTAGCACACACAGTACATATGAATATCAAATAACAAGTGCATCATTTATTACAACCTATGATCCGTAAGTTATAAACTATTACAAACTGAATAACACATGGCTAACTTATTCAATAATAACAGCGAAAGGTAGCATAATCAACGATGAGTCCATCAATGCCCATCAAGAACATGTTGAGTGAAGACTCGCAACCCATCTGTATCCCAATCGACCATTCGAAAATCCTGCAACATGATAAGTTGCAGCCACAAGGGTCAATACATTGAATGTATTGGCAAATCACACAATTTGATATAGCAAACCTACATCCACAAAGCAATGTATGACAAACAAAACACACTAGTTTGGAGAAGAATGTCTTCACCTACCTCCACTACCTGAACTCACAACCGCCTCTAATTTACTCGCCCAAGATAACCCAAAGATTCTAAATAAACATGACAAGAACTCTTAAGTATGTCTCAAGTGCGCCTGGCTGGCGCATTCTCTAGGAACAATAGAGCGCTCGCCAAGGACGATTCACCTGATTTAAGTTCCGAAAACTAAACCTCGCCTCAAGTGCGCTCTGTCAATGGCGCATTCTCTAGGGACAATAGAGCGCCCGCCAAAGGACGATTCACCTGGTTAATAATCCCGAGCCCACGGCTATAAACACTCACCACTTTCATGGATCACTCGACACATGCCCGCGTCTACCATATCAACTTGATCACACCATCACATAACACAATCGATAACAAAACATGGCAACACGAGATACACATATCAAGCCAAACATTTATCATAGCAATGAAACCACACATGCATAGCAGAATATAGGATGAGCAAAATCAAAAGTGCAAACTTGCCTTGAACGGTGCTGAAGTACATTAATGATTAATTCCGATCCGCTTCACACTCCAGACAATCTATACAATAACGAAGGCACCGATAAATAAACTGTACTCGCACAACAATCACAATAAAGCCAACAACAATGAATTCAAATAAAAACTTAGATAACAGAACATAACATTAGGTATCTATTATCTACATGCTACTACGATAAAAATGCAAAAGGAATCAACTCATTTGGATCTACAGCTTTAAAAGATATGGCCTCCTAAGTTTGAATTCAAATTTAAACAAATTCAAATCTAAAGAGTTCAAAAATGTGAAATTTTGGTTCTATGATATTCTTACGGTCACTACGAGTACACAGGAAAAAGAATCGATGAATTTGGAGTTACGGATCGCAAGATAAACCTAAATGAAAATATTATATGAAATCTGCCCAAAAGAATTGTGCCAAAAAGTGTTCTGGAAGACACATTGCATTTCTTTGTGGCGTTGCCACGTGGCACATTACTAGTGGCTGGGTAGTGTCCGCTGCATGGACTAAACGGCAAACGGCCTCTAAATAGCGCATACCTATTCAAGAAAAAAAAACAGAACATGATTTAATCTGGACCGTCGGAGGAAGATCGGACGGTGCAAAGCGACTCACCGGAGAGACAGGGTGGGCTGGGCGGCGACGGACTTGGGGAAGAAGATGCGCGGCTCGGGACTCGTCAACGGCGACGTCTGCAGTGGTCCTCCGGCGAAGGAGAGGTGACGAGAGGGTGCAGCGTGTGATGGTGATGATGATGGTGGCGAAAACGGCGAAGAGGGCTGCCTCACACGTGGCGACGACGTGAGGGGCGGCCGTGACTCAGCAGCGACGGGCGAACTCTCTCAAGGGGCCGGGGTTGTTCTGCAAGGCCCCACGAGAGTTAGAAGATGAGGGAGGTAGATGGTACCTTGGAGAAGAGCACATAGGATAAGGGAGTGGCTAGGAACCTCCGGTGGCGTCGAATTCGTCCGTGGAGAAGCTTCTGGCCGGACTCCCATGAGATCCAAATACGAGTTCTAGGGCACAGGAGTGATGGATTTCGCAAAAATCGGCAGAGAAGATCAAGGGGATTATTTATAGAGTAGTTCCTTGCGAGAGGGACGAGATCCAAGCCGAATCGGGCGAGGATTTGGATCACAAGTGATCTCTAGGAAGAACACGGGAAGGAGAGAGATGACATGTGGGTCAGCCTCGCTGCCGCACAGAGAGAGAGGAAAAAACAAAGAAAAGAGGGCTGGGCGTGGGCTGCTTGCTCAATAAAATGGGCCTCCGCCTGTCAGGCGCACACGGGCCGGCAATTGCTGCAGCTCAAGGCTCACTGGGCGCCATGAAAGTGAGGGATAATGGCGCCGAGGCCCCGACGACAAAGAAAAGTTGGGAACTAATGACATTTATATTTATACTATATACGTAACATGCATTTGACAAAAATAAAATACCTAGTGACTTCCTAAATATACCACAACACACAGTAAAATATTATTACTACTACAAAATACTGTGAACATTTTTAAAACACAAATGCACTAAAATAAATATATTTAATGCGATACAAGCATATAAAGAATATGATAACAACTATAAAAATAATTTGAGATACTACCAAGCCAAATTAATTTAGGTAGACACCAGAATATATTCTTAGCATTTTCCAATTATAATTAATAGGGGAGAAGTCATATTATCTCGACTCCAAATACTTTGCCTTATTGGAAAACACTTTGAATATTCAGGAAATTTAAATAAGCATAGAAATCATGATGAAAAGAATGATACTATTAACATTCCAAATTTTAAAAATTTGGGATGTTACAAATCTACCCCCCTTAAAATGAATCTCGTCCTCGAGATTCGAGTTGGCTAGCAAGGTTAAAGATGGGAACTTGACATAATCCATATTCCAAAATATCGAGGCTTACTCATTGCATAATTCCTTCACATGAATAGATATGATGCATCAATACTGAAAGAACGGTCAAAATACTTTGATCTTAATTAAGAATCTTACCAAAGACAGGTGCATTATCTGGTCTTCCTACCCTCATGTGATTCACATGTCCACTTTCGAAATGATCAATCTCCTTCTCTCCAGAATTCCCATTGTCATAATTCATTTTCTTCTCAGGACAGTTTGTTGAATAGTGTCATGGGTTCCTGCATCTGTAGCAAAGTAACTGGCTTAGATCCTTCTTTGTGGGTGTCGAAAGGTCGTGGTCGTTGTTGCCATTCCTCTGAGCATTGTGGTTATGTCCATTGTTGTTGTGATGATTATGCCCATCATGGTTATGAATATTATAAATGTCCACTTCAGAATCATAGTACTCAGAAGATGTTGACGCATTACGATGCTTCCGTTGTCCTCCAGAATTGAACTATGTGTCACTCGCCTTCCTCTTGCGGTTCTCCACCTCTAGAAACTTGCCTTCAATTACAATAGCCTTATCAATAAGCTCCTGACAGTTGTTGAATGTCGCCATGCCAACTGAATACTCAACTCATCATCCAGTCCTTCAAGAAACTTCTCATGTCTAGCTGCATCAGTGTTAACATCATTAGGTGCATACCGTGCAAGATTATTGAATTCCTCCACATATGCATTCACAGTGCTACCTCCCTGACGCAAGCTGCGGAACTCTTTCTTCTTCAGACTCATGGCACCAAAGACACATGTGCGGGCGCGAAAACCTGCCTGAAATTGCGCCCAAGTGATAGTAGCAATAGGATAAGTGACCAAGTAATTGTCCCACCATGCTGCGGCTGGTCCTTCTAACAAATGAGAGGCAAACCGCACTCTCTCTGCATCAGTGCAACCAACTGTCTCCAAATTCCTATTAACTGAGCGAAGCCAATCATCAGCCACAATAGGTTCAGGGGTGCTAGAAAACCTCCAAGGATTCAACCTCAAGAAACGAGTAAGTGCATCAACTGGGGGTGGTGGTGGATTATTGTTATTGTTGTTGTTGTTGTTGTTGTTGTTGTTGTTGTTGTTGTTGTTGTTGTTGTTGTTGTTGTTGTTGTTGTTGTTGTTGTTGTTGTTGTTGTTGTTGTTGTTGTTGTTGTTGTTGTTGTTGTTGTTGTTGTTGTTGTTCGGTTACGAACAAGTAATCTGGATCAACTGAGTCGCCCTCAAGGCTTTCTTTGCATGTATGGCGGTATGTCATTGTTGTTGTTATCTCCTGAACCACTGCCTCTAGAGTTACGCCTCGGCGGCATCTGATGGGTAAGCAAGGGTGAGATATAGACAGAAATAGATCTAAGGGGAAAACACTACCCATATGCTCATGCTAGCAACTAAAACTCCAACAACAACAAAAACAAACACTGAATTCACACAATTCACACAAGTCACCAAAATTATCCTAAAGTAATCACATCAAGGAGCATATATGATCAATCAAAGCACCCAATTGCATAATATAAACAACCCACGAAATATGACAACGCAGAAAGCAATGACCAACCAAACATATAACACATCACACAACACAAGCAAAACCTACAGGTAAGGTCATATCCACAAGAGATATGATCTCATCATACTACCGCAAAATCGTTTATCGAACACAACTTAGGAATGGTGGTCTGCCAACTAAACTCCTTAAATAACACTAATATAATTCCAAGGGTCAACTATATTTGAAAAGTAAAGATATGAGTACAAGAGTATGAACTAACAAGTAGACAACAAGTTGTAAAGTAAGTTTTACACTCCTATGGCTTTCCTAATCCATTTTCTAGGGTCACGACCTACAGTCAACACACTACTCTGATACCATCTGTAACGACCCGAATCTGATAAGATTTGATGTCTCTGTACTCACTGTGCTAGTCCCTGGATCGACTCGCTAGCACACACAGTACATATGAATATCAAATAACAAGTGCATCATTTATTACAACGTATGATCCAGAAGTTATAAAGTATTACAAACTGAATAACACATGGCTAACTTATTCAATAATAACAGTGGAAAGGTAGCATAATCAACGATGAGTCCATCAATGCCCACTGAAGAACATGTTGAGTGAAGACTCGCAACCCTCACCGTATCCCATCGACCATCTCAAAATCCTGCAACATGATAAGTTGCAGCCACCAGGGTCAATACATTGAATGTATTGGCAAATCACACAATATGATATAGCAAACCTACATCCACAAAGCAATGTATGACAAACAAAACACACTAGTTTGGAGAAGAATGTCTTCACCTACCTCCACTACACCGAACTCACAACCGCCTCTAATTTACTCGCCAAGATAACCCAAAGATTCTAAATAAACATGACAAGAACTTCAGAAGTATGTATCAAGTGCGCCTGTCATGGCGCATTCTCTAGGAACAATAGAGCGCTCGCCAAGGACGATTCACCTGATTTAAGTTCAAAACTAAACCTCGCCTCAAGTGCCCTCTCACAATGGCGCATTCTCTAGGGACAATAGAGCGCCCGCCAAGGATGCATTCACCGGTTAATAATCCCGAGCCTACGGCTATAAACACTCACCACTTTCATGGATCACTCGACACATGCCCGTGTCTACCATATCAAGTTGATCACACCATCACATAACACAATCGATAACAAAACATGGCAACACGAGATACACATATCAAGCCAAACATTTATCATAGCAATGAAACCACACATGCATAGCAGAATATAGGATGAGCAAAATCAAAAGTGCAAACTTGCCTTGAACGGTGCTGAAGTACTCTAACGCTTAATTCTGATCCGCTTCACACTCCGCATAATCTATACGATAACAAAGGCACCGATAAATAAACCGTATCGCACAACAATCACAATAAAGCCAACAACAATGAATTCAAATAAAACTTAGATAACAGAACATAACATTAGGTATCTATTATCTACATGCTACTACGATCAAAATGCAAAAGGAATCAACTCATTTGGATCAACGGTTTAAAAGATATGGCCTCCGGAAGTTTGAATTCAAATTTAAACAAATTCAAATCTAAAGAGTTCAAAAAAATGTGAAATTTTGGTTCTACGGTATTCTTCTGGTCACTACGAGTACACAGGAAAAACAATCGATGAATTTGGAGTTATGGATCGCAAGATAAACCTAAATGAAAATATTATATGAAATCTGCCCAAAAGGATTGTGCCAAAAAGTGTTCCTGGAAGAACTGTTATTTGGCCGTAGGCGTTGCCACGTGGCGCATTACTAGTGGCTGGGTAGTGTCCGCTACATGGACTAAACGACAAACGGCCTCTAAATAGTGCATACCTATTCGAGAAAAAAAAACAGAACATGATTTAATCTGGACCGTCGGAGGGAGATCGGACGGTGCAAAGCGACTCACCGGAGAGACAGGGTGGGCTGGGCGGCGACGGACTTGGGGAAGAAGACACGCGGCTCGGGACTCGTCGAGTGACGTCTCGCAGTGGTCCTCCGGCCAAGGAGAGGTGACGAGAGGGTGCAGCGTAGACGGTGATGATGATGGTGGCGAAAACGGCGAAGAGGGCTGCCTCCGCTGACCGGGCGGCGACGACGTGAGGGGCGGCCGTGACTCAGTAGCGACGGGCGAACTCTCTCAAGGGGCCGGGGTTGTTCTGCTAAGGCCCCTACGAGAGTTAGAAGATGAGGGAGGTAGAGGGTACCTTGGAGAAGAGCACATAGGATAAGGGAGTGGCTAGGAACCTCCGGTGGCGTCGAACACGTCCGGTGGAGCAGCTTCAGCGGCGGACTCGGCGAGATCCAACAAGCGAAGTTCTAGGGCACAGGAGCGATGGATTTCGCGAAAAATCGGCAGAGAAGATCAAGGGGATTATTTATAGAGTAGTTCCCTTGCGAGAGGGACGAGATCCAAGCCGAATCGGGCGAGGATTTGGATCCAAGTGGTCTCCGTGAAGAACACGGGAAGGAGAGAGATGACATGTGGGTCAGCCTCGTCAATGCCGCACAGAGAGAGAGGAAAAAACAAAGAAAAGAGGGCTGGGGCGTGGGCTGCTTGCTCAGCGAAAATGGGCCTCCGCCTGCAGGCGACACGGTCAAGACTGCAGCTCATACGACTGGCGCCATGAAGTAGGGATAACGGCGCTGAGGCCCCGACGACAAAGAAAAGCTGGGAACTAATGACATTTATATTTATACTATATACGTAACATGCATTTGACAAAATAAAATACCTAGTGACTTCCTAAATATACCACAACACACAAGAAAATATTATTACTACTACAAAATACCGTGAACATTTTTAAAACACAAATGCACTAAAATAAATATATTTAATGCGATACAAGCATATAAAGAATATGATAACAACTATAAAAACAATTTTGAGATACTACCAAGCCAGATTAATTTAGGTAGACACCAGAATATATTCTTAGCATTTTTCAATTATAATTAATAGAGGAGAAGTCATATTATCTCCACTCCAAATACTTTGCCTTATTGGAAAACACTTTGAATATTCAGGAAATTTAAATAAGCATAGAAATCATGATGAAAAGAATGATACTATCAACATTCCAAATTTTAAAAATTTGGGATGTTACAATCATAGTCTCCATCATCCTTTCCTCACTAGGGACAATGCTCTAATAATGATGGTCATCACACTTTTATTTACTTACAACTCAAGAATTACAACTCAATACTTAGAACAAAATATGACTCTATGTGAATGCCTCCGGCGGTGTACCGGGATATGCAATGAATCAAGAGTGACATGTATAAAAAATTATGAAAGGTGGCTTTGCCACAAATGCGATGTCAGCTACATGATCATGCAAAGCAATATGACAATGATGGAGCGTGTCATAATAAACGGAATGGTGGTAAGTTGCATGGCAATATATCTCGGAATGGCCATGGAAATGTCGTAATAGGTAGGTATGGTGGCTGTTTTGAGGAAGGTATATGGTGGGTGTATGATACCGGCGAAAAATGCGCGGTGTTAGAGAGGCTAGCAATGGTGGAAGGGTGAGAGTGCGTATAATCCATGGACTCAACATTAGTCATAAAGAACTCACATACTTATTGCAAAAGTCTATTAGTTATCGAAACAAAGTAATACTTGCATGCTCCTAGGGGGATAGATTGGTAGGAAAAGACCATCGCTCGTCCTCGACCGCCACTCATAAGGAAGACAATCAATAAATAAATCATGCTCCGACTTCATCACATAACGGTTCACCGTACGTGCATGCTACGGGAATCACAAATTTTAGAACAAGTATTTCTCAAATTCACAACTACTCAACTAGCATGACTCTAATATCACCGTCTTCATATCTCAAAACAATTATCAAGTATCAAACTTCTCATAGTATTCCATGCACTTATAAGAAAGTTTTTACTAATCTTGGATGCCTATCATATTAGGACTAATTTCTCAATTTAAGCAAATTACCATGCTATTTAAGACTCTCAAAATAATATAAGTGAAGCATGCGAGATCAATAATTTCTATAAAATAAAACCACCACCGTGCTCTAAAAGATATAAGTGAAGCACTAGAGCAAAAACTATATAGCTCAAAAGATATAAGTGAAGCACATAGAGTATTCTAACAAATTCCGAATCATGTGTGTCTCTCTCAAAAGGTGTGTACAGAAAGGATCATTGTGGTAAACTAAAAATCAAAGACTCAAATCATACAAGACGCTCCAAGCAAAACACATATCATGTGGTGAATAAAAATATAGCCCCAAGTAAAGTTACCGATAGATTTAAGATTTAAAGAGGGGATGCCTTCCGGGGCATCCCCAAGCTTAGGCTTTTGGTTGTCCTTGAATTTTACCTTGGGGTGCCTTGGGCATCCCCAAGATTAGGCTCTTGCCAATCCTTGTTCCATAGTCCATCAAATCTTTACCCAAAACTTGAAAACTTCACAACACAAAACTTAACAGAAAATCTCGTGAGCTCCGTTAGCGAAAGAATAAAAAAACACCACTTCAAGGTACTGTAATGAACTCATTATTTATTTATATTGGTGTTAAACCTACTGTATTCCAACTTCTCTATGGTTTATAAACTCTTTTACTAGCCATAGATTCATCAAAATAAGCAAACAACACGCAAAAAAACAGAATCTGTCAAAAACAGAACAGTCTGTAGTAATCTGTATCTAACGCAAACTTCTGGAACTCAGAAACATCTACCAAAATAGGTAGACCTAGATAATTTGTTTATTGATCTACTTCAATTGGAATCAGTATTTTATAATGTTCTAGTGATTATAAACAATTTTTTTTCGTGAACAGGAAGTTTTTGGAATTTTCAAAGAAGATCAAATAACTATCATCCAAGAAGATCCTATAGGTTTCACTTGGAAAAACACTAATTAAAACATAAAAACGCATCTAACCAGAGGCTAGATCAAATATTTATTACTAAACATAAATAAAAAGCAAGAAAAGTAAAATTAAATTGGGTTGCCTCCCAACAAGCGCTATCGCTTAACGCCGCTTAGCTAGGCATAAAAGCAAGGATAGATCTAGGTATTGCCATCTTTGGCATGCAATCCATAAGTGGCTCTCATAATAGATTCATAAGGTAATTTAATTTTCTTTCTAGGGAAGTGTTCCATGCCTTTCCTTAGCAGAAATTGGAATCTAATATTCCCTTCCTTCATATCAATAATTGCACCAATCGTTCTAAGGAAAGGTCTACCAAGAATAATAGGACATGAAGGATTGTAATCTATATCAAGAACAATAAAATCTACGGGCACATAATTCCAATTTGCAACAATAAGAACATCATTAATTATTCCCATAGGTTTCTTGATAGTGGAATCCGCAAGATGCAAGTTTAAAGAACAATCATCAAAATCACGGAATCCTAGCAAATCAACCAAAGTTTTTGGAATCGTGGAAACACTAGCACCCAAATCACACAAAGCATAGCATTCATGATCTTTAATTTTAATTTTAATTGTAGGTTCCCACTCATCATAAAGTTTTCTAGGGATAGAAACTTCCAACTCAAGTTTTTCTTCATAAGATTGCATCAAAGCATCAATGATATGTTTAGAAAAGGCTTTGTTTTGACTATAAGCATGAGGAGAATTTAGCACGGATTGCAACAAGGAAATACAATCTATCAAAGAGAAATTATCATAATTAAATTTCTTGAGATCAAAAATAGTTGGTTCATTGCTATCTAAGGTTTTAACCTCTTCAATCCCACTTTTACCCATTTTTGCATCAAGATCTACAAACTCCGAATTTTTGGGATGCCTTTTAACTAAAGTAGACTCATCTACAGTCCCATCATTATCAAGATTCATAATGAAAAACAAAGATTTAATAGGGGACACATCAATCACTTTTGGATCTTCATCCTTGTTATCCTGAAAAGTAGAAGAACACGCTTACAAAGCAATCTTTCTTAGCACGCATCCTAGCGGTTCTTTCTTTGCACTCATCAATGGAAATTATCATGGCTTTGATAGACTCATTGATATCATGCTTAGGTGGAATAGATCTAAGTTTCAAAGAATCAACATCAAGAGAAATTCTATCCACGTTCCTAGCCAATTCGTCAACCTTAAGTAAATTTTCTTCAAGCAAAGTATTGAAATTCTTTTGTGAATTCAGAAACTCTTTTACACTAATCTCAAATTCAGAGGGCATCTTATTAAAATTTCCATAAGAATGATTGTAGGAATTACCATAATTATTAGAGGAATTATTAGGGAACGGCCTAGGATTAAAATTTCCTCTATAAGCGTTGTTACCAAAATTGTTCCTACCAACAAAATTCACATGCATAGATTCATTATTATTCTCAATCAAGGTAGACAAAGGCATATCATTGGGATCAGAAGAAACACTCTTATTAGCAAATAATTTCGTAAGTTCATCCATATTTCCACTCAAAATGTTAATTTCTTCTATCGCATGCACCTTTTTACTAGTAGATCTTTCGGTGTGCCATTGAGAATAATTAACCATAATATTATGTAGGAGTTTAGTAGCTTCTCCTAAAGTGATTTCCATAAAAGTGCCTCCCGTGGCCGAATCTAAAAGATGTCTAGAAGCAAAATTCAATCCGCATAATTTTTTTGTATAATCATCCATAAATTCAAACCATGAGTAGGGCAATTATGTATCATTAATTTCATCCTCTCCCAAGCTTGTGAAACATGTTCATGATCAAGTTGCTTAAAATTCATAATATCGCTTTCTAAGAGAGATGATTTTAGCGGGAGGAAAATACTTAAAGATAAAAACATCTTTGCACTTATTCCAAGAATCAATACTATTTTTAGGCAAAGATGAAAACCAAGCTTTAGCACGATCTCTAAGAGAAAACATAAATAGCTATAATTTAACAATATCATTGTCCACATCTTTCTTCTTTTGCATATCACACAAATCAACAAAGCTATTTAGATGAGTAGTGGCATCTTCACTACGAAGGCCGGCGATTGATCTTTCATGACAAGATTCAGCAAAGCAGTATCAATTTCACAAGATTCAAAGATCGGTAATGTAAAATCCCAAATTTTCAATTTGGAATGTTATACATAGATCATTCATGCATATCATATTTTCGTTGCATTTCGTTTTGCGATCCTCGAAATCCTAAGCAACTCAAGGACCCTCGGAGAGAGTTGGGAATTTCATTGTTCTCATATTTGAATCTTATCAAATATTGAAACGAGGATTATTTATTTTAATTATTTTTCTCTCCAAAAATATTTCATATTAAAATATATGAGAGGAGATAATATGACTTCTCCAAAATAATTGAAATATTGGAGGAAAAATATTAAAATCAAATATTTGATTTTATTCGGATTTTGTCGGCGTTCTGGGAACGGGGGTCCCTAGACTTGCCTGCCAGCGGCCCGTGGCATGGCTCAAGTGGGGGCCCAAAGATGGCCCAAATTCTTCAAATCAAACTCAAGACCCTCGCGAGGGGCCAAGCCTCATGGGCGGACGACAGAACCTACCTCGGGAGCAGCCTCGTCAGGCAGGCTCATGAGGAGGCGGAGAGATCAAGGCAGGTACCTTGCGAGGGTGCCCTGTGGACGCAAGCCATGACGATCAAGGCCAAAGGGCGCCAGGCGGGCGCCAGCCCAGAAGTGTCCTCATTTCCCTTTGGTGCAGAGGAGGCAAGCATGTGCCAAGGCATCAGGCAAAGGTTACCGCTTCGGTGCAACAAGACCAAGACCAGCAGAACGGTCGGATGGAGGTCATCGTGGAGCCCAGGACGGTGTCACCGTCAGAGTCTTTGGCAGCGGAAAACCAACTTTAGTCAGGATAAGTGTACTAGATGTTCCCCTTCAAAATGGCCAATTGTTGGCGCCCTTCCCGCTCATTATTTGGGAAGAGGCCCAGGGCCTCCCTCTATAAATAGGACTAGCCACGACAGAGAGAGAGAGGAGAGGATCGATCTGATCAAGATCACACAGAGAAGAGGATCGATCTGATCGAGATCACACAGAGAAGAGGATCGATCTGATCGAGATCACAGAGAGAGAGAGAGAGAGAGAGAGAGAGAGAGAGAGAGAGAGAGAGAGAGAGGCGACTGAACTCACCCAAGCAGTTCATCGCACCAGCTCAAGAACAAACCCTCGCGAGGTTGTTCTTCGTTTGTATTGTTCATCATCGCCTCGAGGCAATCCACCACAAAGACACATCGGAGTAGGGTATTACACCACAACGGTGTCCCGAACCAGTATAAACCTCGTGTCTCTGTGTTGTTCAGCGTTAGTAGTTTAGATCCCTTGCAATCCTTGCACGGATGAGCCGGTAGGGGAAAGATCTCCGCTGCACTCAAAGTTGTTCGAACCTCAAGGGTCTGCGGAACCCAAATCCGGCAGATTTTATTGCTATTTTATTTGCATTAGAAAAATTGCACGTTTTTCAAAATTGCATTTTAGAGCCAAGAAAATGTTCATCTCGTTCTAAATATTTTATTAAAACGGTGAAAATGTGTTTTGGCATTTTTAGATTTTTTATTTTACTTTATAGGATTTATTTAAGTTTCGGCGAAATTATTTAAAAAATATCTCAGCCGACTGGGTCAAGGCTCACCGAGCCGCCCGCTTAGCTCAGCGCCGTGCCTCCCTCCAGGAGATCAGGAGGCCGCCGCCGCCCCGACCCCGAGTCCGGTCGGGACTCCGCCTCGCCGCTTGCCCTCCCCCAAGCAGCCCCTCCTTAAATACCCCGCCACCGGACCCCCTACCACCACCAACCCCGCCGCCAGCCTCGCCCCGCCTGCAGCTCCGCCGCCGCTCGTGCACCTTGCTGTCGCAACCCGCCTCGCCGGACCTCGCCGGAGGTAAAGCCGCCGTTGCCGCCACCGGTTTTTTTTTTGAGAAAACCGATCCGGTTTTTTTAGAAATCCTAGTTCGTTTTTTTAGATCGGTTCGCCGGTTTTCTCGGTTTAGTTTTTATAGTGCACGTTCGTCCATACGTTCGTTTTAACGAACGGTTTTCTCTCGATAGGTACAGACAACGAACGTTCATTCGTTAGCCTATTCGTCAGTTTTCTTTTTCTCCGATTTTCCGTGATTATTTTCGATCGCGATTTCTGATCCGATTTTCGTTTCAGTTTATCTTTTCGCTCGTTTATCGGAATCAGGCGATTCAAGCGCCTAGATCTTCGTCTCGAAACCCTCTTTCTGTTTTATCAACTTGAACAAGATTTTCGTACTGTAAAATTTGACTTTAGTTCAGATTTGTAAATGGATCTTGTTTCTTTCGCAGTTTGAGTTTCGTTGCTCCGTTTAATTTGATTCTTTTTGCAACCCGGAGTTCATAAGTTCAACTTTCTGGTGAGATTTTCTTATTTGAGATTTACCCGTGTTTCTTTGCTTGATTGCTTATGTATGCTATTGTTTGTTTGCGACGGAATTCCCGGAGTGCGAAGCGTGCTACTACGAGTCCCTAGGTTTTGTGGATCGTCAGCAAGGCAAGTAACACATTGATCATACTCTTTTCATACCCAGTTTTATGCATTAGTTCAATCCTCGAGCATTGCATGATTTGGATGTGATTAACATGTGGGTTGGGAAGTAGATGAGGTAGAACCTATTGCCCTGTTATATTCAAACCTTGGGAGTTACTTCTACCTATTGCTTATATTGCTATGCTATGCTCGTAGACGTGGTTTGGGTTTGAGTGTATCCATGACAGATGTGAGATTGTTAATTAATGGTTCAACTTAAGGTGGCAAATTAAATACACATCTGGGTGGATTGCTTGTCGGGCACCTGGAGAATCCAGTGTTGTCATAGGATATCCCGGAGTACCCGTGTGTGATCATCCTAAGGTCTCGCCACCTGTGCTCAAAGGGAACTTAGATATTTTCATGCTAGAAACTTCCGAGTGCAGCCACAAGCTATTATGGGCTCTATCATAGTTGAGTAAGTTACATGAGCTCTTGAAGAGGTGGATCACAGGTAGAGGGGTGTAGGTTTGGTATGGTCTTCCGGAGTAAAGAGTTAATGTTTACGAAAGATCGTGTCTCGGTCATCCGCTTTCTCAAACACCATGTAGTGCGAGAAATCCAACGAAGGCAATCGAGTCTTGTGGGGAAAAGTGCGTAAACCTCTGCAGAGTGTAGAATCTAATCATGGTTAGCCGTGTCCTCGGTTATGGACAATCTTGAGTATCTAGTACTTGGAGTATCCTAAGTATCTCATCACTCTAATTTAATATTGTTGGGTTGTTAATTATGATTGAGTTGGAAGAACCTTCTCAATGATGTTTCAACCACCATGATAGTTAAAATAAAATTTATTCCTTTGTTGTAGGGAAAAATTGGCTTTTGCAAAATCTATACCCATAGAGCTTTCCACCAGCCAAATATGCATGTAGTGATAGCATTATTTTGGTCTTGTTTCATCAGGTGTTATATTGCCAAAGATATTCCATGTCTGACCCGTTTCGGGCTGCAACGTATTATGTTGCAGACTTTTCGAACGAGGAGTAAGGTTCGTTAGGTCATTGCTTTGTGCAGCTCAGCTATGCCGTTGGAGTTGATGGACTCACTTTATCTTCCAAGCCTTCATTTGTTATCGTATTAGATGGCCTTAAGCCATATTTATTCTAATCAGTTCTCTTTTGAGACATTCGATGTAATAAGTGTGTGATTTCTACTCTGTTATAAATCCTTCGAGTACTGTGTGTCAGCATTACCGATCCAGGGATGACACTGAAGCACAGAGACTGGACCGTTTGAGGTTGGGTCGCTACAATATGGTATCAGAGCACACGCTGAGTGTAGGACACGACCTCTAAGATAAGCCATAGGTCACTCTTCTCTACTCATTTCTGACTCCTCCCCTATTTTCTATTCTTTAGGATGGCGGATACAAGGATCAAGTTCACGCAACCAGATGAAGACACACCCTTTGGACGCCACTTGAAGGAAGTTACTAGGTACTTGAACATCGGAATACCAAGCTTCACCGGGACCTACAACGCCACCTTACCAGAAGAGGAGCACTGGATGATTCAAGTTCAAGTTCCAGGAAGGACGTTCTCGCCAACCACTAAGCCCATAGAATTTTCTTTTGATGCACCAACCTGGAGTCTAGGCAAGAGCATGGCAGCCCACATTGCCATGGGACACATTGGAGAAGTTGACAACAAGGATCTTAAGGACACTATCTATCAGATATGTGGGCGCCGAGATGAGCAATGGGAGATGATCAGCACCAAGAAGGACAGATCCATTGCAGCTTTCATCCAAGAATTAAACCAGCACATTCGACGCCAGAAGAATCAGATGTGCGCAGACATGATAGATTTGAAGAAGGCAAAGACAAGGATCATCGATCTAGAATAATAACTCAAGTCTACACGATGGATGTGAGGAGGAAATTGCAACACTATTGGAGAAGAATGACAACTCGATAAAGAAGACCAAAATATTCATGGGAGACCCAAGGGAGGAGAGGACTGACGATTCCACTTGCGGAGAACAACATCATCATCTATGACACCGACTCCGACCCGGTGATGATGACTTTGAAGACGAAGTCGAGCGGACATTATGGAGTCCTCTACCGATCAAAATTTCTAGATGACCACCAAATATTAGTAGTATTCCCCCATGTATATAGTAGTAGTTGAGCACTTTTACGATAGTTCTAGACCGTTTGTATGCCCTTGCTTGATTGATTGAGTGAAATGATTGTGTTTGTCTCATGTGCATATGGGTAGTGCTTTCTCATTAGACCCCTGTATATTCTAATCTCTCCCCTCTAAACCCATCAGATGCCTCCGAGACGTGACACCGGATTTACCTTCCCGTCGGAGCTCACTCAGTTGATCCAGCAGCAGAATGCCTTGATGCAATTGTTAGTCCAGAACCAAGGCAACAACAACAACAACAACCCGCCTCCAGTTGACAACTTAGCTCGCTTTCTGAGGTTGCAGCCGCCGGTGTTTTCCAGTAGCACCGAGCCTATAGTTGCAGATGATTGGCTACGCCGTATTGGAAGGGAGTTGACCACCGCAGGTTGCACAGATGCTGAGAAGGTGCGCTTTGCCTCACATCAATTGGATGGACCAGCAGTCTCATGGTGGGAGAATTACACGGCCATTTTCCCCATAGCCAATGCTACCTCTTGAGCACTGCGTTGGATTTCCCCGAAGAGGAGAGGATGATGCAGAAAAGTAGCATAAGTATTTCCCTCAGTTTTTGAGAACCAAGGTATCAATCCAGTAGGAGGCTACGCACAAGTCCCTCGTACCTGCACAAAACAATAGCTCCTCGCAACCAACGCGATTAGGGGTTGTCAATCCCTTCACGGTCACTTAAGTAGAGTGAGATCTGATAGAGATGATAAATAATATTTTCGGTATTTTTATATAGAGATGCAAAGTGAAAAGTAAAAAGGCAAAGTAAAAACAAAACAAGTATTAAAGTAATGGAGATTGATATGATGAGAATAGACCCGGGGGCCATAGGTTTCACTAGTGGCTTCTCTCAAGAGCATAAGTATTCTACGGTGGGTGAACAAATTACTGTTGAGCAATTGACAGAACTGAGCATAGTTATTTGTATATCTAGGTATGATCATGTATATAGGCATCACGTCCGAGACAAGTAGACCGTCTCCTGCCTGCATCTACTACTATTACTCCACTCATCGACCGCTATCCAGCATGCATCTAGAGTATTAAGTTAAAAATAGAGTAACGCCTTAAGCAAGATGACATGATGTAGAGGGATAAATTCATGCAATATGATAAAAACCCCATCTTGTTATCCTCGATGGCAACAATACAATACGTGCCTTGCTGCCTTATACATCGAGAAAGGTGTAACATCCCAAATTTTCAATTTGGAATGTTATACATTAAGTCATCATGCATTACATATTTTCTTGCATTTTGCCGATCCTAGAAATTTCACGCAACTCAAGGACCCTCGGAGAGAGTTGGAGATTTCGTTATTTTCATATTTGAGTTTTTTCAAATTTTGAAAATAGGATCATTTGATTTTATTTATTTTATCTTCAATTATTTCTACTATCAAAATATGAGAGAGGGAATAAAATGACTTTCCCAAAGAAAATAAATAATGAAGATTTAATAAAAAAATCAAATAAGATTTTTATTGTGGAGTTTTGCGCTTCTATTTGTCTTAGGGAAAATGCATATTTTTTTTAAAAAAATTGCATTTGGCCCCAGTTAAAGTTCATTTTGTTCGACTCATTTTTAGGAGTCGGAAAAATTACTTTGTAAATTTTGGAGTTCGTTAGATTTTATTTTAATCATTTTTCTGGCGTGATTTTATTTAAAAAATCGCGCGCCCACTGGGCCAAGGGCCCACCGGCCCAACCGCCCCTCCTGGCCACAAGACGCCCATGGCCGCCGCCGCCAAGACCGAGGAGGACTCCTCCTCCTCCTCCTCCTCCCTTGCTTGCCCCCTCCCCAAGCTACTCCCCCTCCTATATATACCCCTCACCCCCTCTCTCCTCCCAACCCGCAGCCCTTGCCGCCCCTCTCCATAGCCTTGCCGCCGCCCATAGCCGACGCCGCCGCCCGTCGCCTAATCGTCGCCGCCGCCGGTGCCACCGCCGCCGACCGGGACGCCGTCACCCCGCCACCTAGCCGCCGCCCCGCCAGAGCCCCACCTCGACGAGGTAGCCGCGCCACGCCACCCTCCCCTCGGTTCGGTTTTTTTATAAAAACCGTTCCGGTTTTCTTTTCCGTTGTTCGGTTTTAAAAAAAACCCTAGATCGGTTTTATTTTTTTCGGTTTTGTTGATTAGCGAGCGTTTGCCGGACCGTTTGTTTTAGCGAACGTGTTCACCGGTTAGTTTCTGTTAACGAAAGTCCGTTCGTTTAACCGTTCGTCGTTTTTCTTTTAATCGGATTTAATCCGCTATTTTTCTGATCTTGATTTCAGATCCGATCTTCGTTCTAGTTTATCTTCTCGCTCGTTTATCGGAATCAGGTGATTCAAGCGCCTGGAGTTTCATCTCGAAACCGCCGTTCCGATTAATCAACTTAAACAAAGTTTTGCTACTGTAAAATTTGACCTAGTTTCAACTTGCTAGAACTGAGTTGTTTTCTTTCGACGTTTGACTTTCGTTGCTTTATTTGATTCGATTCTTTTTGCAACCAGGGTTCTTAAGTTGAACTTTCCGGTTAGATCTTTTATTCGAGATTTACCTGTGCATTAGATGAGTACTTATTGTATGCTTGTTGTTTGTCTGCGATAGATCACCCGAGTGCGCCGCTTGTTATTTGAATCTCTAGGTTTCATGGATCATCGGCAAGGCAAGTAACACTTGATCATACTCTTTCTACTACCCAGTTTTATGCATTAGATCTATTCCTCGAACACTTGCATGATTAGGATCTAATTAAATTGTGGGATGGGAAGTAGATTGAGGTAGTACCTATTACCTGTTTTACTTATGCAACCTTGGGAGTTACTTCTACGTTTGCTTATTATGCCATGCTATGCTAGTAGACGTGGATTGGGTGAGTGATATCCATGACAGATGTGAGATTGTTAATTTAATGGTTTATCTAAGGTGGCAACTTAAACACACATCTGGGTGGATTGAGGCACCTGGTTTCCATCAGGACTTGCCTGTTTTTCTTCAGACCGCCACCGAGGCTCAAAGGATCATAAGATCATTCATGCTAGAAACTTCTGTGTGCAGCCACAAGCCATTATGGGCTCTGGCATAGTTGACTAAGTTGTGCAAACTCTTACGGGTAGACTAGCAGATGTAGGGGATGTAGCTTGGTCTTGTCTACCCACCGATAAGGTGCTAGCGCACGAAAGACTATGTCTCGGTCATCCGTCTCTCAAACACCATGTAGGTCACGAGAACCAAACGGAGGCGATCGAGTCTTGTGGGGAAAAGTCATAAACCTCTGCAGAGTGTATAAACTAATCATGATTAGCCGTGTCCCGGTTATGGACATCTTGAGTATCTAGTACTTGAATATCATGTGAATCTCAACACATTACTCTAAATAATATTGTGGGTTTTTAATGAGTACTTTTAATTGGGATTGAGGATGCTGTCAACCATTCTCAATGTTTAACAACCACCATGATAGTTAAATAAATTTATTCCTTTGCAGTAGGGAAAAATTGGCTTTATGCAAAACTGTAACCGTAGAGCTTTTTCCACCAGCCATATATGCATGTAGTATAGGCTTATTCCTTTCATTGCTCTCTATGTGTTACATTGCCAGCATATTCCATGTGCTGACCCGTTTTCGGGCTGCAACGTTCATGTTGCAGACTTTTCAGACGACGAGTAAGGTGCTTTAGGTCGTGGTTCTATACTCAGTGATGCCGCTGGAGTTGATGGACTCACTTATCTTCCAAGTCTTCCGCTGTTATTGATATTAGATAGCCTTAAGCCATATTTACTGTAATAAGTCCTCTTTTGGACAACGATGTAATAAGTGTGTGATTGCTACTCTGTTATAAATCCTTCAAATCTTGTGTGGTGTCGACATTCTTGATCCAGGATGACACCGAGCACGAGAGACTTGATCCATTCGGTCGGGTCGCTCTGAGAGAGATGGTATCGAAACACACTGTTGTAGGGACACGACAAGTAAGTTAAAACCATAGATCACTACTCTCTTCTCATTTTCTAACTCCTCATCTTTTCTACTCTTTTAGGATGAAGGACGCGAAGATCAAGTACACCCAACCAGTTGAAGGCACACCTTTTGGATTTCACTTGAAGGAAGTCACCAAGTACACGAACATTGGACTACCAAGCTTCACCGGACTTTCAACGCTACTCTGCTGAAGAGGAGTCTTTGGAAGATTCAAGCTCATGTTCCGGGAAGGACATTCGCCCCAATCACCAAGCCTATAGATAGTGTTTTCAATGCACCAACACGAGTCTGGGAAAGAGCATGGCAGCTCATATCACCATGGGACGCATTGGAGAAGTTTACCAAGAAGACCTCAAGGACACCACTATCAGATTTGTGCACGCCGAGATGAACAATGGGAGATAGTCAGCACCAAGAAGGATAGATCCATTGCAGCTTTCATCCAGGAGTTAAACCAGCACATTCGACGCCAGGAGAACCAGATGTGCAATGATATGATCGAATTGAAGGATGCGAAGGGAAGGATCATCAAACTTGAAGGAGAACCGAAGTCTACACGCAAGGACTATATGGACGAGATCGTAGTTGTAGCAAGACACAATAACGATCTTAAGTATGAGATTGAAGAACTCAAGAAGAAATTGGCTCTCAAGAATGAAGACAAGTACGTCGGCTGTCCGAGCAACTACATCATCATCGATGACACCGATTCGGATCCAAGTGAACCCGACTTTGAAGACGAAGCTGGAGCAGACATCATGGAGTCTTCCACCGGTTCAAATTAATAGATGACCCCCACATATTAGTAGTATTACCTCCATGTAACATCATAGTACACGCACTTTTGCGATAGTTAGATCGTTGTAAGCCCTTTGTTTGAATTGAATGAAGTGATTTTGTGTGCATTTTCTCATATACATTTGGGTAGTGTTTCTCCTTAGACCTCACTCTATTCTTATTTCTCATCTTTTCTAAACCCATCAGATGCCTCCGAGACGCGACCCCGGGTTTGCTTTCCCGCCAGAGATCACCCAGTTGATTCAGCAGCAGAATACATGGCTAGTATATGGTGTGATCGACTGCCATTAAGGATTGGACACTACGTTTTTCCCTCGGACCTAATAGTTCTGGAATCCCAAGGATTGGATGTGATATTAGGCATGGTTATCGAAGTATGGAGGGAACATAGATTGCGCCACTAAGTCAATTTTGCTTACCACCCCAGAAGGGAGGAGAATCAAGTATGTATCACGGCATGAGCCGAGGAGAGCACAAGTAAATTCCTTATCGGGAGTTGTGCAGGAAGAAGTACCAGTGGTGAAGGATTTCCCTGATGTATTTCTCGAAGAGTTGCCGTGAATGCCACGGATAGAGACATTGAGTTTTTGATTGAGCTTTTGCAGTGTACAGGCCCAATATCGAAGCGACCATACAGGATGCCCGCACAGGATTTGGCGGAAATCAAGAAGCAGATTAAGGAGCTATTGGATAAAGGTTATATACGCCCAAGTTCTTCTCCTTGGGGATCACCCGTACTGTTAGTAGAGAAGAAGGATGGATCGTTAAGGATGGTTGTTGATTATCGTGGATTGAATGCAGTAACGATCAAGAACAAGTACCCACTACCAATGATAAATGATCTGTTTGATCATTTGCAAGGAGCTAAAGTGTTTTCCAAGATCGATTTGCGATCAGGGTACCATCAGTTGAAGATTCGAGAGCAGGACATACCCAAGACAGCATTTACCACGCGATATGGATTGTATGAATATACCGTTATGTCATTCGAACTGACTAATGCGCCTGCCTATTTCATGAACATGATGAACAAAGTGTTTATGGAGTTTTTGGATAAGTTCGTCGTGGTGTTCATAGATGATATTTTGGTTTTCTCGAAGAATGAAGAAGAACATAAGGAACATTTGCGATTGGTTTTGGAGAAACTAAGGGAACATCAGCTATATGCCAAGTTCAAAGAAATGTGAGTTTTGGCTAAAGGAAGTTGGATTTCTTGGACATGTTATATCCGAAGAAGGGATAGCAGTTGACCCCACAAAGGTTGAGACCGTAACCAAATGGGAAGCACCAACGACAGTTGGAGAGATCCGGAGATTTCTTGGACTCGCAGGATACTACCGAAGATTCATTGAGAATTTCTCAAGGATTGCAAAGCCTATGACATAATTGTTGAAGAAGGATACCAAGTTCATATGGACTGAGGATTGTGAAGCAAGTTTTCAGGAGTTGAAGAAAAGATTGGTCACCTCACGGTGTTAATTTTGCGGATCGGACCAAGGATTATGAGGTGTATTGTGACGCTTCACGTCGAGGACTTGGAGCAGTGCTTATGCAAGAAGGAAGAGTTGTTTCGTATGCTTCACGACAGCTTAAGCCTCACGAGTTGAATTATGCCACACATGATTTGGAGTTAGCAGCCGTTGTGCATGCATTGAAGACTGGAGACATTTTCTCATTGGAAATCATTGTGAGGTGTACACGGATCACAAGAGTTTGAAGTACATCTTCACGCAGAAGGAACTAAATCTCGGGGCGGGGAGATGGTTGGAGCTTATTAAGGATTATGATATGAGATTGCATTATCACCCCGGGAAGGCTAACGTTGTAGCAGACGCATTGAGCCGTAAGAGCCACGTCAATACACTAATGATGGGAGGAATACCCAAGGAGTTAGCGGAGGACCTTCAGAGCTATGTTTGGAAATAGTTCCGAGAGGCTATATAGCAGCATTGGAGATTCAGTCTACATTGATGGACAAAATCAGAGAAGCTCAAAAGGCAGATAAGGAAGTTGCCTCTATAAAGGAGAAAATGAGCGAAGGAAAAGCTAAAGGATTTCGTGAGGATGAGCACGATACCCTATGGTTTGAGGACCGTGTGTATGTGCCAAATGACCCGGAGATCAGAAAGCTGATTCTGCAAGAAGCACATGATTCACCCTACTCGATTCACCCAGGAAACACCAAGATGTATTTGGATTTGAAGGAAACGTTCTGGTGGACCGGAATGAAGAAGGATATCGCGGAGTATGTAGCAGTTTGCGATGTATGTCAGAGAGTGAAGGCAGAGCATCAGAAGCCAGCAGGATTGTTGCAGCCATTGCCAATACCCGAATGGAAGTGGGATAAACTAGGCATGGATTTCATCACAGGTTTGCCAAAGACCTGCTCAGGCTATGATTCGATTTGGGTTATAGTCGACCGCTTGACGAAGGTAGCTCATTTCATTCCAGTCAAGACTACCTATAGTAGTGCTAAGTTGGCAAGGATATACATGACCAGAATTGTGTGTTTACACGGAGTTCCGAGAAGTATCGTATCAGATAGAGGAACCCAATTTACCTCAAAGTTTTGGAATCAGTTGCACGAAACATTGGGAACCAGGCTGGAATTCAGTACAGCTTTCCACCCACAGACCGATGGACAGACTGAGAGAGTCAATCAGATTTTGGAGGATATGCTGAGAGCTTGTGCACTAGATTATGGATCTAGTTGGGATGATAACTTGCCATATGCAGAGTTTTCTTATAACAACAGTTACAAAACCAGCTTGAAGTTGGCACCTTTCGAGGCTTTGTATGGAAGGAGGTGCAGGACACCGTTATCATGGGACGAAGCTGGAGACCGTCAGTTGTTTGGACCAGATTTGATTAAGGAGTCTGAAAAGAAGGTTAAGTTGATTCACGACAGGCTCAAAGTAGCCCAGTCCAGACAGAAAAGCTATGTGGATTCAAAACGCAAGGCGATCGAATATGAAGTTGGAGACAGAGTTTATCTTAGAGTATCCCCACTTCGAGGAGTTAAGCGTTTCGGAGTTAAAGGAAAGTTAGCACCACGTTTCGTTGGACCGTATAAGATTTTGCAACGCATGGGAGAAGTTGCTTATAAGCTGGAATTGCTAGAGGGACTGTAAGGAGTTCATGATGTATTCCATGTTTCTCAGCTGAAGAAATGTCACGCCGAGATGGCGGAAGTACCGTTAAGAGATACAGTGCCACTTGAAGCAATTCAGTTGAAGGATGATTTGACATATGAGGAGAAACCAGTCAAGATTCTCGATTATGCCGCAGAGTTACTCGCAAAGAAGGTTATCAAGTTTTGCAAAGTTCAATTGGAGCCACCACACCGAGGATGAAGCCACCGGGAAAGAGAAGAAGATTTGCTCAAGGATCACCCTCACCTATTTTCTAGCCAACCCGAATCTCGAGGGCGAGATTCATCTTAAGAGGTAGGTTTGTAACATCCCAAATTTTCAATTTGGAATGTTATACATTAAGTCATCATGCATTACATATTTTCTTGCATTTTGCCGATCCTAGAAATTTCACGCAACTCAAGGACCCTCGGAGAGAGTTGGAGATTTTGTTATTTTCATATTTGAGTGTTTTCAAATTTTGAAAATAGGATCATTTGATTTTATTTATTTTATCTTCAATTATTTATACTATCAAAATATGAGAGAGGGAATAAAATGACTTTCCCAAAGAAAAGAAATAATGAAGATTTAATAAAAAAATCAAATAAGATTTTTATTGTGGATTTTTGCGCTTCTATTTGTCTTAGGGAAAATGCGTATTTTGAAAAAAAAATTGCATTTGGCCCCAAGTTAAAGTTCATTTTGTTCGACTCATTTTTAGGAGTCGGGAAAAATTTACTTTGTAAATTTTGGAGTTCGTTAGATTTTATTTTAATCATTTTTCTGCGCGTGATTTTATTTAAAAAATTAGCGCGCCTGCCTGGCCAAGGGCCCGGCCAGTGACCGCCCCTCCTCATGGCGCCTGCTTGCCGCCCCTCATGGCCGAGACTTAGGAGGACTCCTCCTCCTCCCCTTTGCTTGCCCCCTCCCCCAAGCTACTCCCCCCCCCTTTATATACCCCTCACCCCCCGCCCCCTCTCCTCCCAACCCGCAGCCGCCGCCCCTCCCCATAGCCGCCGCCCTAGCCCGGCCTTGCCGCCGTCGCCTAGCCGTCGCCGCCGCCCGGGTGCCACCGCCCGCCGACAGGGCGCCATCGCCCGCCACCTAGCCGCCGCCCACGGGAGCCCCACCTCGACGAGGTAGCAGCGCGCGCCACCTCCCCTCGGTTCGGGTTTTTTTTAAACCGTTCCGGTTTTCTTTTCCGTTGTTCGGTTTTAAAAAAAACCCTAGATCGGTTTTATTTTTTTTCGGTTTTGTTGATTAGCGAGCGTTCGCCGGACCGTTTGTTTTAACGAACGTGTTCACCGGTTAGTTTCTGTTAACGAACGTCCGTTCGTTTAACCGTTCGTCGTTTTTCTTTTAATCAGATTTAATCCGCTATTTTTCCGATCTTGATTTCAGATCCGATCTTCGTTCTAGTTTATCTTCTCGCCGCTTATCGGAATCAGGTGATTCAAGCGCTGAGTTTCATCTCGAAACCGCCGCCCGATTAATCAACTTAAAAAAGTTTTGCTACTGTAAAATTTGACCTAGTTTCAACTTGCTAGAACCGAGTTGTTTTCTTCGACGCTTTGACTTTCGTTGCTTTATTTGATTCGATTCTTTTTGCAACCAGGGTTCTTAAGTTGAACTTTCGGTTAGATCTTTTATTCGAGATTTACCTGTGCATTAGATGAGTACTTATTGTATGCTTGTTGTTTGTCTGCGATAGATCACCGGAGTGCGCCGCTTGTTATTTGAATCTCTAGGTTTCGCGGATCATCAGCAAGGCAAGTAACACTTGATCATACTCTTTCTACTACCCAGTTTTATGCATTAGATCTATTCCTCGAACACTTGAATGATTAGGATCTAATTAAATTGTGGGATGGGAAGTAGATTGAGGTAGTACCTATTACCTGTTTTACTTATGCAACCTTGGGAGTTACTTCTACGTTTGCTTATTATGCCATGCTATGCTAGTAGACGTGGATTGGGTGAGTGATATCCATGACAGATGTGAGATTGTTAATTTAATGGTTTATCTAAGGTGGCAACTTAAACACACATCTGGGTGGATTGAGGCACCTGTTTCCATCAGGACTTGCCTGTTTTTCTTCGGACCGCCACCCAGGCTCAAAGGGATCATAAGATCATTCATGCTAGTAACTTCCGTGTGAAGCCACAAGCCATTATGGGCTCTGGCATAGTTGACTAAGTTGTGCGAACTCTTACGGGTAGACTAGCAGATGTAGGGGTTGTAGGTTGGTACGGTCTACCCACCAAGAAGGTGCTAGCGCACGAAAGACTATGTCTCGGTCATCCGTCTCTCAAACACCATGTAGTGCGAGAACCAAATGGAGGCGATCGAGTCTTGTGGGGAAAAGTGCGCAAACCTCTGCAGAGTGTATAAACTAATCATGATTAGCCGTGTCCCCGGTTATGGACATCTTGAGTATCTAGTACTTGAATATCATGTGAATCTCAACACATTACTCTAAATAATATTGTGGGTTTTTAATGAGTACTTTTAATTGGGATTGAGGATGCTGTCAACCATTCTCAATGTTTAACAACCACCATGATAGTTAAATAAATTTATTCCTTTGCAAGAGGGAAAAATTGGCTTTATGCAAAACTCAGAATCAGAGAGCTTTTCCACCAGCCATATATGCATGTAGTATAGGCTTATTCCTTTCATTGCTCTCTATGTGTTACATTGCCAGCATATTCCATGTGCTCACCCGTTGGGCTGCAACGTTCATGTTGCAGGACTTTTCGCATTTACAGTAAGGTGCTTTAGGTCGTGGTTATATACTCGGATGATGCCGCTGGAGTTGATGGACTCACTTATCTTCCAAGTCTTCGCGTTATCGATATTAGATGGCCTTAAGCCATATTTACCGTAATAAGTCCTCTTTTGGACAACGATGTAATAAGTGTGTGATTGCTACTCTGTTATAAATCCTTCAAGTAATCTTGTGTGGTGTCAGACATCGATCCGTGGATGACACCTGAGCACAGAGACTTGATCCATTCGGGTCGGGTCGCTACAAAAGGACACCGCAAGATTGAACCCAAAGCTAAGCACTTCTCCCATTGCAAGAACTACCAATCTAGTTGGCCAAACCAAACAGATAATTCGAAGAGACTTGCAAAGATAACCAATCATACATAAAAGAATTCAGAGAAGATTCAAATACTATTCATAGATAATCTGGATCATAAACCCACAATTCATCGGTCTCAACAAACACACCGCAAAAAGAAGATTACATCGAATAGATCTCCACGAGAGAGGGGGGGTGGAACATTGTGTTGAGATGCAAAAGGAGAGAAGAAGCCATCTAGCTACTAGCTATGGACCCGAAGGTCTGAAGTAAACTACTCACACTTCATCGGAGGGGCTATGGTGATGATGTAGAAGCCCTCCGTGGTGGATGCCCCCTCCGGCGGAGCTCCGGAACAGGCCCCAAGATGGGATCTCATGGATACAGGAAGTTGCGGCGGTGGAATTGAAGGAAATATGCCCTAGAGGCAATAATAAAAGTTATTATTTATTTCCTTATATCATGATAAATATTTATTATTCATGCTAGAATTGTATTAACAGGAAACATAATACATGTGTGAATACATAAACCTGCTGAGTGTCACTAGTATGCCTCTACTTGACTAGCTCGTTAATCAAAGATGGTTGTGTTTCCTAAACCATGAACAAGGAGTTGTTATTTGATTAACGGGATCACATCATTGGTTGAATGATCTGATTGACATGACCCATTCCATTAGCATAGCACCTGATCGTATAGTTTGTTGCTAGTGCTTTTCTTCATGACTTATACATGTTCCTATGACTATGAGATTATGCAACTCCCGCTTTTCGAGGAACACTTTGGTGCTACCAAACGTCACAACGTAATCGGGTGATTATAAAGGTACATTACGGTGTGTCTCCGAAGGTACATGTTGGGTTGGCATATTTCGAGATTAGGATTTGTCACTCCGATTGCTCGGAGAGGTATCTCTGGGCCCTCTCGGTAATGCACATCACATAAGCCTTGCAAGCATTGCAACTAATGAGTTAGTTGTGAGATGATGTATTACGGAACGAGTAAAGAGACTTGCCGGTAACGAGATTGAACTAGGTATTGGATACCGACGATCGAATCTCGGGCAAGTAACATACCGATGACAAAGGGAACAACGTATGTTGTTATGCGGTCTCGACCGATAAAAGATCTTCAGAGAATATGTAGGAGCCAATATGGGCATCCAGGTCCCGCTATTGGTTATTGACCGGAGAGGTGTCTCGGTCATGTCTACATAGTTCTCGAACCCGTAGGGTCCGTGACGCTTAACGCTTCGGCGACAGTTACTATGAGTTGTTATGATGTTTCTGTACGAAGGTTGTTCGAGTCCCGGATGAGATCACGGACGTGACGAGGAGTCTCGAAATGGTCGAGACATAAAAATTCATATATTGGAAGTCTATGTTTGGACATCGGAAGTGTTCCGGTGAAATTGGGAATTTTACCAAGTGCAGGGAGGTTACGGAACCCCCGAATACTAATGGGCCAACATGGGCCTTAGTGGAAAGGAGAGAAGGGGGCCCAAGTGCTGGCCGCACCTTCCCCCTTCCCTAGTCCTATTAGGACTAGGAGAAGGGGCGCCTCTCTCTCCCTTCCCACTTGGGGAAACCTAGTTGGACTAGGATTGGGGAATCCTACTCCTAGTAGGAGTAGGACACCTGGCGCACCTCCCTTGGCCGGCCAGCCCTCCTCCTTCCCTCCTTTATATCTGAGGCAAGAGGGCACCCCATGACACACAAGTTGATCCTTGAGATCTTTCCTTAGCCGTGTGCGGTGCCCCCTTCCACCATATTACACCTCGAGAATACCGTAGCGGAGCTTAGGCGAAGCCCTGCGCCGGTGGAACATCATCATCGTCACCACGCCGTCAGGTCGATTTAAACTCTCCCTCAACACTCGGCTGGATCGGAGTTCGAGGGACGCCATCGAGCTGAACGTGTGCAGAACTCGGAGGTGCCGTGACGCTCGGTACTTGGATCGGTTGGATCGTGAAGAAGTACGACTACTTCCTCTACGTTGCGTCAACGCTTCCGTGGGTCTACGAGGGTACGTGGGCGACACTCTCATCTCGTTGCTATGCATCACCATGATCTTGGCGTGATCGTAGGAAAATTTTTGAAATTACTACGTTCCCCAACGGTGGTATCGAGCCAGGTTTTATGCGTAGATGTCATATGCACGAGTAGAACACAAGTGAGTTGTGGACGATACAAGTCATACCGCCTACCAGCATGTCATACTTTGGTTCAGCCGGTATTGTTGGAAAGACGATCCAGACCAACCTTACGCGTGCATTTCCACGCGAGACCGGTTCCCTCGACGTGCTTTGCACATAGATGGCTTGTGGAAGACTGTCTCTCCAACTTTAGTTGAACCGAAAAGTGGCTACGCCCGGTCCTTGAGAAGGTTAAACGGAGTCTATTTGACGAAGTATCGTTGTGGTTTTGATGCGTAGGTAAGAACGGTTCTTGCTCAGCCCGTAGCAGCCACGTAAAACTTGCAACAACAAAGTAGAGGACGTCTAACTTGTTTTTGCAGGGCATGTTGTGATGTGATATGGTCAAGACGTGATGCTATATTTTATTGTATGAGATGATCATGTTTTGTAACCGAAGTTATCAGAATCGGCAGGAGCCATATGGTTGTCGCTTATTGTATGCAATGCAATCATACTGTAATGCTTTACTTTATCACTAAACGGTAGCGATAGTCGTAGAAGCATAAGTTTGGCGAGACGACAACGATGCTACGATGGAGATCAAGGTGTCGCTACCGGTGACGATGGTGATCATGACGGTGCTTCGGAGATGGAGATCACAAGCACAAGATGATGATGGCCATATCATATCACTTATATTGATTGCATGTGATGTTAATCCTTTATGCATCTTATCTTGCTTTGATTGACGGTAGCATTATAAGATGATCCCTTACTAAATTATCAAGAAGTGTTCTCCTGAGTATGCACCGCTATGAAAGTTCTTCGTCTTTGAGACACCACGTGATGATCGGGTGTGATAGGCTCTACGCTCAAATACAACGGGTGCAAAACAGTTGCACACGCAGAATACTCAGGTTATACTTGACGAGCTATGCATATAAGATATGACCTCGGAACACGGAGACCGAAAGGTCGGCGTGAATCATATAGTAGATATGATCAACATATTGATGTTCACCATTGAAGCTACTCCATCACACGTGATGATCGGTCATGGTGTAGTTGATATGGATCACGCAATCACTTAGAGAATTGGAGGATATTTTTCTAAGTGGGAGTTCTTAAGTAATATGATTAATTGAACTTAAATTTATCATGAACTTAGTACCGATAGTATCTTGCTTGTCTATGATGTGTAGATAGATGGCTCGTCTTTGTTGTTCCGTTGAATTTTAATGCGTTCCTTGAGAAAGCAAAGTTGAAAGATGATGGCAGCAATTACACGGACTGGGTCCGTAACTTGAGGATTATCCTTATTGCTGCACGGAAGAATTACGTCTGGAAGCACCGTTAGGTGCCAGGCCTGGTGCAAGGGCTGCGCCAGATGTTGTGAACGTCTGGCAAAGCAAAGCTGATGACTACTCTATAGTTCAGTGTGCCATGCTTTACGGCTTAGAACCGGACTTCAACGTCGTTTTGAACACCATGGAGCATATGAGATGTTCCAGAGTTGAAGTTAATATTCCAAGCGAATGCCGGATTGAGAGATATGAAGTCTCCAATAAGTTCTATAGCTGTAAGATGGAGGAGAACGGTTCTGTCGATGAGCATATACTCGTAATGTCCGGATATAACAATCACTTGATTCAACTGGGAGTTAATCTTCCGGATGATTGCGTCATTGATGTAATTCTCCAATCATCGCCACCAAGCTACAAGAGCTTCGTGGATGAACTATAATATGCAAGGGATGACCAAAACAATGCCCGAGCTCTTCGCGATGCCGAAAGTCATGGAGGTAGAAATCAAAAGGAGCATCAAGTGTTGATGGTTAACAAAACCACTAGTTTCAAGAAAAAGGGCAAAGGAAAGAAAAAGGAAACTTCAAAAGAACAGCAAGCAAGTTGTCGATCAAGAGAAGAAACCCAAGTCTGGTCCTAAGCTGAAACCTGAGTGCTTCTATTGCAAGCGTGCTGGTCACCGAAGCGGAACTGCCCCAAGTATTTGGCGGATAAGAAGGATGGCAAGGTTAACAAAGGTATATGTGATATACATGTTATTGATGTGTACCTTACTAATACTCGCAGAGCACTGGTATTTGATATCGGTTACATTGCTAATATTTGCAACTCAAAGCAGGGGCTACGGATTAAGCGAAGATTGGCTAAGGACGAGGTGACGGCGCGCTGTGGGAAATGGTTCCAAAGTCGATGTGATCGCAATCGGCACGCTACCTCTACATCTACCTTCGGGATTAGTATTAGACCTAAATAATTGTTATTTAGTACCAGCGTTGAGCATGAACATTATATCTGGATCTTGTTTGATGCGAGACGGTTATTCATTTAAATCGAGAGAATAATGGTTGTTCTATTTATATGAATAATATCTTTTATGGTCATGCACCATTGAAGAATGGTTTGTTTTACTTAATCTTGATAGTAATGATACACATATTCATAATGTTGAAACCAAAAGATGCAGAGTTGATAATGATGGTGCAACTTATTTGTGGCAATCGCCGTTTAGGTCATATCGGTGTAAAGCGCATGAAGAAACTCCATCTTGATGGACTTTTGGAGTCACTTGATTATGAATCACTTGGCACTTGCGTAACCGTGCCTTATGGGCAAGATGACTAAAACACCGCTTCTCGGAACTATGGAGAGAGCAACAGATTTATTGGAAATCATACATACCGATGTATGTGGTCCAATGAATGTTGAGGCTCGTGGCGGATATCGTTATTTTCTCACCTTCACAGATGATTTGAGCAGATATGGGTATATCTACTTAATGAAACACAAATCTGAAACATTTGAAAAGTTCAAAGAATTTCAGAGTGAAGTGGAAAATCATCGTAACAAGAAAATAAAGTTTCTACGATCTGATCGTGGAGGAGAATATTTGAGTTACGAGTTTGGCCTACATTTGAAACAATGCGGACTAGTTTATCAAATTACGCCACCAGTAACACCACAACGAAATGGTGTGTCCGAACGTCGTAATCGTATTTTATTAGATATGGTGCGATCTATGATGTCTCTTCTTGATTTACCGCTATCGCTTTTGGGGTCATGCTTTAGAGACGGCTACATTCACTTTAAATAGGGCACCATCTAAATCCGTTGAGACGACGCCTTATGAACTGTGGTTTGGCAAGAAACCAAAGTTGTCGCTTTCTGAAAGTTTGGGGCTGCGATGCTTATGTGAAAAAGCTTCAACCTGATAAGCTCGAACCCAAATCGGAGAAATGTGTCTTCATAGGATACCCAAAGGAGACTGTTGGGTACACCTTCTATCACAGATCCGAAGGCAAGATTTTTGTTGCTAAATTCGGAAACTTTTGGAGAAAGAGTTTCTCTCGAAAGAAGTGAGTGAGAGGAAAGTAGAACTTGATGAGATAACTGTATCTACTCCCTTATTGAGAAGTAGTACATCACGTAAAACAGTTTCGTGACACCTACACCAAATAGGGAAGAAGCTAATGATGATGATCATGAAACTTCAGATCAAGTTTCTACAGAACTTCAGAGATCAACCAGAGCAAGATCCGCACTGTAATGGTACGGTAATCCTATTCTCGAAGTCATGTTAATGGAACATGATGAACCTACGAACTATGAAGAAGCGATGGTGAGCCCAGATTCCACAAAATGGCTTGAGGCCATGAAATCCGAGATGGGATCCATGTATGAGAACAAAGTGTGGACTTTGGTTGACTTGCCCGATGATCGGCAAGCAATTGAGAATAAATGGATCTTCAAGAAGAAGACTGACGCTGATGGTAATGTTATCATCTATAAAGCTCGACTTGTTGCAAAAGGTTTTCGACAAGTTCAAGGGATTGACTACGATGAGACCTTCTCACCAGAAGCGATGCTTAAGTCCGTCCGAATCATGTTATCTATTGCCGATTTTTATGATTATGAAATTTGGCAAATGGATGTCAAAACTGCATTCCTGAATGGATTTCTGGAAGAAGAGTTGTATATGATGCAACCAGAAGGTTTTGTCGATCCAAAGGGAGCTAACAAAGTGTGCAAGCTCCAACGATCCATTTATGGACTGGTGCAAGCCTCTCGGAGTTGGAATAAACGCTTTGATAATGTGATCAAAGCATTTGGTTTTATACAGACTTTTGGAGAAGACTGTATTTACAAGAAAGTGAGTGGGAGCTCAGTAGCATTTACGATATTATATGTGGATGACATATTACCGATCGGAAATGATATAGAATTTCTGGATAGCATAAAGGGATACTTGAATAAGAGTTTTTCGATGAAAGACCTCGGTGAAGCTGCTTACATATTGGGCATTAAGATCTATAGAGATAGATCAAAACGCTTAATAGGACTTTCACAAAGCACATACCTTGATAAAGTTTTGAAAAGGTTCAAAATGGATCAGGCAAAGAAAGGGTTCTTGCCGGTGCTACAAGGTGTGAAGTTGAGTAAGACTCAATGCCCGACCACCGCAGAAGATAGAGAGAAAATGAAAGATGTTCCCTATGCTTCAGCCATAGGCTCTATCATGTATGCAATGCTGTGTACCAGACCTGATGTGTGCCTTCTTTGTAAGTTTGGCGGCAGGTACCAAAGTAATCCAGGAGTGGATCATCGACAGCGGTCAAGAACATCCTTAAGTACTTGAGAAGGACTAAGGATATGTTTCTCATTTATGGCGGTGACAAAGAACTCGTCAGAACGGTTACGTCGACTAAGCTTTGACAATCGATCCGGACGATTCTAAATCGCAAACCGGATACGTATTTACATTAAACGGAGGAGTCGGTTGGTGCAGTTCCAAACAAAGCGTCGTGGCGGGATCTACATGTGAAGTTGAGTACATAGTCGCTTCCGAAGCAGCCTAATGAAGGAGTCTGGATGAAGGAGTTCATAACCGATCTAGGTGTTGTACCTAGTGTATCGGGTCCAATGAAAATCTTTTGTGACAATATCGGTGCAATTGCCTTAGCAAAGGAATCCAGATTTCACAAGAGAACCAAGCACATCAAAAGACGCTTCAACTCCATCCGGATTTGGTCCAGGTGGGAGACATAGAGATATGCAAGATACATACGGATCTGAATGTTGCGGACCCGTTAACTAAGCCTCTTCCACGAGCAAAACATGATCAGCACCAAGACTCCATGGGTGTTAGAATCATTCTTGTGTAATCTAGATTATTGACTCTAGTGCAAGTGGGAGATCAAGGAAATATGCCCTAGAGGCAATAATAAAAGTTATTATTTATTTCCTTATATCATGATAAATATTTATTATTCATGCTAGAATTGTATTAACAGGAAACATAATACATGTGTGAATACATAAACCTCTGAGTGTCACTAGTATGCCTCTACTTGACTAGCTCGTTAATCAAAGATGGTTGTGTTTCCTAAACCATGAACAAGGAGTTGTTATTTGATTAACGGGATCACATCATTGGTTGAATGATCTGATTGACATGACCCATTCCATTAGCATAGCACCTGATCGTATAGTTTGTTGCTAGTGCTTTTCTTCATGACTTATACATGTTCCTATGACTATGAGATTATGCAACTCCCGTTTGCTCGAGGAACACTTTGGGTGCTACCAAACGTCACAACGTAATCGGGTGATTATAAAGGTACATTACAGGTGTCTCCGAAGGTACATGTTGGGTTGGCATATTTCGAGATTAGGATTTGTCACTCCGATTGCTCGGAGAGGTATCTCTGGGCCCTCTCGGTAATGCACATCACATAAGCCTTGCAAGCATTGCAACTAATGAGTTAGTTGTGAGATGATGTATTACGGAACGAGTAAAGAGACTTGCCGGTAACGAGATTGAACTAGGTATTGGATACCGACGATCGAATCTCGGGCAAGTAACATACCGATGACAAAGGGAACAACGTATGTTGTTATGCGGTCTGACCGATAAAAGATCTTCGTAGAATATGTAGGAGCCAATATGGGCATCCAGGTCCCGCTATTGGTTATTGACGGAGAGGTGTCTCGGTCATGTCTACATAGTTCTCGAACCCGTAGGGTCCGCACGCTTAACGTTTCGGCGATGCTTACTATGAGTTGTTATGATGTTTCTGTACCGAAGGTTGTTCGAGTCCCGGATGAGATCACGGACGTGACGAGGAGTCTCGAAATGGTCGAGACATAAAAATTCATATATTGGAAGTCTATGTTTGGACATCGGAAGTGTTCCGGTGAAATTGGGAATTTTACCAAGCACGGAGGTTACCGAACCCCGGAATACTAATGGGCCAACATGGGCCTTAGTGGAAAGGAGAGAAGGGGGCCCAAGTGCTGGTCGCACCTTTCCCCCTTCCCTAGTCCTATTAGGACTAGGAGAAGGCGCCCTCTCTCTCCCTTCCCACTTGGGGAAACCTAGTTGGACTAGGATTGGGGAATCCTACTCCTAGTAGGAGTAGGACACCCTGGCGCACCTCCTTGGCCGGCCAGCCCTCCTCCTTCCCTCCTTTATATACGGGGCAGAGGGCACCCCATGACACACAAGTTGATCCTTGAGATCTTTCCTTAGCCGTGTGCGGTGCCCCTTCCACCATATTACACCTCGAGAATACCGTAAGCGGAGCTTAGGCGAAGCCTGCGCCGGTGGAACATCATCATCGTCACCACGCCGTCAGGTCGATTTAAACTCTCCCTCAACACTCGGATTGATCGGAGTTCGAGGGACGTCATCGAGCTGAACGTGTGCAGAACTCGGAGGTGCCGTTCGTTCGGTACTTGGATCGGTTGGATCGTGAAGAAGTACGACTACTTCCTCTACGTTGCGTCAACGCTTCCGCTGTGGGTCTACGAGGGTACGTAGACGACACTCTCATCTCGTTGCTATGCATCACCATGATCTTGCGTGATCGTAGGAAAATTTTTGAAATTACTACGTTCCCCAACAGGAATTAGGTTTTCGGCTCCTGTTCTGATTGTTTGGGACGTAGGTATATATAGGAGGAAGGAGTACGTCGGTGGAGCAACAGGGGGCCCACGAGGCAGGGGGGCGTCCCCACCCTCGTAACCGCCTCTTTTGTTCCTTGGAGTAGGGTCCAAGTCTCCTGGATCACGTTCGGTGAGAAAATCACGTTCCCGAAGGTTTCATTCCGTTTGGACTCCGTTTGATATTCCGTTTCCTCGAAACACTGAAATAGGCAAAAACAGCAATTAAGGCTGGGCCTCCGGTTAATAGGTTAGTCCCAAAAATAATATAAAAGTGGAAAATAAAGCCCAATATAGTCCAAAACAGTAGATAAAGTAGCATGGAGCAATCAAAAATTATAGATATGTTGGAGACGTATCAGCCAACGTCACTTGGGATCAGTTTCAGCAAGCTTTCCGCACAACCCATGTCTCAACTGGAGCTATGAGCATGAAGAAGCGTGAGTTTCGCAACTTACGCCAGGGGAACTGTACTGTAGCTCAGTACGTGGATGAGTTTAACAAGTTATCTTGCTATGCCCCTGATGATGTGGCCACAGATGCCGCGAAGCAGGAGAAGTTTATGGAATGGCTGAATGATGAGCTGAGCATGCAGTTGATGGTGGCAACCTTCAACAACTACCAGGAGTTGGTAGATAAGGCTCTTATGACTGAAGGGAAACAGCAGCAAATTGAGAGCCGTAAGAGGAAGTATGGGCAAGGGAGGTATAACTCAGGAGCTCAGCAGAAGCCTCGCCTAACCCCGAACTCGGGAGGACTTGTTCATAACCATGGAGGTCATAACCACACCGGAGGAAGTTCGCATAACCACAATGGTTCTAAGAATGGGACTGGGAACGGAACAAACAACAATCAGAGCCGCCCGAATCCAGCCACACCCGCCAAGAGAGATCTGAGTCACATTACTTGCTTTAAGTGCGGGAAGACTGGACACTATGCCACGGAGTGCCCTGAAGCGAAAAATGGAAACGGCAATGGGAGAGCTGGGAAGAAGCCCAATCCATTCAACAAAGGACAAGTGAACCACGTTAACGTGGAGGAGATTGAAGAGCAGCCAGACGCGGTTATATGTAAGTTTTTGGTTAAGTCTTTTACCGCCCTTGTTCTTTTTGATACTGGTGCATCGCATTCATACATATCAAGGGGATTCGTGGATAAGTTTAAACTACCAACCCAAACCCTTAGGACCCCTCTGTTAGTGAGTTCACCTGGAGCAGAGTATATGGCTAGTCGATGGTGCGACCAGATACCCTTAACCATTGGTAGCCATGTTTTTCCGTCCGACCTAATAATCTTGGAGCACAAGGATTGGATGTGATATTAGGCATGGACTGGATGTCAAAGTATGGAGGAAGCATTGACGGTGCTAGTAAGTCAATTTTTCTCACCACCCCGGAGGGAAAAAGGATCAAGTATGTATCTAGGCATGTGCCTAGGAGGAGCCACGTAAATACCCTCACGGGAGTGGTTCAGGAGGAAGTGCCCGTTGTGAAGGATAACCCGGATGTTTTTCCAGAGGAGTTACCAGGCATGCCACTGGATCGAGACATCGAGTTTTTGATAGAGCTATTGCCAGGTACAGGGCCAATATCAAAGAGACCATATCGGATGCCCGCAAATGATCTGGAGGAGATTAAGAAGCAGATCAAGGAGTTATTGGAGAAAGGTTACATTCGACGGAGTTCATCGCCATGGGGAGCCCCAGTGCTTCTGGTTGAGAAGAAGGATAAGTCTCTAAGAATGGTTGTTGATTATCGTGCGTTAAATGAGGTTCCGTTCAAGAACAAATACCCACTGCCAATGATCAATTATTTGTTTGGCCAACTACAAGAAGCTAAAGTGTTTTCAAAGATCGATCTGCGATCAGGATATCACCAGTTGAAGATTCGAGAGAAGGATATACCAAAGACAGCATTCACCACACGGTACGGGTTGTATGAATATACGGTCATGTCATTTGGACTGACTAACGCCCCTGCCTACTTCATGAGCATGATGAACAAAGTGTTCATGGAATATTTGGATAAGTTTGTTGTGGTGTTCATTGATGATATAATGGTATACTCGAAGAATGAGGAGGAGCACAAAGAGCATTTGTGTTTAGTTCTCGAGAAACTCAGGGAACATCAGTTGTATGCCAAGTTCAGCAAATGCGAATTTTGGTTGAAGGAAGTTGGATTCCTAGGACATGTGATATCAGGACAAGGTATAGCAGATCCCACCAAGGTTCGATCGATCACGAATGGTTGGCACCCACTTGATTAGCGAGATCCATGATTTTCTTGGACTCATGAGGATACTACCAAAGATTCATTGAGAATTTTTCCAAGATTGCGAAGCCAATGATGGAGTTATTAAAGAAGGATACCAAGTTTAAATGGACGGAAGAATGTGAGGCGAGTTTTCAGGAGTTCAAGAAATGTTTGACTACAGCCCAAGTGCTGATTCTGCCGGATATACGCAAGGATTTCCAAGTGTATTGCGATGCTTCTCGCCTAGGACTTGGAAGTGTGCTTATGCAGGATGGAAGAGTTTTATCGTATGCCTCATGACAACTAAAACCGCATGAATTGAATTATGCCACGCATGATTTGGAGTTGGCAGCCGTAGTGCATGCGTTGAAGACCTGGAGACATTACCTTATTGGAAATCGTTGTGATGTGTACACGGATCATAAGAGTTTGAAGTACATTTTCACACAGAAGGAGCTGAACCTTAGGCAGAGGAGATGGTTGGAGCTTATAAAGGATTATGACATGAAGCTTCACTATCATCCAGGCAAGGCCAATGTCGTAGCAGACGCTTTGAGTCGGAAGAGTTATGCTAACACCCTAGTGAGCACGGGATTGCCAAAGGAGTTAGCAGAGGATCTCAGGGAACTTCGATTGGAGATTGTTCCTAGAGGTTTTGTTGCAACAATGGAGGTTCAGTCTACATTGTTGGGAAAGATTCAGGAAGCTCAGAAGGATGACAAAGAGATTGCCGAGATAAAAGAGAGAATGAGCAAAGGAAAGGCCAAAGGTCTTCGTGAGGATGAGCACGACACCTTATGGTTTGAGGACCGTGTTTATGTGCCCAATAACACAAAGATCAGGAAGTTAATACTTCAGGAGGCTCATGACTCACCATACTCGATGCACCCCGGAAACACCAAGATGTATTTGGATTTGAAGGAACGTTTCTGGTGGACTGGTATGAAGAAGGATATTGCCGAATATGTAGCCGTATGTGATGTGTGTCAAAGAGTGAAGGCAGAGCATCAAAAGCCAGCAGGATTGTTACAGCCTATGCCGATATTCAGTACAACTTTTCACCCGCAGACAGATGGACAGACCGAGAGAGTCAACCAGATTCTGGAGGATATGTTGAGGGCCTGTGCGCTAGATTATGCATCTAGTTGGGATGACAATTTGTTCTACGCAGAGTTCTCATACAACATAGCTACCAAGCCAGTTTGAAGATGGCACCGTTCGAAGCCCTGTATGGACGAAGGTGCAGAACACCGTTGATGTGGGATGAAATTGGAGACTGACAGTTGTTTGGACCAGACTTGATCAAGGAGTCTCAAGAGAAAGTTAAGCTGATCCGAGATAGACTGAAGGTAGCTCAGTCCAGGCAGAAGAGTTATGCAGATTCAAAATGCAAGGAGGTAACCTATGAACTTGGAGACAGAGCATATCTTCGAGTATCACCCTTGCGAGGAGTGAAACATTTTGGAGTCAAGGGAAATTTGCCCCGAGATTTGGAGGACCGTATCATGTTTTGGAACGTATGGGAGAAGTTGCCTACAAGTTGGAGTTACCTGAAGGACTGTCAGGAGTTCATGATGTATTTCATGTTTCAGAGCTGAAGAAGTGTCATGCTGAGATGGCTGATATACCACTAAGAGATTCAAGACTTTGGAAGCTTATCTGGGTTGGATGGTGATCTGGCCTATGAGGAGAAGCCAGTCAGGATTCTTGAATTTGCCAGCCGAGTCACCCGCAACAAGGTTATCAAGTTTTGCAAAGTTCAGTGGAGCCACCATACCGAGGATGAAGCCACCTGGGAACGAGAGGATGATCTTCGCAAAGACCACCCACACCTATTTTCTAGCCAACCCGAATCTCGAGGGCGAGATTCATCTTAAGGCGGGTAGGTTTGTAACATCCCAAATTTTCAATTTGGAATGTTATACATAGATCATTCATGCATATCATATTTTTGTTGCATTTCGTTTCACGATCCTCGAAATCCTAAGCAACTTAAGGACCCTCGGAGAGAGTTGGGGATTTCATTGTTTTCATATTTGAATCTTATCAAATATTGAAACGAGGATTATTTGTTTTAATTATTTTTCTCTCCGAAAATATTTCATATTAAAATATAAGAGAGGAGATAATATGACTTCTCCAAAATATTAAAATCAAATATTTGATTTTATTCAGATTGTATTGCTATTTTATTTGCATTAGAAAAATTGCACGTTTTCAAAATTGCATTTTAGAGCCAAGAAAATGTTCATCTCGTTCTAAATATTTTATTTAGACGATGAAATTTTGTTTTGGCATTTTTAGATTTTTTTAATTTTATTTTGTAGTATTTATTTAAGTTCTGGTGAAATTATTAAAAAAAATATCTCAGCGCCCGACTGGGCCGAAGCCCGGCCGAGCCGGCCCGCTAGTCCCGCGCCGTCGTCTCCCTCCAGGAGACCAGGAGGTCGCCGCCGCCCCGACCCCGAGTCCGGCCGGGACTCCGCCTCCCCGCACCGCTTGCCCCCTCCCCCAAGCAGCCCCCTCCTTAAATACCCTGCCGCCGGAGCCCCCACCACCATCAACCCCGCCATGAGCCTCGCCCCACTGCAGAGCCGCCGCCGCCGCCTTTGCCACGCCGCAGCCGCCTCTGCCACGCCACGCCGCCGGCCGAGCACCCCTCCTCCGCAGACCGCCTCGTCGTAGCCGCAGCCCCGCCTCGCCGGACCTCGCCGGAGGTAAAGCCGCCGTTGCCGCCGCCGGGTTTTTTTAGAAAACCGATCCGTTTTTTGTAGAAACCCTAGTTCGTTTTTTTCCAGATCGATTCGCCGGTTTTCTCGATTTAGTTTTTATAGCGGACTTTTGTCCATACGTTGATTTTAACGAACGGTTTTCACTCATTAGTTACGGACAACGAACGTTCGTTCGTTAGCCTATTCGTCAGTTTTCTTTTTCTCGGATTTTCCGCGATTATTTTCGACCGTGATTTCTGAGCCGATTTTCGTTTCAGTTTATCTTTTCGCTCGTTTATCGGAATCAGGCGATTCAAGCGCCTAGATCTTCGTCTCGAAACCCTCTTTCTGTTTAATCAACTTGAACAAGACTTTGGTACTGTAAAATTTGACTTTAGTTCAGATTAGTAAATGGATCTTGTTTCTTTTGCAGTTTGAGTTTCGTTGCTCCGTTTGATTTGATTATTTTTGCAAACCGGAGTTCTTAAGTTGAACTTTCAGGTTAGATCTTCTTATTTGAGATTTACCCGTGTTTCTTTGCTTGATTGCTTATGTATGCTATTGTTTGTTTGCGATAGAATTAATGGAGTACGAAGCGTGCTACTACGAGTCCCTAGGTTTTGCTGATCGTCAGCAAGGCAAGTAACACATTGATCATACTCTTTTCATACCCAGTTTTATGCATTAGTTCAATCCTCAAACATTGCATGATTAGGATGTGATTAACATGTGGGTTGGGAAGTAGTTGATGAGGTAGAACCTATTGCCATGTTATATTCAGACCTTGGGAGTTACTTCTACGTATTTCTTATATTGCTATGCTATGCTCGTAGACGTGGTTTGGGTTTGAGTGTATCCATGACAGATGTGAGATTGTTAATTAATGGTTCAACTTAAGGTGGCAACATAAATACACATCTGGGTGGATTGCTTGTCGAGCACCTGGAGAATCCAGTGTTGTCCAAGGATATCCCGGAGTACCGTGTGATCATCCTAAGGTCCGCCACCCAGGCTAAAAGGGAACTGAGATAGTTTCATGCTAGAGGGATGTAGGTTTGCTTCTTGGAGAAACACACAACTTTGTTTTTTGGAGGACCAACTCACCAAAGAGCAACCAAGAAATTGGCACCCTCCGGAAGTGGACTTCCTATCCACTTTGTCTCCCGCCCAATCGGAGTCCGAATATCCTACAAGCTTGAAGTTTGCTCCCTTGGGTACCATAAGCCAAAGTTTGGGGTATGAGCCAAATATCGAAAGATTCGCTTGACCGCCACAAAGTGGCTTTCCTTAGGTGCGGCTTGAAACCGTGCACAAATTCCCACACTCAACATGATATCCGGTCTAGATGCACAAAGGTAAAGAAAGGAGCCAATCATGGAACGATATACCTTTTGATCCACCGCTTTACCATTGGGATCAATATCAAGTTGGCACTTGGTGGGCATTGGAGTGGAAGCCAGCTTGACATCACTTATCTTGAATCTCTTGAGCATGTCTTGAGTGTATTTGGCTTGGTTGATGAAGGTACCTTCTCTTCTTTGCTTCACTTCGAACCCAAGAAAGAACTTCAACTCTGCCATGGAAGACATCTTGAACTTTGAGGTCATGGGAGCGGTAAATTCCTCATTGAAAGCTTTGTTAGGGGAACCAAAGATAATATCATCAACATATAGTTGGCACACAAACAACTCCCCTTTGACCTTCTTAGTAAAAAGAGTGGGTCGATTAGCCCAACTTCAAGTCCACGGTCTTGTAACAACTCGGTAAGGTGGTCATACCACGCACATGGGGCTTGTTTAAGGCCATAGAGTGCCTTATCGAGTTGATACACATGATCGGGAAAGTAGGGATGCTCGAACCCGGGGGGTTGCTTGACATATACCAACTCATTAATGGGACCATTAAGAAAAGCACTCTTCACATCCATTTGTTGCAACTTAAAGTTGTGATGAGAAGCATAAGCAATCAACAAACGAATGGATTCAAGGCGAGCAACGGGAGCAAAGGTTTCACCATAGTCGATAGCCTCGACTTGGGAGTAGCCTTGTGCCACCAATCTTTCCTTGTTGCGGACGATGGTCCCATGAGCATCTTGCTTGTTCTTGAATATCCACTTGGTTCCAATGACATTGTGTTCCCGGTTGGCCTTGGCACCAATCTCCACACCTTGTTGTATTCGAAGTTGTTGAGTTCTTCATGCATAGCATTAAGCCAATCTGGATCTTCGAGTGCTTCATATGCCTTTTGGGGTTCAACACAAGAGACAAACCCGTGATCTTCACAATAGTCTGCCAATTGTCTACGAGTGCTTACCCCCTTTTTGAATGCTTCCAAGCACATTTTTCATGAGATGACCCTTGGTGGAGAGCTTGGATGCAATCTTGGCGGCACGACGCTCCAATTCCTCCTCGGTGGTGAGTTGAGGAGCGGTCACTTCATCATCTTGAGCGCCTTCTTGAGCTTGTTCTTGATCTTGAACTTGCTCGGAGGAGAGAACTTTACCTTGGGCATCACTTGGTGTGTCAACACCGTCTTGAGCATGATCTTGCCCTTAGTCTGTTCATGAGGTTTGGGGCCTTCACTTTGTTCTTCGGAAGCGTGTGGGCCTTGGGTTGGTGATGGCTCCACTTGAGTGGAGCATTGTCCTTCTCCTTCGGCCACAAGCGGTTCCTCAATGGGTAGGATAAAACCAACACCCATTCTTCTTATGGCTTGAGGAGGAATTTCATCACCTACATCACAAGTGCCACTTTGCTCCACTTGGGAGCCATTATTCTCATCAAACTCCACGTTACACTTCTCCTCAATAAGTCATGTGGATTTATTGAGGACACGGTAAGCATGAGAGTTTGTAGCATAACCAACAAATATGCCCTCATAAGCTCTAGCCTCAAATTTAGACAAACGAACACTTTTCTTGAGAATGAAACACTTACACCCGAAGACCAGAAAGTACTTGAGGTTGTGCTTGTTACCAGTGAGTATCTCATATGGGGTCTTGTTCAAGCCCTTGCAGAGGTAGAGCCGATTGGATGCATGACACGCGGTGTTGATGGCTTCGGCCCAAAAGTTGTATGGAGACTTGAACTCCACCATCATGGTCCTTGCCGCATCCATCAACGTCCGGTTCTTCCTCTCCGCTACACCATTTTGTTGAGGGGTGTATGGTGTGGAATATTGATGCTTGATCCCCTCATCACTAAGAAACTCATCCAAGGTGCAGTTCTTGAACTCGGTGCCATTGTCGCTTCTTATAGTCAAGATCTATGCATTGTATTGACGTTGGGCTTCATTTGCAAAGTCAATGACGGTTTGTTGGGTCTCGCTCTTCCTCTTGAAGAAATATACCCATGTGTATCTTGAATAGTCATCCACAATCACCAAGCAATACTTTCTACCCCAAGACTATCAAAGGATGGAGGCCCAAAGAGATCCAAATGAAGGAGCTCCAAAGGCCTCTTCGAGTAAATGATAGTCGTGGGAGGGTGAGCCTTCTCATGTAGCTTTCCTTCGATACAAGCACTGCAAGCACAATCTTTAGCAAAAATAACATTTGTTAGTCCACGAACATGGTCCCCCTTGAGAAGACTTTGCAAATATCTCATATTGACATGGGCTAAACGGTGATGCCAAAGCCATCCCACGTCAACTTTAGCCATTAGGCATGTCGCGGTCTTAGTGGGTCGCTCCGAAAAGTTAATCACATATAGACCGTTCTCGACATGCCCAACAAAGGCTACTTTAAGAGTCTTGCTCCACAAGAGGGCCACGGTATCAATATCAAAGAAAGTGGCAAAGCCCATGATTGCAAGTTACAAACGGAAAGTAAATTGTATGCAAGGGACTCAACAAGCATGACCTTCTCGATCGTGAGATCATGAGAAATGACAACCATGCCAAGTCCCAATACCTTATAAGACGAGGCATCACCCCACTCGACATTGGTGGGCATAGATGGAATCTTGTGCACGTCCACCACCAAGTCTTTGCTTCTGGTCATATGATTTGTAGCTCCACTGTTGATCAACCATGATCCCCCACCGGAAGCAAACACCTACAAGAGATCAATGCTTGGTTTTAGGTACCCATTTTGTAATGGGTCCTTTGATGTTAGTGACAAGGGTCTTAGGGACCCAAATAGACCATTAAATGTACTCACAAGGAGAACCAACAAATTTGGCATAAACATGTCCATCACTAGCACGGCACAACACATAAGAAGGGTTAAAGTCACCGTCTTTGTTGGGAAGGGAAGTGTTGCGCATCTTGGCATCACCACCCTTCACGGTGTTCTTCTTCTTCTCCTCCTTAGTAGCACCCTCTCCCTCCTTCACAAAGGTTTGCTTGAGAGGGGGAGGTCGTTTGGTCTTGTCATTCTTCTTCTTAATCTTGGACTTGGGTGCGTACCCAATCCCTTCCTTGGACACAACTTCCTTTTGATTGCTCAAAAGGTCGTTGAGGTTCTTCTCGCCTTGTATGCAAGACACAAGACCCTTCTCAAGCTGCTCCTTTAACTTAGCATTCTCCTCAACAAGATGCACATGCTCACAACATGGGTTAGTAGCATTTGCATTATCAATTAACACCATATGAGGAAATGTGGCTTTCTCCTTGGTTAGCTTTACTTGAAGTTGATCATGAGACTCCTTGAGGCTAGCATGAGCACCCTTCAAGACTTTGTGAGCCTTGTCGAGAATTTTAAACTCCTCTTTGAGTCTAGCAAGATCAACCCCAAGCTTGGCCTTCTCGGAGTTTAGCACACAAGAGACAACAAGAGCATGATCAAGATCTTTCTTTAACTTAGTATGATCATCGTTGTGTGACTCCTCAAGAGCCAAACGAAGACCACGCTCTTCCTCAAGAGCATTGGAAAGATCCGAAATCTCATCGGCATAGCCATGACTATGCCCCTCCATCTTAGAGATGGTATCTTCGTGAGCCTCGATCATGTCATTGGCTTCACCGAGTTGTTCCAAGAGAGCAACGAAGTGCTTCTTGGATTTACCCTTGAGTTTACCCATAAAGGTCTCAAACTCATTCTCCTCCACATTAGTTCCCTCATGTTCATCAATGCCATCCGTCAAAGAAGGATGATTAATGATGGTAGTTTTGATGTTGGGGGTTACCTTGTTGGTGGCTTTAGCCATGAGGCACTTGGCGGTGATGCTCTCATTGGGTGAGTCAAAGAGAGACACTCGTGGAGTCGTCGCAATGGCAACGGAGGCCATGGCAACCGACTCACCATCTTCATCATCGTCATCATCCTCATTGTACTCTTCTTGTACCACCAATGCCTTGGGAGGACTCTTCTTGGTGAAGTTGCTCTTCTTGGGGAAAGACTTGGCCTTGTCCTTTCAGATGAGCTTGCCACCATTGTCTTCCCTCTTCTCATAAGGGCACTCCGCAACAAAGTGGCTCACATTGCCACAATTAAAGCAAGTCCTCACTCGTTGCTTGCCCTTTGCGCCACTTGAATTGTTCTTGTTGAAGTTGGGCCTTGAGTTCTTCTTGCTCCAAAATTGCCTTGAAGCAAGAGCCATGTGTTCATGATAGGCATACTTCGTATCTTCGAGGTTGCTCAACTCTTCTTCCGCTTCATCCTCTTCCTCCATACTAACGTTGGCCTTTAGAGCAAGGTTGGGTTTTTTTACACTTTGAGAGCGTAGTACCGCATCGTCGGCGGTCTTGTCCAAGATGCTCATAGCAACGAACTCATCCAATACTTCACTTGAGGACAAGGTGTGGAAGTCCGGCCATTGACGAATGACGGAGGACATGGCTTTGTGGTAGGGCATCATTGCCTTGAGGAATTTGCGCTTGATCCAATTGTCATCCGTGTCCTTACTTCCATGATCTCGGAGAGAGACCACGAGTTTGGTTACCCTCCGATAAAGCTCACAAGGTTCTTCATCTTCTTTCATTGCAAACTCATCGGCTTCATCTTGCACCACTTCATAGTTGGAGCGTTGAATGCTCGCGCTTCCCCGATAGAGGGAAACCACTTGGTGCCAAGCATCTTTGGCCATTGAGTAGGGCCGGAGATGAGGAAGATCTTCGGGTGGGATTGCTTCTTGGATGATGAAGAGAGCATTCTCATTGAATTGATTATCCACGGCTTCTCTAGGAGGGAAGTTGCTTCGGTCATGTGGATAGAAACCTTCTTCAATGATTCTCCAAAGGTTAGTGTTCACATGATTTAAATGACGCTTAAAACGATAGGCCCAAGAATCAAATTCTACATTCTTCTCAATCTTAGGGGTCGGGCCGACATGATTCAAATGAGTGGAAGGAAGCGGTCCACCATAGACAAGTGGAGGTTCCACATGGGCAAAGATGTCGGTGCCATTTTTACCACTAGAAGAAGGAGCTTTCTCGCTAGTAGCTTCCCCCTTGTCGGAGGTAGCATCCGTCACCTTCTTAGCGGGATCACCCACTTTCAACGGTGCGGTGGAAAGTTTAAGCCCTTCTAAGAATTTATTAAACATGCTTTCGACCTCGGTCGTCATGGAGGTTTTCAATGTGTCCAACGCCACATTGAATTCCTCACGAGAGACCGCGGTTCCCCCATCTCCCGTAGACGAGACCGGATTCGCACCGGAGTGCCCCTCCACACAATCTATGACGTTAACCATACTCTTCGGATGGTAAAGTCCTTAATAAAGAGACGAGGCTCTGATACCAATTGAAAGGATCGATATAGTTGACTAGAGGAGGGTGAATAGGCAACTAACAATTTCTAGCTTTTCTTTACCAATTTAAACTTTGCATCAAAGTAGCTAGTCTAGATATGCAACTAGGTGAGCAACCTATATGATGCAACAACAACAAGCACACATGCAAGCAAGAGATAAAACACAAATAAGCTTGCACAAGTAAAGGCACGAAATAACCAAGAGTGGAGCCGGTGAAGACAAGGATGTGTTAACGAAGTTCCTTCCCTTTGAGGGGAAGAACGTCTCCATTGGAGCGGTGTGGAGGCACAATGCTCCCCAAGAAGCCACTAGGGCCATCATATTCTCCTCACGCCCTCACACAATGCGAGATGTCGTGATTCCGCTATTGGTGCCCTTGGAGGCGGCGACCGAACATTTACAAACAAGGTTGGGGCAATCTCCACAACTTAATTGGAGGCTCCCAACAACACCACGAAGCTTCACCACAATGGACTATGGCTTCACAGTGACCTCAACCGTCTAGGGTGCTCAAACACCCAAGAGTAACAAGATCAACAAGGGATTAGTGGGGGGATTCAAATTTCTCTTGGTGGAAGTGTAGACCGGGGCCTTCTCAACCGATCCCTAGAGAATCAACAAGTTTGATTGGATAGGGAGAGAGATCGGGCAAAAATGGAGCTTGGAGCAACAATGGAGCTTGGAGGTGGAAGAGGTGGTCAACTAGAGTAAGAAGACACCCCTTATATAGTGGAAGAACAAATCCAACCCTTATCCACCAACTCAGCTACAAGAACACGGTACTATCAGTACACGAGGCGGTACTACCATTGTGGGGGCACGCGGTACTACCGCATGGCCCCGCGGTACTACCGCCCACGCAGCAGAGACCAGAACATCCCAAAATGCACTAAAGCAAAGGGCGGTATTACTGCTGGTGCGGTACTACCGCGCCCCCTTGCGGTACTACCGCAAGGCAGGGGCTGTCCAGAGATGGGAAGGCACGGATATAAGAAATTACATCCGTGGCTACTTCCGCAGAGTTGGAGTCGATGCAAAAACTCGACACGGGTAGTACCGTAAGCCAGCAGCGGTACTACCGCGCGAGGCGCGGATGTAAAAAATTACATCCGCCCCTTACTACCGCATACTTATGGAACTAAGCCAGATACCACGGTACTACCGTGCCCTGTGCGCCGTACTACCGTGATGGGTGCCACCCACTAGGGAGAGGGTGACAACATACGACTCACGGCCCGCAGACTACCGCTTTCCTAGAAGCGGTACTACCGTGGGTGCTTGCGGTACTACCGCAAGGGCCTGCGGTACTACCGCTCTAAGGAGCAGTACTACCGCATGCCCTAGTTCAGCAAGCACGAGCAATATTTGCATAGATAAGGAAAACATAGGATTCTCCAAAGGCTAGAAGAAAAGGAGGTGCAAAGGAAGATGTGTACGTGATGAATCCACCCGACCTTTCCAACGCGGACCCCCTCTTAATAGTACGGCTTCCCTACGACTCAATACCACCGAAAAGAAACGTAGATAAACGCCGTCTTCCATAGCCTTCGGGGGGAACCAAATCATCTTGTGCCTAGTCAATATATATCTGAAATATTCAATGCACATGATTAGTCCGCAAAAAAATTGTCATCAGTCACATAAACCAACTAAGGGATAAAAATGCCCTTACAACGACCATATGACGACACGTTGATAAAGATCAAGATGATGGAGATCATGGTGTCATGGCGGTGACGATGGAGATCATGAAGGTACTTTGGAGATGGAGATCAAAGGCACAAGATGATGATGGCCATATCATGTCACATATTTTGATTGCATGTGATGTTTATCTTTTATGCATCTTATTTTTCTTAGTAGGATTGTAGCATTATGAGAGGATCCCTTACTAAAATTTCAAGGTATAAGTGTTCTCCCTGAGTATGCACCGTTGCGACAGTTCTTCGTGTTGAGACACCACATGATGATCGGGTGTGATAAGCTCTATGTTCACATACAACAGGTGCAAGCCAGTTTTGCACATGCAGAATACTCGGGTTAAACTTGACGAGCCTAGCATATGCAGATATGGCCACGGAACACTGAGACCGAAAGTTCAAACGTGAATCAAATAGTAGATATGATCAACATAGTTATGTTCACCATTGAAAGCTAATCCATCTCATGTGATGATCGGACATGGTTTAGTTGATATGGATCACGTGATAATTTAGATGACTAGAGTGATGTCTATCTAAGTGGGAATTCTTAAGTAATATGACTAATTAAACTTAAATTTATCATGGACTTATTCCTGATAGTATTTGCATATCTATGTTGTAGATCAATTGCTCGCGTATAGCTTCCCCGTTTTATTTATGATATGTTCCTAGAGAAAACTAAGTTGAAAGTTGATAGTAGCAATTATGCGGACTAGGTCCGTGATCTGAGGATTATCCTCATTGCTGCACAGAAGAATTATGTCCTTGATGCACCGCTAGGTGACAGAACTATTGCAGGATCAAATGCAGACGTTATGAACGTTTGACGACCTTGGTATGATGACTACTTGATAGTTTAGTGCACCATGCTTTACAGCTTAGAACCGGGACTTCAAAAATGTTTTGGAACGCCATGGAGCATATGAGATGTTCCAAGAGTTGAAATTGGTATTTCAGACTCATGCCCGAGTCGAGAGGTATGAGACCTCTGACAAGTATTTTTTTCCTACAAGATGGAGGAGAATAGCTCAATCAATGAGCATGTGCTCAAAATGTCTGAGTACTACAATCGCTTGAATCAAGTGGGAGTTAATCTTCCAGATAAGATAGTGATTGACATATTTCTCTAGTCACTATCACCAAGTTACTGGAACTTCGTGTTGAACTATAATATGCAAGGGATGACGAAAACGATTCCCTGAGCTCTTTGCAATGCTAAAATCGGTGAAGGTAGAAATCAAGAAAAGCATCAAATGTTGATGGTTGACAAGACCACTAGTTTCAAGTAAAAATGCAAGGGAAAGAAAGGGAACTTCAAGAAGAATGACAAGCAAGTTTCCACTCCCATGAAGAAGCCCAAAGCTAGACCCAAGCCTAAAAGTGAGTGCTTCTACTGCAAAGGAAATGGTCACTGGAAGCGGAACTGCCCCAAATACTTGGCGGATAAGAAGGATGGCAAAGTGAACAAAAGCATATATGATATACATGTTATTTATGTGTACTTCACTAGTATTCATAGTAGCCCCTGGGTATTTGATATTGGTTCAGTTGCTATGATTAGTAACTTGAAACAGGAGTTACAAAATGAACAGAGACTAGTTGAGGGCAAGATGACGATGTGTGTTGGAAGTGATTCCAAGGTTGATAAGGTCACCATCGCACACTCCCTTTACCTTCGGGATTAGTGTTGAACCTAAAATAAATGTTATTTGGTGTTTGCGTTGAGCATGAATATGATTGGATCATGTTTATTGCAATACGGTTATTCATTTAAGTCAAAGAATAATTGTTGTTCTATTTAAATGAATACAACCTTCTATGGTCATACACTCAATATAAATGCTTTATTGAATCTCGATCGTAGTGATACACATATTCATAATATTGAAGACAAAAGGTTCAAAGTTAATAATGATAGTGCAACTTATTTGTGGCACTGCCATTTAGGTCATATTGGTGTAAAATGCATGAAGAAACTCCATGCTGATGGCTTTTGGAATCACTTGATTATGAATCACTTGATACTTGCGAACCATGCCTCATGGGCAAGATGACTAAGACTCCATTCTCCGGAACAATGGAGCAAGCCACTGACTTATTGGAAACAATACATACCGATGTATGCGGTCCGATGAGTGTTGAGGCTCGCGGCGGGTATCATTATTTTCTAACCTTCACAGAAGATTTGAGCAGATATGGGGATATCTATTTAATGAAAAATAAGTCTGAAACATTTGAAAAGTTAAAAAAATTTCAGAGTGAAGTAGAAAATCATCATAACAAGAAAATAAAGTTTCTATGATCTGATCGCAGAGGCAAAAATTTGAGTTACGCGTTTGGTCTTTATTTGAAACAATGTGGAATAGTTTCACAACTCACGCCACGTGGAACACCACAACATAATGGTGTGTACGAACGTCATAACTGCACTTTATTAGATATGGTGCGATCTATGATGTATCTTACCAATTTACCACTATCGTTCTGCAGTTATGCATTAGAGACAGCTGCATTCACGTTAAATAGGGCACCATATAAATCCGTTGAGGCGACACCGTATGAACTGTGGTTTGGCAAAGAAACCAAAGCTGTCGTTTCTTAAAGTTTGGGGCTGCAATGCTTATGTGAAAAAGCTTCAACCTGATAAAGCTCGAACCCAAATCGGAAAAGTGCATCTTCACAGGATACTCAAAGGAGACTGTTGGGTACACCTTCTATCACAGATCCGAAGGCAAGATCTTTGTTGGTAAGAGTGGATCCTTTCTAGAGAAGGAGTTTCTCTCGAAAGAAGTGAGTGGGAGGAAAGTAGAACTTGATGAGGTAATTGTACCTTCTCTTGAATTCGAAAGTAGCTCATCACTGAAATCAGTTCCAGTGATGCCTACACCAATTAGTGAGGAAGTTGATGATGATGATGATGATGAAACTTCAGATCAAGTTACTACCGAACCTCGTAGGTCAACCAGATTACTATCCGCACCAGAGTGGTATGGTAATCCTATTCTGGAAGTCATGTTGCTAGAAAATGATGAACCTACAAACTATGAGGAAGTGATGATGAGCCCAGATTCCGACAGATGGCTTGAGGCCATGAAATCTGAGATAGAATCCATGTATGAGAACAAAGTGTGGACTTTGGTGTACTTGCCCGATGATCGGCAAGCCATTGGGAATAAATGGATCTTCAAGAGGAAGACAGACACTGCTAGTAGTGTTACTATCTACAAAGCTCGACTTGTCGAAAAGGGTTTTTGAAAAATTTAAGATGTTGACTACGATGAGATTTTCTCACTCGTATCGATGCTTAAAGTCTATCCAAATCATGTTAGCAATTGCCACATTTTATGAAATCTGACAAATGGATATCAAAATTGTATTCCTTAAAGGATTTATTAAAGAAGAGTTGTATATGATACAACCAGAAGGTTTTGTCAATCCTAAAGGTGCTAACAAAATGTGCAAGCTCCAGCGATCCATCTATGGACTGGTGCAAGCATCTCGGAGTTGGAATATACGCTTTGATAAGTTGATCAAAGCATATAGTTTTATACATAATTGCAGTGAAGCCTTTATTTACAAGAAAGTGAGTGGGAGCACTACAGCCTTTCTGATAAGTATATGTGAATGACATATTGTTGATCGGAAATGATGTAGAACTTTCTGGAAAGCATAAAGGAGTGTTTGAAAGGAGTTTTTGAAAGAAATACCTCGGTGAAGCTTCTTACATATTGGTCATCAAGATCTATAGAGATAGATCAAGACGCTTGATAAGATTTTTCAATGAGTACATACCTTGACAAGATTTTTGAAGTAGTTCAAAATTGAACAGTCAAAGAAGGAGTTCTTGCCTGTATTGCAAGGTTTATAGTTGAGTAAGACTCAAAACACGACCACGGCATAAAATAGAAAGAGAAGGAAAGACATTCCCTATGCCTCAGACATAGGTTTCTATATAGTATGCTATGCTGTGTACCAAACCTATTGTGTACCTTGCCATGAGTTTGGCAAGGGGTACGATATTGATCCAGGAGTGGATCACTTGATAGCGGTCAAAATTATCCTTAGAAGAATAAGGAGATATTTCTCGGTTATGGAGGTGATAAAGAGTTCGTCGTAAAGAGTTACGCCAATGCAAGCTTTTACACCGATCCAGATGACTTTGAGTCTCAATCTAGATACATATTGAAAGTGGGAGCAATTAGCTAGAGTAGCTCCATGCAGAGCATTGTAGACATAGAAAATTTGCAAAATACATACGACTCAGAATGTGACAGACCCATTGACTAAGCTTCTCTCACAAGAAAAACATGATCACACCTTAGTACTCTTTGGGTGTTAATCACATAGCAATGTGAACTAGATTATTGACTCTAGTAAAACCCTTTCGGTATTAGTCACATCATGATGTGAACTAATCACATGGTGATGTGAACTATTGGTGTTAAATCACATGGCGATGTGAACTAGATTATTGACTCAAGTGCAAGTGGGAGACTGAAGGAAATATGCCCTAGAGGCAATAAAAAGGTTGTTATTTATATTTCCTTATATCATGATAAATGTTTATTGTTCATGATAGAATTGTATTAACCGGAAACATAGTACATGTGTGAATACATAGACAAAACAGAGTGTCCCTAGTATGCCTCTACTTGACTAGCTCGTTAATCAAAGATGGTTATGTTTCCTGACCATAGGCATATGTTGTCATTTGATAAACGGGATCACATCATTAGAGAATGATGTGATGGACAAGACCCATCCGTTAGCTTAGCATAATGATCATTTAGTTTTATTTCTATTGCTTTCATCATGACTTATACATGTTCCTTTCACTATGAGATTATGCAACTCCCGAATACCTGAGGAACACCTTGTGTGCTATCAAATGTCACAACGTAACTGGGTGATTATAAAGATGCTCTACAGGTGTCTCTGATGGTGTTTGTTGAGTTGGCATAGATCGAGATTAGGATTTTTCACTCCGTATATCGGAGAGGTATCTCTGGGCCCTCTTGGTAATGCACATCACTATAAGCCTTGCAAGCAATGTGACTAATAAGTTAGTTGCGAGGTGATGCATTACGGAACGAGTAAAGAGACTTTCCGGTAATGAGATTGAACTAGGTATGGTGATAACGAAGATCGAATATCGGGCAAGTAACATACCGATGACAAAGGGAACAACGCATGTTGTTATGCGGTTTGACCGATAAAGATCTTCGTAGAATATGTAGGAGCCAATATGAGCATCCAGGTTCCGCTATTGGTTATTGATCGCAGATGAGTCTCGGTCATGTCTACATAGTTCTCGAACCCATAGGGTCCACACGCTTAACGTTCGATGACGATTTGTATTATCAGTTTATGACCAAAGGTTGTTAGGAGTCCCGGATGAGATTGCGGACGTGACGAGGAGTCTAGAAATGGTCAAGGCATAAAGATTCATATATTGGAAGGTTATATTCGGACACCAGAATGTTTCGGGTCGTTTCGGATAAGTTTCGGAGTACCGGGGGTTACCGGAACCCCCCCTGGGAAGTTATTGGGCCTCATGGGCCTAGTGGTGGAAGAGAGGAGGCAGGCCAAGGAGTGGCTCCCCCCCCCTAGCCCAAACCGAATTGGACTAGGGTTGGGGGCAGGCCCCCTTTCATTCTCTCCTCCTCCTCCTTCCCCCTTCTCCTTGTAGGAGTAGGAAGGGGGGGCGAATCCTACTTGGAGTAGGACTCCCCCCCTTGGGTGCGCCACCCTTGGCCGGCCTCCTCCTCCCTCCCTCCTTTATATACGTGGGGAGGGGGGCACCCTAGAACACATAAGTTGATCTTTTAGCTGTGTGCGGTGCCCCCCTCCACAGTTACACACCTCGGTCATATCTTCGTAGTGCTTAGGCAAAGCCCTGCGCCGGTAACTTCATGCTAACGGAACTCTCCCTCGGCCTCAACTAGATCATGAGTTCGAGGGACGTCACCGAGCTAAACGTGTGCAGATCGCGGAGGTGTCATGCGTTCGGTACTTGGATCGGTTGGATCGCGAAGACATTCGACTACATCAACCGCGTTACTAAACACTTCCACTTTCGGTCTACGAGGGTACGTGGACACACTCTCCCCACTCGTTCCTATGCTTCTCCTAGATAGATCTTGTGTGATCGTAGGAATTTTTTTTGAAATACTACGTTACCCAACAAAATTATGTAAGGCACACGGGCCAACATATGAATTGTGTGCGATTTCTGCCCCATCGCACACGATTTTCTGCATAACCCGTCTGCCATGCAAGACACCATCACACACGTTTGCCAACAATTACCGTCTGTGATAATGTTCTATCACAAACATTTCAGGAGCCCCTTCACACACATACAAGTGCTACAGACCGTTTATGATTTGTTGGGTATCACCAACGATTGCCGCAAGAGTGACGTGTGCTTTCATTTGGGATCCCCCACACGTTTCCTGAAAAAATTACGACTAGGATTGTACTTTACATTGGGCACGGTTTACTCCCAGTTCTCATGTGCGATAACGCGATATCACAAACGGTTCCGGAGACCCTACACACACGTAGTAGCGCTGCAAATCATTTGTGATCTACTATGTATCACCGACGGTTCCGCTATGATTGACGTATGCTTTCCGATGTGGATCGCACACACTCATTTAGTTGAACCGTGTGAGGAGCAATTGCCAGGTTAAAACAAAAATATCCAATTTTGAATCGACATGCAAAAAGCAAATTCGCCACAATATCAATTGAACAAATAAACAAAAATATTATATTTTGAATCGGCACGCAAAAAGCAAATTCGCCACAATATTCAATTGAACAAATAAACAAAAATATCCCATTTTTAATCGGCACGCAAAAAGCAAATTCGCCACAATATTCAATTGAACAAATAGTGTCCACAGGAAGAACATTCATCAGATTTCGCAACAATTGCAATTGAACATATGGTAGCTAAATTCCAATGATTTTTCCACACATATATGCATTACATAACTAATCATAGTGTACGAAATTTGAAGACCTCATCAGATGGAAAACAATGGATCCATGCGTTATATGTTTAGTGGCTAACTCTTACTCAATGTTTCAGGAAAACGCATGCTGAAATCTTCATTATCACCAGTGGTATTGATGTAGTGATCCAGGAAGAAGTCGCAGATAAATCTCCGAACCATCAGCAATTCACCAGCCGGGAGCGGTTCAAGGGTCCTCGGTTTTAAGATGAGCTGCAGTATTTTTAAGATCAGAATGTGCCATATGAGTGGACTAGAAGATATTAATTAAGATAGACTTACTGGTACTAATTCGCGAGGATCGTCACAACTATCAGCAGATTTGCCGATGGAGATCATGTGTGTACAAACATAGTATCCACAAAGGTTGGTCCCTTCTTCTTGCTGAGGACACTGAAATTTTTAGTGCAGAATTAGTCATGTATTTGTCCTGTTAGGAACAACCTAACCGGTTTTAGATGTATTATTTTTTATTTGGACAAAATAGAAAGAGGTTTATTTAGAAGCTTGAACATTTGACTAGCGTAAGGAAAGGTATTTGCAGACTGTTGGAGTAACACTCCAAAAATAACGGATTTCAGTGTGTTACTGGAGAAACGATCTCGTGCTGCAGAGGTAGTTCCCTCTTGAACAAGTTCCCTGGTTTACTGTTCCACAATGCGAGCACACTGCAAATGATGATGAATTTTGACAACATCAATTATTGAACCAGATATGAATGCAAATTAATTTTAACATCATATAATTCAATACCTATCCATGAATTGCTGAAGATGCGACAGATCCTGAGCGTTTGTTGACTCTCTGAGAGAATAGATGTAGTAAACTGTGTTCTTGTTTGGAACAATGAATGCTAATATCCAATGATCGCTACATATTAAGAAAGCCATGAACTTGCGAATTATGTCGAAATATGAAAGACAATCAGTGTGTGCGTGGTTGTTTACTTGAATTACCATTCATGATATGGCCAGAGAAATGATTCTGAAGGGGATGTGTTTTCGAAGAGACGGACAGCCGTGTTAACGACCCAGTCCCGTAGGTCCTTACCATGTATTGTTGTGGCATTTGCTAATTCAGGATCTATGAAATACACATGCTCCCTATTTCTTCTCTGCGCGTTCAATCCCCTGAGAGGAATAAAATGCAGTTAGCTGTCTATCATTTACAGCCTTGTATGGAGAAGTTGATCAGAGTTTGTTAAGTACTTACAAAATCAGGCATCTAACAAGAGTGGCATCGAGCATGTTGACGTTGAAGAAGAGATGTAAGTCCTCGAAACTCACATTGATGGAACCAGCATCGTGTCGGAAATGATCTCTGTTGTAATGGACGAGCAAACCATGGTGACCTTCTGACATTAGATCCATGCAATATTCATGTAACTCGCGGCAACTTGAGCTGCACTCATCAAAGTATTCGCCAACGAGAAATGGCTGGCCATGGACGTAATTGCGTGCTTGAAGTACGTCTACTTTACTTTTAGCAAGCAACATCTACTTCTTCATCATCCATGGCGTCAGAAATAATATTACTCCCCGATTCGAACAAGCTGCTATTAATTTGGTTCTGGGTTATGAGTGCTTTAAGTAAGAGGCAATTGTTCTCTTTCCTCTTCACTCTCCCGCTGCGCTTCCTCATGGGTGTAGCCTTTTTGGCCACTTCCTTATTGGTATTTGAAGCATTTCTGGCAGAACGTCTGGGTGCCTGCCAGGTAGACTGCAGAGAAGATGGTGAAGCTTGGACGGATTACTTAGTAGACGATTTATCTATGCCGGACCGCTGAGTTGGCGGTGCTGCTGTGACGAACTGCTGGGCTGTAGGAGCAGAGGCATCGGACTGCTGACCATGCATTGAAGCTTCATGTTTCTGCGCAGGTGGTGCCAACTTGTCGGTGTGCTGAGGAGGCCGTGCCAACGCGTTGGTTTGCTGAGCAGGAAGTGCTGACGCGTTGGAATGCTGGTCACACGACTGCAGACCGACGGACTGATGAGCAGTCGGTTCTGGACCTGTAGACTGCTTAGCAGGACGTTCCGAAGCATCAGACTACTTAGCAGTCTGTTCCACCAGGTTGGTCTGCTAAGCATGTGCTGCAGATGGGTCTCCCCCTGCTACTTCAGCAGCCGACATCTGAACCGTTGGTGCATCTTCAGCAGTTGTAGGCCTTGCCACTGGCTGCTTTGGGGCAGAGGATGACATGGCATGTATGCCGCAAAGTCGGGTCGGCTGATCACATGTTGATGCATCAGCCCACGAGAGCTGTTGTGGCAAGGAGAGCGTCACCGGTTGAGGGGCGACCGTGATTGCTCTTGGCGGGGCTTCAGGGATTTCATCGATGAACTCTATTTCCTTTCGTGGCCACTGGATGTGATGTAACAATGTTTCTCCCAAGGTCCTTTGCTCATAAAAGTCTCCTAGGATATTCTTTAGGGCAAATTCATTGAATCCAGGCTTTAATTTAGTCACGTAGCACTTCACATAGCCTGGCTTCAATGGCACATTGTCCAAGAAGAGGCCATCTTCCAAGAAGGGTTGGCAAACCCAGGCTGTTGCACATTTTAATGTACCTTCATAATGTGTAAGAATGCCCTTCAGTATGTCTTTCATTCCAGATAGATTAGATATAGCATCATCACGAGCAGCTGCAGTCTCAGTATCGCTGGGGTCATCTGATGCACAACTAATCTTGTGCAGTGTTGTCGCACAATAAGCAGCATCCTCCATGTCGCCTCCCCTCCCATCTACTGGCTATCTGTCAGTGTTAGAGTCTTCTGCATCATCATTGACTCCTCAACATCCTTTCGAGCAGCCGGATAAATCTCCTTCCTCAACCTTTCATACAATGCATTCTGCTTCATTCACTCCTCGCTTTTTCATGCTGAGCCTCTCTTCTTTGCTGAGTGTGAAATCCCTCTTGTGCGGAACATTAACACCTATACCCCTTGCACGACCAAGGGACTATTTTGTTTCCAGAGCAATATACAGAATGTCACATGGCCCTGAGTTCCTGTAGAACCTTCCAGGGATCTTGGAAGCCTCTAACATCACTTCATACAGTTTGGCGTCACGTGAGTATTCAAAGTAATAAGTTCCGTCATCACGCCTCTTTGCACGTGCCCGCAAGTAGTCTCTGGCGCGTTCGCCCCTGATTTCACTGAAGGCCGGATTCCCACCATCCGCTACTGCTTCTTTGTCCTCCTGTTCCCATATCAGTTTCATGTTGTAGTATCCTGCCACACCCATACAATGGGAGTGTATGTTCTTCTTCTGAAGTTCCGATTGCTTGAAACTCTTCTGAGCAAACTCTTTAGTTGCCCTGACCCTTTTGAATTCTGCCCAGCCTGCCTTTGTAATTTGGGGGTATACGGGGATTGGGTCCTTGCCTTCACTCAAGTACTTCTTATGTACAAAGACGTGCTTCCGATTTCTCCAAGCATCCCTAGCCTTCTTCAGTGCAGCGTGTTCCACCTGCATTCTCCACTGCTCTGGAACGTTGAAGTGATCCATGATCTCCCAGACTATCCTTCGCCGTGTTTTTGTGTCAGCCTTTCGAAACCCCGGCAGATTAATGTTGAGCCTTGCCTTGCCAACAAATCCACACACACTCCTGAACCTCGTGCGTGCTTTATCTGGTTTAGTTGGAGCCCAAGATTTTAAATCAATCTCGGTTACTTCATATACACCTTTAGGCTGGTGTGTGGGCTTCCTTGGAGCGTTCCTCTGCATCCTGACCGGAAGGGTAATTGATGCAGCTCTATCCCTTCAAGATTACTTGATCCCTCACAATTTGCTGAAGACCTAGGGTTGTCCGAATCAGATGAAGATACATCGCCTGAAGCATGAGTGATGTCGCTGCTACTCGGCATCTACAGAGAACACATGAAAAACTCAGGAAAGGAGGATAAGCATAAAACTGACAACTTGGTATCAAGCTTTCTAAACATGACATGCAATAATTTAGAAAATGTGCGGCTAATTTGTTAACATTGTGTGACTCGGGCGCCCATGATATGTAAATAGGCAGTAACTTATTGGAATAAATACAGCTTATATGTAGTAAGGAAGGTAGATAATGAACATATATACGCTCTCCGTTATTTTGTAGCTAATTTGGGAACATACGAAACGAAATTGGAAGAGGGATTGCGAGGAAATATGCCTCACCGCAATGGAAAGCAGCAACTAACAGGCTTCTTAATGTAAACCCGGCCGGACCACAGGAGAGGCGAGGGTTACTGCATCGATATGCTCGAGGGTGGTTGGCAAGCAAACGAAGACGGCGAGGCGCGGGCCGCCGCGTGTTGGGAACGGCAGTGGAGGTAGGCTTGACGCCGAAGAGCGGGCACACGGCTGGGGTGAGCACGGCGGCGCCGGAGAGGGTTCTGTTGTGGATCTGGGGAAGGGGGAGCTAGCAATGGAGATTGAGTGGACTAGTTGAGTGAAACGCGAGCGGACAGTGGGGGTGTTGGGGACTCCGGGTGTTGGCGGCCTAGGTGAAAAGGGGAAAAATATCCCCGGTCGCCGCGCGCGCGGAAAGGCCTATGCAAACGGTTGCCTCTAAGCGCTCGTGTGCATAAACAGAATAATTTCGTTTGAAATGAAGACGTACTAATTTTGAAATTAAGACGTGAGTTCATCGTTTCGCCTCTAAAATTTTCCCACGTAAAGCAATCACAAGTATACCACGGGTTTGATTTGCTGCTGCATTTCAGGTCTCGTGTGCTATATGTAAGACATTTTTTTGGCATTTACCATGCATTTTAGCATATAAATCAATTCCTAGCCGGTCTGCATTTCCTTTCGAAAGGGATGAGGATTGCCGTTCGATCTGGGAGCATCCAACGGTGCACGCATCACGATCCGTGGGGTTTGGGTTACGCCAATCGTAACGCACGACTCGAGATCGGCAGCGACAAAGGGGGCATCGGGCACGGTTTGGTAGGCACACGGCTTTCGTGTGTGAACGATGTGCTATTTGAAAACATTTTTTTGGGAGGGGCTATTTGAAAACATTACATGTGCTGTCGAAAGGGATGAGGATCGCCGTTCGATCAAGGAGAATCCAACGGTGCAGACGTACGATCCGTGGGGTTTGGGTTCTGGCCAATCAGAAAGCACGACTCAGATCGCGCGCGTGGCAGAGGGGGGCATTGGCCACAGTTTAGTGGACACACGGCTTTCGTGAGTGAACCATGTGCTATTTGAAAACATTTACATTACCTAACACCATATTTTTGTTCGAATGAACACATGAGTTCATCGTTTCGCCTCCAATTTTTTTCCACGGTAAGAAATCACGATTGTACCCTATGGTTTGATTTTCTGGTACATTTTACCAGGCGGCAGGCCTCGCTGGCAATCTCAAACTATGAATATGCAAAAAAAAGATCTCATTTTTATGTATATATATATATAGTCAAAACTACACGTGTGTGTTAACAAGATCATTTGTGTGTCGCTTTGCGAGTTTTCATTCATTGTGCGAGAAACGGGAAAAAACTTCAAACAGTTCATAGGAAAGTGCGAGGCGAGCGTAAACCTTGTTGGTATTTTATATTTCAGGAAATGCATATAGAGTCCGTAAAATAACGAAAATAATTGTGTCACTATCACGCGCTCTCACGACCACATGGAAAAAAATTGGTAAAGTTTGGCACAAGTTTCGGTGCTCGCACCTTCCATACCGGAACATCTCACAAGGAGGATCATAGTTTCCAAAAGGAGAAGCGGTGTAACATCCCCAATTTTCAATTTGGAATGTTATACATATATCATTCATGCATATCATATTTTTGTTGCATTTCGTTTCGCGATCCTCAAAATCCTAAGCAACTCAAGGACCCTCGGAGAGAGTTGGGGATTTCATTGTTTTCATATTTGAATCTTATCAAATATTGAAACGAGGATTATTTGTTTTAATTATTTTTCTCTCCGAAAAAATTTCATATTAAAATATATGAGAGGAGATAATATGACTTCTCCAAAATAATTGAAATATTGGAGGAAAAATATTAAAATCAAATATTTGATTTTATTCGGATTTTATTGCTATTTTATTTGCATTAGAAAAATTGCATGTTTTTCAAAATTGCATTTTAGAGCCAAGAAAATGTTCATCTCGTTCTAAATATTTTATTTAGACGGTGAAAATTTGTTTTGGAATTTTTACATTTTTATTTTATTTTCTAGGATTTATTTAAGTTCTGCCGAAATTATTAAGAAAAATATCTCAGCGCCCGACTGGGCCGAAACCCAGCCAAATTTCAGCCCGCTTAGCCTCAGTCTCCCTCTAGGAGACCAGAGCCACCGTGTCAAAACCGGCGGATCTCGAGTAGGGGTCCCGATCTGTGCATCAAGGCTGATGGTAACAGGAAGCAAGGGACACTTATGTTTACCCAGGTTCGGGCCCTCTCGATGGAGGTAAAACCCTACTTCGTGCTTGATTAATATTGATGATATGGGTAGTACAAGAGTAGATCTACCACAAGATCGTAGAGGCTAAACCCTAGAGCTAGCCTATGATGGTATGATTGTAATTGTGATCGGCGTTCTAAGGACCAACCTCTCCGGTTTACATAGACACCGGAGAGGGCTAGGGTTTACATGGAGTCGGTTATAAGGAAGGAAATATAATATCCGGATCGCCAAGCTTGCCCTCCACGCCAAGGAAAGTCCCATCCGGACATGGACGAAGTCCCGAGTCTTTTATCTTCACGCTTCAATAGTCCGGACATTATACACAGTCCGGTTGTCCGGATACCTCCTAATCCAGGACTCCCTTAGTAGCCCATGAACCAGGCTGCAATGACGATGAGTCCGGTGCGCAATATTGTCTTCGGCATTGCAAGGCGGGTTCCTCCTCTGAATATTCCAAAGTGGTTATCGAACACTTAAATCGTGTCCGGATTTACATGATGATATTTACACACCGCTGTAGAGAGAATGATATTTCACAAATGCAATCTGCTGACAACTTTTTCTGATGACGTTACATGTTATTACGGTCGGATCATCATTCGAACCGTGTTCCCACAACCAGCTACAGCGCACATTGCGAGGTGGTTTCTTTGACACGCCTTGTCAAAGCAGAGATCGTGTCCCCTTATCACGGGATTCTCATCAATACGGGTATGGGTAATCTCACCATGCCATTAATCGTGGCGCTTGGGAAACAAGCGATTCTCAACGGGCAAGTGGGGAGGCGCACCGCTCTCGGCTCCTCTATAAAGGGATAGGATTTCCTCATTTTTACCCACGCCTTCCTCCTTCGCCCACTCTTGCCCCCTCGAGCTCCAACGCCCAAGCCTTTGTCTCCTCCGCACAGCTAAACATGTCTGGAGCAGGAGGCAAGTGGGTGGCTTCCACCGTCAAGGAGAAGCACATCACAAACCTTCGGGCGGCCGGATACTTGGCCGCGGACATAGCGCACCGGCTTCCGGACGTCGGGCAGGTCATTCCGACCCTAGGACCCCACGAGAGGGTCGTATTCGTTGCCCACTTCGTCCGTGGATTGGGATATTCACTCCATCCCTTCGTTCGCGGGCTCATGTTCTACTACGAACTAGATTTCCATGGTCTATCCCCTAACTTCGTCCTCAACATCTCGGCGTTCATCATCGTATGCGAGGCCTTCCTCCGCATCCGACCTCATTTTGGCCTATGGCTGCAAACCTTCTGCGTGAAGCCGAAGCTTGTAAGCGGCCAGCAAGCGGAGTGTGGAGGAGCCATGGTGGGCAAGATGCCTAATGTCACCTGGCTGGACGGCTCCTTTGCGGAGACCTAAAAGGATGGCAATCGGGGTGGTTCTACATCACCGAACATGGCGGCCCCAATTCCAGGTCTGGAGCCCCTATGCGGCTCACCTCACAGGAAAGGAAGGGCCTCTCCTGGGGCGATTCTACGGAGCTGACCAGACTCCAGACATGCATCGAAAGCATGAAGGACAAGAACATCAAGCTTGTCAATGTGATCCAGGTCATGCTTGTTCGTCGGATCCTGCCCTGTCAAAGGCGGGTAGTCAATCTATGGGAGGTCGTCCCGGCCGAACACCAGACGCTCCGGAAGCTCTATGACATGACGCACAAAGGCGCATGAAAGGTGATGTTCAAGGCCTCTGAAGTGCCTCCTCCCACATCCGAGGACCGCGGGCTTCACGCCGCGCGGGCTCCTAGTCAGGTGAGTTCTCAGACTACCACTGGACTTGGTTTTTCCCAATATGTTCAAGGGAGATCCTTAAGTAGTTATACATATTTTCCCCAGGATTACGTGGAGACAGCGAAGCAGGTTTACTATCTGGCTCCGCTGCGGAGGGCTCTACCGACGCTCTCGACGGAGATCTTGGTCCTGCACCGTACATAAGGTCTTTGGAGAAGAAGGCCGAGAAGAAGGCCGGGGATCCGAAAGGGTCTCCGGCGTAAGGTTGCGCCAGAAGCCTCGTCCGAAGATGACGAGGAAGACTCCTCCCACGAAGGGGAGGAGGAAGAAGAAGAAGACGCCCCATCCGGAAAGGATGAGGGGCCCGGAGAGGCGGGCCAGGGGGCCGGAAAAGGCCCTCGGCGCAAGGCCGTTATACCCCTGTCGTCTGATGACGACGAGACAGATTCCTCCCGCGGAGGCGGGGGGAATCAAGAAGAAATTCCACCTCCCCGCACTAGGGGGGAGGAGAAGAGAAAAGCCGCCCCGGAGGGGGAGGCTGGGGCATCCAAGAAGGGGAAGGTACCCCTTCCGGACTATTCCGGTGCGATCGTAAGTGTCCGCATTCTATCATGGTTTCACTTCATAGTTTTTATACTTATAGTGCCGAACATATATGCAGTCCAGCCAGGGCTTACCCGAGGTATCTTCCTCTGGGTCCCTAAGCGATTCGGCGATAAATTCGCTTCCGACGGCCACTAACCCTCAACACGCGGATGACACGGAGGTGTTGTCCCCAAGGCTCCCAGAGCAGGGGGAGGTGACTCTGGAGACGCCCCACGGTGGGATTCCAGATGTCGGGCACGCGGGGTTCAAGAGCCCCGCGGATCGTGTCGACGAGAGCCATGGCCAGCCGGGCTCTCAGCCGAACACAATTCCGGAACCTTCGATGGTTCCGGACTCAGGCGGACAACCCCTCGTTAGGGAGGGCGAGCCGTCTGTGTCGCGGACTTCTGTTGCGCATGAGGCGCCTAACTGTCTTCTAGAAGCGCTTCACGGCGCTTCCCTGGATGAATGGCACCGTACTCTTATGAGTACGATGATTCGGAAGGTTCCGTCCGCCAATAGCGGACTAACTGAAGCTTGCACCAGCCTCCTAACAGGCTTCGAGGTAAGTAATAAATATGTGCAGAATTGCCACCCGATAGGTAGTAGCCCCTGATACTCTGTTTGGTGTTCGAAAAGAAAAGCCAAACAGAGGGTCAATTATAATCCGCAGGAGTCTAATAATAAGTATTGTTGTGAATAAGCAGGCTGTGCTGCTTGCTGCTGCTGCCCGTACTGCCGAGGTTGCCGAATTGAAGCGGGACCTGGAGCAGGCGCAGGGAGAGCTCGTCCTCACAAAGAGGCAGCTCGAAGAGAACAAGGGTAAGTGATTCCCGCTCTTATTCATTTAAGGATAGGAAGAATTGGTGAGTCTAACACCTAAGTGTCGTGACCGTGTAACAGGGGCCACCGCCGAAGTGGCGTCCCTGAAGAAGGCGCTGCCCGAGGCCGAAGACAAGGCGGCCTCGGAGTGTAAGCAGCGCGAAAAGCAAAGTGCTAGGGTAGGTGAGGTACAGCAAGAGCTCCAGGACCTCGGCAAGAAATGCGAGTCCGTGGAGCATGATCTGAAGGCGAAGGAGGCCGAGCTTGCGAAGGCCCTTGTGAATTTGAAAGACGCCAAGGCCGAAGCCGAGAAAGCACAGCAGGAGATCCAGGAGGCCAAGAAGATAGCAGCGGGTAAGAAGTTCTTTATGCAAAGCGAACATGTGGAAGAGGCGTTTCTTTTACTTACTCGAATTCGGAGCTCTCCAGGGGCATTTGCAGATCTGCCACGCAGCGTCTCAGACGCTGCGAAGTTCTACCGTGCCGGGAGGGAGCTCAGCGGAGAAGCTGTTACGGTCCCAAGATGTCTTTGGGGCCGATCATCCGATGCCTCGAGCGACCAATCAAGCAGTTGACCGAACTCCACAGGGCGGCCGAACTGGCTATGAAGGACGTCGTAGTCAGGATCTGGCCTGGTGAGCTCCTGCCCGGTAGCTACTTTGGCCTGATCAAGCAGATGGTGGATGCTTGCCCGCGGCTTGAAGTGATCAAGCAATCCGTTTGCATCGAAGGTGCCCGCCAAGCCTTTGCCCGCGTCAAGGTGCATTGGGGCAAGCTGGATGCGGAGAAGCTGGTCAAGGACGGGCCACTGGAGGGCAAGGCGCATCGCCATCCCGAAATGTACTACGATGGCGTGATGAAGGATGCTCGTCTCCCCGCCGATAAGTGAACCAAGGACGCCATTTTGGAGTGAATTCACGTCTGTCATATTTGTAATTAAAGACGAAGTTACTTGCGCTATGTAGCGCTTTTGTTATTAAATATTACCTACATGCGGCTGTTTATAAAATTACGAAAGTAGGCTACCGTCGGCTTCCTCCCCACGTAATTCAGTAATCTTTGGGGTGTTCATGGAAAACCCGGACACTCTTTATCCAAAAGTTTGGTCCCTTAAGGAGGTGTCCGGCGCAGCGAACAAGGCAATTGGACTATTCGGCTTTATAACTTTCACTTAGGCATAGAAGTCTACAATTTTAAATTTTGGCGAAGCCCCTAGAATCGGAAGGCGAATCGAGGCGCTTATACACGCCTAGATCGGATGAAGCCGATTTATCGCCTAAAGCGGAAAATCTTTAACGATTTTAAAACCTCTCGAACAGCGACCAGCTCTCGCCACATCATGCCGGTCAGTTTTGGCTTTCTCTCGAGGTGCTCGTTCGAAGAACCGGACACAATCGCAGTAGTTCTCCCTGCGCTACCTTAGCCGATATAACGGAATGTAAGGCACCAAAACAAGGGATCCGGGCTATCCCAACTGTAGACCCAAGACATGATTCAGAGCTGATGCATATAGTGCTATAAGTTCCGGGTGCCGCACTGTTGAAAGTGCTCAGACTTTATTTGCCATATTACAGGGCGCCATGAGAAGCCCCTGGCAAATTGACCGCACCAAAATGTATGGATGCAATATCAAATGAACATTTATAAAAGAAAAAAATGCTTGAATAAAAATAATAACTGACGATCTATATAATCTCCCATTGATGAAAAATACGTTTAAGCGTACGTTTACAATGGATGCGTTAAGCAGAGATAAAATAGGACTATTTAACATGTCCTATCCAGGGGCAGGTTGTGTTCAGATAGATAAAGCAGGTATAACGATCGTAAATAGATTCCACCGGGGTATTTAGTTCTGTGCACAATGTCTGTTGCCTCCTTGGATGTCTCTCCCATATAAGTCCGGCAATTCGGCTCTTTTGAGGATGCTGCCCCAACGCGATGTCCTGAAAGGTAAGAGGCAAAGAGTATGAAGGTATTTGGTGGTTACCCGCACTGTTGACTGAGTCGTTGATGCGCCTCCACCTATGACATGGTATTTTGAGTGCGTAATTGTGTGCACGTGGCGCGAATGCTGCTTTGGAGGGGCTTGAGTGGAGGCCGGACTGCTAATCACGCTCTTGGCATTCCTGATGTTCCTGTTGCGGGGTGCTCCGGACTCGCTTGACCGTGCTCGAAGTTGTCGCCAGATTGGTTTGTCGGAGTAGGCCGCATTGTACTTCTGCCGCGAGGGCTGCCGTATGCTCCTCTGTTCGAAGGGAGCGGTCCATATTTCCGTTGACAGTGATGACCCCGCGCTGTCCTGGCATCTTGAGCTTGAGGTATGCATAATGTGGTACCGCACTGAATCTAGCGAATGCGGTTCGTCCGAGCAGTGTGTAGTAACGACTGCGGAAAGGGATGATGTCAAAGATTAACTCTTCACTCCAGAAGTTGTCCGGTGATCCGAAGACCACTTCCAGTGTTATAGAGCCCGTACAGCGGGCCTCTACTCCAGGAATTACACCCTTAAAGGTGGTTTTAGTGGGCTTGATCCTTGAAGGGTCAATGCCCATTTTATAATCTGTCCCGATAAAAGCGGTGTTCAGGCTGCCGTCCATAAGGACTCGCGTGAGGTGGAATCCGTCGATGATTGGGTCTAAGACCTATGCGGCTGAGCCGTCATGACGGATGCTAGTAGGATGATCCTTACGATCAAAGGTGATCGGACAAGCTGACCATGGGTTGAGTTTGGGGGCGACTAGCTCCATCGCATAGACATCCCTTAGTGCACGCTTCCGTTCCCGCATGGGGATGTGCATGGCGTAGATCATGTTGACTGTTTTCACCTGGGGGGAAATTTCTTCTATCCCCACGTGTTCGGACGTCGGTGCTCCTCGTCGTCGTCGTTGTGCAGCCCCTTGTCCTTGCTTCGGCGTTTATCTTGCCGGCCTGTTTGAATACCCAGCAATCTCTATTGGTGTGGTTGGCTGGCTTATCCGGGGTGCCATGAATTTGGCATGAGCGCTCCAGTATGCGGTCCAGATCGACGGTCCTCGATTATTTCTTTTGAACGGCTTCTTCCACGACCGGGCTTGGATCCGCTGAATCCGGCGTTGATTGCCGTGTCTTGATCTTTGTCGCCGTTGTTCCGTCGCTTATATGCATTACGCCGTGGCTTGCCGTTATTGTCGCGGCCATCCGAATTGCCAGAATGTGGCGTAGTGCTGCTACGAGCCAACCAACTGTCCTCGCCCGCGCAAAAGTGGGTCATTAGTGTTGTGAGAGCTGCCATGGACTTGGGTTTTTCCTGGCCGAGGTGTCGAACGAGCCACTCATCACGGATATTATGCTTAAAAGCCGCCAGGGCTTCGGCGTCCGGACAGTCGACTATTTGGTTCTCTTTAGTTAGGAACCGAGTCTAGAATTTCCTGGCTGACTCTCCAGGCTGTTGAATAATGTGGCTCAAGTCATCGGCGTCAGGTGGTCGCACATATGTGCCCTGGAAGTTGTCGAGGAATGCGTCTTCCAGATTTTCCCAACAGCCAATGGAATTTGTTGGCAATTTGTTTAGCTTTGTGCGGTGCTGGTCCTTTGAGCTTAAGGGGAAGATATTTGATGGCGTGTAGATCATCTCCGCGGGCCATGTGAATGTGGAGAAGAAAATCTTCGATCCATACTGCAGGGTCTGTTGTGCCATCGTATGATTCGATGTTTACGGGTTTGAACCCTTCTGGGAATTCATGATCCATTACTTCGTCAGTGAAGCAGAGGAGGTGCGCGGCGCCTCTGTGCCGGGCTATGTGGCTATGCAGGTCGAATTTCTCTGGGTGGAAATATTCGGCCCGTCCGGACTTGTTGAAGGTGTATCCGGCGTGACGGTTGTCGTCGCGTGCCGAGGCGAGCCCCCGCGATCCGTAGATCGATCTTGGCTGTCCTGTTTTGTTGCCCCGGGCCATAGTATGTTGGCGTGGGGGTGTTGGCTGGTATGTGGACTGGTATGCCGTTTTATCCCGGCCACGAGGTGGCCGGTCAGCCGTATGGTGCTCGAATCCGTATTCCTCGGCTGCGGGACTTGATCCATACATGCGTGAGCAAGTCTTGATCAGCTTGGAGTTGCTGCTGCTTCTTTTTAGGCTCCTCGCAGTAGCTATAAGCCGACGCTTGAAGCGCTCCTGCTCTACGGGATCCTCAGGCACGCCGAACTCGTCGTCGCCGAGGCTAATCTCCTCTTCGGAGGGGGGCATGTAGCTGTCCTCCTCCGGGTATTCGTCCGTCGCCTGTTCTTCTGGGCTGACCTGCTCATCCTCATGTTCGGCCTGCTCAAAGGCGGGCTGATCAGGGTTGTATTCTTCTTCGTCACCATTCGGACTATTTTCGTCTCCTGGGCCGGTATTGCTATGGCGGGGCTTGGATTGGCGCCGGCGACGCCCATTCTTTGCTTTTTTCCCTGGGGTTTTATCCTCCGTTGCCTCATTGCCATTTGTTTCCTTCGGAGTGTCCACCATGTATATATCATAAGAAGAGGTGGCTGTCCACCTCCCAGTGAGTGGTGGTTCATGTTCTTCTCCTGCATCGTCGTCCATACCGTCGATGTCTTCGGAGTCGAAGTTCAGTACCTCGGTTAGATCATCGACCGTGGCAATGAAGTGGGTGGTGGGTGGGCAACGAATTCGCCGTCGCTTTGCCTCCCACTCGAGCCGGACATAGTTCGCCAAGAGCCTCGACAAAGAGAGACACTTTAATGAGTCCAGCATGTCGCGAAGGGCGAGTCTTTGGAAGATATCCGCAGCGGTGAACTCCATTACCGGAGCCCATCCTGGCCCGACGGGCTCGGGAGTGCGCGGATTGGAACCAACGCCCGGATACGAATTCGGGGGTTCGGAGTCACAGGCCACCGCAAAGGTAAGACCCGTGTTCGGATCCACCGCTGATGAGCGTGCGACCTATGGGGCGGGGTCCATCCCTCCGTCCTTAGGCATCGCAGCCTGCTCCGGATCTAGGTCCGGGGATACTTCGGGGGTGATACCCCGAGCTTCGTCCGACGGCAGGTCCAAGACATGCTCGTCGTGGCCGTCCAGTGCTCCTGGCATAGGCCCCAATCCAACGAAGATCAAGTCTCCGCGGATGTCCGCCGTGTAGTTCAGGTTTCCGAACCTGATCTGGTGACAAGGGGCGTAGCTGTCGATCTGGTCCAGATGGCCAAGCGAGTTGGCCCGCAGTGCGAAGCCACCGAACACGAAGATCTGTCCGGGGAGGAAAGTCTCACTCTGGACAGCGTCATTGATGATGATTGAAGGAGCCATCGAGTCTCACAGCAACGACACAGAGGAACTCTCAATGAAAGCACCAATGTCGGTGTCAAAACCGGCGGATCTCGGGTAGGGGGTCCCGATCTGTGCGTCAAGGCTGATGGTAACAGGAAGCAAGGGACACAGATGTTTACCCAGGTTCGGGCCCTCTCGATGGAGGTAAAACCCTACTTCTTGCTTGATTAATATTGATGATATGGGTAGTACAAGAGTAGATCTACCACGAGATCATAGAGGCTAAACCCTAGAGCTAGCCTATGATGGTATGATTGTAATTGTGATCGGCCTTCTAAGGACCAACCTCTCCGGTTTATATAGACACCGGAGAGGTCTAGGGTTTACATGGAGTCGGTTACAAGGAAGGAAATATAATATCCGGATCGCCAAGCTTGCCCTCCACGCCAAGGAAATTCCCATCCGGACACGGCCAAAGTCCTGAGTCTTGTATCTTCACGCTTCAATAGTCCGGACATTATATACAGTCCGGCTGTCTGGATACCCCCTAATCCAGGACTCCCTCTGCCGCCGCCGCCCCGACCCCGAATCCGGCCGGGACTCCACCTCGCCGCGCCGCTTGCCCCCTCCCCCAAGTAGCCCCCCTCCTTAAATACCGCGCCACCGGACCCCCCCCCCCCCCGCACCACCAACCCCGCCAGAATCACCACCTCTGCGGCGCCCGCCACCGCCCGTGCACCCGCCGCCGCAGCGGCCTCGCCAGCAAGCCCGCCTCGCCGGACCTCGCCGGAGGTAAAGCCGCCGTTGCCGCCAGCGTTTTTTTTTAGAAAACCGATCCGTTTTTTCAGAAACCCTAGTTCATTTTTTTTTCAGATCGGTTCGCCGGTTTTCTCGTTTTAGTTTTTGTAGCGGACATTCGTCCGTACGATCATTTTAACGAACGGTTTTTGCTAGTTAGTTACAGACAACGAACGTTCGTTCGTTAGCTTGTTCGTCAGTTTTCTTTTTCTTGGATTTTCCGCGATTATTTTCGATCGCGATTTCTGATCCGATTTTCCTTTCAGTTTATCTTTTCGCTTGTTTATCGGAATCAGGCGATTCAAGCGCCTAGATCTTCATTTCGAAACCCTCTTTCTGTTTAATCAACTTGAACAAGATTTTGGTACTGTAAAATTTGAGTTTAGTTCAGATTAGTAAATGGATCTTGTTTCTTTCGCAGTTTGAGTTTCGTTGCTCCGTTTGATTTGATTCTTTTTGCAAACCGGAGTTCTTAAGTTGAAATTTCTGTTTAGATCTTCTTATTTGAGATTTACCCGTGTTTATTTGCTTGATTGCTTATGTATGCTATTGTTTGTTTGCGATAGAATTCCCGGAGTGTGAAGCGTGCTACTACGAGTCCCTAGGTTTTGCGGATCGTCAGCAAGGCAAGTAACACATTGACCATACTCTTTTCATACCCAGTTTTATGCATTAGTTTCAATCCCAAACATTGCATGATTAGGATGTGATTAACATGTGGGTTGGGAAGTAGTTGATGAGGTAGAACCTATTGCCCTGTTATATTCAAACCTTGGGAGTTACTTCTACGTATTGCTTATATTGCTATGCTATGCTCGTAGACGTGGTTTGGGTTTGAGTGTATCCATGACAGATGTGAGATTGTTAATTAATGGTTCAACTTAAGGTGGCAACATAAATACACATCTGGGTGGATTGCTTGTCGGGCACCTGGAGAACCCAGTGTTGTCCTAGGATATTTCCAAGGTTGCCACCTTAAGTTGCCACCCAGGTGATCATCCTAAGGTCCGCCACCCAGGCTCAAAGGGAACTGAGATATTTGCATGCTAGAAACTTCCGTGTGCAGCCACAAGCTATTATGTGCTCTATCATAGTTGAGTAAGTTACATGAGCTCTCGAAGAGGTGGATCAGCAGGTAGAGGGATGTAGGTTTGGTATGGTCTACCCGAAGTAAAGAGTTAACGTTTCTGAAAGACTGTGTCTCGGTCATCCGTTTCTCAAACACCATGTAGTGCGAGAAATCCAACGGAAACGATCGAGTCTTGTGGGGAAAAGTGCGCAAACCTCTACAGAGTATACAATCTAATCATGGTTAGTCGTGTCCCCGGTTATGGACAATCTTGAGTATCTAGTACTTGGAGTATCCTAAGTATCTCATCACTCTAATTTAATATTGTTGGGTTGTTAATTAATTTAATTGGGATTGAGTTGGAGGAACCTTCTCAATGATGTTTCAACCACCATGATAGTTAAAATAAAATGTATTCCTTTGTTGTAAGGAAAAATTGGCTTTTCGCAAAAACTATACCCATAGAGCTTTCCACCAGCCAAATATGCATGTAGTGATAGCATTATTCTGTTCTTGCTCTACTGTGTTATATTGCCAGCATATTCCATGTGCTGGCCCGTTTTCGGGCTGCAACGTATTATGTTCCAGACTTTTCAGAAGAGGAGTAAGGTTCGTTAGGTCGTTGCCGTGCAGCTCAGCTATTTCGTTGGAGTTGATGAACTCACTTTATTTTCCAAGCCTTCTGATGTAATCGTATTAGATGGCCTTAAGCCATATTTATTGTAATCAGTTCTCTTTTGAGACATTCGATGTAATAAGTGTGTGATTGCTACTCTGTTATAAATCCTTCGAGTACTGTGTGTGTCAGCATTACCAATCCAGGGATGACACTGAAGCACGGAGACTTGACCGTTTGAGGTCGGGTCGCTACAATATGGTATCAGAGCACACGCTGAGTGTAGGTCACGACCACTAAGATAAGCCATAGTTCACTCTTCTCTACTCATTTCTGACTCCTCTCCTATTTTCTATTCTTTAGGATGGCGAATACAAGGATCAAGTTCACGCAACCAGATGAAGACACACCCTTTGGACGCCACTTGAAGGAAGTTACTAGGTACTTGAACATCGGAATACCAAGCTTCACCGGGACCTACAACGCCACCTTACCAGAAGAGGAGCTCTGGATGATTCAAGTTCAAGTTCCAGGAAGGACGTTCTCGCCAACCACTAAGCCCATAGAATTTTCTTTTGATGCACCAACCTGGAGCCTAGGCAAGAGCATGGCAGCCCAGATTACCATGGGACGCATTTGAGAAGTCTACAACAAGGATCTTAAGGACACTATCTATCAGATATGTGGGCGCCGAGATGGGCAATGGGAGATAGTTAGTACCCGGAAGGACAGATCCATTGCAGCTTTCATCCAGGAGTTAAACCAACACATTCGACGCCAGGAGAATCAGATGTGCGCAGACATGATAGATTTGAAGAAGGTGAAGACAAGGATCATCGATCTGGAAGAATAACTCAAGTCTACACGCGATGGATATGAGGACGAAATTGCAACACTATTGGAGAAGAATGACGACCTGATAAAGAAGATCGGAATATTCATGGGAGACCCCGCGCCGGGAGGAGAGGATGAAGATTCCACTTGCCCGGAGAACTACATCATCATATACGACACCGACTCCGACCCCAGTGATGATGACTTTTAAGACGAAGCTGGAGCGGACATTATGGAGTCCTCTACCGATCAAAATTTCTAGATGACCACCAAATATTAGTAGTATTCCCCCATGTATATAGTAGTAGTTGAGCACTTTTACGATAGTTCTAGACCGTTTGTATGCCCTTGCTTGATTGATTGAGTGAAATGATTGTGTTTGTCTCATGTGCATATGGGTAGTGCTTTCTCATTAGACCGCTTTCTATTCTAATCTCTCCCCTCTAAACCCATCAGATGCCTCCAAGACGTGACACCGGATTTACCTTCCCGCTGGAGCTCACTCAGTTGATCCAGCAGCAGAATGACTTGATGCAATTGTTAGTCCAGAACCAAGGCAACAACAACAACAACCCGCCTCTAGTTGACAACTTAGCTCGCTTTCTGAGGTTGCAGCCGCCGGTGTTTTCCAGTAGCGCCGAGCCTATAGTTGCAGATGATTGGCTATGCCGTATTGGAAGGGAGTTGACCACCGCAGGTTGCACATATACTGAGAAGGTGTGCTTTGCCGCACATCAATTGGATGGACCAGCAGCCTCATGGTGGGAGAATTACACGGCCACTTTCCCCATAGCCAACGTCACTTGGGATCAGTTTCAGCAAGCTTTCCGCACAACCCCTGTCTCAACTGGAGCTATGAGCATGAAGAAGCGTGAGTTTCGCAACTTACGCCAGGGGAACCGTACTGTAGCTCAGTACGTGGATGAGTTTAGCAAGTTATCTCGCTATGCCCTTGATGATGTGGCCAAAGATGCCGCGAAGTAGGAGAAGTTTATGGAAGGGCTAAATGATGAGCTGAGCATGCAGTTGATGGTGGCAACCTTCAACAACTACCAGGAGTTGGTAGATAAGGCTCTTATGATTGAAGGGAAGCAGCAGCAAATTGAGAGCCGTAAGAGGAAGTATGGGCAAGGGAGGTATAACTCTTGAGCTCAGCAGAAGCCTCGCCTAACCCCGAACTCGGGAGGACTTGTTCATAACCATGGAGGTCATAACCACACCGGAGGAAGTTTGCATAACCACAATGGTTCTAAGAATGGGACTGGGAATGGAACAAACAACAATCAGAACCGCCCCAATCCAGCCACACCCGCCAAGAGAGATCTGAGTCACATTACTTGCTTTAAGTGCGGGAAGACTGGACACTATGCCATGGAGTGCCCTGAAGCGAAGAATGAAAACGGCAATGGGAGCGCTGGGAAGAAGCCCAATCCATTCAACAAAGCACAAGTGAACCACGTTAACGTGGAGGAGGTTGAAGAGCAGCCAGACGTGGTTATAGGTAAGTTTTTGGTTAAGTCTTTTACCGCCCTTGTTCTTTTTTATACTGGTGCATCGCATTCATACATATCAAGGGGATTCGTGGATAAGTTTAAACTACCAACCCAAACCCTTAGGCCCCTCTGTTAGTGAGTTCACCTGGAGCAGAGTATATGGCTAGTCGATGGTGCGACCAGATACCCTTAACCATTGGTAGCCATGTTTTTCTGTCCGACCTAATAATCTTGGAGTCACAAGGATTGGATGTGATATTAGGCATGGACTGGATGTCAAAGTATGGAGGAAGCATTGACAGTGCTAGTAAGTCGATTTTTCTCACCACCCCGGAGGGAAAAAGGATCAAGTATGTATCTAGGCATGCGCCTAGGAGGAGCCACGTAAATACCCTCACGGGAGTTGTTCAGGAGGAAGTGCCCGTTGTGAAGGATTACCCGAATGTTTTTCCAGAAGAGGTACCAGGTGTCGGTGTCAAAACCGGCGGATCTCGGGTAGGGGGGTCCCGATCTGTGCGTCTAGGCTGATGGTAACAGGAAGCAAGGGACACGGATGTTTACCCAGGTTCGGGCCCTATCGATGGAGGTAAAACCCTACTTCCTGCTTGATTAATATTGAAGATATGGGTAGTACAAGAGTAGATCTACCACGAGATCGTAGAGGCTAAACCCTAGAAGCTAGCCTATGATGGTATGATTGTAATTGTGATCGGCCTTCTAAGGACCAACCTCTCCGGTTTATATAGACATCGGAGAGGGCTAGGGTTTACATGGAGTCGGTTATAAGGAAGGAAAAATAATATCCGGATCGCCAAGCTTGCCTTCCACGCCAAGGAAAGTCCCATCCAGACACGGGTCGAAGTCTTGAGTCTTGTATCTTCACGCTTCCATAGTCCGGACGATGTATACAGTCCGGATTTCCGGATACCCCCTAATCCAGGACTCCTCAAGAGTCTCCTGAACCAGGCTTCAATGACGATGAGTCTGGCGCGCAGTCTTGTCTTCGGCATTGCAGGGCGTGTTCCTCCTCCGAATACTCCAAGGTAATTATCGAACACTTGAACCGTGTCCGGATCCACAAAATGATCTTCACAAGCCACCGTAGAGAGAATGGTATTTCACAAATGCAATATGCTGACAACTTTTTAGGCAACGCGGCGTGTCATTACGGTCGGGTCATTATACGAACTGTTTTCCCACAACCAGCCACAACGCATATTGCGAGGCGGTTTCTTTGACACGTCTTGTCAAAGCAGAGATCGTGTCCCCTTATCACGGGATTCTCATCAATACGGGTACGGGTAATCCCACCACATCATCGATCGTGGCGCTTGGGAAGCAAACGATTCCCAACGGGCAAGTGGGGAGGCGCACCGCTTTCGTTGCCTCTATAAAGGGATAAGATTTCCCCATTTTTACCCACACTTTCTTCTTCCTTTGCCCACTCTTGCCCCTCGAGCTCCAGCGCCCAAGCCAAAGTCTTCTCCGCACAACTAAACATGTCCAGAGCAGGAGGCAAGTGGGTGGCTTCCACCATCAGGAGAAGCATATCGCAAATCTTCGGGCAGCCGGATACTTGGCCGCAGACATAGCGCACCGGCTACCGGACGCTGGGCAGGTCATTCTGACCCCAGGACCCCACGAGAGGGTCGTGTTCGTCGCCCACTACGTCCGTGGACTGGGGTTTCCACTTCACCCCTTCGTCCGCGGGCTCATGTTCTACTACGGGCTAGATTTCCACGATCTAGCCCCGAATTTCGTCCTCAACATCTCGGCGTTTATCGTCGTATGTGAGGCCTTCCTCCGCATACGGCCTCACTTCGGCCTGTGGCTGCAAATCTTCTGCGTGAAGCCAAAGATCGTACGCGGCCAGCAAGCGGAATGCGGAGGGGCCATGGTGGGCAAGATGCCTAACGTCACCTGGCTGGACGGCTCCTTCCCGGAGACCGTAAAAGGGTGGCAATTTGGGTGGTTCTACATCACCGAGCCACGCGGCGCCAACTGGGCGGCGGCCCCCGAGTTCCGATCCGGAGCCCCCATGCGGCTCACCTCACAGGAAAGGAAGGGCCTGACTTGGGGCGAACCTCTGAGCTGACCGGACTCCAAACCTGCATCAAGAGTATGAAGGACAAGAACATCAAGCTTGTCAACGTGATCCGAGTCATGCTCGTTCGCGGATTCTGCCGTGCCAAAGGCGGGCATTCAATCTGTGGGAGTTCGTCGGCCAACACCGTGACACTTGAGGCTCTATGGCATGAAGCACAAAGACGCGTGGAAGGAGTTGTTTAAGGCCTCCGAAGTACCTCCTCCCACATTTGAGGATCGCGGACTTCATGCAGCACAGCCCCCGCGTCCGGTGAGTTTTGGGACTACATTCATGGGGGAGTTTTAAGTATTTGTGTATATTTGATCAGGATTATGTGGATACAGCGGAGCAAATTGACTGTCCGGCTCCGCTGCCAAAAGGCCCAGCTGATGCTCTCCTGACGGAGATGCTAGTCCCGGCGCCCTACAAGGTGCCGGAGAAGAAGGCCGAAAAGAAGGCCTCAAGGACCAGGAAGGGTCTCCGGCGTAAGGTTGTGCCAGAAGCCTCGTCCGAAGACGACGAGGCGCACTCCTCCCCCGAAGAAGAGGAAGAAGAAGAGGCCGCTATTGGGGATACGCATAACAAGTAGGCCCATGAAGGGTCGAAGTATCATAAAGCATGGGGTCCACACAACATGTGGGTCCAGATAAATTTCATACAGACATACTATCCACTCGGACAAGCAGCATACTATCCACTCGACCAAGTAGTATACCATCAACTCGGATGACAGTTCACCACTCGACCGTACGACTCACTCGGATATACGAAGACCAGCAGACAACAAAGAAGTCGACATCATTCATGGTGAGGGCTTGGTAATGGGATGGCATTATGGCACTCATGCCCCACTTTGTAACATAGAAGGTGAGGGGTGGCGCACTCTATATAAGCCACCCCCACCACTAGACTAGGGGGTTATTTTCTTCCACCTCTCTCTCTTTTCACCATTAGTCTCAGGACTTAGCTCAGCCATGGGGATCTGTTCCTCTCCCTCACACACACATTGTAATCTCCGGATATATACTCAGATAAAACAAAGCCTCTCCGGAGCACGAGACGTAGGGTTGTTATCTCCACCGTGAGAGTCCCGAACTCGCTAAAACCACTGTGTCACCCATATGCATCTCGATAGATCATGCTCCGTTATCCTACCCCTCTCTTACTGTCGGAGTCGTTCCCACGACAGTTGGCGCCCACCGTGGGGCATGGCGTCTATCGAACCATGACGCAAATGGTTTTTATTTCTTCGATCTTCGTCCATCTATCAACAATCATCAATGGCGGGTTTGATCCAGGATGTTCCAAACATCACTCCATCCACATGAGAGACATGACACTCTTCATACAAAGGGATCAGGAAGTCCCATTCCATACTATCTTGTTCTTTACAATCTATCATTGATCTAACGATTGTTTGTTTTTCTTCCGTATGCACACAAGCTCATACAAAAGGATGCCTCCCTTTGTACCGATTGGTGGCTCAGCTCCCGGACGATGAAGCGCCGCTATCCGCATGTCATCATCTTCGTCCTCATCTGCGAACGTCGTCGCCGAGCGCCCACACACGCACAACCGCTAACACTTGGCCTGGCTCTTCGGCTCTTCGGCCGTCGGAGCACGACGACTGGCGGTCGATCAGGCTCCTCGGGCAACAAGGCCCGGCTGCCGGCACTCGGCCCAGCTCCGCGGGCGTTGAAGTGTGACTCCGACGGCGCACGGCTCCGGCTCCTCGAGCAATGAAACGCGACCACGACGCTTGCACCGGCCTCGCCCTTGGCTGTGCCGGCCCGCGACTCTCACGCTTGGACTGCAGCCAGCTGCTTATCCTCCTCATCGCCACCTCTCTGACCGCCGTCAGATTACAGCCTGACCGGCAGTTTCCGTCGCAGAGGAGCTCTCCTCGGGGCTGCCTCTATGACTCTCCTTCTAACCTTAATTCTTGCCCATTTATTCCCTTAATTCCTTCCCATTTATTTCCTGCATGCAGGGGATTAATGGCCATGGGAAAAGGAAACGTCCCTAGCATGCATAACGGGATTTTAACTAATTAGCGTTAATGCCTCTTGCATGCAGATCGTGCAGATTTTAGGCGTGGGGCAACGCCTTCAACGCGTTGAACATGGGGGAAAATCCTTCAATGCGTTGGACGTGGACTCGGCCACCAACACGGCTGCACACGCCAGCGTCACTCGGCCGCCCGCACGCCATCGCTCAGCTGGACACGCCTTCATCAACTTGTCTGACTCGGCCACCCCATGCATTGTCACTCGACTGGATATATCCTTGTCACTCGTTACTCGACCGGACGCGTCTTCATTAGTCGGACGCCTCGCGTATCGTCACTTCACGTGACGCTTATACTTCACGCCTCACCCATCATCACTTCGCGGGACGCGTCTACTTCAGTCCAACGCCCCGTGCATCACCACTCCGCGGGACACGTCAACTTCAGTCGGACGCCTTGTCCATCGTCACTCTGCGGGACGCGTCTACTTCAGTCAGACGCCTCGTGCATCGCCACTCTACGGGACACGTCTACTTCAGTCGGACGCCTTGTGCATCGTCACTCCGCGGGACGCGTCTACTTTAGTCGGACGCCTTGTGCATCGTCACTCCGCGGGACGCGTCTAGTTCAGTCGGACGCCTCGTGCATCGCCACTCCGTGGGACGCGTCTACTTCAGTCGGACGCCTTGTGCATCGTCACTCCGCGGGAGGCGTCTACTTGAGTCGGACGCCTTGTGCATCGTCACTCCGCGGGACGCGTCTACTTCAGTCGGTCGCCTCGTGCATCTCCACTCCGCGGGACGCGTCTACTTCACTCGGACGCCCCGCGCTTCGTCACTCTGCGAGATGCATGTACTTCACTTGGCCGCTCCGCGCATCGCCACTCGGTTGGTCACCTCATAACCACTCGGCCGCTCCGTGCGTCGCCACTCGGTTGGTCACCTCGTAACCACTCGGCCGCCCCGCGCGTTGCCATTGGTTGGTCACCTCATCACCACTCGGCCGCTCCGCGCGTCGCCATCGGTTGGTCACCTCATAACCACTCGGCCGCCCCGCGCGTCGCCATTGGTTGGTCACCTCATCACCACTCGGCTGCACAGCGCGTCGCCATCGGTTGGTCACCTCATAACCACTCGGCCGCCCCGCGCGTCGCCATCGGTTGGTCACCTCATCACCACTCGGCCTCCCCGCGCGTCGCCATCGGTTGGTCACCTCATCACCACTCGGCCGCCCCGCGCATCGCCATCGGTTGGTCACCTCATCACCACTCGGCCGCCCCGCGTGTCGCCACTCGGTTGGTCACCTCATAACCACTCGGCCGCCCCGCGCGTCGCCACTCGGTTGGTCACCTCATCACCACTCGGCCGCCCCGTGCGTCGCCTCTCGATTGGTCACCTCATAGCCACTCGGCCGCCCCACGCGTCGCCATTGGTTGGTCACCTCATCACCACTCGGCTGCCGCGCGCGTCGCCATCGGTTGGTCACCTCATCACCACCCGGCCGCCCCGCGCGTCGCCATCTGTTGGTCACCTCATCACCACTCGTCCGCCCCGCGCGTCGCCACTCGGTTGGTCGCCTCATCACCACTTGGCCGCCCGCGCACCTTCAGAAAGCTAAGTCATTTTACATTATGTTATTTCCGTCTTCCCGAGTATCCCGTAATTCACACATCACGTTCACTCGGAGGCCACGCCACCGAGTGTACCTTTATGCTCGGTTGCTTATTTTCACATACTTGCTTAGTACTGGTTATGTGACTCCCGAGTCCAACTTTATTTTTTCGCATACATCATTCACGAACACCATGTGTCGTTCTTGATTTCGAGTTTGCATCCGTCCTCGGGGCTGCAACTCAGTCGAAACACTACACTTCCATTTTATTTGAGCCAGTTTTCCATCGAGTTCAGTCAGATCCAACGCTTCGACAAGTTCGAACGGATCCTTCGCTCTTTCAGACTCTTGCTGGTTAACCAGCAAGCCCCTTGTACTCCCAGCAGGTTTCTATGGGTATTATTCGCACAAATCATTTCAGCACACATCAAATTTCCTCGAGAAATTATTTCGTTGGCTTGTGCCATTTTTTTACACAAGTTACGCGATCACCCGACGACCCTATGCGCCAACTTGATCGCTGCTCGGACTCGGTCACCATACCGGTCCCAACACACCACAACACCAACCTTATCGCTTTGTTGACTTCAAACACATCCGGCCAACCCTTCTGTGGAATCCTCCTCATCGTACCAATGATACAGACCTCGTCAGACATGATACAAATAAGTCCCTTTTATAATTAAACTTCACACTTCACTCTTTTGGGAGTTTGCCTCTTTCGAGCATCACTCGGAAGCTTTTCCTCATCTTTACCCGAGTCCGACTCGATGAATTGCTAATTATCCATTCAAAACTATATTTCTCGTATTCTGGCACATCTGTTGTCGAATCCTATAGTACGCTCGGGGGCTACGCCGCACTCGGGAGCTGCAGCTCATTCGGAATAACACTCTCCTAAGTGGTCGAGTACTTCATCACCAGTCAGACCCTTCACTTCAACAAGTACATTCGATCCGTCACTTTGACAAATTATATAATCACCCAAACACTCTGCATGCCATCTTCGTTCCTACACAGACTCAGTTGCCGCGCCGGTCTTGTTGCACCGCAGCCACACTACACCGACCTCGTCACTACATCAGACGAAGAATCTGGCTAACTCCTTCAAGGACCATTTTTGCCACTTGGTTGGACACTTAGTCCTTCACTCGGCCACCTCGCCTAGCATCACTCAGCCGCCCCGCGCGTCGCCACTCGATTGTGCACGTCTTCACCACTCGGCCGCCCCACGCGTCGCCACTCGGTTGTGCACGTCTTCACCACTCGGCCGCCCCGCGCGTCGCCACTCGGTTGTGCACGTCTTCATCACTCGGCCGCCCCGTGCGTCGCCACTCGGTTGTGCACGTCTTCACCACTCGGCCGCCCCGCGCGTCGCCACTCGGTTGTGTAGGTCTTCACCACTCGGCCGTCCCACGCGTCGCCACTCGGTTGTGCCCGTCTTCACCACTCGGCTGCCCCGCGCGTTGTCACTCAGTTGTACACATCATCGCCCCTCGGCCGCCTCGTGCGTCACCATTAGTTAGCCATGTCTTTACCTCTACACCCCAACACGAGAACGACTAAATTACTCATATGATCAAACCTCATATCACACTCTGTAGCAAGATTACCTCTTTCAAGCATCACTCGGGGGCTACGCACAACCGTTGGCCATGCCGCCCTCAGGGGTTGCGCGCATTCAATCAACCCATTGATCACATCACGAATATCTTTCTGACCATACATGCTCGGTCTGCTGAAAATCTGTAAGGGTAGTACTGTCCACTCGGACGATCGCCCAAATTATTACCTAAAGTCATCTTCAGGACTGCAAAAGGGTGAAAACAATGCTCCGCTACGGATACACTTGGCCCTATCCAACCCTCCAAGGCGTCAGTTTCACAAACTTGGACTCAGAGATGGCATGTGCTGGTATTCCAACGGGATAATGAGTGGCCTCTCTCCGGAGAGTCAGCCCACACAGTAGCCTTGTCATTCGGGTTTCATGGCATGTCCATGTCAGTCCACTAGTCTATCTCCTCCGGGAGACATACAAGTGCCACCAAGTTTTTCCTTGCAGTCAACATACCCCGATCAGTCGGGAAGCACGTCCACTTGGATAAAGACCCCTTTCATGCAAAAGGGTAAAAATGAAGCGCCATTGCTGAATCGTTCAGGCGGCCTTACTCGTCGAACGTCATTCGTACAACCACCTCGCTACGCATCCATCCTATTGATTCAATTCCAGACAAAGATATTTACCGTGCCATTTTACAGTCTTCCGAATGATTGTTGTTCATTTTTACATGTTCCAAAATCCCCCAGCGGGTGCCTTAGTTGCGAATCCGTTTCGCCTAAGTCGAAGAAAAAATCCTACCGAGTGGTGAGCCTGCCTCTCACTCGGGGGCTTAGCTGCAGTCCAGTACTCGCCTAAAATTGAAAAATCCTACCGAGTGATGAGCCTGCCTCTCACTTGGGGGCTTATCTGCAGTCCAGTACTCGCCTAAGTTTGAAAAATCCTACCGAGTGGTGAGCGATCCTCCCACTCGGAGGCTTAGCTGCAGTCCAGTACTCGCCTAAGTTTGAAAAATCCTACCGAGTGGTGAGTGATCCTCCCACTCGGAGGCTTAGCTGCAGTCCAGTACTCGCCTAAGTTTGAAAAATCCTACCGAGTGGTGAGCGATCCTCCCACTCAGAGGCTTAGCTGCAGTCCAGTACTCGCCTAAGTTTGAGAAATCCTACCGAGTGGTGAGCGATCCTCACACTCGGAGGCTTAGCTGCAGTCCAATACTCGCCTAAGTTTGAAAAATCCTACCGAGTGGTGAGCGATCCTCCCACTCGGAGGCTTAGCTGCAGTCCAGTACTCGCCTAAGTTTGAAAAATCTTACCGAGTGGTGAGCAATCCTCCCACTCGGGGTGGCGCGGGTCGGCCACGACCACCACTTCAGAGTTGTACCATCAAGAAGAAGGACGAGATTGAGCGTGTCGCCAAGGCGAGCCACACTCAGGAACGTCAAGACCATTGCTGAGGGCCTTGCTGATGAGCTGATCAATGCTGCTCAAGGATCGTCCAACTGGTCAACTGTTGATTCCTCTTCAGACGCTGTATCAAGCAAACAGAAACCAATCCGAGAGAAGAACAAGTTCGATCAGTACCAGTTAAAAAGAGTTTTAGTTCTCTCAAACCCCCGCCGACTGCCCGCAGTCGATGGCGGTCTCGAGGACTACACCCAGTGGGTGCACTAAGCGTGCCCCCACTGGAGTAATCTCCACTCGGTATGGCCTGACCAGTCCGAGTGATGAACAACAACAAAAAATACAGGCTCTAAGACTCCCACCGACCGTTGGTATCCACTCGGAACGGTCCGCCCGGTCCGAGTGACGGCCAAACAACAACAAAAAGATATTCTAAGACTCCGCCGATCGCCTGCGCGATCGGCTGCGATCTCGGGGACTACACCTAGTGGGTGCACTCAGCATGCCCCCACTGGAATGGTATCCACTCGGAACGGTCCGCCCGGTCCGAGTGACGACCAAACAACAAAAAAAGACACATTCCAGGCGTGAAGAAATTCTGAGTAATCAGTTACTCGATGCAGGACCAGCTCCAAATCACTCCAAAAAAATTGCTATAAGGTGAGTTTAAGGCTCCTCCGTGGACCTGTTTTGAGCCTTCGTCTAGGACTCAAAGCATGAAAATCATAAGTTTGGATCTAGAGCCGACTCGTATTGACGTTCCTCCGGGATAAGAATGGCATCTCACCGAGAGAGCAGTCCATGCGTCGATCTTGTTGCCTAGATTTAATGAGACATCCATATTCTGATCACGAGTTAACCTCTTCCGAGAGATGATCGAATGCCACCAAGTTGCTCCTCGCGGGCACTTACCCCAGATCAGTCGGAAGCACAGTGCCGGAATCCATTGAGATTTTGTTCAAACCTTGGTTGTTTGAAAGTACGATGACAGGTACCGAGTATTTCCGTAAACACTCGGGCCAAGTTGTATCTTTCACAAACTCGTTCTACAAAATCGCAAATGATTCGGGGGCTAATGTTGGGGATACACATAACAGGTAGGCCCACGAAGGGTCGAAGTATCATAAAGCATGGGGTCCACACAACATGTGGGTCGGAATAAATTTCATACAGACATACTATCCACTCGGACAAGCAGCATACTATCCACTTTCGACCAAGCAAGATACCATCCACTTTCGGATGACAGTTCACCACTTGACCGTACGACTCACTCGGATATACGAAGACCAGCAGGCAACAAAGCAGTCGACATCATTCATGGTGAGGGCTTGGTAATGGGCTGGCATTATGGCACTCATGCCCCACTTTGTAACATAGGAGGTGATGGGGTGGCGCACTCTATATAATCCATCCCCACCACTAGACTGGGGGGTTCTTTTCTTCCACCTCTCTCTCTTTTCACCATTAGTCTCAGGACTTAGCTTAGGCATGGGGATCCGTTCCTCTCTCTCTCACACACACATTGTAATCTCCGGATGTATACTCAGATAAAACAAAGCCTCTCCGGAGCACGAGACGTAGGGTTGTTATCTCCACCGTGAGAGGCCCGAACTCGCTAAAACCATCGTGTCACCCATATGCATCTCGATAGATCATGCTCCGTTATCCTACCCCTCTCTTACTATCGGAGTCGTTCCCACGACAGCCGCCCCATCCGGAAAGGATGAGGGGCCTGAGGAGACGGGCCATGGGGCCAGGAGAGGCCCTCGACGCAAGGCCGTCATACCTACGTCGTCCGATGACGACGAAACAGATTCTTCCCGCGGAGGCAGGGGAAGCAAGAAGAAATTCTACCTCCCCGTGCTGGGGAGGAGAAAAAGAGGAAAGCCGCCCTGGAGGGGGGGGGGCTGGGACGCCCAAGAAGGGAAAGATGTCCCTGTCGGACTACTCCACCACAGCCGCTCATAGCGAGGAAGGGTGGCTGCCCAGGGGGAAGCCCCTGGCGCAATCATAAGTGTCCGCACTCTACCGTGATTTTACTTCATAATTGTTTAATAATGCCGAACATGTATGCAGTCCGTCCAGGGCTCATCCGGAGGTGTCGTCTTCGGATGGGTCTCTGAGCGCTTCAGAGATGAACTCGCTCCCGACAGCCACCACTCCTCAGCCTGCGGATGACACGGAGGTGTTGTCCCGAAGGTTCCCCGGTGGGGGAGGTGACCTGGATACGCCCCAAGGCGGAGCTCCAAATGTCGACACGCTGGGTTCAAGATCCCGCGGATCGCTAAGCAGTGAGAAACGCAGCAAGGCGGACTCCCGACCGAACACTATTCCGGAACCCTCGACGGTTCCGGATTTAGGCGGGCAGCCCCTCGTTAGGGAGGGCGAGCCGTCCGTGCCGAGGACTTCCGTCGCGCTAGCGGCGCCGGATAGTCTGGTGGAAGCGCTTCTAGGTGCTTCCATGGATGACGAGCACCGTACTCTTATGAGTGCGGTGCTTCAAAAGGTTCTGTCCGCCAAGAGCGGACTAACCGAAGCCTGCACAAGCCTCCTGACGGGCTTCGAGGTAAGTAATAAAAATGTGTGAAATTACCACCCGATAGGTAGTAGCCCCTGATACTCTGTTTGGTGTTCGGAAAGAAAAGCCAAACGGAGGGTCAATTATAATCCGCAAGAGTCTAACAAGTGTTTATGTGAATAAGCAGGCCGTCTTTGCTTGCCGCTTGCATGCCGAGGTTGCCGAACTAAAGCGGGACTGGAGCAGGCGCAGGGAGAGCTCGATCTCACGAAGAGGCGGCTCGAAGAGAGCAAAGGTGAGTGATTCTCCACTCTTATATATGTAAAGATAGATAAATGTGTTTAGTCTAACGACGAGTTGTCGTGACTGTGTGGCAGGGTCCACCGCCGAAGTGGCGTCCCTGAAGAAAGCGCTATCCGAGGACGAAGACAAGGCGGCCTTGGAATGCAAAGAGCGCGAGAAGCAAAGTCCTAGAGTGGACGAGGTACAACAAGAGCTCCAGGACCTCGGCAAGAAGTTCGAGTCCGTGGAGCATGATCTGAAGATGAAAGAGGCCGAGCTTGCGAAGGCCCTTGTGAGTATGAAAGACGCCAAGGCCGAAGCCGAGAAAGCACAACACGACATCCAGGAGGCCAAAAAGATAGCGGCGGGTAAGAAATTCTTTGTGCAAAGCAAACATGTGGAGGAGGCGTTTCTTTTACTCGGAGCTCTCCAGGGGCATTCGCAGATCTGCCACACAGCGTATCAGATGTTGCGGAGTTCTACCGTGCCCAAGAGGGGAGCTCAATGGAGAAGTTGTTCTGGTCCCAGTATGCTGGGGCCGAACATCCAACGCCTCTGAGCGATCAACTGAAGCAGTTGGTCGAACTCCTCAGGTCGGCCGAAGTGGCTATGAAAGATTTCATAGTCCGGATGTGGCCTGGTGAGCCCCTGCCCACTAGCTACTTCGGCCTGATCAAGCGGGTGGTGAATGCCTGTCCGCGTCATGAAATAATCAAGCGATCCGTTTGCATCGAGGGTGCCCGCCGGGCCTTTGCCCGCGCGAAGGTGCATTGGGGCAAGCTGGATGCGGAGAAGCTGGTGAAGGACGGTCCACCCGAGGGCAAGGAGCATGGATGTCCCGAGAAGTACTATGATGGTGTTATGAAAGGCGCTCATCTCGTGGCCGATGAGTGTTGCAAGGACCAGATCTTTGATTAAAATGTACCTCTGCCGCTGTTGTAATGTAAAGACGAAGTTATTTGTGCTATGTAGCACTGTTTGATTTAAAATATTACCTTCTGTGCGGCTGTTTATAGAATCTTGAAAGTAGGCCGATCGTCGGCTTCCGCCCCAGCGCAACTAGTCTTTGGGGTGTTCCTGGAAAAACCTGGATACTCTTTATCCAAATGTTTGGTCCCTTAAGGAGGTATCCGGCGCAGCGAACAAGGCAATCGGACTATTCGGCTTTATAACTTTCACTTAGCCATAGAAGTCTACAATTTTAAATTTCGGCGAAGCCCCTAGAATCCGGAAGGCCGAATTGGGGCGCTATATACGCCTAGATCGGACGAAGCCGATTTTTCGCCTAAAGCGGAAAATCTTTAAGGATTTTCAGACCTCTCGAACAGCGACCAGCTCTCGCCACATCATGCCAGTCAGTTTTCGGCTTTCTCTACTGAGGTGCTCGTCCGGAAGAACCGGGACACAATCGCAGTAGTTCTCCATGCGCTACCTTAGCCGATATAACGGAACGTAAGGTACCAAAACAAGGGAGCCGGGCTAACCCAATCAGAGACCCAAGACATGATTCGGAGCTGATGCATATAGTGCTATAAGTTCAGGGTGCCGCACTGTTTAAAGTGTTCGGACTTTAGTTGCCATAGAACGGGGCACCATATGAAGCCCCTGGCAAACGGGTCGTACCAAAGTGTACGGATGCAATATCAAAGAAGCATTTATAAGAAAAAATGTTCAAATAACAATGATGAGCTGACGCTGTATATAATCTCCCATTGATGAAAATACGTTTAAGCGTATGTTTACAATGAATGCATTAAGCTGAGATAAATAGGACCATTTAACATGTCCTATGTGGAGGCAGACCGCGTATGGATATATAAAATAGGTATAACGATCGTAAATAGATTCCACCTGGGTGTTTCCTTATGTCTTGTGAAGCTGTTGGCTCCTTGGTTTTCTCTCCTATGTAAGTCAGACAATCCGACTCTTCTGAAGAGGCTGCTCTAAAGCACTGTCCTGAAAAAGAAGAAGGACAGGTTATGAAGGTATGTTGCGGTTATCCTGCACTGTTGACTGAGTCGTTGGTGCGCCTACGCCTATGCCCATGGTATCTTGAGTACGTAATTGTGTACGTGTGGCACGAATGCTTCTTGGATGGGGCTTAAGCGGAGGCTGGACTGCTAGTCGCGCTCTTGGCGTGCCTGATGATCCTGTTGCGGGGTGTTCCGGACTCTCTTGACGGTGCCCGGATTGTTTTGTCGGAGGAGGCCGCATTGTACTTCCGCCGCCAGGGCTGCAGTATGTTCTTCTGTTCGGAGAGAGCGGTCTGTCTTTCCGTTTACTTTTATGACCCCGTGTGGTCCTGGCATCTTGAGTTTGAGGTATGTGTAGTGTGGTACCACATTGAATCTAGCGAATGCGGTTCGTCCGAGCAGTGCATGGTAACCACTGCGGAAAGGGACGATATCGAAGATTAACTCTTCGCTTCGGAAGTTATCCGGAGATCCGAAGACCACTTCCAATATTATAGAGCCCGTGCAATGGGCCTCTACTCCAGGAATCACACCTATAAAGGTGGTTTTGGTGGCCTTGATCCTTTAAGGGTCAATGCCCATTTCGTGCACTATGTCCTGATAAAGCAGGTTCAGGCTGCTGCCGCCATCCATAAGGACGCGCATGAGGTGGAATCCATCGATGATTGGGTCTAGGACCAATGCGGCCGAGCCACCGTGACGGATGCTAGTAGGGTGATCCCTACGATCAAAGGTGATCAGGAAAGCTGACCATGGGTTGAATTTTGGGGCGACTGGCTCCATCGCATGGACGTCCCGTAGTGCCCGCTTCCATTCCCGCTTGGGGATGTGCGTGGCGTAGATCATGTTGATCGTTTTCACCTGGGGGGAAATTTCTTCTGTCCCCCTGTGTTCGGACGTCGGGGCTCCTCGTCATCGTCGCTGTGCAGCCCCTTGTCCTTGTCTTCGGCGTTTATCTTGCCGGCCTGTTTGAATACCCAGCAATCTCTATTGGTGTGGTTGGCTGGCTTGTCTGGGTGCCATGGATTTGGCACGAAGCGCCCAAAGATGCGGTCCAGACTGGACGGTCCCTGATTATTTCTTTTGAACGGCTTCTTCCGCTGACCGGTCTTGGATCTGCTGAATCCGGCGTTGACTGTCGTGTCTTCCGTGTTGTCGCCGTTGTTCCGTATCTTATGTCTGTTACACTATGGCTTGCCGTTATTGTCGCGGCCATCTGAAGTGCCAGAATGTGGCGCAGTGCTCCTGCGAGCCAATCAGCTGTCCTCGCCCGCGCAAAAGCGGGTCATTAGTGTTGTGAGAGCTGCCATGGACTTGGGTTTTTCCTGGCCGAGGTGTCGAACGAGCCACTCATCACGGATATTATGCTTAAAAGCCGCCAGGGCTTCGGCGTCCGGACAGTCGACTATTTGGTTCTCTTTAGTTAGGAACCGAGTCCACAATTTCCTGGCTGACTCTCCAGGTTGTTGAGTAATGTGGCTCAGGTCATCGGCGTCTGGTGATTGCACATATGTGCCCTGGAAGTTGTCGAGGAATGCGTCTTCTAGGTTTTCCCAACTGCCAATGGAATTTGCTGGCAGGCTGCTTAGCCAGTGCCGGGCTGGCCCTTTGAGCTTAAGGGGAAGATACTTGATGGCATGTAGATCATCTCCGCGGGCCATGTGAATGTGGAGAAGGAAATCTTCGATCCATACTACGGGGTCTGTTGTGCCATCGTATGATTCGATGTTTACGGGTTTGAACCCTTCTGGGAATTTAAGATCCATTACTTCATCGGTGAAGAAGAGGGGGTGCATGGCGCCTCTGTGCCGGGCTATGTGGCTACGCAGGTCGAATTGCTCTGGGTGGCTATATTCGGCCCGGCCGGACTTGTTGAAGGTGTATCCGGCGTGAAGGTCGGCGTCGCGTGCCGAGGCGCGCCCCCGCGATCCATAGATCGATCTTGGTTGTCCTGTTTTGTTGCCCCGGGCCATAGTATGTTGGCGTGGAGGTGTCGGCTGGTATGCGGAATGATATGCCGTTTTATCCCGGCCACGAGGTGGCCAGTCAGCCGTTTGGCGCTCGAGTCCATATTCCTCGGCTGCCAAGACTTCAGTCCATCTATCTGTGAGCAGGTCTTGATCAGCTTGGAGTTCTTGCCGCTTCTTTTCGTGCTCCTCGCGGTGGCTATAAATCGGCGCTTGAAGCGCTCCTGCTCTACGGGATCCTCTAGCACGTCGAACTCGTCGTCGTCGAGGCTAATCTCGTCTTTGGAGGGGGGCATGTAGCTGTCCTCTTCCGGGTATTCGTCCGTCGCCTGTTCTTCTGGGCTGACCTACTCATCCTCCTGTTCGGCCTGCTCGAAGGCGGGCTGATTAGGGCTGTATTCTTCTTCGGCACCATTCGGATTGTTTTCGTCTCCTGGGCCGGTATTGTTGTGGCGGGGCTTGGAGTGGTGCCGACGACGCCCATTCTTTGCTTTTTTCCCTAAGGTTTTATCCTCCATTGCCTCATCGCCATTTGTTTCCTTCGGAGTGTCCACCATATATATATCATAAGAAGAGGTGGTTGTCCACCGCCCACTGAGCGGTGGTTCATGTTCTTCTCCTGCATCGTCGTCTATACCGTCGTTGTCTTCGGAGTCGAAGTCTAGTACCTCGGTTAAATCATCGACCGTGGCAATGAAGTGGGTGGCGGGTGAGCAACGAATTCCTTCATCGCCTGCCTCCACTCGGAAGGACCGACACGCTCGCCATGAGCCTCCTGACAAAGAGAGAGACTTTAATGAGTCCAGCATGTCGCCAAAGGGCGAGTGCTGGAAGATATCCGCAGCGGTGAATTCCATTACCGGAGCCCAACCTGGCTCGGCCGGCTCGGGAGTGCGTGGACTGGAACCCACGTCCGGATACGAATCCGGAGGTCCGGAGTCACAGGTCACCACAGAGGCGAGACCTGTGTTCGGCTCCATCGCCGATGAGTGCGCGACCTGCGGGGCGGGGTCCATCCCTCCGTCCAGTGCAGCCTGCTCCGGATTTAGGTCCGGGGATACTACGGGGGTGATACCCTGAGCTTCGTCCGACGGCAGGTCTAAGCCGTGCTCGTCGTGACTGTCCAGCGCTCCTGGCATAGGCCCAAATCCATCGAAGATCAAGTCTCCAAAGATGTCCGCCGTGTAGTTCAGGTTTCCGAACCTGATCTGGTGGCCACGGGCGTAGCTATCGATCTGCTCCATATGGCCAAGCGAGTTGGCCCGCAGAGCAAAGCCACCGAACACGAAGATCTGTCCGGGGAGAAAGGTCTCACCCGGGATCGTGTTGTTGACGATGACTGGAGGAGCCATCGAGCCTCAGAGCGGCGACTACGTAGGAACTCTCAATGAAAGCACCAATGTCGGTGTCAAAACTGGCGGATCTAGGGTAAGGGGTCCCGATCTGTGCGTCTAGGCTGACAGTAACAGGAAGCAAGGGACACGGATGTTTACCCAGGTTCGCGCCCTCTCGATGGAGGTAAAACCCTACTTTCTGCTTGATTAATATTGAAGATATGGGTAGTACAACAGTAGATCTACCACGAGATCGTAGAGGCTAAACCCTAGAAGCTAGCCTATGATGATATGATTGTAATTGTGATCGGCCTTCTAAGGACCAACCTCTCCGGTTTATATAGACACCGGAGAGGGCTAGGGTTTACATGGAGTCGGTTACAAGGAAGGAAATATAATATCCGGATCGCCAAGCTTGCCTTCCACGCCAAGGAAAGTCCCATCCAGACGCGGGTCGAAGTCTTGAGTCTTGTATCTTCACGCTTCCGTAGTCCGGATGATGTATACAGTCCGGCTGTCCGGATACCCCCTAATCCAGGACTCCCTCACCAGGCATGCCACCGGATCGAGTTTTTGATAGAGCTATTGCCAGGTATAGGGCCAATATCAAAGATACCATATCGGATGCCGGCAAATGATCTGGAGGAGATTAAGAAGAAGATCAAGGAGTTATTGGAGAAAGGTTACATTCGACGGAGTTCATCACCATGGGGAGCCCCGGTGCTTTTGGTTGAGAAGAAGGATAAGTCTCTAAGAATGTTTGTTGATTATCATTCGTTAAATGAGGTGACAATCAAGAACAAATACCCACTGGTGATGATCAATGATTTGTTTGACCAACTGCAAGGAGCTAAAGTGTTTTCAAAGATCGATCTGCGATCAGGATATCACCAGTTGAAGATTCGAGAGAAGGATATACCAAAGACAGCATTCACCACAGTGCACGGGTTGTATGAATATCTGGTCATGTCATTTGGACTGACTAACGCCCCTGCCTACTTCATGAGCACGATGAACAAAGTGTTCATGGAATATTTGGACAAGTTTGTTGTGGTGTTCATTGATGATATAATAGTATACTCGAAGAATGAGGAGGAGCACAAAGAGCATTTGCGTTTAGTTCTCGAGAAACTCAGGGAACATCAGTTGTATGCCAAGTTCAGCAAATGCGAGTTTTGGTTGAAGGAAGTTGGATTCCTTGGACATGTTATATCAGGAGAAGGTATAGCAGTAGATCCCACCAAGGTTCAGTCAGTCACTGAATGGTTGGCGCCCACTTCAGTTAGCGAGATCCGCAGTTTTCTTGGACTCGCGGGATACTACCTAAGATTCATTGAGAATTTTTCCAAGATTGCGAAGCCAATGACAGAGTTATTAAAGAAGGATACCAAGTTTAAATGGACGGAAGAATGTGAGGCGAGTTTTCAGGAGTTAAAGAAACGTTTGACAATAGCCCCAATGCTGATTCTGCCGGATATACACAAGGATTTCCAAGTGTATTGCGACGCATCTCGCCTAGGACTTGGAAGTGTGCTTATGCAGGACGGAAGAGTTGTTTCGTATGCCTCACGACAACTAAAATCGCACGAATTGAATTATGCCATGCATGATTTGGAGTTGGCAGCTGTAGTGCATGCGTTGAAGACCTGGAGACATTATCTTATTGGAAATCGTTGTGATGTGTACACGGATCATAAGAGTTTGAAGTACATTTTCACCTGAAGGAGCTGAACCTTAGGCGAGAGGAGATGGTTGGAGCTTATAAAGGATTATGACATGAAGCTTCACTATCATCCGAGCAAGGCCAATGTAAATGTGACGCTTTGAGTCGGAAGAGTTATGCTAACACCCTAGTGAGCACGGGATTGCCAAAGGAGTAAGCAGAGGATCTCAGGGAACTTCGATTGGAGATTGTTCCTAGAGGTTTTGTTGCAACAATGGAGGTTCAGTCTACATTGTTGGGAAAGATTCGGGAAGCTCATAAGGATGACAAAGAGATTGCTGAGATAAAAGAGAGAATGAGCAAAGGAAAGGCCAAAGGTTTTCGTGAGGATGATCACGACACCTTATGGTTTGAGGACCGTGTTTATGTGCCCAATAACACAGAGATCAGGAAGTTAATACTTCAGGAGGCTCATGACTCACCATACTTGATACACCCCGGAAACACCAAGATGTATTTGGATTTGAAGGAACGTTTCTGGTGGACTGGTATGAAGAAGGATATTGTCGAATATGTAGCCGTATGTGATGTGTGTCAGAGAGTGAAGGCAGAGCATCAAAAGCCAAAGACGATTGTTACTGACCTATGCCGATACCCGAATGGAAGTGGGATAAACTTGGCATGGATTTCATCACCGGATTGCCCAGGACCAAATCAGGATATGATTCTATATGGGTAGTAGTTGACCGCTTGACCAAAGTAGCTCACTTTATCCCAGTGAAAACAACCTATACAAGTGCGAAGTTGGCCAAGATATATATGACCAGGATTGTATTTCTGCATGGAGTTCCAAGGACCATCATATCAGATAGAGGAACACAGTTTACTTCCATGTTTTGGCATCAGTTGCACCAAACTTTGGGAACAAGACTCTAATTCAGTACAACTTTTCACCCGCAGACAGATGGACAGACCAAGAGAGTCAACCAGATTCTGGAGGATATGTTGAGGGCTCTGGCGCTTAGATTATGGATCTAATTGGGATGACAATTTTCCCTACGCAAAGTTCTCATACAACAATAGCTACCAAGCCGGTTTGAAGAGGGCACCGTTCAAGCCTGTATGGACGAAGGTGCGAACACCGTTGATGTGGGATGAAGTTGGAGACCGGCGGTTGTTTGGACCAGACTTGATCAAGGAGTCTGAAGAGAAAGTTAAGCTGATCCGAGATAGACTGAAGGTAGGTCAGTCCAGGCAGAAGAGTTATGCAGATTCAAAACGCAAGGAGGTAACCTATGAAATTGGAGGCAGAACATATCTGCGAGTATCACCCTTGCGAGGAGTGAAACATTTTGGAGTCAAGGGAAAGTTGACCCCGAGATTTGTAGGACCGTATCGTGTTTTGGAACGTATGGGAGAAGTTGCCTACAAGTTGGAGTTACCTGAAGGACTGTCAGGAGTTCATGATGTATTTCATGTTACACAGCTGAAGAAGTGTCATGCTGAGATGGTCGATATACCACTAAGAGATACAGTACCCTTGGAAGCGATTCAGTTGGACAGTGATTTGACCTATGAGGAGAAGCCAGTCAGGATTCTTGAATTTGCCAGCCGAGTCACCCGCAGCAAGGTTATCAAGTTTTGGCATCAGTTGCACCAAACTTTGGGAACAAGGCTAGAATTCAGTACAACTTTTCACCCGCAGACAGATGGACAGACCGAGAGAGTCAACCAGATTCTGGAGGATATGTTGAGGCCCTGTGCGCTAGATTATGGATCTAGTTGGGATGACAATTTGCCCTATGCAGAGTTCTCATACAACAATAGCTACCAAGCCAGTTTGAAGATGGCACCGTTCAAAGCCATGTATGGACGAAGGTGCAGAACACCGTTGATGTGGGATGAAGTTGGAGACCGACAGTTGTTTGGACCAGACTTGATCAAGGAGTCTGAAGAGAAAGTTAAGCTGATCCGAGATAGACTGAAGGTAGCTCAGTCTAGGAAAGTTATGCAGATTCGAAACGCAAGGAGGTAACCTATGAAATTGGAGAAAGAGCATATCTGCGAGTATCGCCCTTGCGAGGAGTGAAACGTTTTGGAGTCAAGGGAAAGTTAGCCCCGAGATTTCTAGGACTTGTAACACCCCAAAAATTTTAACCTTGTTTTATTAATTAAAAAATTTCCAGGAAACTTAAACTTTGGTTTTCTGGATTTTCTATTGATTTCAGAACCATTCTTCCCTTTATTTTTATGGAGTTTTTACCTCAAGTGAAAAAAAACTTCCCAATTTTATTGGACTCTTTTACCCTCTCAAATAAAACAATTCTTTTATCAGTGGGATTATTTATATAATTATTTTTCCCCTGAGCCTTATTTCTCTAATTTGGTTTTTCATAAGTTTAGGGTCCCATTTGCACTGCAACCCTTTTATAAATTCATTCAAAAATTCCACCAAAATTTGGGGATGCCATGTGATGTTTTTAAAACACTTTTATGCAAAAATATATTTCATTCATTGAATATTTTGAGTTCTACACCTAATTTTCAAATCTGGTCCAGTGGGCAGTTTTGCACTACAACCTATTTAAATACTTCTACCAAAATTTTGGGATGTCAGTAGGAGCATATTATTCCATTTTATGCAAAAACCCAGTGCTGCTCCTTGAAAATTTTGAGTGAATCATCCTCATCTTCATTCTGGTGCAACTTGGTGATTTGTACTACAACCATCTTCTAACTTGCTCCTCTACCCATGATCTTTCTCCTACTTGTAGTACACCTTACCAAACCCTTAAGTCCAGGAGATTGGACCCATTGGGAGATTTTTGATCCATGCATTGATGCCATTTACCTCCTGTCCAGAACTGAAGATTTGCAAAACTTGCACTAGCAAGTTTCTTCTTTTGCCCAAATGACCTTACCACCCTCTCATTCATCTAAAGAGACCCCACTCTGGAAGATTTGACCACTCTAAGAAATGCCTAGGTGCATGTGGCATTCTGTCAAACAGTTTATGGGCATGACCAGTTTTGACATGAGTTTTAGTTTGCACTATAAACTTGCTTCCCTTGCCAAACCAACTTGTCCACTAAGCCACTAGATGACTTTAACCTAGGTCTGTTAAACCCCAACCTCACCCGAGACCTCTAGCGTGCCCTGGCATTTTGTCAAGCACGTCCCGTGCGTGCTCTGGGAGCGAGCAGAGCACGCGTTTTGCACATGCCGCGCCCGAGCCGCCGCGTCGCGCCCCTGGTTTTGCCCACACTGCAGAGTCGCGCCACACACTCTCCCTCTCACCAAAACACGCCAAGCAGCCCCTCGCCACGTCTCCGGCAAGCCAGGAGCTAGCCGCCACGGCCGCCCGACAGCCCCTGCTCAGGTCGGCGCCGCCCGAGCCTCTCCCGCTCGCCACCTGCCCCTGGGGCAGCTCAGACTCATCCACAAGCGCGTCCTCTAGCGCTCGTCGCCGCCACGTCCTCCTGCAGCAACAGAGAGGCGGTTCGCCGGCGATCCTATCCGCGGCCGCCGCGAACCGACATGGCCACGCTATATAAGAGGCCCCCGAGCACGTCCCTGCACTCCAGTGCAGCCTCAAAACACTCCCCTAGTTCCCCGTGGCAGCCAATCGACCCGGGGAGGTCTTCTTCCCCATCTCCGGCAACCGCAGCCGCCGCCACTGTCCGGCCATTCCGGCGCCACCAGGGCCTCCCCCTCTCCACTCACTGCACCAACAACATCCTGCAGCACCCACAAGTCCATCCCCATGCCCGATTTTGGTCAGGAATCGCCGGAGTCAAAAGCCCACTCTGCTCGACGACCACCATCCGCTGCGGAGCTCGCCGCCGGCAGCTCCGTCCACCCCAGAGACCAAAGCGACCACCGGAGTTAGCACCTCGACCCCCCTGAGCCCGTGGATGGCCTCAGCTTCCCGAACGGTGCCGCCGTTCGCCGGCGAGAATCGCCGGAGTACCGCCCCCCGCTCGGGCAGAGGAACAAGGGGGGGAGGTCGACTAGTCAAACCTGACCAGTGGGCCAGGCGGGCCCACTGTCAGTGACCCACGTGCCGTTCATGCTGGAGTAAGTGGAAACGTAATTCCAAAGTACGTGTTCGACGTGTACATTTTGAAACGTTTTCTGTTTCTGTTTTATTTTTAAAAGCAGATTTTGACCACAACTTTGACTGCCTATAACTTTTTAAATATAACTCCAAATGAATTGATTCTTTTTCCTACCTCTCTCAAATATTGTCTAGTTTATTTTAAGATTTATTTAAAAAAAATTCAGACAACTTTTTGGTACTGTTTTTGAAACTATATATTGATTCAAAACATTTTTAAATAGGATTTTGGAGAGAGGAGAAAGCTTTCAAAAGTTTTGGAGTGCACCCTGCCTTTCCACACCTTGATGGCAAGCATTCTGAACCCTGGCATAATGTTTTTCATGCATGGTTTGACACGATTATGACACCACCTCGATACGTAAAACTCGTTATTTTATGTGGAGATATGATCTTTTGCATAAATGCTTGTTGGAAACTTCCTTGCTGGTCGAAATGGTCATGCTTGTGATAATGATCATCCTCGTATGCCTTTCGTGCCTACCTGAAGGAAAAACGGGAAAGTCTCTGTCTTGGGTAGACCCAAGCTTGTCCCTAGTTCTTCGTCGGGACGAGTGTGTCCGGCATGGCATGAGGGGTATGATGAGTGGTGATTCTGTCTGTTGGATGAAATATATTCGTTATGCTAATCATGCAGGGAATAATTAAACCTCCTGAGTCGACCAAAGATCGAGTCTTGTTCCAGTAACCCCCATACTTGTTTCGTACTACCACTTGTCTCTACAACAAGTAGGGTACGGTTTAGTAAGTCGTCCACCCCTTTCTAGCACACACCGTACATAGAGGCCATAGTGGAAGATACCGGTAGTAGATGGTAGGCATGCCACCTGGTCCGGGGGCATGGGTGTTTCCGGTTGAGACCGAGAGGGGAGGCCACCCCTTAGAGCACGCAATATAAATTTGATCCCATGCTACACGAGGTTGTAGCCTCCCGACTCAGAGTTTTGCTTAACAAGTGTCGTGGGTGATTCCAGACACCGGTAAGTTAAGCTGGTGTGTGCAAGTTAGGTGTGTTCTCAACTAAAAGGCCGTAGACGGAATTAGTACCGATGGACTAAAGGAATCCGTTACTCGTGGCTAAAGAGTACACCCTCTGCAGAGATTAAACCTATTCGAATAGCCGTGTCCATGGTTAAGGATTACAGTATGGGATGGGTCAAGTGTCGGTCTTAGTGTCGGTCTTCGGAGGAGAAACTGTTAAACCGTAATCGGGATCATGACTTGTGACTTGTGATGATCATGATTATTATTTGTTGTGGACTAACCCGTTATATTATTTGAATTATTGAGTATCCCTGGGATGGTTCTACCTCCTGGGTATTCACTGTGATTATTTATAAGCCCTTTATGTGGTGTCGCTGAGACGCCTCGTATCGTGGCAAGCTTGTTATTTATTTACTTGTATAAGCCCTTTATGTGGTGTCGTTGAGACGCCTCGATCGTGGCATGCTTGTTATTCATTTACTTTATAAGCCCTTTATGAGGTGTCGCCGAGACGCCTGGATCGCGGGCATGCTTGTTATTTATTTTACTTTATAAGCCCTTTATGTGGTGTCAGACGCCGACTGAGGCATGTTTGTTATTTACCATCAATTCGAGACATCGCTTCAGACATCCGAATGGTGCATTTTATTCCTACTATGTCATTACATATTCATTGTTAGATATTAATAACCTGCTTGCATACATCAAGGATTTTATTTTTATGACTGACGTCGGGATCATAGAATATTTTCTGAGCATGATTATCGGTTGTTATATTATACCTATGTTCATAATGTTTGCGAGTACATTCAAAGTACTCATTGGCTTGTCGCTGGCTATTGTCTTGGCCAGATTTCTTGCGTGGAGAGGAGCGTTGCGATGACAGCCCCGGAACCTACGCAAGGGTGATAGCAGCCTCGCGAAGATAGGAGTTAACACAGTCACTGTTCCTGTGGGAAATGGAGTCCCATCGACGCTGATGATCCACAAACCGCTTCCGCCATCAACCACTAGAAACCATTTGTTGTACTCACAGACCAGAATGGTCTTGTACTACATATTTTGTGTTTTGCTTGGAATTTTCTGTATCAAGTTGGTGACTCATCAGCTAACAGTAATCCTGGGGCTGGTGAGCACAAGGGCCATTTTCTTGAAATTAATAACCGGAAAACCGGTCGCGACAAACTTGGTATCAGAGCCAGGCTGACCATTGGCTAATCCTATCTTAGCCAGGTCGAAAAACCTAGGTATGCCAAACCACCAGACCTTAACCTAAACCCAGCCAAGCTTCTCGTGCAAGACAGCCACACAGTGACCCCGACACTTTTGGCAGTCGGTGCCCAACCTATCAACATAGCCTGTCGATCACGCGCTAGTGACCGACGCCTATAATGTCTTATTCGCAAGCGTGCGAAGGAAGACTTCGTCCCCTTTTTCTATAAAAAGGGCACGCTCGCCTCAACCCAAAGACAAAGACAGCCTCTACCCCAAACCGAGCCATAATGCCTGGCCCCGTCGTGCACAATGAGACCACAGCAACCAACCTTGGAGGTTTTGCGACCATACTCGCAAACCTCACCCGTCGTGCCTATGCGTTAGAAGAGCACCCAGAATATGTTGTGTACCAAGGACCCATGAGCGGTGAGAGCCGTCAATTCTGGGCCACTTGTGCACATCTACGGTGAGGGCACATCGCGTAACGCCCCTACGAGGTTCACCGGAAGGACAACTTCCTTCGAGCCACAAGCCATCCAAATTAGCTGCTCGAGAGGCTATAGTTCAACTCCGGCAGTTGTCGCCCAGAGTTAACTGTCGCTCGTTCTACTACTACCCCAGGCGTGAAGGGTATGGTAGACCACCCCTAGTTGCCAACGGAGATCACGAGACGGATCTTGCATTGTTGCACCTAGTGCGCTATCTAGGTGCACTAGAGGAACTGTTTGATCAAATCACCATTGATCTGATCGCAGCTCGTGGAGAGCTGGTTCGTCGAGCCCCGGCGAGAGGAGAAGATGAGCCCGACGCCGACAGCCCAGTCGTGCTGTTCGGACAGCCAATCGAGACCTTGAGGTCACGCCCAGCCATCAACCAAGGCGCTTTGATGACCCCAGAAGTGCTTCGTCACCTTTTGGGAGCACACTCCAACGGGATTGTGGCCAACAATCCCCGCGATAGCCATCATCGCCACCCCAACCCTGCAGTCCCTCAACCGCCTCCAGCTAATCCCGACGGTGAGACCCGTGGAGAAGCCTCGACGTCCTCAAGGCACGACTCATTTAGATATAAACGAGGTAGACTGAATCACTTGGATAGTACCGAGTCTCAGTGTATCCACATCTTATAATCGTGTGACCTTGTAAATTAATGCAGCCTGTTGTTGTGCCTCTGTTTTAAATAGTAACCTTGCATATGTATGTCAGCACGCAGTTGCATATTTTTTCGGGCACAGCTACCAAAACCACCCCGACAACCCCCACAGTGATACGTCACTTTAGTGAGATATGTATCTATGGCTTTGACCCCGACCCTTGGAGCTGAGCTGGCAAATTAATTACCTTTCACCACGGTAAAATGACCCAGCTCGGTGCTATAAGAAGGCCACCTCGTGACCTTGCCGAGCACCCTCACCTTGTGCACCATCCTCACAACCATTTCTTGCCATGCCGAGCCCCAGCATTTATCTGAGAACCCCAGATGCAACCCCGGGTAGTTTTGTCAAAATATTGTGGGACTTTACCTGCAGTACCATGGGTTCTACCCAGCCACCCCAGTACGAGCTGTTCAAATCGAGAATCACCCCATCCACCTCGAAATATTGGGCAGTAGTGCACATCCCTCCCGTTAATCCAAACCAAGACCCAACGGAAGTTTCCTTCGTGGGGAAATCTATGCCAGCTCCACTAACGGCCATAGAAGCGGCTGCACACGAAGCACTTGCTCGCCTTCGATTCGTGGTACCCTATGCCAGTGAAAGAGGATATTATTACTTTCCGAGCCGTGCAGCACCCGGAGGAGTAATATCATTCCCCGATGGACGGATTGAGAGAGACCCAGTACTGGCCAACCTGGTCCAGTACGTCACCGCTCAAGAACGTTTGACCTAGCGAGTAATGGGTTATCTCCAGAGTCTCGCAGATTTAAATCCTCAGATCGCCATCAGCAAACCACTGAGGCCCGACCAGGCGAGATACATTCATCGGCTGGTCAATCCGCTTTCCCCGATAGAAGAGGAGTGCATCCCAGTACCAGAGATGTTTTCTCAGGACCCCGTCCAGTTACCGTTTGCATTATAGACGTCGCTGCTGTGTTTATTATCCAAGATTTATTTATGCATTGTAACTTATGCGTGGTACCCCGAGTTTGCGCGGCGAGTAAATTATTTAGTTTCGATTAATGTGAGTAGTTCTGTTGCGGTTTGACTCTAATATATTACTATTGTTCTCTTGCGAAAAGTCCTAGAGTGAGATTTCTTTTCCCTGAGTTGCTGCATCGTATATCTTCTCACGACATGGATTATTTTCACACAGCACCATGGCAGCAGACTCACAACCACTCGAGCACATACACTGCTTGCAAAAACACGTAACCGTGGAGTATTTGTTTTTCAAAACAGCTCTTAACAAATCTCGAGGACGAGATTTTTTCTTAAGGGGGGTAGTGTTGTAACATCCCAAAAAATTTAACCTTGTTTTATTAATTAAATTTTTCCAGGAAACTTAAACTTGGGTTTTCTGGATTTTCTATTGATTTCAGAACCATTCTTCCCTTTATTTTTATGGAGTTTTTACCTCAAGTGAAAAAAAAACTTCCCAATTTTATTGGACTCTTTTACCCTCTCAAATAAAACAATTCTTTTATCAGTGGGATTGTTTATATAATTATTTTTTCCCTGAGCCTTATTTCTCTAATTTGGTTTTTCATAAGTTTAGGGTCCCATTTGCACTGCAACCCTTTTATAAATTCATTCAAAAATTCCACCAAAATTTGGGGATGCCATGTGATGTTTTTAAAACACTTTTATGCAAAAATATATTTCATTCATTGAATATTTTGAGTTCTACACCTAATTTTCAAATCTGGTCCAGTGGGCAGTTTTGCATTACAACCTATTTAAATACTTCTTTAAAACTTCTAACAAAATTTTGGGATGTCAGTAGGAGCATATTATTCCATTTTATGCAAATAACCCAGTGCTGCTCTTTGAAAATTTTGAGTGAATCATCCTCATCTTCATTCTGGTGCAACTTGGTGATTTGTACTGCAACCATCTTCTGACTTGCTCCTCTACCCATGATCTTTCTCCTACTTGTAGTACACCTTACCAAACCCTTAAGTCCAAGAGATTTGACCCATTGGGAGATTTTTGATCCATGCATTGATGCCATTTACCTCCTGTCCAGAACTGAAGATTTGCAAAACTTCCACTAGCAAGTTTCTTCTTTTGCCCAGATGACCTTACCGCCCTCTCATTCATCTAAAGAGACCCCACTCTGGAAGATTTGAACACTCTAAGAAATGCCTAGGTGCATGTGGCATTCTGTCAAAAATTTTATGGGCATGACCAGTTTTGACATGAGTTTTAGTTTGCACTATGAACTTGCTTCCCTTGCCAAACCAACTTGTCCACTAAGCCACTAGATGACTTTAACTTAGGTCTGTTAAACCCCAACCTCACCCGAGACCTCTAGCGTGCCCTGGCATTTTGTCAAGCACGTCCCGTGCGTGCTCTGGGCGCGAGCAGAGCACGCATTTTGCACGTGCTGCGCCTGAGCCGCCGCGTCGCGCCCCTGGTTTTGCCCACACTGCAGAGCGCGCCACACACACTCTCCTCTCACCAACACGCCAAGCAGCCCCTCGCCACGTCTCGGCAAGCCAGAGCTAGCCACGCCGCCTAACAGCCCTGCTCGGTCGGCACCGCCTGAGCCTCTCCCGCTCGCCACCTGCCCCTGGGCAGCTCAGACTCATCCACAAGCGCCCTCTGGCGCTGCGCCGCCACGCCCCTCCTACAAGAACAGAGAGGCGGGCCGGCGATCCTATCCGCGGCCGCCACGAACCGACATGGCCACGCTATATAAGAGGCCCCCGAGCACGTCCCGTTCCCCAGGCAGCCTCAAAACACTCCCCTAGCACGTCCCGTTCCCCAGGCAGCCTGAAAACACTCCCCTAGTTCCCCGTGGCAGCCAATCGACCCGGGGAGGTCTTCTTCCCCATCTCCGACAACCGCAGCCGCTGCCACTGTCCCGGCCATTTCGGTGCCACCAGGGCCTCCCCCTCTCCACTCACTGCACCAACAACATCCTGCAGCACCCACGAGTCCATCCACATGCCCGATTTTGGTCAGGAACCGCCGGAGTCAAAAGCCCACTCTGCCCGACGACCACCATGCGCTGCGGAGCTTTGGCCACGGCAGCTCCGGCCCACCCTGAGACCAAAGCGACCACCAAGTGACCACCTCGACCCCCGAGCCCGCTGGATGGCCTCGGCTTCGAACGGTGCCGCTGTTAAGCCGCGAGCATCGCCGGAGTCCCGCCCCCCGCTCGGGCAGAGGAAGAAGGGGGGAGGTCGACTAGTCAAACCTGACCAGTGGGCCAGGCGGGCCCACTGTCAGTGACCCACGCGTCGTCCACGCTGGAGTAAGCGGAAACGTAATTCCAAAGTACGTGTTCGACGTGTACATTTCGAAACGTTTTCTTTTTCTGTTTTATTTTTAAAAGCATATTTTGACCACAACTTTGACTGCCTATAACTTTTTAAATATAACTCCAAATGAATTGATTCTTTTTCCTACCTCTCTCAAATATTATCTAGTTTATTTTAAGATTTATTTCAAAAAATTTAGACAAGTTTTTGGTACTGTTTTTGAAACTATATATTGATTCAAAATATTTTTAAATAGGATTTTGGAGAGAGGAGAAAGCTTTCAAAAGTTTTGGAGTGCACCCTGCCTTTCCACACCTTGAAGGCAAGCATTCTGAACCCTGGCATAATGTTTTTCATGCATGGTTTGACACGATTATGACACCACCTCGATACGTAAAACTCGTTATTTTATGTGGAGATATGATCTTTTGCATAAATGCTTGTTGGAAACTTCCTTGCTGGTGGAAATGGTCATGCTTGTGATAATGATCATCCTCGTATGCCTTTCGTGCCTACCGGAAGGAAAAACGGGAAAGTCTCTGTCTTGGGTAGACCCGAGCTTGTCCCTAGTTCCTCGTCGGGACGAGTGTGTCAACATGGCATGAGGGGTATGATGAGTGGTGATTACATGCATTGGATGAAATATATTCGTTATGCTAATCATGCAGGAATACTTAAACCTCTGAGTCGACCATAGATCGAGTCTTGTTCGATAACCCCCATACTTGTTTACGTACTACCACTTGTCTCTACAACAAGTAGGGTGCAGTTCAAGAAGTCGTCAACCCCTTTCTAGCACACACCGCATGAGAGGCCATAGTGGAAGATACTGGGTTGTAGCCGGTAGGCGTGCCACCTGGTCTGGGGGCATGGGTGTTTCCGATTGGGACCGAGGAGGAGGCCACCCCTTAGAGCGCTGATATAAATTTGATCCCATGCTATGCGAGGTTGTAGCCTCCCACTTAGAGTTTTGCTTAACAAGTGTCGTGGGTGATTCCGGACAGGTAAGTTAAATTTGGTGTGTGCAAGTTAGGTGTGTTCTCAACTAAAAGGCCGTAGACGTTATTAGTCCCGATGGACTAAAGGAATCCATTACTCATGGGTAAAGAGTACACCCTCTGCAGAGATTAAACCTATTCGAATAGCCGTGTCCATGGTTAAGGATTACAGTATGGGATGGGTCAAGTGTCGGTCTTAGTGTCGGTCTTCGAAGGAGAAACTGTTAAACCAGAACTGGGATCATGACTTGTGACTTGTGATGATCATGATTATTATTTGTTGTGGACTAACCCGTTATATTATTTGAATTATTGAGTATCCCTGGGATGGTTCTACCTCCTGGATATTCACTGTGATTATTTATAAGCCCTTTATGTGGTGTCGCTGAGACGCCTCGTATCGTGGCAAGTTTGTTATTTATTTACTTGTATAAGCCCTTTATGTGGTGTCGCCGAGACGCCTGATCGTGGCATGCTTGTTATTCATTTACTTTATAAGCTCTTTATGAGGTGTCATTTGAGACGCAATCGTGGCATGCTTGTTATTTATTTTACTTTATAAGCCCTTTACGTGGTGTCGCTCGGGCCTTGAGGCATGTTTGTTATTTACCATCAATTCGAGACGTCGCTTCAGACATCCGAATGGTGCATTTTATTCCTACTATGTCATTACATATTCATTATTAGATATTAATAACCTGCTTGCATACATCAAGGATTTTATTTTTATGACTGACGTCGGGATCATAGAATATTTTCAGAGCATGATTATCGGTTGTTATATTATACATGTGTTCATAATGTTTGCTAGTACATTCAAAGTACTCACTGGCTTGTCCCTGGCTATTGTCTTGGCCAGATTTCTTGCATGGAGTGGAGCGTTGCGATGACAGCCCCGGAACCTACGCAAGGGTGATAGCAGCCTCGCGAAGATAGGAGTTAACCTGGTCAGTTGTTCCTGTGGGAAATGGAGTCCCATCGATGCTGATGATCCACAAACCGCTTCCGCCATCAACCACTAGAAATCATTTGTTGTACTCACGGACTAGAATGGTCTTTTACTACATATTTTGTGTTTTGCTTGGAATTTTCTATATCAAGTTGGTGCCTCATCAGCTAACAGTAATCCTGGGGCTGGTGAGCACAAGGGCCATTTTCTGGAAATTAATACCTAGAAAACCGTCGCGACAGGACTGTATCGTGTTTTGCAACGTATAGGAGAAGTTGCCTGCAAGTTGGAGTTACCTGAAGGACTGTCAAGAGTTCTTGATGTATTTCATGTTTCACAGCTGAAGAAGTGTCATGCTGAGATGGGCGATATACCACTAAGAGATACAGTACCCTTGGAAGCGATACAGTTGGACAGTGATTTGACCTATGAGGAGAAGCCAGTCAGGATTCTTGAATTTGCCAGCCGAGTCACCCACAGCAAGGTTATCAAGTTTTGCAAAGTTCAGTGGAGCCACCATACCGAGGATGAAGCCACCAGGGATAGAGAGGATGATCTTCGCAAAGACCACCCACACCTATTTTCTAGCCAACCCGAATCTCGAGGGCGAGATTCATCTTAAGGGGGGGTAGGTTTGTAACATCCCAAATTTTCAATTTGGAATGTTATACATAGATCATTTATGCATATCATATTTTTGTTGCATTTCGTTTCGCGATCCTCGAAATCCTAAGCAACTCAAGGACCCTCGGAGAGAGTTGGGGATTTCATTGTTTTCATATTTGAATCTTACCAAATATTGAAACGAGGATTATTTGTTTTAGTTATTTTTCTCTCCAAAAATATTTCATATTAAAATATATGAGAGGAGATAATATGACTTCTCCAAAATAATTGAAATATTGCAGGAAAAATATTAAAATCAAATATTTGATTTTATTCGGATTTTATTGCTATTTTATTTGCATTAGAAAAATTGCACGTTTTTCAAAATTGCATTTTAGAGCCAAGAAAATGTTTATCTCGTTCTAAATATTTTATTTAGACGGTGAAATTTTGTTTTGACATTTTTAGATTTTTATTTTACTTTCTAGGATTTATTTAAGTTCTGGCGAAATTATTTTAAAAAAATATCTCAGCGCCCGACAAGGCCGAAGCCCAGCCGAGTCGGCCCGCTAGCCCCGCCCCGCCGTCTCCCTCCAGGAGACCAGGAGGCCGTCGCTGCCCTCGACCCCGAGTCCGGCCGGGACTACTGCCTCGCCGCTTGCCCCCTCCCCAAGCAGCCCTCCTTAAATACCCACCTCTGGGACCCTCCCCACTACCACCAACCCCGCCGCCAGCCGCCTTTGTTGCCGCCTTGCTTCACAAGACCCGCCCGCAGCCCCACCTGGCCGGACCTCGTCGGAGGTAAAGCCGCATTTGCCGCCGCCGGTTTTTTTTTTTTGAGAAAACCGATCCGGTTTTTTTAGAAACCCTAGTTTGTTTTTTTTCAGATCTGTTCGCCGGTTTTCTCGGTTTAGTTTTTATAGTGGACGTTCGTCCGTACATTCGTTTTAACAAATGGTTTTCGCTCGTTAGTTACAGACAACGAACGTTCGTTCGTTAGCCTGTTCGTCAGTTTTCTTTTTCTCGGATTTTCGTGATTATTTTCGATCGTGATTTCTGATCCTATTTTCGTTTCAGTTTATCTTTTCGCTCATTTATCGGAATCAGGAGATTCAAGCGCCTAGATCTTCGTTTCGAAACCCTCTTTCTGTCTAATCAACTTGAACAAGATTTTGGTATTGTAAAATTTGACTTTTGTTCAGATTAGTAAACGGATCTTGTTTCTTTCGCAGTTTGAGTTTCGTTGCTCCATTTGATTTGATTCTTTTTGCAAACCAGAGTTCTTAAGTTGAACTTTTTGGTTAGATCTTCTTATTTGAGATTTACCAGTGTTTCTTTGCTTGATTGCTTATGTATGCTATTGTTTGTTTGCGATAGAATTCCCGGAGTGCGAAGCGTGCTACTACGAGTCCCTAGGTTTTGCAGATCGTCAGCAAGGCAAGTAACACATTGATCATACTCTTTTCATACCCAGTTTTATGCATTAGTTTCAATCCTCAAACATTGCATGATTAGGATGTGATTAACATGTGGGTTGGGAAGTAGTTGATGAGGTAGAACCTATTGCCATGTTATATTCAAACCTTGGGAGTTACTTCTACGTATTGCTTATATTGCTATGCTATGCTCATAGACGTGGTTTGGGTTTGAGTGTATCCATGACAGATGTGAGATTGTTAATTAATGGTTCAACTTAAGGTGGCAACTTAAATACACATCTGGGTGGATTGCTTGTCGGGCACCTAGAGAATCCAGTGTTGTCCTAGGATATCCCGGAGTACACGTGTGATCATCCTAAGGTCCGCCACCCAGGCTCAAAGGGAATTGAGATATTTTCATGCTAGAAACTTCCGTGTGCAGCCACAAGCTATTATGGGCTCTAGCATAGTTGAGTAAGTTACATGATCTCTCGAAGAGGTGGATCAGCAGGTAGAGGGATGTAAGTTTGGTATGGTCTGCCCGGAGTAAAGAGTTAATGTTTCTGAAAGACTGTGTCTCGGTCATCCGTTTCTCAAACACCATGTAGTGCGAGAAATCCAACGGAGGTGATCGAGTCTTGTGGAGAAAAGTGCGCAAACCTCTGCAGAGTGTACAATCTAATCATGGTTAGCCGTGTCCCCGGTTATGGACAATCTTGAGTATCTAGTACTTCGAGTATCCTAAGTATCTCATCACTCTAATTTAATATTGTTGGGTTGTTAATTACTTTAATTGGGATTGAGTTGGAGGAACCTTCTCAATGATGTTTCAACCACCATGATAGTTAAAATAAAATTTATTCCTTTGTTGTAGGGAAAAAATGGCTTTTCGCAAAAACTATACCCATAGAGCTTTCCACCAGCCAAATATGCATGTAGTGATAGCATTATTCTGTTCTTGCTCTACTTCGTTATATTGCCAGCATATTCCATGTGCTGGCCCGTTTTCGGGCTGCAACGTATTATGTTGCAGACTTTTCAGACGAGGAGTAAGGTTCGTTAGGTCGTTGTCGTGCAGCTCAGCTATGCCGTTGGAGTTGATGGACTCACTTTATCTTCCAAGCCTTCCACTGTTATCGTATTAGATGGCCTTAAGCCATATTTATTGTAATCAGTTCTCTTTTGAGACATTCGATGTAATAAGTGTGTGATTGCTACTCTGTTATAATCCTTCGAGTACTGTGTGTGTCAGCATTACCGATCCAGGGATGACACTGAAGCACAGAGACTTAACTATTTGAGGTCGGGTCGCTACATGCGGCACTTCGGAGTACGAATCGTCAGTTAGTAGCTACATCGTTCCGGCCCATTTCAGGTCGTCTGCTATGTTTAAGTCATTCTTTGCACTTACCTTGCATTGCATTTTAGTGCATATATAATTAATTAAAGTCAAAAACCCTACTATACAACTACATGTGGGTGTTTTGGTTAGGCTATATATACTTAGGCTACTCATAGTGGAGAGTGTGATATACTAGTATCATACATATATATACGTTACTAGTGTATGATACTACCTTTAATTAATTATAGTGCATAGTATAATACATAGAGTATATTATCATAGATCATATTTATTGCCATGCATGACACAAATTAGCATTGCATTTAACATGATACGGTATCTTCCTATATGTTACTCTAACCCTCTCTCTATATATATTTAATTCTTTGCCACATCAGCATACTTGCTATTTCTGAGTGCATGACATCGTCGAGTATGATACCACCACTATGGCCAGCCTTATATTGTGGGGAGTATCATATACTATATATATAGTATCATGCATATGATACTAGTGTATCATACTACGTACGTACCTTCATAGTGCATGTATAGTATCATAGAGTAGTATATATCATAGATGACCGTATTTATGACCATGCAAGACACAAAGTAGTATAGCATTTATTATATATGTATATATATGTATATATATATATATGTGTGTGTGTGTGTGTGTGTGTGTGTGTGTGTGTTACGGTATCTACCTATGTTACTGCTTCTTTGCCACATCATCATATTTGATATTCCCAAGTGCATGATACCGACTATGATACCCCCACTATGGTCACCCTAATAAGGCTGGTCATAATAAGGGAGTATCAAGCGGTATGATGCATGCCAACTAGACTTTTTGGATGATGTGGCACACAGTTAAATGAGGAAAGAGAGGGTGTGGTATCATATCATGATACCGTATCATATTAAATGTTGTACTACTTTGGGTCATGCATGGCAATTAATAAGGCAACCTAAGATACTAACTTATGATATTATGCATGCGCGCATTACGGAGGTATTACCAATCATATACTAGTATCATGCATATATACTCCCTCCTTTCCGGTTTATAGGATTATCTCAAAATTTTAGTTTTTCCATTTTATAAGGCTCAATTTGGCTGTTCCCCATCACATGTTCATATTCCAAGGTGCATTAAATCATTGCATGCAAGTATTAAGAGAAAGTTGACCAATGCATGTAATTTATGCATGCATGTATTGCAATTAATACATCGGAAAACATAATTTTTTGAGGAAACCAAAAGCATTAATTGGGTGTTTTTGCAAACTACAAAAAGTATTCCACCACTCACCATCTACCTTGGTTGGTGAGATTTTTGAATTGAGCCCTATAAGGCTAGTTGCAATGGGGAGTATCATATACTAGTATCATGCATATGATATATACTAGTGTATGATACTACTTCGGTAATGCATAGTATCATAAGTTAGTATCTTAGGTTGCCTTATTAATTGTCATGCATCACACAAAGTAGTACAACATTTAATATGATACGGTATCATGATATGATACCACATCCTCTCTTTCCTCATTTAATTGTGCGCCACATCATCCAGAAAGTCTAGTTGGCATGCATGATACTGCTTATGATACTACCATTACAACCAGCCTAAACCGGAAAGGAGGGAGTATGATACTAGCTAGTCTATGATATACTAGCTACCTCACTAAGAACATGGTTAATAATACAGCCAACGGTCGGCTATAAGAAGTTACCATGTCATATACAGCCAACCTCTTAGCGGGCATGTACTATAATAAGTTTTAAATGCGTACTAGTTTATCAATAGTTGGCCCACCTTACATCCTCACAAAGTGTCTTGGGTCTCGTGTTGCAGCTGGCTCTACTAACCAAGAGCCCGCTTCTCTTCTCTCTCCTCTTCTCTTTCCTCCAACTAATAAGAACATATATATATTATTCCATTCCTTATAGCCTGCTTATGTCACTCTATTGTACTTGCTCTAATTAAAACTAGCTACAATGGAGAGTAACATACACTAGTAACAAACACATATCCCTATACTATGTTACTACCTTTCATAGTGGGTAGTAACATAAGTATGGTAACATGCAAAGCCTCATTTATTAGGTTATAGACTCATATTGCATTGGGACATGTGATGTTACAGTAACTAGCTAAGTTACTCAAACTACCTCTCTCCTCATTAACTCATTGCCACATAAGCAAATTTGTTGAGTTGGACTCGATGTTACTACTGAAGTTACTCCCACTGTGGCTAGTCCAATGCATAGTATCATAGAGTAGCTAGTATCATATGTAGTACTTTATTTATAATGCCATGCATGACATGTAGTAGCATAGCATTTATTATGATACAGTTTCATGATATGATACTTAACCCTCTCTTTCTTCATTTAATTCTATGACAGCTCATCAAAATTGCCTAGTTGGCATGCATGATACTATCTATGATACCCCCTTACTATCAGCCTAGCAAAGAAGGTGTAAGATCATTCGTGCGTCGCTTTGTGAGTTTTCATCCGTTTGTTCGAGAAGCGGGGAGAAGTTTCAAACATTTCGGCAGCGAGGTGCGGCCACTAGCGTAGGCCTAGTTGGTATTTTAATTACAGGAAATTCAGATGGAGTTCGGACATCATCAAAATTGATGTGTGCCCGTGGCATGCTCTCATGACCCTGTGGAAAAAAATTGGTAAAGTTTGGCACAAGTTTTGATGACCGCTCCTTCCAAACCGGAGCATCTCACATGATGGAGCATGGTTTCCAAAAGGAGATGTGTCAATTCAAACTCCTGTGGCCGGTGACTTCATCGTTTGGCTTCATAAAAATTTCCATGGTATGCAATCACCATTATACCACGGGTTTGATTTTCTGGCGCATTTCAGGTATCGTTAGCTATATTTAAGACATTTTTTGAGATTAACGTGCATTTTGTGCATAAAAATAAAATTACAACCAGAACTGCATGTGCTGTCGAAAGGGATGAGGATCGCCGTTCGATCTGGGAGCATCCAACGGTGCAGACGTACGATCCGTGGGGTTTGGGTTCAGGCCAATCAGAAAGCACGACTCAGATCGTGGGCAGGGTGGCGGGGTTTGGTCGGCACATGACTTTCATCAATGAACCGTGTGTTATTCGCAAACCAGATTGCATATTTTTTTCACACATACTGTAGTGAGATCAATTGAGTGTGCTACCTCTATGATATAATGATAATAATATAATAATAATAATAATAACAACAACAACAACAACAACAAAAACAGTTCATATTCATTGCCTGAGCTGACAGCATATCAAGGTCAACATATTAACGGTTCTTACATCAACAGAAAACCGGGCATAACTCACAAATTCAATACACGCAATAGTTCTAAATTGAACGAATTAAGTTGCAGGGTAGGCATAAAGACTAGTCTTACAGCTTAATTCGCATGTACATGGGGAACTAGGATCATTACGTTGACCCCAAATGAACTTGGGTTTTTTGCTGATTTTACGTTGCTCTGTTACACGGGTGTGTGATCCCTTGGCTGGCAACTCATCAAATTCATCGTACTCGTCCTCATCGGCAACATCATCGACACCCAGTACCCTTCTCTTGCCATGCATCGCTAAATGGCAGTTCTGATGCAAGGGGTCTTCCACAAAGAAAATCTGGGTAGCATCGCTGGCAAGAATGAATGGGTCTGCGTGATATGTCATCGTTGTCCTGTTAACACAGGTCTTCCTGTACTCATCAATCCTTACCTGACCAAGAGGGATCCATGCGCACCTGAATAATGCCACCTTAACTTTAACATAGTTAAGCTCCCAAATCTCTTTGATGGTTCCATATTATACCTTTTTATCAGCTTCATTTACAGTCATGCATTCTATTCGAACAGAGCTGTTCTGATACAAGGTCTTCTGATCACGTTCCTCAGTGTAGAACGTGTATCCATTTATGTCATATGCTTGGTACGTCAACACCGTAGGTGATGGATTTTGTGCCAACCACGTAGCAATGTCATCGATGGATCCTTGTGCCAAACGATTCTTCAGCCATTTGGCGTAGTTCTTAGTGTGCTCCTTCATCTCCACATCTGATAAAGGCACCATAGGTAAGAAGCTTTGGCGTATCTCCGCCAAGTTTTCTTCGGCATAAGCGCTGAGAACTGGGCTGTTAAGCAGTACCGTCAAATGGGCTTTCTCTGCCAATTCTCCGGATGCAGCCATTTCCATGCCAGCAAGGACCGGCTTACCTTTCAGCCTTCCCTCGTGGTGAGAGAGGGGCAAACCTATAGGTCTTTGTTTCATGTATTCGGTGCAAAACTAAACCACCTCCTCCGCGGTATAACCTTGTAGGATGCTTGCCTCTGGATGGTTTCCGTTCCGACAAAAGCGCTTAAGTATTCCCATGAACCGCTTGAAGGGATACATGTTGCAAAGAAACATAGGACCACAATACTTTATCTCGTCGACAAGGTGCACAGTGAGATGGACCATGACATCAAAGAATGATGGTGGGAAAAACATCTCAAGGTTGGACAATATTCTTGCAATATCATCTTGCATATGATCCAACTCTTCAGGATTTACAACTTTCTTCCATAGTTAGTTGAAGAAATCACAGAGGTCAATGAGTGTGTTTCTTATATCTTTGTCCATCAGATTCCTGATGGCCACATGGAGGATTTGTGTCAACATTATGTGGCAATCATGTGACTTCATGTATCCCAACTTCATTTTACCTAAGCTCACATTCAAGAGACTTCTGATGTTTGCGCAGTAGGAAGAGGGTGTCTTAACTGACAACAAATAGGTGAAGAACTGTGTTTATTCTTTTGTACTGAAATTGTACCTCTGGCGAGCTTTGATGAATTTTTCATCATCTTCTGCTTCACTCTTTCGTTTTGATTGATTAGCAAGCATATCGAGCCGTGAACCGTCACCATCCTTTCTTTTACCTTTAATCTTGAGCAGAGTACCAAGGATGATTTCACATACGTTCTTATCTATGTGCATGACATCGATGCAGTGACGTACACGTAGAATCTCCCAGTAAGGTAATTTCCAGAACACCGATTTCTTCTTAAACACTTGACCCTTAGGTGTTTGTTTCACCGTCAAAGGGCGGTTCTTGCCAAGCACAACATTAAATTTTTTAGCCATGTTGTGGACCACCTCCCTGACATAGGGTCTTGGGCCCGCACCTGCCTCTGTCGTACCATCAAATTCGGCTTTCATCTTTCGGTATGGGTGAGTTTTCCGTAAGAACCTACAATGACGCAAATACACTGTTTTGTGCGAGTTGGGAATTCTTTTGCTAGCTGTCCTATCCATGCATGTGACACACCCTACATATCCCTTTGTTTTCTGCCCCGATGTGTTGCCTAATGCTGGAATATCTTGAATGGTGTGCACCAGCATCACATGTAGATCGAATGTAAGCATCATAACATTTTACAAAGAAAGCATCTATCCACATCGTGCCAGTTCTTCTACGATGAGCTGAAAGTTAATGTCGATGTCATTTCCAGGTTGCTTCAGGCCTTGGATAATTATTCACATCATAATGTATTTTTTCTTCATACACAACCAAGGAGCTAGGTTATATATGCACAGAAGCACCGGACATGCTCATATCGCCAAAAGGATTCATCCCGTCAGTACAGTCCCCGAGCCTTATACTTCTAGGATCCTTGGCAAATTTTTCAAACTTGTTGTCAACTAATTCCCACTGAGCCCCATCTTTCGGGTGCCTCATAAACCTATCCGCAATTCTCTCATCATGATGCCACCGCAACCTCTTTGCCTCTCTAGGGTTTGCAAACAAATGCCTCAACCTTGGAATTAAAGGCAAGTACCAAACAACCTTGAACGGGATTCCTGTCTTGATCTCGTCGTCCAATTTGTACTTGTCCTTTGCCCTCCTGCACTTGTATCGTGCATGCTTGCATGTGGGACACGCACGCAAATCTTTGTACTCACCACGGTACAATATACAATCATTCACACAAGCGTGTATCTTCTGTACTTCAAGTTCCAATGGGCAAAAAAAATTCTTCGCTTCAATCGTGCTTCTGGGGAGCACATTATCTTCTGGAAGAATTTCTTTCAAAAGGCCTAACATCTCTGTGAAGCCCTTGTTTGATAGACCGTTTGCTGCTTTAAATCTAAGAAGCGCCAGGGTGGCACTCAACCTGGAATATTTCTTTTTGCAACCTGGATACAATTCTTCCTTGGAGTTCGCATCAATGGTTGGCAGATCCTTGTACCCAATCATATCGTTTTTGGGCCCTCGAAATCTGCAATCATAGCAGCAAAATCTGGCATATCAAGATCATCGTCATCTGCGTCGACGTCTTGGTTTTCCAGTGGGCGTTTCAGCTTTCCGGTGTTCCATTGGTAGCTTGACTCCTCTGCCCCGATGTTACATTCAACATCCATGTGACACTGATCGGGGTTTGGCATCTCGCTGCCCTGGGTATCTTCATCCATGACCTCCTTGTAGGACCGGAACTATGTCTAGAGGGGGGTGATTAGACTACTTGACCAAATAAAAATCTAGCCTTTTCCAAATTTTAGTTCTTGGCAGATTTTAGCAACTTAGCACAAGTCAAGCAATCAACCTACACATGCAATTCTAAGAGTATAGCAGTGTAGCGACCCGACCCGAATGGATCAAGTCTCTGTGCTTAAGTGTCATCCCTGGATAGGTATGCCGACACACACAGTACTCGATGATTTATAACAGAGGTAAATCACATGTATAAAGTAACGTAAATACTATTACCTCAATCCAAAATAGCGGAAGTAACAAGGTTGTGGATTCCCATCAACACCAACGGCAAAGTTGAGTGTAGAAATCGTAACCCTAACGTATCACTTACTCGTCAGAAGATCCTGCAACATGAGACGTTGCAGCCACAAAAGGGTCGATTACATTGAATGTCTTGGCAAATTCTTGTATGAGAGCAATGCTGAAATATGGCTATCACTACATGCATATATGGCTGGTGGAAAATCTCTATGGTTATAAGGTTTTGCGTAAAGCCAATTTTTCCCTACTGCAACGGAATAAATTTTATTTAACTATCATGGTGGTTGTTAAACATTGAGAATGGTTGACAGCATTCTCAATCCCAATTAAAAGTAATCATTAACAACCCGACAAATTATTTAAGTAATGTGATGAGATCAACAGGATAATCCAAGAACTAGATACTCAAGACGTCCATAACCAGGGACACGGCTAATCATGATTAGTTTGTACACTCTGCAGAGGTTGCGCACTTTTCCCCACATGACTCGATCTCCTCCGTTGGTATTCTCGCACTACATGGTGTTTGAGAAACGAATGACCGAGACATAGTCTTTCAGAAGCGCTAGCACCTTACGATGGGTAGACCGGTACACCTACTTTCCCCTACATACATTAGTCTACCACTGTAAGAGTTCGCACGACTTAGTCAACTATGCTAGAGCCCATAATAGCTTGTGGCTGCACACGGAAGTTTCTAGTATGAATAATCTCATGATCCCTTTGAGCCTGGGTGGCGGTCCATAAAAAAAACAGGCAATCCTGGTCTACCCAGGTGCCTAGACAGGCAATCCTGGAATACCAGGTGCCTCAGTCCACCCAGATGTGTGTTTAAGTTGCCACCTTAAGTAAACCATTAATTAACAATCTCACAACTATCATGAATACTCTCGAAACCCAATCCACGTCTACGAGCATAGCATAGCAATATAAGCAACATAATAGTAACTCCCAAGGTTTGAATGCAGGGCAAATAGATTCCTACCTCATCAACTACTTCCCAATACCCACATGTTATCAATCCTACTCATGCAATGTTTGAGGGTTGAAACTAATGCATAAAACTGGGTATGAAAAGGGATATGATCAAAGTGTGAACTTGCACGCAATGTTGATGAAGATGATACGCACTCAAAACTCTTGATAGTTCTACTCGTCACACTCCGGTCAATCTATCGTAAGCAAGCAATAGTAACCACACATAAGCAATCACTCAAAAGATCACAAAGAACGAAGAATACGATTAGGAAAATATCAAAACCAAGCAAATAACTCTTGCAACATAAAACAATTTCTAACAGTACCAAAATTATGTGAATTTGGCCTTATCAGAAAGTTTAGGTCAAGAGCTTCGGTTTGCAAAAAGAATCAACTCAAACGGAGTTATAAAACTCAAGTTACGATCAAACAAAGTTCAAATTCAAATCTGGTCTAATTCAAATTTTAAACTTTCAAAAATAGGTTTGAGTTGGATTACTGGATAGAGGGGATCATAAAGAAGAAGTGGGTGTTGGTTTCGTTGGATTTGGACAAACGAGTAAAAAGATGTAGTTGTTTGAAAACCAGGGGCTAATCTGTAAATAATATATCTACAAAGAAGTCCCTGACTAAAAACTAACAGAAAAAGAAAAGTCTAAAAGGCGAACGTTCGTTACCGAACGCTAACCAACGAAAAGTCGTTCGCTCCAGAGGCTTAGACAACGAACATTCTCTAAATAAAACGTTGAGAGAAAAAAAAACAGGTGGATCTAGATCGTTAGATCCAGATCGAACGAACGAGGAGGGGCGGCGGTTCACACATGGCGGCGGGAAGTCCGGCGACACAGAGAGCGGCGGCGGCTCGGCTCGGCTGGGCGGTGGCTCCGGGCATCGGGGAAGGCAGCGAGGAGCACGGGGAGGGGCGGCGTGGAGCGGCGGTTGCGGTGGTGGCATCGGCGGCGGTCGACGACGGCGACCTCCAGCAGCGGTGTCGGCGGCGGTGAGATGCAGGAGGGTGTGGCGCCGCGTGGCAGAGAGGGAGGCGGGGCAGGGGCCGCTATTTAAGGAGGAGGAGGTGGTGGCGTGGGCGAGGCAGGAGGAGGCAGGCGGAGGCGGCGCCCGGCGGTGTCGAGGTGAGGCTGGACTCCCATTGGAGGTCGAGACGACCGAGTGCGGCGTCGGGCAGTGGCTGGCCAGTCCGGGTCGATCGGAAGATTTTTTTAAACATTTTTTTCAAACAAACAGAGACAATAAAAAAACTTATATAGGCATATAATATATCAAAATTTTCAGAAAAAGATTTCCTACCATATGGACATTTTTCTAGCATCAAATAAAATTCACACTAATTTAGATAATCCAAACAGTGCTACTGCTCTATTAAAATCCAACAGAAGTCATTTTAAAAATTCCAAAATTAATTCAAATTTATTTCTCTCCAATTTTTACGATGTAGGGAATCATGTTACCCTATTTTCCATTTACTTTATTTTTGGAGAAAAATAATTTGAATAAAACTCAAATAACTCCCAATTGAAAATAAATTCAAAAGAACTTTGAATTTAATTCTTTGAAACTCCCAACTCATATTTCATATGTTTTGAAGAAGTCATTTATCTTATCTTCGTGAAAATCATTGAGTTGCATAATGTTCCTGGGTTGGAAATATTTTCCAAATGAAATTCAAATATTTTCAACACCCCTTATCATTTAAATAAATGGAAGAAGTCATGTCATCTTCTCTCCAGGGTTTTGTGGTGAAAAGAATTTGAATTCATGAAGATCAGAAAAGAAAATGAAAGTTTGGGAAAGTCCTTTTATTCCCTCTCATTTAACTTTCAAAAAAGTTTCGAATTCACTCACTTTCAGTCAATCAATCAAACAATCAGTCAAAACTATCTATTTGTTCATAACATTCCAAAATTTAGAATTTTGGGATGTTACAAGCAGCGGAATGTAAAACAATTGCATATGAAGGTAAAGGGGTGAGTTTGAAGGAGCAAACGCAATGTTGACACGGAGATTTTTTATCCATGGTTCCGATAGGTGGTCCTATCTTACATCCACGTTGATGGAGACTTCAGCCCACGAAGGGTAACGGTTGCGCGAGTCCACGGAGGTCTCCATCCACGAAGGGTCCATGAAGAAGCAACCTTGTCTATCCCACCATGGCCGTCGCCCATGAAGGACTTGCCTCACTAGGGTAGATCTTCACGAAGTAGGCGATCTCCTTGCCCTTACAAACTCCTTGGTTCAACTCCACAATCTTGTCGCAGGCTCCCAAGTGACACCTAGCCAATCTAGGAGACACCACTCTCAAGAAGTAACAAATGGTGTGTTGATGATGAACTCCTTGCTCTTGTGCTTCAAATGATAGTCTCCCCAACACTCAACTCTCTCTCATAGGATTGGATTTGGTAGAAAGAAGATTTGAGTGGAAAGCAACTTGGGGAAGGCTAGAGATCAAGATTTATGTGGTTGGAATGGAATATCTTGACCTCAAAACAAGTGTAGGTGGTTCTCTCTCAGAAAATATGTATTGGGCTGTAGGCATGTTACGATGGCCCTCTCCACGAATAAAGAGTGGGTGGAGGGGTATATATAGCCTCCACACAAAATCTAACCGTTACACACAAATCACCAAACTCGGTGGGACCGAATCATTAAACTCGGTCGGACCGATTTAGTTCAAAATGTGAACATTAGGGTTCTCGGTGGGATCGACATGTCAACTCGGTGGGACCGATGTCATTAGGGTTAGGGCATAACGTAATCTCGGTGAGACCGATTACACAAACTCGGTGAGACCGATTTTGGTAATAGCCAAACAGAGAGTTGGTCAGGCAAACTCGGTGGGACAGATTTTCTCATCTCAGTTGGACCGAAACGTTACGAAAAGGAAACAGAGAGTTTGCATTGCAATCTCGGTGGGACCTGTCGCTCATCTTGGTTTGACCGCAACATTACGAAGGGAAACAGAGAGTTTGCAATCCCATCTCGGTGAGACCAAGATCCCTATCGGTGAGATCGAATTGATTAGAGTTTCTGGCAGTGGCTATTTCAACTGAACTCGGTGTCTCCGGATGGAAAGAATCGGTGGGGCCGAGTTGGACTTTTTGGTTTAGGACATATGTGGATATGAGAAAGTAGTGGAGGGTTTTGGAGCATATCACTAAGCATTTTGAGCAAGATCCTCATTAAGCAACACCTCATCCCTTCTTTATAGTATTGGCTTTTCCTATAGACTCAATGTGATCTTGGATCACTAAAATAGAAAATGTAGAGTCTTGTGCTTTGAGCCTGAGCCAATCCTTTGTCCTTAGCATTTTGAAGGGTCCACTTTCTAATCCATGCCATGCCAAACATTGAGCTTTCCTGAAATATTTATCTTGGAATAGCATTAGCTCAATGAGCTATATGTTGTTAGGAATTACCAAAACCACTCGGGGATAGTTGCACTTCAATCTCCCCCTTTTCGGTAATTGATCACAACATATAGATCAAAGCTTAGACAAATGATAAATAAGATTGAAAAACATCATCGCTTTGAAAAGTTGGTGATAAGCAAGAGCTCCCCCTAAATTTGTGCATTATTTAATATTTGATTTTGAATGCAAATGCACAATCGATTAGGATCATGGGTTACTCTTCCATGTCACATACATCTTGGTGGAGCGCTCAAAATGATAGAGATTAAAAGCATTCACTCATCACCAAGCAAAGTGAATGATCATAATAGGATATGAAAGATAGCATTATCCAACAAGCATTAAGGGTAGCATATGATCAAACACTTGACCAAATAAGTATCTCACAAGGACACAAAGTAGTATCACACAAGCACGCAAAGAAAGTTTCAAACCAACCAAAAAGAGTGCAAAGAGAGATAAAACCAACACTCTCTCTCGAAGCCTATGATCTATACATTTTTCTCCCCCTTTGGCAACAAGTTACCAAAAAGTTTGAAAATGCATAGTGCTAATTGACTCTCTGGCTTGATCTTCGTGAGGTGGTGTTGAGAGAATGCCAAGGACGAAAGCTTCTGATGAAGTGGCTGGAGCTGGTGGAGTAGGCTTCTTGGAGTTGGGCTGGAGGCTGTGGCTGCGGGTCTTGATCTTTGTAGCTCTCACTGCATCCTTGGCACTGCAGCAGATCTACATCCTCTAGGCACTCTAGCAAATGCATATGTGGTAGACTTGCCCTTCTTATCCTCTACTTCCTCCTGAAGTTGCTCAACTGCAGTTTGGATCTCTGTGATCTTGACATCAAGGTCATAGAATTTTGTCTCAACAATCATTTCCAAGCTCTCCTAGTTCTTGGTCAGGGTGGCCAGGCCCTGCTCAATCCTTAGAGTGGATTGGATAAGATATCCAAGCTGGTCTTGCTTGCTCTTCAAGAAGACCTGAGATGCCTCTTCCACAGTTGGCATCTTTGCAGCCTTCTCAGCTTTAGCTTTGGCTTTCTTCTCTTGTGCTTGCACTGATGATGGTTCATTCTCAGTCATGACAACTGTGTTGTCCTCAAATTCAAGATAGATGGGTAGCTGCTCCTTGTCCAAGATGTACTTGCCTTTGCCCATCTTTGAGTTGATGAGCTCCTGGATGTGTGGGGCATATCCACAACTTCTCTTGATCGGATCTGAGTCCTCTTGATTGTTTCCACAATCGGGCTCATAACCTTGAACTTTTGTGGGACATCAAATATGTGCAGCAAGTTGATAGCATGTCCTCTATCATCTTGTGATCACCTGACTTGGGAAGAAGTGTGTGCCTCAGAATCTAATTGATTGTTGGCAGACCAGACAACAAATAGTGTATAGATCCAAACTTATATGTGTCCAAAGCAGCATCAGGGATCTCTTTGTACATATTTGCCATAGAGTTGTGGTCTTTCTTCTTCTTGGCATAGACATCCAAGTCATCCTCATGTTCCTCAGGAGCATTTATGAGTTTTGCCCATTCTTCAACAGTAGACTGGTACCTAGTACCCTCAGACAACCACACAATCCTTCCATCTGGATAGAAGTGTGCAGTGGAGTAAAATTGCATAATGAGCTCATCATTCCACTTGGTGAACTTCTGAGCCACAAACTCATCAACTCCACATGCCTTGAAGCTGTCATATACACTAGGGAAGTGATCCTCATTGTTCTTGATGAATTCCCAGTCAACCCATCTCATGTCACACACTATGGGCTTCTTGTCAAGTAAAACAGTCTCATAGAAGTCCTGTTGTTCCTTAGTGTGGAATCTGTAGTCCACAGCAGTCCTTCTCCTGGTGGCATATGGATCAGACTCTCTCCATAGCCTCAATCCTGAATCCTTCCTGATTTTCATGTTCTCACAACTGGGTGTGCATCATTGTGATCAGGGATCTTGGGCTTCAGCTTCCTCAAAACAACAGAATCATCATCTTCTTCTTCTTCAGCAGCTTGAGGCACTGGGGCCTTGTTCTTCTCCTCAGCAGGGATGTTCCTGGTGCTCCTCTTGGGTTTTTGCTTTGGAGCTGGAGCAGCAGTCTTTTTGCAGTTTTGGGCTTAGATGGAGCAGCCCCTACCTTAATTGCATCTCCCATAAGCTTTTGAGCTTTGGGTGCTGGTGCTGCATCCTCTTCCTCTTCCTCTTCTTCAGAATCTTTCCTCATTGATGGCTTGCCAAGAACTCTGGCAGTAGTGGTTCTGGCCCTCTTCTTCTTCTTATCTTCTCCAGCTGCCTCTTCTTCAGACTCAATAGTGAACTTCATAGTTTCACCTGTGGCAACTTTCCTTGGCTTAGACATGGGTTGTCTTCTTGCTGGCATCTTAGTTTTCAGACCTGGCTTAGTTGCAGCAGCTGAGCCATACTCTTTGTTCAGCACTTTCTTCTTAGAAGTGGCTTCATCTTCAACAGCCACATAATCTTCATCTTCAGTCGAAGTCCTCTTCTTCCTTGTTCTGGTAGCAGCCTTTGGCAGATTGCTTGGAGTGCTCTTGCTGCCTTCATCATAGCTGCTAGAGGGACTAGTGCCCTCACTTAACTGAAACTGTTCCTCTGACTTGTTCTGGATGTCACTTTGGTCAGACATCTTGCAAGCAAACTGTCAGCAGACCCTGTGAATAGGTTGTAGATGAGGTAGAGTAGATGAGCATCACAAAGTACGGGAGTTTTTGCAAAACAGATGACTTAAAAACTTAGTTTTAGTTCTTCACAGAAAGCATTTCGGATCTACTAATTTGTAAACTCGGTGATACCAAAGCAGCTTTTGGAACCTGAACTAGTGAACTCGGTCAGACCGAGTCACACTTCGGTGGTACCGAGACTGCTAGGGTTTCACAGAGAATCGATCTCGGTCACACCGATTTGCAATTTTCGGTCGGACCAAAAATGCGTGTGTTGTGGCCTAAGCCAAAATCGGTGAGACCGATTTCTACAACTCGGTCGGTCCAAGATGAATTCAGCGGATACCTAACCCTAAATTTTCAAATCAAAACTAATCTACGGGATGTTTTCGCTGGACAGCATGATTTCAATTATGGCAAGAAACATGGCAAAGCAATGTGCTAAGAATCAGAGTTAAAGATTAGCACAATGATCAAGTCTGTACCCTAGTGCGGTGACGAACTTGCTACGGCGGCAACGGCGGAGAAGATTTCCGTTAACGGTGGCAGAGACCAGCGGCGGGAGGTCGCTGGCGACGAGAGGACAATCCGGAGACCAGAGGAGGCAGAGTAGGTTACGCGCGGGTGAAGGGGTTCGGAGAAATTTCGAAATTTTGACCCAGTGGTATATATAACCTGACCCTGCCGGTGTGACCGAGTGGAACGACTCGGTGGCACTGAGATGCAAAACTGCAAGCAGTTACTGCAACTCGGTGTGACCGAAAAGTTCTAATCGGTTGCACCGAGATTGAAAACCCTAGATCAACTTGGTGACTCGGTAGGATCGAAAAGGATGAATTGGTCAGACCGAGATGTACAAAGAGGTTTTGGAGGTTTAAGTCTATGACCAATCAGGATCTCCGAGTGCTCCTCACACAGAGTGGTTCGAATCTGACTTGATCAAACTTCGTGATGTAGCATGAATAGAGTTTGAGACGAGAAAAGCATAGATAGCTAGAGGGTGTTCTTAGGCATTCTTGTCCATCCATTTGGCAAAAGAGAAAGAGCCAAACAATCATAGCAACAAATGGATGTCCTCGAATGAGTAAAATATGCATCCAACATGCTCACACAATTAAAATGGCAAATGAAATATGTGACCAAGCATGCACAAACATGCTAGCATCTATCAAGCAATTTGGCGATGACTAGGTCATCTATATATGAGTATATTGACTAAGGAGTCAAATGAGAACATTTTATCATAAGTCATACTCATCGTTTAAACACAAGAGGGGTTACCACTTTTACATAAAGCATTGTTGTGTTCACACCATTAGAGTTGCTTTAGCTCATTGATTTGAGTAAAGCTCCCCCTAGATGTGATATTCCCCCTAAAGGGAATGAACTAACCTTGGGTTTTGTCGATGATGACTTCATGTAGGTGTTGAAGATGTAGATGCTCAATGTTGATGTAGATCATTTGGAGCAATCCTTTGGAGTGAGTTGCACTTTCAATACCTACGGGTTAGTCCCACAAGGAAAAAACAAGGATATCCATAGACATAGAGTGACGCATACACAAGATGATGTCCATGAAGTCATTAGGTTACCTTGTCCCTTGTCTTACCAACAAGAGGGTTTGTGAATCCTTGAACTAGTGCAAGATATGGAAGTTGTTTGCACTTGTCCTTGCCAAAATGATAGGAGTGAAGTATGTTGGCGGAGTCACCCTCAAGAACTCTCTAGTTCTTCTTCTTCTGGATCCACACCATCTTGATGGGAACCCTTGGAGTCGTAGTTGTACTTGATGAAGTGGAACTTGATGTACTCTTGGGAACCCACTTGACCAAGGCCTTAGGTGCTTCTTCAAATGCATCAATTTCCTCTTGAAGCTTATCCTTGCCTTTTTTCTTGTGGTCTTGTGGTGGAAGATCATCTTGAGCTTGTGTTCCTTTGAAGGAAGTAGGATCATACTTCTCTTTTTGAGGAACAAACTTCGTCTTAAGATCTTGATCTTCTTCCCACTCAACTCCATTGGCATCAAACTTCCGTTCAAAACCAACACCTTGATTCTTCCGGTGTCTTCCTTGCTTGCGCACAATTTCCTCAAATTGCTTACTTCCGGCAAGACTCTTGTAAACACCTTTCTCTATGATTCCCTTAAATAAGCTATTTTCTTGCTCAAGTGTAACTTGGCTAAGAGAATCATTAGTGGAATCAAGAGAACTACTAGAAGCATCAACATTGGATTTAGCATGATTGTTGTTACTACTAGATGAAGAATCTTTCCTGTTCTTATTGCTAGATTTAACTTGTGGCATGTAAGTAGACAAGAGTAAACGCTTTGCAATGTAAGAAGAACTTTTCTTGCGAAGATCATCATTGATTGCCTTTAAGAACTCATGCTCTTGCTCAAGGTTGAGCTTTTCAAAGCGTAGCTTATCATGAGTCTTTAAAGGTTCTCGATGATTTTCCAAGGTAGTTTCATGAGCTAACTTAAGAGTGTTTAGTTCTTGAGTTAGACGCTCAATCTCCTTCTTATCATTATCATTCATTTTATCTTGATTAGCATGATTAATTGACGTTTCATCATAGTTTTCATCACTAGAGTTTTCAACAAGTAAATCATCATCACCTAGCAAATCATCTTCATCACTATTGAAATCAACATACTCGGGATGTGTTACCTTTGGACCTTTGGCCATGAAGCATCTTCCAATTCCTTCATTTGGTGAGTCAAATATGTCATAGGAGTTGGTTGACACAAGTGCTAGACCGGCAACACCTTCATCTTGAGTATATTGGTCGAGTGATAACTTCTTTCGGAGTGTTTGTCGGAGTCGGAGCCGGATACCCACTCACCAACATGAGCTTGATGTCTTCTTTTTGTGTAGCTCCTTGATGACTTTTCCTTTCTTTCCAAATCCTTGCTTCTCCGAGAGGGTCTTCGTTCATAACGACCATCTCTCCTCCTTTCTCTTGGTGGTGATTCTTCTCTTCTACTTCTTCTTTTGGGAGAATCTTCTCTTCTTTTGTAGGGGGGCGTACACTTATTGGAGTAGTGTCCGGGTCTTCAACAATTTTAGCAATTACGCTCATGACTAGAAGATCTTTTGTCATTGTAGGACCTTGACTTGGAACTTCTTTCTTTGCTTCTACTTTTGTATAACTTGTTGAAGTTCTTCACCATTAAGCTCAATTCTTCATTGAAGGTGTGTTTCTCACTTGAAGATGTGGGAGTATCACATGAGGCTTTGTAAGCACCACTTGACTTGTTGTTAAGCTCTTCCTTATCCTTGAGTGACATCTCATGAGCAACAATTCTTCCAATGACTTCCGTTGGCTTGAGATCTTTGTAATTGGGCATCATTTGGATCAATGTGCACACGGTATCATATTTTCCATCCAAGGCTCTTAGGATCTTCTTGATGATGAATTTGTCGGTCATCTCTTCACTTCCTATGCCGGCAATCTCATTTGTGATGAGAGCAACCCTAGAGTACATTTCAGCGACACCTTCACCATCCTTCACTTTGAACTTGTCAAGTTGACTTTGAAGCACATCCAATTTGGATTCCTTGACGGAGTCGGTACCTTCATGCATATCAATCAAAGTATCCCAAATTTCCTTTGCATTCTCAAGACGGCTGATTTTGTTGAATTCTTCGGGGCACAATCCGTTGAAGAGAATATCACAAGCTTGAGCATTCTATTATAGCATCTTCAACTCTTCCGCAGTAGCTTCACGGTTCGGTTCTCTCCCATCAAAGAATTCACCTTGCAAGCCAATACACACAATAGCCCAAACGGCGGGGTTATGTCCAAGAATATGCATTTTCATCTTATGCTTCCAACTAGCAAAATTAGTGCCATCAAAGTAAGGACCACTACGGTGGTAATTTCCCTCACTAGACGCCATACTCTCCTAGGTAGTGAAACCAAGGCTATGACCACCAAAAGCTATGGAAATCAAAGCAAATGGAGACCAAAGCTCTGATACCACTTGTAGGATCGGAAGTATGTCTAGAGGGGGGTGATTACACTACTTGACCAAATAAAAATCTAGCCTTTTCCCAATTTTAGTTCTTGGCAGATTTTAGCAACTTAGCACAAGTCAAGCAATCAACCTACACATGCAATTCTAAGAGTATAGCAACGGAATGTAAAGCAATTGCATATGAAGGTAAAGGTATGAGTTTGAAGGAGCAAACGCAATGTTGACACGGAGATTTTTTATTCGTGGTTCCGATAGGTGGTGCTATCGTACATCCACGTTGATGGAGACTTCAACCCACGAAGGGTAATGGTTGCGCGAGTCCACGGAGGGCTCCACCCACGAAGAAGCAACCTTGTCTATCCCACCATGGCCGTCGCCCATGAAGGACTTGCCTCACTAGGGTAGATCTTCATGAAGTAGGAGATCTCCTTGCCCTTACAAACTCCTTGGTTCAACTCCACAATCTTGTCGGAGGCTCCCAAGTGACACCTAGCCAATCTAGGAGACACCACTCTCCAAGAAGTAACAAATGGTGTGTTGATGATGAACTCCTTGCTCTTGTGCTTCAAATGATAGTCTCCCCAACACTCAACTCTCTCTCATAGGATTGGATTTAGTAGAAAGAAGATTTGAGTGGAAAGCAACTTGGGAAGGCTAGAGATCAAGATTTATGTGGTTGGAATGGAATATCTTGACCTCAACACAAGTGTAGGTGGTTCTCTCTCAGAAAATATGTATTGGAAGTGTAGGCATGTTCTGATGGCTCTCTCCATGAATGAAGAGTGGGTGGAGGGGTATATATAGCCTCCACACAAAATCTACCGTTACACACAAATCACCAAACTCGGTCGGACCGAATCATTAAACTCGGTCGGACCGATTTAGTTCAAAATGTGAACATTAGGGTTCTCAGTGGGACCGACATGTCAACTCGGTGGGACCGATGTCATTAGGGTTAGGGCATAACGTAATATCGGTGAGACCGATTGCACAAACTCGGTGAGACCGATTTTGGTAATAGCCAAACAGGGAGTTGGTCAGGCAAACTCGGTGGGACCGATTCGCTCATCTCGGTTGGACCGAAACGTTACGAAAAGGAAACAGAGAGTTTGCATTGCAATCTTGGTGGGACCAATCGCTCATCTCGGTTTGACCAATATGTTACGAAGGGAAACAGAGAGTTTGCAATCCCATCTCCGTGAGACCGAGATCCCTATCGGTGAGACCGAATTGATTAGGGTTTTTGGCAGTGGCTATGTCAACTGAACTCGGTGGCTCCGGATGGAAAGAAACGGTGGGGCCGAGTTGGAATTTTTGGTTTAGGACATATGTGGATATGAGAAAGTAGTGGAGGGTTTTGGATCATATCACTAAGAATTTTGAGCAAGATCCTCATTAAGCAACACATCATCCCTTCTTAATAGTATTGGCTATTCCTATAGACTCAATGTGATCTTGGATCACTAAAATAGAAAATGTAGAGTCTTGTGCTTTGAGCCTGAGCCAATCCTTTGTCCTTAGCATTTTGAAGGGTCCACTTTCTAATCCATGCCATGCCAAACATTGAGCTTTCCTAAAATATTTATCTTGGAATAGCATTAGCTCAATGAGCTATATGTTGTTAGGAATTACCAAAACCACCCGGGGATAGTTGCACTTTCACTCCTATTCACCGTGTCTGGTCCAACGTGTATATCCATCCATGAATCCCCTAGAGACTAAGTGCACCTAGACATCTGCAACTTCATGTGACTCTGTATTGGCACAATCAGTACATGGACACAGGACGTAATCCGCATCACCAATTCTCCTCTTTGTACTTTCAGCCGAATTCATGAACTCTGTCACGCCACTGATAAAATCTGCGGTTATCTGATTCTTCATCCATCGAGATCATTCCATCTGCAGCACACGAATGGAAATTAAAAACAAAACAACAACATTAATACATGGATTAACTGCTACCCAAAGATGCGTGCATAAATCACAAGGTCTTATTTTCATAATTACTGAGGGCGCTCCATGTTGTAATCCAGACGTGCAATGACAAAAATTAATGGCCAGTCAATTTACACACAGAGTAGTAGTACAAAACTACCCTTAGGAATTGAATACCTTAATTAAGCCACTCATGAAAAGAATACCTTAATTAATTAGCCGTGCGGCGACCTCCACCCAGCAGACATACAAGCGCGATGCGGCAGCACGCCGAGAGAGCAGGGTCGAGGAGCAAAGCTTAGTGCGGCTGCCGCCAGAAGTTTGACCTCCACTATCCCGCCATCGACCGCGATGGATGTGCTCGAATCACGCCGCTGCCGACCTCGATGGTTGAGCTCCTCCTATCTCCCGCCGCAGACCGAGGATTGACCTCCTATGACGCCGCCACCGCCCACCAACCGAGGATTGACCTCTTCTCTGATAGCCGCTGCCTAGGCCGCCGCCGCCATCTCTATATGATGAGCGGCTGTTTTTTTACGGATATCCGTAGAGCGGCTGTTTACACGGTATCTCACCGTAACTCAATTATATGGACAGGGTAGTACATCACATACGATTATGTAACGACAACTGTGTCTAACCTGCGTTGTCTTCTCACACGGTTTGGTGCGGAAATCGTGTGTGACATTGTAATACCTAACACAAACGACATGTATAAACAATGTGCCGTATACAACATATAGTGCCATAAGTAGTTCCCGACCGTTAGCTTATCTCCACAGTTTCCCCATTTCCCCCAAATCCTTACATAGCCTCCAAATTCCCTCGCGTGGTGCTGACATTGGGGGAATGCGGGCGAGTGGTGCTGATGGTTTCGGTGCGGCTGCTCCTGCTCGTATCACCGCCACGACGGCGGTTGCCGCCGAGCACTTGCCTAAGGTCATCAGAAGGCAGGTGTACTATGGATCCGAATCGTCCTGTCAGGTTCCAATCTATCTCGATATTTTTTAGCATGTCCAAAGTATAGCTCCTTGCTGAATCCATCTTGAATGACCCCCCCCCCTACCCCAGGAAAGCGATCTGCCGCGGATCCGGAGCATGACTCCAGACTCCCGCAACACGAGTTCGACTCCGAGTTTTGCGCCACCGAGAAGTACCAAAAACCGAGTTGTGTGCACGGCACACTCCCGCTCGACGTGTATGCACGGAGGGATTCGACATTGGCAGGCGGTTTCTCAGTTGCCCCTTAGAGGTTAGTGCTAATTAAGTTCACCATTTTACTTCAGTTAATGGCACCGCTCATCCTGAATACTATTTAACATTGGCAGGGATATGAGGCTTGTGCCTTTGTTAACTGACTGGATGAAGAATGGCATGGCAGGGCTCAGAGTGTTATCACCAAGCTCGCAGAAGATAACGTAAAGTTGAAGAAGAAACTGGTTAACCTGGAATGTACAATCAGTATGATGAAGCAAGAAAGAATCAATCGCAGGCAACAGATGAAAGCAATAGACACGAAGGAACTAGCATGTGTAGTTGTGGTTGTCGCATTAGACATGTTCTATGCGCTGTTTGCAATGATGATAAGGGGTTTTGTTTGACAGTATTGCTAAAGCACATCTAGATGTGCTCTAAGTAATGCCCATCTAGGTCCTATGACATTGATGTTACGCGAAGATTCATGCAGATATTTTTCTTTGTCTTTTTTCTTTTCCTTTCTAGTTTGATTATTACTGGCTTTATCAATAAGAAGAGCTCAATGTATTGCTTGCCAACTGTCCTACTTCGCTCAGACGTGCACGGCAGTGCATAATCCCAAAACTCGTTCCTTGTTTTTGTCCTGAAAAAGGAAACCAGCCAAATAGCGAATAGGAGTCCTACGCAACCCCGGGAATTTGGAGCGACTCGGTACAAATAATTGTGGTTGATTATATCAGCGGTTAGATAATACGTCAACCCCCGCTTCAATCCCCCCCCCCACGCGCGCGCAAAATGAAACCCTGCTTCAATTGGCAGTTCCTCTTCTCTGCATACCCCGCTTAAGTGTCCACCATCTTCATCGTCCCCGGTAGGCCGCGCTACATACTGGCACACACTCTGCAGCCATGTCGGGCGATAGCGAGGACGACAGTTCGGCCAGCAGTCTAGCGCCCGATGATAGCTCAACATCAGAATCATCCCGCTCATCTTCCATGAGTCCGGCGTCGAGCCCAGACCTCGATTATATCTGGTTCATGGAAGGGATGTTGCCTCCAGAGTCGTCAAACGACAACCAGACGGACAAGGAGCCGTCGGAGGATGAAGAAGAGGACGGCGATGATGATGAGGAGGAATGGTCAAACGAGGAGGACGACGACAGTAACAATGATGACGACGGGGGCAGCGATGAAAAGCCAACGGTCAGCGGCAAGAATCTTCCTCGCCAAGACGATGCTGCGGGGCCATCCAACAACAACAACAACAACAAGAAGAAGAAGGACTAAATTAAGCCCACAGGTTAGTAATATGTATTTGACAGAGATCTTCAACATTATCGCCCACAGGTTGGCTTGTTGAACTGTGTGCCCTGACGAGCACACAATTCACAAAAAAAAGACCGTATGGGTTGTCTATAATGATCGCACACAATTCTGCTTACCGACCTGTTTGCCGGGTATCACACATCTTCTTATGCCAAATCGTTTGTGTTCACCTCAATATCGCAAACGGTTCATCAAAGTGAACTGTATGTCGTATATTGCACACACACCTTGATCTGGCTGCCCATTTCTGTTGTTGTCTCATCGCAAACAGTTCATACAGATCAACTGTATGCCCCTCGTCGCACACGCAACTAAAATCTGAACCGTGTTTGATGTGTCACTCATCGCAAACGTTTTGCATCTTTTTTATGATTTTTTACATCACCGTTTGCAATTAATGCATCGCACACAGTTTCATCAAAGGGTCTCTGATTGTAGTGTCGCGTTAGCAGCAACCTGCAGTAGTGTATCAGCATCCCCAAGCTTAATTCCTGCTCGTCCTCGAGCAGGTAAATGATAAAAAAGATAATTTTTGGTGTGGAATGCTACCTAGCATAAACTTCATCATATATCTAATCATGGCATGAATATTGAGACATAAGTGATTCAAAGCAATAGTCTATAATTTGACATAAGACATCAATACTCAGGCATCCCACCAAACAATCATGTCTTTCAAAATATCAATGCTAAAGAAAGCTATCCCTAAAAAATCATATAGTCTTGTCATGCTTTGTCTTCTTAACACAAAGTATTTATCATGCACAACCCCGATGACAAGCCGAGCAATTGGTTCATACTTTTTAACGCGCTTTAGCTTTTTCAACCCTCACGCAATACATGAGCGCAAGCCATGGATATAGCACTATAGGTGGAATAGAGTATGATGATAGGGGTAAATATAAAGAAGACAAAAAAGTAAGAAAGTCTCACATCGACGCGACTAACCAACGGGCTATGGAGATGCCCATCAATTGATATCAATGCGAGAAGTAGGGATTGCCATGCAACGAATGCACTAAGAGCTATAAGTGTATGAAATCTCAATATGAAAACTAAGTGGGTGTGCATCTAATCATATAATGAAAAATTCCCACTAGTATATGAAAGTGACAACATAGGAGACTCTCCATATGAAAAACATGGTGCTACTTTGAAGGACAAGTGTGGTAAAGGATACTAACAATGCCCCTTCTCTCTTTGTTTATTTATTTTTCTTTCTTTTTTTCTTTCTTTTGCGTCCTTCTTTTTATTTTTTTCTCTCATTGTCCGGAGTCTCATCCCGACTTGTGGGGGAATCATAGTCTCCATCATCCTTTCCTCACTGGGGCACTGCTCTAAAAATGAATAATGATGATCACCACACTTGTATTTACTTATAACTCAAAAGAAATAAAGATTACAACTCTACCTATGACAAAGTATGACTCTATATGAATGCCTCTGGCATGTACCAGGATGTGCAATGATCTAGCGTAACATGTATGAAAAATGATGAACGATGGCTGAGCCACAACTACTATGTCAGCTATATGATCATGCAAAGCAATATGACAATGAACGCTCAAGTCATCAAACGGAAGCGGTGGAAGTTGCATGGCAATATATCTCGGAGTGGCCATGGAAAAGCCATAATAGGTAGGTATGGTGGCTGTTTTGAGGAAGATATAATAAGGATTATGTGTGATAGAGCGTATCATATCACGGGGTTTGGACGCACCGGCGAAGTTTCCACCATGTCTCGAGGTGAGAAAGGGCAATGCACGGTATTGTAGAGGCTAGCAAATTACGAAAAGTTAAGAGTGCGTATAATCCATGGACTCACATTAGTCATAAAGAACTCATATACTTATTGCAAAATTTTATTGGCCCTCAAAGCAAAGTACTACTACGCATGCCCCTAGGGGGATAGATTGGTAGGAAAAGACCATGCTCGTCCCCGACCGCCACTCATAAGGAAGACAATCAATAATAAATCATGATCCAACTTCATAGCATAACGAGAGACTATACATGCATGCTTCGGGAATCGCAAACCTTAACACCAATATTATTACTAAACACAACCATTTACAAGTACCTCCCACATATTCCATCTCTATATCACAAAACTATTGCAAGGAATCAAACATATCATATTCAGTGATCCATAAGTTTTATGTAGGATTTTATGACTAACCATGCAATTGACCAATTCCTGTTGACTCTCTAAATAGATCTAAGTGAAACATGAGAGTTTAATTCTTTCTAGAAAAGACCATGCTCTAGTAAATATAAGTGAAGCAAAAGAGCATTCTACAAACAATGGTTTTCTATGTGAAGAGAAACAGGCAATCCAAACTTCAATATATAAGTGAAGCACATGAAGCATTCTATAAATCCATACTCGAAAGATATAAGTGAAGTGCAATGAGCATTCTAATCAACCATGGACTATCTCATACCAGCATGGTTCCTAAAAGAAAAATGAAAAATAAACACAAAAGACGCTCCAAGATTCACACATATCACATGAACGAAACGAATCCGAAAACATATTGATACTTGTTGAAGAAAGATGGGATGCCTTCCAGGGCATCCCCAAGCTTAGACGCTTGAGTCTCCTTGAATATTTACTTGGGGTGCCTGGGCATCCCCAAGCTTGATCTCTTGCCTCTCCTCCTTCTTCTCACATCGAGACCTCCTCGATCTTCGAACACCTCATCCACACAAAACTTAACCGAACTTTTAGTGGCGGGGTAAGTGAATATGGCAATGAAATCCCATCATGTACTGCTATAACATTATTGTATAATTATAAACAAACATTACCCAATATATGCTATCACAATTATATGGCCCCAAGTCAAGGAGGCTTCAACAAGAATTCAAACATACGCAAATAATGAAGCTATAACAGCAATCTGTGAAAACAGGACAGTCTGTAAAGATTTGAACATCCACCATACTTCTGTAACTCTAAAAATTCTGAAAAATTAGGACAAAGTAAACATTTTGCATAAAAGACAGTACAAAAAGTTTCAGAACCGTTTGACGTTCTAGTAAAAAATGTAAAATCGAGCACTATAGCCAAAGTTTCTGTTTTGCACCGCACAAACCAACAAGCAATTTAATCATCCTAAAGGCAAACCTTGGCACATTATTTTTATCATACAATGGAATTGTACAAGGGGATAATTATTTTTGTTGAAAAGTTTCTTTAATTAAGATTCACAAAGTTTCCATGGGCATGAACAAATTTCAAGGCTAGCTCCCGCTTCCACGGTGCTCGTCCTTCTCACTTTCACTTTTCCTTTTGTGAAGTTTTAAGTTCCCCTCTATATTTTTTGTTTTTAAACTTTATAAAAGCACTCAACAGAAATAAATGACTCTCTAAAACTTCTGGGTTGTCTCCCTGGCTGCGCTTTCTTTAAAGCCATTAAGCTAGGCATAAAGTGCTCAAGTAATGGATCCACCCGGATCCCAAGGTATATCAAAACCAATTTTAATTAGCAATGATTTGGCATTTAGTAGTGAGCACAAGGCAACATATATCAAGCAATGACGAAGTCTAACTCTCTTCCTATGCATCGGCATGCCATCCAAGAACAATTAATGAACATCAAGTAAAGGCCAATACATAGCATAAGCAGTTTCTTGCAATTTTATTGTGTTGGAAACATAAAGAGGAGGGGATGTGGTTCCTCTCTCATAATAGGTGCAAGTAGGAGCAGCAAGCACATGCATATTATATTCATCAAAATTATCATGTGCAATGGTAAAAGGCAACCCATCAATATAATCCTTAATAAGTGCAAACTTCTCCGATATAGTGTAGTTGGAAGAATTCAAAAAGATAATAGGACTATCATGTGTGGGTGCAATAGCAACAATAATATAAGGGACTATAGCAAGTTCATCTCCATAAGTGTAATTCATATTGGCATCTTGGCCATAATCATAGCAAGCATCAAGTTCATCAAAAAGGGATATTTCAAAAGAATCAACGGGATCATAGCAATTATCAAAGCATTCATCCTTCGGTAAGAACGAAGGAAAAATTAAAAAATGTATGAGTTCAAGAGTTACTATCATTAGAAGGTGAGCACAGGTAGCTAATCCGCTCTTCCTCCTTTTGTTCTTCGCTCTCCTCATCATCTTTTTCATCCAATGAGCTCACGGTTTCATCTATTCCTTCTTCAATAGACTCCTGCAAAATATTATTCTCTTCTCGAACAGCTAAATTTTTTCAATAAATTCATCAATAATGGAACTATATTATAATTATCATAGCAATATTTAAGGATGGCAAAATTTTCAGGTCTATAAACATCATCATCAAAAGCTTCAAACTTTTCAAACAAAGATTCAATTTCATAAGCACCCTTAAACGCAACAAATTCTTCTATTCGTTCCACATCATAATAATCATATATACCTCTAGAATAAGAAGCTAAGGTTTCATTATCATTAAATTTGCATGAAAAGGGAAGGTGTGGAGAATTCATCCTAGAGCAACTATCTCAAGCATAAATCCAGAGCATACAAATGTAACATATAAATTTGATCCCATAAAAGTTTCCCTTTTGTGTCAAGCGATAATCCCTAAAGTATTCACCTTGATCCAACGTTACTCCCATTATCATGTTGAATGTGGTTTTCTCTGGATTATCAAAGTAGTGCATAATATTTTTCACATAACGAGCATCGAGGGTTTTACGTGGTTCCCCATCTCCATGAGTAGCAAGTACAACTATTTTTTCTCGTGTTTCGTGTTCCATATCCATAACTAAAGATAGAGAACAACATAGAATAGGAAATAAAAACTACTTAGTGATAAAGCAAACAAGCACACACGAGAATATTCACCCCACGCTATTGCTCCCCGTGTGATTGCGGAAAAAAGGTCTTGATAGCCCACAAGTATAGGGGATCGTTTGTAGCCTTCTTTGATAAATAAGAGTGTCGAACCCAACGAGGAGCTAAAGGCAGAACAAATATTCCCTCAAGTTCTATCGACCACCGATACAACTCTACGCACACTTGACGTTGGCTTTACCTAGAACAAGTATGAAACTATTTTGCAAGAATTAAACTACGAGTACTTTGCGAGAATAAAACTATGAATAAATTGTGAGGTAATAAATGTAGATAGCTTTTGTCAACAAGAAAGTCATTTGTCCCTAGGCAATCGATAACAAGTACAGGTAATCATTCTTGCAATTTTATATGAGGGAGAGGCATGAGCTAACATACTTTCTCTACTTGGATCATATGCACTTATGATTGGACCCCTAGAAAGCATTCGCAACTACTAAATATCATTAAGGTCGTGAAACCCAACCATAGCATTAAGTATCAAGTCCTCTTTACCCCCATACGACATACCCCAGTTACTCGGGTTTAAGCTTCTGTCACTCTCGCAACCCACCATAAGCGAACCATGGACATATTGCAACACCCTACGGAGAGGACCCCTCACGTTTGCACGAGAACGGAGGGCACCGTAGGATAGCACCATAAATAAAATATACAATCATACCAACCAAGATCACGATTAACCCACATGACAAAACGGATCTACTCAAACATCATAGGATAGCCAAATATCATTGGGAAATAATATATGGAGTTGGGCACCATCTTTAAGTAGATATTACAGCGGAGAGAAGGGGTGTTACACCGCTGCATAGAGGGGGAGAAAGTTGGTGTTGATGGTAGCAAGATTGTTGATGTAGATCGTCTTCACGATCCTAGCCCCGGCTGCACTTCGGCGCCACCGGGAGAGAGGGGGAGAGAGGCCCCCTCCTTCTTCTTCCTTGGCCTCCCCCCTAGATGGGAGGAGAGTTCCCCCTCTAGTCCATGGCTTCCATGGCGGTGGAGGGGCTGGAGCCCCTCCGAGATTGGATCTCCCTCTCTGTTCTCTTCTGTTTCACGTTCCCAGATCTGGCCGAAAACCGTTTCTTATATTGCGGGAGATCCGTAACTCCGATTGCGCTGAGATTTTAACACGATTTTTTTTCCGGATATAAGCTTCCTTGCGCCCGAAGTAGAGCTCCAACTGACGTTCGAGGAGGGCACAACCCACCACCATGCGCCAGGGGCCTGGGGCGGCCCTGGTGTCTTATGGGCTGTGTGGGCCTCCGTTTGCGGTGATTCCAACTCCCAAAAATAACATATATTCCAAAATAATTCTGCGTAAAAATTTATTGCATTTGGACTTCGTTTGATATGGATTTCCTGCGATACAAAAAACATGCAGAAAACAGGAACTGGCACTGGGCACTGGATCAATAGGTAAGTCCAATAAATCATATAAAAAGTTGCCAAAAATATGTGGAAGTTGCATAATATTGGCATGAAATAATCAAAAATTCTAGATACGATAGAGACATATCATGCGGCCGCTCGGGCGCACCATTAATATGGAGTAGTGGGAGAGAGGAGGGCGGCGGTCAAACCGCCGGCTCGCCTCCCGGTGAGCCTGCGCACCGGACTGCTGGCGTGCCTACCGTTGTTTCACACAGCTACTCACACGCCTCCCGATGACACTGTGCAGTGAGCACGCCTCCTTCAATTCACACGCCTGCACGCACGCCTCTGATACGTCTCCAACGTATCTATAATTCTTGATTGTTCCATGCTATTATATTATCTATCTTGGATGTTTTATATGCATTTATATGCAAATTTATATGATTTTTGGGACTAACCTATTAACCTAGAGGCCAGTGCCAGTTTTTGTTTTTTTCTTGTTTTTGAGTTTTGCAGAAAAGGAATATCAAACGGAGTCCAATTGAGCTGAAAATTGACGGCGATTTTTTATGGACCAGAAGAAGCCCCCGAAGCAAAAGAGTTGGGCCAGAAGAGCCACGAGGCCTCCACAAGGGTGGAGGAAGCGCCCTACCACCCCCCTGGCACGCCCTCCGTCCTTGTGGTTGACTCATGACCCCCCTGACGTGAAACCGACGCCAAAAATTCCTATAAATACATAAACCACCGAAAAGAAACCTAGATCGGGATTTCCGCCGCTGCAAGCCTTTGTAGCCACGAAAAACCAGGTGGGAGCCTGTTCCGGCACCCTGCCGGTAACGCCCCGAGACCGACGCTCCAGACGGCTTCCATGTTTTTCGTCGTTGTCATGTGTTTCGTTTGTTTGTTGCATCTCATCATGGCATCATCTGCATTGCATCGGCACTCGTTGCCTTCATTGTTTTTAAAACTTGCATCCGCTCGTAGTTGCCGCGTCCCCCCTTGCTTTTGTTGACCGTTCTGAGACCAACCAGATTTTGTTTCCCTCTTGCCTGGCTTTCCTAACCTCTCTGCACATGCCGCAAACCCCTCGTGTGCGCGTCTGAAACTTCTCCGAACCCGAACCGGGGAGTCATGACCGGTGGGTCTGATTCATCCCCCAACATCTTTAAAACATCTCCGTTTTCTTATTTAGACTCCCTATCTATTTATTTCTTGACCGCCCAATCTAAATCGGAGGGTCCAATTAGACCCCAACCTAAACCACTCGCTATATAATCAAGCCAACCCTAAAATCTAGGAGAGTTGTCCCATCCTTCCTCCTCGCCGCCGCCACCCTCTCCAAAAATCCTCCTCGAATTCCACATCGAGCCAACCAGCCTCCTTCCTTCCTCGTTTTTAGATCTAGCCAATCCACCAGCAGCCTCCGACCATCTCCCTCGTTTCAGCCCCCTCCATCCACAGCGCCTCCTCTGCTCGAGCCCGAGGGAGGTCACGAGCAACTCGCCACCCGGCTGCAAGCAGCAACACCACGGGACCTCGTCGCCCCTTCCCCTCTTCTTCTCCACTGTCCCTTCTCCCTCTGGTTCTCTCCCTCGTCTCTCATGCCTCTCCCTCTACATGCAGGAACAGCCATGGTTGTCCGCAGCTCCCTCGCCGCCGTTTGCACAGGCCCAGTAGAAGGCAGACGGATCCGTCCTCTTCACGTCCATCCTCAGCCGCAAGAAGTCCAGCGCCCGGCTTCGTCAAGTCGCTGCACCAAGCCCCTACCTCCTTCGCCTCCTCATCTGCGTCCTCGTCAGAACCGACGCATGCCCCTCTCCGCCGGTTTCCTCGTCGCAAAACGGAGCCCCGGCGACCCTCCGGTGAGCCGTCGCCCGGATCCACCCCGTGCCGTCCTCTTTTCCTTCCTAAGCTCCTCTGTTGCCTCTCATAACTCTCCTTGTTCTCTGTAATGGCTCCAGGGAGCCGCTCGAGCTTTGCCGCGTCGCAGCTCCTTCGATCCGATGAGGACCGGCCGTCCCAAGCTCGGATCCGCGGCTTAAATCTGTTACAGGTCTTCCCGCCTCAAGGCTGCGTCGCCCGTGCGAGTCGATGCCAAGCCGCCGCCGTTGCCTCTGTTTCCCGCAGCTGTACCCTGCTGCAACAAGCGCCACTCGATCCGGTTCCGTTGACGCGAGCATCGGTAGAACACGGCCGCCGCCAAGGCCCGGCCTGCTTCCCTTCAGATCTAGCTTGACCCGGCCCAAAGGCGGCTGTAGGCCGGGGTGAGCAGCCCCTGTGTTTCCTTGTTGGGCTTCCTGTTCAGATTTGGCCTAGTGTGTTTTTTCCTGTCCAACGATTTTAGCATTATCCGGTGAATTCTTGTTTTCTGAAAAAACCCTAAGCATCATGCATATAATATCTCACAAACAGTGCATCGGATTAAAATGATTTAAACATGTAAAATGCTTAAAATTTTGTCTAGTTTCATAATATGCCACTTTCATCCATGTTTAAAATGTTTAAAATTCTGTTTGTTTAAATTTGCTTAAATGCCATGTTAAAATGATTTATTTCATAACTAAATAACCGTAGCTCCAAATTTAATAAACTTTATATGTAAATGGGGTGAAAAGATGCCTAGTTTAACGTGGTATACTTTATTTTGATGTTTAACAACACTAAAATATGATTTAGAGCAGAACAGTACCAAATTCGAATATTGCTCATGAGGATTTTCCGGAATTGTTGTTTGTTGTTCCGGCCTCGTTTAAACTTGCCTAAATAGATAGTTTACTTATGCTTCACCTCTTGCCATGTTTAACAACATTTAATATTGTTGTGTGCCTAAACGAGAGTGAACTAAATAACTCGAATGTGGTGTTTCGTCAATATGCAACTCGTTGCATATTGAGCTCCACTTAACTTGTAGTATTGTTTGTTGCATATTGCCATGCCATGCCTCTTTAAATCGGACATGCATCATACTTGTTTTGTGCATCATGCCATGTTTATGCTTGTGCATTTACCATGTTGTTTGTTTCTTTCTGGTGTTGTTTCTTAGTTACTGTTTTGTTGCGATCGTGAGGATTCGTTCGTCTACGCTTGGTTCGTCTTCGTGGCTTCATCTTCTTCATGGACTCGTTTTTCTTCCTAGCGGGATTTCAGGCAAGATGACCGTCACCTTGGATCTCATTACTATCATTGCTATGCTAGTTGCTTCGTTCTATCGCTATGTCGCGTTACCTACCACTTGCTTATCAAGTCTCCCAAATTGCCATGAACCTCTAACCCGTTGTCACCCTTCCAAGCAAACCGTTGGTTGGCTATGTTACCGCTTTTGCTCAGCCCCTCTTATAGCGTTGCTAGTTGCAGGTGAAGATGAAGATTGCTCCACATTGGATTATGTTTATGTTGGGATATCACATTATCTCTTATATTATTAATGCATCTATATACTTGGTAAAGGGTGGAAGGCTCCGCCTTATGCCTGGTGTTTTGTTCCACTCTTGCCGCCCTAGTTTCCGTCATATCGGTATTATGTTCCCGGATTTTGCGTCCCTAACGCGGTTGGGTGATTTATGGGACCCCCTTGACAGTTCGCTTTGGATAAAACTCCTCCAGCAAGGCCCAACCTTGGTTTTACCATTTGCTTCACCACCACATATACCTTTCCCTTGGGTCGGCCAACCCGAGGGTCATCTTTTTTTTAGCCCCCCCCCTCCCCGGGCCAATGCTTCTCTAAGTTTTGGCCTGAAATGAGCAGACTGCGGGGCCACCTTGGGGAAACTTGAGGGCTGGTTTTACTCGTAGGATGTCTCATCTGGTGTTGCCCTGAGAACGAGATATGTGCAGCTCCTATCGGGATTGTCGGCGCATCGGTAGCTTTGCTGGTCTTGTTTTACCATTGTCGAAATGTCTTGTAAACCGGGATTCCGAGACTGATCGGGTCTTCCGGGAGAAGGAATATCCTTCATTGATCGCGAGAGAGCTTATCATGGGCTAAGTTGGGACACCCTGCAGGGTATAAAATTTCGAGAGCCGTGCCCATGGTTATGTGGCGAGATGGGAATTTGTTAATATCCGGTTGTAGTAAACTTGAAGTAAACTCTTCTAAAATACACCAACCGTGTGCGTAACCGTGAGTGTCTCTTTTGGGGTTGATCGAGAGGAGAACACGGTTTACGGGTTATGTCGACTTAAGTAGGAGTCGGGATCACTTCTTGATCATTACTAGTTGATGACCGCTTGCTTTGCTTCTCTCCTCGCTCTTATTTGCGTAAGTTAGCCACCATACATGCTTAGTCGCTCTTTTAGCGTCCGCACTTTACCTCTTCCTTACCCATTAAGCTTTGCTAGTCTTGATACCCATGGTAATGGGATTCTTTGAGTCCTCGTGGCTCACAGATTACTACACCAACGATTGCAGTACAGGTTATGTGATGATCTTGACGCGAGAGCGATGTTACTTGTTACCGAGTTCTTACGCTTCTTCTTCGATCACGGGATAGGTTCGGTCGGCGGCACTGGGCTAGCGAGGTGGATGTCGTTTGAGTTTACATTTATGTTTCATCCGTAGTTGGATGTTGATCTTGTATATGATGTATTGTTGTATTCATGTGACATTGTATGTATTGGATGTATCCCCACTATTATGTAATATTGATGTAATGATATCCACCTTGCAAAAGCGTCTTCAAGATGCGCTTCTATCCTTGGTGTGACCTTCGAGTTCCTTTAGGATAGGGTCGCATCTTGGGCGTGACAAGTTGGTATCAGAGCCTCGACCGACCATAGGATCCCCCTTGATTGTTGGCCGTTGTTGAGTCTAGAAGAAACTCTTTTGAGTCTTAGGATTATATATATCGGGGAGTAGGATTCTTTTTACTCCTCAGCCCCCTTCGTCGCTCTGGTGAGGACTCTCGACGTAGATATTTTGTCTTTCCTCTCCTCAATTTTTCACAATTTTTTTTAGGATCACGCGGGTATCTTGGAATCGTTTCGATAGTCTTGTGACGAGAACATTGTTCTTGGCGCCTCCTAACATTTAGGGGTTGTGGCAGTGTCCCGGGGAGTTGAGCTCCGAGGTGTTGTCGTCACAATTTTATCGTTGCAGTTCTGGAATACCTGAGTTTTGCCGACATCGAAAATCTCTTTTATGCAGTTTTTGGTGAGATAACCTCGACGCCACCCGATCTTTGGGGAGTTTGGGAGTATTGCCATAGCTCGTATAATGATGCTTTTCAAGGTTGAGGTACACGATTTACGGAGTTTTCTTGGTTATGTGTTGAAGGATGGATACAATTTGGATCTAGGTGTTGTTAGTTTGGGTGATATATTTTGTGTCCCTGTATCCCCAACACCAGATTGCATAACCGTAAAGTTTCGGAGTTTATAGGTGGGTATTCAAGTAGCTCCTAGAATATCTTTCCGACAGATGCATGATATGAGATTGGGTAAATCTCTATCATATGAATTTGTTCCGGCTTATTCTGCAAGCCAAATCCTTTGTTTTGTTTTATTTGTGGTATTCGAGTTGCTTCGAAGTCAAATGTTGAATCCATACCTTTCCTAAACGGTGTTCTCATATTGCTATGTGAATACTAATCCTTCTTGATCATCGAGGTCGTCATGTTAATTCTTTTCCCAACTGGCGTGCTTCTCTTCAAATGGATCCGATCATTTCAACATTTGCGAGATCAATTCTAAGTTTTCTCAACGATGTTTGTTTCATCCGTCCCAAGTTGTCTTTGTTTTCCCGCCCTCCCACCCTTTTCTGCAAGGACTTATATATTTTAATCAAGTATCCATTTATTCATGTGAAGTCTCTTCACTCTTTTCAATCAATGTTCTTATCCGGTGATTTCCCATGAAGATGCTCAACAGCTCCAAGTTCATCATTCTTCATTCTCGTATTCTTTTTCGGTGGATTTAACTCAAGCTTTCAGTGTTGATCATATTCCTTTCCTTGTTGCAAATGCTTTCTCTTGCCGATGCACCTCTTAATCATCACTTCTCGCTATTCATTTGTTCTGGAGTGTTGAAGATATCTCAGAAGGCTCGTCTTTTCATTCCAGATCCGTTCAAGTTATTTTGAGGTAGCTATCTCATTCAAGCCATTTAATTCAACCGGTGCAATCTTTATTTCAAGCAATCCTTCAACGATGTTTCTTTCGAGTGGGCCCTAACCCACAGGTCTTTTCCCAGGATCTTACCTGACTCTTCTAATTTTCCTGGAACTATTCTCAAATTCATTTCAAAGTTTGACGTAAGAATGAATTTCATCGGTCATATACCTTTGTCCAAGATCTTCCAAATTATTTTCATCGTTGGTTCAACCTTTCTAATTTTCATCCCGGAATATCTCAACAATTCATGGTGATGTTTCTCATCGTCGTTCTCAACATTTGAAGACCAAAGAAGAGTTTCTCTTAAATCTTGCTCCATTCTCTTCAAGATTCATGGTTCTAGCTTGATGCCATCCTCTCATAATTGTTTTCGATTGTGGGAATTCTTTTCACCCATCCGGAGCATTTCATGAGTTGTTTCCATTTCTTTCCTCTGAAGGCCATCATGTCATAATTCTTCATTCTCAGTGTGTAGCTACCGTTCTCCAAATTTTATCGGTGAATCGTTCAAATATCCTCTAATCAGTTCATGATCTCTTCGTTCTCAGGGATCTAAATCCCCGCAAGTATCTTCATTCGTTTTCCAATTCTTCCCGGTGAATTGTGCCTTTGCTACGTTCATTTTCAATTCTTATGGTGGTTCGTTCAAGATTTCACTTCCTTCGTTATCATATTAATTCATTCGTTGTTTCCAAATTCCACCGGTGGTTCCATCAATACCTTCTCAAGTTTGCACTATATCTCTTTTCAATCCTTCAAGAAGAATAAGTAGTATGCCAAATCCATTGCTTGTTGCCGGTGTCAAAACCGGCGGATCTCGGGTAGGGGGTCCCGAACTATGCATCTAGGCGGATGGTAACAGGAGACAAGGGACACGATGTTTTTACCCAGGTTCGGGCCCTCTCGATGGAGGTAATAACCTACTCCGCTTGATTAATATTGATGATATGGGTAGTACAAGAGTAGATCTACCACGAGATCAAGGATGCTAAACCCTAGAAGCTAGCCTATGGTATGATTGTTGTTCGTCCTACGGACTAAAACCCTCCGGTTTATATAGGCACCGGATAGGTTAGGGTTACACAGAGTCGGTTACAATGCTAGGAGATCTACATATTCGTATCGCCAAGCTTGCCTTCCACGCCAAGGAAAGTTCCATAGGACACGGGACGAAGTCTTCAATCTTGTATCTTCATAGTCTAGGAGTCCGGCCAAAGATGATAGTTCGGCTATCCGGACACCCCCTAGTCCAGGACTCCCTCAGTATCCCCTGAACCAGGCTTCAATGACGACGAGTCCGGCGCGCATATTTTCTTCGGCATTGCAAGGCGGGTTCCTCCTCCGAATACTTCATAGAAGGTTTTGAACAGAGGGATAGTGTCCGGCTCTGCAAAACAAGTTCCACATACTACCGTAGAGAGAATAACTTTTGCACAGATCTGCTGACGTATTCCGCGGCGTGACATCACACCACGGCCAAGCCTTTATTCGAATCGTTTTTTACTGTTCCACCTTAACACGTTTAGTGAGGCGGTTTCCTTGGCACGTCTTATCAAAGCATAGATCGTGCCCCCTTATTCCAGGATTCTCATCAATACGGACGTGGGTAACCCATCCGCGCCATTGATTACGGCGCTTGGGAGATAAGCGAGTTTTACCGGGCTGGTGGGGATGCATAGCTTCGTCCGTCCATATAAGGGATAAGGATCCACCTTTTTCACCTACGCCTTCTTCCTCCTTTGCTCATCCATTTCCGCACTTTTCGAGCTTGGCGCCCAAGTCCGCATCCCACCTCAACCTTCTCCAACTATGTCCGGGCGGGAGGCGGTGGATGGCCTCCTCCGTCACGGAGGGCACATCACAAAGCTGGGAGGCGGATACTTGTCCGGCGACATCGGCGTGTCGGCTACCCGACGAGGGGCAGCTCATTCCAACCCGGGCCCCATGAGAGGGTGGTGTTTCTCCCCACTTCCTCCATGGACTAGGTTTTCCACTTCACCCATTTGTCCAGGGGCTCGTGTTCTACTACGGCCCGGACTTCCACGATCTGGCCCCGAATTTCATCCTCAACATCTCGGCGTTCATCGTCGTGTGCAAAACCTTCCTCTGCATCCAGCCCGCCCGGCTTATGGCTGAAGATCTTGATGTCGGTAGAAGGTAGTGGGCGGCCGTCAAGTGGAGTGCGGAGGCGCCATGGTTGGCAAGATGGCCAAAGTCCCTATGGCTTGAGGGCTCCTTCGTGGAGACAATAAAGGGGTGGCAATCGGGGTGGTTCTATATCACCGAGTCGCGCGACTCCAAATGGGCGGCGGCCCTCGAATTCAGATCTGGCTTCCCCACACGGCTCTCATAATGGAAAGAGACGGGCCTGGCGTGGGGGAATTCAGACGAGCTATCCGGACTCCAAACATGTGTCCGAAACCTGGTGGACAAGAATCTCAGGCTTGTCAACGTAATCCAGGTGATGCTCATCCGCCGGATTCTCCCATGCCAATAGCGGGCCTTCAAATTGTGGGAGTTCGATCCCAAGACACCCCAACTTCGACAAGGCTCTTCGACACTACGCATGCGAAGATGCACGGAAAATCTTATTCAAGGGCGTCGAGGCTCCCGCATCCGCTACCGAAGATCACGGATTCAGCTCGCAGCATCAAGCCAGCGAGGTAAGTTATTTTACCCTTTTACGGGACTCTTTTTTCATATATTGACTCTATGTGGGATCTAAAACTCCCTAACCTTTGGCAGATCGGCTGAAGGCGTCCGGAAAAATTAACTGTCCGGCTCCTTTGCGGAAGACCAGCCGGACGCCCGATTGACGAGGGCTCTTGGCTCCATTACCTCATGTGGTGCGGGAAGAAGGCTAAGAAGGAGGCCACAGGAACTCGAAGGAGCTCCGGCGCCAGTCTTTGTCGATTCTGAAGCAGAATCTTCTCCACGAGAATGAGGAGGAGGAAAAAAGCCTCTCCCCAGTGAAGAGGAGAGGAAAAGGAAGGCCGCCCCAACTGGGGACACCGGAGGGTCCAAGAAGGGAAGGACCCTTCCTCCGGACTTCTCTATCAACGCCGAAAACGACGAGGAGGAGTGGCCAACAAGGGCTAAGCCCCTGGCGAGATCGTAAGTGTCCGGATACCCATGGCTTTTTTTCCATTGCATAGTGTTCTCTAATGCCGAACAATCATGCAGCCCGCCCAAGGGCGAGCTTGCCGCTTCGTCGAGCGGGTCCCTGAGTTCGTCGGAAATGGAGAGTACTTCACTTCCGGCCGCCTCCTCACCTCACGCTGCGGACGACGCCGAGGTGGGGCCCCAAGAGGGGCCTGATCAAGAGGAGGTGGCGCAGGAGGCGCCGCAAGGCAACCTCCCGGACTCCAGGCGCGTGGGGGGTGAGACCCCCAGGGGCTCTAAGCCTGACCCTCGTCCGGACTCCATACCGGAACCTTCAGCGGTTCCGAAGTCCGGCAAGCAGTCCCTTCGTAGGAAGGGTAAGACGTCGGTGTCCTCCGTCCAACCGGAGGCACCGGATAGCTTTCTTGGGCGCTTAGGCGCCTCCACCGAAGAGGAGCACCGCCTTTGTTATGAGTGTGGTGATCGAGAAGTTCGATCCGCCAAGAGCGGCGATCAAGGCCTGTACCATCCTTCTAACAGGCTTTGAGGTAAGTTTAGAATATGTAAAATATTACCGCATAGGCGGTAGCCTGATGCTTAGTTCGGTGTTACGTAAAGAAAAGCGGACTAAGGATCTAAAAAGATATCTGTGAGAGTCTAACATAAGTATGTCAATATGGGAATGTAGGTTCTTGGCTGACCTCTGCCGCCTTGGCTGCGGAGGTCGATGCATTGAAGCAGAGCCTCGGCGGTGCGAGCAGGCTCGGCCTTGCCAAGAAGCAGCTCGAGGACAAGGAAGGTAAGTAATACCTTATTAAAGAAATACCTTATAGAAAGGATTTGGTTGCAAAAATAACAGAAATAACATGGATGCTGCGGGGGCCACGAGGCGAGGTGGCGACCACAGGAGGAGGCGATGTCATGGCCGAAAACAAAGCGGCCAGGAGTGCACCGAGCGAGAGAAGGGGGAGGCGGTGGCGGAGGTGCGGCAAGAGCTCGAGGCTCTCGTGGAAAAACACGAGGGTTTGGGCGTGACTCAAGACCGAGAGTCCGAGCTTGCTTCGGCTCTTGAGAGTGCCAAAGCCGCTAAGGCCGAGGCCCAAAAGCCCTCCAGGAGATTGAGGCAATAAAGAAGATCGCGGTGGGTAAGGCATTCTTTATGCGAGCAAGAATGTGAAAGTGAATTACCTATTACTTACCCGGATTCGGAGCTCTCCGGGAGCATTCGCAGATCTGCCCGTGGTGTGTACGATGTTGCCGCATTCTACTGCGCCAAGGAGGGAGCTCGACGGAGAATGTGTTACGGTCTCGATATCTGAGGCGGACATCCGGTGCCCCTAAGCGACCGGTGAAGCAGCTGGTCGAGCTCCACAAGGTCGCCGAACAGGCCATGAGGGGCCTCATAGTTCGGTTGTGGCCATTGGAAGCCATGCACAGGAGCTACTTTGGGCTAGTCACGGTAATTTGGTGGGCGCATGTCCATGGATTGAAGCCATCGGCGCTTAAATGCGTATTGAAGGTGCCCGTCGGGCCTTGCGATGCTAAAGTGCACTTTGGGGCAAACTGGATCTTGAAGAAGCTTGTGACGGACGGCCACCGAAGGGCAAGGAGCATCGCCGCCCGAAATGTACTATGAGGGCCTCTGAAGGGTGCCCGCCGTATAGCGGATGAGTGCTCCAAAGATGTATTTTTGAATAGACTACGCATTTGTTATCTGTATCTTGAAAACTTGTTCATATGCGCTAAGCAACGCTTGTTAATTTAAAATATTACCTTACATGCGGCCGTTTATCAAATTTGAGAGATGGCAATTCGTTGGCTTCAGCCCCCATGCCACGAGTGCTGGGGTGTTCGGGATAAACTTGAGCGCTCTTGTTCCCATTCTTGGGTCCATCGAGGGAGGCGCTCAATGCAACAAACAAGGCAACCGAACTTATAATGCTTGAACACTCTCACTTAGCCATAGAATTCTATAATTTTAAATTTCGGCGAAGCCCCTAGTATTCGGAAGACCGAGTTCGGGGCGCTATCCACGCCTTTGGCGGACAATTCCGGTTCCTCGCTCTAAGCGGCATAAGTCTTTAGGGACCCGAAAAACCTCTCGAACAGCGATCGGCTCTCGCCCTATCATGACGGCCAGTCGGTTTAGCTTTCTCCACCGAGGTGCTCAACCCAGCTCAACCGGGGCACAATCGCGGTGGTTCTCCTAGTGCTACCTTAGCCGATATAACGGAACGTAAGGTACCAAAACATAGGAGCCGGGCAAACCCAACTATTGACCCAAGACATGATACGGAGCCGATGCATATAATGCTATAAGTTCGGGGTGCCGCACTTGTGGTGCCGGTTATATCGGGGGATTCACTTGTCATCAATGTAAATTGGTGAAGGATACGCATAACGTAATTCTTATTTTTGTTTCATCCAAGTGATCTAGTTTCTTCTTTCCAGAGTTATTCATCATGTCACATTTCTCGGTTCGAGATGCTTCATCTTTTCTTCTCCGGAGTTTCAAGTTTTTCCGCTTTATCTCGTCGCGAAGCTCCATCTAAATCATCGCAAGGCTTCACCTGGTGTCTTCAACTTCTCCTTCATTTTATCATCCTTTTATTACCAAAGTTCTTCGTAGAGGCTCTACATGGTGGCTCGTCAAGGATTCTTTTAATTATTCAATTGTTCTTCAAGATTTCTCTCGAAGTTATGATCCGCCAAGCTATACTCTAAAATAAACATGGTGTTCAACACACGTTTTGTTTTGAGGAGATCAAGTATTCTTCTTCTTGCATTCCGAAGTGCAATTCTTCCTACCTTATCTTTTGAGGTGGTGTTATGTCACTCTTGACAATTTCCTTCATGTTTCATGATTCATATTGTTGTCAAGAATGAGGTATTTTAAATCCATCAATCCCTTTGTTGGAGTTATCTTGGGTCATATTTCACCTAAAGCCTTCCCTAAGGAATGTTGCTATTTGTGGTGCGTACCTATGATCCAATTTTCTCCTTCTCATCTCGGTGAAGAAGTTTTTCATCTTTTTGGTGCTCTCAATCAAATCAATGGTTTCCATTAGTGGCCGGTTGTCACCTCATAGTCTCGAGATGTTTTCCATAAGCCCACTACAAGCTTGTGCTTCTCATTGTTGATTTTCCAACAACTCCGTTCGATTCTTCTTTGCAAGGATGCTCTTTCAAATTCAATTATGGTAGGAGATGTTGGTTTCATTCTTCGTTCTATTCATTCCAACTATCTAACTACCATGCATTGTTTCCGTAGGCTTTGTGATGTTGCTCTCTTCTACCAATTATCTTGTTTTGTCAAGATCATGTAATTTTCCTTATCCGTTTAGCCGGAGTGTCGTGTTTTCATTCGAGTTTTCTCATCTTATCAAGTTTTGCCTCCCTTCTCAACCGGTGCGATGCGAAATGTTTCTTACCCCTTGTGCCATTCTTTCAATTACGGAGGCGGTGTGTTGTTGATTTCATCAAGTATCCTCTCATCTTGTCAAGTTCATGTTCAATTCCTTCCATTTACGGAGTGTCTTGCCCAAATTATATCATTCTTCCTATCTCATCTTGTTTTAACAGGAGTGGTTTCGAATTCTATCTTGTCCATTAAACTCTTGATTCATGTATTTGCAACCTTCAAGTTCTCGTAATGTTCCTTGTTCCTCTTTTCTAAGGTTTGTTTGCAATCTCGTTCATCTCTGTTGTACTCTTTCTTTTAAATTGTTTAACCTCTCAAGGTTCGTGGTTTCACTCTTTTGTCAAGAAGCAAATTGTTTTACCTCTTCCTCTTCCGCTTTTCTCCGGTGCCTTCCTAGATCTCGGGTCGAGATCCTCTTGTAGTGGTGGAGTGTTGTAATGCCCCGAGACCGACGCTCCAGACGGCTTCCATGTTTTTCGTCGTTGTCATGTGTTTCGTTTGTTTGTTGCATCTCATCATGGCATCATCTGCATTGCATCGGCACTCGTTGTCGTCATTGTTTTTAAAACTTGCATCCGCTTCGTAATTGCTGCGTCCCCCTTGCTTTTGTTGGCCAGTTACGAGACCAACCAGATTTTGTTTCCCTCTTGCCTGGCTTTCCTAACCTCTCTGCACATGCTGCAAACCCCTCGTGTGCGCGTCTGAAACTTCTCCGAACCCGAACCGGGGAGTCATGACCGATGGGTCCGATTCATCCCCCAACATCTTTAAAACATCTCCATTTTTTTATTTAGACTCGCTATATAATCAAGCCAACCAGCCTCTCCAAAAAGCCTCCTCGCCGCCGCCACCCTCTCCAAAAATCCTCCTCGAATTCCACATCGAGCCAACCAGCCTCCTTCCTTCCTCGTTTTTAGATCCAGCCAATCCACCAGCAGCCTCCGACCATCTCCCTCGTTTTCAGCCCCCCTCCATCCACCAGCGCCTCCTCTGCTCGAGCCCGAGGGGGTCACGAGCAGCTCGCCACCGGCTGCAAGCAGCAGCACCACCAGGACCTCGTCGCCCCTTCCCCTCTTCTTCTCCACTGTCCCTTCTCCCTCTGGTTCTCTCCCTCGTCTCTCATGCCTCTCCCTCGCTGTACCAGGAACAGCCATGGTTGGCCGCAGCTCCCTCGCCGCCGTTTGCACCAGGCCCAGCCGGGAGACGGACGGATCCGTCCTCCCGCGTCCATCCCCGCGCTCGCAAGTCCCGCGCCCGGCTTCGTCTGAAGTCGCTGCACCAAGCCCCTGCCTCCTTCGCCTCCTCATCTGCGTCCTCGTCAGAACCGACGCATGCCCCTCTCCGCCGGTTTCCTCGTCGCAAAACGGAGCCCCGGCGACCCTCCGGTGAGCCGTCGCCCGGATCCACCCCGTGTCGTCCTCTTTTCCTTCCTAAGCTCCTCCCCTGCCTCTCATCCCTCTCCTTGTTCTCTGTAACAGCTCCAGGGAGCCGCTCGAGCTTTGCCGCGTCGCCGCTCCTTCGATCCGACGAGGACCGGCCGTCCCAAGCTCGGATCCGCCGGCTTCGTCCTGTTCTGGGTCTTCCCCGCCTCAAGCTGCGTCGCCCGTGCCGAGTCCAGCGCCAAGCCGCCGCTGTTGCCTCTGTTTCCCGCCGCTGCACCCTGCTGCAACGAGCGTCAGCTCGATCCGGTCCCCGTTGACCGCGAGCATCGGCTGGGTCACAGCCGCCGCCCCAGCCCAGATCTAGCCTGCCCCAGCCCAGCACCGACGGCCTGTAGGCCCAGGGTGAGCAGCCCCCTGTGTTTCCTTGTTGGGCTTCCTGTTCAGATTCGGCCTAGTGTGTTTTTTTCCTGTCCAGCGATTTTAGCATTATCCGGTGAATTACTGTTTTACAGAAAAACCCCTAAGCATCATGCATATAATATCTCACAAACAGTGCATCAGATTAAAATGATTTAAACATGTAAAATGCTTAAAATTTTGTCTAGTTTCATAATATGCCACTTTCATCCATGTTTAAAATGTTTAAAATTATGTTTGTTTAAATTTGCTTAAATGCCATGTTAAAATGATTTATTTCATAACTAAATAACTGTAGCTCCAAATTTCATAAACTTTATATGTAAATGGGGTGGAAAAATGCCTAGTTTAACGTGGTATACTTTATTTTGCTTTTTAACAACACTAAAATATGATTTAGAGCAGAACAGTACCAAATTCGAATATTGCTCATGAGGATTTTAGGAATTGTTGTTTGTTGTTCGGCCTCATTTAAACTTGCCTACATAGATAGTTTACTTATGCTTCACCTCTTGCCATGTTTAACAACATTTAATATTGTTGTGTGCCTAAACGAGAGTGAACTAAATAACTCAAATGTGGTGTTTCGTCAATATGCAACTCGTTGCATATTGAGCTCCACTTAACTTGTAGTATTGTTTGTTGCATATTGCCATGCCATGCCTCTTTAAATCGGACATGCATCATACTTGTTTGTGCATCATGCCATGTTTATGCTTGTGCATTTACCATGTTGTTTGTTTCTTTCTGGTGTTTTTTCTTAGTTCCTGTTTCGTTGCGATCGTGAGGATTCGTTCGTCTCACGCTTGGTTAAATCTTCGTGGCTTCATCTTCTTCATGGACTCGTTCTTCTTCCTAGCGGGATTTGAGGCAAGATGGTCGTCACCTTGGATCTCATTACTATCATTGCTATGCTAGTTGCTTCGTTCTATCGATATCTTGGCGTTACCTACCACTTGCTTATCAAGCCTCCCAAATTGCCATGAACCTCTAACCCGTTGTCACCCTTCCCAGCAAACCGTTGTTTGGCTATGTTACCGCTTTTTCTCAGCCCCTCTTATAGCGTTGCTAGTTGCAGGTGAATATGAAGATTGCTCCATGTTAGATTATGTTTATGTTGGGATATCACATTATCTCTTATATTATTAATGCATCTATATACTTGGTAAAGGGTGGAAGGCTCCGCCTTATGCCTGGTGTTTTGTTCCACTCTTGCCGCCCTAGTTTAGTCATATCGGTATTATGTTCCGGATTTTGCATTCCTAACGCGGTTGGGTGATTAATGGGACCCCCTTGAGCGATTCGCTTTGAATAAAACTCCTCCAAAGAAGGCCCAACCTTGGTTTTACCATTTGCCTCACCACCACCTATACCTTTCCCTTGGGTCGGCCAACCCGAGGGTCATCTTTTTAGCCCCCACGCCAATGCTTCTCTAAGTGTTGGCCGAAAGCAGCAGATCTGGAGCCACCTTGGGGAAACTTGAAATTTGGTTTTACTCGTAGGATGTCTCATCCGGTGTTGCCACGAGAACGAGATATGTGCGGCTCCTATCGGGATTGTCGGCGCTTGTCAGGCGGCTTTCTTTGGTCTTGTTTTACCATTGTCGAAATGTCTTGTAAACCGGGATTCCGAGGTGATCGGGTCTTCCCGGAGAAGGAATACCCTTCGTTGATCGCGAGAGCTTATCATGGGCTAAGTTGGGACACCCTGCGGGGTATAAACTTTCAAGAGCCGTGCCGGTGATTATGTGGCAGATGGAATTTGTTAATATCCGGTTGTAGTAAACTTGAAGTAAACTCTTCTAAAATACACCAACCGTAGGTAATGCTTGTGAGTGTCTCTTTTCGGGGTTGATCGAGAGGAGAACACGGTTTATGGGTTATGTCTGACGTAAGTAGGAGTTCATGATCACTTCTTGATCATTACCCATTAATCTTTGCTAGTCTTGATACCCATGATAATGGGATTGCTGAGTCCTCGTGGCTCACAGATTACTACACCAACGATTCTTGAGTGCGAGGTTATGTGATGATCTTGGCGAGAGCGATATTACTTGTTCTAGAGTTCTTCTTACGCTTCTTCTTGATCGAGGATAGGTTCGGTCGTGACTGGGCTAGCAGGGTGGATGTCGTTTGAGTTTCTGTTTATGTTTCATCTGTAGTCGGATGTTGATCTTGTATATGATGTATTGGTGTATTCATGTGACATTGTATGTCTTGGATGTATCCCCACTATTATGTAATGTTGATGTAATGATATCCACCTTGCAAAAGCGTCTTCAAGATGCGCTTCTATCCTTGGTGGGACCTTCGAGTTCCTTTAGGATAGGGTCACATCTTGGGGGATTGTTATATGATCTAATTATGTTATCATTGATCTAATTAGTGACTTTGGATTGACTCTCTGTTGCATGTTGAGGGATTGTTATATGATCTAATTATGTTATCATTGATGAGAGGACATGCACTAGTGAAAATATGAACCATATGCCTTATTTCCAAGGATTGCAATATCGTTTTCGCTCACTTTTACCACTTGTTACCTTACTGTTTTTATATTTTCAGATTGCGAAAACCTATATCTACTATCCATATTATGCTTGTATCACCATCTCTTCGCCGAACTAGTGCACCTATACAATTTACCATTGTATTGGGTGTGTTGGGGACACAACAGACTCTTTGTTATTTGGTTGCAGGGTTGTTTGAGAGAGACCTTCTTCATCCTACGCCTCCCACGGATAGATAAACCTTAGGTCGTCCACTTGAAGGAAATTTGCTACTGTCCTACAAAACTCTGCACTTGGAGGCCCAACAATGTCTACCAGGATAAAGTTGCGTAGTAGACATCAAGCTCTTTTCTGGCGCTGTTGCCGGGGAGGCTAGGTAAGCGGCACTCACATCCCGTCAACGAAGCTCTTTTAAAGCGCTTGAATTCTTGCAGTGATGAAAGTCTTGAAGGTATATATTTAGATCTTGCAATCGAATCTTTTAGTTTCATGTTTTATCACTAGTTTAGTCTATAAAATAAAACTACAAAAAATGGAATTGAAGTTGCCTCATATGCTTCATCTTTTTAATATCTTTCGTGAAAATGATTGAAAGGAAAATTGTGCTAAAGTGTTAGAAGAAGAATGCAATAAAATGTTTGGAACTAAAACCTTGAATGATGAGTATGATTGCAATGTTGTTAGTATGAATTCTTTGAATATCCATGATGCTGATGATATGCAAAGCCACAAGCTTGGGGATGCTATGTTTGATGAAGATGATATTTTTTGTCCCCCAAGTTTTGATGAGAAAATTTATTATGATGATAGCATGCCTCCTATTTATGATGATTATATTGATGAAAGTGGGTTTGGAAGAGTGTCAACTTTAGGAAGTAATGATCTCACTATTTTGGAGGGTTTTGGATCTTATAATATTTATGAAAGTGCATTTGGAGAGGTCATGACTTTGTTTAGTGATGAATCCACTATTTCGAAAGAGGTTCCAATTGATTACGAGAACAAAGTTGCTATCTATGATGATTATTGTGATGACATGTATGCTATAAAGAATAATGATAACCATGAAACTTGTCATCATAATTTTATTTTTCAATTGGATTATGCCTCACATGATAATTATTTTTTTGAGTTTGCTCCCACTACTCCGAATGAGAAGAATTTTGCTTATGAGGAGAGTATTAAAATTTGTATGCTTGTGCATCATGAAAATAATGCTTTATGTGATGGTTATATTGTTTAATTCATTCATGATGATACTGAAAATTATTATGAGGGGGGAATATATGCTTGTAGGAGTTGCAATAATATTAAGTTTCCTCTCTATGTGTTGAAAATCTTGAAATTATGCTTGTTTTACCTTCCTATACTACTTGATTCTTGTTCCCATAAATTTTTTGCTCACAAAATCCCTATGCATAGGAAGTGGGTTAGACTTAAATGTGCTAGTAATATTCTTCATGATGCTCCCACTATGTTTCAATTCTTATCTTTTATGTGAGCATCATTAAAATCATCATGCCAAGCTAGAAAGGCATTAAAGAAAAGCGCTTGTTGGGAGACAACCCGACACCATTACCTACTGTTTTTGTGTGTTCACATGATTAAGTTACTTTAGTAATCATGTTCTCTGACTTTTGTTTCAATAAAGTGCCAAGTAAGACCTTTGGGATGGCTTATGGTGATAGTTGTTTTGATCTTGCTGAGAAACAAAAACTTTGAGCCCAGGAAAATAATTCTCATAATTCACAGAAGCGTGCTTTCGATCTGATTCTATTTTCATATGATTGGTACTCAAATTTCCCAGGCTGTCCTAATTTTTCAGAATTTTTGGATTTACAGAAGTATTCGAGAGTTACAGATTACTATAGACTGTTCTATTTTTGACAGATTCTGTTTTCAATGCGTTGTTTGCTTATTTTGATGAACCTATGAGTAGTATCGGAGGGTATGAACCATGGATAAGTTGGAATACAGTAGATATAACACCAATATGAATTTAGAATGAGTTCACAACGGTACCTAAGTGGTGATTTATTTTCTTATACTAACGGAGCTCATAAGATTTTCTGTTGAGTTTTGTGTGGATGAAGTTTTTAAGATTCCGGGAAACTGTGATATGGAAGGAATTAAGGAGACACAAAAGCTCAAGCTTGGGGATGCCCAAGTCATCCATAATTAATATTTCAAGAAGTCTCAAGCATCTAAGCTTGGGGATGCCCCGGTAGGCATCCCGCCTTTCTTCATCAACAATTATCGGTTAGTATCGGTTGAGCCTAAGTTTTTGCTTCTTCACTTGATATGTGCTATCCTTGCAATGTCATTTTATTTTGTTTTGCTTGTTGTTTGAATGAAATACTAAGATCTAAATTTCTTAAATGTAAGAGAGTCTTCACATAGTTGCACAATTATTCGGCTACTCATTGATCTTCACTTATATCCTTTGGAGTAGTTTGTCATTTTCTCTAGTGATTCACTTATATCTTTTTAGAGCATGGCGGTAGTTTTATTTTGAAGAAATTGATGAACTCTCGTGCTTCACTTATATTATTTTGAGCGTCTCTAAACAGCACGCTAATTTGCTTTGGTTATAAATTTAGTCCTAATATGATAGGCATCCAAGAGGGATATAATAAAAACTTTCATATAAAGTGTGTTGAATACTATGAGAAGTTTGATACCTTATGATTGTTCTGAGATATGAGGATGATGATATTAGAGTCATTCTAGTGAGTAATTGTGGATTGTAGAAATACTTGTGTTAAAGTTTGTGAGTCCCGTCGCGTGCACGTATGGTGAACCGTTATGTGATGAAGTCGGAGCATGATTTATTTATTGATTGTCTTACTTATGAGTGGCGGTCGGGGACGAGCGATGGTCTTTTCCTACCAATCTATCCCCCTAGGAGCATGCGTGTAGTACTTTTTTTCGATAACTAATAGGTTTTCGCAATAAGTATGTGAGTTCTTTATGACTAATGTTGAGTCCATGGATTATACGCACTCTCACCCTTCCACCATTGCTAGCATCTCTAGTACCGCGCAACTTTCACCGGTACCATACACCCACCATATACCTTCCTCAAAACAGCCACCATACCTACCTATTATGGCATTTCCATAGCCATTTTGAGATATATTGCCATGCAACTTTCTACCGTTCCGTTTATTATGACACGTTCCATCATTATCATATTGCTTTGCGTGATCATGTAGTTGACATCGTATTTGTGGCAAAGCCACCATTCATAATTCTTTCATACATGTCACTCTTGATTCATTGCACATCCCGGTACACCGCCGGAGGCATTGATATAGAGTCATATTTTGTTCCAAGTATCGAGCCGTAGTTCTTGAGTTGTAAGTAAATAAAAGTGTGATGATCATCATTATTAGAGGATTGTCCCATGTGAGGAAAGGATGATGGAGACTATGATTCCCCTACAATTCGGGATGAGACTCCGGACGAAAAAAAAGAGGCCAAAAAAAGAGAAGGCCCAAAACAAAAAAAAACAAAAAAAATGAGAGAAGGGACAATGCTACTATCCTTTTACCACACTTGTGTTTCAAAGTAGCACCATGAACTTCATGATAGAGAGTCTCCTATGTTATCACTTTCATATACTAGTGGGAATCTTTCATTGTAGAACTTGGCTTGTATATTCCAATGATGGGCTTCCTCAAATTGCCCTAGGTCTTCCTGAGCAAGTGAGTTGGATGCACACCCACTTAGTTTTCTTTTTTGATCTTTCATAAACTTATAGCTCTAGTGCATCCATTGCATGGCAATCCCTACTCACTCACATTGATATCTATTGATAGGCATCTTCATAGCCCGTTGATACGCCTAGTTGATGTGAGACTATCTCCTCCTTTTTTTCTTCTCCACAACCACCGTCTATTCCACCTATAGTGCTATGTCCATGGCTCATGCTCATGTATTGCGTGAAAGTTGAAAAGGTTTGAGAACATCAAAAGTATGAAACAATTGCTTGGCTTGTCATCGGGGTTGTGAACGATTTGAATATTTTGTGTGATGAAGATGGAGCATAGCCAGACTATATGATTTTGTAGGGGTAACTTTCTTTGGCCATGTTATTTTGACAAGACATAATTGCCTTGTTAGTATGCTTGAAGTATTATTGTTTTCATGTCAATATTAAACTTTTATTTTGAATCTTATGGATCTGAATATTCTTGTCACAATAGAGAAGATTACACTGATAAATATGTTAGGTAGCATTCCACATCAAAAATTATGTTTATATCATTTACCTACTCAAGGACGAGCAGGAATTAAGCTTGGGGAAGCTTGATACGTCTCCAACGTATCTGTAATTTTTGATTGTTCCATGCTATTATATTATCTATCTTGGATGTTTTATATGCATTTATATGCTATTTTATATGATTTTTGGGACTAACCTATTAACCTAGAGCCCAGTGCCAGTTTCTGTTTTTTCCTTGTTTTTTAGTTTTGCAGAAAAGAATATCAAACGGAGTCCAGTTGAGCAGAAAATTTATGGTGATTTTCTATGGACTAGAAGAAGCCCCCGAAGCAAAAGAGTTTGGCCAGAAGATCCACGAGGCCTCCACGAGGGTGGAGGGCATGCCCTACCCCCCCCCCCCCGAGCGTGCCCTCCGTCCTTGTGGTTGACTCGTGGACCCCCCCCCTGACATGAAACCGACGCCAAAAATTCCTATAAATACAGAAACCCGTGAAAAGAAACCTAGATTGAGAGTTCCGCCGCCGCAAGCCTCTGTAGCCATGAAAAAACCAATCGGGAGCCCGTTCCAGCACCCTGCCGGAGGGGGAAACCATCACCGGTGGCCATGTTCCTCATCCCAGCGGTCTCCATGACAAGGAGGGAGTAGTTCACCCTCGGACTGAGGGTATGTACCAGTAGCTATGTGTTTGATCTCTCTCTCTCGTGTTCTTGATTTGGCATGATCTTGATGTATCGCGAGCTTTGCTATGATAGTTGGATCTTATGACGTTTCTCCTCCTCTACCTTCTTGTAATGGATTGAGTTTTCCCTTAGAAGTTATCTTATCGGATTGAGTCTTTAAGGATTTGAGAACACTTGATGTATGTCTTGCATGTGCTTATCTGTGGTGACAATGGGATATTCACGTGATATACTTGATGTATGTTTTGGTGATCAACTTGCGGGTTCTGTGACCTTGTGAACTTATGCATAGGGGTTGGCACACGTTTTCGTCTTGACTCTCTGGTAGAAACTTTGGGGCACTCTTTGAGGTTCTTTGTGTTGGTCTGAATAGATGAATCTGAGATTGTGTGCTGCATATCATATAATCAAACCCGCGGATACTTGTGGTGACATTGGAGTATCTAGGTGACATTAGGGTTTTGGTTGATATGTATCTTAAGGTGTTATTTTAGTATGAACTCTAGGGTTGTTTGTGACACTTATAGGAATATCCCAATAGATCGATCAGGACTTGCACTAGTGAAAGTATGAACCCTATGCCTTGTTTCCAAGCATTGCAACATCATTTTCGCTCACTTTTACCACTTGTTACCTTGCTGTTTTTATATTTTCAGATTACAAAAACCTATATCTACTATCCATATTACGCTTGTATCACCATCTCTTCGCCGAACTAGTGCACCTATACAATTTACCATTGTGTTGGGTGTGTTGGGGACACAAGAGACTCTTTGTTATTTGGTTGCAGGGCTGTTTGAGAGAGACCATCTTCATCCTACACCTCCCACGGATTGATAAACCTTAGGTCATCCACTTGAGGGAAATTTGCTACTGTCCTGCAAAACTCTACACTTGGAGGCCCAACGGCGTCTACCAGGATAAAGTTGCATAGTAGACATCAGCCTCCCGGTCTGCCTGCGCGGTGGACTGCTCGCATGCATCCCGTAAACTCACGCTTGCTCGCACAGCACATGGGTCGCGTGGCGTCACATATATTTTTTTTCTTTTTGGATGATTAATGATGTCGCTTCATTGCTTAACCGAAGCATGGCACGTATCCATTGTTGGTCTAACGCTCATGGTTCGAGTAAATAATCCATTTGGGATATTGGTTCCCAATTATTAATAATCTCCCATTTGTAATTATATAAAGATTACATCAAAACTAGTCTCAAATTTGACAAAAAAGTACAATGCCACTTTTTATTGGTGTCCATATGAAAACACGATAAGTTTCATGAAATTCAAATAAGTTTTTAATGTACTAGGATTTAGAAATCAAGATTCTCAATGTATGAAATTTCTTGCACGGGGAGTAAACATGCACCCAGTGAGACACATGTGTTTTTGCAATCCATTTAGGTGCACTGTCACGTGCGCATGTAGCTCAAATTTGATTTTTGCACATTATACCCATAGAAAATCAATCTATTAATGTACTAAAACGTCTTAATGATCTCTGTTTTTTCTGAAATTAAAATGTCCCTCCTTTGGTAACATATGTTCACCGCGGGATAATTTAACATGCATCGTAGTTGCGATGGATTCGCGGTGTGTGTGTGGGTCTGTGCGTCTAGGGGTGGTGGGTGGCTCGCAGTACACTACAAGTTGTGATCCGCCGTGTGGGTTGGCCGTTTTGTTAGGTAGGTGCCACATCAGAGTCGTGAACTCGTTATTTAAAACATTACACAACCCTTTCATGCATACATGTTTTGGCCACATGCAGTCGATGGTTGTCCTACACGACACTCGATACTCACGTGTGACGCTTTCTGTGGGTCGCGAGGTCGTCGTCCATCACTTTGACAAACAGCTGGCAGTGAGGTTAATTTGACCAGAAAGGTAGAATTTTTTTTGTTTGTGTTATGGTGGTATATAGTACGCGTCGAAGAGGTGGGACGGGACTAGCATATATGCTATACGTACGCGTCCGTGAACAAGTACACCTTACTCAGTGCCGGGACTTTTCGTTTTGCGAGGCACGTGCCACATCATAGTTGTGAAATTGGCTATTCAAACATCACACAACACCTCTTTGGGCCACATGCATGCAGGCGGTGGTTATCCTAGCTAGGACACTCATGTGTGACGCTTCCATCTGTGGACCCACGAGGCCATCGTCGATCCATGCATCACTTTGACCTAAATCGGGAGAGGTTAATTAATTTCACCATCGAGGAGGATTCTTTTTGGGTTGTATTACGGTAGGAGCATATAGTATGCATCGAAGAGGGGGAAGGGGACCATCATATGTAGTACGTTTCATGAACCTCGCTCTGTGTGGGGGGGGGGTTATGGTTTTTGAGGCATGTGGCACATCAAAGTTGTGCATTTTGGGTATTTGACATATGTTTGGCCCACATGAAAAGCGATGGTGGTTGTCCTCTCGCACCCACTTAAGCGGTTATCAGCGATATCGATGCTTTCCATCTGTGGGCCCGCTTGGTCCATCACTACTTTTTGCCTCACAGCGAGAGAGGTTAATTTGACTTAGGAGGGGATTATTTTTTGCTTGTAATACGATATATATATATATGTCATGCTCTCGGATGACATGATACAGTTTGAGCACACACACATGCATGTGTACGCATGAATCCCTCCCATCGAGTCGAAGTGGCTAGTACAACGACACATCATGAACCGATCTCGCTCTGTGTGGGGACTGTACGATTTTCGACGCATGCGCCACAATAATGTTGTGAAATGGTATTCAAACATGCATGCACGCACCACCTCCATACATATGCATGTAGTGGTTGCCTTCGAACGGTACTCCCTCGCGTGGTTATCGGCGACAAGCCTATATATTCATGGGCCCGCGTGGACATCCATGATCACCTTGACCGACAACAAGATTGGTTACCATGGCGGATTCTTCCCTTGGTTCGTCTTATCGTAGTATAGGTCATGGTGAGATTCAAACCTAATTAAGTTTGAGTGCATATACTATGCACGCATGCATGCATGAATCCCCGTCGTCGGCTTGAAGTGTGGTGTAACATACATATGCATCGTCAACCTAACCCTCACTTAGTGTGGAGATTTCTAGTTCGAAATCACGGTGCCACATCAAAGTTGTTCCATTGTGTATTCAAAAACACACCTCTCCATACATATGTTTGGGCCACACGCATGCAGTGGTTGTCTTCGGGGACTAGCTACTTGCGTGATTATTGGCAAGCTAGCTCATCTCCAGATCGCATGGACGGCCATCACTTTGACCAACAAAAAGAGAGAGGTTGTACGACCAAGGTGGATTATTCTTGGTCCATTTTACGATCCATCTTGGTGAGATGCCTCTCTGGCCCGCTGACTGGAAGTGTGGGGGGGCTGCTACTTCGCACTTTGCTAGGTGAACCTCGGTTGTGGGGCATGCATTCATAGCTTAGGATTCCCTTTGTGCCGACACGAGGGGGGCTGCTAGCTACTTCGCACTTTGCTAGGTGAACCTCGGTTGGGGGGCATGCATTTATAGCTTAGGATTCCCTTCATGCCGACACGAGGGGGCTGCTAACTACTTCGCACTTTGCTAGGTGAACCTCAGTTGGGGGTGGCATGCATTCATAGCTTATGATTACCTTCGTGCCGACACGAGGGAGGCTGCTAGCTACTTCGCACTTTGCTAGGTGAACCTCGATTGGGGGAGAGGGGCATGCATTCATAGCTTAGGATTCCCTTTGTGCCGACACGAGGGGGCAAGCAATACCGTGTGCTTTGCGAGATAGGTGCCACATTGAAGTTGCATTTGGTATTTGAACATCAAACCACCCTTTTCATACATAAATGTGGTTCACATGCAAGCGTGTTCGTGTTCTGACCCTCTGTGACGCCCCCGATTTAATCGTACACTAATCATGCACGCAAATGTGTACGATCAAGATCAGGGACTCACGGGAAGATATCACAACACAACTCTACAAATAAAATAAGTCATACGAGCATCATAATACAAGCCCGAGGACTCGAGGGCTCGAATATAAGTGCTCGATCATAGACGAAGTCAGCGGAAGCAACAAAATCTGAATGCAGACATAAGTTAAACAAGGTGCCATAAGATGGCTAGCACAAACTGGGATACAGATCAAAAGAGGCGCGGGCCTCCTGCCCGGGATCCTCCTAAACTACTCACAGTGGTAAATCGTCGGCTGCTGCGTAGTAGTAGGCACCTCCGGTGTAGTAGTCGCCATCGACGGTGGCGTCGGCTCCTGGGCTCCATCGTGCAGTTGCAGCAATCGAGTAGAGGTAGGGGGAAAAGGGGAACAAGGCAACCGTGAGTACTCATCCAAAGTACTGCAAGCAAGGAACTACACTACATATGCATGGATATATGTGTAAAGGGCCATATCGGTGGGTGAACTGAGAATGCCGGAATAAGAGGGGATAGCTAGTCTTAGCGAAGACTACGCTCGGTCACTGTCTTGCAACAGTAGAAGAGGGCGGTATGAAGTCCTCCAAGTAACATCACATAGCAATAATCCTACCCGGCGATCCCTCCTCATATCCACGAGAGAGAGACGACCAGTTGTATCCGGCACTTGGAAGGGTGTGTTTTATCAAGTATCCGGTTCTAGTTGTCATAAGGTCAAGGTACAACTCCAAGTCGTCACTGTTACCGAAGATCACGGCTATTCGAATAGATTAACTTCCTGCAGGGTGCACCATCTTACCCAAAGACGCTTGATCCCATTTGGCGGACACACTTTCCTGGGTCATGCCCAGCCGCGGAAGATCAACACGTCGCAGCCCCACCTAGGCACAACAGAGAGGCCAGCACGCCGGTCTAAACCTAAGCGCACAGGGGTCTGGGCCCATCGCCCATAGCACACATGCACGTTGCGAGGGCGGCCGGAAGCAGACCTAGCCTAGCAGGCGTTCCAGTCCAATCCGGCGCCGGCCCGTCAGCCGACGTCCTCAAGTGCTTGGTGATACCACGACGCGGGATACCCATAACTACTCCCGCGTAGATGGTTAGTGCGTATAAGCTCAGTAGCCAACTCAAATCAAATACCAAGATCTCGTTAAGCGTGTTAAGTATCCGCTAACGCCCGAACAGGCCAGGCCCACCTCTCTCCTAGGCGGTCTCAACCAGCCTGCCGCCCGCCACAAAGATCCATCCAGAGGGCCGTCGGGACACAGGTCCTTTCAGCCCCCAATCCGTGAATCACTCGCGGGTGCTCCACAAGCCGACCCGACTTTTTAGTCACCACATGTATCATGTATAAGTATAAGTATATACCCGTGATCACCTCCCGAGTGATCACGGCCCGATAGTATAGCACAGCAGACGGACAAGAATGTAGGGCCACAGATGAAAGTACTAGCATCCTATACTAAGCATATAGGATTGCGGTAAAGGTAACAATGAGTAACAAGGACAAAGCTATGCATCAGGATAGGTATAACGAAAAGCAGTAACATGCTACACTACTCTAATGCAAGCAGTATAGAGTAGAATAGGCGATATCTGGTGATCAGTGGGGGCTTGCCTGGTTGCTCTGGCAAGAGAGAGGGGTCGTCAACTCCGTAGGCGAACTGGGCAGCAGCAGCGTCGGTCTCGTAGTCTACCGGAGAGAAGAGGGGGAAGAAACAATGAATACCATGTAAACAGATGCATATCGGTGCATGACATGACAAGTAACGATGCTAGGCGTGCCCTAACGTGGTATGAGGTGGTACCGGTTAAGGGGGAAAACATCCGGGAAAGTATTCCCGGTGTTTCGTTTCGAGCGGAAGAGCCGGAGGGGAAAGTTGCGGGTTCGATAGGTTAGGGGTGTGTGACGAGCGAACTGCGTGGTCGGATTCGTCCTCGTCGTTACGAGCAACTTTCATGTTGAAAATATTTTAATCCGAGTTACGGATTAAAAGATATGATTTTTAAAGATTTTATTAATTTACGGAATTTAATTAATTATTTAATTAATTGAAAAATGGATTTATGACGTCGGCATGATGTCATGCTGACGTCGGCCGATCCAACGTTGACCGTTGACCTGGTCAACTGACATGTGGGTCGATGGGACCCACTGTCATTCTCTCTGTTTAGGTTAATTACTTATTAGTTAATTTAATTAGTGATTAGGTTAAGCTAATCAGGATTAATTAACTTAATTAATTACTTAATTACCTAATTAATATTTTAATTATTTTAATTATTATTTATTTATTTATTTAATATATTTATTTTTTTATTCCCTTTTTTTTCCAAAAACGTTATGGGGCGGGGCCCCGTTTGTCATAGGCCCCTAGGGGCCTATCAGTTCAAGGCAGGCGACGGGCGCCCGGCCAAATGGGCGCCCGCCAGCCAACTGGGAGAGGCGAGGCGTCGCCATCAGAACGGGCGCATCCGCCGGGAAGGAAGAAGGACGGCCATGGCGGCGTGAGCCGAGCGAGGTTTGTGGGGAGGGCGCAGCGAGGCCGCAGAGCGGGGAAGGCGGCCATGGTGGGCGTGCACGGGCGGGCGCGTAGGCGCGGCCACGGTGGGCGCGCACGGGGAGGAGGCCACGGTGACGAATCCATCAGGGAGGGAAAGGGAAAGGGAGAGGGCTCACAGCGCCCTGTAGTTGAGCGAGGCGGGCTCGGGGAGGAGTCGGGGAAGCACTCGGGGAGGGGATGAGGACGGGGCGGCGGAGCTCGTGGAGGGGGTCGGGACGGCACGACGCAGGGAAGCAGCCGCCGGGGACGTCCGGGCGAGGTCGCCCTCCGTGGGATGGCGGCGCGGCCGACGAGGTGGAGCCGGGACGGCGCAGCGCTGCTTGAACTGGGGCGACGGGTCGAGCGAGGTCGTGGCATCAGAGGGCGCCAAGGCGAGGTAGAGGAGGGGGCGCAGAGGAGTCTCGAGGGCGGCGAGCCCGGCTGGGCGGTGGGTTTTAAGCGGGCTGACGACTAAGCCGGGCGCGGCCGTCAAGTGAGGAGGAGGAATCGGGCGCCCCTCAGCACGAGGCGTGCGTGGGTGTGTGTGTGGCGTGCGTTCGTGCGTCGTGGCGCCGGGAGGAGCGAGGGAGAGGTGGGGTAGTGGGGATTAGGGTTCGGGGTGGAGAGGTAGGCCATATAGGCCGAGGTGGGAGTGGGCGGTGGCTGGCAGTTGGGCCCTCACGGCCCAGGGGGGATCTGGTCTTTTGTTCTTCTTTTTTTTTATCATTTACTATTTTATTTTTAAGTTCCCTTTTATTTCAGTTTTATAAAAATAAACACTAGCACCTAAAATTGTATTTATAAATATACTACTGCCACCTTAATTCTCAACCAAAAATAAAATAGTTTAATATTTTATAAAATTCAATAGGCATGTATTTAATTGTTTTAACTACTGTTTAATTATCTTAGATCCTTTAAACACTTTATCAAAGTTTGGTTTCTCCACCATAATTACCTATGCATTATTTAGTTCACTCCGAACATTTTAGTTTTAAAGTTTGGAAACTTTTGTTGTTTGCCTATGTTTTAAATTTGAATTTGAATCGGGTTCGAATCAACGTGAGTTTAATCACAGTAATGGAGGTGACGTGGCATCATTAGCTTGGGATTACTGTAGTCTAATTATCCGGGCGTCACACCCTCTCCCGCGTCATTTTTCGCCAAATTTATGAACATTAGACAAGTCGGATGACGCAATAGACACGGTTCACTCAAACTAACTATGTGCACGTCGATGCCCCTATCACGCACACATCCGCACAGTACATTATTATTGTGTTTTGACCGCCTGCAGCTTTTTTCTGGTTGATAACACACAGTTATTGTGTTTTGACTGCTTGTGATGTTTCTTGTTCCCAATCCCGCCTGCATCCCTCGAAAATATCTGCCCGCCTCAAGGGTTTTTCTGTTTCATAACACACGGTTGTTATCTCCGGACCGTGTGTGATACACCATCATCAAAATTTTCAATAGCCCCGGCATTTCACTCCCGCGTTATAAAATTTTCAGTACCCGCATCATTTCCTCAAACACACCCCCTCCACACACACACACACACACCAAAACCTCCTCAGGCGCGCGCACACACACACCCTCCCTCGCTCGAAACCCTAGCAATATCACCCCCCGCCGCGCAAGAAGGCCTCCGTTGTCAACATCTGTCGGTTTGCACGTGCAGCTTACCCACCAATCTCCATACCCAGGCCGCCGTGAGTTTCTTAGATGACGCCTGCCAAATGCCCCCTTTCCCACAGATCCCCATCC